>JALMGJ010000004.1:81835797-83213297 GCA_023362775.1 Charina bottae
TGCAGGTGGGAGCCAATTGGGTGGACCGGGGGCGGGGTTTGCTGGCGGGAGCCAATTGGGTGGACCGGGGGTGGGGTTTGCAGGCAGGAGCCAATCGCACGGACCAGGGGGCGGAGTTTGCAGGCGGGAGCCAAGCACGCGGACCGGGGGTGGGTTTGCAGGCAGGAGCCAATCGCGTGGACCCGGGGGGCGGGGACCCCTGTCCCGTTTTTTCCATCCCAATGTCCCGTTTTTGTGTCAAGGAAATATGGTCAGCCTATATAAACATGAAATAAATTGATATGCTGTACCTCATCTGATTGGGCTTTTAAGGAGTTACGATAGTATTTTAAAAAATTGTGTTGGTTTCAATAATGTTTTCATATATGTAAATTAGTTTGGGAGGGATTCTACTCTGAAAGAAACACTATAAATAACTATTTCCTAAGTTAATTACTTTTAAATAAAACATGTTTATTTTAAAAATAATATGAGCACTCTGATTGCTCTGCATGTCGTTGTAAAGTTCTGAGGAATGGATTATATCAGCACATTTATAATACATTGCAAACTGAGTTTGAAATATCTGACAGTTCTTTACATTCATATTCACTTCCAGTTTTATGCTCATGATATTTAATACGTTATGTGGTATATTACATGTCTTAAAAATTAAACAAAAGGGTAATCAAAGAAATCAACCCAGAGTTCTCATTCGAGGCAGAAATGATCAGGCTCAAATTATCCTACATTGGACACATTATGCAAAGACCTAACTCTCTGGAGAAAGCTTTAATGCTGGGACAAGTGGAAGAAAAGAGAAGAAGGCAATGACCAGTACCAAGGTGGATCGACTCACTAACACTGGTAAAGACTCTACCGTGGAAGACCTGAAGGACCAGGTTAGGGACAAATCATCATGGAAAATATCTATCTCTGTGGTTGCTAAGAGTTGACACTGACTTGATGGCAGGTAATCAATCAAAAGCTTGTGAAAAGCATAAACAATATTCTGTAACAAGATTATAAAGGCTATTAGACTCACAAATTACATTTGTAGATATTACATTTAATGTATTATTAATGTATTATTGCATTTAACCTAGGTTTAAACTTTCATTTGGTCCAGATACTACTACTACTACTACTATTACTATTACTATTACTATTACAACTATTACTATTACTATTATTTTTATTATTGCAGAGTCATTTGTCTGAGATGGGCGACCACAGAAATTGAATGAATGAATGAATGAATGAATGAATGAATGAATACACACACACACACAACAACAACAACAACAACGTGAAATCACAGCTGCCAGTTCTTTAGCTGGTGTTGTCATGGCCAGCTCAGACTCTGATGAGGAAATCAACAGAGAGCAACCAGAATTGCCAGGTGAACTGCTGCCTGAGCAACTGCAGGCAGAGGCGGCTGTGCTGCACGGTAACCAGGAGTCACAGCTGCAGCTGGTCTCAGAAGATGAGGAGTCTGAGCTGCCACCCCCTCCCATTGCAACAGCTGGCTGTGTGGAGAGGAGAGCAAAGGTGCTCTGCGAGGCTTCTCACAAGAAAGGAACCTCGCCCTTCCAAATGAGCAACACTGGGGTTGCTTCTATTTAAGAAGAGCAGCAAGCTCAAGCCCCTCTGTTGGAGACAACCATTCATTGACCTAGAGTCTGTATGCCTTGCCTTTCAACTTGAAACCTTGCGACCATGACTCTGAACCTGGATCGGCTGACAACCCTGCTATGATATTTGGACCCTTGGACTTCGGCTGACTGCTCTTGTGCCTGCTGTTTTGGATTTGGACTCTCTCTCAAGGCAAGCTTGCTGGACTTCTGGGGACTTGATTCCTCTTTGTGTGTGTGTGTGTGTGTGTGTGTGTTTGCACACACCTTTCCTTTGCCGTTTGCTATTTTCTTGAAAATTTCCTAATAAAGTTTGCAAACTTCTCTTTGTGTGAGTGTGTGGCTCGAGACAGGACAGTTGTTGGCCTTCATTTGCATCGAGTTCTTCCCAAGAACCCTCAGAAATAAAAAAGATAGCATGGGTCAGAGGGTAAAGCAGTGGTTGGACAACCTAACTGAGAGCTGATAGAACATATGAAGCCCAATTGATACAAGAGAAATCACCAATTCTGCCACTCCTTTTCCAGTGTTATAGTAATAAGAAAAACTGCACTAATCAGTATTGGCAAATGCTCTTGGATCAACGTTAAGCAAAGTCAGTTAAAATGAAATATTGTGAGGAATTTCATTAGATCATCAAACAAACTGTGATTCTTGTTCTGAAAATATGGCATTTTGTTCTTAGAAGGCTTGAAAGGAGTTCAACTGCATGCCTGAAAGGGAAAAAAATACTGGAGTGATTCAGCACAAAATTAAACACCTTTAGTGTACTTAACTGAATTCATTTGTAGCTTACTGGCTGGCCAGAAGCTTTTTTATTAGTACAATTTTTAATTTTTTAACTACATGTAACATTTTCAAGAATCTACTAGATTAAGCAAAGTTTCTTTAATAAGGTATAATATGTGGTATACCTCCAGCAAAGGAGATCGTTACCTTGTCGTGGTGCTGGAGCTGGAGCACCTCAATGAAACCATGAGCTAAACCATGAAGGGACACCCAAGACGGGAAGGTCGTGGCAGAGAGGTCAGACTAAATACGATCCCTGGGGAAGGTAATGGCAACCCACCCCAGTATTCATGCCATGAAAACTAAATGGATCAGTACAACCAGAGATATGTCGGTATACCATCGGAAGATGGGACTCCCAGGTCGGAAGATGGTCAAAATGCTACTGGGGAGGAACAGAGGATACGTTCAACTAGCCCCAGATGTGATGACACAGCTAGCTCAAAGCCAAAAGGATGGCTAGCGGCCGACGGTGCTGGTGGTGAATGACGAATCCGATGTTCTAAAGATCAACACACCATAGGAACCTGGAATGTAAGATCTATGAGCCAGGGCAAATTGGATGTGGTTATTGGTGAGATGTCAAGATTAAATATAGACATTTTGGGTGCCAGTGAACTGAAATGGACTGGAATGGGCCACTTCACATCAGATGACCACCAGATCTACTACTGTGGACAAGAGGACCACAGAAGAAATGGAGTAGCCTTCATAATTAATAATAAAGTGGCTAAAGCAGTGCTTGGATACAATCCAAAAAACGATAGAATGATCTCAATTTGAATTCAGGATAAGCCATTTAACATCACAGTGATCCAAATATACGCCCCAACTACAGATGCTGAAGAAGCAGAAGTAGATCAGTTCTATGAGGATCTGCAGCACCTACTGGATAATACACCAAAAAGAGATGTTATTTTCATTACAGGAGACTGGAATGCTAAGGTGGGTAGTCAGACGACACCTGGAATTACAGGCAAGCATGGTCTAGGAGAACAAAATGAAGCAGGACATAGGCTGATAGAATTTTGCCAAGACAACTCACTGTGCATAACAAATACTCTCTTCCAACAACCTAAAAGACGACTTTATACATGGACTTCACCAGATGGTCGACACCGAAATCAGATTGACTACATCCTTTGCAGCCAAAGGTGGCAGACATCTATACAGTTGGTAAAAACAAGACCTGGAGCTGACTGTAGTTCAGATCACAAACTTCTTATTGCAAAATTTAGAATCAGACTAAAGAGAATAGGGAAGACCCACAGATCAGTTAGATATGAGCTCACTAATATTCCTAAGGAATATGCAGTGGAGGTGAAGAATAGATTTAAGGGACTAGATTTAGTAGATAGGGTCCAGGAAGAACAAAAAGCAATGGTATTGCTTAAGCAATGGTTAAAGCAATGGTATTCCCTGTAGTAACCTATGGCTTTGAGAGCTGGACCATAAGGAAGGCTGAGCGAAGGAAGATAGATGCTTTTGAACTGTGGTGTTGGAGGAAAATTCTGAGAGTGCCTTGGACTGCAAGAAGATCAAACCAGTCCATACTCCAGGAAATAAAGCCAGACTGCTCACTTGAGGGAATGATATTAAAGGCAAAACTGAGGTACTTTGGCCACATAATGAGAAGACAGGATACCCTGGAGAAGAAGCTGGTGCTAGGGAAAGTGGAAGGCAAAAGGAAGAGGGGCTAACCAAGGGCAAGATGGATGGATGATATTCTGGAGGTGACAGACTCAACCATGGGGGAGCTGGGGATGGTGATGGCCGACAGGAAGCTCTGGCGTGGGCTGGTCCATGAAGTCACGAAGAGTCGGAAGCAACTGAACGAATAAACAAAAATGTGGTATACAGTAAATCCATTGTGTTTGATCATATTTTTTCCCAGGTAAATTTGTACCTACTTTCTTAAATTGCTTACTTCTACAGAATATGTTTGTGCTGATCATTTGATGACAGGCTTTTCTCAAAAGTGAAGTAACCCTCTGACTATTTCTTGAAGCACAAAACAGCCACACCACAGCCACTTGAAGGCTACTATGAGATATGAATGTTCACAATTATAACGTGTATAATTTATTCTATTTATGCATTTTTCTTCTTGTCCCATTCATCAGCAGAATAATTTTAACTTTTTTAAAAAAAAAATGAAAGTTTTGAACTTTTATATAGTGTATGAACACAACTGAAAGGCTAAGTTGTGATTATTTCCAGTTTTGTTGAATTCTATAAATAAAACACTAAACTGATTTGGTTTAGAAAATTAATAATATGTCTTAGATAATATGTTAATTTTCAACTAGTTTTCAATTGATTTTGCATATAAATATCTGCTTATCTTTCTAATCTCTTAACATCTTTATCCCTTACTGATTGTTTTTTAATTCAGAGACTGCAGATAAGTAAATGCATGCAACAAATGACTAAAGATGAATTAATGTGCTCAGAGCTATACTGGCACGATGCATAAGCAGACACGATATTAAGTAAAATGTAAACAGTCACAGTTTTGATGTCCTGATCCACACTAATCTTGCTGGGATGCCAAATACAAAGTGTAAACACAGGCTTTTTCAACTATTCCATGCAGGCAATTTTTCAGAGAACATGTGGGAAATCATAGCTCATAGCTATATACAGTCCTCTGCTTGTTATATTTTCAGAGCTCTAGGGAGCCAGTTCTCTTTTCCGTATCAGCTGGGCAACAGGAAACAAATCTCTCTTTCACCATATTGTGATCTATATGGATCTCTATTGGGGAGATCAAATACTCTTTCTCCATTCCCAGTGACTCTGAAAATGGTAACTGATTTTCTGTTAAAAGCACGATGCAAACATCAGGGTTTAAGCAAGGCCCATTAAGAAAACTGGGCCAATACCTCAAATAGTTTTAATGCTGCTGGGATATGCCCTGCTCCTTTGACAAGGTAAGAAGGATATAATTATAGCTAAAGACTTCTCGTCAGAAGGAGTCTGGTAGCAAATATTTAGACTAATAAATTTTAATAAAAGGAATAAGATTTTGTGAACTATAAAGATAGTCCTTGCTTAACGACCACAATTGGGACTGGTAACTCCATTGCTAATTGACATGGTCATTAAGGGAGATGCCATGTGACCGTGACAGTCTCACGACCTCACTTCCACTGCAGTCATTAACTGAATCACCCACACTCATTAAGTGAGACATCACGTGATTGTGGCTTGCGATTTTACTGCAGGATTCTCCATTGACTTTGCTTGTCAGAAGCTGGCTGTGAAGTGTGCAAATGGCGATCACGTGACCAGGGAATCCTGCAATGATCATAAACACCTGCCAGTTGCAAAGCACCTGAATTTCAAACCCGTGACTTCAGGGATGCTGCAATGGTTGTTTTGTGAGGACCAGTCGTAAAGTTACTTTTTCAGTGCCGTTGTAAGTTTGAACAGTCGCTAAACAGGGCAGTCATTAAGTGAGGTCTACCTATAGCTCACTTCATAAGATACAAGACTTTGGGTGGTTATAAGTGGATAGAGCAATTTAGGGCTTGAGAACTGGATTAAAAAAATCCAGATACTTAAAGCAGCTTATCTACTCAATACAATATCTGGTTTAGGGCAACTTTTTCGTGCCTTCACAAAACAAATCTTTTTCAAAACTGAAAAAACTTTCTATTGAAAGGGTCAAAGACTTCATAGCTTTCCTTAGTCAACTGGAATCAAAGATAAGATTACTATATCATCTCAATAAAGCAGGAACGTTATTGGGCAGTTTGGGGGATGATATTCTCCTTATTAAGATGCATGGCTACTATGTTAACATAGTAGGTAAATAAAAGTAGAACATCCTTGTTTAACTTTTTTTTGTGGCACTATATCAAAGCTAGAGACTATAACACTGCATCTTACTTTTAGGTTTGTATTAATACATCATACTAGTATAAGTTTAAGCAACAGGCTATCAATAGTAGAGGCTTTAGATATTGAGTCAAAGGCTCAAATATAGCATGTAAAGCTGTTTAGGAAGCATGGCCTGTAATTTTTTTAATTTAGATGGATTAATTCCAAACTCTGGTCTAAAGTTAAAAGGTCCTCATCTCCTAGTCATTTTGTGAGTTTCCAATAGATGTATCTGATGTACATCTTGCTGATTGTACTATAGAGACTCTCTGGACAGTAATTGGCTGTATCTTTTTTCTCATCATTTTTTAAAATAGGAATAATAATTGTTGTTGTTGTTCAGTCATTTAGTCATGTCCGACTCTTTGTGACCTCATGGACCATAGCACGCCAGGCCTTCCTGTCCTCCACTGTCACCCAGAGTTTACTCAAATTCATATTCGTTACATCGGTGATGCTATCTAACCATCTCATCCTCTGCCGTCCCCTTCTCCTTTTGCCTTCAGTCTTTCCCAGCATCAGGGTCTTTTCCAATGAGTCCTCTCTTCGCATTAGGTGGCCAAAGTATTTGAGCTTCAGCTTCAGTATCTGTCCTTCCAATGAGCAGTCAGGGTTGATTTCCTTTAGGATTGACTGATTTGACCTCCTTGCAGTCCAAGGGACTCTTAAGAGTCTTCTCCAGCACCACAGCTCGAAAGCATCAATTCTTCGGCGCTCAGCCTTCCTTATGGTCAAACTCTCACAGCCATACATTACTACTGGGAAAACCATAGCTTTAATTATATGGACCTTTGTCGGCAAGGTGATGTCTCTGCTTTTTAATATGCTGGAATAATTATAGCCATACCTAATTAACTGGGAATATGGGTTTATCTGTTAATATAAGTAAAAAAGAGAGGTTAGAATTGCTACCCAACAATCAGATTGGCTATTTATAAGTTCAGGAGGGATTAAATATCCTCCTGGAGCTTTTCTGAAATTCAGTTGTTTAATTAAACTATCTATCTATCTATCTGAAGCTGAGACTGAAGGCCATTCAGGCAGTGGACCAATTCCTATATATACAGTAACCAGAATAATGGGGAATATCTTCTGCATAAAACTGTTGATAATAAGCCTTCCAATGTGCTACTGGGATATGATATTCTCACCATGACAAGACTCCCAAATTTATCTAAATCCTTCTCTCTAGTAGCAGTGATAATCAGCTGTTGCCAGGCTGGCTATTAAATTCCTTATTTAAAACGATTTAGTAGAGATTTAATTTATTTTCCTTTAAGTTTTACTTTGAATAAATGGTTTGATTGGGTCATGGCTATAGGTTTATAACTAGTAACTTTTCCTGCTTTCCTACAATCCATATCAAGTGACTGTTATGATGTACAAGCTTATTTTGTGGATTCCTATCTGTGCAAAAAGAAGTGCCTTTTCAAAGGCTTGAATTAGATCCTCATAATGGCTGCTTTTTGTTTGTCTGTTTTTTCAACTAGGTGGATTTGTAATAATTTTAGAATGAGCCTGAGATAGGTGTTCAGAGTTTAGAAACTTGGTCAGAGATTGGCTTGCTTATGACAAGAACCAGTATATTTGTCACCACGTCAGAAAGTGGTGTCAAATATATTCAGGGAAACTAAGTGGGTAGGGAACTGTTTTATATTTGAGCATGGAAAATGCATAAATACAACAAGGGATTCATTTCAACTTCTGTGAATGTCTACATTTACACATTTTGAATTCTGCTAAACTATTCTGATTTCCAACTTGCTTTTGCCAAATATTAATATCTTACTCTATATTTGTATAGTGCATTTCCAATATCAAAAGAAAGATGGGTATTTTAATACACACAAAAGAGACTGTATGGAATAGGATGCTACCATTTTTTTTTTTGCTTTTATATTATTTTTCCATAAAAATAGCACTCTATAGATACTTGGACTCTATAAATAATAGAGTACAAATAAAGTTATAATCAGAACAATGTAAGCAAAGTTGATATATTCCTAGGCCTCTCCCTGGCTAGAAGCATATTAACATTCTTGCTTATCTGATCTTGTTTCTAACTGCATTCCCAGATTCTTAATACCAGTTCCTCATTGGCCTTAGCATGATGCCCTATTGGGCATATTTGAATGGGAAAGTGCAACCTTGTTCATTGACTATGGTTTTCATTTGGTACTGACAGTCTGGCAGGAATAATTATAAAGCATTGTCTTGAGTTATCTCTGTTTCCATTCTTCCCTTTCACAGGACAAAGGAAATATTGAAAAATAAGAGCAATAGCCCTTGAACAGAGTTCCATCTTGCTTTGAAACCTATTTAATAAATATGTGAATCACTATATAAAATTAGACAAATCTTTGTCTGCAGCATCTACACTGAAGATTCAGCTCTATTCGTCAGTTAAGAATCATAGTGAGTCAGTGGAGACTCTGTCATTTATACTTTTAATAATTCCAGACTAGATGACTGTAACAAAGGATGCAACATAAAAGCATTTAGAATTTTTAATCAGTAGAAATGCTGGCAAGGCCCAGATATTGCTACCTTGTTACTGACTGAGCCCAAGTGCTATGCATACCATATTAAAATTATTTTTTGTACAATAGACAGAAGTTGCTGCTTTGTTTCTGAATCAAACTCAAGATGCTTATTTTAAACGTAAAAATCCTAAAGAGACTGAAACTGTGTATCACATAGACCACCTTCTTTCATATAAAAAACATAGATCTGCTGATTCATGAAAAACAAATCCAAAACCATAGCTGGTTAATCCAAAATATTGAAATAAACCAAAATGTCACTCTGTTTGACATCTGATATTGGGCCATCTTCCAGAGGGCAGATTATTATTTTTAGCCTTTGCTATGTAGTGGTATAAACATTCTGAAAAAAGTTAAATATTAATATAAAGAGTTAACACATGTATTGCTATGTGATATTACCACACTGACTTTAGAAGTTCTGATTCTGAAGGGTAAATTTAGACTACAGGCCTATAGCTCTTATAACACACTGTTTTAGGGCCATTATATAAGTCTCTCTGACTTAAGCATAGATTAGCTTTGTCTGGATGTATATCTGTGCTGCAAAAATCTGGATAAAATGGCATCAGAGAGCTAGTATTTTCTGGTTTGTCTACCACCAACTGGTGCTTGCCCAGATTTCTGTAGCCTGGATCTCATATTCACTTTGCCTGTCTTTATCACTGATCAATAAACAATGGAACTTTAATATATAATTCTGTATAGAAATACTCCTAATTCAATATAAGTAATTTAATTTTGGCTATTAATTATTGTATTTTAAAAATAGTTTAAAAAATAGCCCCATCTAGGCAGACACATTTTTTGAAAATTATATTGGCAAGCTACACATACAAGTAATGCTGTTCAACATTTTTTATTATTATATTTTGTCTCCCACCATGAAGGAATTATGAATAGGTTTGTATTTTTCAGTAGGATTTGATGGAAAAGCCCATTGTCCCTGTGGAGCTCCTAAAAAGTATTTTCACTGGCACAGCTTACAGTATATATATCTGATCATTTTTGGTGCTCTGAACAAGGAACACAGGGCAACAGTGAGCAGGGCCGCAACTAGGGGGGGCAAGGGGGCATGTGCCCCGGGTGCCATGCTGGGTGTGTGTGTGCCAAAATTACAAAATAGGCTTGACGGCTACACACACCTGGTGCAGCAGACCACCCTTGGGGACCAGGTGAGCCGGGCGGGCGGGCAGCGGCCGCGTCCCTGGTCCTGCCAGAGTGAGCGGGCGGGCAGTACCTCATCAGGCCCTCCTGGCAGCTAGCCTCCTTCCATCCCTGCTGCCTTGCGGCCTTTTGGGCACAGTGAGTGAGACATTTCAGCTCCATGGCGGCCCGGCGCCATGCAGCCTCCGATCCCCGGACTCGAAAGTGCTGCGTGGGAATGCTCCGAGCACTCTGGGCAGCGGCAAGCCTGAAATGGATGCTGTTCCTGCACCTCTCATCCCCAGCTGCTCGGTCAGGGGCTGCATAAACTGGGTTGATGGGCGCTTGCTCCCAGGCTCAGAGCACAGAGGGAGGACGCGGCGGTGCAGCCGGTGTCTGGGAGCCCCGTCTCTCCGATGGAGCAGATCTGGGACCTGGGAGTCTGGAGGGCAGCCTGGCGAGCACCTGGCCCTTGGCTCCCCCGATGCATCCTGCAAAGGGCCCCCCCCTGCCTGGCGCCACTTTCCTTTTTAGTCTTAAGACATGCTGGTGCAATCTTTTTGTTGCTTCCTCTTAATGCCCATCCCTGTTTGGCTTCTGGCCAGGGGTCTTTGTTTCTTACTGGAAGGTTCTAATTGTGCCATAGCTGGACTTTGTTCACTGCCAGGTGGTTATGGTGGTACATAAATCTGATAGACAGGTGAAATGAAGAATCGGGGAAGGGTACCCAGCCAGGGATCTCTTCAAGAAGCCTTCCTTTCCTCTGTGCTCTCAGCTCCCTTCCCATGGGGAAGAGTGGCCAGTTTCAAAGTCTCTTCTAATAATAATAAGTTGGAGGTTCATTTATACTAAATGTCTTTATTAGATAACAACTCCCACATACAGCCTCCTGCTCTAACTACTTGTTGCATGAAAGAACTACTTCTGGGGTCAATAGCTGTACTTCCCAGCAGAGGGTGTACTTCCCCAATCTCAGTTCTCCCTCTGTGTTACCAACTTTGTCCTCCTGACTGTACCAATTAGTTCCACCTATTGATACAGGGCTGGAGACTGTTCTGATCTCATGAACAGACAGAACGGAAGGAGGGCAGCAGTGCCAGGCTTCCCTGCTCCCCAGAGCGCAAGGGAAGGGAGGCTGGCAGGGTATTCCCAGAAGAAATGCCAAGGGGCTGTTTACAGCCAGGACATTCAGGCACGGCAAGTGGCTGAGCCAGACTCCAACCCTGGGAGGGGAGGAAGCAAACAAGGATCTCAGCTGAGTGTTTTCAGCTGTGGGTCAGTTGGCTAGGACTCCTGCAGGTGGGCCAGAGTTGCCTGTCTCACAAAGGTCTGGGAAGTCTGGTGAAATGGTCATTTGCAAGCTGGCCCTGTTCACAGATGGCGCAATCCCCTGAAAGTGTGAAAGCATTTGAGAGGGTAGCATTACTCTGAGCAAGCTCTAGGGGTCCAGAAAGTCTCCCCGTCCCCCTCCATTTGCTTGTGGCTGTCTAGGAGCAGCTCTCTCTCAGGAGCAGCTTCTGCATCTGCCTCTGCTTGGGTGGTCCTGAGGAGGCTTGCTTGGTCAGCTCTGTCTTAGGAGAATCCTGGTGGCCCCCTTGGTCTGCAGGGTGGAAATCAAGGGTACCTTCTGGGCACCTGTGATCTGAAGCCTGCGTGCTCACCAAGTGCTGCTGTGGATCAGACCACGGCCATGGGATCACAACAACCCAGCCACCCATAGGAGGTGGAGTGTCAGAAACTGGTCGGCACGCTATAATTGCCACTGCTTGTGCCACTCTTGGTCCACCCAAGACTTTCTTTTCAAGCCACAGTGTCTCTCCCCCCCCCCCACTTTTGGCCCCAGAATCCCATTACAGGGTTGTAATGGGAGATTACCAGATTGTGAGGCAGGTGTACACCATCTTGTCTAAGCAAACTTTTTTTAAAAAATCACTTTAAAAAAAAATATTCCCTTTATGCTTTCTGGCTATTTTCTTGTGCAAGATAACCTTCTCAGCATTAAAATCAGTTTTATTACTTTAATGTATAATAGAATAATAAAACTTGCTAACACCTCCCTCACCAACCCATGGGGGGGGGCGGAATTCATGTTTGTCCCGGGTGACACAGACCCTAGTTGCGGGCCTGACAGTGAGCCTACTAATGTCTGAACTGAACGAAGCATGAACTAGCTTCATGTTTTAAGGGTGCTGTGAACAAGGTAAAGGTAAAGGTTCCCCCCGCACATTTGTGCAGTCGTGTCCGACTCTAGGGGCCGGTGCTCATCTCCGTTTGTTAGCCAAAGAGCCAGCATTGTCCAAAGACGCTTCCACGGTCATGTGGCCGCATGACGCCGCGGAACGCTGTTACCTTCCCACCGAAGTGGTACCTATTAATCTACTTGCATTTGCATGCTTTCGAATTGCTAGGTTGGCAAGAGCTGGGGCGAGTGTGGGAGCTCACTCCATCACGCAGGGCTAGGGATTAGAACCTCCGAACTTGCGATCTCCCAATCAACAAGCCTGGAATCTTACCCGCTGAGCCACCACGCCCCTTAACAAGGAGCAGGTCAATATTTTATTATGCTTTAAATGAATGGATCATTTTACATCAAGTTTTCACTGTTTTTCTCTTATATTATCAGTTTGTCTTTTATCCCTATAAATCAGTGTTTCTCAACCTTGGCAACTTTAAGATATGTGGACTTCAACTCCTAGAATTCCCCAGCCACACTGCATTGAACAAGTATTTCTTCTCTGCTGATGCAATGGTAGGTGATAGGTGCCAGCCCTTCAGTAATCAATGACTTAGCTTGCAACGACATAGTAAGGAAGGGAAATATCTTTTGGGGATGGCTGTGGTGCTTACCAGTGATTTTCAAGCTCAACAACCACTACTGATAAAGCATGCAATCAAGATTGAAATTCCTTCATACATATGATAATTCATGAGTCATTAAGACAGTTATTTTGGGTCTTTCTTATGATGTTTTCTTCTTTATGTACTCTACTGTACTTCAGTTTTTCATTTTGTAAAGCCATAAAAGTACTTTGATATTTCACACAAATATTAGGAGAATGAATCTCCTAATGAAAGTTACACACACACACACAAAAAAGAAAAGAAAAAAAGAAAAACAAAAAACAAAACTGCAGCACTTATTTAAAACAATTTTTCAAGTTTATCCCCTCCATTTTAGACCATAATGAAACATCAGAATACATTTTATTGAAAACATATGTTGCATTTTGTTTTTCTTAATAATAACTCCATATATAAAGATACTGCAAAACTGTCTACATTAAGTAGACCTGGATTATCAAAATCTATCTGGGAAACCTCAAGGACTTATATTTTAGGAGTCTAAGTGGATAATTCATTGGCGTAGCAAATTTAGATATTTACTTATATCTTAGTTATAAATCAAATATTATCTAGAGTGAACTGCTACCAGTATCTCAAGATAAATTATAAAATGAATGTAACATGAATGTGTTACGGCAGTGCTGAAAAAAATGAACTTATGACCAGTCTTTGAAGTTCTGGCTGTTGCAGTGTCCCCACGGTCATGTGATCAGAATTTGGGCCTTGGGTGCCCAGCTCACGATTATGACGTTGAAGCGAACCGCATCATATGATCACCATTTGTGACCTTCCCTGCCAGCTTCCAACAAGCAAAGTCAATGAGGAAGCTGGCAGGGAAGGTCGCAAGTTGCTCCAGTAAGTTGCTCCTGCTGCCCGCCCGCACACCATAGCACATACCCACCCGCAGCCTCCGCTGGCCCTCCTGCAACCCCTGCTGGCCCTCCTGTGGCCTCCACCAATCTGCCCGTAACCTCCACCATCCCTCCTCTGTGCTTCATAGTGCCTGCCCATAGCACATCCCCATTCCGCCATGCACCTTACCTGGGACTCCTGCCTCTTCCCACCTAGCAACCCAGGCAGTCTTGGGGTTATGATGGCAACCGGGACTACCAGGATTGCTGTTGCTAACCAATGTAGTCACATGACATCATGCTTTATGACCGCATCGCTTAGCAACAACAATCCCAATCCCAATTGCCGTCATAACTCAAGGACTACCTGTATGTTGATTTCCCTATATTAACAACTGAAACCACATTAGCATGCATATCCTCAGCTTTTGCAGAAGTATCTATCTTAGAATATATGGTTCAATGATGGGGAGATCTCTCTCTCTCTCCCTCAGCCATACACAGTCCTGCTGCTATGAGTGAAACTTTATCCATCAGGACCATTATAGTTTCTTTTGCTATAGGTTTTATATACCAGTCTATGAAACATAATAAATCAGACTTAATTACAACTTCACTTTATTCAATAACTGAAATATGCTTCAGCAACTTATGGATATCCTACAAGATGATCTTTCAGAGATCGCAGAAAGAATACATCTTCCATTATATCTAGTTGATAAGAATTTCAAGCAGAAGATTGGACTATCAATTGTTTTCCAAATTTATTATTTATTTACTACTTTGGTTTATAAGCCACTCCATTTCTGAAAACTCTGAACAGCTTACAAATAACAAACAACAACAACAACAACAAAACACCCACATAAAAATTAATAATATAAAAATCAAGCTACTTGGGCAGCAGCTGGGCCAGGAACCCAATATTATGCGTTGTCACTGAGCCCTAATCACTTTGGAAGTCCCTCTTCACATCCTGTTTATATGTATCAAAGTCACACACTTTGCTCAGGCTGGGTAATATTTGCCAAAGAAGTAGCAAATAGGTTGTGAATAATAAGTAGTGATATTCTGTTCCCTGCCTCAAAATCATTATTTTTATGCTGAAAATGTTTAAATAAAGATATTTACACATCCTATCTAGTATTAATCAAGAAACTAACACATCACAATTTAAAAAATATCATCAGTTTAACGTTTAAATGTTAATATACTGTACAGTACCCTGTGGGAGGTATATTAACACTCAACAGTTATAAAATTCAGTTGCCACAGAAAATAGAGGGCTTTTTGTTCTAATTCTTTATAGTTTCATGATTTAATAGCTTCACACATAATATCAGGAAGATAGCAATAAATTAAAATGAGGTATTAGTTCAAAAGTGATGTGAATTTTAATATTTCAGTTTTTTGAAGCAAACAATAGCATTTCAGTATCTTTTTTCCTTGCCAAGTAGAAGCCATTCTCAATTTTTTTGTTCAAAGATATTACTTACAAAAAGGCATCATTTTCTTGCATTTTCTTTCAACACATTTGGAAAGCACGTATGCTAAACTTCCATTGTTAGGAAAGAATGGATGAGTGATGATACTTAAGAATGAAGTTGGAAGCAAAGTGGTCATGGATTAGGAATTTAGATGTACAGTATGTCTAAATTTAGTTATGTTTCAGCTTTGAAAGCACTGGTATATTATTCAATTCCCTCAAATTTTATGACATTTCTAAAGCTGGAAATATTATTATCATCATTACCTTCTATTTTTTTCTAATACATACACTTACTACCTTTTTAAAATGTAATATATGATATAAAGTTCTCAAAATGCAGCTACTCTCCTTCAGGAGTAGTAGCCTTCCCAAATATATACTCTGTTTATACCGTGAAGTGACTGTGCAGATGTAGAGGCACCTGGACCAGTTTATGAAGCAGCCACAGAAACTGTGTAAAAAGTCACAACTGCTTTAAATTTCCAAAAACAGGTGCTTTGTATGACCTCCTGAATATTCTGAAGCCCCTTTTTCAAAGGATGTTCAAGCACTACCCAGCATATTTTTATTAGATTCTGCAACACCTCAGTTCATTTAAAGATCCTATTTCTTTTGCTGGATCAACCAACTTTCAAAATCCTTCATAATAAGATAAGAACAGCTGAAGATGCAGAAAGAAGCTGTGTTTGCAGTTTCATGAACCCAAATGCTGGTTTTTGTTTAAATAAGGAATAGATTATCACCACCTGCATGAATTCAGCATGTTATAATAGCTCTGTAAATATCAGCTGCTGAAAAGTATACTGTACTTAACAGGAGCTGAATTTACTTAAAAAGAACTTTGCTTGTTGATGCTTTAAATATGACTATAATTTATACCTGCTCCTACTACAGGCCTTCTAGACAGTAGCACTAAAGTGTTTTTTTTCAGTGAGAGAATTGGTAAAAAATTATGCCTCAAGAAGTGCTGCCCATATTTCCAACCATGATTCAGCCTCAGCAAGCACAATTGTGGTTTTGTCCAAAAAAAATAATAAGTGAGGGGAGGGAAGACAGAGGAGGACTAGGTCTGCTTCTGTTCCCTTCTTCCATGGCAAGAGAGGCATGATAAAAAAAGATCCATTCCCATTTTCTGTCCTCCCACTTCTCTGCCACCCATGTCAAAACAAACTGGGGTAAGAAGGATGGGAAACAGGTCTTCTGTCAATTCTCCAATTCCAGAGAGGGATCCCGTGGAGTCAAATAATGAGCACTAAAGAGCTATTCTCCCCTGCAGATTTCCAGAAGGCCACTGGGCATGAGTTTAATAAGTTCCTTACCCCAAGTTGTTTCAGCAACTAAGCCACCAGGAAGTGAATAGCTGTACTGCAGGCATGCAGTCCAAAAAGCTGCTTATATCCCTTCTCCCTTCACTTGTGCAGAGAGAAATGGGAAAACTGGCACGTCAACCACCAAACGGTTGGCAAAAGTACTGGGGAAGATGGCTTTTTGGCACAGTGGGAGAGACTTGACTCCTGCTGCCAAAGGCAAATGAGCCTGAAATATAGTGGCCAGATGGCCAATAGGAGCAGGGTGGTTCTCTAGCAATAAATTTACCTCTGAATGATTTGCCACAGACTTTACTGCTTGCATGTCTAGTTCTGGCACAAACTGAAAAACACTTTTGGAGTGGAGCAAGAAAATACATGTGGTAGCTGCTTTCATTGTCAGCTGAGGCCAAGTTGAAGATGAAGTCATGCACTCATAGAACTGACATCCTGCAGATGAGCCCTAATTTAGCCTACCTCAGTATTAAAATTGCCCCCTGCCAGTTGCTCAATGCTCCCCCACAAGTTCTCCTCCAGCACAGATAAAATAGATCCTGACCAGAGAGGAATTTGTTTGTTTATTATATTTATATGGCCACCCAACTTGCAAAAGTGTGACTCTGGGCAGTATATAATAAAACTGAATTACAGTATTACAGTAGAAACAAAGGGCAACTAAAAAGCAACAAGCAGACACACAATCAGGGCACACAGGAAGAGCTTATCTAACATCTTGTCCCCAATGCCCAAGAGAACAGCCAGGTCTTCAAAGCCTGCTTGAAGGCTAACTGGGTCAGAGCCAGTGGAATCCTAGTGTGGAGGTCATTCCACAGGGCAGGCACCATCAAAGGGAAGGCATACCTCCTATGTCCCATCAGATATCCCATCAGATCAAAAGGGACTTGGAACATGCCTACATTGTTGGAGTGTATGGGATGGGCAAGAACCTCTGAGACAGGCAGTCCCACAAATAACCAGGTCTTGTGACATGTAGGTAATGACCTACTTTATAGATGATAACCATAAATTCCTCAGAATTTTAGAGAAGAAAGCCATGCTTTTGGGACACTGTCTGCCAGGAAACTTTTATGTAACCAGAAAATCTTGTTTTACTTTCTCAAAGCCCCTTAGGGTTGGCAGAGTAGTATCCCCAAAGCTTATGCATTTGTAAGTTTATAATATCACTGAATTCAATTTTAAAATGAATGTTTGCTTTTCCATGCCTGGAGAGACTTTTCCAAATTCCATGTATAATAAAGAAGGAAAGACTAAACCCCAAAAGTCAGTTATGCATTAAATAACTGAACTGTAAAAAAATACTCTGGAAGGATTCTCAGTGCTTAAAGATGACACAATAGTGGTACTTTTTTGATGGTTAAGAAAAAAAGAATATTTTTAGTTAAAAATTTGCATCACTATGTTTGTGGCTATGTCCTGTTCTGAGTAAGGCCAACACAGGAAGCCGTGATATAGCAATATTTTATTGACAAAACACACAATAATCTCCACACAGATTAATCACAAACACATGGTTTGGTTACAGAGCAGGGCCACATGCGGTCAGCATAAGTGGGAAGCAGGCCACGTGGTGAACTGTCCAGTCCAGGAACAAGGCACGGCATGAATGCGTGGTCCGAAACTATGGTGGAGCAGGGCTGAGGCATGCAGGGCTGCATGGCGGCAAGGCAAGGCTCAGCAACGGGACTTGGTGTGGCAGCAAGACAGGGCCCGGGTGTGAGGTCTGAAGCGGCAGTGAGGCAAGGCTTGGAAATGGAGCTTGGCGCAGTGGCAAGGCAAGGCTCGGGTGCAAAGTCCAAAGCAGCAGCAAGGCGGGGCTTGGAACCAGGGCTTGGCACGACAGCAAGACAGCCCGGGTGCGAGGTCCGAAGCGGCAGCGAGGCAAGGCTCGGGAACAGAGCTTGGTGTGGCAGCAAGGCAAGGCTCGGGCACGGAGTCTGGAGCAGCAGCAAGACGAGGCTCGGGGACGAAGCTTGACGAGGCTCGGAATCGGTACTTGGTGCAGTTGCAAGGTGGGGCTCAGGATCGAGGCTTGGCACGATAGCAAGGCAAGGCTGGAGCATGAGGTCTTGGGTGGATTCGCGATTCATGGAAGGCATTGCAAGCTGCGTGAACGGTTGTCTACAACAACCTGGTCCTGATCCTGGCACTCTTTAAATCTCTGATTTTCCCACCGTTTCCTTGCAGGGACTAATCGTGTCTCCTTCTGTTCAGCCCACCTTTCCCACCTTCTTTCACGTGCGCTGATAGATGGAGGAGAGGCCAGCCCCGGGTTGTCGCCAATCAACTGCTAAATCCCCAATTCAAAATTTGCGCCATCCACTACCAGCTCGTCCTCCTCCCCCTCAGACTCAACCTCCATCCTGACAGGCTACAAGTTTTTTGTATTTTGAAGATGCTGCATAATACTTTTTTTAATCCATTCAATCGTGTCCGATTCTCAGAGACTGCCTGGACAAGTCCCTGCAGTTTTCTTGGCAAGGTTTTTCAGAAGTGGCTTGCCATTGCCTCCTTCTCCCTATGGCTGAGAAAAAGTGACTGGCTTAAGGTCGCCCAGCTGGCTTTGTGCCTAAGGCAGTACTAGAACTCATGGTCTCCCGGTTTCTAGCCTGATACCTTAACCACTTACACCAAAGTGGCTCTTTTAAATTAATACAAATCATTGTTGATATATTGGCAGTTGTTCTGTGCTTGTTTGCTTTGCTATATACTTGCTTGTCTAGCTTTGTTTCATTATTGATGAGACATACTAAATATTTTTAATTGTTAGATTTATATACCACTTCTTCCTGAGGAGCTCGATGTGACATACTTAGCATCACCTGTTCCAATATTCTCCATAATAAATCTGTCAGCTAGGTTTGGGGGGGTGAGGGTGAGGACAGTGATTGGCCCAAAGTTTCCTAGTGAGCTTTCATGTTCTTCATCCTGGATCCTACTCCCTTACAGTATAATATACTTGGCCACTACAGTATTCTACACTTGCCATATAATCCTTCCTTATATTCAGTTTAAGTTACAGAAGAACATTATGCAACTTTATATAATGGTAGGAATTTACTGATTTACAAGGTGCTATCTATCTTGATTAAATTAGTACAACAATTTAATTATGTCTGTGTTTGTTAACATAAATACTATCAAGTTGATTTTAGTTCTATTTTCTGCTAGCAAAGGATTCTGTGTATTTCAGATAGGATAAAAGTAAAGTTACCATATGCAGTTGTATCTGGTATTTCCAGAAATGTCACATTGAAAATCAATGTCTATTTCTCCCAGCAACTTTCTGACATACTTGTGCAACCTAACAATTATCTGCATCCAATATGATCCAATTTCTGTATCTTGTAGCCTTCCTCAATCATTTAAGTATGCCATCTAAAAATAACATTGCTCTACTGCTCTACAGCCACACTGTTCTCCTCTCCCCTTTCTTGATCATGTAGTTTAATTAAGTTACTAGAAACTCAAAAGCTTACAACTATTTGGTAAAACATTTAGTGGCTTATAAATACGTAGTCTATTACATGACCATTCCACAGAGTGCTGGGGAAAAGGGGAAAGCATTTATATAAGCATTAGCTACCTCATGAATTTTAGAAAGTAAGGGCAACCCCATCTTTTCCCACTCCTGACTTTTTTTCCCCATGGAAGAATGAACACTAATGAGACTTCATGCAGGCCAATATTCATACCAGCATGTATTCATTCTGTAATATACCGAAATTCATTTTCAACAGAATTAATAGTGGGATTCATTTTAATCTTGATTTATTGTTGATATTTCCTTCAAGTATAAGACAGAAAAGCCACCTTTGTAAATAAAATCTCAGTTTAAATCCTGAGCAATCTTGGTAAGCACTTAGTTGCTTTCATGGAATTTCATAATTTGTTAGAGTGTATACATTTTCAAAAGAACAAGAAACATAACTAAAGTTATCTTAGCTTCTATTTATAGTCGTGATAATTATTCTAAAATATTGAAAATAAAAATATCACATCAAGTGGAACAACAATATTTATGCTAAAACATGCCAAAGTATTCTGGCCTACATTACCTCTACCTTTCCAGTATAGTGCCTTTCTTTTAACTAAACTGCCACTTATTGCAAATTAGATGCTAAAGTCAAAGTAAAACAATATTTCATTTTTGATCTAATTAGAGTTTGAATGTGAATATTTGTTGGTGGAACACTAATGCATTAACTCATTTAGAGTCTTGTACCAGTCCTTCAATAAATATTCTTTGTATCAGCAAGGTTCCCACTGACTTATTTAAAAATTAGATCTGAGCTATATATCCAATTTTCACCTCTATTAACCCATGCTAGGGAAAAACTGACACCAATACACAGAGAGATGGTTAATGTTCATGGACTTTGATAATATGAAAAAAGCCTTGCTTATATTATAGACATATTTATAAGTGCTCAGACAATTTTATTAGCAATACATTATTTATATGTTTAAGGAAGACATTGCATTATTGGCAACATACATGTGTAGTAGTTGAACACAGTAGTGCCATTATAGAGTGCCTAAAATTCTGAACTTCAATCAATCAATACTTTTATTACAGTCATAGACCAGTACAATTAAAAGTACTCAAAAAGTGTCCGATAAAATTCTCAAGCATGATAAAAGAATACAATCCATGTCATATTTGTGGTTTTAGCAAGCTCACTATCAATTATACATAAGATCAAGGAACAGCCTACATTACAGTGTATAAATACTTCTTAAATTAACTTAAATTAAAACATCCTATAATTATTAACTATTAACTATGTAATTTACAATAAGTGATAATATCTAAGGTTTGAATGCATTAGATTATATAAAAATGTTTACAATTAGTTATTCACCAAGATTTGGCAAATCTTTAAAGAATCTGGCTACCTGCGCTGTGATGAAAGTCTTCTCATCTTTAAGCAGAATCTGAAGATAATCGATGTCGGAGCGGCCAGGGTACTTAATAGTCATCGGGAAAATAAATTTTGTTCGAATGTCTCTATAAAATGAGCATTGAAGAAGGACATGTTCAGTGGTTTCTACCTCTCCGGAATCACAGGGACAGAGCCTTTCAGCCAATGGTATCTTTTTATATTTGCCCTCCAAGAGAGCTGAGGGGAGCACATGGCATTGTGCAAGCGAAAAGGCTTTCCGATGATTCACTGCCTCTAGCTGGCTAAGATATCTAGCAGGGGTGACAGTATATCTAATAGAGTCAGGAGCCAAGAACGATGGAACTTTCTCTAAATCCATTTGCCTCTCCATGTCCTCTACCCTTTGCCTCAGCATTTGTCGTAGTCCAGCTCAAGTATTGAAGATGGAGAGAAGCCTAATTTTGCAAGATTGGACTCAATAGCTTTGCTCCATGAAGAGGAGAATTTATCTTGGAGGATTAATGGTGCAAGGCCTTGCGGAAAGAAATTAAGTTTTAGCCAGAGATTTAAGGAAGCTATACAGATTCTTGATTCTACTTTTGTCAATCCTGTCTCCAGGCGTAGATGTGTGTTTGAGACATGAGGCATTTGGAGAATTGCTCTAATAAATTTGGATTGTGTTCTTTCCAAAGGTGTAAAACAAGAAGCTGAGGGTCCAAGCTGGGTCTCATAAAGAAACTGTGCTAACAACTTGGCCTGAAAAAGCTTAATTGCAGCAGGGACATAAGATCCTCCTTTTGAGTGGAACAATTTGAGAATGGCATTAGCTGATCTTTGACCAGAGGCAGCTGCATATTCACAGTGTGCTTTCCTTGAGCCGGTGGCCTGTATGACCACACCTAGATACTTAAAGGTGGTTGCTTGTTCTATGTTGTGTCCATTAAGATGCCATGTGCAAAGTCTTTGCCTTTTAGCAAAGGCAATAATCTTGGTTTTCTGATAATTTATTTCTAGATTATCATAATTACAATACTGGAGCAAGGTTCGCAAGGCTCTTTTAAGGCCCACTGGTGTCCTAGAGAGGATTACTGCGTCATCTGCATAAAGCAGCAGGGCAATACTGCAATCACTTATTTTTGGGGTGGTGGTAATTTGGTTTATTTATCCATTTTGCCATATTGTTAATGTAGAAGTTAAAGGGCATGGGGGCCAAGATACACCCCTGTTTTAACCCCTTTCGGGTCTGGACTGGGATCGAGAGAGACCCTTGCATATTACACCTGACCTTTATGGACGTATTGGAGTGTAAGTTGCGTAATAAATGGAGAAGCCTACAGTCAATTGAGGCGGCTTCCAGATTTTCCCATAGCTTGGTCCTGGTAACAGAATCAAAGTATAAAGGCAGCATATAATGATGTCATTCTATTAGTTATGTATTTTTCAATCAAATGCTGCAGAACCAGACATTTATCGATGGTGCCTCTCCATTCTCTGAAGCCAGCTTGTTCTTCTGCAATCAAGTTATCACGGTTCAGCCAGTCCTTTAGTTTATCATGTAGGTGTTTAGCATAGAGTTTGCTAATTATATTAAGCAGGCTGATTGGACTATAATTTGCAGGGTCATCTCTGTTCCCCTTCTTATATATTGGGACAACAATCGCCAGGCCCCAGTCCTCCGGAATATATCCAGTAGAGTCAATGTAGGTAAATTGATGGGGTGTGCGCTGGCTTATAGGGAAAAAATCGAGGCTTGAGAATAAACAGACAAGACAAGAGTGCAGCTTTTAGGGCTAAAAGTATTTGCTTGTAGCATAAGGCAATAATGTATATACAATCACATTATCGCAAAAAGGAAAGTTGAATATACATGGTACAGCATTGCAAAAGGAAAAACAAAAACAAACTTATAAGCAGAGTTCCGTGTATTGATCCCAGGGCCAGAGTTCCTGCCACGGCCTATACCCAAAGCCAGGCATAGCTCACACTGCCCAGTCCTCAGAAGTAGAATACATGTGAAGAACTACATGGCTAAAGACACAAAAAGTCAAGAAGCATAGAACACCATTTTGCATGGTTTGATATCCAGTTCTTCCAGCTTTCTGATTGGCTGGATGTTAGGTGTGACACACACCAGGCCTAAAGCACTAGGCCTAAAGCAATAGCATGACCTGCTATTGGGTGGCAGTGCTGCATCTAAGCAAGCATGTGATCTCCTCCCTCCCTCTGCTCCCCCTGGAGCAGGCTTCCCATGGAAGGAATCAGGAGACATTGTTCCCATGAAATCTAGCCAAAACAATACACACGTGGTACCTTCTAGCTTCGTATCTAATGAAGATGATAACAAAGCCATTCAATGTTATGGGAAGGCTTTTTGTTATCTTGCACCTGCACTTCACATCACCATGAGAAGCCTTTGCTTCGTAAAAGATGCAATTGGACAAAACACTTTTGCTTTGTACAGAAAATATTTGCCAATTTCATACGGGAAATCTGACATAAATAGCGACACCAGGACAGGGATCCACCACTCCACTTCAGCAGTTCTGTGGGGATAAAATTGGCCTTCCCTATCTTACGTTGTTCAATGAGGGATTTGATTTCAAGCACAGAAACCATTCGGTGGCCATTCAGGTAAGTCCTTCATTGTTTGCATTTTTGTCTTACTAGAAGGATCTTCATACATTCTTCAAAAGTGTAGCTCCCATACCATGGGTGATATATAGGAGTCTAATCGGGTATAAGTTCTAGCAGATTGACTGGCTATTTTATGCCAAAATAGAGAGGAGTTCTTTTTCTTTGCTGCCTCTATGAGCCATTCCCAAGTGGACCTAGTATCTTGTTTCTTCTTAAATGCCACTAATTGCTTATATTGCTTTTTAAGTGTGAGAAGATGCTTAAGAATCATTGTATTACCATGTCCGGCAAAATTCTGAACTTGTATAACACTAAGAGTAAAATTTAAGAGTTTGCAGGAAAAGAATAAATAAATAAATAAATAAATAAATAAATAAATAAATAAATGTGCTATATTGATACAAACTAAAGTATGATCCTAACATTGATTTTGATGTTATTGATGCTATTTAATTAACATAATCTCTGGGCGAGATCATCTGACACCACGGGGTGAGGTATCATCAATATGCTGATGATACTCAGTTGTATATCAACATCCCGGGTGAAGTAAGTGATGCAGTGACCATCCTGTCCAAGTGCCTGGGAGCTGTAGGGGCCTGGATGGGGAAAAACAGGCTTCGACTGAACCCTAGTAAGACGGAGTGGCTGTGGATTAATGGCTCCTTGGCATCTGGGAAATTATCATCTTTAATTCTGGATGGGGTTGCACTACCCCGGACAGACCCGGTGCGTAACTTGGGAGTCCTCTTGGACTCACGACTCCTGCTTGAAGAGCAGGTGGCAGTCATGGCCAGGAGGGCTTTTGCCCAACTTCATGTTGTGCACCAGTTGTGCCCCTTCCTGGAACGAGAGGCCCTTCGAACATTCACTCATGCCCTGGTTATCTCCCACATAGACTACTGTAATGTGCTCTACATGGGGCTACCCTTGAAGAATATCCAGAAGCTACAACTGATCCAGAATGCAGCCGCACAGACAATTTTGTGTGTCCCAAGGAGGACACACGTAACACCTTTGCTGCGCGAACTGCACTAGGTTCCAGTTTGCTTCCGGGTCCAATTCAAGGTGTTGATTTTCACCTTTAAAGCCCTACATGGCATGGGACCAGGATACCTAAGGGACCATCTCATCCCCATCATTTCATCCCATCCCACCCGGGCATGCAGAGAAGGCATGCTACGGACCCCATCGATTAAGGAGTTCCATCTACGGGGTCTCGGAAGCGTGCTTTCTCTGCTGTTGCCCCTGCCCTTTGGAATATTCTGCCCCCAGAGATCAGACAGTCCCCCTCACTCCTGGACTTCCCGAAAAACTTAAAACCTGGTTCTGTCAGTATGCTTGGGGTGGGAAGGAGAATGGATATACCTGGAGATGGCTAGCACCTTAGATTAGTTCTGAGGTGCCCTTTTTTACGAACTTAAGAAGTTTCTGCCATTGGATTCTATTTTATTCATTCTATTTTAAATTGTTATTTATTATGTATTTTAGTCCATTTATAACTGTATATTAATGATTTTAATTTTGTTGTAAACCACCCAGAGTCCCCCTTGGGAGAGTTGGGCAATGATAAATTTGATAAACAAAATAAAAACTAAAATAAATAAACAATGTAAAATACTTATTTAGATATTTAGAATCATTAATGAAGTAAAATATTTACTTTTAAGTTAATACAAGAATTCAATGTTAAACCATTATATTAAAAAAAATTACATAGAAGTCAATTTGCAATCCATACTCAGTGCTTAATAACAACAACAACAATCAACAATCTGTACAATCTATATGCATGTATACAGAGTTAGAAAAAAACAAATTATGTCAGCAAAATAAATGCTGTGTTAAGGAAGAATACAATGTCCATGATACTCCAATTAAATTAAAGCTGCTTGAGATATGAGAAACTGAGCTTATTGATTTTTCCTACATCAAAAATGAAACACAGATTTGTATTCAGGTATGCCATCCTTTGCAGTTCTCCCAAAATATTCATATAAATGATCACTGACTTAATGCAATTTCATCATAACTAATCTATCGTATGTTGACATTCTGTATTAAAATGGAGGAAGCACTTATTGCCTGTTCAAAAATGGAGCTAAAATGAAACAAATAGCTGCATTCTATTGAGATTTTTATGTGGATGAAATTTCCTAACGTTTTCAAAAATTCGTTGAGCAATATGACAGATTTCCAATAGTTCCATTCATTTCACTCACTAAATATAATCTGATTAAAGGAAGGTGATCTTAAGAAGAAGCTAACAATGACTAAGTTTTGCACTTGGCCAGTTAGCAAAATATTAGTACAATGTTTAAGCAACTGTTAACAGTTTAACACTGCTACTCTTAATGGAGAATATTCAGAACAATTCTACCTATTTAAATAATACTACTGTGCATTAAATTACATTTAGTTCTTAAACTTTTGAAATCAATAGGACCCAATGGATTGAAAAAGGAAGGTTTTAGAAAGGATAAACAGTGGTGTTAATTTAACACTTCACTTGAAAAATTACATTCTTATGTGTGTTTATTATAATTTATTCTCAATTTCAAGAGGACATTAAGGTAACTCATGGTCTAGAATTGATGTCAGTGTTGATAATATCCAAAATTGTATTCAGAATGTTTCATTGTTCCAACAGGAATAGTTCAGAACTCATTAATATATATCTTTCTGCTTTGTTGAAATTGAGCGCTGGCTGTTATAGTACATATAAAGATATGGATCATTAATACTTTCTGTCCCTGCATTATGCTAATTTCTCATATCTTTCTATCAAGTCATAATATATTATTGGTTTGTGTTCCTTTTTTCAGTATTTGAGAGTAAATTAAATTAACTGAATTGATAAATCATTAAAAGAGTTGCTTATAGTAAATCATTACTTGGAATAGTCTTGGTAACTGAATAGGATGGAAATGAAAATAGAGATACACATTCCTTTGCTTGATCCTATTAAAACATCATCTGAAGAAATCTTGCACTGATTTGGAAACATCTGAAAAATGTTAAAGAAATCAATTTTTAACATTTGTTTTAATATTAAATCTTATTATTAGTACTAATTGGGATTTTAGCCAGCCTGACCAGCAATTTTTTAAATCCCTTATTATCAGCTTGCATTTTCATCTGTGCATGTTTCTGTTTGCTTCCTTTCTTCTTGTTTGGGCAAGACTTTCTATTCTGAAGTCTACTGTATTTACTGTAAATACAGTAGACTGTATTTTTTTTCTACTGTAATGGTGACCTTCTGAAAATACTAGTATCTTTATTGGTCTGCAATAAATTACAGTTTAATACATTACAGTTGAAGGTTTGGGCATCTTCTTTTTCACAAGCATTCTTCATGACTTTATTTTTCAACTTCTGATGGTGTTCTGGGAGGCCTTGAAAAACTGGCTTTTTTCTCAGGTCTTGGGGTAGGGTGGATGCAATCCCCTTATTAGATGTGTTTTTGTATATATAGGGTGTTGTCCAGACAGATGCTGATCTTATATTTTGTATACTATTGTTTTGTTTTAAATTATGAGCCACCTGGAGTCATCTTGGAGTTGGACGGCACTTAGATCTAATAAAATCAACCAATCAATAATAAATATCTTTTATTTTACTTTATAGGCAATGATATACAAGAGGGGGTTTAGGAATTAAGTGGTTCCAGGTTGTCCCAATAGAACACAACATGTTGACAATTTTTGGAATAAAATCTTCCAAGTTGAGATGTTTAGTCTGTCCATCCAAAATATGGATAGCTAAAATGAATTCCATTGTCACAATTAAGTTTTGGCCTTGTGCCAAAAGGATGGCAGCATCCTTTACGGTATAGTTATTATTTAAAACGTAATATAGAATAGTAATTGTCTGCAAAGAAGTGATTTTACAGATGGCAATTTTATCATAAAATATAATGCAATAATATTTCTTGAGATACCTTTACTTGGGTTGAATCGAGACATAGTTACTACAGTATTAGGGTAAATAATTGATATCAGTTGAACATAAATTAGAAATGACTAACTTACATTCCCTTTATATCACTGTGGTTCTTCTGACTAAATCTGGATTAAACCTATTTGTTTATGAAATCCTAACATATAAACATGCATGAGGGAAAAATAAAAATTAGTCACTTTTTTGTAAAATGCTTATAAAATATTTTACAACAAAATATTTCATTCCAAGCCATTTTAAAGGCTACAGTTAAATATTTATTAAAACAAGCAATATTTTACTTACAGTAAAATTCTCAAATGACATGCAAGTAAAAGTATTTTTTGCTGTTACTTTTGCTGTGCAGAAAAGAATCATATCAAAGTTTGTGTGAAACAGGTCCTGGGTTATATAAACAAGCGGTTGAATGACAACCTTAAATCTGATTTGAACCTCCAAAGGTTTTCAGTAATACTTATACTAATAAGACTTCATAGATGGTCAGTTGATAACATGTTATTAATCTGATTTTAGTCACAAGGGACCTGAGGTTGAAAGTCATTGAATGGTCAAGGTCCAAGGGTATTTGTGTCAAAATTAAGATTAAACAAAATGAAGGCATATAATGAAGGCACTGGATCTTGCATATTTTTAATATATTATTTTCAGAACAAATAACATTATAATTAAACATAATGTTAATACATTTAAACATTATGATTAACCATGGAATTGATAATTATGTTCAGCAACTTTTAAAATCCACATCATCAAACTTAAGAAATAATAGAGATGCTTTAAGAACAACTTATTTTATTTATTTATTTATTTATTTATTTATTTATTTATTTATTTATTTATTTATTTATAATTCGATTTATATCCACTGCTCCATCTCTCCCTAGGGGGACTCTGGGTGGTTTACAAAAACCAAACAATTAAAATCAAACAATTAAAATAACATATAATACAATACAATCACAATTAAAATAAATATAAAATCCAAGATGCGATGGGCTTGTATTTAAAAGGGCTCTATGGCACCAGCCATCCCAAAGAGGAACTGTTCCCCCCACCCCATCCCAAGCAAGGCGGCAGAACCAGGTCTTTAAGTTCTTTCTGAAGTCCGGGAGCCTTCACCTCCGGGGGTAGCATGTTCCAAAGGGTGGGCGCGACCCTTATGTGAAACTTATGTGAAACTTATTTGCATTGGGTGGGATACAGGATACCCAAGAACTAAATTGTCTGTATCACATTTGTTTTGAGAAAATATGGCTTATTCCTTCTAAGATACATAGGAACGAAATCCCAATCTTTTGTCATTTCCATGTATTTTATGGAGAATAGTTGCTTTTTTTTGTAACTGTGGCAGTTATTCATGTATTACTTACACACACAGACACACAATATATATATACTGTATATGAAATACCCAACCCTTACTAGTATTCTCATTCTAATAAGGAATATTTAACAACTATTAAAATCAGTTTTGAGCAAGAAATAATAAGAAATATATCTATAATTGGACAAACCCTTGCATTAGCTCTATGTTTGCATAAATCTGCTAATGACTATTTTGGATTTTCTGTAAGTGATCAGCCAGAAGGAATTAATAGTTTCATGCAGCAGAGAATGTAGCTGGCTGCTTGTGTGTTTTATAAAAGCTTCTACTTATGCTCAAGCCATATATTTGTAAATATTTTTTACAGGGACACAATAAACCCCCAGTAATATGACAATAGAGGAAATCTTATTTAAAAACATGCTTACTTTTAATTTTAATTTTGCCATACATTGTGATTTCAATTTTGAGGACACTCAAATATTATATTGCATGTATTTTTGGTATTAAATACACTTTAAGCTGCAGAAAAGTATGCTTCCAGTGCCTATACATATAACAATAAATATGGTGTGCTATACATAGATAACTATAATTTCATTCACACAGCTACCTTCTATGCCTGAATTTCCTCATATGCACAATGTTCTGAATTCAAAGCAAATGTTTATATGTATTATTGTTGTTAAGTTTTAGATTATTAATGAAATAGTTTTCAGAAAAATCAGTATTTTCAAGAATTCCAGCAAATGTTTATTTTGGTTCCATTTGTAATTTTTCATTGTATGTGTGTGTTTCTCATTTTGTACATAATAGAATAGAAGAATTGACAAGTTCCATTTCCCTTTGTTGCTATGAAAACTTAGAGTGATATTATTTGCAACTGGTATCTTGACATGAGAATTTAAAACTGGTTGACTGAATAACATAGTTATGAATTTTCATGACAAGTTGTTAAGTCTAGATCCCTGGAGAACCAAAAGCTACTGGTAAAGTATTAGAGCAAGAAATTATACTTAAAGCTAACGTTGTCCTATAGAATTTTATAGAGGGTTTTTTTTTTTTTTTGGCCTCAGTGAACTGTATTGTTTTCTTTGGTTTTAAAAAGGAAAACACTTCATTATCAGGCACTTTAATGTTTATGTCCTTTATGCTAGAAAACTTTTAACATTTCATAAATTTCATGTGTACATTATGAAACTAATTATATGACAGATAAACTGGGGAAGTCGAAAGATGCTCTATGGTAGCAATTACAACAGGTCAGACTTAGAAAAAAAGGTATTTCTGGCAGCTATATCACAGGGCAGGAAAGCAAAAGCTGAAGAAAACATGCAAACATACTTCAGAACCCAAAGTACCATGAAGACAAATCCAAGATTCAGGAATCAGAGCTGAGTATAGGCTTTTCCAAAGGGAATCAGAAGCAGCAGATATTCCGGAAGTCAGATCAAAGGTTGGAAAGTTATTTGCAAACAGAAGTCAGATTCCCAAGTCCTCCTTTATAGCACTGAGTCATGCCTATTTTCCTGTGTCATTCTGCTTTCTTTTGAGAATCTCACTGAATGTCTCTCTTCTACTTACTTGGCCTTCTGGCCTACATAAGGGCTGAGTCTTTTTCCTCAGGGTTTTAATTTTCCTGATCAGGCTCTAGGTCAACTGACTCAGCTGTGCTTCTGGAGCATCTGGCCTAATACCTGAGTGCTCCGGACTTGTGATATACATAGATACATACATACATAGATACATACATACATAGATACATACATACATACATACATACGTGTTTGTGTGTGTGTATTCCCTTCTCACCCCTATGGGTGGTATGTGTCTTCCTCAACCTCGGGTCCTCTACCAGCGGCCTGGGAGTTTGAGGGTTCTGTGCAGTATCTTAGCTGTTCCTAGCATTGCACTCTTCTGGACAGACAGCTCTGATGTTCCTGGGATCTGTTGGAGCCACTCTCCCAGCTTAGTACATAGACAAGACAAGAGAACCTGGAATAAATAAAAAAATGCAGACACACATGTTCTGTATAACATATGCATTCTGTTAATGAATCTTGACAGTATATAACGTTATTTCTTTACCAGTCTTATAGTACTCCAGGTATATGGCTTAATAAAACACACAAGAACTGTGTGGATCAGGACAAAGCCCTCCTCCTGCCCAGTCAAACATTCTATTCCCACAGTGCCTTGGGAAATTCAGTCTGGCAGTAATGCAATAATATGAAGCAACTAGTCTCGAAACATACTAAGGGTAGACATAGCCATCATGACTAGTAGCTACTGACAACCCAATTCTCCAGGACTTTAATCCCTTTCAGATGCCCCCAAATTAATGGCAATCTGTACCATCTAGTGCTTGCAGATTTAGCAGGAAACTATGTTGTCTATGAAGAAGAAATTGTTTCTATAATTTACTTCCTTAATTAAGTTACTCAGATAATCATATATTTGTAAGTAACTGAAGATGTAAAGTGCTCATTCAGCTCCTTGCTTCTCCTTACCCTTTTTTAAATTTTCTTGTCATCCAGTCATCAAACCTTGTTCCTAATTCCATTTACTAGTGAACCTCATTTATTTCTTGCATGCTAGGATTGAACAGTTTCATTTCTGCCAGTATATGAAAAATTCTTACATTTTCAAAGACCAGAAAAGGAGCTTACAGCTACTGTATATTGATATAACAAGTATATTCCAGTGATACTGAAACATAATGGTGCACATCAAACCAAGTGAAGAAATAGCCTGTTTTTTTTTAGCAAAACAGATTTGTGGGTCTGTTCCTATTGTCTCTGAGCCTGTAATGATTTTCTCTCATTTCTGCAAACTTTCAATTCCTCCAAGTATTATATGTCTAAAATCAATTGAATACATAAATTACAAATAGATTGTAAATCAATCTTCTTACCTGGAACTCCCTGGTAACTTCATGAATGTTTCCTTTATATTATAATCACATATTGAATTCTAAAACAGAAGGATTGATCTTTAGCTTCAAAACAAAAGTGTAGATACCTCAACATGCATTTAACAACGCTGGTTTCATACATTAAAAAATGCTACGTTTATGTGGATCTTTAAGTGGAATAATCCATCAGTTCATAATTTAGGGGAAAATAATTTTGCAACTGATGTAAAACAAAAACAAAACAAAATACTTTTTTTTCACATTTGTAAAAAAACTTCAGTGAGTCTCCTGAGATGGATTAAATGCTTCAGTCTATTAAGCGAAATGGATTTAGAATGATGGATTCCAAATGGGACCAGGCCAATCAGATACACAAGAGAAAACTACAAACCCATCTCTCAAAGTATTGATACACCTACAGTTGTATGAATCATTATAAATCTAACTCATACATTGTCAAGAGTGAAGATCATTTAGTCAATGAAGCAATGCTATCAATTTACAATACTGGATTCAACTGATAAAAGAAAATTATTCATTAAATATCAGAAGTTGTAATCTTCCCTATCACTGCACAAACCACCCATATATGGTAGTACTCAAGAGTGCTGACTCACACCAGCAGCATTCCTGCTGGATCTATTTGCATCCAAATAGATTATACAAAATGTGCATGCACACAGCTACAGTACAAACTATACTGTAGGTATGAAATATGCAAGAATAAGTTTAGTCTCACAGCCTAAAATCTGGCTAATTTGCTCAGGGTATGGATTTAGCTTTTGTCTGGTTAAGGCACCGGGCTAGGAACCGGGAGACCGTGAGTTCTAGTCCCACCTTAGGCATGACGCCAGCTGGGTGACCTTGGGCCAGTCACTCTCTCTCAGCCCTAGGAAGGAGGCAATGGCAAACCACTTCTGAAACTCTTGCCAAGAAAACTGCAGGGACTTGTCCAGGCAGTCACTGAGAATCGGGCACGATTGAACGGAAATATACACAATATTTAAATATTGTACTTCTTTTTTTTTGGGGGGGGGGAGGATAAAGACCAGTGTAACTGCCATATCCATTTGATAATTAATAAGCACAAAAGTGATTTGAAAAAAAAGAAAAAGAAAAATGAGGCTAGGTTAACAAAATTATCTTATGCTTTTTACTTAAAATTATATATAGGAGGGAGATGTGGTTGGGTCCACCACTAAATAGTTTCTAAATTCAAAAATAATATTAATCAGAAGGTAATTCAGAATAGGCAGACACACACTTTCAGTGGCATCTGCAGGCTCTCTCTAAGTCCTTTACCTTTTAGTGCTGAGGTGAAAACTCCACCCCCTTCAGTGATGTGTGCAGCGTGATGCAACATACATGTAGAAAGGGTAGGAGGTTGAATCACAATACTATGATGCTGATTTGTCTGTTTCATCTCCCTTGCCTTCCCTTCCCTTGCCTTCCCCATCCCTTATGGATGCCACTCACACTTTTGCTTTCAGATGTACAGGTTTGTAATTGCAAAAAAGCTGTCTTGTATATACATGAACATGCATTATGCAAACAAACTGCTTGAGTGCAAGCATTTTCTTCATTACATTCTGGTAGTGAATTGGTTAGCCTTTTTTTGGAGTCTGATAATAATAATAGTAATAATAGTAATAATATCTGACTGCTCATTGTTCTGCTATACTGTCACACAGAATCAAGCATATTTATCATTTATTAAAAAAAAAGATTGTTAACTGATGATATTTTTACCAGCTTTCTTCTCTCACTGCCTCTTTTCAGGTTTATATCTAAGCCTATATTCCTGAGTACTGACATTTAAATCTCTCTCTAGTTCAGATCCTACCTGCCTGATCATTTCTCAGATTCTCTGGTCCCTTTAGACTCTATACCTGCTCTTTTGTTCTAAGTCAGCAGGACTCTGATGTTAGACTGGAATAAGTCATAAGGAGACAGCCTTTTTTTCTTGATAAATACCTTTTCTCACATCCATTCAATACATTTGCAGACTGAATAGGTTCCAATCACTCCCTGTCCTATATTCCATCATGACTTATATTTTCCACTAAGAACAATCCCTTGAAGCTGTGCTTTGGACTAGATATGACTGACAAGGGAACACTTAATGGTGTTTCTTTTATTTTAGCAGACAATCCATAAAGTCCAGGTGGCAAGTAAAAAATTTAGTGCTGGACATCATGGAATGTAAATGTTGTCTAGTAGTTTGATAGTAGTTAGCCTTGGTTAAAGGAAACTGCAGGCTCAAATTTCCCTTCAACCATTACGCTTACCAAATGGCATGTTCAGACATTTGTGCACATGAATATAACTCAAATGAGTGGGGCACATGGGAGCCCATGTCTCCACATATCTGGCTATCTTCTATTCTGCCAAAGATTGAAAAAAGATTCTGTGGAAAACTCCAACAGAAATGCTGTAATTGGAAGTCTTCCTTATCAGCATATGGAAGTCTACATTTTCAGATACTGTATGCAGAAAGTTACATAAAGGGCCATGTCCATGAAACAATTTTAACTGTATTTATAACACACAAACAAACACATTTATTTATTTATAACATTTATATACTTGCCATCTTAAAACTAAACCCTGGGTGGCTTACAAGCTATAAAAACTATATATGCAAGAAACAAAACATTATCATCCTTCTCTGACTTCATCTTATCCCAATATTTGGGGGAAGAGCCAGGTATTAAGTGCTCTCTGGAAGGTTAAAAGGGTGAGGGCCTGTCAGATCAAGGCTGTGGGTGTTTGGATGGGGAACAAAAGGCTTAGGGTCAACTGTGGCAAGACTGAGTGGCTTTGTGTTCCAGGATCTGAGAACTTACCATCCTTGGTGCTGGATGTAGTGTCACTGCCCCAAACAGATTCTCTGTGCAATCTGGGGGTCCTTCTGGATTCACAACTCCTGCTTGAGGAGCAGGTGGCAGTCGTGGTTAGGAAGGCCTTTGCACAACTTTGGGTTGTGTGCCAGTTGTGCCTGTTTCTGGATCAGGAGGCTCTACTCTCTGTCATTCATGCTCTGGTCACCTGGATGGATTACCATAACACTATATGGGGATTCCCTTGAAGAGAATCTGGAAGCTACAGCCAGTGCAAAATACAGCAGCACAGGTAGTTATGTGTGCACCTAGACCAGTGTATGTCACACCTCTGCTCAGTGAGCTGCATTGGTTGCCAGTTTGCTTCTGGGTTTAATTCAAGGTGCTGATTATGACCTATAAAGCCTTGTGTACTATAGCATGGGGACAGGTTATATGAGGGATCACCACTCCCCCATTACATCTACCCATCCTATCAGATCTGGCCAAGGGGGCATTTTACAGGTTCCATCTATGAAGGAGTTCCATCTGATAGGACTTGGGGGAGAGCATTTTCTGCTGTGGCACCCACACTCTGGAACATCATTCCCACTGACATTAGATTGCCCTAACCTTGTTGGCCTTTAGGAAGTCCCTGAAGATGTGGCTGTGTCATCAGGCCGGGGGATCCTGTGGAGGTGGGAAGCCTGCAAGATATCTGTATTGATTGTGAGCTGTATGTTGGCAATCTCCCACAGTTTTTACATTTCTGGGTAAATGTTTTAACTCTTTTAATCGTTTTTAATTTTATTTAGATGAGTTTGTTTTTGTTATTTTAATTTGTGAGCCACCCAGTGTCACATATGTGAGATGGGCAGCTATATAAATTTAAATAAATAAATAAATAAATGGCTTCTGGTGGGAACATGGCAGTCTGAACAGCTGTGCTCGTGGGCTCCATGAGCAGAACTGACAATGTGGCAATTTTCGGGCTCAGGCAGGTTTTTCTTGAAGCTCAGGAGCGTTTTTCCGGAGAGAGGAAAACACTCGGAATTACCCCATCTGTCCTCGGGAAGGCTGTTTGCAGCCAGAAAATCGCAAACAGCATTCGCGATCGACTGGTAAGAGCAGCCAGGAGGCAGGAGTGTCATCATTTCCAAGCCACACTGTAGCCTTGAAGGGACATTAAGACTTGCCACCCCATTTCTAAATCACCCAATTTATTTTTCTTTTAAGTTTATGAACCCTAAGAGAGGCTTTCTACAGCAAGGAGAAACACATTCTCTTGGTGCTTATCGTTATTTTTCTGATTAATTTCTTTAAAAAAAATTCTTTTTAAGTTTTGGATTTTGCTTTCCATCCAAATATTAAGGAAGGTTAAGAGTACGTAACTCTCTCCCTGCTATTATTTTTGTACTACATTTGAAGATTTTAGCATTTTTCTACACATTGAATCTGCTGTTTTGAACTTTCAGCTTTCTGTTGCTACTTTCCCTGGGGAACTGCCTATTATCATAGTTTCACTTCTGTAAATATGTTTCGGAACTTTTATATTATCTCCCACTTTTGCTGGTTAAGTACCTATGGGGTGCCATAATCTACTGCGTGAGACATGGAGGATTTCAAGCAGACTTTCTCAGATTTTCATAGTGACTTTAAACAGATCCTTTTTGTTTCCTTTCAAGTTTTTATGCAAGGCATTCAGGACATTGTGGAAAATGTAAGGTCTAAAATGTGTCATCTGGTTGGGGATGTCATGGAAGAAGTTGAAGAGCTTAACAATGATAGAAATGTTTCTTCTAATAGCGAGATTGGGGCTTCTGTTGAAATGCTGGATGAAGATCGGATAGTCGAGTTGAAGAAATTAAATGGACAGATCGAATTGCAAGTCATAAGTGAAACTGAATTGCTGATGGAATGTTATGGAAAACAAAGGGTTATTATGTATGGGAGGCTTTTTGTTGAGAAGTCGGAGTTCTTAAGGGGGCAGTTGGGCTGTCTGATTTCTTTATGAAAAAAGCTCTGTGTGTATTGTGGGGATATGTAAATATTCTGGTTTATTTTGAAGTGGGGTAAGGGCTTAAGAATATTTATCTGGATTGCTTCTAGGGCTGGTTTGACTTCATTCATCTTTAATGATTTGGATTAAGATTAATAAGGTATAATAATAAATGCTTGGTTTTAGGCTTAATATGATTAAGATTATTATAACTGTTGTATTATTAATTATAATGGCAGGCAATTTATATGCTTTTTACTTTGATTTTTATTCTAGTAGACAGAAATGTATAGAATAGTAGTAGGAAGGAAATAATTAAATAAATGTTATCTTTGGAGGGAAATTGATTAGGATATATATATATATATATATATATATATATATATACACACACACACACACATACACATACATACACATACATACATACATACATACATATACATACACACACACACACACACACACACACACACACACACACAGAGTATATTTCTTCTTTTTCTTTTAATATAAGGGGATGGACCTACTGTATTTAGTGATTTTTATAATGTGCCAATGGAATGATTTATATAAATAATGTGATTTTGGTTTAATATAGAGTAAGGGATTGATTATGGGAAATTTGTTGCATATCCTTCTTTTAAAAGTCAGAAGTCACCTCTTCTTGTAATTAAAAAAAAATATCTTGTGTTTTCACTGTTTTTTAGTTTTTCTCTTTTTTATTTTTGTAGTTTTTTCTTTTTTGTAGTTTTTATCTTTGTCTTAAATCTAGTAAAATTCTAAAAAAACAAACAAACAAATAAATAAATAAATAAATGACATTCTTCTTCATAGGACTTTAAATGGATTCTGTATATTCTGGATTTTCATGGACAGTCCCTCTAACTTCCGAAGATTAAATTTTAGCTTGTTTTCTCCACTCAGTTCCTCACAGGCTCACTGTGTAAGGATCTCCACTGCATCTCCAGTTTGGCCCAGGAACCTGAGACATATAAGTGGAGAAGTATCTTCAGTATATACCTCACCCCAATCTATGGATCACAATGGTTTCATATAGATCCAAAATAGCAAGGGATAGAGAGCTGATTCTGTGGTATTCCATAGTGATTTTAATTATTACTCACCCATAACTGTTGATTGGATATTCCAAAACCATAGCATGATGTCCCCCCCCCCACACACACACACCAACCCTCATAGTATTAAAGGATAATATGGTTGATAGCATCAAACACCACTATGAGAGGGTCATGCTTTTTCAGGTCTTGAATAAGGTCATGAATGAAAAGAATGAATGAATGAATCCAATTTCTATACTATCCCCAGGTCTGAACTGAGACTGAAAGGGTCCAAATAATCTACTGCATCTAGGATTAGTTGTACTGGTACCCTACCACTTCCTTGGAAATCTTCCTAAGAAAGTGAGGATTGGGGATTAGGGAGAAGTTGTTTAATATGGTTCAACTTGAAAGATGGATTATTCAGGAACAGTTGCACCACTGCCTCCTTCAAAGTGGTTGGTACCATCCCTCTCTCAAAGAGAGATTAATCACCTGTCAGATATGTCTATGAAGGTTCTCAGTCATCCAGGTGGAATTGTCTGTAGCTTGAATCATGTCAACTGGATTTCTATTTTCTCAGTGGAAACGTTTCGCTCCTTATCCAAGGAGCTTCTTCAGTCTGAGCAAAGTTGGTAAGGGAATCCTAAATATGTTTCTAGGTAGCTGTGTGACCTTACACCTGGGGCTAGGTCATGGTTATATTGAGATGTTATTTTAAGTCCTTTTATTATCTAAAGGAGGATCGTTAAGATCACCATGCTGCTGTTGAGCTTGTGAAATGGTCTTAATCTTCCTAGGCACAGAAGACAAACCAGGGAGGAAGATGGGGGAAAGATTGTGCCTGAGGCCCCCACCTCTATTCAAGGAAGGATTTTCCAAATTGGCATAAATGGATTCCTTGACCCCTCTCTCAAACCACCTATCTTCTCTGTCTAAAATGTGAACATTAATGTCCTCAAATGAGTGTCCTTTTTCCTTTAGATGAAGATAAACTGCTGACTCTGGTCCTGTGGTGTTACTTCTCCTGTGTTGGGCCATCCTCCTGTACAAAAGTTATTTGGTTTCTCCAATGTAGAGTTCAGAGCACTCCTCACTGCACTGGATTGCATAAACTACATTGCTTTTTTTGTGTTTTGGAGTTTGATCTTTGGGGTGTACAAGCCTCTGTCTCAGTGTGTTGGTGGGTTTGAAATATACAGGTATGTGGTGTTTGCCAAATATCCGTTTTATCTTTTCAGACACGCCAGCCATGTAGGGAATGACCAGGTTCTTTCGTTTACTCAGAGTCTCAGCCCTATCTGTCGCTGTTTTAGGTCTGGTAGATTTAGATTTGGTGAAGGCCCAATTTGGATATCCACAGGCCTTCAGAGCTGTTCTCAGGTGCTGATTTTCATTCTTTTTGGAATCCATGGAGGTGGGGATGATTTCTGCTCTGTGTGACAATGTCCTGATGACTCCTAGTTTGTGCTGCAGTGAATGGTGGGAGTCAAACATCAGGTATTGATCTGTGTGTGTGGGTTTCCTGTAGATCCCTATTTCTAGCTTGCCACCGGTCCCAATGAGGACTTCACAGTCTAGGAATGCCAGTCTGTTGTCCTTGGTGTCTTCTCTGGTGAAGCTAATGTTGGCATCTATAGTGTTTATACGTATGTTTATATAGTGCCTAGGAAGATTAAGACCATTTCACAAGCTCAACAGCAGCATGGTGATCTTAACGATCCTCCTTTAGATGATAAAAGGACTTAAAATAACATCTCAATATAACCATGACCTAGCCCCAGGTGTAAGGTCACACAGCTACCTAGAAACATATTTAGCATTCCCTTACCAACTTTGCTCAGACTGAAGAAGCTCCATGGATAAGGAGCGAAACGTTTCCACTGAGAAAATAGAAACCCAGTTGACATGATTCAAGCTACAGACACCTGTCAGATACAACTGTACAGACACATGGATATACATATACAGTACCTAGCTAACCGAAGGAACCAGGTGTAACATGCATCCAGCCTGCAGGTGACAGAGATCATGTTTTTGAGAACCTTATCCAATTCCTTAGACTCCACAAGTCACACAAATTCCAGATTAACTCATTAGAGTGGCATCCAAGATGGAGTGAATGTGAAAGATTTTATATAGAAAACATGCCTTAACAGGGGTTATCTATCTACTATAAAGAATTGCTCTAAATATAAAATACATAACACCTTGATATCTTTGGATAAATGGTAGAATACAAGTGCATTTACTGAACAATCACTCTCCGAATATTACGAGCTCCTTAAGTGTCCAACATAGTGATTTTTCTGATTGTATATATTAATGAAGGATGGGTCCAAGCCTGATGCTCAAAAACCTGTGGCCACAATTCTGCCAGCACATTTGACTTCCTATTAGCTAAGCTAATGGTTGAAACAGCTACAGGGTATTAAGTCTCTGTTCCTTTAGCATTATAGTACTACTGTTGTGTTGGCAAAAGAAGTAAACAGTTAATACAGAAATTCACCTGAACATTTAAATATATAGAAATGGAATCTAGATGATATGTCTTGATTATTTCTAGTTGTAGTTCATTATACATAATTCTGCCATAATTCTTTACAATCTGTATTATGGGTTCCTCGGAATATCAATCAGACTAGCTACATTTGAAAACTTTATGGAATCAACCTTTTGAAATGTTGTTGGCTTGAGCAGTAAGGTACTTAGTTTAATTAGAAGAGTCTGGCATTGCTGAAACTGCTGAGCATACATTTTTTTCCCTAGTGGAGCCAGGGTAAATCAAATTTATTAAGTCTTTAAAACTGTGTTGCATTATTGTTCTTATGCATTCTGTCTTTCTCAGCAAGTGCACACTTCCTAATATTTAGAAGTCTATTTCTTACAGATTTCCAATGCACACAGTTTTCTTCCACATATACAGGGCAATGAAACAGGCTGAAAAGGCAAAGCTACCATTTTTTACTTCTTCCTAATATAATCACATCCAGGCTCTATATCATTAATATGGCCTATAAGAGGCCCTATTGAATTAAGCAGTAGATCTTCTTCCATTTGTTAAGGTTCACTTTTGTCTGCATGCATGACATACGATGGCAGCTTCATTAATAAATAAAGCTAATACATGAAAGGGTTCAGGAAAGCCAGTGTTCATCACATGAGGCCATTTTGTTCAAACAGTATTCATTCCATGACATGCTTATCTTCTTCTATTATTATCTTCCAAATATAGCAAAACGTCTTCTATCAGCACAGCATGAAGTGATCAGGGGAAAAGCTTATTACAGATAATCTTATTTACTTTACTGCCTCTCTGCAGAATAATCCTGTTATGCTTTTCCCAAGAGATTATCACCTTGAATCCCACATGAGTCACAGTGTAGAGGTAGGTGAAAATTTAAATGCAAAACTATTACTAGGGTAAACAATAGTATAGCTTCAACAGTATTATTTCATTTTAAAAAATGGCAATAGAAAGAGGTATTTGTTTACCCAGACTGCTATTTCCCTTATAAATTGCACATTTTTATTATTAAGACAATACCAATGTTAGAAGTTTATTTTTGTAAATATACTCTTCCATGCAGTGCAAATATTAACTGAGATATTATAATTAGGGAGAATGTGGTAGAGGAATGCATAAAATCATGAGCTATGTTCCCTCTCATTTCTCTCCAGACCGCCTGCATAGTATTCTTAGGATAAAGGACAAAACCCTAGATTCTAGTATGCTGTCATTCAATATAACTGGATAATATAGTAATGCAGGAAAAGATACAATTCCCTTCCTTTTTTTCCTTGGGCTTATGTGAGGGAGCAAAGTTGGGAAAAGTAGCTGCAGCCAGGCAGAAACACTTCTCAACCCATTTCCCTCATACATTCATTCATTAACCCACAATGTCTGTATTTATCTATCTATCTATCTATCTATCTATCTATCTATCTATCTATCTATCTATCTTATTTATACCCCGCCTATCCCCTCCCTACTGGAGGACTCTAGGCGGCTTACATACATGTAATTCATATCTATATTATACAATCAAATTATACAAATCAATCATTACAATGTTTTTACGCGCGCGATGGGAAGGAGGTAAGGGAACCGGCTCTTCAGCTGCAGGCATCTGACTACATGTCCCAGGATGCCTCGCTTCGTGCCGGCTGCTGACGTCAGTCTTCAGTCTGAAGAAGCTCCTTGGATAAGGAGCGAAATGTTTCCACTGAGAAAATAGAAATCCAGTTGACATGATTCAAGCTACAGAACCACTCCCCAGCATTTTCAAGGATGTGCCAATGTCCAGATGCAGCCTCACCCCACCCAGGCCCTTAGCTTAAAAAACAAATGCTATGACAGAGTGGAAAGTTGTTTGTAGGACGAAAGGTGATAAGCAAATGGTATACATATGTCTTCAGAGGACGGTAATGTTTGAAGTTTGGCAGCTATTACAAGCAGGCAAGAGGGCTAATATTCAACTGCCAGGACCACAAGTTATGGTGACAACATATCCTGGTGGGAGTCCTGCCTGGAGCTCGGAGCTTTGCCGGGAGCTGAGGGGCAACCACACTGAGACAGCACCTCATCCCAACTAGTGCAAGAACTTTTGGAAAAAGGCAAAGGTTGTATGTTACTTTATTGACTTTGAGACTTTTGTTTGAACTGAATATAAAAGACTAAGTATTAAAGATGTATTTATGCGGCAACAGCAACTTGCAAGTGGAGTTGACCCAGAGTAAAAGCCTGTTGTTGGGGAAGATGTGTGCTGCAATAAAGCATTCTGTACAGATCTGCAATGCTGTGGTGTGTGCAGTCCTTGGAAAAGAAACAATCCTCACAACATATACCACTTGTACTGCTCTCATTGCTATTTGATATATGAGGAGACAGAAGATATTTGAAGATAAATGACTGTGGTGAATAACTTTTGGATATAGTAGTATTTAACAAAAATACTAAAGGTAGTGGACATTCTCTTCTGAATCAGTCTGTTGTCTGAATTTGCTTCAAAATAGAGAAAAATATTAGGGACATACATAGGCTGACCATATTTCCTCGAGACAAAAACGGGACATTGGGATGGCAAAACGGGACAGGGTCTTATGCCGCCATGCTGGCCTCTGAACCCCGCCCCCCAGACCATGCGATTGGCTCCCGCCTGCAAACCCCGCCCTGTCCACGCAATTGGCTCCTGCCTGGAAAACCAGCCCCCCGGTCCGCGCAATTGGCTCCTGCCTGCAAACCCCGCCCACCGGTCTGCGCGATTGGCTCCTGCCTGAAAACCCTGCCCCCGGTCCGCGCGACCTTTAATAACATCAAAATTCATGGTATCTAAAGCTTGTTCGGTGTCGGTGGGCTGCTGTAAGTTGACATAGGTGTAGCCTAGTGAGCGCCGGGTGATCATGTCCCTGCAGACACGGATGGAGAGGATGGGCCCAGCGGGGCTGAACTTCTCGTAGAGCATGGCCTCGGTGACATTGGGGTGCAGGTCACCCACGTAGAGCTAGGCCATCAGGTAGCTGGGGGCGCTGAGGTTCATGCTGGTGGGGCGATGGGGAGGGGGAAGAGGCAGCAGGGTAGATTCGCGAGCGCCAAGGAGGCCGCAATGGGCCGTTGGGTTCTAAACTCAACAGCTCGGTGGTAGCGGTTGTGCTTGAGTGCTCAGGGCTGCTTGTGGGAGGAGGAGCAGATGTTCCTGCTGCTGCTGGCGGCTCTTCTTGCTGCTGCTGCGTGGATGTAGGTGGTTTGGGTGGGTCTCCTCTCAGCTGAGCCGGGTCCGGGACTTCGCTTCGCTTCACCAGGTTATTTTATACTAAACCAGCCAGTTACAGGTGGGGGTGGGTGGTAAGGCCAGGGATTTTTTAAAAAAATTTTTTTTTTATTTTAATATTTCTTTTTTATTTTTAAAGGTTTTTTTTTTCTTCTAGTAGTAAATGGTGCGGCAGAGCTGGTGTGTCCGGAGAAGGCTGGAGCACGCACACTGTGCACATAGCACCGTCATCGGCTGGGAGACAAGGGGCGGGGATGGAGGCCCACCATGGCCCCATCCCACTTGGGCTTGGCCAAGGGAGGGAGGAGAGTCGCTGCTGCTGCCGCCGCCACAGAGCAGTAGAAGCAGGAGCTGGCCATGCTGGGGGGCTTCAGCCACACCACTCCTCCTCTTGCCGGCCACGGGGCTGCGGGAGCTCCCACAGCCTGGCGGGCGGCAAGGGGCAGCATGGTGCAGCTGAAGCCACCTGGCATAGCCAGCTCCTGCCGAGGACGGAGGCCCACCACTGCCCCGGCCCCCTCGAGCTTGGCCAAGAGAGGGAGGAGAGTCACTGCTGCCACCGCCACTGCCATCGCCACGCAGCAGAAGCAGGAGCCATCCGCGCTGGGGGGCTTCAGCTGCACCACTTTGCCCCTTGCCATCTGCCGGACTGCGGGAGCTCCCGCAGCCCAGCAGGCAGCAAGGGGCGGCATGGTGCGGCTGAAGCCCCCCAGCACGGCCGGCTCCTGCCGAGGACGGAGGCCCACCACTGCCCTGTCCCTCTCGGGCTTGGCCGAGAGAGGGAGGAGAGTTGCTGCTGCCACTGCCGCTGCCATCGCCACACAGGAGAAGCAGGAGCCGGCCGCGCTGGGGGGCTTCAGCTGCACCACTTTGCCCCTTGCCGCCCACTGGGCTGCGGGAGCTCCCACAGCCCAGTGGGTGGCAAGGGGCGAAGTGGTGCAGCTGAAGCCCCCCAGCGCGGCCGGCTCCTGCCGAGGACAGAAGCCCACCACTGCCCTGGCCCCCTCAGGCTTGGCCAAGGGATGGAGTCGTTGCTGCCGCCAGCACCACCGCCGATCAGCAGGAGAAGCAGGAGGTGGGTGGCAGTGCAGCGTGAGGAGGTTGTGACACCTCCCGGGAGAGCAGTGGCAGTGGCAGGGAGAGGGACAGTTCCAGGCAGAGGTGGTCACGGAGGGGCCGCTGCTGGGCGGGGAAAGCAGCTCCTCAGGCCCCTCACAGGCAAAGGCAGTGCCATGGCTCCACCAGGCTCTCCCCTCCCTCCTCTGCCACCGTGCCTGAGTAACTCTCCTCCACCAGACATGCTTCAGTCTGCAGCCCAGCAGGCGCACACATCCCAGCCCTGCAGAACCCGCAGTGGCCGGTGCAGTGTTTATGGCCCACCTCTCATGCGGCGCCGCCGAGCCCCTCGTGGAACGCCACCCCACCGCCTGGCTTGGCTGCCATCCCACCTCCCCGGCACTGACATCCGCGAGGCGAGACCTGGAGCGTCTTGCGGGCAGGATTCTGAGGCAGGATCTCGGCCTTTTAAGGTTGGAATCTCATGCTGTTTGCAGCTGGGATCCAATTGGCCAAGCAGTGCGCTGATTGGTAGAGGGCTTCTTGTTCCAGGCTGCCTCCAATCGGCAGCTCTGGTTCTGACCATGCCAGCTTCTTCCGGAGGTCAGCTCGTCTTCCTCCGACTGAGTACAAATCTGGCATGGCGGCGGGGGCTGACCCATTCCTGTCAGGCTTACTCCTGACTCAGATTTTTCAAAAACGGGACAAAATCAAGATTTTGACTATAACGACGGGACGCTCCAGAAATGGTGAAATAATGGGACAGTCCCGTTCAAAATGGGGCGTATGGTCAGCCTAGACATACACTTATTTACAAGGTGTAGATAATAAAAACTTTTTGGTGTGCCAGATTTTAGAGCCATCTTATAATGTATTCTGAATGTTTAAAATTATTTTAGACTAATGCTACTATCTATAATTTGAGTTACGATGTAAAAGCATTTATACTGTTTGTGAAAGATTTCCTAACTGTTGGCCAGATATAAAGTACTCACAATAATTGCCAGTTGTTATTGACTGATTTTATTTTCAATACACTTTCTGTGATGTATTAGGTAAAAACAATTATAGAAAAGTTGGTTTGTAAATTATCATTATGATAGTACTGTATATTGACATTGCATTAGTTTTTATACCATCAATCCTGTTCACATCTGCTAATAAGAATGTGTCAGAACTGACTTCCTAGTTTTGGAGAACTCTTTTCCCTCAAAAAAATTGAATTAAATTAAAAATTAAAAATGGACATTTTTATTGATTTGGATGCCTTTAGTAGGGGAACTGAGCTCTGCCATTTAACTTAAAGAAATGAAATGTTCGTGCTTTAACTAGCTGAAAGGTGCTAAATGCATAACTATTAATTTTATTGTCACTCCACTAGGTATTCCAAGAAGATGGCAGTTAAATAATGTTGCCTAAAAGCCAACCATATTTATAAATCAGGGGGGAAAAATCCTTTTAATTAAAACAATGCAGCTTTAGGTGTCCCCAAGACAGAGTCCCTACTGTCTTTCCCTTGCAGTCTCTCTGGAATGTCATGAAGGGGGTGGCCTGCAGCAGCTGGACTGGCTGCTTCCAAGAAATTAAACATACATACACACTTTCATAGCAGATCAATTTGTCACTGGAACCAATTACCCAAATAATTGGTGAGCATCTCTTCATTCGATGTGTTTATTTATTTATTTATTTTATTAAATTTATATTACCGCCCATCTCCCCCAACGGGGACCCTGGGCGGTGCACAACAAAATAGTGATTAAAAAATATATAAAATTACATAAATACAAAATATAAATTCCAAGAAAAATATTAAAATAGGTCACTGGGAGGCTTCAAGGGGCCAGCCATCCCCAAGAGGAACTGTTGACGTTTCCCTCCCAGGCAAGACGGCAGAACCAGGTCTTTAAGCCTTTTCGGAAGGCTGGGAGCGAGGACATCAGCCTCAGCTCCGGGGGTAAGATATTCCAAAGGGCGGGCGCCACTGCAGAGAAGGCCCGCTTCCTAGACCCCGCTAGGTGAAACTCTTTAAGCGATGGGGTCCGTAGCAAGCCCTCTCTAGCTGAACGGGTGGGACGGGTCGATGTTCTGGGGATGAGACGGTCCCTCAAGTAACCTGGTCCTATGCCATGTAGGGCTTTAAAGGTGATAACCAACACCTTGAATTGTACCCGGAAGCAAACTGGCACCCAATGCAGCTCGCGTAACAACGGTGTCACATGGGCCGATCTTCTGGCCCCAATAATTGTCCTCGCAGCCGGATTCTGGACCAGCTGAAGCTTCCGGATACTCCTCAAGGGTAGCCCCATGTAGAGCGCATTACAATAGTCTATGTGGGAGATGACGAGGGCATGAGTGACTGTTTGGATGGCATCTCGGTCCAGGAAAGGGCGTAACTGGTGCACAATCCGAAGTTGTGCAAAGGCCCTCCTGGCCACGACTGCCACCTGCTCTTCCAGCAGGAGTCGTGAGTCCAGGAGAACCCCCAGATTCCGCACAGGCTCCGAATGGGGTAGTGCGACCCCATCTAGAACCAAAGATGACAGCTTCCTAGGACCCGAGCGGCAATCAATCCACAGCCACTCCGTCTTACTAGGGTTCAGTCGAAGCCTGTTGTTCCCCATCCAGGCCCCCACAGCCTCCAGACACTGAGACAGGGTGGCAACTGCATCACTTACTTCACCCGGGATGGAAATATACAGCTGTGTATCATCAGCATATAGATGGTATTTCATCCCGTGGTGACGGATGATCTCACCCAGCGGCTTCATATAGAAGTTAAACAGGAGAGGGGAGAGCACCGAACCCTGTGGCACCCCACACAGGAGGGGCCGTGGGTCAGATCTCTCCTCCCCTATCATCACTGATTGGGAACGGCCCTGGAGGAAGGAGGCGAACCACTGCAACAGTTAATATGGAGATTAGACAGTAGAACTGCATAGCACTTTAGGTTTGCAGGTGCTTCAGAATATACAGGAGCGAGACCTAGCTATCTATCTAAAGCAGCTCATCGACCCCTTCGTGAAGTTTCAGATTGTTCATTGACCTCCAAACATTTATTATATGAAAATAATTTAATACTACTTTAACTAATAGTACTATGAATAATAAACACTAACAATAATTTCATAAAAATAGGTAATATTTAAAATATGAAAAAATATAAGATTTGACATCCTTTTTTACTGAAACTGTTGATATCATTAATGAGAAGGATGCATCTGATGAGTGTCAACAAGGGCACTGATATTTGGTTGGCAATTGGTGAGGTGGGGAGTATACCTAGTATGGGAGGTGAGCAGGAATACCACATGTACAACTATCCTTCCTGGAACAGGGGAGATGAGAAAGACAAGGAGGAAGGTGAAAGGTCACAGACTCACAACACAAAGCATGCTGGTAAACAATGCCAGTAACAACACACAGATGATAGACACAACTCAAGGCCACTCTCACTGGTGGTTGACCATCCAACCCTGGGTAACACTGTTTTGCCACTAGCTACCTCACCTTCCTCAGCAAAGGAGATTGTTACCTTGTCGTGGTGCTGGAGCTTGAGCACCTCAATGAAACCATGAGCTAAACCGTGAAGGGACACCCAAGACGGGAAGGTCGTGGCAGAGAGGTCAGACTAAATACGATCCCTGGGGAAGGTAATGGCAACCCACCCCAGTATTCTTGCCGTGAAAACTAAATGGATCAGTACAACCAGAGATATGTCGGTATTCCATCGGAAGATGGGACTCCCAGGTCGGAAGATGGTCAAAATGCTACTGGGGAGAAACAGAGGATACGTTCAACTAGCCCCAGATGTGATGACGCAGCTAGCTCAAAGCCGAAAGGACGGCTAGCGGCCGACGGTGCTGGTGGTGAACGACGAATTCGATGTTCTAAAGATCAACACACCATAGGAACCTGGAATGTAAGATCTATGAGCCAGGGCAAATTGGATGTGGTTATTGGTGAGATGTCAAGATTAAATATAGACATTTTAGGTGTCAGTGAACTGAAATGGACTGGAATGGCCCACTTCACATCAGATGACCACCAGATCTACTACTGTGGACAAGAGGACCACAGAAGAAATGGAGTAGCCTTCATAATTAATAATAAAGTGGCTAAACCAGTGCTTGGATACAACCCAAAAAATGATAGAATGATCTGAATTCGAATTCATGGTAAGCCATTTAACATCACAGTGATCCAAATATACTCCCCAACTACAGATGCTGAAGAAGCAGAAGTAGATCAGTTCTATGAGGATCTGCAGCACCTACTGGATAATACACCAAAAAGAGATGTTATTTTCATTACAGGAGACTGGAATGCTAAGGTGGGTAGTCAGACGACACCTGGAATTACAGGCAAGCATGGTCTGGGAGAACAAAATGAAGCAGGACATAGGCTGATAGAATTTTGCCAAGACAACTCACTGTGCATAACAAACACTCTCTTCCAACAACCTAAAAGACGACTTTATACATGGACTTCACCAGATGGTCGACACCGAAATCAGATTGACTACATCCTTAGCAGCCAAAGGTGGTGGACATCTATACAGTTGGTAAAAACAAGACCTGGAGCTGACTGTAGTTCAGATCACAGACTTCATATTGCAAAATTTAGAATCAGACTAAAGAGAATAGGGAAGACCCACAGATCAGTTAGATATGAGCTCACTAATATTCCTAAGGAATATGCAGTGGAGGTGAAGAATAGATTTAAGGGACTAGATTTAGTAGATAGTGTCCCAGAAGAACTATGGACAGAAGTTTGCAACATTATTCAGGAGGCTGCAACAAAAAACGTCCCAAAGAAAAAGAAAACCAAGAAGGCAAGATGGCTGTCTGCTGAGACACTGGAAGTAGTCCAAGAAAGAAGGAAAGCAAAAGGCAACAGTGACAGGGGGAGATATGCCCAATTAAATGCAAAATTCCAGAGGTTAGCCAGAAGAGATAAGGAATTATTTTTAAACAAGCAATGTGCGGAAGTGGAAGAAGACAATAGAATAGGAAGGACAAGAGACCTCTTCGAGAAAATTAGAAATATCGGAGGTAAATTCCAGGCAAAAATGGGTATGATCAAAAACAAAGATGGTAAGGACCTAACAGAAGCAGAAGAGATCAAGAAAAGGTGGCAGGAATATACGGAAGATCTGTATAGGAAGGATAATAATATTGGAGATAGCTTTGACGGTGTGGTCAGTGAGTTAGAGCCAGACATCCTGAAGAGTGAGGTTGAATGGGCCTTAGGAAGCATTGCTAATAACAAGGCAGAAGGAGACGACGGTATCCCAGCTGAACTGTTTAAAATCTTGCAAGATGATGCTGTCAAGGTGATGCATGCCATATGCCAGCAAATTTGGAAAACACAAGAATGGCCATCAGATTGGAAAAAATCAACTTATATCCCCATACCAAAAAAGGGAAGCACTAAAGAATGTTCAAACTATCGAACAGTGGCACTTATTTCACATGCCAGTAAGGTAATGCTCAAGATCTTGCAAGGTAGACTCCAGCAATTCATGGAGCGAGAATTGCCAGATGTACAAGCTGGGTTTAGAAAAGGCAGAGGAACTAGAGACCAAATTGCCAATATCTGCTGGATAATGGAGAAAACCAGGGAGTTTCAGAAAAACATCTATTTTTGTTTCATTGACTATTCTAAAGCCTTTGACTGTGTGGATCATAACAAATTGTGGCAAGTTCTTGGTGGTATGGGGATACCAAGTCATCTTGTCTGCCTCCTGAGGAATCTGTATAACGACCAAGTAGCAACGGTAAGAACAGAGCACGGAACACCGGACTGGTTTAAGATTGGGAAAGGAGTACGGCAGGGCTGTATACTCTCCCCCTACCTATTCAACCTGTACGCAGAACACATCATGCGACGTGCTGGGCTTGAGGAATCCAAGGCTGGAGTTAAAATCGCTGGAAGAAACATTAACAATCTTAGATATGCAGATGATACCACTTTGATGGCTGAAAGCGAGGAGGAGTTGAGGAGCCTTATGACGAAGGTGAAAGAAGAAAGTGCAAAAGCTGGGTTGCAGTTAAACCTCAAAAAAAACCAAGATTATGGCAACCAGCTTGATTGATAACTGGCAAATAGAGGGAGAAAAAGTGGAGGCAGTGACAGACTTTGTATTTCTAGGCGCAAAGATTACTGCAGATGCTGACTGCAGCCAGGAAATCAGAAGACGTCTACTTCTTGGGAGGAGAGCAATGACAAATCTTGATAAAATAGTTAAGAGCAGAGACATCACACTGACAACAAAGGTCCGCATAGTTAAAGCAATGGTATTCCCTGTAGTAACCTATGGCTGTGAGAGCTGGACCATAAGGAAGGCTGAGCGAAGGAAGATAGATGCTTTTGAACTGTGGTGTTGGAAGAAAATTCTGAGAGTGCCTTGGACTGCAAGACGATCAAACCAGTCCATACTCCAGGAAATAAAGCCAGACTGCTCACTTGAGGGAATGATATTAAAGGCAAAACTGAAGTACTTTGGCCACATAATGAGAAGACAGGATACCCTGGAGAAGAAGCTGTTGCTAGGGAAAGTGGAAGGCAAAAGGAAGAGGGGCTGACCAAGGGCAAGATGGATGGATGATATTCTGGAGGTGACGGACTCAACCATGGGGTAGCTGGGGATGGTGACGGCCGACAGGAAGCTCTGGCGTGGGCTTTTCCATGAAGTCACGAAGAATCGGAAGCGACTGAACAAATAAACAACAACAAACCTCACCTTCAGGTATAGGGACTGGTGTGGAGCTCTACAGAGACCCCAAAAGATTAATTGACCTTTCATCATTTATTGACCACCAATAAATCTTAAATCATTAACATGAGTTTCTAGTGGCTAAAACACAAACTAAGAATATTAAGGTTTCTTTGTTGAAAAGTAAAAGTAAAACTAAATCAAACCAAACCAAACAGAAAGCTAGTAGACAAACAACCTGGTAAGAATGGCATGGCAATCTGGCACTTTTTAATTTATTCCTTTACACAGGATAGTTCTAGGGTGGAAATATGAATTCTACTAAAGGTTAAACACTTCTACATCTTGTTTAGCAACAGCCCAAGTAATCAGATTTCTTGATTGAAGCTCAGAATATATCCTAAACTGCCCCTCTGAATCCCTCTCCAAGGGTATAACATGTTTGGTGTGGATATATACATAAGAGAAAAACATGTACTGTATATGTGGGGCAGGAAGAAAACATGTATGATGGATTAAAAAGTTTGAGACAGTATATATGTATGTTTTTGGCTCTTGCAAAACTAGTTGAAGATCATATGGTTGTGGCCTTCTGACAGCTTCCCATGCCATGCATGCAAGGAACCCCCACCATGTCCAACACACACACATACACACACACCATTCCTGTGTTAAGAGAAAGTGAGCAGTCTAAATGACCCAGTAGTTTCATTCCTGGGCAATAATTTGAAATCTGATCCCTTAATTTCCTAAAACTGAAAATTTAGCAAGAATATCATATGCTACAGTTGAAAGATGTGACTAACTCCTGCACATTCTGGAATCTTAATATTCTAGAATCTTAATGTTAGTCTGAAAGGAAAGACAAAAAAGATTTCCCATTTAATAAATATTTTATTTCGGGTTGACAGTGATGAAAAGGAAGGGTTTAAACCACAGATTCTGTGTCTCCATTTGTCTTTGTTGATAAAACAAGCAATGTCAGAAGCCAGGAAGGTCAAGCTCATGGCAAATTTAATGTGACTGCTTATCTGTGTGTTGAATGCATTTGCCCACAGTGATAAATGCAGACATCACAATGACTTTCTCCAGTTTAATAGGTAAAGAAGGAGGAAAAATGCCTCATCCTATCATTCTGTGACTCCAGGTCTAATAATTTGTGTGGGGTGGGGGGAATAAAATTGTCTTCCTTGCATTATATTTTTAAAACATCTTTTTAAGAAAGTGGCAGTACTGAGAACTCTAATATTACATTAGCAGAGATTCCTTCATGAAGTAATTTTTTACCTTAATCTGAATCTCCTCTCCTTGCACTTCCCAGAAAAATCATAGCAAGTATACAAGCTATACAATCTGGTGCAGAGAAAATCAGATTCCACTCTAGCAACTCACCAGGATTTCATAGTAGATCTGCTATAGAAATTCTCCATCCTCCTGAGCAGAAGGTTACTTGCTATTTCCAGTAGACATTGTGGGAGGAGAGCAATATTAATCAATAGTAGCCAAAAATCAGGAGGAGTCCAGTAGCATTCCTTCTGATTTTTTTTTCTAATTTTAATAAAATTTGTTAGTTGGAAAAGGTGCTACCTGGTTTTGATACCTCCAGTAGGAGCCATTTTGCTGGTGGATGATCATCAACCTGCTGGTGGATGATCATAACCATGAATTATGCAATACACACAATATAGTAATATACACTTTTATTTTAACATTAAAACAGTTTGTTATAATTATAGCCAAAGCATTAACCTCTGCTGGTTAAATGACTGCAAGTTTTGACTGAAGATTTATTGACTAGGGATGAAAGTTTATTTATTTGTTATATTTGTATCCTGAGTTTTTGTTCAAGGTGGCACACATAGTGTTTTCTCCTCCTATTTTTTTCCTCCTATTTTTTCCATAGCAGTAACTCTATGCAGTAGGGTGGTCTTACAGAAAGTGACTGGCCCAAAGTCACCAGATCAGCTTCTTTAGCTAATGAAGAAGAACCTAAATCTCTAGAATCCAGTATAAGGCTGTGGAAGAAATTGAAGGTTTTAGTCGATGAAGGTTCTCAGTCATCCAGGTGGAACAGTCTGTGGCTTGAATCATGTCACCTGGGGCTAGGTCATGGTTATTTTGAGATGTTTATTTCTAAGTCCCTCCTTTAGATGATAAAGGGACTTAGAAATAAACATCTCAAAATAACCATGACCTAGCCCCAGGTGCAAGGTCACACAGCCACCCTAGAAACATATTTAAGGATTCCCTTACTGACTTTACTCAGACTGAAGAAGCTCCTTGGATAAGGAGTGAAACGTTTCTACTGAGAAAATAGAAATCCAGTTGACATGATTCAAGCCACAGATTGAAGGTTTTAGGTTATTCAAATTACCAAAGGGGAGATGGACGGAGAAGAATGACATAGCATGAAATCTGTCCATCCAGCATAGATTTCCAGAGGAAAAAGAAGATCCAAAGACACAGAAAATTATATCAAGATTAAACTAGCCATGAGTGATTCCTGGATAAGTTTTAATTGAAATCATTGATTAACTCTTTGGGGAATTTAGTAATAACTACACTGTAAGGTGGGCATTTGTAATGAAATGCTACTGTTTATCTCAGAATGGTAGAGCAAATAAGCCATAAAGCAATTTACTACATTCTACATTCCTTTGAGGACAAGAAGGGGAGAACTGAAGCTTTGTTTGTATGCACTAGCTTGATGCTATTTGCATAATTGTCTAGCAGCTAAAAGAATCATAGAAAAAATGTCTTTCTATGCTTTATTATGCTACAATGAAAGAGAAAAAAAACGACCTGGTCATTGACAAATGGTGGAGTAGTTCCATTGAGAGGCAACATGTAAAAGAGAATTACAAAAGCCAAAAGCAATGCTTCAGCTAGTTTACAATGTAAGGGTTAGCTTAGCTTAACCAACGCCATTCTGCTTTTGGAAACTGTTTGCTGTTAGAAATTAGGTGAAAGGAGACACAGGGACCTCGCATGCTGTTTCTAGGAGTAAGTTCATTTAGATAACGCATGGCAAGGCTTGTTTACAATACTAGGCAACAGAAAGCCAGTTAGAAATGTAGATACGGGAGCTTTGCCCTGTCACTGGGATAGAGTTCATTCATGCTTCTTTACTAGCTTTGCAAATCCTATATAAGCATGGAACTTGCGATGTGTGTGTGTGGGTTTCTTTGCAGACATTCACTGCCATGATGTCTGTCTGTAGAAATCCCACCCAGCTTTGCTTGGCCAAATAAACGCTGTTATTTTAAATCTCCAAGCCTCGACTCAAGTCTGTTTTGGCAACCTCAGGAATTTGGGTAAAACAGTGTAAGCCAGGGGCCTTACACTTTATTATGCTACAATGAAAGAGAAAAACAACAACCTGGTTCACAAAATGGCCTAGTATGCTATATCTTGTCTAATCAGTCCTCAGAACTCATTATGAAACTCTTAAACAAAACAACAATTATTAATACAAACAATAAAAAGTAACAGAAGTGTAGTGGCACAGTTGAGTCCATAGGGTGAAAGAAGTGGAGGTTTCAAACTCCTTTCTGAGAAGGCCACTATCTACATATCCTGACCCCACTTCCTGTTCTGGTATGGACAAATAGTATTTACTGCAGTGAACACCTCTCTTATAGGGGGTGCCTCATTAATGATCTCCACCCAACTCCAGTGTGTGATAGGAATAGAGTTCCCAGAACCTGTGTTGCCTTACTAGCTATTAAAAATGGAAAACATGAAACAATGTTTATAATACAACTTCCTGGCCATACAGCACTGAACCACTGAAGCAGTGGTTTTAGCCCTTTTTCTTCCCCTTGGAAGATAGACCAAGATTTCCAAACAGAACCAAACCTTATGTATAAATAAGAAAAGATAAAATATGAAACCTTCTTTTTAATTTTAAATATTAAAATTCAAATAGTCATTGACAAATGGCGGAGTAGTTCCATTGAGAGGCAACATGTAAAAGAGAATTACAAAAGCCAAAAGCAATGCTTCAGCTAGGTTACAAAATGGTACTTGTCTATTACAGTTAGAGAGTCTAGATAATACCAATTGAAGAGAATATTTGTAGCTCAGGGTTGAACTCCATGGTGCTCTCTGAGCCTTGTTTTCTTGCAGACGTTTCATTGCCAGGCTAGGCAACATCTTCAGTGCGAAAAGGGAGTGGAACTTGCTCTCTGTTTATATACCCTGGCTTGTCCTGCCTGTGTTGGTGGGGGTGCTGTACTCTCCTTCGTAGTACCTTGATTGGGTTGTTGTTTGCTGCTTGGTTGATTGACTGAGTTAATAGTTCCTTGATTAGGGTCTGTTGTGTTGTTTGATTGCTCCTCTGCTGCTAATCTTGCTGTTAATCTTTGCATATCTTGTTGTTGATTGCTGTCAAAGAGGTGTTCTGGTCTTCTGGCTTTTCTATTGTCTCTTATGAATGGTATGTAAATGTTGTTTACCTCTATGTGTCTGTTGATGGCTGCTTTGTCTGAATGCCAAGCTTCCAGGAATTCTCTAGCATTTTTGGATTTGGCTGGGTTTAAAATGCTCACAGTTTCCCAGTTGAAAGTATGGTTAAGTCTGTCCCTGTGTTGTGAGATTAAGGAGTTTTCATCATGTCTTCTGACTGCTAGTTGGTGTTCATGGATGCGTTCTGCTAGTCTTCTGCCAGTCTGTCCTACATAGTGGCTGTTACAGTCCTTACACTGTATGTTGTAGGTAACTTCTGTTTTTTCTTCTTGGGCTACTGGGTCTTTTGGTTTACTTACGGTGTTCTGAAGGGTTTTGGTTGGTTTCTGTACTACAGTGATGCTGTGTGGTTGTAACAGTCTATTAGTAGTTTCTGAGATGTTTCTGATGTATGGCAGTGTCATCCTTTTCATAGCTTCTGTTGGTTTTGCTGTGGTGGGATGAGTGGTCAGGCACTTTCTGATAAAGTTGTGTGGATATCCATTTTGCTGGAAGATGCTATATAAGTGGTCTGTTTCCTTTTTCTGGTGTTCTGGGTTGCTGCAGTGCGTTTGTGCTTGTTTTAATAGTGTTCTTATACAGCCCCTCTTGTGAGAGGTAGGGTTATTGCTTTGGTAGTGGAGCACTTGGTTAGTGTGGGTAGATTTCCGGTAGACTTGTGTTTCTAGAATGCCATCATTTCCTCTACTGATGAGGATGTCCAAGAAGGTATGTAGATGACACCTTCGTCATAATAAAAAAGGATCAACTGGAGGAAACACATGAAGCCATCAACAACAACTTCAAAGGAATAAAATTCACAAGGGAAGAAGAAAACAACAATACACTACCCTTCCAGAAGACCAGAACACCTCTTTGCCAGCAATCAACAACAAAATATGCAAAGATTAACAGCAAGATTAGCAGCAGAGGAGCAATCAAACAACACAATAGACCCTAATCAAGGAACTATTAACTCAGTCAATCAACCAAGCAGCAAACAACAACCCAATCAAGGTACTATCAAGGAGAGTACAACACCCCCACCAACACAGGCAGGACAAGCCAGGGTATATAAACAAAGTGCAAGTCCCACTCCCTTTTCGCACTGAAGATGTTGCTTAGTCTGGCAATGAAACGTCTGCAAGAAAACAACAAGGCTCAGAGAGCACCATGGACTCCATAGTCTAGATAATCTCAGAGAACTGAGATTGCTTCCAAATTGTATTTCAACACACAAGAAGTTAATAAAGAGAAAAGTGTGTTCTTTTGGACACAGTCTCAGATGAGAATAAAAAGAAATAGCTGTGATTACACTAAACAAAAACAAAAAGACCACCACCCACCTTAAATTCTGCAGAGAAATAGAAACAATTGCCACACAGAGAACAGAAATTAAATTTCATCCCAGTTATTATGGGGAATAGGGGCCCTTGAAACTAATACTACCTTTTTTTCCAAATGTTATTTAGATTTTTTTTCTTTCTGGAAATTCAACTTAACTCAGAGTCTGGGAAAGAATGAATTTGGCTTTCTCCTTCTCTTCACTCAGCATAGAGTTCCTTGCTCCATTCCTCTGGAGTTCTATCTTTTTCAATAAAATCCAGTAAAAAGTTACTCTATTTGTAACTATGTGACAAAGAACATTTCATCTCGTGACTATTATTGAATCTCTTGCATTAGCCAGCTACCAGCTGGCTATCAGTAAATGTCAAATTTTAAAAAGCACCTCAAGGTGCTCAAGGACTAAAAACTACAAAATGTTAACCAAAATAGTTAACAGACAGGAAACAACCTCAGGGCACAGCTAAGATAAATCAAATTTGAAGCAAAGAGGAAGACAACAACAACAACAACTTCTTTACACGGACAATCTGAATCTGTATGGAAAAACACCATCTGAATTAGAATCACTGCTCAATGCTGTCCGAATATACAGTCAAGATATTGCAATGGAGTTTGGACTGGACAAATGTGCCACCCTTACCATCAACAGGGGAAAAATAGTGAAAACTGAAGGAATCAAGTTGTCCTATGGAAATAACATCAAGAGTTTGGATGAAGAAGCTCACTACAAATACCTGGGCATCCTCAGGCTGACAACATCAAGCACAGTGAAATCAAGAAGAAGGTTAGTAGTGAATAAATCAGAAAAGCGAAGAAGATCTTAAAGTCCAAACTCAGTGGCGGAAATACCATCAAGGTGATTAACACTTGGGCAATCATTAGATATACAGCGGGAATAGTGGACTGGACTCAAGCTGAACTAGAAGCCCCGGATATGAAGATAACATCATCATCATCATCATCATCATCATCATCATCATCATCATCATCGTTGTCATCATCATCATCATGTCTATTACAGCCCTAATGCTAGATACAATCTAAGTATCTAGTAATAGCAATATTACATTCGTCTCCCTCTCTCTCTCTCTCTCTCTCTCTCTCTCTCTCTCTCTATATATATATATATATATATATATATATAGCAAAACAGTATGATAAGATCTAAAAATAAGAATAAATATACTAAAATACATAAAAATAAAATACTATTTTAAGAAATTCTAAACCTAAGTAATGGTGCAGCATATTGTACAGATGGTAGCACAAAACTGGACAAGTTGGGAGGATATTTGCGAGTCCTTGTTCGAAAGAAGTAGCATTAAGTAGAAATCACACTACCTACCTGGAAATTTCTTCAAAATCAGATATATAAGGGTCTGTCTGTCTAGAGTCCTTATATAGGGAAAAGTATAATAACATCTGACTTAGAGTTTCTATTGAGCCATAACCACATGGACATAACATAAGGGTGCATAGGACTACCCTTAAAGTGTCCAAAAAGGACTGCTGAGGGCAGAGCATTCAGCCTGGCTAAGGTGAAGGCCTTTCAAAATTTCAAAATTGTAGTGGATGATAAATAGGAGGCTGGAATGAACCCTTTTGGAAGAAAATGATAAATATTGGCATGTAGCACCTTACTTAAATCTGTTTGGAGATCTATATCCCAGATTTGTTGTTTAAGGGTGGTTCTAGCATTATCAAAACCTTGTTAGTTGGGCATGGAATGCTGCAAGTACACCAGACAGTTGAAGGAAAAAGGGCATTGGAAGAATATCTGAAGGACAGTGAAGAAGATGCACTGAAGCTAGTACACCATGAAGGCTTACTGAATACCAAAGAGACAAAACTGGCCTATAAGAAAGACCAAATGAAGAATAGAAAAGAGACATGGCAAGGCAAAGTATTACTTGGTCAATACATTAAAACAAAACAAAAACCCTAGCAGGCGAAGCAGATAACAGCAAGACCTGGCAATGGCTAAGAGCAAGAAGTTGAAGAAGGAGGCAGAGGGGCTAATTCTGGCTATACAAGACCAAGCCTTGGAACAGCTAACATCCTGCGACAATACCTTTAACACCATCAAACAACAACATCTGCCAATCCCAGGTCCTTGGGAAGGACTCAGTACGTAGACAAAAGTGCCAAATCCAGTCTAAACATCTGACTGACTATGCGGTCAACCATAATAATAATAATAATAATAATAATAATAATAATAAATAATAATAATAATAATAATAATAATAATAATAATACTGCAAAAGCAAAGAAACAATAATCCCCTAAAATAACTACAGGTTGACAATATAACTATTCAGAACCATATGAATATGGTTTACCCATCAAACTTCACAGCAGTGTTTAATTAGGGTAATATGGTATTCTTAAAACACATTAATGCAACCAATACATTTAATGTAATGCATAGTTAAGTAATTGGACATAGCATAATGAAGGAAACATGTAACTCTCATCAGTTGATTCCCATTTTAGCTTTGTTACTCTTGGTGTTTGTATTATGTGATAATGCATGATTAACTGAACCTAGCTTTTTACCCTTCCCTTTATCACATCTCCAATTGGCCTAACACTTGCACAAGACCCAATATGGTGTTAAGAAAGACCCAGGATTACTTTTCCAAGCATATGTGACCTAGGATTGTTCAAATGTTCTGTCAGCCCCCTGATTGCATGACTGATAGTTGGATCTTAGCAAGAGAATGATAGATCTAGCAGAAAAACTTATGCTTTGCATATGTCTGAAAGTGCTTTTCAGAAAAGTACAATTTTACTGACAATATCCTTTGTTGACAATTAGAGGAAAAGCTATCAACCAAACCAGACACTCAACTCTGATATACTGTAGATGATGTTATAGATGACGATATAGGTGATGATATAGATAACTTCTATAATATCACCTTTTGAAATTTATTCTTCATTAATTATTGTTTTCATAATCTTAGTTTTATAAATACAGACTTTCTCTATCCTTCAAATATTACTTAACTCTTTGACTTTGCTTTGTCTCTGCCCTTTTCATCCTTCCTTACAACAAGAAGTACTTAAGGAGTAGAAATTGAGATACTATCAGAAACTAGTTGTGTTGACCAAGTAGAAATCACAATTTTCTAGACTAAATAGAAATAGTTTCTGATTGGTTTTGGTGAAAAACACTTCTTTGCTAATTAAATTTTCTTTTTGTATTGTATTTTGTATTGTAGCCTATGGTGGTACTGTTTGGCCATGCAAGGATAGAATGAGGTGTGAGAAGTTTGCCCTGCTGTATATTATTTTTGTGATGGGATATTGGTACAAAACATGTTGTTAAACAAAACCTCAGGCAAGTCATTCTAAAACCATATATATGAGCTTCTACAGGCTTGCTCCCACACCATTAATTCTTTTAATGCATCCAATCTTCTGATTAATATTTGGAAATTTGAGACATTACTTCAGGGCAAGACATAGTCACCAAGTAATATCTGTGATTATTAAAACCTTCCTATTAAAGCCCCAAGGGAAAGATAGTTTATAATATTTATAAAGACATATCTCTTAATTTTCTGGTGTTGGAGGTCCTGTGGCTTTTGCTAAATCCAATCACTTCAATTTAGGTTAGCCCTGGCAATATTCTATTATTAATTATTATGCTAAAGAAGTCCCGTCTTTCCCTGTCTCCCTCAGTCCAGGAATGAGAACAAAACATTTTTTTTCCATCTGATACCTTTTTCACAATTTCCAAAATCCTGAAATTAGAATTTGGTTTTGATTTCTTTTAATTTGTTAACGTCATGTATAAAAATGGCCCTTAACCAGCTAGAGAACATGGGAACCATTAATTCTTTCTTTTTCTTTTAATCTTCTTTTGTTTATACAAGCCAGCAGACAATGACAGGTTATTCCTTTTCTTTCTCCTTAATCAGTATAGAACTTAATTTCTGTACCTCCTTTTCTTAACACCCCTCCCCATACACACATCAACTTTCACAAACTCTTCCTCTACCTTCTGTCTCTTAGACTTTCTTTAACCACTTGTTAACTACTGTTCCTACAGTCAGTCTAGGTTATTGACACTCGTATCACTAGATCGCTGCATTACCCTTTAGAGTATTTGATATTTAAGAACTCTGGGTTAATCTTCATGATACAAACTATTTAAGATCTCTGTGTTACTTTTTAGATTATGAACTGCTAAAGATCTGCAAACTGTTAATTGGAACTACTGAATTTTGTTGTTTATTCGTTAATTTGCTTCCGACTCTTTGTGACTTCATGGACCAGCCCATGCCAAAGGTTCCTGTCAGCCGTCACCACCCTCAGCTCCCCCAAGGTTGAGTCCGTCAACTCCAGAATATCATCCATCCATCTTGCCCATTGTCGGACCCTCTTCCTTTTGCCTTCCACTTTCCCTAGCATCAGCTTCTTCTCCAGGGTATCCTGTCTTCTCATTATGTGGCCAAAGTACTTCAGTTTTGCCTTTAATATCATTCCCTCAAGTGAGCAGTCTGGCTTTATTTCCTGGAGTATGGACTGGTTTAATCTTCTTGCAGTCCAAGGCACTCTCAGAATTTTCCTCCAACACCACAGCAAAAGCATCTCTCTTCCTTCACTCAGCCTTCCTTATGGTCCAGCTCTCGCAGCCATAGGTTACTACGGGGAATACCACTGCTTTAACTATGCGGACCTTTGTTGTCAGTGTGATGTCTCTGCTCTTAACTATTTTATCAAGATTTGTCATTGAAACTTCTGAATACCAAGTGATTATTTGATTACCCTGTATTCTATTAGGCTCAAATGTTATTTAATTAACAGTATTGCTTTGTTATTAATTATAGTTTTATTTTTAATTTCCAGAACACATAAGCCTCTAATAACCAAAAGTGTTTATATCTCAACAAAACTGGCACTGTAGAGGCTTCAGTTCATTAAAGTTTAGTGAGTTAAATAATTTGTCCTGTTCACTAAAACACCTTGAACCATAAACCCAATACAGCTGCTAAGTTCACGAAACACATTGTGCAAAACCAACCCTTTTCGGTAAAAACCTCCTTTGAGCAAGCATGTTTGTATGGATTCTCTGCTTTGTTTTTGTCAACTATTGTCATTAAAATGATGCACAGTTAATTGCACTTGAAAATTTCTCCTTTGAGGTATATCCAGGATGTAATAAATGTAATTCAGGAAGCAAGACACATGTTAATTCCTGTACAATGAAAAGATCAATATTAAATTCAGAACTTCTGTGCTGTAAAGACTGTGCTGCAGTGATAGCACAACAGTGACTTACCATTTTTAGCCAGGAGCACAAAAAGACAGGCATTTGAACTTTAATTAGTATGTGCATAACGTAGCTGCAGCTCAACCTGACTGGTTTCCAAAGCATTTCTAAAACTTTCTCAAGCAGCAACCTTGATTTGAACTTTGGGAGACTATTAAATTAAACCTCAAGTTCCTTGTGACCTAGCTTTATCTTCTGTCTAAAGAACATATTTCCCTTTTATGATGATATCTAAATAAGAAATACTACTATAACCAAGATGAGGCAGCAGTGCCTGGAACCATGTCAAAGGCTTTTAGAGGTGAGAAAATTGAAGAGGTTAGATGGCTGAATTTCTGCAGTTAGGTAATTTTAGCCTCTGAGCTTAATGGCCTTGAAAGGCAGGGTGGGATAGGGAAATGCTTTAAATGATCGTATGTACTATTTTACTAACTTTGAAAATGTAGTAAAACAGTTCTACTACATCTTCAAAACTTTCTGCTGAGTGGATCTCTCAGCAGACCTGCCTTTATGGTATACTGGACAGTTGTGGTTAGCATTTCTCTGAATTCTGTTTTGCCTCATTTTTTCTTACATCCCTTTTAATTATTAATGGCGCCTACATTTATTTCTCTCTCAAAGCTCATTGTATATAATCCTATGCATGCCTGAAGCCAATACTAATGCTTGAATTACAAGGAGTGGAATAAGGTCTGGCCTTATTTTTGAGAAGACAACTACTTTTTTAAAGGTCAGCAGGAATCCATACTTTAGCAAAAAAAATAGATTCTAATAAATCTAACTTTAGTTTGGTGCTTCTGAATGGCATAAAGCAGTCTGTTATACTTCACTGACAAATATTTGATGTTTGGGGTGATATACAGTGTTAGCCATAGCACATGGTGTGTCCTCATATTAGACAGTTTCTTTAGTAGCAAATGCTGAAGGGGGTAAGGAATTATTGTGTTCTGCAGGAGAACAGGAGGTTATTTACTAGTGGTTTGCATAGTGCTTTTTAAGCTGTTGCCCTCAGTTTCAGTAAAGTATGCTGCCAAAGTTGAAGTAAGATCAACTACAATCAGTTTCTATTGATGGAATATGGGCAGTGGAGAAAGCTTAGATTGCCTTTACTTCTAGCAGAAACAGTTTCATTTTGGCCCAGGCAGCTTAATACACAAAACACTAGACTTTGATTGATACAAGCTTTCCCTCTTCATTTGCTAGACCATTCTTTTTAAGAAAGCTTTGCCCAGTGTTGTAATTCCACTTAGATGGTGATCAAGCATAGATCGGAAGTATTACAAATCTCATGACCTGAACAGTTTATTGGCAGGGTGGTTATATGTCTGTAGCAGAATTCCTTCCTTAAACTGCCTTTTGAAGGCCTAAGACTAAACTACCCATCTCCCCTGCCCTGATTAACTATGCATGACCCTACAGTTCCTCTATTAACCATTAGGCTTTAGGCTTTGGGCATGTCTAAAGCTGTACCAGTTAGATGATCAGTTAGATATGAGCTCACTAATATTCCTAAGGAATATGCAGTGGAGGTGAAGAATAGATTTAAGGGACTAGATTTAGTAGATAGGGTCCCGGAAGAACTATGGACAGAAGTTCGCAACATTGTTCAGGAGGCGGCAACAAAAAACGTCCCAAAGAAAAAGAAAACCAAGAAGGCAAGATGGCTGTCTGCTGAGACACTGGAAGTAGCCCAAGAAAGAAGGAAAGCAAAAGGCAACAGTGATGGGGGAGATATGCCCAATTAAATGCAAAATTCCAGAGGTTAGCCAGAAGAGATAAGGAATTATTTTTAAACAAGCAATGTGCGGAAGTGGAAGAAGACAATAGAATAGGAAGGACAAGAGACCTCTTCCAGAAAATTAGAAATATCGGAGGTAAATTCCAGGCAAAAATGGGTATGATCAAAAACAAAGATGGTAAGGACCTAACAGAAGCAGAAGAGATCAAGAAAAGGTGGCAAGAATATACGGAAGATCTGTATAGGAAGGATAATAATATTGGAGATAGCTTTGACGGTGTGGTCAGTGAGTTAGAGCCAGACATGCTGAAGAGTGAGGTTGAATGGGCCTTAAGAAGCATTGCTAATAACAAGGCAGCAGGAGACAACGGTATCCCAGCTGAACTGTTTAAAATCTTGCAAGATGATGCTGTCAAGGTGATGCATGCCATATGCCAGCAAATTTGGAAAACACAAGAATGGCCATCAGATTGGAAAAAATCAACTTATATCCCCATACCAAAAAAGGGAAGCACTAAAGAATGTTCAAACTATCGAACAGTGGCACTTATTTCACATGCCAGTAAGGTAATGCTTAAGATCTTGCAAGGTAGACTCCAGCAATTCATCGAGCGAGAATTGCCAGTTGTACAAGCTGGGTTTAGAAAAGGCAGAGGAACTAGAGACCAAATTGGCAATATCCGCTGGATAATGGAGAAAGCCAGGGAGTTTCAGAAAAACATCTATTTTTGTTTTATTGACTATTGTAAAGCCTTTAACTGTGTGGATCATAACAAATCGTGGCAAGTTCTTGGTGGTATGGGGATACCAAGTCATCTTGTCTGCCTCCTGAGGAATCTGTATAACGACCAAATAGCAACAGAGCACGGAACAACGGACTGGTTTAAGATTGGGAAAGGAGTGCGGCAGGGTTGTATACTCTCACCCTACCTATTCAACCTGTACGCAGAACACATCATGCGACGTGCTGGGCTTGAGGAATCCAAGGCTGGAGTTAAAATTGCTGGAAGAAACATTAACAATCTTAGATATGCAGATGATACCACTTTGATGGCTGAAAGCGAGGAGGAGTTGAGGAGCCTTATGACGAAGGTGAAAGAAGAAAGTGCAAAAGCTGGGTTGCAGTTAAACCTCAAAAAAACCAAGATTATGGCAACCAGCCTGATTGATAACTGGCAAATAGAGGGAGAAAAAGTGGAGGCAGTGACAGACTTTGTATTTCTAGGCGCAAAGATTACTGCAGATGCTGACTGCAGCCAGGAAATCAGAAGACGTCTACTTCTTGGGAGGAGAGCAATGGCAAATCTTGATAAAATAGTTAAGAGCAGAGACATCACACTGACAACAAAGGTCCGCATAGTTAAAGCAATGGTATTCCCTGTAGTAACCTATGGCTGTGAGAGCTGGACCATAAGGAAGGCTGAGCAAAGGAAGTTAGATGCTTTTGAACTGTGGTGTTGGAGGAAAATTCTGAAAGTGCCTTGGACTGCAGGAAGATCAAACCAGTCCATACTCCAGGAAATAAAGCCAGACTGCTCACTTGAGGGAATGATATTAAAGGCAAAACTGAAGTACTTTGGCCACATAATGAGAAGACAGGTTACCCTGGAGAAGAAGCTGATGCTAGGGAAAGTGGAAGGCAAAAGGAAGAGGGGCCGACCAAGGGCAAGATGGATGGATGATATTCTGGAGGTGACGGACCCAACTATGGGGGAGCTGGGGATGGTGACGGCCAACAGGAAGCTCTGGCGTGCACTGGTCCATGAAGTCACGAAGAGTCGGAAGCAAATTAATGAATAAACAACAACAAAGCTGTACCGTGGCTAGCTAGGCCTACAAGACTTGGTGAAAGCTCCATCCTGGGATTCCTCCCACTATGGCCTATCATCTCACACTACCTTCTCCCAGAAAGGCCTGACTGGTCTTAGCATATCCAGCAATGAACAACCACTTTTTGCTGCCAGACATTTTGGGTGGGTGATTACCATTATGGTCTGATAGGCCACATGATACCCACACTTTTCTGCTAGTAGTGCACAGTTTACCACTGTATGGCCATTTCTATAGCCTCCCCCTGTTGAGTTTCTTTTGGATTTACCTCCAACCTCAATTAATCAAAGGCTTGTTCCTGGTGGACCATCCTAGGCCTCACTGTTCTCCCTGGCTTTGACATTGCCTCACTTTTTTAGCTGCACCTGCAGATAAGCTCAGCTAGGATGCTACTTTCCTTCTGACATTTAGTTCTTCAACTTGTCTCTTCAGCAAGCTCCAATCCTGAAAGGAAAAAAAATAATACTTCTCCCCCACCTCTTTCTGATGGGATTTAAATTCCTTATTTCATCCTTCCAATAGTATCAGTATAAGTAGGAGAGGCTGTTTAAAAGGAAAAAAAGGAAAGCCTGTCCTTTAGCATCCAGGCATGTTCAGAACAAAATCTGAATCCATGTCTCAGACTGATTCCCCTTTGACTTAGCCTATGTTAAATACAGTAGGTACTGTAGGAATCACTGAGGACACACCTAATCACTTATCCAAAGTCTTCAATGGTCAGTTTGAATTCTTCTTGGAGGCTACTCCCACTCCTTTGGAAAGTCCTGTAAATTTGGTTTATCTTCAGGGAACTAGTGGTGAGCAAAGCACCTTGTTGTCAAGACTGAAGGAACTGCTCTGTAGCTAAACTCAAAGATAGTGTTCCTAGTAAGCTTTATCTAGAGACAGGGATGCTTCAAACATGATTCAGAACACATTGGAAATCATGTGTGCAACACTTCTTGTTATTTATAAGAGCTGCTTGGCTTTTGTCAGGCTTCCATGTGAGCCTAAAAAGATACTGTTGCTTTAACAGTTGCCTTATTTTGTGGGTGCATTGCTTAAAGTTGCATTTCATTGTTTCAGGCTTTCATGGAAGTTGAAAAAAGTTGGACTGCATAAATAAATAGTGGAAAGATGCATGCTTGTGCAAGGTCCAAAGCACTTTTTTCAAATTATTTTTGAAGGATGAACTTGCTTACTCAGCAAGGTCCATGCTACTTTAAATTGAAACTAACCATTTCTAACTCTTCTCTGCTGAATTCTTAAATAAATGCATTGAATTTGAAATTGGCATTGATTTAGTCTTCTTTTCTCTGTCCTGGTGAGTGTTCTTACCTATATGTCAGCCTTTATATATTCTTTAGTTCTTTATTTAGACTAATAGATCTTAGTAAATCTTTATATGAAATCATGGAAATTATGGCAGTGTAGCTACCTCTGAAATATATAATATTTGTATAAGATATAATGATGAGAATTTGGCAGCCTATTCTATGTCAGGGGTTAGAGGTACAGATGACCTCATGCTGTCACAACTATTCTCTCAGCCTTAACTGACACTCTGTAAACTGTAAACAGGGATCCCAAATAAGCCTGCCAGCCTGCTTCCTCCTCCTCCTTTTTTTAAGGAATAAGGAATCAATGTCCTTACATTTGGTTCCAAAAGCAGCTTTCAACTGAAGTGTTTTCATTTTCATGCTTTTATCTGAAATACGTTCTTTTTAAAAATGCTATCATTAACAATTATTTAGTATATCATGTATCATATTTTTGAGTGTGGGGTGGTTTGGATGTGTTGCATATTAAACATGAAGTGAAACAAATTTTGTATATTCTTAATATGCTTTATTCCAATAAAAGATAATCTAGAAAATGTCATAATTCTAAAGGACATTTAGGAATTTGCAACATTTGTTAGCATTTAAAGACTCCCAAAAAATGTCTATACACATGTGAACATGCACACACAAGTATGTGTGTGTGCATGTCTCTGCCTCTGTCTCTGTCTCTGTCTCTGTCTCAGAAGCCCCAAATATTGATATGTAACATTTGAAATATATAAAAAAAGAGTACAGAAATAATTTATGAACTCAGGAAATGTTAAGAATATGGAGGAAGGAGCTGTAACTGACTTGGACATGAAACATTCTAGTTCTGGAAAATGGTAATGTAGACATTGCATTCAGATGTTTGCTGTCACTGTAGCAGATGATTGATAAAAATGATCCTGGGTGCAGGCAGATATTGTATCAAAAAAAAAAAAAAATGGAGGGCAGGACCTCTTTTAGACTGACCTTTAACTGATAAATTGATGTTGTCCTCATTAACAGCAACCCCACTGCTTGCCCTCAATAAAAGATAATGTCCTGCTGTTAACACTATTCCCATTTCTGTGATTTAATACTACTATTACAGCACAGATTCTATTTAAATAGATTAAGGTTTAAATTAAGATAAAATATTATTGTGGCCATGTTTGTCTTCAGAACCAATGTTTCTCTTCTATTGTACACCTTCACTAACAGGGAGGTACAGTGACATCTATCAGCTGACAGAAAAGTGGAACTGTACTAATATGTACTGTCCACAGTAACGAAGCACTTTAATTCTGAAATATAGCATAGGATAAGCTGTTAAATTTGCATAGTTTGTTGTAGCATAAAGCAAGGAGCATTGTCTTGTTCTTTGGGGGGGAAAATGGGGTAATTTTGAAATGATGCATGTTAGACCATTATGTATCATCATGTTTATAAGGAAGCAAATTAGAAGAGCAAAATAGCTTTTATGCATTGCACAACCTACATCACAAGCTTCTTATGGCTATTTAAATAGTGAAATATATATATAACAAATTTCTTTTTCTCTTAACAAGAATATGTTCCTACACATTTATAAATGATTTTCATTACTGTATGAGGGTGTCCATTTATATCTGTTTCTCATTAAAAAGAACATAATAAAATTATTCTTCCAACAGAAATCAATAGTAAATAGATGTTATTAATAACATCATGATCTCAAATCTATAATTGTGCTTTGTGCCTTTACTCTGATGGAGATCAAACCAAACATTACACTGCCTTGACAGTTATTGCAATGATAAAATAGGAATGTTATTGTTTCTTCCCATTCTGGTTTAAAACTATTTTTAATTCCTTCCCTTCTGTCTCTACAGAATATTCCCTTTGGAGGAATAACCTGAGCTCCCTAAACTAAAATACCATGAAAAACATGATCCACGAATCCATGGGACTGATCTAGAGGACCTAATCCATCAAGAGAGACCGTCTATGAAAATGTGGAAAAATCCTCATTTAATTGTGAGATAGAACATGAACACTAGACACTACCAAGAAACACAGCCATTGTTGCAAGCTAAGTTGGATGCCAATCCCTATGCAAGAAGCTAAAAGGCAACCTCCTTATGAGCAAAGGAACATTGTACATAAAGTAATCCAAGAATGTAGGTACTTTCCAAAGATATTTCAGAAGACCTGGAGCTGAGTATTAGGCATAGTTGCATTTTAAAAACCTTCAGTTTTATGGAACTGGTTACTAAAACAATGTCTGACATCTTCTTCCATAATCACAATAAATCTGATGCTTAATTTTTTGTCTGTATTGTAGTCTTTCTTCTTTGGACTACACTTAAACTATGGCTGATGTCTTGCTAACCTCTAAATGGCTGCCCTTTCTCAGTGTCTGAAGGCTGTGGGGGTCTGGATGGGGAACAACAGACGTCAACTGAACCCTGGTAAGACGGAGTGGCTGTGGATTGATGGCGCCTCAGGATCCAGGAAGTTGTCATCTTTAGATCTGGATGGGGTGGCACTACCCCATTCAGACTTAGTGCGGAACCTGGGGGTCCTTCTGGACTCTCGACTCCTGTTCGAAGAGCAGGTGGCAGCCGTGGCCAGAAGGGCGTTTGTGCAACTTTGAGTTGTACACCAGCTACGCCCTTTCCTGTACCAGGATGCGCTCCGTACAGTCACTCATGCCCTGGTCATCTCCCATATAGACTATTGCAATGCACTCTACATGGGGCTACCCTTGAAGAGTATACGGAAGCTTCAGCTGGTCCAGAATGCAGCTGCGCACGCAGTTATGGGTGCCCCAAGATCGGCACATGTGACACCTCTGCTGCGCAAGCTGCATTGGTTACCAGTTTGCTTCCGGGTCCAATTCAAGGTGTTGGTTGTCACCTTTAAAGCCCTACATGGCATGGGACCAGGTTACCTGAGGGACCACCTCATCCCCAGAATGTCGACCCGCCCCACCCGGTTATGCAGAGAGGGCTTGCTACGGACCCCATCTGTAAAAGAATTCCATCTGGCGGGGTCCAGGAGGCGGGCCTTCTTGGCAGTGGCACCTGCCCTTTGGAACATTCTGCCCCTGGAGGTGAGGCAAGCCCCCACACTCCTGACCTTCCAAAAACAATTGAAGACCTGGCTCTGCCACCTCGCTTGGGATGGGAAGGGTAAAACTCCTCTTGGGGGTGGCTTGCGCTGTAGAGCTCTTTTAAATATAACATCATAGCCTCTTGGATTTTATATATTTATTCTAATTTATTTCAGAATGGTATATTGTATTTTACATGTTTTTAATAATTAACTTTGTTGTAAACTGCCCAGAGTCCCCTTGTGGGGGGAGATGGGCGGTGATATAAGTTGAACAAATAAATAAATAAATAAACCCTATGTTTGTTTATTTATTTATTTATTTATTATTTCTAACTTATATCACCGCCCATCTCCCCCCACAAGGGGACTCTGGGCGGTTCTCTGCTCTGGCTCATTAAGTATCCAGCTGGAACTGATATAAGGAATAACTCCACTTCAAAAGGAGCATTATTAATACAATTGTCATGGTCCTCACACCTTAGTCATCTTCCAAGTGGATTACTGCAATATGATCCACGTGGATCTGGAAACTGCAACTGGTCCAGAATGCAGTGGCACAGGCAGTTATGGGTGCACCATGGTGGACCCATGTTACTTATATACTTCATGAGCTACACTGGCTTTCAGTGTGCTTCCAGGTAGAATTCAAGTGTTGGTTGTCCCTTGTAAAGTCTGCATGGGAAGCACGTTCCAGAAGAGTTTGCTGGAGATGTTATTGGTTACTGATGAGTGTTCACTGAGGTTTTTCTCAGTGACCATTTAAGGTTTTATGTTTTATTGTTATTGTTTTATGTATTCTTTTTAATTTGTTGTTAGCCACCTAGAGTCACATTTGTGAGATGGGTAGCCATATAAATTGATTCAATGAATGGAAATTCTTCATAGAACATAATTATTTTAAACATGTACCTGCTTTGTAACTAACAAAATGTACAACAAATTACAACACCGTACTAACTTTATAGTTGAGAAGAAGGAAATGGAGAAGTTGTACCTTATCTAATCCAGGTTTCCAAATCAATCAGTGCCTTGGGGAACTTAACTTCTCTGCAGTAACAATTCATAGAAACTTAAGTATAGCCCAATTCTTCCAATTTCATATGACCTTTTAAAACTTCTTCTAAACTGTGCCTTGAGTGTTTTCCAATCTCCAGTGTGCTTAAATTGTTTTACCTGCAGGATTGCTTCTCTTTCCATTAATTTGTCAGTCTGGTTCAAGCTATTAATAGTGCTTTCCTGGGGAGTTCCTGGCAGGAAGTGCTTAGGAAGCCAGAGTCTGAATGCCAGATAGGAAGAACTGAAAAAAATGTTTTCTTTCCCCTGATCTTGTTATTTTATAAATTTTGTGATTTTATATGTTACTTCAATCAAACTGGGATTGAGATGAGCTTTGTTAGTAATTAAGATGTTTTTCTTAAAATGCTAGAGAATTCCTGGAAGCTTCGCACTCAGACAAAGCAGCCATCAACAGACACATAGAGGTAAACAACATTTACATACCACTCATAAGAGACAATAGAAAAGCCAGAAGACCAGAACACCTCTTTGCCATCAATCAACAACAAGATAGGCAAAGATTAACTGCAAGATTAGCAGCAGAGGGGCCATCAAACAATACAATAGACCCTAATCAAGGAACTATTAACTCAGTCAATCAACCAAGCAGCAAACAACAACCCAATCAAGATACTACGAAGGAGAGTACAGCACCCCCACCAACACAGGCAGGACAAGCCAGGGTATATAAACAGAGAGCAAGTTCCACTCCCTTTTCACACTGAACATGTTGCCTAGCCTGGCAATGAAATGTCTGCAAGAAAACAACAAGACTCAGAGAGCACCATGGACTCCATAAGATGTTTTTGTCCAGATTTTTTTCCCTTTTCTATTCATGTTTTATGTTAATTTGTGATCAACATAAGCAAAGCTCATCAATTGGATACATATGCTGTACTTTGAATACTGTATTTGAATGACTGTACAATCCAAATCCAGTTTAAAGATCTGTCATTCATAATAAGTATCTACCCAGTATGTACTAATAAATATGTACACATTTTAGCAAATCTGTATTATTTTTGTCTTCTATTTGGTGGTGTTTTTCCTCTTTTTGGGGAAGTATATATAATTAGCCACTCTATTTTACAGGATTAACTGTGCATTAATCCTATTCCATACAATGGAACAATTGGTTAAAGCTATATAGTACCTCTGCAGTTCTGCTAAAGGTATTAGGAATGTTATTTTAAACATTATATAATTTTTGATTGGCTGGCAAATCCCAGGAAATCACAAGTGGTCACTTTCTTAGATTTGTCAAAACAACCATCAGTTTCCCCAAAGAGACAGACTTCATAGACATCACTCTAGAAAGTCGAAGATAGTGCTCAAGAACCAAAAAGGAAAAGGTGGAAGAATTGGAAGGGCTAAGAACACACAAGGAGGACAAGATGATCTCTCGCTAACTATTATCTCTACAAAAAGTACAGCTTGGCTGGTGACAATGTATTATAGGTATCTTTAGAAGGAGGACTCTACAAGTGACATTTTTAAATTGCAGCTCTTTCCTGATTTAAATAAGAGGTCACAAGATTTAAGTCTTAATAAAATGGCCTCTAATAATATTAAAAGCAACACAGTTCACATGTGATCATGGAAAAGTATATACCTTGTCTAAGAACATCCCCTAAGGGAAACTTGATTATTTCATATTGCTCTAATAATAGCTTGCCAGAGTTAAATTAATGACTTCCTTGGAGAAAAAAGTAATAACGTTTTCTCTGATTAACCAACTAGCTGCAGTATAGTACTGCTCAGTACATTGACAAAACCATTTTTTTTTCTTGAACTGGTGGTTTTTATGTCAGAGCTAAGGGGAAAGATGACGACAGCTGATGTTCTATAGGTTGTGTAATTAACTATGCTTAAAATTGATTTGTTTTCATAAGATTTAGCAAAGATATAAAAATCAGTGGTATGGTATAAATCTTTAGGATAATATTTTGTCACTCCTAAAATCAGTAAGAGTTTATAATTTAATGTATTGAGTCTGTCCTAGATTTTTATATAAAATTATTAACACTATATTGTCTTAATGAAACAAATATTCTTTTAATATATACAAACCCATTATGTTATTCTCTTTCTTTGTTTTACTATTTATTTATTTATTTATTTATTTATTTATTTATTTATTTATTTATTACTATTTTAATTTCAAAGATAAAAAGAAAAAATGCTGCTATAAATACAGATTTAAAAGAATATAGAGAATATATAGAGAAGGAAAAAAACAATAAAACATAGGTGGTTGATGTTCAAGTTTTGAATAAAGAGCAAATCTAAAGGATCATATGGCTAATATTTTCTAATTCACCAGCTGATAAAGATCATCCCCTTTAAATGTCTCTACCCTTCCCTTTTCCTTCCAGAGGATTTAATCATGATGGCAGGGGGGTTCAATTTCCTATTCAGCTGGTTAATAAGGTTTCCCCCTCTAAAGTCCCTTCTAACCCCTTTCTCGTGACAGCAGTTTCTATTGCTTCAATTTTTTTGTCAGGAATTGCCCAAATATCTCTCTTTGCTTCTCCAAACATGTCATCCCCTCCCTTAGAGTCAGTATTGCTGGTAGTGTTGCAGATAGAATGTGTAGCCAGGAATTGGTTAGTGGCTGTGGGAATATTATTGATAGAATTGTTGAAAATGACAAGGGCTGTCTACTGACAACTGCTGCTTGCCATGTCATTCCATAAATTATATATTCCTGTTCAGAATAGAAATGGTTAGAAATTGCAGAAAAAGGGCTAGAAGACTGATATGTGAAGTACTCCAATAAATTTAGCATCCAGCGTTTTAGACAGTCATGTGAAAGAGAGAAATGTGACAGAAACAGTAGTCTCCTGCAAAAGTGGGGGACCTTCCTAGTGATGATGGAGTGTTTGTATGAGACCTTGACATGTTCTGGTTGATACTTGATGAAGTGGTAAATGGCTTGAAATTCCTAAAGAAAATGGGAGAATTTTGGATTGGGGAAAACAGGGAAGTATTTAGCAGCAGAAATAGGTGGCAAGTGTAGATAGCCTGAAACAGTGATATTTGAGTAGAGGCATGGCCTGGGTAATCATAAGTGAACTCTGCCATAGGTAAAAGATCAGGCCAATTGCTTTCCTGATTGTTTATACAACAATGAAGGTTTTGTTCAATGTAACATTTGTTCTATCGTTTTCCTATATTACTGCATTTGACAGGCAGACGATAGTTGGTACTTAATATTTAGTAGATGAAAAAAACAGAGACTGTTTTAAATGTACAGTGAATTGTGTCTCCTTAAAAAAGAGTTTTTAGGAAATACATAATTCTGGAAAATGTGTTGAATAATAACTTGTGTTAAGAAAATTGCAGAGGCCATATAAAGGAATGAATGGACCATTTTAGAAAAGCAACTAATTACCACGAATACTCTTCTCATTACTGCCATGTTTTCACATTTATTTACTATGCTTACATACCACTGAATCTAAGTAACTCATATAAGTTTCCAGTGCAACAATTAAAAACATAAAAACATTTTTTAAAAAACAGAACAAATCCCTATAAAGTGCTGGTTGCCATCTTTAAAATCTTACATGGCTCAGCAACTGGTATTTTTGGGACCATCTGTTCCCAGTTATATCTGCCCATCCAATAATATCTGGTAGTAAGGAAGCAACAGCAAGGGAAGATATTTAGGTTTTCATTGTAATTGTGGCTCAGTAATACAGTAGTCTTTGTTTAGCAACTGCCTTGTTTAGCAACCATTCACAGTTACAGTGGTGACGAAAAAGTAACTTTACAACCAATCCTTTCATTTATGATGTCCGCAGGTCTGCAAAGCAAAGGAAAGTTGAAGTAAGATCATAAGCACAGTTATGGTTTCTACCACTTCGCTTAACGACTGAGTTGCTGGTCCCAATTGTAATTGGGGACTACCTGTAGCTGAAGAATGTGGTCAATTTCAATTTCAAAATATGGTCAACTTAGATGGAGTATTTAACTGTACTTGAGAATGATGGAAACTGAAGTTCTACACATCTGGATGGCAACAGGCTTGGGGAGATTAAAGTTCTTGAAAGCTGGAACTGGCCTTGTTTATTAGTAGTTTTAAGAATTTAATAGTGTTAAAATTGTTAATATATATAAATATATGTTATATTTTTCTATTTTTCTATTATTTCTTGTTGGATTTTATTATAATAATTATTATTTTATGTTATGTTATTTTCAATATGTCCTATAATATTTATTACTGATTCATAACTAAAGACAGAAATAAATAACAAATTTGAATATGAATATAGATGATACTTAAGTTTTTGCTTGGGGTTGGCTTGATCAAAGAAGTAGATTAAGGGTATATTAAATGTTCATTTAAAACAGGACACAAGCTAAATGATATGCATTTATATATTTATCTTTAAAGTGTGAAAGTTCACATGTGACAAACAGCAGTTTTACATAGGAAACTAAATAATGGGCAGGGGAATATAAAATAAATATTTGCTTATTTTGATCAGGACTTTCATTCTTAGCCCAAATAAAGGTGAACGTAAAGTAAATGGTGAATTAAATAAGTATTAGTAAATGGTGAATTAAATATTTTTTCCAGTTGTTCTTTCTTTTCTTTAAAATATCTAAAATGGAAAAAAAGAGAATCCCTCTCCCTCTCCCTCTCCCTCTCCCTCTCCCTCTCCCTCTCCCTCTCCCTCTCCCTCTCCCTCTCCCTCTCCCTCTCTATATATCATAGCTTTCCAAACTGCGTGTCATGAGAAAACTCGGAAGTGCTGATGGCGTGTCGCCGCCGCCCCTGCAGCAGCGTGTGCGGCGACGGCGATGGCAGTGGTACGCCATCAGCGCTTCCGGGTTTTAGTGCAAAACACGAGGCCGCCACTGCCGCCACTGCCAAGCACGCCACCGCCGCCGTGCGTGCTGCTGCCGTGCGTGCCTCCACCGCCATGTGCGCCACCACCGCCGTTGGTATGTTGCCAACGGCAGGACTTTGGAAAGCACTGCTCTCTCTATATATATATAATCCAGTGCTTTGTTAGCTGCTCAGTGTGGAAAATAAAATCCATGTCATCTACTTTCAGTCACAGATAAGTTGTTTAGAAAGATAGGAATTTGTCCTTGAATATCTCACATTTTATATATTTCCGGACCTTTCTTGTTTCATCCACTTGACCTGCTGGCCTGGAGCTCTTCTTGCAATTGAACTTAAGCTCCTGTTTATAGTTTGATTTTCTTTTATAGTGACAGTTCTTCCATTGCTTCTGAAATTTATGAAGGAAGCACTGAACTTAATAAAGGAGTGGATACCACATTCTAAGAATACTATATTAAAAGGTCAGAAGAAAGGTTAGTCTGGTGTGCTCTTCTGGCTTGAGCAGCAGAAAGTTGGTGTGTTTCTCATTCTATCCTTTCCTACCTCTTTCTTGATTTCAGATAATGGTTTGAAATAATGGGCTTTTCACATTGCAGCCTTAATTTGCAGGATTTCTCTTTGTAAACTGACTGGAAATGAAGCTGACTTAAGAAGTTCCTTTCCAAATTTCAACTCTTTTCTTTGCTTTGGCCAAGGTGATGGCATGATGTTCGGTCTGGACCACATTTACTACAACACCTGATTGGGGGAATTCCTTTCCTTCTTTCAATCTTCTGGACAGGAAAGCAGACAGGCTGGTTGGCTGGCTGGCCTACAGGCCACAGTTTACAATTTTTCTTCTCACTTGGCTAGTGGCAGAACTCTTGTCAATTTCACCTTGGATAGAAAAGAAAAGGATTATCTGTATGTGTGTGTGTGTGTGTAGATAGAGATAGAGATGATAGATATAATAGAGATAGATAGAGATAGAGATAGAGATAGAGATAGAGATAGAGATAGAGATAGAGATAGAGATAGAGATAGAGTTTTAAAGAAAAACAGAAACCTTGGAAATAAGATAGCCCTGCCCATAAAAGAAAAAAAAGTAGGCAGAAAAAAGAAATCTATAAATACAAATAAAATTCCTATGCAAACCCCTCCAATATAGGGTTGCCAATTCCAACTACAACTAATGCTAGAAGTTCCCTCCACATTTGATTATGTTTGTGCATATTGTATGTCTCTCTATATTAGGACTATGCAGCTCTTTGAATGTAAAAAGTAAAATATGTTTTGGAGCAAGATGTTTTCTTCTTTTGCAAAAAAAAATTACAAGTTGTAAAAAGTATAACATTAAAAACATACCAATTATTTCTTCTTCTTTTTGCTGTTTCTAGTTGCAGAACAAAAAGACAAATTGTAAAAAACTACAGTATTAATAAAAATCAATAAGGGAAGGGAAAGGTATATGTTTCTGCATATGTGATACAATTTCTTATGCTTAGGAGAAAGTCAAACATTTTAAGCGTCCATATACATTATTCCTGTTCAGAATGACATTTGCCAACAAGTTAAAAAATCAATAACATAATGTATCTGCCAACAAGTTAAAAAATAAACATAAACTAAAATCCAAAAATGTCAAAGTTTGAGAGAAAATGCTGTTAGAATAAACAGCAGTAGTAAATATTCAAGTCACTTCACTATCAAACAGAACTTGAGGCAGTGGGAAATAGTCTAATACATGTACATTATAGGAATTAAAATAGGAACATGTATTTCCTACCACAGACATTGCAACATGCTACAAAAGATACATTGTACTTTGAACCCACCATTTATAACAAAGTAAAGTTGGAGAATAAATCAGAATCTGCACCAAACAAAATGGATTTTAAGAAGCCAGTCCAATTTTCATTGCATACATTTGATACAAGTTATTATTCTACCCAACAAATTTGCAGGAAAACCTAAATAGAATGGTATACATGACTAAGTTTTTAATTTATTGACTTTTATAACCAGTATGATAGTTCTTCGGTTCCAATTCTAACTGGATAGTTCATTTCTGATTTATTCTTTAAAAAAAGTTGCATTTCTCTGTGACAGAAACAAGTATTGAATCAAAAGAAAAAAAAGTATAATAGTTAGTGTAAAAAATATGGTTTATTACTAACAGTGTCTGGAATGCAAATCAAGACTTTAAAACAAATATGGGAATGGGAAGATATATACTGAATATACAAATTAAATTCATTGTCAGAACAGAAACTATTAAGATCTGTTTCTGGTAGAATTAGCAAAAATTCATTGAAATTAATTCATCACTGGTATTAACCCAAATCAGATAAGATAGATAGATATCAGGACTTTTAGAAAAGACATGATAATGTTGGAATATACATAAATGTTTGATGGTATTATCCAAAAATCCAATACTTTTGGAAGGCAGATTTAGGGAACTAACTATGATATTGCTTCACCAGTTTTAATGACACCAGTAATATAGTATGTAAAAATTATCTGTTGTCCTGTCTGATTGTTTGGTTTTTTTGTATTGCATATATTTGGCTTCATGCTTAAAAATAAAACTATCTAGGAATGGGAGATGAAAGGTCAGGAAATGAAATGTGTTCTTATTCTAAACTGAGTTTTAAGTATGAATTTGAAGTAGAAGATACTAATTTCTTACTGTCAGAGGAACAGAAGTTCTATAATAGATAGGGAATATAATACTAACTCAGTTTGTATCTACTGAACATTATTTGACTTCCTATTATACAAATTGTTGTATTTGAAAGTAATTATAATAATGTTTCTAATTTGATATGCTTAAACTTATACTATATTTTTGTTTATACTGTACAACATGCTAATTCAAGCTTTTTATTGTAAGGTGTAAATAAAGAAAATTTTTTGCAAAAGTCCGTAATACATAAGAGAACACTATTTTTAAAGGGACATCGCTTACCATTCTAAAGGCATAAGACTGCATCCAGTATTACAGATATGGACCAGAAGTGTGTCCAGTGCTGGCAAATGAATACAATTGGTTAGAAACCACAGTATGTTTACTTATTCTATAAAATAAAACTGTAGCATCATCAAAGTATTTTATTCAAGAAGGCTGGATAGAAGACGTTTGGTTTTGGGGTTTTTTTCTTTTTCTTTTTGTTTATTCGTTCAGTCGCTTCCAGTTTCATTGAGGTGCTCAAGCTCCAGCACCATGACAAGGTAACGATCTCCTTTGCTGGAGTTTTTTTTTCTTAGTTTTTGTAAAAAAAAATGTGCCAGAAGTTTAAAAGATACTATTAAAAATGAAGAAACAAATAAATAAATATGGATAAATAAAAAACTATTAAAATATTGTAACAGTGCATGTCTACTCAGAAGTAAGTCTTATTATCAATCAATCAATCAAAGTTTATTGATTAGCCCTTAGGCCATATCAAAATACAAGATTAAACAATAAATGTTAATAAAACTATATAAAATTAATATAAAAGACAAATTGAATAAGAAGTAAATAAAAATATGGTAGTTAAGTATACATATAAGTGAAAATACACATCATATTTCCGTGTCACCCCTACAGTTTAGCCCGATCAACCCCACATATGTAGATCTCAAGCATATTGATTTGCTTAAATACAGTGCTGTGCTATATGTTATTTTTGGGTCTTGGCCACACATAAAATATGTTGTTTTGATATGTGATTCCCAGTGGGTCGTTCGTTTAATGCAAGGGTCGGAAACTGCGGCTCGTGAGCCACATGTGGCTCTTTGGCCCCTTGAGTGTCGCTCTTCCAACCTCTCTAGTCCGGGGCGTCTTGTCTGCCTGCGGCTGCCCCGCATGCATTTGTGCATGTGCGCGCCCGTTTGGCCACCTGCCAGCCGGAGGGATGTAGCCGGGCCCCCTGAATGCTGAGGGGCCCGCAGGTCGGGCATCCCCCAGCTCCCATCCGCGGGGCTGCTCCGCCTTCGCCAGCCCTGAGCCTCGCTGCCCTGGACCTTGTTTGAGGAAAGTGCGTGGGGCCGCGGCACAGGAGGCGCAAGCGGAGGCTGGGACCCGCGGCCACCGCCAGATGGGAAGCGGAAAGGCCGGCAGGGGCTGCGGGAGCGAGGTGGAGCTGCCCCTTCCGCGGCCGGAGCAGGCGAGGGCTGCGGCATCCCATCGCTGAAGGTTCTCCTGCTCCACTCGGGAGGCGCGCCGGGACAGGGGAGCCTTCTGGAGGGGCGCTGGCTCGCTCTTTCGCGGGAGGACCGGGCTGCAGCGCCGGATGGAGTGACGGGCACACTTGCCTTGCAAGCAAAGAGCTGCGTGTCATTCTGGGGGGACAGAGTGGTGGAGGGGAAAGGGGTGCCAAGGGGGATGCCAAGGAGAGAGGTGCAGGGACACCCTTAGGATTGGGACCCCCTCCCCAGCAGAGGCCCTGGGGGCTCCCTCAGGGTAACCCTGGCATCTCCCTTTGGCCTGCCATCCGTGGCCCCTGCCCTGCCCCCGCCCCAGGGCCCAGCCCTGTCCCCCCCGCCTCCCTCCCTGCAGGAGGCGGACAAACTCGGCGAGGAAGCCCGTGATGGCGTCTTCCCTCCCGCACGCACGCCCAGGCTCGGCTGCGGAGCTCAGCTCAGGAGAGGCGGCGGGAAGGAGGGAGCGCCACGGAGCCTGTGCAGAGGACTCCGCTGGGCGCCATGGCGTTCCTGGGCAGGCGCGCGTGGCCGGGTCGGGGATCGCGGCGCCGCTCGTTTGGGAAGCAGCTACGATCCCGAGGTGGGCTGGGAAGGGGGAGGAATCATGTCTGCGGGGCTGTGATTTGGATCTCTCCCTCTGCCACTTGGCAGATGCCTTGGGTTGTGTGGGTGGGTGATGTGAGCGACAGAGGAAGGCGAGCCAAAAAATTAAAAATAAATATGATGGACAAAACACCCAGAGCTTCAGCCTTTGGGTTCATAATATGGTTAGCTGGGAAAAGTGGGTAAATGTGTGCCCGAGAGCTTTGCCCAATGATCTGGCTCTCCAAAGGCGACGGAATGTGCCTAAATCCAGCGAGGTCGTTTTTGACTTCCCCTCCCCGGATGCGCCAGCCCCCTTCCACGCGATTGGCTCCCGCCCGCAAACCCCGCCCCCTTCCACGCGATTGGCTCCCATTTGCAAACCCCACCCACTTCCGCGTGATTGGCTCCCACCCTCAAACCCTGCCCCCTGGCCCTCGAGTGATGTTATAAATGTTATAAATGTCAAAATGGCTCCTGGCATAAAAAAGTTTGCCGACCCCTGGTTTAATGTATGGGCCAAGGTGCAGATCTCTCACGTTCTAATACAAATTACAATTGAATAATATATGTGCTATATCCTCAATTTCAGGCTCTCCACATATACAAATGTGTTCATTATAAGGGATGCTGTTAAATCTCCCAAATCTGACCATTGTATCAAGCTGATCAAATCTAGCTTGGGTGAATACCTCCCTGAGATGTTTTGGCATTTGTATTTTTAAATAGTTGGCAATTTGAAAAGTGCGTTTATATTGGCTCAACCATTTCAGATTGCCAACCTTGCTAAGGGTGGCTATATCTTTTTGCGCTTCTATATCAATATTCTTTGTATAACACTCTTTTTGACTTGATCTCCAGAAGCGCAAGAAACAGGGAGACCGCAACACCTTGTATAATTTGTCAATTGTATAATCCAAGAGGTCTGTAGTTGGGATTTTATCTGTTCTAAAAGACACAATCTTGGAAGTCTATTGGGTTCCATTTCATTGATTTTACACCAATAATTGTGCTTGTTCTATTAATGTAGTGGGATTTAAGCCCCAGACTTCTGCTGCATATAAAAGCATAAGTGTAACCTTAGCTTTATATACTTTGATTATCAGGACTAAGGAACCTGGGTAGCTATGTGTTTTTAATTAAAGTAGTAGATTCAGGCGTGTCTTTGCTCTAAGTGAACTCCTTTGATGATGAAAAACCCAGGATCCAGTCTCAGAGAAAATTACCCCAAGGTAAGGGAAGGTATTCACTTGTTCTAATAAAAGTATTTTATTCAAGAAGGCTGGATAACAGATGTTTGGTTTTGGTTTTTTTTTTCTTAGTTTTTGTAAAAAAAATGTGCCAGAAGTTTAAAAGATACTATTAAAAATGAAGAAACAAATAAATAAATATGGATAAATAAAAAACTATTAAAATATTGTAACTGTGCATGTCTACTCAGAAGTAAGTCTTATTAGGTTCAGTGGCATTCAGAATGGTTTTAAAACTCTTACAATAATCTAGTATGCTTGTATAAAAAGGCATATATAAAATTATCTATTTACAACATTACAGCTAGACAGCATGAATAATAATAATAAAAAAATACTCCAGAAACACTGTTTGTTCTGTAGCCACCAGTGTAATGAGACTACAACTCTCATCATAATTATAAAGTATATTACTATGCAAAGTAGTTGATGAATCCTGCACCAGTGATCCATAACAATGCAAAGAAGATTTAAATATTTATGCATACCATGGTAAATAAATAATGTTGGTTACTATGCATTTATAAATATATATTAAATGAACCAAAACAAATTATTGATAGATACCACCAACTTCTAGGGCACAATTAGCATTTAATTTGTTGGCCATGGAAACAAATACATAATTATTATGTTAAGAATATCTAGCTGCCAAAGTGTTTCTCAAAAGTAATTCTAGATTAATTAGTAGCTGATAAAATTGAGATCAGCTACTCTCTAGAGTGGAAAAAAATGGCTTTTTATCATCAAATTGTTGTTTTTTTCCCCTCCATTGTGATTAATTTTAAGCATATTGAGGAGACAGTACAAAGCATCAAATTATGATCAGTATGCATGCTGAAATCTTTACAGGGCTGCATTTGGTTATTTACACAAAAGAAATGCCTGTCACGCAAATTTAAGTATACTATTCTGTCCTGTATTTTGAAGAGATGTATTTTTCTTTTCACAGTTTAGAGAAAAAATAAGCATCTCTAATAATTAGGTTTTAATAGCATTACAGTTTGTTTAAATTTATTTGGAATGCATTTATTTATCTTCCATTTCTATCCCAAAAGCTTTTCTATGGAAGTCTTACTAGATTCCATGGATTTTCCTGCTACAAAATGCAGAATTTTTTTTAGCTTGTACATAAATTAATTTGGTGTAAGGTGTGAGCTGGCCAAGTTTGTGATAATATTAAACTATTATCTAGAGAGATAAATAATATATTAAACAATTATTTATATAGAGCTTATGGAGAATCTTTTAAAACTACATCGTTGGTGAACCAAATGGTAAATATGGTTCAACTGAAGTAAGTATGAAGGTCTAGTCCCACCTTAGGTACAAAGCCAGCTGCGTGACCTTGGGCCAGTCACTCTCTCAAAGGCACCAAAATGTTGCTTTATTATTACAGTTGGACTGACCATCTTCCAGAAAAATCATAACTGCTTTGTTCTTCATTGTGCCTTTCTTTCTATAACTATTACTAGTATTTAATGCTGAGTACTGGATGTCAAGAAGGAAAGAAAAAATGTTCTCATCTTTCATCAAATCTTCTAATAGGGATTCTGTCACTGATCTTAATAAAAAGCACAATTTTAGTGAAAGTGGCATAGATGTATAAAAGACTGATATGCTCATTTAGTTCCAAATAAAGGTTTGAAAGGTTTCAAAGAATCAGGGGATTATATTCAAACAATTGAGTTTTTGAGAAAGGTAAGGTAATGGCTTTAAGTAATTTAGCATGAATATATTCTGTAAGAAAGGAATAGTAATAAGGTTAAGTTACATCTTTTCAGAGCAAGATCACTGCACATGAAAGCAGAATCCAAGCCAGTTTTCCAATGAGATGCTTACAACATTGTTCTGTTTTTGTGTGTTTTTTTTAATCAGTGGAATAGTAAGGAGCTAGTTTACTTTCTGGGCTTTCTAGATTGAAGAGCCTTCTGTTAAACTAAATTGCACTGTTCTGGAATGAGTACAAATTAAAGAGGTGTTATGCTCCTTTATTCTTTATTGGCAAGTAACAGATGTATGAATAAACATGGTTCCAAAATAATGCACATATGCAAACACAAAACATGAATATTTTAACACCCACTGGTACAAATTATGAGGGGAAGCACCTGCCTCTGACGGCATAAAGCAAGATTATTTTTCTATATCTGGAACTGTTAAATCCCCAACAAGGTAAGATCTATCTGGCAAGTTGCCCCCAAAGAAATTAATTAACTATTCACTTTCTGTGAAAGGAAGTTGGCAGAATTCTTTAAACTCACTTTGAAACTAATGCAGTTGAATTCTTGAGTGTTTCCTTATGGTTATTTGATAGCAATAAGTTCAGTTATTGATGCTCAACAATACAGATATGAAATGGCAAAGAATACAGAATAACCGCGTTCACATTTTTTTTATCTTTTATAAAACAGCAGCACCTGGAGAAGATATTTTAATAATCAATTTATGTGCTTTAATGTTTGCTTTGAAAGTAGGGAGTTGCCCCAACAAGCTTCATGGACAGCACACCTGTACATTGCCATCAAATAGTTGGTCATGCCAATACTTTAAACTCACTTCAGTTCTCGCATTTTGGCACTGTCAAAGCTATCTGCATTATTAATTATTGCTGTTGTTGATATCAATCAAATCTTTATTATGGTCATATACCAGCACAGTTGTTGATATTATCACCATAATATATTACAATATTACAAAATAATTCTGCATTAGTGCCTGTAATCTACTGTAAACTCCTATTCTAGAAAGGCTCCAAAATTTACGTATAATTACATTTACTCATAAACAAATACTTGGCTGTGTTCATAACATGCTACATCAAACAAAATGTATTATGGCTTAACATGAAAACTTTGTTTGTATAACAGGATGATTGCTGAGTTCACATAACATGTCCAATTTCATTTTAGTCACTTAACACCTTCCTGGTATATTCAAGATGTAAGCTGATGTTCAGTTCTTACCATACGCTGCACAGTTCTTAATATTTTCTTACTAAGTTCAGGTTGAAGAGGCTACTGGGGACAGCAGGAACCAGCAGGTTGGATCATCTGCAAGGTGAAGTGCAGAACCCTTTTGTTCCTCATTCTGTAGGTGTTTCCCCTTCTTAAAGACTTAGGATACAACTCACCCCAGACCATCCATCTAATTGATTCTTTACCCCATTTCTCCATATATGAGACCACTTTGTTCCCAACATCTCTATATGTGTCAGCATTATGTATCAAATTAATTATTTGTGATTAACTGCCTGTCTTACTGTAGTGGTTTGTATCATTGAAGCTGCAGAATATGAAAGGTACATATAAGTCAAAGGGACTGGATTCTTATCCTGAAGCAAAACAAACTTCAAGCTTAAGACATAGCTTCTATAGCAAAGCAGAACTTCTTAGCATATCACAACTTCCTAGCATATCACGAATACCAGTTATAATACAAACACTCTTTTTTGGTTAGAAAATTGTTTAATAATTAGTGCATTATTGATGCACTATTAATTCCTATTCATTGCTGTGTGTTTACATCACACATTCATTGCATACAATGGGCAAAGGAAAGAGAAACAGGAGAAATAGACATTAATTAGTAGTTAAAATTAATATTTAATCAATGATATTGTATAAGTAAAGGTAAAGGATCCCCCACACAGTCGTGTCCAACTCTAGGGGGCGGTGCTCATCTCTGTTTTTTAGCCGAAGAGCCAGCATTGTCAGAAGACGCTTTGGCAGTCATGTGGCTGGCATGACGTGTGGAATGCTATTACCTTCCCACCAAAGTGGTACCTATTTATCTACTTGCATTTGGTTGCTTTTGAATTGCTAAGTTGGCAAGAGCTGGGGCAAGTGTGGGAGCTCACTCCGTCACGCAGGGCTAGGGTCACGAACCTCCAAACTTGCGACCTTCTGATTGACAAGCCTGGCATCTTAACCACTGAGCCACCATGCCTCCTGTACCTAGTGCCCAGTATAAGAGTATAAGTATAAGCACAGCTCTGAAGGCCTGTGGATATCCAAATTGGGCCTTCACCAAATCTAAATCTACCAGACCTAAAACAGCAACAGATAGGGCTGAGACTCAGAGTAAATGGAAGAACCTGGTCATTCCTTACATGGCTGGTGTGTCTGAAAAGATAAAACGGATATTTGGCAAACACCACATACCTGTATATTTCAAACCCACCAACACACTGAGACAGAGGCTTGTACACCCCAAAGATCAAATTCCAAAACACAAGAAAAGCAATGTAGTTTATGCAATCCAGTGCAGTGAGGAGTGCTCTGAACTCTACATTGGAGAAACCAAACAACCTATGTACAGGAGGATGGCCCAACACAGGAGAAGTAACACCACAGGACCAGAGTCAGCAGTTTATCTTCATCTAAAGGAAAAAGGACACTCATTTGAGGACATTAATGTTCACATTTTAGACAGAGAAGATAGGTGGTTTGAGAGAGGGGTCAAGGAATCCATTTATGCCAACTTGGAAAATCCTTCCTTGAATAGAGGTGGGGGCCTCAGGCACAAAATTTCCCCTATCTTCCTCCCTGCTTTGTCTTCTGTGCCTAGGAAGATTAAGACCATTTCGCAAGCTCAACAGCAGCATGGTGATCTTAACGATCCTTCTTTAGATGATAAAGGGACTTAGAAATAACATCTCAAAAACAAAGAAAAATAACCATGACCTAGCCCCAGGTGTAAGGTCACACAGCAACATATTTAAGGATTCCCTTACTAACTTTGCTCAGACTGAAGAAGCTCCTTGGATAAGGAGCGAAACGTTTCCACTGAGAAAATAGAAATCCAGTTGACATGATTCAAGCTACATACCAACCCTTCTGTACGCCTGTGAAACATGGACCCTCTACAAACGCCACCTCCAACTTCTTGAAAGATTCCATCAATGCTGCCTCCGAAAAATTCTGCAAATTACTTGGGAAGATAGGCAGACTAATGTTAACGTATTAGAAGAAGCGAAAACCACCATCACTGAAACAATGATCATCCAACATCAACTTCGCTGGACCGGCCATGTTGTTCGAATGCCTGACCATTGTCTTCCAAAGCAGCTACTTTACTCCCAACTTAAGAATGGAAAACGGAATATTGGTGGACATCAAAAGAGATTCAAAGACACTCTCAAAGCTAATTTTAAAAAATGTAATATCAGCATTGAGAACTGGGAAGCCCTAACTCATGAGTGTTTCAATTGGAGGTCAGCCTTTATTAAAGGCGCTATGGCAGAGCTTTCCAAACTGTGTGTCGCGACACAAAAGTGTGTCGCCGCACACAGCGTGGTGTGTCGCCACACCACCCGGAAGCGGCGGCGCGCGTGTGCACAGCGGCCGCCATGCACGTGCGCGCCGCCGTGTGCCCCCCGCGCCACCGAACGCCCCTCCCGTGCCACCACCATGTGCGTGCATGCCGCAGCACGCCCCCTGCGCTGCCGCCGTGCGCATGCACCGCCGCATGCCCCCCCGCGCCACCACCGTGCACACGCGTGTCGCCGCTGCCGCCACTGGGTGTGTCGCCAGCGGCGGCACTTTGGAAAGCCCTGCGCTATGGACTTTGAAGAAGCACGAGTACAGGGTGAAAGGGAAAAAAGAGCTAAAAGGAAGGCACGTCAAGAAAACCCTCATCATGACCGTCTTCCACCTGGAAACCTATGCCCTCACTGTGGGAGGTTGTGCGGATCCAGAATTGGCCTTTACAGCCACTTATGGATCCACTGTTAAAATTTTACCCTTGGAAGACAATCTTACTCGGCTACGAGTGATCGCCAATGCAATGCAATGCAAATTAAGCAATGTAATGATGAACAGGTGTTGCTATTGATCTTTGTAGATGATTTATGTTTTATAGCAAAGGATCAAAGGAGGGTAAATGAATTTACTGAACAACTCAAACAACAGTTTGATTTAAAAGATCTGGGAGAGATTTGGAATTACCTAGGCGTAGGGATTCAGAAGGTTGATGGGGGTTACGTTCTAGAGCAGTGAAAGAAAATTGAACATCTGCTGAGAGACAATGATATGGAACATTGCAAGGAGGTTCCTACCCCAATGACAACTGATTTTCTTAAGGCAGAGGCTGGAGACAAAGACCAAACATCATGTAATCAAGAACAATATCAGTCAATCATAGGAAGTTTGTTATACTTAGCACAATGGTTGCGTCCCGACATCGGAAATGTGGTGAATGTACTGAGTAGGTACATTGTACAACCTACCCAGAGACATTGTATAGGTATTAAACGTGTGTTTAGATATCTTAAAGGGACAATTAATAAATGTTTATTAATTAAGCCTTGTAAACCATTGGAAATTAAGTGCTATGTAGATAGTGATTGGGGCAATGATGTACATGATAGGAAATCAATATCTTGATTGATAATTATTTTTGGTGACACCCTGGTGGGGTGGAGGTCTCGTAAACAGAGTTCTGTTGCCATATCTACTGCAGAGTACGCTGCACTATCTGACCTATGTTCAGAACTCATATGGTATAGGCAATTTTTAAGGGATGTTAATATAACAATTGTGAAACCTATAATTGTATATGAAGACAGTGAAGCATGTATACAGATGGCAAAGAATGATAAAATCAGAGGGAGAAGCAAACATGTAGATATAAAGTATCAGAATGTTAGAAATGCTGTGAAAGAATCTCTGATTGAATTAAAGTATTGTCCATCTGAAAATAACGTAGCAGATATAATGACCAAGCCTCTATGTATAGAGAGACATAGGATGTGTGTATCCAATATGTGTATGTCTTCTATAATGTTTAATTGAAATGTAATGTCTATTATAAATTGGAGGGGTGCTGGGGTTTGAATAAATACCCAGAATTTACAGATAGATTAATTAGACAGGAGAGGTAAATAGGATAGAGGTAATACTTTCTGCAAGTCATTCAATTAGCAGCCATTGTTGAAGTAAGTGGTGACACATACTGCAGCTGATATAGTTTAAGCTGGGTGTGGCAGATAATGTGTTTGACCTATAATGTGATTGGTTGATATTTGTATAAAAGTAGGGAATTTTGGGTGTTCATTCTTTCTCGTTACTATATTCTCATCTGTATCTGTGTTGGACGTTACTGGACTGTATTGTACTACGTATGTATATAGAGTAAATAGATTATTTTATCTAATCTCTTGTGAGTGTCTGCTTACTCAATAGAACGTATTGCTCTGAGGTCTAGAAGGAACATTGGCAGCCCCAGCGCTGTGTACTCTGACACGTGGTTATCTCCCACATAGACTACTGTAATGCACTCTACATGGGGCTACCCTTGAAGAATATCTGGAAGCTACAACTGATCCAGAATGCAGCTGTGTGGACAATTTTGGGTGTCCCAAGGAGGACACACATAACACCTTTGCTGCACGAACTGCACTGGGTTCCAGTTTGCTTCCAGATACAATTCAAGTTGTTGGTTATCACCTTTAAAGCCCTACATGGCATGGGACCAGGATACCTAAGGGACCATCTCATCCCTATCACTTCATCCCATCCCACCCAGACATGCAGAGAGGGCATGCTATGGGCCCCATTGGTTAAGGAGTTCCACCTAACGGGGTCTCGGAAGCATGCTTTCTCTGCTGTTGCCCCTGCCCTTTGGAATATTCTGCCCCCGGAGATCAGACAGTCTCCCTCACTCCTGGACTTCCGAAAAAGACTCAAAAGCTGGTTCTGTCAGTATGCTTGGGGTCAGAAGGAGAATGGAGGTACCTGGAGATGTCTAGCTTCTTAGATTAGCTCTGAGGTGCCCTTTTTTATGAATTTAAGAATATTCTTCCATTGGATCCCATTTTATTCATTATATTTTAAATTATTACTTATTATGTATTTTACTTTATATATAAATGTATATCAATGATTTTAATTCTGTTGTAAACCGCCCAGAGTCCCCCTTGGGGTAGTTGAGCGGTGATAAATTTGATTAAATAAATAAATAAATAAATAAATAAATAAATAAATAAATAAATAAAATAAATCATTCCCCAATAGCACATTATAAAAATCACTAAGTACAGTTACTCTCTCCCCTTATATTAAAATAAATTTAAAAATTAATATAAACCTCCTAAACAACTTCCCCCCAAAAAAGTAACTTATTTAATTATTCCCTTCCTACTATTATTCTATACATTTCTGTCTACTATAATATAAATCAAACTAAAAAGCATATAAATTGGCTGCCATTATACTAAATAATACAATTTTAATAATCTTAATCTTAATAAACCCCAAAAAGAAAAGCAATTCAAAACAATGACCTTAAATCAAATTCTTAAAACCATCTAAATAAACATTTTTATACCCGTTTTTATTACATTAAATACGGATTTAGTTTTTATACTTAATCCGTATCCTTAAAAACAAATAACATCAGTCAAACCCTAAAAGCATTCCAGATAAACATTCTTTAACTTCAAAATAAACCAAAGCATTTATACATCCCCACAATGTGCACAGAGCTTTTCTCTTGAAAAGAATAAACAACCCAACTGCCTCCCTCAAAAATAGCAAACTTCACTTCAGAAAACCTCCAATAAATAGTGACCCCTTCTTTTTCATGGCATTTCACCAAAAAGTCAGTTTTACTTATTGCTTGCAGATCCCTCTCTCCATTAAATTTCTCCAGCTCCACTATCCAATCTTCATCCAGCATCTCAACAGAAATCCCAATCTCATTCTTAGAAGAAACATTTCTATCACTGTTGAATTCCTCAATTTCATCCACTACATCCCCAACCAGATGACACATTTTAGAGCTCATATTTTCCACAATGTCCTGAATGTCTTGTATAAAAACTTGATAGGGTTCAGAAAAGATTTGTTTAAATTTTTGATGGAAGTCAGAAAAAATCTGTTTAAAATCCTCCATGTCTCACGCAGTAGATTATGGTGTCCCCTAGGAGCTTAACCAGCGAAAGTCGAAGATAATTGAAAAGTTCCGAAGTATGTTTACACAAAGTGTAAGTGAGACAAGCAGACAGTTCCCAAGGGAAAGCAGAAACAGAAAGCTGAATGTTTAAATCAGACAATTCAACATGTAGGAAAATGCTAATATCTTCAAATTTAATAACAAAATAATAACAGAAAGACAATTGTTTACTCTCAATACTCCTTTATATTTGGAAGGAAAACAAATTCCAAAACTTAAAAAAGAATTTTTCAAAAAAGGAATCCCAAAAATAATGATAAGCACCAATAGAGCCAGCTTCTCCTTGCTGTAGAAAGCCTCTCTTAGGGTACGCAAACTTAAATATATATATATAAATTTGGTGATTTAGAAATGGGATGGCCAGTCTTAGTGTCCGTTTAAGGCTACAGTGTGGCTTGGAAAATGATGATGTCCCAGCCTCCCAGCTAGCTCTTACCAGTTGAATGCAAAACGCTGTTTGCGATCTTCTGGCTGCAAGTAGCCGTCTAGAGGACAGATGGGGTGATTTCAGGTGTTTTCCTTCATCCGGAGGACACTCCTGGACTTCAGGAAAACCTGCCTGAGCCCGAAAAAAATTGCCGCATTGTCAGTTCCTCCCACTAAGCCCGCTGGCACAGCTGCTCGGTCCGCCATGTCGCCACTGGAAGTCCCAGTAATAGCTTTTCTCCTCATGGTAGTAGAGGTAAAACACTTATCCTGTTTTGTTCAATTGCACTAAACTTGGGACCCCTCCTGATATTTCTGTTGTAAGGTCAGCTAATAGGAAGATTATATCTACCTCATCCAAAGTGCCTAGATGATTAGCTAGCAGATGGGATATTATATTAAGGTGTGAAGCTTGAGAGAACTGACACTAGAATAAGATATGAGAACCTTGTATTTCTGAGAATTTTGTTTACAGAATTATCTAGCCCTGCCACAAAGAGAGTGATATAAACAAAGGATTGTCCATTTGGATCTTCTGTTTTGGTGGACTTTTGAACAAGAAAATTGCATTAGAGCTTGTGAAACAAATTATATGCTGGGACAGGAAGAACAATAGAAACAACTATTATGTGATATGCTATGCAGGGCAGACTGAAATGATCCTAACCCTATGTTTGATTTTGAAATACTGGTATTTCTATACATAGAAGCATTTTTCTGGGGACATTAATTCTCTCTTGAAAGCTTTCTCACTTCATTTTAATGTATCTATTCAGACTGAGAAAATATTCAGTAGCTGATAGAGTGTTTGTTCTAAAAGAAATGACAATTCTGTGTAGGTCATTTGCTCAGCAAATAAGGTATAAGAGAATCGATTATATTTGCAACATCTGTTATATCACAAATAATTTTCTCTTCTCTACAGCAACTATAGCAGATTCTGTGATAACTTATTTGCTGTAGAGAGGAGAAAATTATTTGTGATCTTACAGATGTTGCCTTCCCTAAGAGACAAAAAATGTGTGTTGATCTAATCAACTTATGTTTACATATTTTTGCTGTTATTTATCAATTAACAAAGCTATAGAGGTTAAAGGCAAACCCATGTGCACTTTTGCCAAGTAAACCACATTCATGTGTGCATCCGGTAACCAAGCTTAACTTGAAAATCAACATGAGAGCATCCTTACTATATGGTGAAACTCATGTATGTGTTGGTTACAGTGATGCATATAAGCAACGGATCTGTGCATGGTTTCTTTCAGATATTTAGACACCAGCTCCCATCAGCACCAGCTAGCAACAACAGCGGCCCAAGATTCTGAGAATTACCTTCTCCTGAATTGGTAGATGTGAATTCAGAGGTTAACAAAATGTCATAGCTATATGTGAAGAGTTTTTTTTAAAAAAATTTTTTTAAAAAATATGCACAACTCTCATATAATACATATATGCATATTTAGCAACTGATTATTTTTAGCAGTAATATCTCTGATAAGGAAAGAAAAAGGCAACAGTGATAGGGGGAGATATGCCCAATTAAATGCAAAATTCCAGTGGTTAGCCAGAAGAGATAAGGAATTATTTTTAAACAAGCAATGTGCGGAAGTAGAAGAAGACAATAGAATAGGAAGGACAAGAGACCTCTTCCAGAAAATTAGAAACATCGGGGGTATATTCCAGGCAAAAATGGGTATGATCAAAAACAAAGATATTAAGGACCTAACAGAAGCAGAAGAGATCAAGAAAAGGTGGCAAGAATATACGGAATATCTGTACAGGAAGGATAATAATATTGGAGATAGCTTTGACGGTGTGGTCAGTGAGTTAGAGCCAGACATCCTGAAGAGTGAGGTTGAATGGGCCTTAAGAAGCATTGCTAATAACAAGGCAGCAGGAGACGACGGTATCCCAGCTGAACTGTTTAAAATCTTGCAAGATGATGCTGTCAAGGTGATGCATGCCATATGCCAGCAAATTTGGAAAACACAGGAATGGCCGTCAGATTGGAAAAAATCAACTTATATCCCCATACCAAAAAAGGGAAGCACTAAAGAATGTTCAAACTATCGAACAGTGGCACTTATTTCACATGCCAGTAAAGTAATGCTCAAGATCTTGCAGGGTAGACTCCAGCAATTCATGGAGCGAGAATTGCCAGATGTACAAGCTGGGTTTAGAAAAGGCAGAGGAACTAGAGACCAAATTGCCAATATCCGCTGGATAATGGAGAAAGCCAGGGAGTTTCAGAAAAACATCTATTTCTGTTTTATTGACTATTCTAAAGCCTTTGACTGTGTGGATCATAACAAATTGTGGCAAGTTCTTGGTGGTATGGGGATACCAAGTCATCTTGTCTGCCTCCTGAGGAATCTGTATAACGACCAAGTAGCAATGGTAAGAACAGAGCACGGAACAACAGACTGGTTTAAGATTGGGAAAGGAGTACGGCAGGGTTGTATACCCTCACCCTACCTATTCAACCTGTACACAGAACACATCATGCGACGTGCTGGGCTTGAGGAATCCAAGGCTGGAGATAAAATCACTGGAAGAAACCTTAACAATCTCAGATATGCAGATAATACCACTTTGATGGCTGAAAGCGAGGAGGAGTTGAGGAGCCTTATGATGAAGGTGAAAGAAGAAAGTGCAAAAGCTGGGTTACAGTTAAACCTCAAAAAAACCAAGATTATGGCAACCAGCTTGATTGATAACTGGCAAATAGAGGGAGAAAAAGTGGAGGCAGTGACAGACTTTGTATTTCTAGGCGCAAAGATTACTGCAGACACTGACTGCAGCCAGGAAATCAGAAGACGTCTACTTCTTGTGAGGAGAGCAATGGCAAATCTTGATAAAATAGTTAAGAGCAGAGACATCACACTGACAACAAAGGTCCGCATAGTTAAAGCAATGGTATTCCCTGTAGGAACCTATGGCTGCGAGAGCCGGACCATAAGGAAGGCTGAGCGAAGGAAGATAGATGCTTTTGAACTGTGGTGTTGGAGAAAAATTCTGAGAGTGCCTTGGACTGCAAGAAGATCAATCCAGTCCATACTCCAGGAAATAAAGCCAGACTGCTCACTTGAGGGAATGATATTAAAGGCAAAACTGAAGTACTTTGGCCACATAATGAGAAGACAGGATATCCTGGAGAAGAAGCTGATGCTAGAGAAAGTGGAAGGCAAAAGGAAGAGGGGCCGACCAAGGGCAAGATGGATGGATGATATTCTGGAGGTGACGGACTCAACTATGGGGGAGCTGGGGATGGTGACGGCCGACAGGAAGCTCTGGCGTGGGCTGGTCCATGAAGTCACGAAGACTCAGAAGCGACTGAACAAATAAACAACAACAAATATCTCTGATACTCAGTTCTCCCAAATAGATTACTGTAATGCACTCTACATGGGGCTACCCTTGAAGAATATCCGGAAGCTACAGCTGGTGCAGAATGCAGCCACGCGGGCAGTTTTAGGTGCACCAAGAACGACACACATAACACCTATGCTCCGTGAGCTGCATTGTGTGCCAGTTTGCTTCTGGGTCCAATTCAAGGTGTTGGTCATTACCTTTAAAGCCCTACATGGCATGGGCCCAGGTTATCTGAGGGACCAACTCATCCCCATTACATCGTCTTGTCCCACCCGATCTTGCAGAGAGGGCATGCTGCGGACCCCCTCTATGAAAGAATTCCATCTAGCGGGGTCCTGGAGGTGAGCCTTCTCTGCAGTGGCGCGCCTGCCCTATGGAACACCCTTCCCCCATATATAAGACAGACCCCTTCACTCCTGGTCTTCAGGAAAAAATTAAAAACTTGGCTCTGTGATTTCGTCTGGGGCACGAAGGAAAGTGGTCATGCTTGGGGATGTCTGATTTCTTAGAGCGACCTTAAATATTTTAAATCTTTTTAGCATCACTGTAAGAACCATCTGCCAATTGGGTTTTATTGTATTTATTGTATTTATATTGTATTTTTATTTTTATTGTCATATTTCTTGTATTTTAATGATGTTGTTGTTTAGTTGTGAACCGCCCAGAGTCCCTCCTTGAGGGGGAGATGGGTGGTCATAGAAATTTAATAAATAAATAAATAAATACATACTTACATACATACATACATTAACTGGAAAAAAAAACATGTAAACAAGCCAATTGAAAGAAATACTAAAACCACAATGTTAAAATTCACAACATGCAATGGAGGACACAGCCTAAATATTCATACATTCTTAGATTCATACATACTGCTAAAAATAAAATTAAAAAAAAATATTCAGCACTATTATTTATTTTCTAATAATGGGCATATTTTATTTTGGAGTATACTGAATCAGAATTTTCATAATAAATATGATAGTCACTGTTTTTGGAGGAAACTGCATTATAAGTCAGAACAAACTTTTAGACTTTTAGAATTCCTGGATATTTTAGCAGCAATGTGTAAAATAGTTAAAAAGACCTTAGATCAATATACCTTATTAACTCAATATAAATAATATATAGAAAATTAAATGTACATCTATAGTCCTCACAATGTATGGAGGTTCCCACCCCAAGTCCAACACCCAGAGATGTACACCAGCTGGAAAGGGGTCTCATGAGTCAAAACCACTGTCCTGGAAGAAACCCAGAGCATCCAGGAGTACTTCAGTAAGATGGCACCCTAAGATGAGCTGCTGAGAGAATGCCTGAGGCAGCAACAAACATGGAAGGAAGATCAAGCAGAGGAAGTGCCGGGGCAAGAAAAGACCCTGCATGGGATGTCCCATCAACAGATAGCTGAGGTGACTGACACTGGAAAATCCTAGCAGCGGCTGGAAAGGGCTGGACTAAAAGACAGCACTGAGGCACTGTTCATAGCAGCACAAGAACAGGCACTAAGCATCAGATCCATAAGAATAGGACCCAAGTTGCAGACTGTGCAAAGAGGCCTCAGAGACAGTCCAACACATAGTGGCAGGGTGTAAGATGCAGGCAGGAACAGCATACACTGAACAGCACAACCAAGTAGCTGGCATTGTATACAGGAACATCTGCACAGTGTATGGGCTAGACCCTCCCAAGGTCAGATGGGAGATTCCACAGAAGGTCATGGAGAATAACAGGGCTAAAATCCAGATGGACAGGCAGGTACTGACTAAGATCCTGTGGGACATCCAGATCCAGATGGACAGGCAGATATTGGCCACTCAGCCAGACATTTTGTTAGTAGACAAGGACCAGAAGACAGTGGTGGTGATAGATGGAGCGGTGCCAAGTGACAGCAACATCAGGAAGAAGGATTATGAGAATCTGGGGAAGTACCAGGGCCTGAAGGAGAAACTGGAGAGGATGTGGAAAGTGAAAGCCAAAGTGGTCCAAGTGGTGGTAGGAGCACTCAGGGCTGTGACTCCTAAGCTGGGAGAGTGGCTCCTACAGATCCCAGGAACAACATCAGAGCTCTCTGCCCAGAAGAGTGCAATGCTAGGAACAGCTATGATACTGTGCAGAACTCTCAAACTCCCAGGCCTTTACAGGACCCGAGGTTGAGGAAGACACATACCACCCATAGGGAAGGGAGAAGGGATTTTTTTTTATATATCCCAAAGCAAGGAAATGGAAGAAAATGTGATAATTACTGAAGCATTTCTTTCTTTCCTCCCACAAGCAAAGTTTTGGTTTAAAAGCTTACAAAGAAAAATAGAATCATGCATGCATAAGAACTGCCAGATGCAAAGACAGGTCCTGAACAGGAAAAGGAAACAAGTTCAGATAGCTAACAAAATATCATAACTGAGAAATTTTAAGCAGGAATGTTAGTTTCACTTTACTGACCACAGCAAGGCCTTTCCATGGATCACAAGAACGTAAAAAGGCTAATAGGCATGGCAGAACACCTGATTACTCTTTGAAGAAATATGTACAATTGCTGTAATAAGAAGCTACTGTAAAAATGAGTTGCATAAACAAAAGTGTCATAGGGTAGGAAAGGGAGTAAGCAAGGATGTAGGTTGACCCTATCTTTATTTAAATTGTATAGCAAACATGGAAATGGCAGGAGATGACAAAACAGGAGGGTGAAAATACTAACAACCTGAGCTATAGAGACAACTCCACTTTGTTAAATGAAAGCAAAGAACACTCAAAACAGCTTTTGAGAATTTTAAATATTAAGACAACATATTTAATAAGTTCACACTTGACTCTGAGGAAGTGAAAATAATGGATAACTTTATTTCCTTGAATAGATAAATTAGAGATCTAAAAAGGAGATTAATGCTAGGGAGGAAAGTAAATTTAAATAAGTTTATGAAGGATAAGAATATTTCTATTACAACAGAGATCAGAGTAATTAAAGGTATAGGTTTTTTTAGCAATATCATTAAGAGCAAAAGAATAAAGATGCTATGTTTGAATTATGGATATGGAAAGAGTTACTGAACAAGAGGAATCAATCAATCAGGGCTGAAAGAAATAAAAATGAACTACTCTCTTGAGGTGATAATTAAATCATCTCACATGCAAAACTCACATACTATTATCATATGATGTGAGCAGGTTATGGACTAGAAAAACACTATATTTGGCAAGTTAAAGGAAAGTAGAATAGAAGGAAGATAATGCTGTATTAATAATAGTAATAGTACTGGAATATCACTGGAAGAGCTGTTCCTAGTGAAAGATTGACAGAGAAGGAATTGATCCATATAATCAGGAGGAGTTGATGGTAGCTAAGTAATGCTTTTATTTCAGGAGACTTTTTAATGGAGTCTAATTAGGTTGATTTTTTTTGCTATTTTATCCTCTTTTATTATTTTAGAGGGTTTTTAAGCTATTCTTGTTTTTAAAATGCTATTGAGAATGTGTTAATTATAATGAGCAAGATTGGGAGGTTTATTATGAGTCTGATAGATAGTACATAAATATTTCTATAAAGAAATAATCTAAGTTTTTAGAAACTACTATAGGCCAGATGATATCAGCAAGCAGGAATATACTCCTGTCCAGAGTTAATTAAATGGTAATGGGGAAGGAAACTCGATCTTTTCCACCATCCCTATTTACGCTATACATTTCTATGTGTAAGGATGGCATATCCTGACCTGGATTTTTTTCAAAACATGTAGATAAGCCTCCTGGATCAGGCTTGTAATTAAGAGGTCTTTCGCTGACTAAATTAAAGCAATTAATAACATTGTTAACTGTTAAAGCAATTTTATGCTTTTTGAAGTTGCTTCAAACCAATTTCTATATAAGGAAAGGAGAGAGCGTTACAATCATTCCTTTTAAAACAAATAGATGGAAATCTATTTCTATGTCAAGAATATTATTGATAATAATTATACTTAGCTGGACTGGAAAGGGAGGCTTTTTCCCCCCCTCATACCAGAATTTGGGGTCTCTTAACAGATGAAATTTGCTGATAGTTGGGATAAAGTCTCTTTGTCAAACAGTGACAAAGACTAGTGACTAGCCCTGCGTGAGGAGTGAGCTCCCGCACTAGCTCCAGCTCTTGCCAACCTAGCAATTCGAAAGCATGCAAATGCAAGTAGATTAATAGGTACCACTTCAGTGGGTAGGTAACAGCGTTCCACGTGCGTCATGCGGCCACATGACCATGCAAGCGTCTTCGGACAACGCTGGCTCTTCGGCTAACAAATGGAGATGAGCACCGGCCCCTAGAGTTGGACACGACTGCACAAATGTGCGGGGGGGGACCTTTACCTTTACCTTTACCTTTACAAACAGTGAATAATTGCTTTATAGAATTCACTGCGACCTTATGTGATGATTGTCTCTAACTTAATTTTTTTAAAAAAAAAATGGAAAAAATTGATGGAGAAATTGCTTATTAACAGTGCTTAATCATTTGTGTGTGTGTTTGTGTGTGTGTGTGTGCTTCAGAAATGTCTACTGACAAAACAGCATCCACCAAAATAGGTTCAGCCTCCCTCTCATATTTCTATATGTCTTCTTCAATTAAATCCCAAAAGATTAGGATATCTGAAACAGAAATGATGCACACAAGGAGGTGAACAGAAAAAGCTTGCAATGTGAAATCCTGTGAACATGTATTTATTTCACTTGTTAGAGCTTTCATTCAAAGAGGCATACATAGCATTCCTTCCTCCCATTCCTCCACCCCTGTGCCCCCCCCCCCACTACCTCATCAAGTAGATATATCCTGATTACTAAATGGAGGTGCTTGATTAAATGCCTTAAAACCCTGACTGTCCATTGCTGGAGAGGGTAGTGTTTTATCCATTCTGTCTAAGGTGTTCTCAGACCATGGGAACTAGAATACTTGTCTTGATCTTTGGTCAGGTCAAGCATGAGTCTTCTTATGATTTTTTAAAAATATATGTTGCACATGAGTTCCTTAAAATTATTATCATTTCTTGGGTGGATGGAGAGGTTGAAATTTTAGGTGTCTAATTTGAACTTATATTAACCTAAGCTTTAACATGGGGGGTATAATGCTTACCATTTATGACAAACCTTTCTTTCATTACTCACCTTTTGCAGGTCAGTACCTAGAATAATACATGCTGACAAGATAGAAGCTGTTGTGCTACAATTACTTTTTAGTCAATTTCAAAGAAGCAATATTTTAATGAGCAAATCCATTCTGTTAATTTAGATTATCTGCATCTGATTGGTATCAAAAAACAATGCTTTATTTGTTTCAGATCTCTGACACATAAGGATTGTCATATAAAAATACTCTGCAATTATACTTTAAAAATAATGCTAAACCTTTATCATTGTCCTTTAGAAATATATGAGTAATACATTTGAAAGCATGGAATGATAGAAATCATATTCCAAAAGGAATATGCAGAGAAATTATATGAATTTTTCAGCCTTATCATCATTTTAAAAGTATCTTTCAACACTGCAATCTTGTATTATTCCTGGAATATTTACATAGAAACTGAAGTTTGTTCTGCATTGTAGGACATGGGTGCCCTCTGCAGCCTATCTTTGTCATTCCTTTTTATTTGTTTGATAAAAAAACATCTCCCCCTGTGTGTGGTATGCAATATATAATGCAACATCCAATTTATATTAGCATCTGGACAATGCACATGGAATTTAATTAATTTATACTCATTTGGTATGTATTTATGTAATCATTCTATATATTTAAACATTGCAGGTTCTTTTTTTCTTACTGCATCTTCTTCCTTGTTATGAAATTTATAGTAATTTTTATCTTCAAAAGTTTTTGGCACCTTGTCTGTAAATGCTAAATCAGGATTATCACATCCTGGTTCAAACCATTTTTCCAAGATTTTTCATGGTGGCATCTTGGACACAGATGTGGAGAATGAAATTTTGTGATAGTCAGCCTGCATTGACAAGATTATGTAGTGAGATAAGACAGGAAGTTGAACTATGTTTTTATTTATATTTCTTTTTATCTCAGCTTCCAAATTAAAATAGTGTTTAAAAAATGAAGTACAATAGACAGAATAGGAGATGCAAGCTCAAAGAATGAGCAAGGACATGAAGAAGAGAAGGCCCTTTCCCATATATTAAGGAGAAGCTATGCAAGCTGAAATGGTCCTGAGTAACACCAAGATCACTTATTTTTCTATTTTGGTGAAGAAGAGGGTGATTCCATGCCTTTAGGCATATAGTAGCTTAAACCAGGCTAAAATCACAGAATAAAATGTGAAAGCAATTAAAGCATATGATAACAGAGCAATAAAAATTCTTAAACAGCTTTAGGAATGACACCATTCCTAAATGGATCTGCCCAGTTACTGTCCTGTTCTGACTACGACTCGATGCAGGAAGTGGTATAATATAACCTTTTATTTACAGAATATGTACAAGAATGCTTATATACGTCGTTTGTACTGTGGTTATTAGCACAAGGGCAGCACAAGGGCAGGAAGCAAGACAAATGTGGCAGCAAGACAAGGTGGAAGTTCAGAGTCTGGCGTGACTCCAATCGGTGGCTCAACTTTTTCTTTGAATTCCGTGCTTTCCCCAACGCTTCTTCCCATACTTTCTCCAATGATCCTTCCTGCACTTTCTCCAACAGTCCCTTTGTCCTCCCCCGTATTGGACTCAGTCTCCATCCTGACAGTTACTTATAACAATAGAAGAGGCCCTTTTTAAGATGCTCTGTTGCCAGAAGCTTCACTGGTGGTATGTGGGAGTTTGTATTTTCTTGCACAGGTTACAATTTAGGGAATGCCCTCCTTAGGAGCTTTGTAATGTCCAGATATTGAGGAAAATTGCAAAAATAGATCTATTTTACTAAGCTTTTAACTGCTAATCTGATTTTAATTATCTTCATTTTAATTTCAATTTAACTCCTATTTATTGTCATGTTGCGGGGCATGGTGGCTCAGTGGGTAAGACACCAGGCTTGTCAGTCGCAAGTTCAGAGGTTCAAATCCATAGCCCCGCGTGACGGAGTGAGCTCCCACACTCGCTCCAGCTCTTGCCAACCTAGCAATTTGAAAACATGCAAATGCAAGTAGATGAATAGGTACCACTTTGGTGGGTAGGTAACAGCGTTCCACGCGCATCATGCGGCCACATGACCGTGGAAGCGTCTTCGGACAATGCTGGCTCTTTGGCTAACAAATGGAGATGAGCACTGGCCCCTAGAGTCGGACACGACTGCACAAATGTGTGGGGGGAACCTTTACTTTTTATTGTCATGTTTAATGTTTTATATTTTGTTTATTGTTTGGTAATACCACAATAAGCATGTAATTTATATATATATATATATATATAGGTATAACAACATTTAATTATAGCAATATTAACAGCAACAACAACAAAAGCAGAAGTCCCAATAAACATTTTTAAACAGCAATGTGTTTAAAATGAATACATTATTTATTTAAAATTATAAAAATGCCAGGTTGAAGTAAAATATTTTTGCTGTGCTGAAAAGACAATAGAGCCATCTTCCTCACAAGGAAGAGCATTCCAGAGATAGGAAAGGTACCACAGAAAAGGCCTGCTGTTGGACTGTACTGCACCTAAAATTGTATCTCCAAGATTTCTCAGAAATAACCATTTAGGGTTAGTAAAAAAAGATTTCAACTCACTTCAAACATTTATTGAAAGTCACATCTAGAAAAGATTTTCTGGCATCATTTCCCATTTTTCCCCAAGGGTACCCCAATGGGCCATCAGAAAAATATTTCCACTCTTCCCTTTACTTGTGAGTTAGCAGACATAATGAATGAAGAGTGAAAATAATGAAAGACAAAGTGTGTTAATGAATGATCTAATTGAATTATCTTCAAAGCAGTGTATCTTCATCTAAAGGAAAAAGGACACTCATTTGAGGACATTAATGTTCACATTTTAGACAGAGAAGATAGGTGGTTTGAGAGAGGGGTCAAGGAATCCATTTATGCCAACTTGGAAAATCCTTCCTTGAATAGAGGTGGGGGCCTCAGGCACAATCTTTCCCCAATCTTCCTTCCTGCTTTGTCTTCTGTGCCTAGGAAGATTAAGACCATTTCGCAAGCTCAACAGCAGCATGGTAATCTTAACGATCCTCCTTTAGATGATAAAGGGACTTAGAAATAAACATCTCAAAATAACCATGACCTAGCCCCAGGTGCAAGGTCACACAGCCACCCTAGAAACATATTTAAGGATTCCCTTACTAACTTTTCTCAGACTGAAGAAGCTCCTTGGATAAGGAGCGAAACGTTTCCACTGAGAAAATAGAAATCCAGTTGACATGATTCAAGCTACATACTTTCCCCTTGAAAGCAATATGCATTTTTTGTGCTAAGACTGAATGTAAGTTTCGCATTAGCTACCTCTAGGACCCTAGCTCTGCTTGTTATGTTTAATTATTATAATTTTTTTTAAATGTATTTATTCTCCATTCATGTTACTTGAATTCTTCCTGATAAAAGAATTGATAGATAACATTATTATCATTGTCGTCATCTTTGTTGTCGTCATCCTAAGCCTGGCTATTTAATGTTTTCCAACTCCATTTTAAACTGCTGTTATCATTAAGTTCCTCATGAAAAATTTGCAACTCGTATAAAAGTCTGTTTTTAAAAATGCAATTCTCTTCCAATCCAATCTGCCAAACACACTGGCCATTTGAATCCCTCATTTTTCAGAACTCTAACTTTTCACTAAGAAAGCAGCACATCATCTAATGGAAAGCATATATGACATGAAAAAGCTCTATATTTTCATTGAACCCTACCAAAGATTCTCTAATGTTAAACTGAATCTCTTATCTTACTTTCCTTTTTCACTAACACAACATCTGAAAAATGTTGTGACCGATTGTATATATTTTTGCTTCACTGAAGGTTTGTTTTCAAAACTAGTTGTACCAATATTTTATTCATACGTATATCAGGATAGAGTAGCACTGAATACTGTTCTGAGGAATGTCTTCACAGAAATGTATATTTTCAAATTTCAAGTATTTGTTGGTAGCATGAGGTTCTCCAATGGAATAATAACACTAATGGTATACTGTAAATTTGCCCTTTGTATGTGAAAAGAAAAGATAAATGGCTGTATGTGATTTTCTTGCTATTGAACCATATTGTCTCAATATGTCAAATTAAAGGGATACACCATACTTCTTAATAGGTTGCATCACTGAGTGAAGCAAAGTAATGAAAATAAAGCTATCTTTTACTATTGATTCTTTCAGACCATTTCACCCTGACTTTTAATATACAAGCCACAGCATTTCTTAATGCTCTACTTGTTTTCATCACTCACATATTGAATTCTGCAAGGCATCCTATTTTTATATATTTATATTATACAGGTATCTCAAAGCCACTTTTCTTGCTTTGTTCATAATGTAAAGTGTATTACAATGGAGAGTGCCTCTTTTGCTCAGAGAAATATATCAACACAAATTATGCTCTGGTTTTCTAGACAGAAAACATTTTATTCCTCTGTTTTCATCTGAAGAACAGAATTCTAGACAAATATAATAGATTCAATAACCATGCTAAATAGCCACCCTTGTCTATCAAAAAAACTAACTTACATTTTTTGTCACACTCAAAGGCATATGAAATTTACTATCTGGAGTACATTGAAGGCAGGAATTGTTTTGTTATAATGCATTGCCAACTTTTGTACCTTCAAATCCAAATTCAGAACAAACAGGCAGATTCTTTTTTTTTCATGTTTAACTAAAAATTACCCAGTTATGGAGGATACCTAATATTTCCTCCTCACCCTGGAAAGAGATTATTTTTTTAATTTTATTTTGCATATTCTTGAAAGGTACATGGGTATATATTATGGGTATATATTAACCAAGAGAAATATCTCCAAAGAGCAAGGTCCTGTAGAGTTGGCAATAAATTCTCATCATTCCCACTGTACAATGAGCTTTAATGTCTATGCTTCCAGTAACCACATACCTAAGAAAGGAGAAAGCCAGCTGCACCATTAATATCCAATAGAGATAACCTGGGATTACATGAAGCAATAGAAAGGGTACATTGTGTTTAATAGAAGTTTGGGAAAATAGAAACAAGATAAATGCCCATGGAGATTTGGGGGCCATGCAGTAATTTTATATGGCATGTTTCAATACCTCTGGCACACAAAATTGCTTTCATTTTTAATGCCTGAGCTGGATGATGTAGAATTAAGATCCTGAGAAAGCACCTATACTTAATCATTTGGGATATAATGAGTTGCAAATCAAAGCAGATGATTTTTTTTCTTTGATTTGGCTTTTAAATATACCAGAGGCTATTAGATCTTGCACTGAGTAAGTTGGGAGAAGTGGAGGGAATTTGAAACTGGGCATTAGTTACCTGGAAAATAAAGAACTATAGGAAGCAAGTTTTTCTTTTATAATTATTGAAACACATGCTGTGTCTTTTTTCTACTTACTCTTGGAAAGTGCAATGCTGTGCACATAGTATTTATTCTGTGGTCATTAACCAATACAAGGAAGTTGGTATTCAAATATCCAAACTATCCAAAACTAAATTGACACTATCAGTATAATTAGTAAAAGTACATACATACAAAAAAATTTGCCTAAAAGACAATATTAAATCAAAATAAGCTAAGGGGCTTGCTCAGGCTACAAATATGCAACAGGAAAAAAAGAGATTAAAATTAGCAATCTGTTTAATATAAACTTTGAATAGCAATATAAAATACAAATGCAATACACACATATGCACACACACACATACTGTATGCACATTTGTAAATAAAACAATAAAATTATCCAAAAGGGATTTAAGAATTATAAACTTTTCTTACAGACCCCTGTCAAACCTGGGAAGAATATAGTATAATAGCTGACATGGCATGAACACACCAAAGCATAAAAGAAGTTAGAACGTAGCCAGTGGTTAATGCTGAGCCGGAGTCATTTCTGGCTATCCATACTTGGACAGGTTCAATTGATATTAATGATTCTTTACCTGATTTTGCATGCTGCCACGCAAAACCTGGAAAGCTTGTGTGTTATTTTAGGGTTGATGTCAGAAAGAAGAAATTACTTATACCGTTGATAGTTATATCCTGTTTTGCTGGTCAAGAGTGGGGTAATTAAGGTATTTGAGGTTCTCTATAAAACTGGAAATACAGAAGAACATGTTGGATAGTTTATACCTGTCCTGAGTCACCATTAATATGGTGTCTTTTTGTATCTTCCAGCCAGAAGTGCTGAAGTGAGAGCATTGCAAAGGGCTAAGGTAAAGACCCTTCTTTACCCCATTTGGGATGTTAAGCTGGGTGAGATACATAGCTGGTGGCACAGTGTATCTCCAGCTATCTGCCATGGGAAGCTGAGTAGTATTACCAGCATCCGTTAGACAGTCTACGTCAAACAGACATTGCTTAAGTGTGGCCCTTGTTTACTCATAGCCCAGAGATAGTAAGTAAGTTGGGGGAAGTCCTAGGAGACTGAGCTTATTGTAAACTGCTTGTTTCCACCCACTTTGAAATCTGTCTTCTAATGTCAGTGGAGCTAAGCCAAGAGGAAAAAGTGTAATCTTCAACCAGTAGTGTAACACAGCTTGCCATATTCCAGTCTCCACTCTCATCATTCCAACCTCCATGCACAGTGAAGCACTGGACACACAGTGAGGAACTTGGAAATTGCTCTTAAAAAGTTAGATTAAACAAGTTCCATTGGTGCAAGGTTGGGGTGGTGGTCCAAGTTGTGTGCAATATAGTAATTGAGCTGGGGGCTTGTCCTCAAAGAGCTTAGTGGCTGCAGGTATATAATGAGACCTTCTCTGGAATGCTGCTGGACTCCTATCTGTATTTTGTGAAGCATAGTAAGCACGAGCCCTTTTATTTCAATTAGCATGGAAGTTTACCCCCAGGTATTGAAAACATTGCACTTGTTCAATGTTATGGTTGTTAATAGTCCAGGAGCGCTTTTGGGGGTGATTTGCAAATGCCATTATTTTAGTTTTAGAATAGTTGATTTCCAGCTGGTTCTCTTTACAATGATGTGCAAAGGTATTCAAAAGTTCTCTTGAGTCCAATGGGTGCCCTCGAGAGGATTACTGCATCAATCGAAGAGAATATTTGTAGCTCAGGGTTGAACTGGGGAGTCCTTGGTGCTCTCTGAGCCTTCTTGTTTTCTTGCAGATATTTCATTGCCAGACCAAACTTAAATAAGAGAGGTGCCAATATGCAGCCTTGTTTTATGCCCTTGGTAGTTGGAATGGGGGCTGTCAGGTGTCCTTGAGAAGTGCATCTTACTCTAAGTGCTGTTTCTTCGTGTAATGCACGAAGAAGAAACAACAGTCAGTGATATTATACAGCTTGTGCCATAGCTTAATCTGAGATATAGAGTGAAATGATGACAAAGGCTGTATAAAGTGAAGCAGTATTCTGACAGATGCATTTCTCAATAAGGTGTTGAAGTATAAGACATTGGTCAATTGTTGAATGACCTTCCCTAAAAGCAGCTTGTTCCATCCAATCTCTGAGCTTCCACTAAAGAATGTATTGCATAAAGTTTACTTATAATAATAAGGAGGCTTATAGGTCGATAACTAGAAGGGTCAGTCTTATTATTTCTTTTTGTTTAGATTTTTTATCCCGCCTTTATTATTTTTATAAATAATTCAAGGTGGGGAACATACTCCTTCCTCCTCCTATTTTCCCCACAACAACAACCCTGTGAGGTGAATTGGACTGAGAAAGAGTGACTGGCCCAAGTCATCAATAGTTGTTTAATCTATCTTTTGTGGGTGAAGATATATTTTTTTTCTTTTTAAAGATGGCAAGTACAAGACTATAAATGTTTTACCTTTGAGTCTCCTCAGCATTTTAAGGTTTAAAGAAGAAAATTAAAACTGGTATTTATTAGAACTGTTGAATAACAATACATTGAAAGGGTAGAAAACATTATTTTGTTTAATTCACATATTATTAATTTCTAAATAAGATGTTTTTTTGTTCTTTCCTTGACTGTACTTTCAAATATTTGTTAAAATGAAATAACATAAAGTATTTTTCTTACAGTAGTGCTAGAAAGGAAGGAAAGAGGAAAGGAAATATTTAATATCCATTATAAGAAAATGAATCTGCATATTTGTGATACAGTATGGGGACGGCAGAGGATGAGATGGTTAGATAGCATCACCGATGTAACGAACATGAATTTGAGTGAACTCCGGGAGACAGTGGGGGACAGGAAGGCCTGGCGTGCTATGGTCCATGAGGTCACGAAGAGTCAGACACGACTAAATGACTGAAAAACAACAAAATATTTGAAAACAACAAAATAATACCATATACTGTAACTATAATTCATTATGGAAAAACACTTTACTGGTTGCATCAGGACCATAATTGAAATAGTTTATTATAATGTGTTTCTAACTTTTCCACATTGTCTTGTTATGCTTCCCTATAAACTACTGCAATGAGAGAAAATATACTTAAATCCATTGTAAGCTAGCAATTTCCACATATCATGAATTTATCATGATAAATGATAAATGATAAAATGAATTTATCTTTATCATAAAGATAAAAAAAAATCTTTATGTATTAATAAAATAATTATTTTATTATATATATATGTATATTATTATTATTATTAATAATAATAATAAATTATTATTAAGAAGATACAAGTGACCCTCATTGGAAACTTATTAACGTTGCAAATATTACTGTTGCAAATATTAATCCCATTTTATTGTTTTTATTATTTATTTATTTATTTATTTATTTATTTCCTCAAATCATTAGATAGTTAATTACAGGATATCTGTTGAAAAAAGTTTTTTTTTTAAAAAAAAAAAAACACCTGTTTTTTAAATAGTTTGAAATTAACTACCAATTCAGCAAAAGTCGTCATAAAAAAGGCAAAATACAATATCAACACATGAGGAAGTATTACGTTTTGTCTTTCTTTTTTGCACATTCTGTTTGAGGCTTCTTGAATTTGTTTTTTCTGCCTGTTGTAGTCTGAACCTGGCTCACCTAATTCAACCAAATCACTTTGAAGATACAATATAATTTTATTTGAATGCATACATTGAATAATACAGTATATACTGGACCCCCAGCAAAGCTTTGATACTTTGCTGAGCGGCCATGAGCAAAAGCAGAACCAGAGCTTACAGTATATACCTTTGGCCCACTATATTGCAAAGGCAAGAATTAAAAGGCAGACACAGTGGCAATTACAGAATGGTGTCATAATATTTTAAATAAACCCATCTGTGTGGCCTTATTATTATTTATTGTCAGGATGTGGTATCCTGCCATGGAGACAGGAGGTGACATCCTGCCAGTCTATCGATGGACATACATGCAGAGTCGGGGGAAGTGCTTTGTAGTGGGAACTTGCCAGACTTGTAGAATAGGTGAGAATGCTTGTGATGGGATCTTGGTTTATTTGCAAGACTGCAAATAAATGACTGCAAACAAATGCTATTCTGATTCGAGTATGATATCAAACAGTTCAGCACCAAAGACAGATCAAAGAATGCTATCATCGTATTGGTTGATTCGAGATTGGGAAGTCCTAGAAACTGTGAGATGACGGGAGGGGCTGTCAAACCACGGATCACCAATGGGGGGGAACCCTGAAGATTTTTAAATTGTTGGTTGTGGGAACTTTATTCACTCGAGTCTTTAACGTGCAATGGATCACTGGTTTTAATAAAGATTCCTTCACATCCCTGAGTGGCTTGTGTCAGGAACTCTGATTTAATAGTCAACAGATCGAGGGCGTCACATTTATACTATCTCTGAGATATGGTCAGTGAATAGAAACAATGTGGTTTAGTGGGCCACAGGTTCCTGACTGAGTCTTCTCCCTGTTGCCACTCAGGGTCACTTCAGCTAAATGATGGTCCAAAGTTACGACAGCCTTGGAAAAAGTGCTTTACGACCTGTACTCGCACTTACGACCATCACAAACCATTGTACCACCCCCGCAGTCACATGATCACAATTTGGGCACTTGGCAGCCAGCTCACAATTATGACCAGTTGCAGCATCCTGCAGTCACGTGATCATGATTTGCAACATTTTTTGCCAGTTTTAAGCTGGATTCGCTTAACGACCATCATAAAAATGGTTGTAAAATCAGGTCCAGTCACATGGTGACTCACGATGACCACACTGATTAACAACCAATTTTCTGGTCCCTATTGTGGTTGTTAAGTGAGGACTACCTGTACTTCTAGATGGATTATTATCTATCCTTCTGCATTAGAGGAGCTATGTCCATTGAAAGCAAGCCTAAGTACTGATAATCATACTGTGGCCATCATCTTCAAAAGACAGCATTAAAAACACAGTAACTATCCTGGAATACTGCCCTTAGAAATTTGGACTGGACAAAGGGGCAATGTTAGAAGATTAGGACCAACTGGCTCTTGTAAAGAAAGTGTGACATTAACATAGTTTCAAATAATTTAAGCCTGCTGATATAATAACATCCATAAAACCTCCCCTCCACCAAAAAAAAAATATATAGAATAGAATGGTAGCATACTTCTCTACCCCTTTTTGTGCAAGGTAGTTGCTATAAGTCTCATTCACTCTGACTCTATCCAACCATCTTTTGTGTACTTCTTTCACATAGCTTTCTTACTTTTGTATTCAATCCACATTCACTCATCTCACATTCAGTCTTGACCCTATTCCTTCTTGTTGTACCATACATATTTCTTAAATTTCCTATTCCCACTCCATCTAATATACTTTTATGATTCTCCTGACCTACCTACCTGTCATTTCCATATAATTGATGTGGACAGAGGCAAACTCTTATATATAGCCATTTTCACACTTGTTTTTTTTACAAACTTTCATTCCACTTAATAGGAACCACACTGCTCACTATAATCGGTGGGAAGGTAACAGCGTTCCGTGAGCGTCATGCCGGCCACATGACCGTGGAAGCGTCTTCGGACAACGCTGGCTCTTCGGCTGACAAACGGAGATGAGCACCGGCCCCTAGAGTCGGACACGACTGCACAAATGTGCGGGGAGAACCTTTACCTTTACCTTTTATGCATCATAAAATTTCTCCATCGATTTTTCTCAACTTTAATGGAAAAGTCCCAAATCACAATGTTCATATGCCATTATTATGATCAGGTGGACCAATAAATATTGACATCTGCTGCTGTTGTTAGTTTCAATCAATTGTGGCTTTTGCATAGTGCTTTTTTTTTTCCATAAGTTTTATTAAATTTTAAAATACATATTAAGAGCTAATACAAAAGAAAAGAAATAGAAATACAAAGTAAGAAAAAGGAAAAGAAAAAGTGAAGTCAAAAAATAACAAACAAAGAAAATATAGAAAATAGATGTCCTCCAATTTATCCTTGAACTTTAAGTACAACAATTAACTTTAAATGTTAGTCCTTCATACAATACACAGAAACTTTTCTTTGTCATATACCCTATGATTTCTATAATCCAATCTTCTGTTCTTCATATAGGTTTCGCCTTTCTTGATATCTTCCAACAATCCATCTCTGGTTTCTACTCCTTAGAATAGTAATCAAATGTTCATTGTTGCATCAATTAAATGTTTTCCATTTGCTCTTTCCATTTTTACATCTATATTTATATCTTCAATAAAGTCCAATTAGTATAACAAATAAAGGCCTTATCTACGTCTAATAAAATACAGTATATTCTGTTCATGTTATGCCTATATATTCCATTAATACATAATCTAACATATTACATAACATACTACATAATATAACAAAAATACAAAACCTAACATAACATATAACCTAATACATACAACATATTCTTGTAATAACCTACATTCTAATTCCATCTCATCATCTCATTGTCTTCTCATAAATGTGTCTCCAGAAAGAGTAATATATAATATCAACATATTTATTTGTAATCTTGTATCTTACACTTAAAATATCATGTTTTTATGCATCTGTACAGTTTCTCATATCTGTGCTTACTCTGTGTACAATACCAAATCCGCATTTTCATTAACCTTGCATTCCCAAATCAATATCAATAAATCTCCTGTTTAGGTTATGCCAATATCACAATATGCAACTTGTTTATTTCTGTAACTCATGTGGGATGTCAAAATGTTTATTTTGCCATATCTATCAATTTGCATATTAAAATCTTCCTGTCTCAGCTGCCACAATGTATTTATGCCCAAACATTTAATAGACCACTTCCTGTAAAATATCATAATCTTCTTCTGTACCAATACATTCAAAGTCCTCTTTCCCTGTTTCTCTACTAGTTCGAAAGGTCTTTCCTCTGTTTCTAAATCTGTCCCTTGTATCTTCTGTTCCTGAGCCACCAAAACTATTAATAAACGTTCTATGGATTTCTTAATTTGCAAAAAAGCTTTGCTGGTTTCTTCCTTAAAATCCTGAAGTGCTGTGAGAAATGCCATTATTTGTTGTTCAAACCGTAATCAGCTGCCGTAGCCAAAACAAAAAATTTTCTCAGGGAGCAGGGAACAGCTGTTCTATTATTTATCAATAATGTCTATTTCTTTAAGTAAGAAAAGCTTTTAAAGTAAAAGATGAAAAAATTCCACAGAGCAGTATTTCAAACAGTTTGTAAAAGGAAAGATGAAAATATATTCCAAATGAAAGATAGTCCTTTCTAAAAAAAAGTAGAAAAAGAAAAAAAAAAAGGTAAAGAGGCACACATTCTCTATACTTTATTCTTTATTCTTCTTTATTCTTCAGGCTGCAAGCTGCTTAACCCAAACAAACAATTTCTCAAAAGTCAGTTAGTTTGTCGAGTGAGAAATACCAACAAAGTCTCTTAAGTCCCAATTTCTCTGATACAAAAGAAAGGCAGAAAAATACAAACTTGTTCACTATGTTGCCAAAATAAAATCTATCAAACTTCCACCAAAATTAATTATAGCAAAGAAAACACAAAATTAGCCAACATTTTGAACGAAGTCCAAAGATAAATTTTAGATAATAAAAATGTACTAATCTAAAAAAGAAAACTAATATAAAGTGGTCTAAAAGCTGGCTGTCACTCTTGTGTCTCCCAAGAGACTTACGTTCTCTGCAGAGCTAGGATCCTCCTTCGGCCATTTCACTGCATTCACCCCCGTTCTTCTCCGCGGTGGAAACAACAAAGAAAAACAGGACTGGGCAATTCCAATGGCTCTGTGAGCAATCTTCTGGTTCCCCCTTCTCCAGGGGGAAACTTCAGTGGTCTGTAGACCCCTGCAAACAAGATAGAAAGTTAGCCAGGTCTCAGAGCTCAGAGCTCTGAGAAACTCTGACTTGTCGAGCTGCCAGCCAGGCTTGGAGTCCTTTTGCATAGTGCTTTTTAGTAAGATGAAGAAAGTGTTTACTATGTTTGTCTGTGCCATTTGTATAATTTTCTGCTAACTGTAAGGACAATGATAGTCAGTTTTGTCACATTCTGGCCAGTATGCCACAAGCACAACAAAAACCCAATTTTATCTTAAACATAGCTGTTCAATGCAAGGTAGAATCTCTAAACCACCTTTGAAGCCAAATACTGTGGCACAAATCCCACCATCTATGAGTTACATGCAATGCCTGATAGATGCTTCCTACAGAGCAAAAAGAAAAATGGTAATCAAGAACTTTTGGAAATAGAAGAACACATTCAGCTGCCTTATTGTTCTGAATGAGAACATTGGTCTATTTTATATCAGTTGATTGGCAACAGCTCTCCAGAGATCGAGAGAGATATTTTTTTCCCAATCTGTCTGGAGATGCCAGAGACTAAACATTAGTTTTTCTACAAACAAGTCATACAGGATACCAGCCATTACATTTAAGTAGCTAAATAAGTCTTTAATTCTTTGCAAAATGTGTTTGACTGCAGATAAACCTTCCCATTGCTTTGTTCATTGAATTGCTACTGAGGCTATTTTTTCCCTTTGTTTCATGATTACCAGTACTGAGGTAAACAATTACTGTACATTGTTTAACTGGATTCCCTATAGTTTTATTATTTTTTCTCTTCCCTTTTCTCTGTCACCTATTTCCTTTATTTACAAAGTCCAGGCAAGAGGAGAAAATCCAAAATAATGTTTGCAAAACTACATTTATGTTGGTTAAAAATAAATGGCAACTATCTACACCAGAAAAACAGATAACAGAAGTCACCATAATAATGAATCCCATATGTCATCCCAAGAACAAGAACATTATGAATGTAGCAAAGTTTGAGGAGAAATGCAGACTTCCTCATTGTCTTTCAGATAAGATGAACACAAAAGTAGCTTTAAATCTGCCAAGCTCATCATAGACAGAAGGAACAGCCGTCTGATATCAACCACACCGCAGGGAAGCTAACTTGTAAATTGCTCATCAGCAAAGAGTGAGTGGTGAAGGAGAGTGATTAAAAAAATAAAGAATACACTGAACTAAAACCATTAACTTACAAAAAAAGCATCATTTAAACAGTGACATTTATGATTTCTACTGCTACAGTACATAACATGGTTATTATGACATATGCATAAAAATGTTAATACTCTGCACATTCCAAGAGCTTGATTGAGTAATAATATGAACTAACACATAAGTATGCAAACACAGAACCTTTTTCTTAAATTATTAAAATTGGTACTTCACCCTAATTATCTTAACTTCAAGGAAGCAGGCCATGCCTTCTTCATGTTGCTATTAGAAACATTTTTATTATTTCCTTCTGTGTCTACAGCAGGAAAAACAAAACTTGTCTTCCAGTCAGAAACTCTTTTCAGATCTACATTATCAATGAAAGTATATGTTCAATGACACAGAAATAGGCTGACCATATTTCCTTGAGACAAAAACGGGACATGGGGATGGCAAAACGGGACAGGGTCTTATGCCGCTATGCCGGCCTCTGAACCCTGCCCCCCAGTCTGCGCAATTGGCTCCTGCCTGCAAACCCTGCCCCTGGTGCGCGCGATTGGCTCCCACCTGCAAACCCCGCCCCTCTGGTCCTGCCTCCAAGCCCTGCCAGGATTCCACACAGGTCCTAGTGCCTGCCTTGTGCCTTGCTGCCTCCAAACCTGCTGTGATTCCACGCAGGTCCTACTGCCCTGCCTTGTGCCTTGCTGTAAGAGTGTGTCACGAAATGATGCATGTCTAAAATGTGTGTCACCAAAATGAAAAGTTTGGAAAGCTCTGTAATAGTAAATGGTGCGGCAGAGCTGGTGTGTCCGGGGAAGGCCGGAGCACACACACTGTGCACATAGCACCATCATCAGCCGGGGAACAAGGGGCGGGGACGGAGGGGATGGAGGCCCACCACTGCCCCGTCCCCCTTGGGCTTGGCCGAGGGAGGGAGGAGAGTCGCTGCTGCCGCTGCCACCGATGAGCAGGAGAAGCACCACTCCGCCCTTTGCCACCCGCCAGCTGGGGGGTTACCATTTCTATTTTTAAAAGAGTATATTCTATTTTATTTATGGTGAAAGCCTCATAGATTTACATCAAATATGGGATATTATAGAGGAATAAAGGATAGGATAGGGGAAGGGAAGGGAGGGGAGGGGAGGGGAAGGGAGTGTTGGGGAGTGTTGGGGAGTATTGGGGAGTGTTGGTGAAAGGAGAGGAGGAAATACAAGGATAATTAATAATCCAGAGCATCTTTTCAGAATAGAATGAGTTAAAAGTGTGCCCATACAAATATAAAATAGTCCTTTAGTACTGTAGTGAGCCTGAAGGTAAGGTAAAGTGTCCCTCAAATCAGGCTTCATTCTTGATTACAAGACCCCATCTTTTGTGGGGAGGTGGAACAGTATGGAAGTAATTGGTCACTGCCACTTCTGAGAGGTTCTTGGCCTTCAGTAGTCTAGGGCTGTTTAATGGTATGTGGGAGCTCCCTCAACCCAGTGGGTGGCAAGGGGCAGCGTGGTGCGGCTGAAGCCCCCCAGTGAGAGGACAGAGGCTCACCACTGCCCCAGCCTCCTCAGGCTTGGCTGAGGGAAGGAGGAGAGTCGCTGCTGCTGCCTCCGCCACCTCGCAAGAGAGGCAGGAGCTGGCCACGCTGGGGGGCTTCAGCCGCACCACTCTGCCCCTTGCCACCTGCAAGGCTGCGGGAGCTCCCACAACTGGCAGGTGGCAAGGGGTGGGGTGGGGTGGCTGAAGCCTGCCAGTGCGACTGGCTCCTGCCAAGGATGGAGGCCCACCACTGCCCCAGCCTCCTCAGACTTGGCCGAGGGAGGGAGGAGAGTCGCTGCTGCCACCGCAGCCACCACACAGGAGAAGCAGGAGCTGGCCAAGCTGGGGGGCTTCAGCCGCACCACTCCGTCCCTTGCCGCCCGCCGGGAGCTCCCGCAGTCCGGCGGGTGGCAAGGGGTGGTGTGGTGTGGCTGAAGCCCCCCAGCGTGGCCGGCTCCTGCTGAGGACGGAGGCCCACCACCACCCCAACCCCCTCAGGCTTGGCCGAGGGTGGGAGGAGCGTCACCGCTGATGAGAAGGAGAAGCAGGAGGCGGGCGGCAGCGCAGCAAGATGAGATTGTGATGCCTCCCAGGAGAGCAGTGGCGGCAGTGGTGAGAGGGACGGTTCCAGGCAGAGGTGCTCATGGAGGGGCCGCTGCTGGGCAAGCTGCTCGGGCCCCTCACGAGGAAAGGAAGCACCATGGCTTCACTGGGCCCTCCTCTCCCTCCTCCGCCACAGCGCCTGACTAACTCTCCTTCTCCAGACATGCTTCAGGCTGCATCCCAGCAGGCGCACGCATCCCAGCCCCGCAGACCCCGCAGCGGCCAGTGCAGTGTCTCTGCCCCACCTCTCATGCAGCGCTGCCAAGCCCCTCGCAGAACACCACCCCACTGCCTGGCTTGGCTGCCAACCCGCCTCCCTGGCTCTGACATCGGCAAGGCTAGACCTGGAGTGGCATCTTCCGGGCAGGATTCCAAGGCAGGATCTTGGCCTTTTAATGTTGGAATCTCGTGCCATTTGCGGCTGGGACCCAATTGGCCGAGCAGCACGCTGATTGGTAGAGGGGCTACTTGTTCCGGGCTGCCTCCAATCGGCAGCTCTGGTTTGGACCATGCCAGCTTCTTCTGGAGGTCGGCTCGTCTTCCTCTGACTGAGTCCGAATCTGGCATGGTGGCGGGGGATGACCCACTCCTGTCAGGCTTACTCCTGACTCAGATTTTTCAAAAACGGGACAAAATCAAGATTTTGACTATAACGACGGGACGCTCCAAAAATGGTGAAATGACAGGACAGTCCCGTTGAAAATGGGACGTATGGTCAGCCTACACAGAAAGTACACTAGCTAGGAGTTATCATGCAAGCTTAGATGCATCCATTTTGGACTGTGGGATTCTCTCTTTAAAATGCCAAAGCTACTATACATAAGGATGCTTCTGGGAAGGTAATCTAGACAGACGTATTTTAAAGGTGTAATGATTCTTCAACTTTCATTGGCTGCCTTGCTCATCCATTAAAATTAAGACGAAAATTAAAATGCTTTTGACCAGATTGTTCACTTGGTATTCTTTGTGTTTTATAATATTTTACACACTGTGAGCATGCTAGGACACAGCAGTATCATAAAAGCACAATCAAAACCCCACCCCTTTTGTATGTGCATTGATGTTGCATGGGGCTTACGTTGCACTGCTATAACTGCCATCTTGACTTTTCTGACCACCCCCTGTAGACAGTGCTGATAGACAGGACATCTCTAACTTGTCAGAATTAGCTTTGATATTTATGCTTCTGTGAGGAAAAATATGTCTGTTCAGAAGGATATTCACTATATAAATAGTAAGGGTGCTACAAATTTGTATGCACTCAGCATTTTGAAATGGGATTACTAATGTCTTGCAACAATATCAGTTTGTGAAACAGCAGGCAGTTATCTACTGGTACCTGCATTTCCCAAAGTTTTCACTGTAGGTCTCTGAAAAATAATACCTGCCTACACAGACACAGACACAGACACACACACACACACACACACAAACAGAGAGAGAGACAGACAGACAGAGACAGAGAGACAGAGACAGAGATTCAGAATGTATAAATGAAAAATGCATAAAAACATTGTCTTATGGAAACATTGTAAAAATATATTTTCATACAAATTTTAATATAAATTATATTATAAACAGGTTAAAAATGCATATAGATAATAGGTGGGACTGTGGTATATTTGTTTAATTTCTTTCTTTTCTTTTAAATGAATGAAGTGGGTATATGGGTATTCATTCGCCCATGACACAGTTACCATATATTGCAAATCCATATTGTGGATGGGTAATATGGTGTAATTATGGGAATCTAATTGGTCTGTATTTCTTTTTAGTTAGTTGGAATTTGGAATGATGGGATGGCAGAAATGTGTGGACAGACAGACAGACAGACAGGATGGGCTTCCCATTTGCAGTAAGTCATTTCCTTTTTCTTTTCTATTTGCAATGCCTGGTGTTTCATTTATTTTGAAATTATACAGTCCCTAGTCAGCATTTGTATCAAAAGTTCTGAACAAAATATCTGTATGGGTTTTGCGAAGACAGGGCTGTTTTATCCAACTAGCCCATTATTATGTATCTTGACTGACAGTAATTCTTCAGAGTGTCAGATCTTTCCCACCAACTATCTGCAGGGGGGGTATGAATGTGAGTTTCTCATTACCTATTAATGTCTGGTTGGATTTTAATTGAAACTATATCTTGTTTTGGTTGGTATAGACCACTCAGAGTCTAATTTTTTGGGTTAGGCAGCCATATAAAGGATTTAAAACAAACAAACAAACAAACAAACAAACAAAATGGAAATGATCTTAGGGTTTGTTGTTTATTCATTCAGTCGCTTCCGACTCTTCGTGACTTCATGGACCAGACCACACCAGAACTTCCTGTCGGCCGTCACCATCCCCAGCTCCCCCACGGTTGAGTCCGTCACCAGCAGAATATCATCCCTCCATCTTGCCCTTGGTTGGCCCCTCTTCCTTTTGCCTTCCACTTTCCCTAGCATCAGCATCTTCTCCAGTGTATCCTGTCTTCTCATTACCATTGTTGTTATTTCAATTTTATTCCAAAGGACATTCATGCAAAATATATTCCACATGATTTGAAAGAACGCCCATTCCACTCAGCAGACAGAAGTTAAGAATAGATTTAATCTCTTGAGTTTGTTAAAACCTTGGGTCAGTAATATTGTGAAATTATCTTATTTCAGGATATTTTAGTGAACCATCATACTTTTTCTTTACTTGATTCCTCTACCCTGCATTCTATCAAATGAAAAGTCACCAGGCCCTCTTGTATGGCACTATTACTGGAATCTTCAGGGGAAAAAATGATCACCTCTGTGGATTTTAGGATTTGTACTTTTGTAACTTCTTACTGTGCTGGTTAAACTTTTGGCATATGAATTTATGCCCCAGGTTAGTATGAACCAATTACTGCCTTCAAACTCAACAATAGATTAATGATGATGAACTAGAAATCAAATGAAAGTAAATTTTCTTTAAAAGACATTCTCCCTGCCAATTATTTGTGCTGTCAGTAGCTGAAAAATACCAAATAGAAGCACCAGGAGGCATATGCACACCAGGAAAGAGCAATGATAGATGCATATATTTTGTTATGCATATGCATTATTTTGAAAGTCTGCTTCAGATATAAATGTATCCCAATATTGGGGTATATATTATACATTCTATATTTGATGAATATATGCCCTATTTTTTTTAAAAAAAACCTGAAACATCTATGTGCATTGTGTTGCTATTGATACATTGCTAGCTTAAATAAATGTGCTTGCATTTATCCATGCTGCAAAGATCCATTTTCCATAAAGCATTATGTCTGAAAACTGCATAGAAACAAACACTAGACTTTGGTTTGATAAAGCATAAAAAATACAGCAGGCTTCACTTCATATAAGTAATAATCAAATAAGATTATTACAGGATCGTATTACCAAGCATGAGATAAAGCATGCTTGCTGCATACAAAAATCTTCTTGAGAAGAGGAAACAAAGACATGCCCTTTATTTTAACATTATTTTGCTCTCACTGGTGCATAGCTGACGTTTCTCATCATGCCTGATGATATTTTATACTACTTGAAATAAATAAGAATTGCAATTTAAACACAAACTGCTGCAGCCTAAACAATTGCTCAGCTTCCCAACACAAATGCTTTGTTTAAGGCATTTTATTTTCTCATGTTCAGTTTTTTCCAAAAGGCAATAGAGGGCACCAACAAGCTGCTTTCTGTGCAATTTTCTACAGAGAACAGTGTTCTTGCTGAAATGGCATTTACATGGCAGGCTTTTCACTATTTGACTTTCAAATTTGAGACAAAAGCAGTGGGTGAGGGACAGGTTACAGTATGCAACCCATAAAACATACTTCAAGATATGCTTTAAGAGAAACAGGCAAGTAAATTGAAGCTTTAGAGGAATAGGCATTATCATATAATTTGTTTTTTTTCCTGCATTGTATTGAACTCTATATAATTAGGTAATTCATAAATAATTAGGTCAGGTGTATATGAAACAACCCTCCTAAACTTCTCTTAGTATGCCATGAAATAATAGCAAACTGAATGTACAGATATTGGTGTTACTATATTCTATATACAGTGTATGTGCGTGTGTGTGCGTGTGTGTGTGTGTGTGTGTGTATATATATACTTATACACATACACATACACACACGTACACACATACACACATACACACATACACACAGTATATATATACAGTATATCGCCAAGCTAGGATTTTCTAGGATTTTCTACAGATTCAATTCTCAGGATGGATTATGAACAGGCAAAATTGGCCTTGAAGCAAAGGATAAAGGACATAGAGAGACAAACGGACTTAGAGAAGGCCCCTCATTTCTTATCATCAGAGTATAATAAATATATTGTTAATTCTGCTAACTACCTTACTCAACTTGAAATCCCTAGCCATCGGAAAGCTTTGCCCTAGCTCGTAGCCACGCACTCCCTTCTGCAGTCTTGGATGGTAGATATAAAAAAATCCCAAAAGCTGCAAGGTGGTGCTGTTGTAATAATGGAGAGATAGAAACTACAGACCATGTGCTCCTCTGTTGTCCTTTTTATAAGGCGCTTAGGAGTAAATTAATATTACCCTTGACCAAGAAATATCCTAGGAGGCAAGATATAGAGTATATGCAAATGTTACTTATAGATGAAGATCCAACTGTTACGGCGCAAGTAGCCAAATTCTGTGCAGCTGCTATAAAGATATGCCAGACTATGATAGGAAAAATGTAGTAATGTACTCCTTGTAATTTTTTTAATTATTTTAAAAGGTTTATATATATATATCACATCATATTTTATATATGATATTTTACTTTTTATAAGCATTTACATCTGATAGAATATTAGTTATGACTAATATTAAGAGCATATTTAAATTTGATTAAGGGGCTCATCCACATTGTGGTCTGAATGTATTTTAATTTTTAATTGGAACAATGTAATTTAACTTATAATTGTAAAACTATTCTAAATCAGATGGTGCATATTGTAAGGTTCAATGAGTATACCTTGTAGAATCTTGTACTGGTCAGTGACCATAATAAACCAGAATGATTAATGATTATATACAGTATATTCTGAAGACGGGATACCCTGGAGAAGATGCTGATGCTAGGGAAAGTGGAAGGCAAAAGGAAGAGGCGCCGACCAAGGGCAAGATGGATGGATGATATTCTGGAGGTGATGGACTTGACCTTGGGGGAGCTGGGGGTGGCGACAGCCGACAGGAAGCTCTGGCGTGGGCTGGTCCATGAAGTCATGAAGAGTTGGAAGTGGCTGAATGAATAAACAACAAATATTCTGCAAGCAGGAGATATATACAAAGAGATGCAAAGACATTGGATAGGCTACTGTGGCGTGATTTATCTTTTAAGTCATGCTGTTTGGATATTTTGGCAAATTGATGTAATGGAAAAGATGACCCTTTACCTTAGAATATACATTGTAAAAAATATAGTAATTTTGGCCAAAGATGCTTCTAGCCTTCTTTTTTTCTTTGCTTTTTTGTAGATGAGGAGGGGGTCAACCTCATACCATAGCCCCAGCCATGGGATTTCATGGTGTTCTCCCATATATGTACTAACCAGATATGTGTTTGTTTGTTTGTATGTTTTCAATCAGCCAAGGTACTGCCACCAAATACTGACTGATTATCGGGGATGGATAATCCACATTTAACACATTTAACATAACACTATGTGAACATAGGAATAAAGTAGATAGCCTGGAACCACCATTCTGATATGTAAAAGAGAAATGGGTATTTCTGGGTACGAACCAGTACATTTTGTCCCCAGAGACAAAAAATATATACAGTATATTGGCTTTTAATAGCTGGGAGTTCTTGACGTTACAACCTACATAAAATCCAAAAGGCACCAAACTGGAGAAGGCTGATCTGTATTATACCATGTTCAATTTATGTGTGCCTGATTTACAGACATAATTCTGATTATTGCATATTACCAGTGTTGTGGGATGTAGTGGGGGAATGAAGAGCCTATCTTTATTTTTGACCATATAGGAAAAGATTTGAAGACTTGGTCATTATCTTCTGATGTTCAACTGGTTTATGCTTATAAAATTATACCCAAGCCTGTATTTTACATAGATATAATGATGAATATTTGCTTATTCAAATGTTTTACAAGGTGGGTATATTAATTGTAAAATACCATTAATGGCTTCAAAGTATGATAGCAAAAACGAAAATTAAAAAAAAGAAGGGAAAGGCCCATCATGAACTAAGACACAAGTCTGTGAAGATGTTTCTATCACTCCATGCTGCCGTTGCCAGTATTGCTTAAGGAACTGGTTGGCTCCTTATGGGAATCAAGTGCTGAACTACAGTTGACTTTTGGGTTGGTTCTTATGTATGACAAATATTTTTAAACAAGCTACTCCACAGGGGTTATAGTGTTTTTCTTATTGATTTTAGAAGCTCCTCTAGCTTTTTTTTTTTTGTTGTGAATGAATTGTTCACTCAAATTATCTCTGTTTGCAAATGGTCTATGAAAAAAAAACTTGCTGGCTTTTGGATAGCTGCATGATATTCACCATTTTTCCATGAACACCACATTTTATATAATTTGAACAGTGATTTTGGTGAACTGAGCATAGAGTAGTAATTGCATCTGCATCATAAAAGCCACATTGTAACCTTTCAGCTTTGAGATTAGGTGAAAAAATGCAGATAATTTCCAACAGAAGAAGGAACCCTGCAGTTTGTCTGTGATAAACAAATTTAGACAAAATCTTTTGGACTATCATTTCATTTAGTTTTTTAAAAAGATATTTACAGCAGTATTTTTTTCATTCCTGACAAATTGTATTATAAATAAATCCGTATTATGAATATTCAATGGGGTGCGATGGCTCAGCAGTTAAGATGCCAGGCTTGTCAATCAGAAGGTCGCAAGTTTGGAGGTTTGAGACCCTAGCCCTGCATGACGGAGTGAACTCCCGCACTTGCCCCAGCTCTAGCCAGCCTAGCAATTCAAAAGCATGCAAATGCAAGTAGATAAATAGGTACCACTTTGGTGGGAAGGTAACAGCATTCCACGCATGTCATGCTGGCCACATGACTGCGGAAGCGTCTTCGGACAACGCTGGCTCTTCGGCTAACAAACGGAGATGAGCACCGGCCCCTAGTCGGACACGACTGTGTGGGGGAAACTTTACCTTTTTTTATGAATATTCATAATCTTTGTATTATATCCTGGTATTATTCAAATAAGGATAAAATACATATTTTTTCCTGTCAAAGATCCACTAAGAGTTAATTTAGCTCCATAGAAAAAGTAAGAGTAAATTTAATAGTGTGGCTCTCCTTACACAGCATGATTGCCTATAATTAACTGTGGTTTTACCAATCCAATGTATGGTTTGACATAACACACCCATCCATGAACTGACCTCATGGACTGTGTTTGTACAACATACTATGCTAAAATGTGGCTGGGATTCAGTGTATTTTGTGAACACAGCTAATTAAAAATATTATTGTATTATGGTAACACCAGGAAAAAGTTGAGGCCTTCTAGTGCTTAAGTAAGAGCTACATATTAATTTGCAAACTCCTTGAAATTGTAGGACATGTAGACTTATGTAAAATGCTACTCTCAGTTTGTATTTCGATATCAAGTTAAGCTGTATCCTTATGATAATAAGGCAGCAAATGACTACTGCAAAAAGGCAGTTTGCTTCTAAGTCCCTCAACATTGCAAGACATCTTCTAAAATTCAAAGTTTTGCCACATAATATTCTCACTCGTCTAGACAGTTCCACTGTTGAAAAATGCAGTCAGTACTTGAGATCTTCAGTTTGGCTTCCCCTTTTCATTTTGTATCAAGTTTACACATTTCCCTTTCAAATCCAGTAGTGCATTGAAATGAGTAACAATGACTAAGTCTTGTTTTAGCAGGACTTATTTTTCAGCAGCTATATATAGCATCTTACTCAATAACATAACAGCTAAAAATACAAGAATCATGACACTTGTATTCTATATTTGTTATTATTACTTTTGGGTTTAATAAAATGAAAAAGATTAGAAAATATAATCAGAAAATGCAGAGATAGCTGGCAATTTGCATGGGTGATAGCTGCTGCACATAATGGCTACATATTATTTCCATTATCAGCTACAGTAAATGATGTAGCTACTGCTTATGATATTATACCCAGTATCAGATATATCATTATGCTTAGAAACATTTGTCTAAAGGAAATCAGTTGTAGAGTGTTTTCATGTCCTTCTTGTGGGATTCTCCTAAATGCTCAATTAGCTACTTAGAGAACAGAAAGCTATATTAGATAGTTCTTTAGACTAATTCAGAATGATTCTTACAGTTTTATGAAATTCTTCCCTTTGGGTTTGGGAATCTGAGCTCCAAAGATTGCCAGAAATGGACTCCCAGAGTGCCAGTATTTCTTAAATTAGGTAATTGCTGAGAAGAGTGATCAGAGTCTTTCTCTGCATAAAATGTCCACTATGCTCCATATTGTTGCTGTCTATCTAACTAGGCTAAAAGAAAATATCAACCAATGCAAATACATAGTAGCAGGCATTAAACAACAACAACATAAAGGTAGCAGTTGCTATGTATAAATCAATATACTAGAAAAGGTTAGTTCTATATTAGTTCTTGACTAATAGGATAACCATTCAATTAATAGTTAAACTTCATATTCAAGAACAAGAGAAAACTAAGAAATTAAATGTTCTTTTCAGACTGTTTGCCTGTCTTTTCTTTTTCTTTTTTTTAAAAAATATCATTTTATTTACATTCAACATAAAACATAAAACAAAACACATAACACATAACAATGGTTACATTTATGTATATATATTTACATTTGATTTTACATAATCATTTTTATTATATTTAATATAATGTATCCTTCTTCCTTGTTTTTTTTATCTCTAATCTTTTCCCTCCTTTATCTTCTAATCTCTTCTAACCTATTCTTTCTCTATCTTTTCCTTTCCCTTTCCTTTCCTTTTGATTCTTCCTTTAGCTCCTTTTCTCTTTCATCCACTCTCTTCTTCCTTTTTTAACCCTCTTTCTCTCTCTAATCTCTTCTCTCACTTACCTTACTCACTCTTTCTAACCCTCCCATCTCTCTCTATCTTTTCTTTTCCTTTATCTTCCATTTTCATTCTTCCTTTTATACCTTCATCCATTCTTTTTTTTTTTACCTTCTCATTCTCTCTAATATCTTCTCTCATACTCCCTCTTCCTCTCTCTAACCTCTTCTCTCTCTTCTCTTCTGCTCTATCTTCTTTCCCTATCTTTCTTTCCCTTTTCACCCTTTCTGTCCTCTTTTTCTTTCTAACCTATTCCTTCCTTTGTCTTCTTACTTTATATATGTTTATCACTCTTTTTTCTCCCTTTCCTTACATTACATTATTTATTTATTTATATATTTGTATCAAATTCAATCTTAACTTTTAGATCTTTGTTTTATAATACATAATACATACATACACTCCATTAAAATTCTTCCAGTTTTCTTAACAAAAAAATCTTGTAAATACTTGATTTACATTTTTTCTTTTCTTATACCTCTTTTTTTTTTCCCTCGCCCCTTCTTTATTTGTACTTTTTTTATTGTTATTATTATTATTTGTTCTCTATTTAATGTTATATTCTTTTTGGATATACTTTATGAAGGGGTCCCATGTTTCCTTGTACTTCCCCATTTCTTTTCCTTTTATTAAATTTATTAATTTGTCTGTTTGCATTAAATCCATTACTTTTATAATCCATTCTTCTTTTGTTGGAATATTTTCTTGTTTCCAGTATTGGGCGTATTTTATCCTTGCAGCTGTACTTAGATACTGAAATAAAACCTTTTGTTTTTTATTTATATTGTCTTCAATTTTGCCCAATAAATATAATTCTGGTCTCATTCTTATTTCTTTATCGAATATTTTACATACATATTTGTGTATTTTGCCCCAATATTTTTTTGCTTTTTCACATAACCACCATGCATGGTAGAAAGATCCCCTTTTGTTTTTGCATTTCCAACATAGATTAGAGTTACTCATTTTTGATTTAAACAACACCTCAGGAGACATGTACCATCTAAAAATCATTTTATACATATTTTCTCTTAGATCATTACTTAAAGTAAATTTTATATTTTTGCCCCAGATTTCTTGCCAATCTTCATATGTAATTTCAATTCCTAAATTTTCCTCCCATTTTCTCATATATTTCTTAATTTTTATGTCCTTGCTTTTCATTTCCAGTAACGTTTTATATATTTTTGAAATTAAATGTTCTTCCTCTTTTTCTAGTATATTATCCCAATTGTTTTCTATTTTTGTAAATTGATAGTTTTTTTCGTCTATTTTATATTGCTCTTTCAATTGGAAATATGTAAACCAGTGACATACTATATTTTCATTTTCTAGTTCTTCCCTTGTTTTAAGTTTCTGATTATTTCCTTCAAATTTTAACAAATTTTTATATCTTATATATTCTTTTTTGTTTTGACTCCCTAATCTGGTACATGCCTCCTGGGTTGACACCCATAGTGGAAGATTTGGTGATAGTGTTTTTTTGTATTTGTTCCAAATTTTTAGCAAGGATTTTCTTATTATATGATTATTAAATGCCTTATGTATTTTACTTTTATTATACCACATGTAACCATGCCAACCATACCTATTGTCGTGTCCTTCTAAATTCAGTAATTTTTCATTTTTTAGTTTTATCCAATCTTTAATCCATATTAGGCCGCATGTTTCATAATATAATTTAAGGTCTGGCATTGCTAATCCCCCTCTATCTTTTGTGTCTTGTAAATATTTTAATTTTATTCTAGGTTTTTTCTTTTGCCATATAAATTTAGATATTTCTTTTTGCCATTTTATAAAATTTTGGTTTTTAATCATAATCGGGATTGTTTGGAACAAATACAAAAATCTTGGTAATATATTCATTTTTATTGTAGCAATCCTCCCCAGTAATGATAACTGTAAATTTGCCCATTTTTCAAGATCTTTTTTAATTTCTTTCCATAAATTTTCATAGTTATTTTTATACAAATCCAAATTGTTATCTGTTAATTGTATTCCTAAATATTTTAATTTTCTTACGTTTTGAAATCCTGTTATTTGTTCTAATTGACTTTTTTCTTCTTTTGTCATGTTTAAATTTATCATTTTGGTTTTCTGTATATTAATTTTATATCCTGATAAATCGCCATATTCTTGTAATTTTAAAATTAATTTTTCTATTGTATTTTTTGGGTTTTGTATTGTTATTACGAGATCATCTGCGAAAGCTTTTAATTTATGATTATCCTGTTTTACCTTGATCCCTTCTATATTTTGATCTTTCCTGATTTCTTCCAGTAATACTTCTAGAACCAATATGAATAATAATGGTGAAATGGGACAACCTTTTCTTGTGCCTTTTGTTATTTTACATTCCTGGGTTTCTTCTTCGTTTACCATTATTCTTGCATTTTGAGTCTTGTATATTGCTCTTATTGCTTTTATAAATTTTCTAGTACTTTAAACATAAATTCCCAATTAACGTTATCGAAAGCTTTCTCCGCATCTAGAAATAATAACATTATTGGTTTTTCATTATGAACGTTTGCGTATTCAATTAGATTAATCACATGTCTTATATTTTCTTTTATTTGTCTGTTTGGTAAGAAACCATTTTGACCCTGATTAATAATTTTCTGTAATATTTTTTTTAACCTTTCAGCAAGAATAATGGCAAATATTTTGTAGTCATTGTTTAGTAAGGAGATTGGCCTATAATTCTTACATTCTGTTAAGTCTTGGTTTTCTTTTGGTATTAACACAATATTTGCTTCTCTCCATGATAGTGGTATGTCTGCACCCTGTAATATTGAATTGAATAGAATTTTTAATGGGTTAATTAGGTGTTCTTGAAATTTTTTATAATATTCGGCTATGAAACCATCATTTCCTGGTGTTTTCCCTGTTTTTAGTCTTTTGATTGCATCTTTGATTTCTTGTGTTGTAATGTTATTATTTGTAAAATCTTTATCTTCTTCTGTTAATTTTTCTAGTTTACATTTTTCAATATATTCATCTATTTTATTTTTTGATATTTGTTGTTTTTGATATAGTCTGGTATAGTAATCAAAGAAAGCCTTTTTGATATCTTCATTATATATCAATTCTTTATTCTTATCTCTAATTTTTGAAATGATTTTTTTTTCTTTTTCTTTCCTTAATTTGTATGCCAGCCATTTTCCTGGTTTATTTGCCTGTTCAAAATTTCTTTGTTTGATAAATTTTAGTTTTCTATTCAATTCTTCTGTTAATTCTATTTTAATTTGAAGTTGCAATAATTTTATTTGGTTTCTTAATTCCTCTTTTTCTTTTTTCTTTCTATTGTTCTTTTGCAATTCTAATTATTTCTCTTTTATCTGTTCCATTATTGTTTCTGTTTTTTTTTCTTGTTCTTTTTTTGATAATTATTAACTGATATCAGTTGTCCCCTAATATATGCTTTACTTGTATCCCAAACTGTTTCTATTTTAACTCCCTTGTCAATGTTCCAAGTAAAAAAATCTTGTAGTTTTTTTTCTAATTCTTCTATATTTTTTTTATCTTTAAGAATATTTTCATTCATTCTCCATCTATATATTTTGGTATTGATGTTTAGGGTCATTTGAATTGGGCTGTGATCTGAGAGTGTTTTTGGTAGAATTGATATGTCTTTTATTTTATTTTCTAAGCTTTTAGATATCCAGATCATGTCTATTCTAGAAAATGAATTAAATCTATTCGAATAAAATGTATAATCTCTTTTATTTCCTTTATTGTGCCTCCAAGCTTCTACTAACATTAAATTTTTAGCCATATTAAAAAATTCTTTTGGTAGTTTTCCTTGGTTTTTGCTAATCTGGTTATCTGATTTCCTATCTATTTTAGGTTCCACAACCCCGTTCAAATCTCCCATTAACACCCAATTTTTATTCGCATGTTCAGAGAGGACATCTGATAATTTTTTATAAAAAAAATTTTGATTGTTGTTTGGGGCATAAACCCCCACTATCCAAATTTTCATATTTTGGCTTTCAATTTCCACTATTAAAAATCTTCCCTCTTCATCTTTTAATATTATTTTAGGTTTAAGTGAAGGTTTTACATAGATTACTATACCATTTTTTTCCTTTTCATTAGCTGTTGAGAATGCTAACCCTAGTTTTTTATTGTCTAAATATTTTGTATCCTTTTTTTTAATGTGGGTTTCTTGAAGACAAATGATATCTAATTCTAATTTTTTTTAAAATTTGAAATGTTCAATGTCTTTTCACAGGTGAGTTTAATCCATTGATATTCCATGTTAAATTTTTAAGTTTACTCATTTTTCTTACTTCCCAATTCTTTCTCTAATCTCTTGTGAAATTCCTGTTTGCCTGTCTTTTCATTGACCTAAATGCTTAGGTGTATTTTCATTTCATCGAGCAATGCCATTTTTTCTCTTATTTTTATTTTTTCATGATACTTTCTTCGTTTAGAACATTTTCATTTCATCGCTATTGTGGGTTTTGACTACACTTCTATGTAGCATAATTTATAAGGAATAAGCCTCCTCTCCTCTCCTCTCCTCTCTCCTCTCCTCTCCTCTCCTCTCCTCTCCTTTCTTCTTTTCTTTGTAATGGCACGAAGGCAAGAAAGTAGTTTGCAATGGTCTTTAGAGTCTGCATGGATGAGTATGTTTGAGTGGGTTAGTAGACAAGGACACTAACTGTGGAAGGAGTGAACATTTTCTGGTGCTGCTGGAACTGATGGTAGCTATTATGAATATTAGCAGCAGTAGCAATGGAGACTAAAATTAACAGATAATCTGGAACAACTGGTAAGGCGTGACCTTCCCAGGAGAGGGAAGCAAAATCCTAGATGATTTTGGGACCATTGGAAATTGCCTGGGACCGAAAGAAGTCACTGGAGACAGAGCTGGTTGGCTGATCTTGGAGATCAGCTGTTTGCAGCAGTATGAGCAATGCTATTGATCACTGTTAAGTGCTGATGTCTGCTCACCTGTAAGATGCTGGGTTGCTGAGAGGCAGTGGTGGCAGCATTGAGTTCTTGTGTGGAAGCAGCAGATATCTGATATTGATGGTTTCTACAGCCTCTTCTATTGACTGCTCAGCGGTGGGACTTCTGGGGAAGAAATGGCAGATTGAAGGCATTTCCATGAAAAATGGACCAAAAAACATGGCGGAATGAAGAGCCAGGAAGTAGTCTGGCTCTTTGATAATTCCTCTATGGACAAGGAGAGGGCTTGAGATCACCCACAAGTGCTCCAGTCAGTTGCTCCTCATGATAGCAGTCTCTGGCGGGTTTAAAGCTCTGGGTGATGAGAGAATAGCCATCTTTGCTCAAACGGTGGTCTGTGCCTTTAAAGGGACACTGGGTTTGCATAGTTCCTTTTCTAATCACCTTCTATTTTTTCTTTTTATTCTTTTCTTTTTTTAATTTGTGTTAGTTTTTATTGTTGCAGTTGTAATTTTTAATAAAATTACTATTTAAAAAAAGATAATGTTGACTGAATGTTGGAAACTATGAGCATCCTAGACCAAGCTAAATCCAAAAATGCTAGGGAATTCCTGGAAGCTTGGAATTCAGACAAATCAGCCATCTATAGAAACATAGAAATAAACCATATTTATACACTATTCAAAAGAGACAAGAAAAAAGCTAAGAAAAAAACAAAAAGACCAGAACACATCCTCTCTGGCAACCAACACCCAAAATAAGCAGGGATTAACACCAGACAAATAATCAAGCAGAAAACAATACCCCAATCAAGTACCTACCAAGGAGAAAACCACACTCCCACCAACACTGGCAGGGCAAGCTACTGTATGTAAACAGGGAGCAAACCCCACACTCACCAGCAGTGATGATGTTACCTAGTCACTAATGAAATGTCTGCAAGCAAACAACCAAGCTCAGAGAGCACCAAGGACTCCACAGTTCAACCCAGAGCCCTATATTAACCCTATATTGTCTTCTATTGAAAAGTCAACAAGTTCTAAAAAAATGTACGACGAAATTTGAGAATAGGATTAGAATTGGAAGCTAAGCAAATATGATGTAGCATTAGATATAGGCTTCCCTGCCTATCTAAATCTGGCAACATCCATGGATTTGAAAACAGTAATGACAGACCTGTGAAGATGTTTGATTCTCAAAAAATAATGCAAAACAGAAAAGTAACATCATAAGCATATAAATACATTATGGAAGTAGTGGTAAGTCAAGGTTGAGGGGTCACTCAAGAGGATGTCATAAAACGTCTATAGCTAACATTTTAGTTTTCCATAGTATATAGTACCACAAAACACAGCCTTTAGCCAATGCCCTAGCGCAGGGGTCGGCAAACTTTTTTATGCCAGGAGCCATTTTGACATTTATAAAATTTATAATATCACTTGAGGGCCAGGGGGCAGGGTTTGAGGGTGGGAGCCAATCACATGGAAGGGGGTGGGGTTTGTGGGTGGGGGCCAATCACGTGGAAGGGGGTGGGGTTTGCGGGCGGGGGCCAATCATGTGGAATGGGGCGGGGTTTGCGGGAGGGAGCCAATGGCGTGCACTGGGGGCTGCCACGCCTGCTGCCATGCCTGGTTTACTCAATCAGCCCGGCTGGCTGAATTTGCTCAACACACCAGGGCTAGGGCAGCACCCCCAGAACGGGGGCTTGGACTCTGGAGGGCTCAGTAAGAGCCACGCTGCCGGGGGGCTCCCGGAGGGAGGGGGTGCAGCCAGCAGCACCTCCCCTGGGCGAGGGCCACCAGGTTCTCTCACGGGGCGACCTCTGCCATCTTTCCTCCAGTGACGTCTTTTCCCTCTTCCCGGCAACAGGAAGAAAAACAAGGGTGGGCGCCCCATCCCCCGCCAACCTTTACCTCGAAGAGCTCGGGCATAACCGCGGCCAGGGCACCCCTGTCGCTGTCTCTCTCTCGAACCCATCCCCTCAGGCCGGCCGCCCGGCGCTCAGCCGTGAACCCAGCCCGGCTGCCCCACCGGGAGTGGTGGAGAAAGAGCTTCCACCCTCCGGCCGGCAGGACAGGCGTGGGAGAGTGGAAGGCACCGGCAAGCCAGAGGCCCGTGGCTTCATCCCTGGTCTCCCCGTTCTTTGGAGAAGCCCGAGCCGAGGGGCCCCTGGCGCCCTGCCAGCATCCCATGCCGGGCGCCAGAAAGCACCGCTGGATCACCTGCTGCGCGGAGAGGAGGAACCGCGGCCACCCACCGGGGCCCGCCAAGCATCCCTGCTACTTCTCTCCCGGCCGGCGGCGGCCTCGCTCTCGCTGTAGTCAACCATGGCCGGAAGCAGGAGAGGCGACCGCCGGCTTTCCCCGAGAGCCACACTCAAGGGGCCAAAGAGCCGCATTGGCTCGCGAGCCACAGTTTCCGACCCTTGCCCTAGTGAATGTAATCAAAAGCTGTGGGTTGTAGAAAATGCTCCAGAATACCAAAATGAGACACAGGGATTTTAATATATTACTAGTTAATAATAGTGTTATAATTTTGAAACCAAATTCAACTGTAACTGAAAGAGCTTGAAAGTATTCCCAAAGTTAAAAAGTGGTTCTAATATTTTATGTAATTCAAATTGAGTATTAGATTCAAAAAGCATAATAAGCATCCAAATAATGCAGTTATAATAGGAATAAAAATTTAGATGGGTACGTTGGCAGAATTATTGTTTCTCAAGGACAAGTAATATCATTTTATGTTTCAATTGTACTGTATGGTTTAAGCTCAGGAGACAACTTCATCTGGCTCAAACATATGGTGTTAAACTTTTCTTTGTAACTGTTTAGTATAATAAGATGCAGGTGGTAATGAGTCAGCCTATATTAGAACAACTAGGCATGTTATGTTTAAAATGTGTGAAGAAAGCTGATAACATCTTGAAGAAGGACATGATGAAGTGGTGGAGGAATTCTACCTGCAATAGGAGACTGCTTGTCAAGTAAATCAAAGTTATTTCCTAGTGTGTTTTGACATTATTATGATCATGCTGTTGCGTATTGAAGTAGAAAACACCATGACAAGTTAGCATCAAGATGTTCTCACGATCTAATCCAATTTGTATAAAGAAACACACAATTTTAAAACTTTGTGTTCTATCTTACCAAAACTTGGAACTTATCTAAGAATGTTGAGATTTGTTTTGATTATCTAAGTTTATTAAATCAAAGATATTGTCTCATGTTGTTAGACTAAGTTGCAGGAATAAGGGCTGCCACTTCTAGAGTTTCCTGGATCTCTTTGCTGCCATCCATATGTAATTTTAAAGCCCATATTTGCTAATCCTAAAGAATTGTTTGCTAAATAAAGTTTTATAAAGGCTGGCTTTTTCAAGCTTTTTGCAAATTTAGTTTTGTTCCTCTATCCCTAGTTGCCTGAGATTTCTTACTTGTTCCTTGGTCTATAGCCACTGTCTTTAGTTCATGTGTCTAAAAATGCAGAAGTGTTTTGAAAAATGTATCTCATTCTTTAGTATTTTATTTTCTCAAATCCTGTTCAAGCTGTTCTGCCCATCTTTCTTCCTTTGCTTAGGCCAATCAACAGCTTGGTGCTTTCTGACACTGTTGTTCCATGACAATCACCAAATTTCACATCTTCACTAGATTTCTAAGAATTTTCCATAACTAAACTACTGTTATTATACCATGATAATTATTCATGGCTATTTTAAGACTACTGATTTCATCTGAATCTGACTTCATATAAAGATCTACTGTCATTTCTAAAACTCTCTTGGTAATTTAGTTCCATTCAGCCAACATTACCAATCTAACTACAGTATATGAAAATAACAGCTATTTGGCCACATAAAAATGTGGCTAAAGTGGCAAATTTCTTTTTAATAATGTAACTTGATCTATCTTATTTTCCCTTCATTTTAGTGGAGTTTTACAAATAGTATTTTAAAAATGGTCAACCTAAATCTTTAATGATTCTTGAGATTAGCAAATATCTAAATAGTTTTACTTACAAAACAATCTTCATATTTCACATTTTAAAACTAATAATGAATGGAATATGAACTATACTGTGATACAGTATGATATATTATGCATATTTTCATTAGAATTCTATTTTACATTAGAATATAGGAAATGATATATAGTGCTTTTTTGCAACAGCAGTTTTCAAACATTTTTTCTTTCTTTTCCAAGCAATAGTTTTTTAATTATCTATTATTTTCCCTCTTTTATGTTTAGGATCATATGCATACTTACTTACATGCAAACATATATAACATTGTAGTGTATATAAATCAATCATTTAAGATTTTCTCTTCTTCAAAACTAAAAACTAATTTTTTCTATGATTTTGTGGCTGTCTTTCACAATCAAGAACAAACTCCTGCTTGTGGCTTTTCCTTGTAGTGTGTGTGTGTGTGTGTGTGTGTGTGTACACACACACACATACACACACACACACACCAAAAACACACATACTGTTGGTCTCAAAATGATGGATATCCCTTCAGCCCCATTTCTTCCAAGTCTGAGTAATAACCCTTTAGCTATGTGCTAAAAATGAATAGCGTCTGAAGAGAAAAGCAGTTTAACCCTCCCTTATCACAGTTTGACAAAATATCATCACTGAACTCCCCTGGGAGATTATAAAAATTGCTTATATCCCTTGGAGGAAAGGGCTTAATGAATGAATCCTCAAATTTTTATCTCCTGGACTTACTGCAGGACATGGAAAGCTGTAGGACCTGCCACCCCAACCCCCACAAAAGAAGTTCTAGCCAGCTTACAGCAGTGATTCTCATAGTGAAACAGATAGGAATAGAAAGCTATTAACTGAGGTATATAAAAAGGTTACTCGTCCTTATTGCTTTGACCTCCCACTGTTGCGATACTTTTAACACTCCGGCTCACAGTTTGTGTGTGTCTGGCTAAATTAATAATTTATGTGTCTTTAAAAAAAAAACCCACAAACATCTGATTTATCACAATACAAATGAATTTATTTCACCACAGGAAGAAGGGATAATTTATTTCTACAGCTTCAGGGAAGTAGAAGCAGCCTAATAAATATATGAAACAGGTGCATCTTTCGTATTATTATTTTGCACTATATGAAAAGGATAATAAAAGAAGTGAAATAAATTTCATGGATGTTACAACTATCACTCTTGATAGGATTGCACTTTCCCTGAAAGAGCATGTATGCCACCTGGGAGCTCTTTTGGACTCATGGCTTCTACCAGAGCACCAGGTGACGGCCATGGTTAGGAGAACCTATAGCCAGTTTTAGCTGGTGCACCATGAGGTGCTGAAGACAGTGACTCGGATCATTGTCATCTCTCAGTTAGATTATTGCAATTCCCTTTATGAGGACTGCCCTTGGAGACAACCCAGAAACTGTGACTGGCACAGAATGCAGCAGCACATGCTGACCAGGGCTAAGCCGTTTAACAGAATAGCACTATGTTTTAGAGTCACACTGGTTTCTGGCAGGTTTCCAAGTCCAATTCATAATGCTACTTGTAAAATCCTATGTTGCTTGGGTCATCATAACCTTCAGGACCATCTATTCCAGGTGGCATCTGCCTGCCCTATATGACCAACCCAGTAGAAGATACTATACTGTATGTGTCCATCCCTTGAGAGATTAGGAAGTAGAGTGTCACTCAGTAGCAGCCCCTTCACTGTGGAACTGTTTGCTTCCCTCAAGGTCAAGTTAGCCACTGATGAAAATAGACTTTTTTCACTGTGTTTTAGACTGGGGGATCCTTAATAAGTGACAGTGATGTATTTGGGTTTAAATGTTTACACAATGTTGTATTTTCTTTTCCTGTTTAATATTGTAAGCTGCTGGAATCCAACTCAGAACAGATCCAACGGATTTTATCCATCATATGCCTCAAATAATCCTCTCAGTGGCCCTGCAGATGTTCTTATGGCCCTTCCTTCCCTAAGGAGTAAATTAATTGAGTGGGAATACCAGCCAACAAACTGTGGACATGGTAAGGGTGGAAAAATAATTATATTACATTATATTTTGCCACTCTTAGAGCCACAAGGTAATCCTTAATAAAGGCTCTTACTCGTGTTTAATCATATTTGCTCTTTGTTTTTCTTCAGCAGCACTCTAAGTGTCTCTTCTGCTATTTCATCTTCCATAATTCCAAATTTGAAAATTTGGGGGCTGCCCAGGTTCTAACTACCCTCAGGCTCAGAAGTGACTTTGGACCGGTCACTATTTCTGAGCCCAACCAATATCACAGGGTTACTGTGTGGGAAAAAAGGGAGAAAGGAGAGTTATGTTCATTGCTTTGAGTTCCTAAATGAAAGATGGGATATGAATCCATTGAATAAATAAATTTCTTGTGAAGTCATGATTTACTTGTTAAATAAGACACAAGATACAAGTATCTTGCAAAGCTATAAACATTGTTTTAGAAATCACAGTGACTGTATTCACATAATATATAAGCCAAACACACACATACTACTTAATGGTTTAGCCAGGAATAGACAACTTCTGCTGGTCTAATAGTGACACTGGCTGCTTTTTTTTTCTCCTGACATGGTGCTGCAACTTGAATATATTGGGAAGATAAAAAGTAAGGTAACTGATAGAAAGTTTGGAGGGTGAAAAACCCCCACAGTCTGAGGGTTTGGAGTGTTTGCTGAAGAATCAGAGTGCCAGTCCACTTCCCACCTAGGACACAACTATGTCACAATAATGCAATGTGAAGAGTGCTGGAGTGGTAATGCAGAAGCTTCTACCAGCCTGTTTAATATGGAAGGAAAGCAACACTATAGCTTGAGTTGCAGATTTTGCCTGGACCTGAGAACTTTATCCTGGCCTCTGGAGGCCTTACTAGTCTCCAGCACCAGAATTTTGGGTGGCTTTAGTCTGGCGGTTGCCATTCTGGAAGGCTGAGCTTACCAGTATTGGAAGCAGTTGGGACCTCCAAAAAAAGGTACTATTCAGGTTGAAGATTAACATAGCATAGTTAACATGCTGGTACACAGCTGGCTTTAAATCATGTTCTCCATTTGGAGTTTGCTGTGAAGACTTTTTTGTTGTTGTTTCTGGATTACTTTGCAGGCTTATTTGGAGGAGCATGTTTCCTGGCTGCCTACACGTCTTAATATTGGTTGGAATGAGAATGTGACCCTGTGACAGTTTGGTTGCTGGATTGTATCAGCACTGATTCCCTAGAAACTGTTCCCTGCAAGAATGTTCAGAGACATGGACAGGTTTGGATCTTGGGGTATGAGCCTAGGCTATTCCTTGGTGAGAGACCAAGCTGGGCTTTAGATCTCCCACTCTTGAAAGGGTCTCCTTGTCTCTAGTAAGAGCAGAATGGGGAGGGAGAGGACAAAATAGGTTTAGGTGTGTATAATAATAATAGAATCTTGAAAATCTAATAGAGTTTCCTATGTCCCCTCTGTTTGATACCAAACAGAATCAAAGTGGGGTTATTTTGAGTTTCTTTGAGTTTCTTTCTCATGCCTTCTCCTTTCCCAGGATTAAATTGTATTTTGTTTTCCATTACACGTTCTTGCATAATTTCTTCAAGGTTATATCCACATTATTTCTCTATAATCTCCCCTCTTCCATGCCAGGTCTGTCTGGAATTAAACCATCCTCACCCATGATGGAAATGGGTAGGGTAGGGGGTACTGTTATCATACATGAAATTCTGCTGTCACCAACATACACTACTTCACAAATCATTGGATGTGAGATCTTGTTTAGGAGGTTGGGCACAAGGAGCCAGTTGAGTTTGCTACTTGTTCACTGCTCCCCTTCCTGTTGAGCAACAGTATCCCTGGCAGGGCTGCTCAGCCTCATTGCAAGGGTTACAGTGGAGTTTCCCCAGCTAATAATGTTGGGGGACTTGAACCACCTTCACTCAGTAAGGAATCTGGAGCAGCCATGATTCAATGTCACATTGACAACCTTGAACCTGACCCACCTAATTGAGGGCCTGATGCCCATGAGAAGTCACAGCCTGGAACTGGTTTCTGTTCTGGGGCAGACACAATGTAATTTGAAAATGGGAGATATTGAACTTCACTCCTTGTCATGGACAGCTCATTGCTGACTACTATGGTGTTTCACAGTGCAACTCCTTTATGCAATGAGTAAGGACCTATTAGATCCTTACTAATAGGTCCCTTGCAGGGGAGATGGGCGGGGAATAAATTGAAATAATAAATAAAATAAATAAATAAATAAATAAAATAGATCAGTCCACCACAGGTTCCTGATGGATCCTGCAGATTTTAAATGGGCTCTTTCCACCTGATGAGGTCTCAGAAGCATGCATGTTCAGTAGCTGTCCTCACTCTTTGGATCTCCCTCTCAGCAGAGATTCAGCCAGCTAAATAAATAAATTGGGACATTTTTTATTCTTTTCTTCATTATTGTATCTTTATTTTATAATTATTATTTTAATTATATTTTAATTTTATTTTGTGTGTTTTGCTAACAACAAAATTCTCATAATCCCCATTCCCAAGATTATTTCCCTTTTATTCCCCTTCAGTAGAGGATGCAGTGATATTGAGATTCTTCAGTACTTTATCTTCTTCCATGGATTAAAAGAAAGCTCAACCTGTTAAAAAAGAAAAAGTAGAAAAACAATTGATGAAGATAAGTCAGCAAAGTAATTAGCAGGGAAATCTATGCAAAGTTATTTTTATATTATTTTTTTTAGCTTTTTAAAGGTTCAAAATGGTCTTTTAAAAAAACATGAGCAATCAGCACAATTTGAATAGGAAGACTTTCCCAAGAGTTGTAATGAGTACATTAAGCACCATTATTTTACAGAATCCATTTCCCCCTGAATATTTTAAAAATGAAAAAAGAAAAAAAAAAGAAAAAGCTGAACATTTGGGCTCCACCCATTCTGGGAGACTCGGGGGGCTGAAAAAGGAAGCTATATATGACCCTTGGATCACCCCTTTTGTATCCACAAAAATGACTATGTTTAGCTCAATATTCCAGCCTTAATATTTTGCACCTCACTTTAGTTTGAGGATATTAGATTCTTATAAAAGAAAAAATGGTTTTCTGCAAGCTTGGATACAACCTATTTTGAACAACAACAGAAGCTTCTTTCCCTTCACTGCACTTAGATTTATGGTCTAACTGAGAGATTAGTTGAGAGCTGTGCCTCTCCTGCATAGCTGAGCAAATGCTGCAGCCAGCTAGCTCGCAGCTTTTATGGTTGATTGAATAGGCTTGCTCAGTACAGTCATATTTATAAGTTTTATATCAAAATATTGATTGCTATCATCAAATCTTGTTTTCTAATTACATGAACCGGTGTTTTAAAGAAAATAAAACAGCATCTCAAAAACAGTGCTAAAAAGATGATACCATCATCATGTTGGAGGAATAGGTTTCCAAGTTTTAGTGCTACTTAGATCTCCAGCTTTATTTCCTCGCTTTTGTTCTGCTCTCAAAATGTACAACTCAGTGCCCATTCTCCGGAAAGTGCCTCTGGGGGGAGACACAGTTCAAAAAGCGTCTGGTGTCTAGTACAAAAAGACTCTCACATTTCTCCAATTTTTTTAGTGATACTTTTCATGCAGACACTGAAATATGCACACAATCTTCTGCCCCTAGCTGCAATATCCTCCAAGTCTATTCTTGTAACCCTTCATTTACTCTCTTTGTCAGTACTTGCAAGTCATCATGATTGTAAATGCAATGATATAGCTACTAGAGTTGGCATTTCAGCTCCCATAGATAAACCAAATGATTCATAAGGAGCATGTTTTCATTCATAAATAGAAGGAACACTCTTCTCTGTCAGGCACTGCTTTTGAAAGATATAGAAATGTCAACTTTCTCAGGGTTAAACAAGAGTTACCAACATATTTTTAATTATAGCCCTCCAGCTTTAAGTTACCACGGCTTTGGTTATTTCTTCATAAAACATTCTATTACAGAAGTAATTATGAAATTATGTATTTTTTAAACTTTTTTAAATGGTATGTTTCAACCAGTTCTGAATCACAACAAGCTATCCCAAAGCTAATTCCTTAGTTACAGACTCCCTATGATCCTTTCTCTGCAAAGTACAGCCCTGATCACATTTCAAGAGTTTAAAGTGATTTTACTATGAACACCATTTATAGCCAGTGTGGAATTCATTCAGATATGAGTGTTTGTATAGCTGAACAAAGAAACATTTTTCAGATCTTAGTCTGATTTTCCAATTAAAAGAGGTTACATTCATAAACCATCCTGTTATGACGTTGACATTTCTGATTATTTTTTTAAAGGAAAGTCCTAAGATGGACCTGCAGATGAGTACTGTGTGATTATCAATATAAGTAAAAGCTTTCCAGTTTGCTGACTGCTGACTTTGAGGAGGGGAGGGTCAGTGAAAGCCAAAATGTCAGAGTTACACAGGTTTAGGTACAGCATTTAATCCCCAGATTCCAGTCACCATATAAAAACAGATTAAACATTTCAGGCTGTTAATCTTATGTGCATGCACTATGGAAGTTCTACTGATTCCTCTGGGATTTATTTGTGAATAAGGCTATATAGGATTAGTCTGGCAGCTGTTACGGATGCACATTATAGTATGAAGTTTTAGAGTGGACTGTAGTTCTACAGAAGTTTTACCTTAACAGACATGAGTATTCCATCAACTATTTCCTAGGGATTTTCCTTATTTCCTTCCTTCCACACCTTAAGTGGAACTTAAATTTAGAAAGTGGTATTTTTCATCCACAGCTTGAAGCCATGCATTCTATTCTATCTTCCTATCTATCCTCATTTATAGCATACACTGCCATAGCTGCCCCTGGGGAGTTCTAGAGCACATTCCTTATTAGCCCACCACTATATGCAACTCACCACATTGCAGTTAAGAAATGATGACTGCAAAGCTTAGAGCAGGGGTATAAGCAAAATGTGTGCCACTTCCTGTTAGTAATTCATCTGGCTCATGGCCCACTGAAGGATCAAATATTCTTGATTGAAGTCAGCATAATTTAAAGAATGAGAGTCAGTCTGGTGTAGTGGTTAAGGCACCAGGCTATAAACAACAAAACCATGAGTTCTAGTCCCGCCTTAGGCACAAAGCCCACTAGATAACTTTGGAACACTCACTATCTCCCAGCCCTAGGACAAAGGCAATGGCAAACCATTATTAAAAATGTTTCCAAGAAAACTGCATGGACTTGTCCAGGTTGTTACTAGGAGTCAAGACTGACTCAAAGGCATAAAAATTAAACTAAGTAATGCATAGATTAAGAGAGAAATAGCATTCCTAAACAAAGAGATAATGGTATTATATAATAAATAACTTTTAACAACTAATTAACTGCATTACTTTTGCAGGCAATCACAAGTATATATAGCTCATTTTATGCCCAATCTTCATACAGTTTTTGTTGTGTATGGAATATTTATTTCTCTGGATCATGTCCTATTTTTTTTATCTAGACCAATATTGGTTTTGATCTTGAATTCTAAGACGTATTTTGTAATAATCCCTCTTAAGAAGAGAGGGAGAGAAGGATATATTTTAAAAAAATCCTTCTCACCCCTATCGATGGTGTTGTGTCTTCCTCAACCTCAGGTCCTCTAACAGAAGCCTGGGTGTTTGAGGGTTCTGCGCAGTATCTTAGCTGTTCCTAGCACTGCGCTCTTCTGGACAGAGAGCTCTGATGTTGCTCTTGGGATCTGTTGGAGCCACTCTTCCAGATTAGGAGTCAAAGCCCTGAAGGCTCCTACTATCCCTGGGACCACTTTGGCCTTCACTTTCTACATCCTCCCTAGTTCCTCTTTCAGGCCCTGGTACTTCTCCAGCTTCTCATACCCCTTCTTCCTGAGGTTACTGTCACTTGGCACCGCTCCATCTATCACCACCGCTGTCTTCTGGTCCTTGTCTACTACCATGATGTCTGGTTGAGTGGCCAGTACCTGCCTGTCTGTCTGGATCTGGAAGTCCCATAGGATTTTAGCCTTTTTATTCTCCACGACCTGTGGAATCTCCCATTTGGACATGGGAGGGTCTAGCCCATTCACTGTGCAGATGTTCCTGTACACAATGCCAGGTACTTGGTTGTGCCATTCAGTGTATGCTGTTCCTGCCTGCATCTTACACCCTGCCACTATGTGTTGGATTGTCTCAGAGGCCTCTCTGTACCTTGGATTCTGTCTCATGTGGTGGAGTCTGTACCTCGGATTCTGTCTCGTGTGGTAGATCCCTGATTCTATGGATCTGGTGCTTAGTGCCTGTTCTTGTGCTGCTATGATCAGTGCCTCAGTGCTGTCTTTTAGTCCAGCCCTTTCCAGCCACCGGTAGGATTTCCCAATGTCAGCTACCTCAGCTAAATGCATATTAAATAATATTATAAATAAAATATGAGCTTTGGGCAACTGTAATCTCCTTCCCCTTTCCTCTGTGGGAGAGTCCACCTGAATGTCCAAGAAAATGAACTGATTAGCTAGACCCTGTATTTTTTTTTCTTGTGCTAATGTGTTCTGCAGCAATAGCTTTGGGAGCACTTTAATTGGCTTCACAAACTGATGAGGTTAACAGGTCAACTGGTTTGTGTGTATGTGCATTTGTATAGATATATACTAAATGTCTCAAAGGCTATACCCACAACCGAGCAGCTTACTGGCATTTCCTTGTTAATGTACTAGGACTTGTTAAATTAAAAAAAGAAGAAAAAATCTTCCACAAGAATTGTCAGAAACTTGCAGGCAGTGTTAATATCACACATGGCCACAAGACCTCCAACATCTTACAACATAAGGGTTAAATGGCTTAATACCATATCTGCCCATTACCAAAACAAAATGGCAAGAATTAGAAAGGAGAGATGGCATTAAGAAGGAGGAGGAGGAGGAGGAGGAGGAGGAGGAGGCGGCTAGCTGAAAGAATGTCCCTCTCTGCATAAAAGGCTTGGAAGAGGATGCCAGAAGTACTCTAATAGTTAAGCTTGAGAATCCAGAGAAGAGCTGAAGAATGTAAAGAATACTTTCTACCATCATTTGAAGGATTCTTTTCCAACAGTCCTTCTTTGGCACAACACAACATATCTATTTTCCCCTCTCTTCCATTCTAATGGTGTGTTTTCTGTCGAAATAGTGATTACATTGTTTATGGCTTCTTCTTCTTTTTTTAAGGTATAGTGGGGATCATCTGAATTTTTTCCCAAAAAGTGTTAAGGACCAAAATGGAAACTATATTTCAAAAGACTTGCCAATCCAAAAGGAATTTTCAAGGCAGACAAATGCCTGGAGCACATTCAATGTCTTTGTACATAAATAAGATGGATTTGGAGTTTTACTGGTGCAGAGCCTTTTCCCAAGAAAGTCAGGCTTAGTTAAAACATTTTTTTTCTTTTAAAAACAATGCATTATTTTAAATATATGAAATTATTTCATAACAAAAAAGAAAGCATGATTCAATAAATCTCAGTTGAAAAGAATATATCCTCCATATTATGATATTACAAGACTAACTGCTTCATAGAATTAATTGTATTTTCCCTCCAGAAAAAAAGTTTCGTGGAATTTACTTGAAATAACTTCCCTCCCGCCCTCTATTTATTTATTTATTTATTGACAAGAACAGGGGGAAATATAGAATATGATAAAATATTCATTGCCTAATGTACTATGTGGTGAAATTGTTCGTGGTAATCAAACTTTATGGCTTATTATGTTGTGTGAACACAACTACTGACATGGGACATCAGTACAATGATAAGGTCATGATCTCACTGGGCACCACTGGCAGAATCAAGATGCCCTTTATCTACAGTGTCTTCAAGTTTGGGGAGGCTGCAGCAAATCTGGATGGACCTGTAGTGCAGTAGAAATGAAGGAAAAGAAAAACCATTTGTACAAATGGAAGCCACACAGAGACACAAACACAGATACTGTATCTGTTGGGGGAAAAGAGGAAGGAAAGCATCAAAGCATGCATCATGATGTCATTCAGGGTGTCACGGCACAAATTACTTACTTGCAAAATAAGCCAGGAAAGAAATACTTCAGGACACAGTTTGTGTCACGATGACAATGCTCTCATGTTGTCATTTTGACATAATCTTGGTTTGATTTCCCACTTTCAGATTTTTTTAAAAAGGAAAGCAGCTTAAACATTAAGCAAACAGATCAATATGTTTATACACAACACTCAAGAGCACAAAATTTCAGGACCGCTTTTTTATACCTAACTTCTACATGTCAGGTTCATTTAGGTATATAAAAATCTTTACAATACAGCAGTGCTTTTCAAAATTCATTTCAGAATGAGTTCCTTTTGAGGTATCAGAATAAAATATACAAAGAACTATAGGAATAATATAAATTATTTTCTATCTCTTTTTATCTAACTGTCAGTTTATTGTTTATTTTCTTTCTTGTATACTTAATAAGCCTTATACTCTACATCAATACACTTAAAAACTATCAGAGTGCAAAGTCCAGTTTTTATATGTAGGATGATATTTTGATTTCACTGAATTGGGGAAGAGGAAAAGGAAGAATGTACAATATTTGAGGCAGATGCTCTTCCAAATCACAACTTAACATGGCAAAAATGTGGTGGTTAAGATGCTACAATTTCACTCAGTGCCTCAGATTATTATTTTTTTCCCTTGCTGATCCAGCATTATCTTTAGCTTTCCCCAAACCAGGTTAAATTCAGAAATTGAGCCATCTGTGTGAGATACCTTGCTCTTGAGTGGCAGGAGATCAGAATGAGATCAAGGAAATATTATTACTTCTGATTTGTCACAGAGAAGCAATGTTCACCTGAATTTATTACTAGCACTTAAACTTGACACAGGATCAAATTGTACCATTAGTTACACTTGGGAAAGTGTGTTAACTTCAAGTTAATACATTTCCTACTAATATATCTTGGAAAATTAACTCATGAAAATGGTTTAAAACTATATACAAGCTGTATTTTATGTATTTTATAATACTAATATAAAAACTGATGAAAAGGGTGGCAAATGTGATTAAACAGACTGTTAAAAAGATAATATTTGTATTGTCCAATATACAGTACAGACTTCAACATCGTTGAAGCTATAGTCACTGACAGAACTTGTGAAGACATTTGGGAGAAGACATAATGTTATTAACCATTTGTTTTATTTACAGCTATGATTACACTTAACATCCTTTGTTCAAAACCATAGTAAACAACTATCTCTAAAAATATCTAGAGTGTCCATTATATTTACTGAACAGATAGAAGATAATTTGCAATGTATTAGTTTAAACTTCTAATCCTAATTTAGAGTAATTGAATAAGATTTGGAAGCAACTTATTGTCCTAGCTCTTCATCTTGAAAGGGTCTTAAGAATTTTTGGTACCATTTGGCATGATTGACTGAGTCAGGAATTTTCTTTTTCTTTTTTAAAGAATTTTATTAAGTTTAAGACAAAGATAAAAAACTACACAAGACAAAACAAACTACAAAATGAAAAAACTAAAAAGTGTAAAACACAAGAAAAAAGAATGTTAAAGATTACATACAAAGGTGACTTCTGACTTTCAACAGCAAGAATATATCTATAAATCTTTCCATTAGCACATGTACAAATCACTAATACAATTGCTCCTTCCCTTTATATAAAGAATATGTATGCATGTATGTATGTAAATTTCTAAATCAACTTCCTTCCCCCATAAGACAATGTCCATTTAGTTACTTCCTTCCTATCACTATTCTCTATATTTCTGTCCTGTATAATGAAAATCAAATTATAAATACATATAAATTATCTGCTTGTATGATTAATAATACTACAATAATCTTAACTCTATTAAACCTAAGAATCAAACAATTATTATTATATCTTATAAATATCTAATAAATCTTGCAAATCAAACAGATCTTAAAACAATTCCAATATATCTTAATCCAAGTCATTAAAAGAAAACAAAATGAGGTTATGATGATTTTGTTTTCTTTGAGTCATGAATTTTCAAGTTCAAATCCACCCCTGTGCACACAATTGTGGATAATAATTTATTCTGAAGTCCTCCTTCTGCAAAAGATTCCAGGGTGGTGGTGGTGGTGGTGGAGTCACACTGGCCCAATCTGAATCAGACAGTTTTGAGCTTGCCCATCCTACTTCTTCTCTTCCTTTTTTCCCATTTCCTCATGTGACCTTGAAATAGAAAATAGAAAAAAACAATAAGGGACAGAAAGCCTACAGAACCTTACTTTTGCAAGGTTTCTTTAGAATTTCTAGGTTTCAGGATTAGCTAAGCACAGCCTCAGATTTTTTTTAGCTGAATTGTTAAACAGTCAATAGACTGTTTTTTCCTGACTGTTTATTCAAATACTTTTTTAAAAAACACCCTATCATGCTTTTTAATCTCCTATATAGCTTTCTCAGGGTCCACAACATTACTTAGAAAACAGTGAAGGTGATAGCAACATACATTCTGAATTTCTGTCATATTTTCAGCAAGAAGTTTGGAACCTGAAGTCTGAATAACTAAAAGAAGTGCTCTCTCAGAATCTGACAGTATCTGCTGTGCCATTATAATTACTACATATAACGATATATATGCAGAGGGGAAATAGTAAAGAATACTTTTGAATAGGACAGAGTAGGTATTCTGATTCCGCCTGCAAAAATGTATATACTTCTCTGCATTTTTGTGATAGCTGTAGTTCTTTTCTGATAAGCCCTGTTTTATTTTTCACAACAGCTAGTCATGAGTTCAAGAAGCTCTTCCCCAAGGGTAACTCCCCTGCTTAGGAGAGTTTTCTATCAGTTCCTTTTCTAATTCCTACCCAGAACACTTTAACCAAACCTGCTGCCAATTTTCCAACCATCAGGGAGCTATTGGGTGTTTTCATCCCACCACAGATCTAATAAGACTACTAGATACATTTCTGTTTATGATCAGGCAAACAACTTTACTTTCTTATTTTGCATTCATAGCCAAAGGCTGATAATAGCTTTTCTTTACTACTGTGTTTATATGAAACAACGACCATACAGAAGTATAGACAGACTGACCCAGATACATAAAGAAGAAGGATTAGGTTTACCCAACAGTAACCACTGAACTCAATGGACTGGAATTTCAATATCCAGAAGCTTGTTCAGCATTTCCTTCATCCAACCCAGCAGTTCTCATAAAGGGACAATATATTTTCAAGCACATAGAACATATGCAGCACAACCTTGGTAAGGTTGTCTATGAAGGTTCTCAGTCATCCAGGTGGAATTGTCTGTAGCTTGAATCATGTCAACTGGATTTCTATTTTCTCAGTGGAAACGTTTCTCTCCTTATCCAAGGAGCTTCTTCAGTCTGAAGAAGCTCCTTGGATAAGGAGCGAAATGTTTCCACTGAGAAAATAGAAATCCAGTTGACATGATTCAAGCTACAGACTTGGTAAGGTTGCTTTTCCTTGCAGAAATTCTTACTTCTGGCAATTTATCCTTTTGGACCTCCTTGTTGTCACTTCCAGATCCAGCCAGCTCTTTGTTGGCATTTTGGCTCTATTGGTCCTGATCTGCTCTTCCTGCCGTCACATGCTGGGAGCTTTTTGCTCATTTGTTCTTAGTCTTCTTTCCAGCTGACACACTAGGTGATTTCCTTCCCAGGTGAAACTGGCTTGTTGATCCAGGCCCCTTGTACCCAAGTTTCAGGCAGGTATGCCAGCAGGCCACATAACAAGGAGAAGAGCATTGTGTATTCTTCCTTTACCTCTTATTTGTGAGTAATCTTTCTGTCCCCTGCTCTTCCAATTGGAGCACTTTGTCCCTTACCTTCCTTTTAATTTCTTAAGTTGCCACTGACTCACAATTCTTTCTTTCACAGTGCAGGTAGTCCTTGATTAATGACCACTTGTCCAGTGACCATTCAAAGTTATGACAGGGCTGAATGAGTGGTACTCACAACCATCTTCAAAGTTCCAGCCATCCCAACATCCCCACAGTCACATGATTGCAATCTGAGTGCTTGGCAACCAGCTCACACTTAAGATGGCTGCAGTGTCCCATGGTCATGTGATCACCATTTGCAATCTTCCCTGCAGGCTTACCACAACCAAAGTCAATGGGGAAGCTGGCAGGGAAGGGCATATGTCTCCCGTGCCTGGCAGCAGCCACCCCAAGCCTCGCTGCACTCATGCCATACTGCACTGGACCTTTGTGCACCCTCATGCACCCTCCCCCGCCAGCAGCAGCCACTTATCTGCCTGCCAGCCTGCTTGTGAACCACCTGGGACTTGCAACTTTCTGCCAGCTTCCCCACTGACTTTGGTCGTTGGAAGACAGCAGGAAGTTGCGAGGAGGTCCTCGTTTAGTGACTCACGAACTTCACTTAATGATGGCAATGGGAACTGCTGGGATTGCTGTCGCTAAGCCATGAGGTCACATGATGTCACATTTTACAACCACATGGCTAATAAACTGCTAACTTAATAAGTGTATTTGTAAGGTAGTTTATATAAGTAGAGGGTGAAGCATGTTGGGCAACAGATGAATGAACCTTTGTCTGTTCCTAGGGTTTTAATAAAATCAATTCCAATTCTCTTTCATTAAATCTCACGACATGGAAGAAAATTCACCAGTGTGGAAGGGAAACAGATGTTTTGTTTTGTTTTTTCATGGCTGCAGCATCACTACTGATCCAACAGTTTCACACCATTTCACATGCCAAGCTGGGACTCTTCCTGATATTCTAAAGAAAAGAGACAGATAAGAAAAGCATAAAGCCATCTCTCCCTTGACAATCTGTGCCATCCAGTGCAATGGCTAATTGAAATCTCCAGGAACAAATAGCACCACTACTGTTTTTCAAGATGTTCCATGTATTGAGAGAAAAATGTATACAGACACGTGTCTGTAACTCTTTAATTTCCTTTGGTTTACTTTGGCTTATGTTACTTACAGTTCTGTCACTTATCCTTCAAATATTCCTCCTTTCAGTATGTGGTTGCCATTACTTTAGGGCCCATCTAAATGCCCTTTTATCCCAATATGGTGATTTTTAGCCCGCTAATGAAACACCTTCCAGCCCACGTGTCTGACACTGCCCTTATTTTTCTACTTTTTTCCTCACAATGTTGATAATGGTGAAAATGGTTAAATATCTAGTTGTGTGGATAAATGAAGGGACAAGTAGTCATAGAACAGCTGTAGTTCTTTCAAGTTGCAGTGGGAGAGGGATAAGCATATAAATTCCTTCACCTTGCTGGATTAGGTCCAGAAGGCAGCTAATTTCTAAAACAAGAGTTCCTAAGAGGCCAAACATTCTGTTCAAAGTGCTCCTGATGGTAGAGATGCGCAGGAAAGAAAGTAGGATATTGCTTTTCGTGAAGATGTGAAGTAGTACACACTATACAATTATTTTTTACACTTTTGTTCTTGGACAGATGTGGACTTTTGTGGGTAATTAACAAATTCCTATTTTTAAGCACACTAAAGTAGCAGCAATTGGAACCTGCAGTGATACAGGTGGTAAAATAGTTGGGAATTTCAAAGTCTTCCCATTTCTTCTGCATTAATAAGACAAGGCATTGCTGTGTATCTTGTTTTCACATTGTAAGTACGTAGAATACCATGTTGAATTCATTTGATCACTGAGCAGTAGCTGCCTTCGGAATAAACACTTCCATGCCAGAAGGGACCTCCAAGTGTAGATCCTGTTTAGATGGTGGCAGCCAGATTTTACAGCACTCAGGAAGAAGTGGCTTTTAGAGGTTCTGGGAGCATTCCTCCACTATCTAGAAATTGTTACTGCCTTGGTTTGTTTCTAGCATATGGAAAATAACATACTCCTAAGGTAAGGAATAGACTGCTATGCTTATTAGTCAGCAACTTCACTATCTCTGGAGCAGATTCTGATCAGTCACTGATTTGGGCAATGCTTAAACAGACCCCTCAATGGCGAAATAAAAAGGAAAAATAGAGAATAAAGTCTTGTTGAAGAACATGGGATTATAATTATCTGTTACGTTTTAACATAAAATACCAAAAAGTTCTCATTTTAAGTTCAGGAAAATTGTAGCATCACTCAGTGGGATAAAATTTTATTACCATATTTGTCTCACTAATGAAGGAATTACTGAAGCAGTTTGGAATCACATACATATCCAAGTTCAATTACATTTAGTCATTAGCCATCGCAGGGCACTGTTCATGAACACATGATTAATAGATTCCATACTCTTGCCAAATTCCAGCTGAAGTGATTATTAAGCATTATTAATATAAATCATACAATTTGGAATATTCTAATTTCTTTTGTGATGTTCTTATGCCCTGTTACTAGTGGTAGGTGATGGCCTCTTGCTGTTTTCCTATTATGGAGCATATATTGAGGCAATCATGTGCAATTATAGCACATAACTGTGAAGTAATTAAAATATATAAATATATAGAATTGATTTTTATGCAATCCTTTCATATTTTTGATCCAGCCATTGATTCTGTAAATTATGCACATTTCTTCTGCATCCTGCAGTCAGCAGCACTACAATTCACATTATTTATTTTATTTATTTATTTCTTGAATTTAAAACACCGCCCCATCTCCCCCAAGGGGGACTCTTGGCGGTTTACAACAAATCAAACAATTAAAATAACATAAAATACAATTATCATAAATATAATTAATAAAGATAAATATAAAATCTAAGAGGCGACAAACTTGTGTTTAAAAGGGCTCTATGGCACCAGCCATCCCCAAGAGGAACTGTTACCCCCCCCCCTTCCCAGGCGAGTCCCTTATTCCAGAGGATTCCCATGTATCCACAATCATTAGATGCAAAGAGACAGAAAAATCAGCAAACATTTCCTGTTCCTGTCATTTGTTAATAGAATGGCAACACTGAATACAACATATATTAATTAAGAGTCCCTTGTATGGGAGATGGGCGGGGAATAAATTAAATAAATAAATAAATAAATAAAATAAAATAATTCATTTTGCAGAATAGCCTGTTCAACTTCTACTGATCATTTATAGTAATAAAAAAGTTCCATTTCACAAGGCGATCACTGTGAGAATCCCATATGCAAATAGCAAACTTAATCCCTGTGTGTGAATCCTTCATGAAGACAAAATGGCACCTGTAGACACAATGAAATAAGTATTTACAAAAGAAACATACTTAATGGAAAAGGAAGGAAGGAAGGAAGGAAGGAAGGAAGGAAGGAAGGAAGGAAGGAGGGAGGGAGGGAGGGAGGGAGGGAGGGAGGGAGGGAGAATATTTAATGGGAAGTAGTCTGTGACTACAAAATGTAAATTCATTGCTTGACCCTTGATTACTATATTTAGCCTGTGAGGGGAAAATCATTATTCAAGTAAAGCTTGAAGATAAAATATTGGTGTAATTTAGTATGCTTTTAAATAAGGCAGTAGAAATTATGGTTGGTTGCACAGTCACTCAGATGTTTAGACTGGATTTAGCATTTTTGTCCATCTATCGAGTCCTTCCCAAGGACCTGGGATAGGCAGATGTTGTTTGATGGTGTTAAAGGTATTGTCGCAGGATGTAAGCTGTTCCAAGTAAAGCTGCCTTTTGCAATTGACCGATTATGATTTTGTCAATCCTGATAGTGTTCAAGTGGTGCTTCAGATGTTTTGTAATTGCATCGAAGGCACCCATTACTATTGATACTATCGTTGCTTTCTTTTGCCGCAGTTGTTCTACTTCTATTTGCAGGTCTTTGTGATTTTCTCCAGTTCTTTCTCTTCAGGTATTGCAGAGTCCCCTATCCAGACTTTTTTGTCTTTCTTATCAACAATTGTTAAGTCTGGGGTATTGTGTGACAGATGCTTGTCTGTTTGAATTCTAAAGTTCCAGAGCACTTTAGCTTCTTTATTTTCTATTACTTGTTTATTTTGTGGTCCCACCAGTTCTTGCTTTCAGGCAAGTGGTATTTCTTGCAGATATTCCAATGCACCATTGTTGCTACTTTGTCATCCCATTGTTTGTAATCAGTCTGTGTGATCTTCTTGCAGCAGCTAACTAGGTGGTCCCCAGTTTCTTCAGCTTCTTTGCAGAGACCGCAGTTGCTGTCTGTTGCTGTCTTCTCAATTCTGGCTTTATATGCATTTGTTCTTAAGGCTTGGTCTTGTGCAGCCAGAATTACTGTAATGCCTCTGTCTCTATCTTCAACTTTCCTGCTCTTAACCATTGCCAGGTCTTGTTGTTATCTGCTTTGCCTGCTAGTTTTTCTTTTTTATGTACTGGCCATGTAATACTTTGCCTTGCCATGTATCTTTTCTATTCTTCATTTGGTCTTTCTTATAGGCCAGTTTGGTCTCTTTGGTATTCAGTAAGCCTTCATATTGTACTAGCTTCGGTGCATCTTCTTCACTGTCCTTTAGATATTCTTCCAATGCCCTTTTTTCTTTTTCAGCTGTCTGGTGTACTTGCAACATTCCACATCTACGTATGCTTCTTGGTACATAGAGTCTGTCATAGAAATTATTATTATTATTATTATTATTATTATTATTATTATTATTATTATTCTGTATGCTGCCCCAGCTCTCAACAACTATGGATGGCTGATAACAAACAAAGAAATTACAATAGAAATAGTCCTCATTAACCATGATTAGGACTGGCTACTCAATTGTTAACTGAAGTGGTCACTAAGTGAAACTGCGACTGTGCTTATGATCTTACTTCAGCTTTCCTTTCCTTTGCTTTTGTATTTTGTATTCATTTATTAAACAAATTTATAAGGTTTTACCAATCTGCTAAGATTGTAAATGCAAGGATTGGTTGTAAAGTAACTTTTTCATCACAGTCGTAACTGTGAATGGTTGATAAACTAGGCAGTCGCTAAACAAGGACTATCTATAAAACCATTAGAAGATAAAAGATGGCAAGTGTGATGAAGCAAAGGGTCTCACTGTCCCTTGACAAAGGCCTGGGTGAAGAGCCTTTGTATTACAGAGAAGAGTAATCAAGATCTATATCTCTGACATTATTTTTATTTGCAGGTTACTGAAGTTCTGTGATATTAGGATATCGTGAATTGCTGGTTGCTATAATTGTGTTTGTCTGAAACTGAATAATTTAAATCCTAAATAAGCAATGGAATATAATTAAAGATAAAGCTAAAAGTAATATCTTTGGAGGAGATTGCTTTGGTTTGCTAAATATGTTAATTATTAAATAATATGGGTTTTAATTAAATAAAATATATGTATAAAACATAAATTCAAGCTTCATTCTAATCTAGCCCATAGGACCCATTTGTTAAAGTTTACAGTAGTACTACATATTGCAAATTTTGTTGCATTTTTCACTTCTGTTTACATTGGTCTCAGGCTATTTATTTGAAGCATCTAACAATCTTTTGACTTACAACTACATCTGTAACACTATTATGTAATGGAACAATTATGACATAAATATTACTTTTTTTTTATCCGTTCAATTGTATCTGATTCTTGGAAACTGCCTGGATATAGTAAGTTCCTACAGTTTTCTTGGCAAGGTTTTTCAGAAGTGGTTTGCCATTGCCTCCTTCCTAGGGCTGAGCGAGAGGGACTGGTCCAAGGTCACCCAGATGGCTTTGTGCCTAAGGCAGGACTAGAACTCATGGTCTTCTGGTTTCTAGCCTGATGCCTTAACCACTACACCAAACTGGCTCTCAAATATTACTTAACATAGAAATTATTGTATAGTCCCCAAAGTAATATCTGAATCAAATAAAGTCAGATTCCTCAAGCTTTTAAATAATGAGGATATTACTAGAATAATTTTAAAGAATATGAAGCAGAAATCCATATTACTGTATCTATTATTTTCTGCCAGCAGCACTCTTTTACATTTTCAGCCTCCCACTCCTTGATACAGTAGCTTCCATGCTTCTTCATATCCTATAGACTGTACTTCTTTCACTAAGCAGGTTAACTTATCTTATTGATTGCCTCTAGGCTAGTTGTCACAAAAAAATAAATGAAGTGGTAAACTTGTAAATAGACTTTTTTCTTTAAGTTTCACCTGATAGAATTTCACCAACAGAAGTGAAAAAAAATGATTGAAATATTCTCTCCTTGAGCATCATTCCCCCCCCCCCATGGGAAGGAAAGCTGTATATTCAGGTCTAAAGGCTGAAATTGTATAGCCCACATATGGTTTTACTTCTTGATTAAATAAGGCATTTAGTAAATGGACAACTTCTTAGTAATATTTGGTCCAGTGAATGGATGTAACTACTCAGGTTTTACACATGAAGTTATTGCAAATATTTCTTATATATACCAATAAGTAGGACATTAATGTAAGCCTGCTAACCAATCTTTCTTGACATGCAGGTCTTTGGAAACTGCAGCCCAAAGCAATCTGGGAAGGATACTGCAAGCTATGATTCTGCTGATACTTGTTGGAGTATAATGTTAAGAGCTACTGTGAAAAACCTAATTGCAATATATGATCAAGTATGTTTCATATATTTCAGTACTAAATGGGTTTACCATCTGGATTATTCTTCAATATTCCTCGAAAATGAAATCAAAGCAAGGATGTCCAACATCTCATAAACAGTGGAAAAAACTGCCAATATTATTTTCATGCTACTCATTCCTCATTTATGATGGCTCCACTTTGCCAATTAATTCTTCACGTTTTCCATTATATGTATAAACACATGAACTATGTGAATTAATTAAGATTAAAGTAATGATCACTTCCATATACCATTCCCATAGATCTGTGGCACTGAGATAAATTCTTAGTGTCAGAGTGTAGAAATCAATAGCATAAATAAATACCTTTTCTTGCTTTGTTTATACACCCAAGTTACTAATCAAAGTTAAAAAAAAAGATTAATTTTGACAAAACAAAACAATTTTTAGTTTGAGAAAAAAAAGTTACAAGGGGAGGGAAGAATATATTTTTCATGCAACACTTCCAGTATAGAATATACTATATATATACTGTATATATATATACTGTATATACTGGACAAACTCTCCTTGATTTTTTTCTCCATAAAAATGGTAAAAAATGGTTAAAAAATTGTAAAAATGATAAAAAATGGGCTCACAGAAAGGAACTGGCTCAATGTTATTTATACATTTCCATGGAAGTTCCCTAACTTAGTTCAGCACTCTAGAGCAGTGTTAACCAACCTTGGCAGGTTTAAGATGCATGGACTTCAACTTCATGCTGGCTGGAGAATTCTGGGAGTTGAAGTCCATGCATTTGAAACTTGCTAAGATTTAGTTTATCAAACTTCAGCTTGATAAACAGCCAAGAAATGCTAAATCCAGGGGAGAAATTGGCTCTTTTGTGATATATACAAATTATAGTAATTATCAAGTTATCTTTTAATAAACTGGATTTTGGTATTTAAAATTGCATTAAAATAGTATTTTAAGCAAAAGGAAATATACATACATACATGTGTATATGTGTTTTTCTGTGAGACTAAGTTTCAGACTGCATTGTGTATTTAAAAATGCACAAAAAGATAGTGTATATTGGAAAAAGGGTGCACGAAAAAATGTATGATTGTTTTATTCTTAACATTTTCCAAGTGATGCATAAGTGGATCAAACAGAACCTAAATCTGGAAAAATATAATCTACAGTATAATCTAACAAAAACAAAAATGTCCATCCCTACCATGGATATATCAATTGTACTGCAAAGGCAATGAGCTATTTTCTCTCTATTCAGAGTTACAGTTTTTGCCTTCATGGGAAAAACAAGAAAGAGGAAGTTTTTATTACAGGGGCAATTGCCCACAGATGGAAGAGGTCACATTCAAAGTATGGTTCAGGTTCTGAGATACCTAAAGGATCAATACCTTATATTATAGCAGCTAAAATATAAAGCCAAGAGTAAATTCAGTATTTCAGGTTTCCCCACAGCCTCCTGTTTACTGGGCTACTGACTTCAGTGAAAAACAGAACAAAGCAGGGAAAGAATTGCATTGACACAGATGCAGTGAAAAGAAAGGAAGTGTGAATTGGGAGGAGGAAACTAAAATTAACATTCTGCCCTACGCTTCTCAGGGTTATAAAAATATCCTGGAAAGATGTAAAAGGCTAACAAGCAGCTTAAATTCTAGCTGCAAAGAATAGGCCGAAAAAGAGCCCTAGTGCATGGAATTTGTCTATCAGATTTGCTGTGATTGTATTAATTTGGCATTTAAGCACAATTAAAAACAGAGGCAGAACTGTGGAGTGAAGTTATATAAATGCAGTGCAATTCTAAATAAATTACACTAAGATTATTTTTGGAAAATGGATAATAATATTAAATTAAAGGTAACAATTGTATTTGTCAAATTGTGTTTAGTAACCAAAGATATTGTTCTTATATAATGATGTTGGCATACTTAAATATACTCCTGTTAGAGCACTGGGCTATTAATATGTCTATGTGCAGTGGAACTAGAGATCAGATTGCCAACATTTGCTGGATCATGGAACAAGCAAGAGAGTTCCAGAAAAACATCTACTTCTGCTTCATTGACTACACTAAAGCCTTTGATTGTGTGGATCACAACAAACTGTGGCAAATTCTTAAAGAGATGGGAGTACCAGACCACTTTACCTTTCTCCTGAGAAACCTGTATGCGGGTCAAGAAGCAACAGTTAGAACCAGACATGGAACAACCAATTGGTTCAAAATTGGGAAAGGAGTACAACAAGGCTGTATATTATCACCCTGCTTATTTAACTTATATGCAGAGTACATCATGAGAAATGATGGGCTGGATGAATCACAATCCGGAGTTAAGATTGCTGGGAGAAATATCAACAACCTCAGATATGCAGACGATATCACCCTAATGGCAGAAAGTGAAGAGGAACTAAGGAGCCTCTTGATGAGGGTGAAAGAGGAGAGTGCAAAAGCTGGCTTGAAACTCAACATTAAAAAAACTCAGATCATGGCATCTGGTCCCATCACTTCCTGGCAAATAGAAGGGGAAGAAATGGAAGCAGTGACAGATTTTATTCTCTTGGGCTCCAAGATCACCGCAGACGGTGACTGCAGCCATGAAATTAAAAGACGCTTGCTCCTTGGGAGGAAAGCTATGGCAAACCTAGACAGCATATTAAAAAGCAGAGACATCACCTTGCCGACAAAGGTCCGTATAGTTAAAGCTATGGTTTTTCCAGTAGTAATGTATGGCTGTGAGAGTTGGACCATAAGGAAGGCTGAGCGCCGAAGAATTGATGCTTTTGAACTGTGGTGCTGGAGAAGACTCTTGAGAGTCCCTTGGACTGCAAGGAGGTCAAACCAGTCAATCCTAAAGGAAATCAACCCTGACTGCTCATTGGAAGGACCGATACTGTAGCTGAAGCTCAAATACTTTGGCCACCTAATGCGAAGAGAGGACTCACTGGAAAAGACCCTGATGCTGGGAAAGACTGAAGGCAAAAGGAGAAGGGGACGGCAGAGGATGCGATGGTTAGATAGTATGACCGATGTAATGAACATGAATTTGAGTAAACTCCGGGAGACTGTGGAGGACAGGAAGGCATGGCGTGCTATGGTCACAAAGAGTCGGACATGACTAAATGACTGAACAACAACAACCACAATTCTCTGTAGTTATGCTCAAAATTCAACAGGGCTATATATAAAACACAGTGTTAAGTTCATTTTCCTTAATGTATCACACATATGACAACTGCTAAATTTCTGTCTTGCTTAATAATGGCTGAAGAGCCAACCTTGGGTTGGCACAGTGTGATACAAAAAGATGTTGCAAATTAGTAAAGGGAAATTATTCTGGGGCAAATTACGGGCTACTGTAATAAATCTATATCATATAAGTGATTGAGTGTAAAGAAAATTGTTTCAGCAGAGTTTTCATTAACACCATAAGTTTTACTTTAGTTTTATTTTTAAGATCAAATCTCAAATTCCCTGATAATAACTAAATGGGAAATTGGTTTATATCACTTTAAGAGTTTTTGAAATTTGCCATGAATTAAATTACCAGACCTGTGTAATATATTGCACGTGTCCTTATTTGACAAAGCCACATGAAATATTAAGGCAAAAATCCCTAAAAACTGTGATCTAGATAGCAATCTACAACCAAATCAGATGACTGATATGACTGATGTGACTATGTTATATCTATTAGTTTGATTAAATATATAGAAGAATAAAGCAGCATATCCAATTATTATTGTGTGCATTTATTTTTTCAAAATAATTCAGTGCAATTTTTATGAAAAGTTTTGTAATGGAATCCAGGAAAAAAAAAACCTTCCTGAAGTGCATATTTAAAAATAGAAATACCTTCCAGGAGACAAAGTTTTATCAAGAGATTTGAAGAAATAAAATCAGTTTTATTATAGTATAAAAGTGGTGTGCCTATCAATCTATAATTTATTATGAAAACAAGTCTTCATGATTCCATTATGAAACTTTTCATAAAAATTGCACTGAATTATTTGATGACGAGCTATTTTCAGAGTTCTTAGCATTATGAACACTATTTATAATATGTGGGAAGTCCTTTGAGCCGTACTCATTTAGGCATTTGCAGTTGGCGTAATTGAGGCCAAAACTGTATTAAAACACACAACAAACTTACAACCATGCTGAAACTGTCCAAAACATAAACTACCAGAAGTGGCCTTATATTGGACACAGTGTGCTTTCCCACAGACAGTTTGCATTATTTCTGGTACTGTCAATGGCTCCATCCAGTTCAAAATCCACAAAAGTAGGCATGTTGTGAGCAGGCCATTTTCCCCTGGATCTTGAAGCTCTGATTAGAAATCTAAGGAATCCCTGCTTACTGTCTTGGTAAATTTGTGAAGTCACTAAAGGCAATAGATGGTATTGGGTCAGTCACAATACCTCAAAATTACTTTATCCACTGCTCCTAATCCCAAAGCTCAGAAAAATTCCAGCACAATATTCAAGTTATTCTGATTATAATTATTGTTATAGTTGATGGAAGATCATTAAGAGGTCACTGTCTATCATCAAATTCTATCTTTATTCTATATATGGCGCCAAATATCTGGATGCCTTTTAACCATATATAATGCCATATTAATAAAAAGCATAAGCATGTGGAATTGAAAATTTTTATTGTAATCCACCCAGACTCCCCCTTTTTGGGGGAGATGGGCGGTGATAGAAATTGGAAAAATAAATAAATAAAAGAGACACCTTTTTTCATATTCCACCATATAAATTATGCCTTTATCCAACTGAGCCTGAAATACAATTTTTATGAATCTATTTTTTTTATTTGGCCAAAGAGATTTCCAATAGTTGCAACATATATAGACTTCAAAGAAGCTTTTGATTCCATATCCCAAGCTAAACTATGGGAAAAACTGGAGGCCTCCTCAATTGACCAAAATTTACTTTATTTAATACGTATGCTTCATGAAGAGACCTCACTCAAAGTATGATATAACCCCCAGGGCCATCTCACCAGTGCTATTGGAACTGAGAAAGGCATCAAGCAAGGCTGCATACTGGCCCCTCTCCTAATCAATCAATCAATCAATCAATCAATCTCCGACTCCAAGCCTGGCTGGCAGCTCGACAAGTCAGAGTTTCTCAGAGCTCTGAGCTCTGAGACCTGGCTGACTTTCTATCTTGTTTGCAGGGGTCTACAGACCACTGAAGCTTCCCCCTGGAGAAGGGGGAACCAGAAGATTGCTCACAGAGCCATTGGAATTGCCCACTCCTGTTTTTCTTTGTTGTTTCCACCGCGGAGAAGAACGGGGGTGAATGCAGTGGAATGGCCGAAGGAGGATCCTAGCTCTGCAGGGAACATAAGTCTCTCGGGAGACACAAGAGCAACAGCCAGCTTTTAGATCACTTTATATTAGTTTTCCTTTTTAGATTAGAACATTTTTATTATCTAAAATTTATCTTTGGACTTCGTTCAAAATGTTGGCTAATTTTGTGTTTTCTTTGCTATAATTAATTTTGGTGGAAGTTTGATAGATTTTATTTTGGCAACATAGTGAATAAGTTTGTATTTTTCTGCCTTTCTTTTGTATCAGAGAAATTGGGACTTAAGAGACTTTGTTGGTATTTCTCACTCGACAAACTAACTGACTTTTGAGAAATTGTTTGTTTGGGTTAAGCAGCTTGCAGCCTGAAGAATAAAGAAGAATAAAGAATAAAGTATAGAGAATGTGTGCCTCTTTTCCTTTTTATTTTTCTATTTTTTTTTAGAACGGACTTTCTCTCACTTGGAATATATTTTCATCTTTCCTTTTACAAACTGTTTGAAATACTGCTCTGTGGAATTTTTCATCTTTTATTTTAAAAGCTTTTCTCACTTAAAGAAATAGACATTACTGATAATAATAGAACAGCTGTTCCCTGCTCCCTTCCCTGCTCCCTGAGAAAATTCTGTGTTTTGGCTACGGCAGCTGATTATGGTTTGAACAATGAACACAATCAGGGGGGTGCAGGTGGAAATGGCATTTCTCACAGCACTTCAAGATTTTAAGGAAGAAACCAGGAAAGCTTTTTTGCAAATTAAGAAATCCATAGAACGTATATTAATAGTTTTGGTGGCTCAGGAACAGAAGATACAAGGGACAGATTTAGAAACAGAGGGAAGACCTTTCGAACCAGTAGAGAAACAGGGAAAGAGGATTTTGAATGTATTGGTACAGAAGAAGATTATGATATTTTACAGGAAGTGGTCTATTAAACGTTTGGGCATAAACACATTGTGGCAGCTGAGACAGGAAGATTCTAACATGCAAATTGATAGATATGGTAAAATAAACATTTTGACATCCCACATGAGTTACAGAAATAAACAAGTTGCATATTGTGATATTGGCATAACCTAAACAGGAGATTTATTGATATTGATCGGGAATACAAGGTTAATGAAAATGCGGATCTGGATTGTACACAGAGTGAGAGCAGATATGAGAAACTGTATAGATGCATAAAAACATGATATTCTAAGTGTAAGATACAAGATTATAAATATAAATATAAGTTGATATTATAGATTACTCTTTCTGGAGATACATTTATGAGAAGACAATGAGATGATGAGATGGAATTAGAATGTAGGTTATTACAGGAATATGTTGTATGATTATTATAATATGTATTAGGTTATATGTTATGTTAGGTTTTGTATTCTTGCTATATTATGTATTATGTTATGTAATATGTTAGGTTATGTATTAATGGAATATATAGTCATAATATGAACAGAATATATTGTATTTTATTAGAAGTAGATAAGGCCTTTATTTGTTACACTAATTGGATTTTATTGAAGATATAAATATAGATGTAAAAATGGAAAGAGCAAATGGAAAACATTTAATTGATGCAACAATGAACATTTGATTACTATTCCAAGGAGTAGAAACCAGAGCTGGATTGTTGGAAGATATCAAGAAAGGCGAAACCTATATGAAGAACAGAAGATTGGACTATAGAAATCATAGGGTATATGATAAAGAAAAAGTTCCTGTGTATTGTATGAAGGACTAACATTTAAATTTAATTGTTGTACTTAAAGTTCAAGGATAAATTGGAGGACATCTATTTCCTATATTTTCTTTGTTTGTTATTTTTGACTTCACTTTTTCTTTTCTTTTTTCTTACTTTGTATTTCTATTTCTTTCTTTGTATTAACTTTTAATATGTATTTTAAAATTCAACAAAACTTATGAAAAAAAAATCAATCAATCAATCAATCAATCAATCACTTTATTGCGGTCATAGACCAGTACAATGGTGTTATTTTGTGATATAAACATAGTCATGTTTAGAGTATTAACAACATATAGTAAAATATATATTAAAATTCAATTAAATCAATTAAAATACATTTATTATCTATCTATCTATCTCAATGTATAAAATCTAAGGTGTGGCCTATTTTAACTATTTAAGAATATAAGATTTTAAAAGTATGTGAAATATGAGATAAAAGACATAAAAGACTATTTTACGGCTATGTTGTAAATATAGATAAAATTATAAAAATTTACTGTTGTATACAAAACATTACGTAGATTGGCCTCCCTTGGTGTGTCAAATCTTCATTGCTGCAGCGCAGAACCTTGCTACCTGCGCCGTAACTGCAGAGGTTTTGTCTATAAGCAGTGATTGCATATACTCAGAATCTGTACGTCACCCCTCTCCAATTCAATTTCTATATCATCTCCATGGTGGACCATCTCTGCAACATGAACTTTCACTCCTCAAAACTTGCTGGAGATACATCTCAGTTCTACTCTATGCAGATGATGCAGCAATACTTTCAAGAACACCTATTGGCCTTAAAAGTGTGCTGAGAGCACTAACACAGTACTGCAAGGAAGACTAGCTAGAACTCAATTATCAGAAAACTAAAATCATGGCATTTCCAAAAAGGCCCAAGAGCCACTCCTGGTGCATAGATGGTCACAAGATTGAGCAGGTCTCATGTTTCAAATACCTGGGAGTTGTCCTTCATTCTGCCAGCAGTAGGAAAGCCCATGGGGACCACATTACTGAAATTAGACAGAGGAGCTCATATGCCATTCTTAAATTCCTCAAGTCAAGAGGTGGCCACTACATACCTGCAGCACTCAAATTATCCGAAGCCAATCCAATAGCACAACTCCTTTTTGGTGCCCAGCTTGGCCCCTTCTCCAATTTTGCACCATTAGAACTTGTGCAATCCAAATTTCTAATATCGGCCCTTCAAGTCCCAAAATTTGTCTCTAATGCCACCCTAAGAATAGAGACAGGCCTCATGAAAGTGGAGGCCAGGATGTGGGTGGTCATACTCAACTATTGGCTCAGATTATCCCTTTTTTCCCTTGGCCTTGCCCAATTAACCTTGAGGAATGATTTTCAGTCCATATGAAAACAGGCAGTGGCAACTAAAATCTCATCCTTGGGCTTCTCTCCAGGTCTTCTACTCAGCATGGGATATGATCAGGCCAAAACACTCATTAAACAGTGTGTAGCAGACAGTGCGCCAACTGGATTTAGCCAGGTCCCTAACCTTTATTGCCAGTGAATTCAACAGGTTTTCTGCCTCCCCTATGACATACTTAACTAAACTCGAGGTACCTAATCATCGGAGGGCCTTTACTCTTGCACGATATCCACGAGTCTACTGCTGTAGAGATGGGCAGTGATAAATCTGAATAATAAATAAATAAAATAAATACCATGCTGTCTCCTCAGCTTTCCTTAAAGGTCAATACAGGAAGATTCCTTACCTGGAAGGACAATGCCCCTGTGACTCTGGTCACATAGAAACAACAGAGCATGTGCTTCTCCAGCCACTGTATTATAGACACATTTGTACTAGCTTCATCTTACCATTATTGTATAAATACTCAGGGCGCTCAGGACAATTTTACACATCCCTGCAGCTGTCAGATTCCAACCCTGCTACAACATACAATGTTGCCAGGTTCTGCACAGCAGCACTTAAAATTCATCAGATGATGACCTTTGCCATATACTAGTTTTAATGAGCATCTAATTCTTCATACTAGAGTGTTCTGTATTGATAGACATACTAACCTTCATGTTCCCCTACACCCATCTAATGCTCCACCTAATAACATAAGTCTTCAATATTATGTTAAAAAGGTATTCTACATTACTATTCTTGGAGAAATAAAAAGCCTGTACTACTATGCTGCATACTTACTAAGTATGCCTTCAAGTCAGTCTTGACTCCTGACAACTACATGAACATCCAAGTAGTTTTCTTGGCAACATTTTCAGAAGTGGTTTGCCACTGCCATCTTCTTTGAGTTGAGAGTGTGTGACTAGTCCAAAGTCAGCCACTTGGCTTTCACATCTAAGGGAGAACTAGAATTCACAAACCCCAGATTCTAGTCAATTGTCTTTAACCACTACTCCAAACTGACTCTCATATGCTTACTAAACGTGCAATGAAAAAGTCTCCCTAACTTCTATTTTTCATTATCCATTTTAACTTATAGTATTAGCTTGTAGATACTGTATTCTAAAGATGACACCATTACTGATAAGTTTATCACTGTTACTGCTAAGCATATTATTTACTGTCATTTGGCAAATTATTACATACTCATGATCAAGTCACCCTTTGATTATTTTGAGATCGTGTATGGTAGTAAGGAGAGAGGTATAAACACATCTCAATGAAATGGTAAAAATACAGAGAGAATTTTTTTAACAAGCAAAAGAAAAATGCAGACTTCTAATAATATTAGAATTCATGCTTTAAGATCTGTTTTAGGAATACAGAAATTAATAACAAATAAAATTATTTACATAAAATATATTTTGCCACCCAATGCCAGAGTCTTTTAATACAATATAAATACTGCATATTAGCTTACATATTACTATAATGCAGGTATTTTTATTTCTTAGTGAACTACAGTATCAAGATTATAATATCCACAGAAAGTAATTTTTTCACTGATACTGTATTTCTAGTTAGGCTATACACCTTGTAAAAGGTAAAGGTTCCCCCCGCACATTTGTGCAGTCGTGTCCGACTCTAGGGGCAGGCGCTCATCTCCATTTGTTAGTCAAAGAGCCAGCATTGTCTGAAGACGCTTCCACAGTCATGTGGCCGGCATGACGCACACAGAAAGCTGTTACCTACCTACCAAAATGGTACCTATTAATCTACTTGAATTTACATGCTTTCAAATTGCTAGGTTGGCTAGAGCTGGGGCGAGTGCGGGAGCTCACTCCATCACACGGGACTAGGGATTCGAACCTCTGAACTTGCGATCTTCTGATCAACAAGCCTGGTGTCTTACCCGCTGAGCCACCACGCCCCCTTTGACCCATTAGTAATAAGACCTAGGTCTGATAAGTTCATTTATGAATTAATTTCTGTGAAGTTATTTTTGGACATAATTACAAATTATGTTTCTTATTCTAGGATTGTCATAAGGCCTTTCCTGATACCTGTGCTATCTGGAGGTAGAGTGGGAAATGTTCCATGCTATGCGAATATATTCTTATGTATTGCTGTTAATTAAATCTGGGTAAAAAATTAGGTTTTGAAAATTAATTATTTTTTTCCTGAAGAAGTTTCATAGGATTCAGTTATTAATAAAGTTGGATTTTTGCTTTATAAACATTCACTAATCATATGTAATAGAATGTAAGAAAAATAGGTACTATTAGACTTCAGTTATTGTTTAAGTAAGCTTGAATAACCTACTCAATAAAGAGTAACATTTCATGTTGGGATAGCAATTCCAAACGAGGTGCAAGAAAACAATTTACAAATTATATTTAGTGTGGTTTATATGTTTTTTGTTTGGTTTAGTGAGATGTGTGAATCCATCTGCTATATCTTAGTATTATGTGCAAGCCAGATTATAATGCATTGATCAATAAATCATAATTAAAATTCTTGTTTATGAAAACACCACTATACACTACATCAGTTTATGGAAAATATTCCTTACCATGAAAGGAAAGTATTCTAAAGATGATAGAAGCTCAATTATTTTAAAATGAGGAGGTTTATCCTCCTTTTTGTAACTGAGATTGACATTAGGTATATCGTTGTGATTCATCTGATAATAAAAAAGAAGAACTGCTTCTTGCTTTGTTCAAAAATGAGAAGAAAGAAAAGCAAGAGTGAGGAATATAAAAAATAAAATGAAGGACATTTCTGAAAATAGAGAAAAAGTACATTGCTGCAGAAGATCAAGGGAAGAGACTTAATGAGACAGAACTGACAGGAGTTAATTATTTATTTGATGTTATACTCAAACATGACCTGTTTCATTATCCTCATTAAGCTTAGTGTAATGCTAAGATCATCCCTGTTACTCTTTATATTGTGGAGTCCTTGGTGCTCTCTGAGCCTTGTTGTTTTCTTGCAGACGTTTCATTGCCAGGCTAGGCAACATCTTCAGTGCGAAAAGGGAGTGGGACTTGCTCTCTGTTATATACCCTGGCTTGTCCTGCCTGTGTTGGTGGGGGTGTTGTACTCTCCTTAGTAGTACTTTGATTGGGTTGTTGTTTGCTGCTTGGTTGATTGACTGAGTTAATAGTTCCTTGATTAGGGTCTATTGTGTTGTTTGATTGCTCCTCTGCTGCTAATCTTGCTGTTAATCCTGGGGCTGGATGCTACCATGAACAATGCCAGTGGCAAGAACTATGACCTAAGAGCTACTGCTGCTGTAAGTATAAAGTTGTTTTTTTAAATGGTCTAGGACCAGCTGTCAATTATATATAACATATAATTAGGAAGGTAATCAAAATGACTTGAAAGAAAAATAAGATTCTCAAAAAATTATACTGATATAAATATTAATATTAATGTAATTAAAATTAAATTAAATTTTAATAAATTAAAATTAAATATTAATATAACAGAAGCATGAGAGAGAGAAAGAGAAAAAAGAAAAAAATCATCCTTTAAGAACAAGTTTATATTTCTTTTATACCACTTATACTGCCTAAAAAACAAGACAGTAGCTATTTATGATGTTTTATAAATGTCATGATTTATAGTAAGAATTTTCTCAAATTCTTTAGACATACACACTGATATTACCACTTGTTTTCTTTCAGTCAGAGAAGAAACATTACAGTGCTTTATTGGTCATTCATCATATCTGTGATGCTTCAAGCAGGCCTAATAATCTTTCTCTGAACAGTTACTATGCCAGCTTTTAAAGAGGATTGTTGTGAAGGATTTGTTTTCCAGAACTGACTATATATATATATATATATATATATATATATATATATATATATATTTCATGATATGGATGATGATTTTTTTTCTTCTTGTGCTTATTCCTGAAATCTAAGCCCACAAAGAAATTAGACTTTATGTGCTTTCTAACAGGTAATCTGTTTCCAAATGTATAAGATTCTCTTCATTTTGCATAATAATTTTATGGAATGTCTATTTTTCAGAAGACAGGTACTTTAATTTCACAATCTCAAATTATTTTATGGCTTTAAAGCTTTCATCATAAGAATAGGTAATCAAATATCACTGAGCCCTTTAGTTACTTCAGTCTGCTTCCATTCCAGAATCATAGTGATTACATTTGGTATGGAAAAGCGCTGAAAGAATAACTCATTTTCAGATTTTCATTTGTTTTTGTTTTATGATTGTGACCAAAATTGATCATCAGCAGAAAACCCATCTTCAGGTCAACTGAATAGATTTGCAATCCATCACTCACTCTGTTAATCAAATAATGATTTGTTCAGTTGTTATGTATGCTGCCACTGTCAAGGTAAGGATTGCTTGAGACATGAGAAAAATGCTGCTTGATCATGGCAAGGATCAAGATTACCCAGAATCCTCTGACTTATATTTAATTTTTGTTTGATAAGATTTCTGAAATTTTAAAAATTCTTGCTGATATATGTTCTCTGTGCCTATGGGTGGGCGGATGGATGGATGGATAGAAAAAAACCTCCAGCATACAAGGGACTATTTTATTGAACCTAGGGTATTTAAACTCAAAGAAATTATAAAAGCATTTAAACTCAAAGAAATTTAAACTCAAAGAAATTATAAAAGCAACCAACTTCAGTCAGTCAGTCAGTCAGTCAGTCAGTCAGTCAGTCATTCATTCATTCATTCATTCATTCATTCATTCATTCATTCATTCATTCATTTATTTGATTTATATAGCTGCCCATCTCACTTTTATGTGACTCTAGGTGGCTTACAACAAAACAAGTAAAAACACCAAGTACAAAAATATTAAAGAAGAAAAAGAAAACAAAAATAAAAATACATAGCAGCCAGGCATGATCTAACCTATCATCCATACAACCAGGAGACGGGCTCTATCCCATGCCCAGGGCCCCAGGCTCGAGCACAGAGCCAAGTTTTCAAGGCGTTATGAAAGGCCTTACTGATGCAAAATAAATTTACAATTTTCCCCTAAATAACTTCTTGCTGCCATTCGCATTCTTATCTGGAGGGAAGAAACAAAATACAGAATTGCATAGTCTGTTAACAGAACAGTTTGCTACCAAATTTTGGCAATGTAAATCTTAGGATGCTCTGGGGAGGGATGGAAAGAGTATATGAAGAGCACTCTTCCAAGCCAACCATGTTATTTCATCTTAACATTTTGAAAGTAAATATAATCTTATTGTGTGATTTCCTTGACTTAAGTTTTAATCCTAAGCATTTTCTGTTGCCAAAGGTCTGGGTCAAATTATAGCATGCATGCACATGCATGCATGCACACACGCACACGCACATCCAAACATTTATTTCAAGGCCAACACAAATACCTACACATTACTCTATTCCCCTTTCCACTATACTACATTACATATAGCACATAAACAACAAGCACATAGTAAGCCAAAGAAGTTAAAGGTATGAGATAAGAAAAATAAAACAAATCATAGCTATAATTACTTTACACCAACACTCTTCACTATGCTTCTCCATACCTCTGCATCCTTGAACACCCTGCTTTCTTCCACTACACCCATATATGACTTTATATATTGCCTTTTCAGTGTAATAAGTGGCAATTTTTAGCATTTATGCCTAAGTATAAAACAATTACCTCACATGGCTATAACAGTCTTAAATGTTCAAATAATATAAAATACAAACATTATGCCTCACCATGCTTTCTAGCAGCAGCAAGACTGATTTCGTATGGTAATACCTCTTCTGTACCAAGGTTATGTTAATTTTGGTATGAACCCACAAGGAGGTAACATCTGTATTACCAAATATGATATTTAACCAATTAGTCAAAGTGTGCAAGAGCATCATTAATTCTTTTTTTCTTTAATCTCTTTCTCTAAGCAGACCACTAAGATTTTATAGAAAACTTTTGAAAATTGAAATAATTAATAAAGACACTGTTATGTAAAGAAAGAAGCAGAAAATTAAAATCTCTTTTAAGATGTATATGGAAACTTTAAAGTAAAATGAAATATCTGGTTTCAAGTGTCATTTTCAGAATATGGCATGTTGATACTATTGTTAAGTATTTTGCTGATAATTTATTTGTTTTTTAACTTGGAAAGGCACTAATTCAATCAGCATGCTAACCTGTAGATTTTTGCAGTGATTTTTTTTTCATTTCATAATTTTTCATATTCTTTTGGGAGTTTTCAACCATTGTCTCTTTGACTTAAAGAATTGATAAATTCCATTTATCTACATGTAAAACTAATTCCAACCTACTCAAAATTTAGTTCATTTTTTCCCAGTTTGTAGCTTTTATTGCATGCCAATAGTCTAGATTTGCCTCATCTAAGTTGTTCTAAAACCTAGCTATCATATGGCAAACAATCAGCATAAAATGACCTATCAACAGTTTACATTTTAAAATCTTTTGAGGAGACAAAAATGTTTAGTAGTGCAAACTGAGATACCTTGCAGAAAAACTGAGATGTCTGCTTTTTATATATAATTATTATTATTCTGTAAAAGTCCTGCAAGTGAAATATACCTTTCTCCCAATTATTCTGTGTCTCTATGTTTCTCCACCTCAAAATCAAAATGAAGAAAATTGGGTAGTAATATTGAGGGGCATGGAAAAAGTTCAGACTATATTTTATGACATGTTCAATTTAAAATATTTATTTACTTATTATCAATTTCATTTAAAATGTCTGTCTTTTTCTTAAAAGTGCTGTTCTAATCTTATTAATATTTATCCCTATTTTGTGGTTCTTCTTTACCCAACAAACATAGATAAAAACTTTTGGCCAGAGCATGTATTAAGTTCTCCCAATGTATCATCCAAAGTTTGGGGAAGCAAGCTTGGACATCTTTATTTACAGATTTCTCATTTCACCTGTACCTTGTTTAATGTAAGATATTTTATTTCTGAGATGACTGCAAGGCCCTGAGTTTAGGAAATTATCACTACCTCTGCTAAGATATTGCCCTTCTTCCAAAAAGCAATAAGCACTGTTATGTCAATTTGATGATATATTCAAATTTGGGAGCGGAAAAATTGCAGAATAATATAATAAAATTTATTTATTTATTTATTTATTTATTTATTTATTTATTTATTATTTGAATTTATCACTGCCCATCTCCACGACAGTAGACTCTGAGCAGTTTACAACATTAATAATGTTGTAAAATTAATAGGCTACCTATGCTGTGAGCTGCCCAGAGTTGATTGAAGTCAGGCAGCGTTGAAGCCAATTCAATAAACAAACACATTGATTTCATAAACATATATTTACGGTATCTTTTGGCCTTAAAAATATACAAGGCGTAATACATGAGTCCGGAGACATAATAGTAAGGCATGACAGTATGCACTTTAAATATACATATATAGTGCTTAAAATAGATTATAAAACTATGTACTTTAAGTATGTACTTAAAAAGAGGACAATTCCCTCTTTTTTATAACAGAAATAGAATCGAGTGTCATTCAGTGTAACTGGGATAAGAAAAAAAGGAACTGGTTCACTGTCATGTGATATAGGAATGACTATCCATTTGGACTGCTACCAAGGAGATTAGATGAGATAAGATTATCAATAGCTTTAGTTCTGATTGCTAGATAATGCCTCCAATATAGAAGAAATATTACTTTTAGCTGCTGGCAAATATGGCAAGCAGACTGCCATGTATTGGGGAATATGAAGTATATTGCAGAATGAGGCAAGGAAAACAGGATTCACATCATTCTTGTAGTTTCCTACCACTATTGGGAAATTAATTTGGTGATGCCGTTATTCTTAGACATTTTTATGTAGAAAATTGTGCTATCAGACATACTGCTGCAAATCAGATGATCTGACTATTCAGAATACTGAAGATGATTTCAATAGACCATGTTGCCTTGTGTTCAGTTAAAAAATAGCTGAAAAGTGATAAAATTTTCATGGATTTTCATGTTGCCTAGTCTGGCAATGAAATGTCTGCAAGAAAACAACAAGGCTCAGAGAGCACCAAGGACTCCACATTTCATGGATTTGAACACAATTCAACAATTCAATATTTACTGAGACCCTTTTGACCCCCAGCCATTTATTGACCCCCTTGGATAGGCCCATCGACCCTTGGGGGTTGATATTGACCACTTTGGGGAACCCTGCTTTAACACAAGTAAGCTTTGCTTTGTTAAATTTCCCAGGTTTCCCAGGATATTTCACAGAATATCCCATTATTCTCAAAACTTTAGATATTGAACTATACTTCATTCAACTGAATAAACTGTCTTTCCTTCCAAATGCATGTAGAAATAAAAGAATTTCTACAGAATTTGAGAAATTGTAAACTGGTAGTGTTGTTCTCTTGAAGACCTTCCTAGTTTAGTGCACAGACTATGCATGAATCATGCACTGAACTTAAATATGCAACAGTACAATCATTTAACACTAGGGGGAAAATATGTTGTTTTAAGAAGCAAAGGTATCGTAAAAGTAAAGGTAGTCAAACTATTTTCTTATGTAGCTTACTTCTATAGGGCTGCAGGAAAGTAAACCATGCATGGTGCTGAAGATTCTGAATGCTGTTTAAATCAGAGCCCTATCCCTGCCTTCCACTTGATTCCAGCAATTCAGTATCATCCATGAAAAAGACAGGACAAGAAATTGGGAAGGGCATGATACATTCAGTACATTCCTATGCAGTGTAACAATTCATTTCTGTGAAATGCTCTGCTGGTTTGCTAAATACTGTTTAATTCACTATTTAATTCTTCCTTTGTTCTGCAGTGACAGAAGACTGTGATAGAAGACAACAACAGTAGCTTTATTTTCTAGGCAGCATGGCACATTTTTGCAGTGCTATTCTAGAATAAAATGCTGAAAACTAGGAATTGAACCCATATTGTCTAGATAAATAATAATACCCCTTTGTCCTGTAGTAAATCCCTCCACAATGCCAAAGCAGTATGCCTTCCCAGGCATAATAGCAGAAGATTTCTTATTTTATAGTATTTTATAGTATTCATCTCTCAAATCCTAAATAAAAAGAGGCTGTAACTTCACAAATTAATAAAAAGTGTATAAAATCCAATAATTCAAAGGTTTCAACCATCTACACTTTAGATTGAAACACCAGATTTTTTAGTATTGCGTCTGCTCTAAAGAGTATGCAAAACAAGATCTTGCCTGGCATATTCAAGTATTTCTCTCTCTCTGTGTGTGTGTGTATCCATCCATCCATCCATCCATCCAGTATTTCAGGAAGCAATGAGATATTTCTTCCTCCATCAGTCCAAGAGGCAAATCACTAAGGGATATATAATCTTGAAATAAGTCTATGAAGAGGAAAGAAACCTAAATGAGAAAGACAGGAACTAGAGGCAGCAGTAATAGGGTTAGGCTAATTGCTGCACCATTGTTAGTTGTCAAAAATAAACTGACAAAAAATCTTAACTCCCAACTGTTCCTCAAGGATTTGGAGAGAGAAGAGGAGGAAGAGGAAGAGGAAGAAGAAGTTCAGAAAATATAAAGACATGCAAATAGAAGTAGAATAACTGTGGCAAAAGAAAGCAAAGATGGTACCAATAGTAAAAGGCACCTTGGGTGCAATTCCAAAACAACTGGAGCACCACTTGAACATCATCGGCATTGACAAAATTACCATCAGTCAATTGCAAATGACAGCTTTACTTGGAACATCTTACATCATGGAACAATATCTTTAATATTATTAAACATCTTCCTATCCCAGGTCCTTGGGAAGGACTCAATAGGTGGACAAAAATGCCAAACCCAGTCTAAACATCTGGCTGACTATGCGATCAACCATAATAATGTTTGTGGGCTTTGACTCTGAGATAAGCTTGGCAAGAAGGAAGGGACAAAAGTAATTAAGCTGGAATCCATAAGATTTCTTCCATACCTTTCCACTAGTGAATTACACTGAAGTCAAAGGGAAAACAAACATAGTAACATATAGATTTTTTTTCCTGTTTTAATCAAATTGTCCCTATATTGGAATGCCAAACTGTCAGGGAGATAGAGGACGGCGGCGGGGGGAGTTCCCTCAGAGAAGGGAAATGCGTGCGCAGTTCAGAAGCATTGGCCTTGTTTCCCAAACGCCTCCGGAAAGCTCCGCCCTAGCGTGAACTTATGTCTCTGGGATTCTTCAAGCCATTTTAGTTTAGCAGGATTCTGTAAGTAGGTAGCAAATAAACACTAGAGACTCGATTCCTAGCCTCGGCATGTTATTTCTGCACTTACATCAGGACATCAATCCTGCTAAACCTCAACTCCCATCGGAAGAGGGAGGAAAGACAAATCCAGGAGAATGGCTTCGGAGACGCAAGAACTTCGTCCAACTGGCAAGCAATCATCCAACTGGCAGCCGCAATAATGCAGCACCAACAGCAAGTAGATGACCAGGTCAACAACCTCCAAGCAGCAATGCTACAGCAGATGGAGCAGCCAGATCCAGTCATCCAGCAGCCGGTTCCAGCAGCAGCACCCCCACCAGTCGTCCTGTGGTCCCCAGGATGTTTGCCAGAGAAATTTGGGGGTGAGACAATGCAGCTCAGGACCTTCATCACCCAGTGCACCATGTTTTTCGACAGCCGACCAGCTGAGTTCCCAACGGAAAGATCCAGAGTCACCTTCATCTTAAGTTTACTGAAGGGCTCAGCTGCCAGATGGTCCATCCCTATGGTGGAAGCCAACGACCCAATTCTAGACAACTACCAGAATTTTATGGCCCGTTTCAGAGCCCATTTCGATGAGCCAATCAGAGAAGTCACTGCTAGCTGAGAGATCGGAAAGCTCAGACAGGGAAACAGGAGAGTCGGAGCATACATCACAGATTTCAAACTGCTAGCAGGGGACTTGGGTTGGAATGAGGTTACATTGAAAGATCAGTTTAAACAAGGACTGGATGAAGAAATAAAAACTGAGTTGGTGTGTCAGGGCACGCCAGCTACATTGGAAGCCTTATATCAATTGACAGTGGTCATAGATGCTCGGCTGGAGGAATTAAGGCAGCTCCGGCCAGGGAGAGGCAGGGCAGGAGCCCAACCGGCATTTCCAGGTTTTGCAGCCTTCCCCACCACGTCTGTTTCTCTGGGAACAGAGGAACCTATGCAAATTGGGGCCTCACGAAGGTTGGTTTCTGAAACCGAGCGGCAAAGACGAAGGGAAAATGCACTATGTTTTTACTGCGGGGGCCCAGGACACATAGCAAGGGCTTGCCCAGCCAGACGTCAAGCAGCTCCGGTACAATTTACAGCCCAGGAGACAGAGCAGGCACAAATTCCAGCTTCGTCTTCCCAGCAGTTAAACTCCACTGCCCCCCCTCGCCAGAGCCCCGCAGGGAGGCCATTCAACAATTAAGAAGGGCTCATTCTGCAGACTTCAGCCAAACTTTTTACCTTGTTCCAGCCATGCTGACAACATATTCCAAGCAACCACTACCTGTAGAATTGATGATCGACTCTGGTGCAACAACAAATTTTATAGATGTGGAAGCAGTGGAAAAGTTTCAGATCCCAACAATTACATTACCAAGCCCCATGCAGGTTGAAACCATCGACGGGCAACCCCTCAAGGCAGGTCCAGTCACAAACTGCACGCAGCCGATTCAACTCTCTATTGCAGATCACAATAGAGTGGATTCAGCTTTATGTCACAGCCTTATTGCAGGTTCCTATCATCCTGGGCACTCCGTGGTTAAAACTGCATAACCCATATTTGGACTGGGTGACCGGGACGGTTTCCTTCCCTGCTCAGGACTGCCCACACCACAAATTACAGGCAGCCACCCGCTCCCCGGCGACGGCAGCAATCTTGGAAGCAATGGGGGCTAACCTACCAGCCAAGTATGGGGACTATGCAGACATTTTCGGTGAACAGGAAGCCACAGCGATGCCACCCCATAGACCTTTTGACTGCATGGTGGACCTAAAGCCCGGCGCCAAGATTCCAGCGAAGAAACATTATACTATGTCACCAAAGGAGCTAACTACCCAGAAGGAGTACTTGGATACAAACCTCAAGAAAGGATTCATTCGCCCATCAACGTCTCCAGCATCTGCCCCTACCTTCTTTGTCCCAAAGAAGCCAGACCCCTTCGCTCCTTCGGCAAAGGCTGGTGGAAAAGGGGCTCCCATGCGTACTGTGCATGACTACAGTGCACTCAACACAGTTACTGTCAGGGACCACTACCCCCTTCTACTCATATCGGATTTGCTCAATCGCCTGCAAAAGGCACACATTTTTACCAAGTTAGACCTCAGGAATGCCTACAATTTAATCAGAATGAAAGAAGGGCATGAATACCTCACAGCCTTCGATACCAGGTATGGTAAATTTGAATATTTGGTCATGCCTTTCGGACTAAGTAATTGTGGGGCTGTATTTTCCAGATTTATGAACCACATTTTTTCAGAATTGCTAGATAAGTATGTAGTCATTTATCTTGATGACATTCTGATATTTTCTGATGACCCCACGTCTCACATAACTCATGTACGCAATGTTCTGCAGAGACTGAGGGAGAACAAACTTTTCGCCAAGCTAGAGAAGTGTGCCTTTGATTTAACTCAATTGGACTTTCTGGGCTACAGGATTTCCACAGAAGGCATAGCCATGGATCCCGCAAAGGTCCAAGCAATTATCTCTTGGAAACCTCCCCGTAATGTCAAGGAGGTCCAACAATTCCTTGGGTATGCGAATTACTTTCACAAATTTATTGAAAAATATTCAGAAAGGGCATGACCCCTTACTCAGCTTTTAAAGAAAGGCACACGCTTTTGCTGGGGTGAACAACAACAGGCTGCCTGCCAAGAGTTTAAGCAGCTGTTTGCCTCCCCTCCTCTCCTGAGACACCCTGACCCACAGCGACAATTCTTTGTCCAGACTGACACCGCTAACGTGGTGATAGCTGCCATTCTGCTCCAAGCGGCGGACCCAAAAGGGGAGGACTTGCTTCCTTGTGCCTATTTCTCTCGCACGCTGTCACCAGCAGAGAAAAATTATAACATCTTTAATAAAGAATTACTTGCTATTAAGTCAGCCTTTCAGCAGTGGAGACATTGGTTAGAGGGGGCAAAATTTCCAGTCAAGGTTTCCACAGACCACAAGAACTTAGAACTTTTTCAAAAGTCCGGATCACTCACCCCCCGCCAGGTCAGATGGAGTCAATTTTTTTCGTGTTTCGATTTTGTAATCTCTTACCTGCCCGGCAAGCAGAATAAACTGGCTGATGCCTTATCCAGGCAGCCGCAGGACATTACAGACTCCCACAAGGCCACTCAAGCTACAATTTTGCAACCTCAAAATTTTGAGAGGCCTCCCGAAAGGGACCAAGCAGAGATTTTAGCAGCCGTCAGGCAAGCGGACGATCTCCTTGCACGAATCAAGGCTCAGCAGCAACAAGACCCCTATGCAAGGGCTAGGCTGGATGACCTCCAGGGGGCCCAGCATGGAACACCGTCCCCATTCACAGTAGAGGCAGGGACCCTTTGGCATAGCAGGTGGCTTTATGTTCCCATTACCTTGAGGGAAGAGGTCCTACAGCTATGTCATGATAGCCCAACAGCAGGGCATGGGTGTGTGTGTTCAAAATGCTGCACAGAACTCTCAGAGATTACTGGTGGCCTAAGATGGCTGCACACATTAAGACTTACGTGGCCTCTTGCCACACATGTAGACGTGCCAAAACCATTTCAGGAAAGCCGGCAGGGCTTTTACAACCCCTGCCCACGCCCTCCCAGCCTTGGGACACTGTCTCCATGGATTTTATCACTGACTTGCCACCGGCCCAAGACTTTACTTCCATTCTCATGGAGGTGGACTGTTTTACAAAGATGGCACATTTTATTCCCTGCAAGGGCCTTCCAATGGCACAAGCAACAGCATAGCTCTTTTTGGACAATGTCTTCCGATATAGAGGCATGACTAATCACTTGATCTCAGACCGTGGTTCGCAATTTACTTCCAGGTTCTGGGGGGCGCTTTTCCAGACATTGGGGGTCAAAATACACTTATCCTCTGCGAATCATCCTTGCAGTAATGGAGAAGCTGAAAAAAACTAACAAATTATTGCAGCAATATCTCAGATGTTACATGAACTATCGCCAGGACAATTGGCCAGACCTGCTCCCCATGGCAGAATTTGCTTACAACAATTCAGTGCATTCCTCGACCAAGATGTCCCCTTTCCAGGCACTCTATGGCTTTAACCCACGGGTTTTGCCTCTCTCTTCCCGACAAGCAGCCGTCCCAGCAGCCACTGATTTCATTGCAGAGAGGCAGGCGGCCCATCAGCTGTTAAAGGAGCAGCTTGACATAGCGAAAGCAGCCTATAAAAGACATGCAGATGCACACAGACAAGAAGGGCCACTGATTGTTGTGGGAGACAAGGTCTGGCTCTCTACCAAGTTTTTGTCCTCCAGCAGACCTTGTAAGAAATTGGACTCTAAGTTCATCGACCCTTTCCCAGTGTTACAGCAGATAAACCCTGTGGCTTATCGTCTGCAGCTTCCACACTCCATGAAGATCCACCCAGTGTTTCACAGGTCATTGTTGGTCAAAGAGTCCCCTCCAAGTGCCTTGCGTTCACAGACTCCCCCCCCCCCACCTCCAGTCCTTGTCGAAGGGGAACAGGAGTATGAAGTTCAGGACATTTTGGATTCCAGGTGGAGGGGCCGGGGGATCCAGTATTTAATACACTGGAAGGGGTATTCTCAAATGGAGCGCTCCTGGGAAAATGCCAAGGATGTGCATGCTCCCTTGCTAGTACACAAGTTTCATCAGCTTTTCCCCAATAAGCCACGGCCTAATCACCTACCAGAACTGAGCCCATTGCCTGAAGAAGACGAGGCTGCCCAGCCTGAGGAGTTCATAAGTTACCAGCATTTGCCTCAGCACCAGGCACCGGGGCCAGTGAGGGGGGAGGAGGGGGATTCTTGCCCATCCACCTCTGGGTTGCAGTTCCCAGGGGGAGGGGGGAAAGCCTTGCTAACCCTCTAGCTGTTTTTCAGAAACCGCCAGCTGCAACCGAGATGTTATCTGATCACACAGACACCGACACTTCCTTCCTTGACATTCCTTCTATGGTGGACTTGCCTCCTCTGACCAGCTCTCAGGAGGAGTTAGAGACGGAGTTCGATTCCCACGGGACTCTTGCTGAAACCAAGGACACAGGTGGGGAGGGGGTTTCGATGGAATGTTTTTCTGGAGGGGGAGGTGGTGTCAGGGAGATAGAGGATGGCAGCGGGGGGAGTTCCCTCAGAGAAGGGAAATGCGTGTGCAGTTCAGAAGCATTGGCCTTGTTTCCCAAATGCCTCCGGAAAGCTCCGCCCTAGCCTGGACTTATGTCTCTGGGATTCTTCAAGCCATTTTAGTTTAGCAGGATTCTGTAAGTAGGTAGCAAATAAACACTAGAGACTCGATTCCTAGCCTCGGCGTGTTATTTCTGCACTTACATCAGGACACAAACACTGTGAACCCCCTTGAGTTTAATTAGGTGTATTTTGAATTATTAAGTATAGGGTTACATATGGAATTATCAAAAATTACTCTTTTTTAAAAAAAAAACTCAACAAGAAGCTGCCATATTGCAGGCCTCTGGCATCATCATTTTATATAAAGGTATCTAATTTTCATTGGCAAATCTTGATAAAATAGTTAAGAGCAGAGACATCACACTGACAACAAAAGTCCACATAGTTAAAGCAATGGTATTCCCTGTAGTAACCTATGGCTGTGAGAGATGGACCATAAGGAAGGCTGAGCGAAGGAAGATAGATGCTTTTGAACTGTGGTGTTGGAGGAAAATTCTCAGAGTGCCTTGGACTGCAAGAAGATCAAACCAGTCCATACTCCAGGAAATAAAGCCAGACTGCTCACTTGAGGGAATGATATTAAAGGCAAAACTGAAGTACTTTGGCCACATAATGAGAAGACAGGATACCCTGGAGAAGAAGCTGATGCTAGGGAAAGTGGAAGGCAAAAGGAAGAGGGGCCGACCAAGGGCAAGATGGATGGATGGATGATATTCTGGAGGTGACAGACTCAACCATGGGGGAGCTGGGGATGGTGACGGCCGACAGGAAGCTCTGGCGTGGGCTGGTCCATGAAGTCACGAAGAGTCGGAAGCGACTGAACGAATAAACAACAACAACAACAACAACAATTTTCTAATAGTACCTGTAGATATTTCTCAAAAACATCTCCAGTAAGTGCAGCCATGGTTACATTGTTTACCTGTCCAGAAAAAGAAGGAAGCGGTATGTAGAAAACATGGTAAGGTAGGAAAGGATGAAGCCCTACAATGTGGTAAGGAGGAATACTCACTAGTTTAGCTTCTAGTTAAAAATAAGTTTTGTTACTTGTCTTAGAAACCATTTTGTGCATAAATGTGTTTTCTGACTTCTTAATATGTTCCACTGATCAAAATGCTTCCTTCTTATGTTTTCTAAACTAAACATGTAGGATCAGAATAATAGAGGTTATGCATACAGTTTTTGCACTGTAAGTAGATAGAACCTATTCTATTAGGTTATTAGTGGAAAGCACTGTTCTTTCCAGCCAATATTTTATATTAGAGGTTCACACAGTAAAACTGTCAAGGAATGTCTCAACTGAAATGGGGAGTATTGTTTTCTAAATTTGCTATACCATTACTTTACTAGATCAGAAACTAAACATTTGTAAGTGCATTGAATAAACTTCTTCTTTGAAAAAAATGAACTTGGGCAAATTTAGATTCCAAATTGGATTTGAGAAATGATGCTGTCTTCTGTGGTAGAGATTATGATACTGCTTTGAACATGCCTTTCATTATATTTTTCAATTATTTTACATAATTGCTTTGTTTTTATATATTGCCCAGAGCTTTTATGATCAGGTAAGCAAAGAACCAAATTAATAAACCAATTTCCTTTGATAGAAATCATTTAAAATAAAATCAATCTTGATTTTTCTTGACTTTCCAAGGAAATTGCTTTATATACTTATCTTCTAAAAAATTTCCCAGTACAACTTTTCTACACCTATATTTTGCAAAAATAAAAAACATTTTGGATGTTACCATCATACAAATGCTAATTTATCAATGTTATGCTATTTATCAGTTTTATGTATTAAATTTATTGCAGGATAAGAAAATAAGTAGGCGTGGCTTTTCCAAGAGAAAATGTACTGTGCTTTCATTTCAGTATCATACAGTGCCTTAAAAATTATAGATCCAGCTTGCAAAACTCCATGGTTCCTCCTTTGTACATGAAGAATTCTTCTTAGCAAGAATTCGTCATTTACTTAGTTCAATGTCACATAAACCATAAAAGAGAAGTACAGAGATAATAAAAGGATAAACATTGTATCTAGGGGCCCATACAAAGACATTTTTGAATCATTAAAGCAACCATGTCTTTTCCCAGCAGTGAAAATGAGGAACAACTTCCAAAGCAGCTATGTGAAGAGGAAAAATTGGTAGCAGCTTTAATTATTCAAAAAGTGATGCTTCTTTTAATAAATGAATTCATATTACTTGAAAAATTACTCTAATTGCTCAGATAAATGCAATATGTATATTTGTGTGTGTATGTGTACAAGAATTATATCTATGGGCATACCATACATGATAGTGCATGGCCAGTTAACTAGCTATGTTTTGTAACCAAAAGGCATCATGATTATAATTTTTTTTAAAAAAATCATGGACACCTTCATCTTTTAAATCAAACTTCCCTTGGCTCCTCCTGTTTGTGCTCTTCACTCTTCAGTTCTTTGGTTAAACATCCAAGACAAGCTGTGAATCATTGCACTGGTGAATAATTATTATTCATCACAAACATTTCCTTTTAAAAACAAGTCATCCTTGCTTGACAAGCCATAAATATTTAATATATGGATTTGTTTCAGGAAACAGTGGCTAAATCAGGAAAGTACGCTGCATTTAGAACCTGCAAAGATATAATGATATTATTTTGGGTTATAGGAATACAGTAGGAGTGAGATAAAGTAAGGGTATGCATTTTAAATTTTAATGCATAAGTGTTATGTTACTGTAGATCCATAGAGTTTCATTAGTATATATACTTTAATAGTTTAAATGGACTAGTGCAGAAAGTTGTATGGTTATTTTCACCTATACTAAAGGGAAAATAAAAGTGGAGGGTTTTATTAAAATATTTTTATAAGTTGTATTACATAAAAGATCAGGGCACTTTTTATTTTTAACATTTCTATACCAACTTAAAAGGTGGTGGAAATAGCATAGTTATTTCCATAGTCAAGTGTCATTGAGTCAACTCAGAACTATAGCAAATTATGAATTATATGAGTAAGTGCCTGCCATCTTGATCTGACTCCAGTGATAATCCATAGCTCTTCCAAGGAGATTCTCTTTGAACCCAACCATACATAATATAGATTGTCTTCCTTTTCTATATCCCTCATTTTTATAGGCTATCACCAGTTCACATAACATGCCCAAAGTATATGAGTTTTTGCTTGCCTATCATTGCCTCAAGATTGTCAGACTGCTTGATTGTTTTTGTAGTTCATGATACTCTTAGTATCTATCTTCAAATTCATAATTCAGAGGGCATGTGTCTTCTTTTTCTTACCATTTCCCAGTAGTACTTGACCACCAGGAAAACCATTGCTTTAACTCTTACTGCTTTAACTATTTGTTGACACAGAAATATTATTATCCTTTATGGTTGATCTTGTTGAAAATTATCATTGCCTTCCCTAGGATGATTAATCTTCTTTTTTCCTCTCTGGTACACTGTCCACCTTTATTTTGAGCCCATGAAAACAAAATTATGTACAACCCTTACTTCCTTGCTGTCCATTTTACTATGTTCACTAACCATGGTAGTTGACATTAACAATGTCTTTTTAATAGTCAACTTTTACCCAGATTTTTTATTTTTCCATTTTGATAGAATCTTAGTGTTGGAAATGACTGCAGAGATCATCCAGTCCAACCCTGCTCAGTGCAAGATCCACAAGAGCATTTATGACCAATGACAATCCTGTCTCTGTTTGAAGACCTCTAGCAAAGAAAAACTTATCATGTCATGTGGGATCCTGTTTCACTGGCTGACTGCTCATACAATCAGAAAGTTTTTCCAATCTAGCCTGAATTTCCTTCCTTGTATTTTTAACCATTGGCTCTGGTCCTGCCATCTAGGGCAATAAAAAGTCCACTTTGTGTTTTGTGTGACAGCCTTAACATTTGAAGACTTACAATATTTTTTTCTTCTTCATCATCATCTTTTCTGTCGGTTAAACAGATTATTTAATCATACCTGAGAGGGCTTGGTTTCCAGACTTTCATCATCTGGATAGCTCTGTTCCAAACTCGTTCAAATCTGCCACAGTCCCTTTTTAACTGTAATGCCCAGAATTAGATACAGCATTCCAAATTGGGTCTGGTCAGGAGAGAGTAGAATGGAAGATTTACTTCCTGTGATCTGAACTCTATGTTCCTGTTAATGGACCTCAATATAGTTTTTATCTTTTTTTAGAAACAGCATTTTACTTTTATAATGAGCTCTCCTGAGTCTTATTTGCATTCAGCTAGCAAGTGGTATCATCTGCAAAAGGTATTAGAAGAATCAGATGTCCTGACACTTGATTCTGCCATCTGTCTGTCTGTCTGTCTGTCTGTCTGTCTTATTTATTTATATTAAATGTTGAGGCCACCAAACTCCATAAAGACTCTGGGTGTCAATTTTGAAAGAATACATAACATAAAAGAGAAACCTGAATGCCCAGACAAAACCACAGAAATAACAAGCAAAAATTTGCCATTGGCTCCACAAACACACAAACACCAGGCTTGGGAACACAGTCATATCTTCAGAGATGTAGTGAAGGCTGGTTGCTGTACATATCTCTGGGAAGATATGTAAACCTTGGCATGATAACATTTAACTAAAGGGACCTGGAGCACATCCATTCTACTGGATGGGCAGAAAGTATCAGAGACAGGCACTCTCTCAGATAATAAGGCCTTATGAAATTAAGGGCTTCATAGGTGATGACCAGCACCTTGAATTGCACTTGGAAGCCACATGGTAACCAATACAGCTCACAAAACAGTGATGACACATGGTTATAGCAAGAAATGCCCATTAGTGGCTGCACCACTGTATTTTGAACCAGTTGTAGCTTTTTCAAGGGTGGTTCCATTGTAATAGTCTGTTTGTGATATCACTCAAGCATGAATGCCTGTTTGAAGGGCCTCCTGGTGCACAACTGAAGGAGCACAACTGTTGCACAAGGTGGACCTATGCAAAGGCCCTCCTGGCCTTAGCTGTCACCTGCTCTTTGAGCAGTGCTACAAATCCAGGAGGACCCCCATATTGCATACAATTTTTTAGTAGGGAAGTACAACCCCTTCCAAGACTAAAGATGAAAATAACCTAGACCTAGGGGGACTAAATAGCCATAGCTGCTCAGTCATATCAGGACTGAGCTTGTTTCACTCTGTCCAGAACCAAACAGCCTCCAAACACTTGACAGCTTCACCTGCATGCCCTGGGTTTGAGATGTACAATTGGATCTCATCAACATACTGATGATACCTGACCCCAAACTGATGGATGATCTCACCCAGTGGTTTCACATAGATTAACATCTATATGAAACTGCTGTGTGAGATCATCCATTAGTTTGGGGTCTGGTGAGATCAGTATGCTGATCTCAAGGGCGTGGTGAGAGGATTGAGCGCTGAGGCATCCCACAGGTGAGGGCCACAGATACGACTTTTCTTGCCCCTATCAGCACTGTCTGAAATTGCTGAAGAAGGAAGTAAACTACTGCAGCCTAGTGCCATCCACTCCCAACCTCTGCAGCTGCTCCGAAAGGATACTGTGGTGAATGGTATTGAAAGCCACTGAGAAATCAAGGAGCACAAAGATGGATATACCACCTCCATCCTGGCTCCACCAAAGGTCATTGACAAACATGAACAATGCTGTCTCAGTATTGTACCCTGACCTAAAACCTGACAGGAAAAGATCCAGATATTCTGCTTCCTCCAATACCCTGTGCAACTGCTGTCTGATCATCTCATCTGATTGTGTGGCCCTCTGCCTTTTATGAAACCTGCCTCTTCATTTGGCATTTTTCCCACGATGATTCAACACTTCTTTGTAAGAATATAAGCAAAATATCATTCATTGGAGGAATTAGTGTAATGGTTTCATGATTTGCAAATTCTCTTGCATCTTTCTAGTTCTGATTGGATACATGCATGAATACCTTTCAGTCTCTAGGCCACATACTCTTAGTCCATCTTTGTGACCTAGAACTCTTAGAGCTTTAACTGCCTTTTCTATTATAGCTTTAAACAATTCAACGGTACTTCAACTAATACCTGATACATTTCTTTCTGACAGTAGTCTATTGCCAGTTGTTACCTCTCTTTCAGGTAGAGCCAGTTTCTGAATTTATGTTTCTCCACAAATGTTTTGTTATCCAATAATCCTGATTCTCAAGGGCTTCAGTTGTTTTCCATTTTCCATAAGCTTCTGTTGTCTCTATTTGATTTCTTCCATGATTACTCTTGAGTAGTCCTTTAGCTGTACATTTTCCTATAATTTTTTTGATCTTAAAAACATCTCTGATTATCCCTCTTCTTTCTTTATTTGTTGACTTAATTGATATCTCTTTTATTGTCCGTTCCTAATTGAAGTTGAAAGTCTGTGTTCAGTTATGGTGCATCCTTCCTACTGCCCAAAGCTTTCATCCTCTATTTATTTTGCTTATCATGACACCTTATCCTAAAGGCCACTTGAATCTTTTCTCTTTGAAATTCTGAGAGGACTTTTCCACTTTATTTTTTCACAATGTCTCTTATTGCTTCTTACAGCTTTTCAGCTTCTCTTTAGCATAAGTTAACCATACAGAATTTGTTCCATACATTGATTTTATTTTTATTTATTTATTAAACAGATTTATAAAGCCACCCAACTCACACATGGTGACTCCGGGCAGCTTACAGAATTAAAAAACATAAAAACACAATAAACACCCCCCCAGGCAGCAGCAAAAACATTCATACCAGCCAATTGATTGGCTCCGATGCAACTTGGGGTCCCCAGGCCCATTGAAAAAACCACATCTTCAGGGCCTTCCAGAACAGGAGCAAGGAGGAGGCCAAGCTTATATCTGGGGGGATGATGTTCCAAAGGGAGGGAGCCACTACGGAGAAGGCCCTTTTCCTTTGTCCCACTAGATGTACCTCCCTAACTGAAGGGACCCGCAACATGCCCTGCCTCCCTGCTCTGGTGGGTTGGGTGTATGTAACTGGGGAAAGGCGGCCTGCAAATAACCTGGCCCCAAGCCATGTAGGGCTTTAAAGGTGATAACCAGCACCTTGAATTGGACCCGGAAGCAAATTGACAACCAATGCAGCTCCCGCAAAAGAGGTGACACATGGGCAAGTCTAGGCTTGCACAAAACTATGTGGGCCACTGCATTTTTAACCAATTGAAGCTTCTGGATACTTTTCAAGGGCAGCCCCATGTAGAGTGCATTACAATAGTCCAAATGAGAGGTGACTAGGGCATGGGTGACTGTGAGAAGGGCCTGTTGGTCCAGGAATGGGCATGGCTGGCACACAACATGCAGTTGGGCAAAGGCTCTCCTGGCCACGACTGCCACCTGCTCTTTGAGCAGGAGTTGTAAGTCCAGGAGTACCCCCAGGTTAAGCACAGGGTCTGTCTGGGGCAGTGCAACCCCATCCAAGACCAAAGATGGTAATTCTCTGGAAACCAAAGAGCCCCAAACCCACAGCCATTCTGTCTTGCCAGGGTTCAACTTCAACCTGTTGCTCCCCATCCAGATCTCAACAGCCTCCAGGCACCAGGAAAGGGCGGTTGCAGCATTGCTCAACTCACCATGGGCAGAGATGTATAACTGAGAATTATCAGCATACTGATATCTCACCCCATGGTGATGGATGATCTCACCCAGCGGCTTCATGTAGATGTTAAACAGGAGTGGAGAGAGCACTGACCCCTGCAGCACCCCACAAAGCAGGGGCCAAGGGCAGAACCTCTCGCCCCTGATCAACACTGACTGGAAATGGCCCCAGAGGAAGGAGGTAAACCAGGACAACACAGTGCCCCCCACCCCAAACCCCTGAAGCTGCTCCAGAAGGATATCATGGTTGATGGTATCAAAAGCCACCAAGAGGTCAAGAAGAGCCAGGATGGTTGCATACCCTCCATCCCACTCCCGCCAGAGATCATCTAAAAGCATGACCAGTGCTGTTTCTATCCCATATCCAGGCCTGAATGCTGACTGAAAGGGGTCCAGATAATCTGTTTCATCCAGGATCCTCTGGAGCTGCAGCATGACCACCTTCTCAACAACCTTGAGAAGGGGAGGTTGGAGACAGGATGAAAACTGTCCATCTGGGTGGGATCCAGTGATGGCTTCTTAAGGAGGGGCAAACCACAGCCTCTTTAAAAGGTTGGGGCACAACCCCCTCCTCCAGAGAGGCATTAGTCATCCCCAGTACGTTGGCCAGGTCAAATATTGCTGGCATACCTACTCTTTTAATTCAAATATTTCACATCAGTTATCCATGATCTGTTCAACAATCTGATCCTAGAAGCATCTGGGCTGATCATTTTTCCCTTTGGTATTTCTTTTTGTATATTTGATTTGATTCCAAAATTGTCCATTACAGTGATTTTCAGGTTTAGAGTCTTATTTGTTTGAAATATATATTAACAACAAATAATTCTCTTTCCAAAAATGATGTTAACCTACTTGAGGGATTAATTTGTTGTTTATTCGTTCAGTCGCTTCCGACTCTTCGTGACTTCATGGACCAGCCCACGCCAGAGCTTTCTGTCAGCCGTCACCATCCCCAGCTCCCGCATGGTTAAGTCCGTCACCTCCAGAATATAATCCATCCATCTTGCCCTTGGTCGGCCCCTCTTCCTTTTGCCTTCCACTTTCCCTAGCATCAGCTTCTTCTCCAGGGTATCCTGTCTTCTCATTATGTGGCCAAAGTACTTCAGTTTTGCCTTAATATCATTCCCTCAAGTGAGCAGTCTGGCTTTATTTCCTGGAGTATGGACTGGTTTGATCTTCTTGCAGTCCAAGGCACTCTCAGAATTTTCCTCCAACACCACAGTTCAAAAGCATCTATCTTCCTTTGCTCAGCCTTCCTTATGGTCCATCTCTCACAGCCATAGGTTACTACAGGGAATACCATTGCTTTAACTATGCGGACTTTTGTTGTCAGTGTGATGTCTCTGCTCTTAAATATTTTATCAAGATTTGCCATTGCTCTCCTCCCAAGAAGTAGACGTCTTCAGATTTCCTGGCTGCAGTCAGCATCTGCAGTAATCTTTGCGCCTAGAAATACAAAGTCTGTCACTGCTTCCACTTTTTCTCCCTCTATTTGCCAGTTATAAATCAAGCTGGTTGCCATAATCTTGGTTTTTTTGAGGTTTAACTGCAACCCAGCTTTTGCACTTTCTTCTTTCACCTTCGTCATAAGGCTCCTCAACTCCTCCTCGCTTTCAGCCATCAAAGTGGTATCATCTGCATATCTAAGATTGTTAATGTTTCTTCCAGCGATTTTAACTCCAGCCTTGGATTCCTCAAGCCCAGCACATCGCATGATGTGTTCTGCATACAGGTTGAATAGGTAGGGGGAGAGTATACAGCCCTGCCATACTCCTTTCCAATCTTAAACCAGTCTGTTGTTCCGTGCTTTGTTCTTACCGTTGCTACTTGGTCGTTATACAGATTCCTCAGGAGGAAGACAAGATGACTTGGTATCCCCATACCACCAAGAACTTGCCACAATTTGTTATGATCCACACAGTCAAAGGCTTTAGAATAGTCAATAAAACAAAAATAGATTTTTTCCTGAAACTCCCTGGCATTCTCCATTATCCAGCGGATATTGGCAATTTGGTCTCTAGTTCCTCTGCCTTTTCTAAACCCAGCTTGTACATCTGGCAATTCTCGCTCCATGAATTGCTGGAGTCTACCTTGCAAGATCTTGAGCATTACCTTACTGGCATGTGAAATAAGTGCCACTGTTCGATAGTTTGAACATTCTTTAGTGCTTCCCTTTTTTGGTATGGGGATATAAGTTGATTTTTTCCAATCTGATGGCCATTCTTGTGTTTTCCAAATTTGATGGCATATGGCATGCATCACCTTGACAGCATCATCTTGCAAGATTTTAAACAGTTCAGCTGGGATACCGTCGTCTCCTGCTGCCTTGTTATTAGCAATGCTTCTTAAGGCCCATTCAACCTCACTCTTCAGGATGTCTGGCTCTAACTCACTGACCACACCATCAAAGCTATCTCCAATATTATTATCCTTCCTATACAGATCTTCCGTATATTCTTGCCACCTTTTCTTGATCTCTTCTGCTTCTGTTAGGTCCTTACCATCTTCGTTTTTGATCATACCCATTTTTGCCTGGAATTTACCTCCGGTGTTTCTAATTTTCTGGAAGAGGTCTCTTGTCCTTCCTATTCTATTGTCTTCTTCCACTTCCGCACATTGCTTGTTTAAAAATAATTCCTTACAGTATCTCTTCTGGCTAACCTCTGGAATTTTGCATTTAATTGGGCATATCTCCCCCTATCACTGTTGCCTTTTGCTTTCCTTCTTTCTTGGGCTACTTCCATTGTCTCAGCAGACAGCCATCTTGCCTTCTTGGTTTTCTTTTTCTTTGGGACGTTTTTCATTGCCGCCTCCTGAACAATGTTACAACTTCTGTCCATAGTTCTTTCGGGACCCTATCTACTAAATCTAGTCCTTTAAATCTATTCTTCACCTCCACTGCATATTCCTTAGGAATATTAGTGAGCTCATATCTAACTGATCTGTGGGTCTTCCCTATTCTCTTTAGTCTGATTCTAAATTTTGCAATAAGAAGTTCGTGATCTGAACTACAGTCAGCTCCAGGTCTTGTTTTTACCTACTGTATAGATGTCCGCCACCTTTGGCTGCTAAGGATGTAGTCAATCTGATTTCGGTGTCGACCATCTGGTGAAGTCCATGTATAAAGTCGTCTTTTAGGTTGTTGGAAGAGAGTATTTGTTATGCACAGTGAGTTGTCTTGGCAAAATTCTATCAGCCTATGTCCTGCTTCATTTTGTTCTCCCAGACCATGCTTGCCTGTAATTCCAGGTGTCGTCTGACTACCCACCTTAGCATTCCAGTCTCCTGTAATGAAAATAACATCTCTGTTTGGTGTATTATCCAGTAGGTGCTGCAGATCCTCATAGAACTGATCTACTTCTGCTTCTTCAGCATCTGTGGTTCAGGCGTATATTTGGATCACTGTGATGTTAAATGGCTTACCCTGAATTTGAATTGAGTTCATTCTATCATTTTTTGGATTGTATCCAAGCACTGCTTTAGCCACTTTATTATTAATTATGAAGGCTACTCCATTTCTTCTGTGGTCCTCTTGTCCACAGTAGTAGATCTGGTGGTCATCTGATGTGAAGTGGCCCATTCCAGTCCATTTCAGTTCACTGACACCCAAAATGTCTATATTTAATCTTGACATCTCACCAATAACCACATCCAATTTGCCCTGGCTCATAGATCTTACATTCCAGGTTCCTATGGTGTGTTGATCTTTAGAACATTGGATTCGTTGTTCACCACCAGCATCGTCGGCCACTAGCCGTCCTTTCGGCTTTGAGCTAGCTGCGTCATCACATCTGGGGCTAGTTGAACGTATCCTCTGTTCCTCCCCAGTAGCATTTTGACCATCTTCCGACCTGAGAGTCTCATCTTCCGATGGTATACCGACATATCTCTGGTTGTACTGATCTATTTAGTTTTCACGGCAAGAATACTGGTGTGGGTTGCCATTACCTTCCCCAGGGATGGTATTTAGTCTGACCTCTCTGCCACGACCTTCCCGTCTTGGGTGTCCCTTCACGGTTTAGCTCATGGTTTCATTGAGGTGCTCAAGCTCCAGCACCACGACAAGGTAATGATCTCCTTTGCTGGAGTGATGGATTAATGCATTTACTCAATTCAAAACTTCATGCAATTCTAGTTTCCTCTATTTCTCCAACTTTTTTTCCTTCCCATTATCTATTAATAGCACCAGCTCCTTTCTAGATTTTGTGTTTAATATCTTTTGCAAATTGCCATAGAGTTCTTCAATGTTTTCCACCATTGTCCTTGTAGTAGGTGAGTATAGTCATATAACATTAATGTTCAGTAGATATCACTAATTCTAATAGATATTGAAATGCTCTTGGCATTCCAGAAAGTTCTGAAGACTCTCCATTTTAAGTAGGCATTTTTATTTGAGTTGATGGTGGCTGGATACTTATTTTTACTTAACTTATGCTGGATCAAGGGTTAGGGTTAATTTTATGTTTGTATTGTTTATTTTATGTTTTTGTGTTAACTGCGTAGAGTTGATTGATTGGATCAATAAAAATTATAAAATAAATACATTGGATTATAGACATTTACATACCATTACTTCATATGGTAGAATACCACAAATAGTGAAATGGCCCATTCTAGTCTGCTATTCACTTATTCCTAAAGTATCAAATTCAGTACACTTACATTTCCACTTTGAAAATTTCAAATTTTTTCTGGTCCATGTTCCATCTGACAGCTGTATGTGGCCTTGTAAAATGAATTCTGTTTTCAATACTTATACCAGTGTAGAAGAATAAGACATGTGGGAAAGAGAAAGTTGGAAAGAAATGAGGAGACATATGAAAGGGATATGAAATTGACCAGCGATATTGACTGATATACTGACCTAGCTTTCTATTTGTATCTAACAGAGAGAGAAAGATAAGAGGAAAGTTGGAGACAAATAAACCATATGCTGGCTGCCTTTGGAAGTCAAAGCAAGCAGAGCAGTACATGGAGTCTGCTTGGTGAGACTGGCAAGAGTCTGATTGGTGAAATTAGCAAGAGTAGACTTGGTGAAATGGCAGGCACAAGCTGGAAGACTGTTGGCCTACTGCCTGATGAAGATGGATTTATTTCCAACTTATTTATTTCCAACTTATATCACCGCCCATCTCCCCCCACAAGGGGACTCTGGGCAGTTTACAATCAAGTTAGTAATTAAAAACATATAAAATACTTTATACAATTTAAATATTAAAGATATAAAATCCAAGAGGCTGTTATGTAATGTTTGCGAGCCGAACTCTACGGATTGCCGATCACTGGGCCAAATTTCAGCGGAACCTTGGGGCTTCTGTTAGAGCAGCTTCAATGAGCAAAGAGGTAGTCTTCAAAAAGCAGCAGCCACAGCAAGAGAGTCACTGAAAGTAGTTGGTAGTTAAGCCTGGACCGTGACAGATACGAAGATAGGACATGACTACCTTCTCTGCTTCTTAGGTAGATTAGAAGATGGACCAGGGTGAGTAAATTGTTCTATGTGGGGAAGATAGAGAGTGTAATGAAGAATTACCACTCTAGAATGAGAATATGGGGAATTATTCCAATCAACTAGCATGAGACCTAGTGAAAGGGGAGTTCTTGGGCGATGGGAAAGCTGGTTGCTGTTTTTGTGAAGGAATTAGTATAATGCAGAATGATTTTGTGATGAATCTGATCCTTAGTTATTAATTCAGTCTCTCTCAATCACAAGCCATCTTAGGATGTGGAAGAAATCTTTATTAATACAGGTGATCAATCCAAGCCAAAGATCAGACTGAAGAAAAGCCTGCGCAATTGCTATGCTAAAATCCCCCTTTGTGCCAGCCCCTCCCTAAATGCTGAATTCTTTCTAACAGCTTCTAACTCCCAGCTATTCCAAGGGCTAGATTACCACTGAAACAATGTTCCCTCCTCTCACATTCCTTGAAGTGTGTCTGGTGGCATGTAACACACTAAAAATAGATCTGGCTTCCTGTCTCATACTAAGTATGCATTTCAGGATATTGGATAGCTGGAATAAAAAATGGAAGTCATTGTGCTGAAATACTCTTCTGTTATCATGCTGGCATTCAGATCTAAATCAAAACAACAGTACAACTTATGGATGGGGCCATCCTAAAGTGCATTAGTTCTCATACTTCCTACATTAGTTCTCAGATGCACGCAGGACAGGCAGAATTGGGAAAGGGAAAACAATCTCACTTTCATAGATTACTTGCTGGAGAGCACAAATTGGACTCTAACCTGGACCCCTTATAAACCCACATTTATACATTTATTCTGAGAAACAGTGTATGTGGGCTTTGCAGAATTTTATGTAAGAAAAATATAGTGATTCTACCAAACACTATTACCTACCTTTTGCCTCATATATGTAGAGTTTTTGAAAGCCTGTTTGAAAGAATACTGACAAAGAAGTTCATTTGAATATGAATTGATGGATATTTCAAAAGCTTTCAGCCTCACCTTGTTTCTGATCTGTGCCACTCTACCCCCCAGAACTTTCCATTAATTTCATGCCTATTATTAAAACTGGCATCAGAGTTTTGGTATGTTGTGCATTCAGCTGTATAATTGTAAGGAACATCTGGTATCAATCAGAACTCTTCAGTGTTAAATTCCTATAATGACAATGTCAGCAATATGAACTTATTAGAAAATATATGATACTTGCAGTTTCGTTGATAAGAAGCCAGCTCTGCAAAATAATCCTCTTCTTAAAAGCCTACAGATTTAGGAACTTGAGAAAGAGACGGAGGGGTGGGGGTGGGGGAACAATGAGTTTTGTTTATTCTTTTATTACTGAATATTATTGTAATGTTACAATATGAAAGAGCATGAAACATAAAGAATAATAAATTATAGGGCACAGGGCAAAAACATAGAAACAGTATTAATTGTAGGTAATGGTGTTTAAGGATGCGCTTCATTTTGACAAAGGTTAAAGTGAAGTGCTTCTTCAAAGTTGTTTTGTGGAGCAACATGGCTGCTTCTGTCAGATTTCCCACATGAAAATTGTTTTGGCAAATTGTTTTCTATACAAAGCACAGCTTTCTCATGGTGATGTGAAGTGCAGGTGGCCAGATAACAACTGTCACGTGTGTATTGTTTTGGCTAGTTCCTAAACGCTTGCATGGGAACAAGTCCTCCTGATTCCCTCTGTGGGAAGCCTGCTCCGGGGGGAGCAGAGGGATGGAGGAGACAGCATGCTTGCTGCGACATTGCCACCTATTGGCAGGTTATGCTTTTGGACTAACCTAAGTTTTCCTCCAATCAGAAAGCTGGAAACAGCCTATTTCTATCCATGCAAAATGGTGTTCTATGCTTCTTGACTTCTGTCCGGTCTTTTAGCCATGTTCATGTGTGTGTTCTACTTCTGAAGACTGGGAAGTGCGTAGCTATGCGTGGCTGTGTGTGTAGGCCATGGCATGAGCCCCTTCATGTCTGTTAATGGAAACAATACACGAAACTCTGCTTGTAAGTTTGTTTTTCCTTTTTGCAATAATGTAACTGTATATACATTTATTGCCTTTATTACAAGTAAACATTTTAGCCATAAAAGCTGCACTCTGTCTGTTTACTCTCAAGCCTTGATTTTTCCCTATAAGCCAGCGTACATCCTATCAGCTTCACATCTAAGAGTGAAGTGAAACTGTTGCTCAGTTTGCTGCCTTCAGCAAACATTTGGTGACCACTACAAAGGCAGCCCTTCTTACTTCTACCAGGCTACTTGCCAAGCATTTTGATTAACACTGCAGGGGACACGCTGTTCTCCTCCTCTGGACCACTGCATCAGGTTTTGATTAGCATCCTGGACAACATACATCTCTGTCTTCTCTGACATGTATAAACACTACTGCCCAGGCACAATGCTTGCACAGAAGCCTCTTTTACTCTGGCAAAAATCAGATAGGAGACAGGTGTCAGGCTGCTCAGTTTAGGAATCCATTGCTGCTTCCTTCCCAAAGACTAAGCTTTATTGCAAATAGTTTATCAATCAACTTATCTACTCTGACAGAGAAGAACTCTTAAAATGCAACTTTATGTGGCCTCAGGCTTTTTGTAGGTTTCTATTTTACAGATGTGAAATGGAGTTTAAGAGAAGCTATGCATCATGAGTCTACACTGTATTCCTTCTGCAGAAGGAACATAGGCTGTTGAGATAATCTGCTGAAGTTCCCTTTCTTTTCTGTTCTGAGTGTTTTAATTTTATTGTGTGGACTGATATTTAAGTCTTGAGAAACACCATACCTAGTTGAGTCTTTCTTTTGTCTGCTGCATTTTTCCCCCATGGATAGAAAAAGTGATGGAAAATTATGGCAGGTTATGAATGAAAAATGTTGATACCTAAACCCTTCTAAAACTCCTTCTTTGAAGCAAGGTAGGGCAGGTTCATACTTATTGTTTAACATGCTATTGTCCTATGAGTATTGTCCAATGGTCATACTGGTTTGACTTTAAACTGGCTTAAGAAAATCCTGTCTTACTTACTTCATAGTTCATACTTACTTACATACTTCATACTTACTTACTTACTTCATACTTCATGGCACTCTGAGGTAAATATTAGGAATAGAAAAAGTGCAATGGCAGTACAAATGCCACATATACACATGCCTCTTAATGTGTTTGGATGTAAGCTGTATTTGTGTCCATAAATGCACACTGAATATTAAGGGAACGGCAGGTTTTCTTATGCCTTATGTGAATGATTTAGGCTTGAGCAACTGTGGATCAAACCCTAGGTTTGAACGTTACATTAGGATTCCAAGCAACTGATGTAGTGCAGAGAGACTAAAACATTGAACCATTAGGTACCAAATAAGCATAGGTATGTACAGGTTGATAGTTGCTGTAAATGTCAGTTGCTATAAGAATAACTAAATTATGGAAGTAATTTATTCTAAAAAAAACTATTCAGTGCAAGGAAATTTATTGTGAGGAGGCGAAATACATTAACTATCACTGTAACATTTTACAGGAAGAAGATAGTCATTGTGGAATAGAAGTAAATAAGCAACAGACTCCTAATAGTGTTTTGCCTTTGGAAGCAGGCAATCTTGTCATTGTATTAACTTCTACAGATAGCCAAGAAGATGTCATGTTATTTATTGGGAAGGTCACCCAGTACACTCAAATACTCATTTAAATTGGTTGTGCTTGATTACTAGAGGCTATTCTTACTGCACTCATCAGCATTCTCCATCTTACAGTGAAAGAAAATGAAAAGAAGGAGGTATGGGAATAATAGCAAAAGCTGAGCAGAGCAGAAATATGTTGCTTTCTGTATCATTGCTCTCTCAGGACTCCCATCTCACCTTTAGTGAAACATCTTTCAAGTTAATTAAAAAATGCATATATCCAGAGCTCCAATGGTTAATCCTAAAGTACATGATAAGCAGGGATATACTATATACAGGTTACCAAACAATGTAATCATTTGACCCTATTGCTTTCTGACCTTTGACCTCAGGTAGAGATATAGTTCCAATTTTAACTTGTAATTCTGTTTTTGAAAATAATATAGATCTCTAACCCAAAAGCTAAACTATACTTATTTTTCCCTGCTTGGGAAATAATTTCCATGTTTCTAGTGTCCTATTTCTATGGGCTTCCCTGGAAATAAATCTTATGGTGTTGGAAGGAAAATTTAAAAAAATACAAGCATCATATAAGATTTAAGATATTAAAAACAGACAAAAAATTCCTGTAAGTTAGGCTAGGAACTCATTTTTTCTTAGTGTTTCAGTCCTATGTAAATTATATTCCTAAACTAAATAATTTTTCAGCAGTGTGACATTTAAGCTTATGCTGGAAATGATGGTTACAGAATTAATTGGAATATGCTTCAATCCACATGATTTATTGCCAGCAGATATATACAACAAAACATGTGTATATAAATTGTCATGGGCAAATGCACTTCCTGGATCTGTATTTCCATACTTTGCCAAGGGTATTTATATCACAAATCATGTTTTACAATTTAGGTTGATTTCATCTGCTTTGATGTACTGTTAGGTCATATAGATGAATCATCTTGATTGTCCATTAGAAATATTATATATTCAACTTTAAATGATATCATTGCAATGAAGGCAGGACTTGAAGTGATAAAGCTATTTCTCTCTCTTCTCTATTCAGGAACATTAAAATGGAGTTTAATCTTAGGATAGTCAGTTAGTAATATGTGATCTAAATCTACTCCTTACATGTTCTTGGGGACAACCAGATTTATCTTCAGATTTACCAAACATTGTCTCAGCCTTATCTACTTCACAGAATTGTTTTAAATTTAAATGTTTTAAATATAACATGAAGAAATGGAAAGAGCAACAAATCTGATTTGTTGGATACCTCAAATTAAAAACTCAATATGCTGCCAAACTGACTATAAAATGAAAGATCAGAATGGTCTAAACCTAATTGAGAGGGGTAACCCTTTAGATTTCAAAAATCCAAAATGAACCAATTCAAACTATTGTCGCATCATACAATTAGCAGGCTTATAATATGCAACAATATCATTTTCAATATATTTTTTTAAACCACAAAATTTGTTATCCCCAAATTTCACAAAACAGAATGTAATATTGTCATATAATGCTGTGATGGCACCTGATGGGGGTTCTTGAAAGGGGCAAAACATGGAATTTGTTTTCTCCCCTCTCAGGTGCTTTTTCCCCCTCCCAGTGTACATAATCAGAAGGCAATGGTACATAGTACAACAATTGGACAGGTTTTTCAACTCAAAGCTTTAAAACAGTTGTCCCTTTAATGCATTTTCCAGTTGCAGCACACCAGTAATTAGAGGTATACATCATTAACTGAATTTTCCCAACTAATGTTGAGGGACTGTTTGCACTAGCATGTTTAAGGTGCTGGACTAGGAATGTTGAGCTCTGACTTACGTAGGTGTTGAAGCCAACTGGAGACTGCCACTCTCTCTCAGCCCCAGGAAGAAGAAAATGGCAAACTACTTCTGAAAATGTCTACAAAACTTTCCCATGTGGTTGCCAGGAATCAAGATCGACCAACAGGCAAAAAACAACAACAACAACAGAGATTACTAATAAGATAATTACCAATAGTTGTCTTGTATCTCTTTGATTCCAAAAATTTCCGATGTGGAAAAGACAGTATGAGAAGTAGCAGACAAAAAGCAGAAAATTAAATAGCAAGCTCTATAATGAAGAAGCTCTTACACACTGCACGTGCACCCTCACAAACCTTACACAAAGTTCCTCTTCATCTCATGTTTTATATGAGATGTGCTCTTCCCAGCTGCTTTTCATCAATCTTGTCATGGAATATTGAAATTTAGAAAGTTTAGGGAGGAGTTTAGCTATTCTTGTGAGCTCTTGATCATGGAGGTTTATGTCCTGGCTCTTGATACTTTTTCCATCAGTTATATTTTGATCTTCTGCTGGCCTTTGGGATATTGTTTTTTTTACTCCACTTAGTAAGATGGTGCACTTACTCCTTTTTATCCATGCACCTATGGACTCAGACTGTATGTACTTCATATAGTTAATTAAGCTCACTATCAAACATGATCACTAAAAGAGATCATGTACTGAGCAAACCTGCAAAGAGGTTGCACTGCCTTCAAACATAGATTTTCTCTGATTCAGGTAGTCCTTGATTTCTGTATATCCAAACTATCTTTACAACCAGGGTAGCAGTCACAAGGAATAAAAATAGGACATGAATAAGCATAAATTTTGATAAGTTTTAAAGATGGAAAGTTGATAACCTGAAGTTAAGGAACATTTATGTCTTCTCATCAGGGCAATGTAGCTGTTTCATCAAGCAATTCACTTTATGAAAGATAAACTTTGGCTTGTGGATACAAAAAATATTGCTCATCTAATTTATTTGGTGAGATTGTAGGATGCAATTCTAGAAATTTAAAGCAAATATATATTTGTGAATCATTATGTTTTGTTACAAAATCTAGATGTAATCTGCTGCAAAAAATACCTTGCTTACTTGGTCCTTCTTGTGACTCTCTTGGCGATCACTCGTAAGCGAGTAAGATTGTCTTCCAGGGACCACTGCCTACATGAAACATCTATTAATTAGAAATACATATAAAAAGTCACAGGGGAATTTGTATTCACCATAAATAGATTTGAATAAAGATAATGTGGTGATAAAAGGTACCCCCCTATACACATTTAAGCTGTATCCACTACCAAACCTGCTATGCTCCCCCCCCCATACATATGAACTGATTAAAGTGCCCTTGTAAGAAAGCATTCATAGCAGCTAAACTGACCCTGAGCGGTGACAGAGAGAAGAATCTGCCAGGAACCTGTGGCACAGTAAACCAAACTGTTTCTATTCACTGACCATATCTCAGAGATAGTGTGGCTAGAATGCTGACCTAGAGGAAGGGATAAATAGTAATAAGGTCACAAGGATAGGTTTATCTAGAACATTCCAACATCACTCTGTAATTTCCACTGTGTCTGCCTTTTTCCTTTGTCTTGTCTTTGCATTGTAGTAGGCCAAAGGTACATAAATGCTGGTTCTGCTTTTGCTCATGGCTGTTCAGCAAAGTGCCACAGCTTTGCTGGGAACCCAGTATATATACTGTTTATTGATTACATACTAAATAAAATTATGTTGTATCTTCAAAGTGACTTGGTTGCTTTAGGTGAGCCAGGTTTTGGCTACAACAATACATATTCTTCATTTGTTGTCTAATGTTGGAGTTGTTCAGAAGTACAATATGGAATATTCAAGAAAAAAGCATCCTAAAGCATACCCAACATCAGAATTTTATATGTCTGATTTAACATTGTTACACAGTACCAGAAACAGTGGTAATATTACCATTTCCAAAATAAAACCTAACATTCAGAGCAGTTTAGATATGCAGTCAAATCAAATGTTCATGCTTTTCTTGGATGCTTCTATGAACAGTGTTTTTTTTTGTCCAATTTTTATCAAGAGTTTTGAAAAGAGGATAAAAACTAATAAGAACTAATATAAAGTAAAGAAAATAAAGAAAGGAAAAAAGAAGAAAGAAGAAAAAGACAAAAAGTGCAAAAAGAAAGGATGAAAAGAAATTGAAAGAAGTAGCTTTTGATTTTCTTTGCCACAAATATAACTACGATTACAAAATTACCTTTTACTCTATGGTTACAAAAAGAAAAGTTCTCTTTTTTTCTATTATCTATTTTTTCTAATCTTCAAAGCCATAAATCATAAGATCATGTGAATGGTATTAAAACAAACCATTTCATATAATCTTCCAAGATGGAAGATGGAGATCACACTAACTAGCAATAGCCTAAAGCTGATGCAGTAAAGCACAATTTGTAGCAAGTGCTTATCAGGCATTAAGGTATATACATAACTGCCCTAGGGTGTGGCTAGCATCCATTTGGTATGAGGTCAATCCTACTTCTTTCCACACTTCTCTGAAAATATGAGATCTCCTGAACAAAAAGTATATACTAAAAATGTGTGCTTAAATAATTTTTAGCAGTAGGTTGGAGATATATTTGACAAGAAACTTATGGACTCACTGAACTTCACCCCTGTTTTACATTAAGTGCTCACCAAATACATGTCACTTTCTTCTATTTTACCTTTTAATTAATTTGTTTTCCTATCTGGTGCACAAAGAAAGTTGGGGGGGGGGGTGGAATATCTGTTGCAGTGAACATTTAAGCATAATTTCTGTAAAGAGCTTTATTCAATTGAGCTTGCTGACTGTTCTCAAATTGTGCAATTCCCATAGCTATAATCATTAATACATGCACGCACTAGATTATTATTAGTTAATCCCATTGTCTAGGGCAATTGTTTGGAGTATTTTGTTGGTCTATGTTTTGAGTCATCTAGCTTGGTAGTAGTTCTAAGGAGTCATTTTGAGGGAAGAAATAATTGAACATGCATTCTCTGTTAATATGGTGATTATTTTTAAAATAGAGCCTACGTGGGTGTTGAGCCTACATGGTAGTTGAAGCATCTGACAGCAAAAACTCACCAGAAATAATTACTGAATACTGAATTCTTATTCTGAGAAGTTTAAAGGTACATGTAATCAGAGAGCAGATTTATTACACAGAGGCAAACATGTGAAACTTCCAATAACATGTGATAGGTTTACTGCTAACTTAGTGAATATGGTAACAGTTACAGGCTGGACTTAATAACTGGAGGTCAGTAACTGCCAGTTGTGAGGAAGGACACCCTACAAGTACAGTTTTCTGAATGAACTTCAACTTACTACTAAGTGGAAAATGAGATTGTACATAGTTATCATAAATATAATTATTAGTTATTATTCTACCTTCTGTCTTGGGAATTTGGACAGGAAGTAGTTAATGAAGACTTAAAATTGGACAAGCCTGTTGGACAGATGTTCCTATCCCTTTCTTTAAAAAATTGCTGGTTAAATAGCCAGTGATTGTTCTTACTAAATAGCATGGCAATATCTAGAAATAATAGTCCATGAGATGGATTGTGCTCTGTCCCACTTTATGCTTGCAGCATGAATTCCAAATTTGTGAAGTCAATTATAAGAAAGGTACAGTGGAAATTGTCTCCTGCACTTGTCCTTTTGACTGTGTCAGCTCAGTCAGTAGGAGCAAAGATGTCCTTACATAGTTCTGGCCACAGCTGATTTACTCTCTGGAGGGTCTTCACAGGAGTAGAGAGGAACGCCCCCCCCCCCAGAAATAACAGTGAAGAAAGTTTACTCCTCCTCCTATCAACTTATGCTTGGCCCTCTTCATCACGTTGCTGCCATTCATTAGTTCTGCACACATGTACATAGCTATACAACCAAGTCTCCAAACCTGTCAAGTCTCCAATCAAGTGGCATAATGAAGGAAACACTGTGGTGTCATGATGGGTTGGAAACATGGCAGGATCTCACACTGTTTCTCTCAATGTGCTACTTGCTAAGAGATAACCCACTGATGAAATTTATCCTCTCTATGGGTTTGACATGCTGCCTACATGAACTAGCTAAAGAGAAGGATGAAAAATTACCCATCACATTAGGGAAGGCTAATATTAGGGCTATATTATGGAAGGCTACTATATAGGATCTGTTGTAGCTGTGGAACCTCACATTTAAACATGATATAAAATCTTGTTTAAATTAAACCAATTTTATGCCAGCCAATTACAGCCCAAAATGAGAAATTATATTTTTTAATGGCACTTCATGTACAAAAAACTAGATATTTGCTATCCATTATGAAACTAGCTAATCTTCTGCTAACTACTATGAACCCAATTAAGAGTGGATGTCATAATGAGAGCCATACAATTACTATTAAGCAGTTGAATTATGTGGAAAAAATTGTATCCTCAGAATTTCCCTTTTATTGTTGAAAATCAAAGCCAAATTCATTTGTAGTGCAATAATCTCTTTCCATAATGATGAAATTATTTTTTATAATTTATGGTAAAATAAATTTAGTTTAACCATTTTGCTTATACAATATGCAGAATATCTACAACCTATCAAGCTCATTATCCAATGACTTTACAGACTGAATGAGTTAGTATGTAATGGTCTACAAAATCCAATGAAAAAGATCTATTTCCTCTGGCAGGTAAAGTAAATTGTTAGGGAGGCAAATATTACCCAGTGATGCCACTCATAAACTTGAAGTTCCTTAAAACAGAAATGAATCAGTTGCTGACAATATCTTGCCCCATCAGGTTTATACATTCATTAACCTATATTATGCAAGTCATATTTCTAACAAACAAATTTAATCAGAGGCAAAGGGTCCTCCTAGACACGTGTGCATTAAGATTGTAGCCTAAAAGCTGTTCTTGGATTGCTTTTCTCAAAATAACATGCACTGAATTTGATATTATAAAATTGTTGTTCTAAATATAATCTTTTGTCAGTAAAGATTTATAAGCAAGCCGCTAATTATAAACATAGATTAAAAATCAGTTCATAAACTAAGCCATAAAAATTATATTTTTTATATAACTTATATTTATATCATTAAGAAACAGTGCACAGAGACAAAGCAGTGTAACACAAGCCTGTCAGTAATTCTAAACAACATTAACTATTGAACTCAAAGGGTGAATCTCCCTGTCTCCTGAAGGGAAGAGGGCTCTGAACTTGCATAGACTTGTCTCACCTACAATATACTGAGCAGTCTTGTTAAAACACAGCATATACCTAAACCATCTAACTCTGATAAATATGCCCTGTATAACCATCTTTGTATAGCAACTTTTCTTATTTTCTTCTGGGCTTTTTCACCCCTCCTTTTGGGTTAAACTCTTGCTAGTAATATGACCATTGCCATTGTGTAAGAAAAGGAAACAGGATTCTTAAATGGACAGTACCTAAGGGTATGTGTGAGAAAGTGAAGTAACTATCCCAAAAACTGATAAGAAGTCATATTCCAGTCATTATCTTACAATGGTTTAAACAAAGGATAGATGAAACAGTGATATCTACTGTTTCAAGCTTCTGAGTGCTTTATTAATGCTGCACTCAGAAATGAAGATTACACAAGTGCAGGCATTAGCAATAAGTTGATCTGTCTTTCTGCCAGCAGAGGGAGAACTTGTTTATTGGATCACAACAAACTGTGGCAAAGTCTTAAAGAGATGGGAGTACCAGACCACCTTACCTGTCTCCTGAGAAACCTGTATGTGGGTCAAGAAGCAACAGTTAGAACCGGACATGGAACAACTGACTGGTTCAAAATTGGGAAAGGAGTACGACAAGGCTGTATATTATCACCCTGCTTATTTAACTTATATGCAGAGTACATCATGAGAAATGCCGGGCTGGATGAATCACAAGCCGGAGTTAAGATTGCCAGGAGAAATATCAACAACCTCAGATATGCAGACGATACCACCCTAATGGCAGAAAGTGAAGAGGAACTAAAGAGCCTCTTGATGAGGGTGAAAGGGTCGAGTGCAAAAGCTGGCTTGAAACTCAACATTAAAAAAACCCAGATCATGGCATCTGGTCCCATCACTTCCTGGCAAATAGAAGGGGAAGAAATGGAAGCAGTGACAGATTTTATTTTCCTGGGCTCCAAGATCACCGCAGACGGTGACTGCAGCCATGAAATTAAAAGATGCTTGCTCCTTGGGAGGAAAGCTATGGCAAACCTAGACAGCATATTAAAAAGCAGAGACATCACCTTGCCGACAAAGGTCCGTATAGTTAAAGCTATGGTTTTTCCAGTAGTAATGTATGGCTGTGAGAGTTGGACCATAAGGAAGGCTGAGCGCCGAAGAATTGATGCTTTCAAACTGTGGTGCTGGAGAAGACTCTTGAGAGTCCCTTGGATTGCAAGGAGGTCAAACCAGTCAATCCTAAAGGAAATCAACCCTGACTGCTCATTGGAAGGACAGATGCTGAAGCTGAAGCTCAAATACTTTGGCCACCTAACGTGAAGAGAGGACTCCCTGGAAAAGACCCTGATGCTGGGAAAGACTGAAGGCAAAAGGAGAAGGGGACGGCAGAGGATGAGATGGTTAGATAGCATCACCGATGTAATGAACATGAATTTGAGTAAACTCCGAGAGACAGTGGAGGACAGGAAGGCCTGGCGTGCTATGGTCCATGAGGTCACGAAGAGTCGGACATGACTAAACGACTGAACAACAACAACAACAACAACATATGCTAGTTTAGACAGAGCTGTAAGCAATTCTTCAATGCCTTCATTTCTTCTTTCCTGCTCTTCAGCTTTGGCTAGGAATGTGTGTTCTTTTATATGGTTTTCAGCTAGCTCATTGTCCAAAACTAATTTATTTCCTTCTATTCTACCCACACCTCCCTTCTGAACACATTGATTCCACTCTGTCTACAAGCAGCCTCCTTTCACCTCCTACAGTTTCTACCTTGAGCTACCATCTCTGAAGATCCTACAATTGAGCTATTTATCTTAACAAAGTTAATCTTTCATTAGGTGGTTTGCACAAATATATAAGATATAACTAGTTATTATTGTTTTGTACAGTATCTATATAAAGATATAAAGATATTAGATACTCTAATTTATCAGTGATATCAGTACTTGAACTTAGGAGAATCCAGATCTGTCTATAGGGATAATGCCTGCATAAGGCCTTTGCATCTTGAAGAAAATAGTGAATTTCTAATTTCATAGTTAAAAATGACCCTGGGCACTACAAATAGGCATTTTCTGAAGTAGCCAGGAGAGACACCTCTGATCCTTGGAATGCATAGGCATTAAGAGCACATGTTATGTAACTTTCTTGTTTCCATACTTGTTTTCATCTCTCTATTGAACAGACTTCTGTGATGGGACATCTGCCTTAGGATCTGCCCTGCTGCCATCAATAAGCAGGATTCACTGCCATTGAGAGAACATTATACTACCATAATTTGTATGTGATTAAAATAAAATCTACAGGTAGTCCTCGGGTTATGACCACTCGTTCAGTGACCGTTCAAAGTTATGTCAGCACTAAACAAGGGGGACTTACGACCAGTTTGTAAGTGGCTGTTGCAGCGTCGTCCCCCCCTGGGTCACATGATCACGGTTCACATGCTTGGCAACCAGCTTGCAATTATGATGACTGCAGCATCCCACAGTCACGTAATCACCATTTGTGACCTTCCCTGCCAGCTTCTCACAAGCAAAGTCAATGGGGAAGCCGGTAGGAGGTTGCAAGTTACTCCCACTCCTGCTGCTTTTTCGCCTGCCTGCCTATGGCTCCCATGCATCCACCCACAGTTGTCACCCACAGTGCTCACCAGCTGGCCTGCTGGCCTGGGACTCCTGACTCTTCCCACGTCATGGTCATGTGAGGTCCTCAGTTAATGACCCACACAGTCCTGGGGTTAAAATGGCATGTGTTGTCACACTTTACGACTACATCACTTAGCAATGGAAATTCCAGTCCCAACTGCCATTGTAATCCTAGGACTACATGCATTTCGTTTCTCTAATTGTGACTCAAATCCATCCAAAGAACATGTGACTGTGCAAGTGATGTGCAAGCCATGAGAACACCCATCTCCAAAGATATATTGGGTGACAATCCCATAGGAATGAGACCTGGAGGGAATTTATTTTATTTTATCTGGTTGGACAGGCAGATTAATATAGGAGAAGGTAACCAGTTCAAAGCCATTTACGGCCTTAAAGATGACAACAAGCACCATGAATCACACCCAGTAGCTAACTTGTAACCTATGCAGCTCCTAAAGCAGTGGAGTCACCAGAGTATAATGATATAATTACAGTAGTCCAAATGCAAAGTGACTAGCATGTAAATGACTGAGAGCAGGTCATCTCAATCCAGGAAAGTCACAATTGGCACACTAGATATAGCTGTGCAAAAGCCCTCCTAGCCACAGTTGCTACCTGTTCCTCAAGCAGAAGGTGTGAGTCTAGGAGAAACCCCAAATTGTGGACCACTTTTGAGTGGGGAAGTATAACCTCTTCAGTGTCAAAGATGGACTCCAATTGACAGTTACCCCCAGCAACATTCCAAACCACCAAATGGGGGGGGGGGGGGGGGTCATAACTTTGTGAATTTCAACACATGCTGAAACCCAGCCTATATCCACACTTCTACAAACACTCCAGTTGTAGTGCCATGACAGAAAAAAAATAATGGTTATATAATTTGGGTAACCTAGATTAAAAAGAAGATTAAAAAGTTGACAAAAGAGAAGACATGTCCATAAAATGTGCATATGATTTTGTACATGTACATGTATACATATATGTATATCTATATCATCTATCTGTGTATAAGGCTTCTTGGAAACTTTTTTCAAAATAATTTAATTTAATGTCTGGAGTAGCACTTTGAGATGGAGTTGAGTCATAATAATCTCTCTCTTTCTCTCTCTGTGTGGCGTGTGTGTGTGTGTGTGTGTGTGTGTGTCTGTTTTTAAACTGTAGAGATGAAGCTAGCCCCAGGAATATGAAACTGCTCTATTGACATTTTTCTTAAGTTAAAGATATAACAACTTTTGTTTCCATTTTTTTTTTTTTACTGCCTTGGCAGTAACAACTAATTTCTTATGCGTTCAAGGTGGGAGATCATGCAGTTTAGAAAAGAGTAACATCAGTTCTGCTGAATAGTATTTATGGATGACCCAATTGTTTTCCAGCAACAGAAAGCCATATTTTATTCTATTTAGCCTTGCCCTTAGGCATTATCATAATTGTAATTTTCATTCTTTTTATGCACAATATCCAGTTTTGCTTTATCTTCCTGAAACATCTCCTTCTTTTACCTAGCCATCTTTTTTATTATCTCATTCAATTGATTCTTGAAATGCCCAATGCTTCAACTACTTTAAATTGCTTATTTTATAAGCCCCTGCCCCAGGACACAGCATCATCCACTGCATATATAAAGCTACAATATTTGAAAACTAAGATATAGATATAGATATAGATATACACAGAGAGAGAGAGAGTCTGTTTTGGAGATTAATCCAAAATCATATTGAATAATCAATTATTTGAAAGAATGAAGAGAAGGATATCAACAATATGTTCATTTAGTGCATTGATGGTTACCAGCACATTTCTCGGATTCAATTTTACTGTATAATGTTTCTACATTACAAGGGAAATAACTTGCAAATACAGCATGGCAAATTAATATGTCCAGCTCTTCAGAACTATTAGGGAATAAATGAGCTTCTTTGTCTTGATCAGACTTGTGAATGGAAGAATAACCCATATTAGAAGATAGTGTACTGCTGTTTCAAATATTAATTTAATAATTTCTCAAAGTCTGAGAACTTCATCTGATATTACTTTTAGTAGTGATGGCATCATCTTCAAAGAAAGATAACTTTTGCAAATCAGAAAGGCAAACAAAGATAGACTTTTTATTTTAAAAAATGCAAATTTATGTGAGTACAAATTCAGTATAAATCTACATATCTAATTTTTTTTCCAGAAAGCTTTACTTCATAAAGGTGTATCCTTGCCATTTATAGCACTTAGAAATATTTTGATGTGAACAGCCAGGATTGAGCTGTCTGCTACCTTAATTTCCACGAAATTGTCCTCATGTGCTACATGGGCCACCTCAATTCAACATAAATGAATATGGCAGAAGGGGAGTCTTAACTTGTTCGCAGTTCTCAGCTTGTAATGATGAAATGTGGGGTTGGGGGAGAGAAGGAAAAACAACCTTGGAAATTGATAGTGTGAACACAATGGGTGTGGAGAAGAAACAGAGAAATTCTGGCTACTCTGGCAGATCTTTAAAAGTGATGAAGCAGCCAGAGATTTTACTTTGGGAAATATCCTGTGATAGGTAGGGTTGACCTTCCCTGGTTATGTTCATATATACATATATTTATGTAAAAATAGAAATAATACTGTAAAATGTGTATAAAGACCAAAATTCTGACAATTTTAAAACCTATCAAGGATTTCAGATAAGGAAGATAACATCAAATGTCTCAAAAATGTAGAAAAGAAAATCTGACATTCATAGGTGTTTTCAGGGGGAGTAAAGTACAGGAAAATGACAAAAACATTATTGCAGCATTGCAAAGAGTTCTGATCCATATATATACTGTGTGTGTGTGTGTATGTGTGTGTGAAAATGGGGCAGTACTTGTGGTACATCATTGCTCCTGCAGATATCTCTGCTGAGATTCAGCATGATTTGTACTCAAACTCCTTAAGTGCTTTCTTTAAAAAATATTTCCCACTTCCAAGATGTAGAAATGAACATAATTCAACAGAAATATGAAACCGAATTAGATCATGCCTGTACCTTCAATAATCCAGCTGGAGAAGAAGTTAAAAAGTTTTATTAATTCAATGAAATAGCACATAAACAATTCATACAACCTGTCAAACTATAAAAACTTCCTAATAATGGAAAATTGAAAGAAAATTAGTAAAATTAGTAAATACTAAAGTAATCATTATGCAAGAAAGTATTAATGGTTTGAAATTTAAATTATAATCACACCTTCCCCCCTTTAAGTTATATATCCAGTGTTTATTTCTGAGACATGGCCGAATGCCGTGTTCGAATGCCTGACCATTGTCTTCCAAACCAGCTACTTTACTCCCAACTTAAGAATGGAAAATGGAACATTGGTGGACAGTAAAAGAGATTGAAAGATGTTCTCAAAGCTAATTAAAAAATAATAATATCAGCACTGAGAACTGGGAAACTCTAACTCATGAGCTTTTAAATTGGAGGTCAGCCTTTATTAAAGGCACTACGGACTTTGAAGAAGCATGAGTACAGGGCGAAAAGGAGAAACGAGCTAAGAGGAAGGCACATCAAGCAAACCCTCATTGTGACCATATTCCATCTGGAAACCTATGCCCTCATTGTGGGAGGTTGTGCTGATCCAGAATTGGCCTTCATAGCCACTTACGGATCCATTGTTAAGATTTTAATCCTGGAAGACAATCTTACTCGGCTACGAGGGATCGCCAAGAGAGACAGATTTGAGGACAAAACAGGAAAGACTAGATATATTAAGTTTTTCCAAAAAAATCTAGTTCAAATTCAATTAAATATAAATTACAAGCTTTTGTTTTGTACCATCTCACAATCCAAATAAAGTAATGACTTTCTAAAAACAATTATGTATGAAAACCTTGTATTCAGCTAACAAAGAAGGTTAGCCTTCTTCCATGTGTCCCAGCTTTCTACTCTATATCTAGGGAAATATTTGTATGTGAGGGTCACAGCCAAAACTTTTTGAGTGTATGTAAAAAACACCTGGCCTAAATGCACCATCTCAGAAACATTGTTTGAAATCTTTTATGTTCATAAAATGAATTGATTAAATGAATGTGTATATGTTTCTGCTGGCTGAACATGGGTGCTGATTGGAGAGAACAATAGATTGGATGCAAATATGTAAGGGACTAAGTTAACATACACAACTGTATCTTACATTTAATTTCAAACTCTTATGCATTCAAGCAAACAGGATTTATACCTGTTAAATATCTAGTTGCCATAAGCATTATAGTAATATACTGTACTTCTGATATTCCTAGTGACTTTGTAAGCTGTTTGATGGCAGTCTAGAAAACCAAATCACTTTTCAAAATCAATTATTTATTTATTTATTTATTTATTTATTTATTTATTTATTTATTATATTTATATCACTGCCCATCTCCCCCAAAAGGGGACTCTGGGAGGTTTACAATAAAATAATCCGTTAAAACCATATAAAACAACATTGCACTCTCACAAACATTAACATAAAATAAATAGTATAGAATCCACTGATGGTCAGAATGTGTTCGATAGGGAGGGCTCTATGTTTCAAGCAACCCCCAGGAGGAAATGGTACCCCCTCCTTCTCAGGCAAGGCGGCAAAACCAGGTCTTCAAACTCTTTTGGAAGGCTGGGAGTGAAGGGGCCCTCCTCACCTCTGGGGGCAGAATATTCCAAAGGGCAGGTTCCACTGCAGAGAAAGCTTGCCTCCTGGACCCTGTCAGATGAAATTCCCTTGTCAACTGGGTCCATAGCATGCTCTCTCTGCAAGACCAGGTGGAGCTGGTCAATGTTATGGGGATGAGATGGTCCTTCAGGTAACCTGGTCCTATGCCATGTAGGGCTTTAAAGGTGATAACCAACACCTTGAATTGGACCCAGAAGCAAACTGGTACCCAGTGCAGCTCACGCAGCAGTGGTGTTATATGTGCCGATCTTGAGGCACCAATAACTGCTCACGCGGCCGCATTTTGGACCAGCTGAAGCTTCCGGATACTTTTCAAGGGTAGTCCCATATAGAGCACATTGCAATAGTCTATATGGGAGATGACAAGGGCATGAGTGACTGTTTGGAGGGCCCCTCGATCCAAGGGCCTCGATTATCATGTTTGGCTTCAGATGATTTCAATATAATTCATTTTACAATATGATTTTGGCTGTAAACTATAGGACTGACAAGTCAGTAGTAATGAGCACGATCCATTAAATGTCTTTGATATTTTCCTTTTTTGCAAATTATTATTATTATTATTATTATTATTATTATTATTAAATTATATATCTATGTTACCCTATAGGTGTAACAATTGCTAGGCTTAAACTTCAAATGAGTCAACTTCACTCAGTTTCATTGTAGAAAAAGAAAGTTGTTTAATTGAAGCAAGATACAAGAATCACAGGGAAAGCTGCAGCTGGCAAAAATGGTGCGAAGCCTCTAATTAAAACATTCCCTTGGTGAGCTCACATCCCCCCTCCCCACACCTGGCTCAGGCAGTTCCCAGAGTCTGCTGCTCGCTGTCTGGCTCCATCCCCCCTCCCATCCCATAAACAAGTTTGACACTTGGCTCTCTCTCTAGTGGGAAGCGGCAAGCGCTGCTGGTGGGAAGTGGCAACCAAATGCACTAAGTTCATTTGGTTGCGTGATCCTGACAATAGGCTTGACCATAAATAATGCTGCAATTTCACTAAATTAATAGTGAACCAAGGAGCAACAATCTGTATTTCTTTTCATGAATATACAGTACTTCATAGAAAGTACTATGAATTTGAGTGAAGAGGTATTGAGAAGGCAAAAATAGGATACGATGACTTTATCACATCCTGTTGACACCTCCTGGGAACGCTCAGCTACCATGAGAACCAGGAAAAGTTGTGACCTGTTTAAGGTGCTCTGAATTGTCCATGTGCACTCCAAATCGCCTTTTCTGCTTCACATTGATTAGCTGCATATCATTAGTTCTTCCATTAATCTGCATATGCAAAGTTGTTCTGATGGCTTGATCTTCTAGGGTTATGTGTTATATAAGTGCTGTTTTACTAAACCAAATGGGAAGAACAGATACCCCCACAAAAGTATAAGTAAATGGGGATCCTAATGTACATTTATAAGTTCTGTTAATATTACTGAAATATTCTTTTTCCTATATTTCAGAGACCAATAATAAGCTTGTTTTTGCTCTCAGACATATAATCTAGTCTTATTCAAAAATAAATCCCATTGAGTTGAATAGCACTTCTTCCCAATATATGATTGCATCTTTAATTGTTGCAATCAAATGGATTAGAAAGACTGTGTTTTGCTATTTATGGAAGTGCAGATCATATTTCTCATTCTAAAATCAAAACAGCAACTCTGTTTAAGAAGCATAAGTAGAAAAATGGCACAGACAAGATTACAAATCATCCTCACACATAAAGGATAAATGCAAGTCTTTATGTCTCAGAAACTACTTTTCCACTGTTACATAAGATCAAAATTTTTCCACATGTCATAAATCTAATGACAAAAGATTAATGGAAACAATCAAAACTGAGTCTTCTTACAACTTCAATCATGACTGAATCTCATCAGTTTCATTATGGCCATACACTGAAAAATCAGGTCTTATATCAGGCAAAATTGTCATGAACCAAATACTCATACAAATATATCCTGAAAATCCACAGTTATCCAAACAAAACTGGGGTGATATTTCAAGTAATGCTAAAATTGATAATTCAAGTCACCATAGCAAACAGTATAAGCAAATGTCACATGATGGAAAATACTTCAAAGCAAATGCTATGGGACACTAAGAGGAAAAACACTCTTCCTTGGACCACTGAGTAAGTCCCATCCATAATCATTAAGAATGATAGACACAGAATAATCCAGACTAGATACCAATTCCATCAAATTACCACTTTCTGCTAATCACGAATATTAAAAGCAAATATGATTAAATTTCTTGGGGGCAGTCTTCTGAGACACTTTTTAAAAAATAATTAAATAAAAGTTCATAATCTAAAGAATAAATATGACATTTCACAAGGTAATAATCAATTTAATTTCATGGTTTCTCAATAGAGGAAGTAGGAAAGTGAAGCTCAGACTTTGTAATATAGCTAACTATTAATTATCGGCTACATTTATTATGCACAATAGAGTAAATTCTGTTGAACTTCAATAGGGAACTAATAGGTAGGCATGTTTGCATTATTGTGTCATTAGCATTAGGAACCAGCCTTAAGAAAACTGGATAATGTAGTAAGGCAGATTGCATGAAGCTATCTCTAGTAATGTGATAATGATTCTGCTGATTTTCATTCTGATTCCTGAATTTTGTTTATACTGCTATAAAATAGTAGCTTCCAAATTGTGTCTTCTTTCCTGACAGTTTACTGATTGATTTCATATGCACATCAATATTGTATTTGTATGATGCCCATAAATAATTAGGAGTCAATTTTTGGGATTAAATTGAGGCACAGTTTTCATTTACTTATGTTAATTATCAAAACTATTGTAAGAAAAGGCCATATTATCCTTGGCTCTTTCTTGCTGAGGTCTCTGGTTTAGGGTATAGATTAAAAAAAATGTAAAGGTTTCCCCCGCACATTTGTGCAGTCGTGTCTGACTCTAGGGGCCGGTGCTCATCTCCGTTTGTTAGCCAAAGAGCCAGCGTTGTCCAAAGACGCTTCCACGGTCATGTGGCTGGCATGACGCACACAGAACGCTGTTACCTTCCCACCAAAGTGGTACCTATTCATCTACTTGCATTTGCATGCTTTCGAATTACTAGGTTGGCAAGAGCTGGGGCGAGTGCGGGAGCTCACTCTGTCACGCAGGACTGGGGATTTGAACCTCCGAACTTGCGATCTTCCGATCGACAAGCCTGGTGACTTACCCGCTGAGCCACCACGCCCCAATAGGGTATAGATTACTTATATATAAATTATTTGTATACTTTTTTCCTAAAGGCATCAGTTTCAAGGCTACCTTAAAAAATGGAGCCTGTTGATCAGCTAGTTAAATCTAGTACTCAAAAGGAGTCATTTTAACTATCACTTTATTTATTAATTTCACATTTTTCTCTTCATTGAAAAGAGGGTTAAGGAAATATTTTGGCCTTAAATATTGAATGTTGAAATGAAATGGTTCTATAAAATCATATTAGTCTATAGGAGAGATTTAGCAGTACAATGTTGTTTCAAATCTTTTTCAGTACCCATGAAAATATCTGCAAAGGCAAAACTTTCATCCTTGAAATGCATACACTTGTCCTCAAATTTCATTCTGAACTTGCAGTGTTCAGTGGAAGATTGCACTGTATATCTTTTTTCCCCCTATTTTGCTCCCTGTGGAAAATAGCGTGTATCAGGAATTTGATTTAGGGACTTGAATTACACTATGGCAGAGCTTTCCAAACTTTTCATGTTGGTATGTACTGTATATGCATATTATATTTACATTTGTAAGGCCCCTGGCTTACACTGTTTTACCCAAGTTCCTGAGGTTGCCAAAAGAGAGACTTGAGTCGAGGCTTGGAGATTTAAAATAACAGCATTTATTTTGGCCAAGACAAAGCTGGGTGGGGTTTCTACAGACATCATGGCAGTGAATGTCTGTGAGGAAACCTACACGCACACATCACAAGTTTGGTGCTTATATAGGGTTTCCCAGGTTCAATAAGAAAGCATCGTGAACCCTCTCCTAGAAAGGGCAAGGTTCCTGAATCTGCATTGCTAGCAGTAAGCATCCTAGAGACCTCCAGGGGCAGTCTGCATGTCTCCTGTTATTCTAAACATCTTTGGCGAGCATTATCTAATCTAGTCCCCTTTCACCTAATTTCTAACAGCAAGCAGTTTCCAAAAGCAGAATAGCCTTGGTTAAGTTAAGCTAACCCTTACACATTCTTCTAAGTAAAAACATAAGCAACATATAAAATGATTGTGAAATAGTTCTTCTTAGCAATAAAATAGAACGTCTTGAAAAACCATGAACAAGTGAAGTTTTATGCGTAAGGATCACCTGAGGACCCTTCAGTCTTCTAAATTGGTAATTTCCCAAACATTGGAAATACACAGTACAGTAACAGCTTAGACGTTAACAAAATTAATGTTAGGTGATGGTTAACTACGCGGGGTTCCAGGCTTGAAGTAATCCAAACAACGTGTTGTAAGGCTAACAATATCTTTATTGATAGCATAAGGCAATAATGGATGTATAGTGCATTATTGCAAAAAGGTAAAATCAAAGCATAAGCAGAGTTCCATCACCAGAAGTGAGGAAAGAAAAAAAACATCATGGTCTGTGCAAAGACCAGGCAAAGACCAGGCATGGTTACAGTTCAGATACAAGTACATGCAGATAGCAGCCTACATAAAGAACAGAAGACATATATGTGTAGAACATAAGTATAAAGGACTACCCATGGTTCATAGCTCACATGTGATTAGTTTAAACATGAGCATCTCTTTCAGTATAGCATTTCTGGTAGTAATTGTACTTACTATAAAGCATCACACGATGGCAGTGTTGTGTATTGGCCTTTTTTTGAGCTATAGTTGTTTTGAGAACAGTCCTGATTACGGGTTTATTTTGTCTAGCTAGAAATATCTCAGCACCTGCCATCTACGTCTCAGATGTTTTGAGAACCAAACTTACAATGCGGAAAACAATGTAGATTGTTTTCACTTGTATTTTTCCACTCTCTGGCCAGACACAGTGGAAGAAAATGCCATGCGTTTAATTCTGCATAGAATGCTTTAACCAAATAATCTTAACACCCCTTCCGCATGGATTTTTTGAAACACTGTGGGGGAAAACTGTTATTTCAAAAGCACACAGAGACACAAATGATTTTATTTCAGACACATTTGTTCCAATCCCAATCTGTTTACCATGGTTATATGTTTTGTAGGAGAAAGTGCTTTCGTGAGAACGTCTGCGATATTTAGTTCAGATGGACAATACTCTAATTGTATAAATTTTTCCTGAATTGCATGCCTCACATTTTGGTATTTTACATGGATGTATTTCGTGCGATTATTGACATTTTCCGAAGCAGCTAGAGATAGACAGGATTGGGAATCTTCATACATTGTTATTGGTGTATTTATATTTACAGATAAATCTGTAAACAATTGTTTTAACCAATACGTTTCATTGATTGCCTCACTGAGGGCCGCAAATTCGGCTTCGCAGGTAGAAACGGCAATTAATGTTTGTTTTCTTGCTCTCCAGGCAATGGGTGTATTTGCAAACAAACAAACAAAACCACTCACAGACTTTCTGTCTCTCTCTTCTGCAAAAGAGCTGTCAGCATAAATCACAGGCATTTCAGCCTTGGTGGCTGATATTTTGAGACAAAGATCAGCTGTGCCTTTTAGATAGCGTAGGACCCTCTTTAAACCTGTCCAATCCCGCATGGATGGTTTGGCAACCTTACGACTAAGCACTCCAACTGAGTAAGCTAAGTCAGGGCGTGTCCATTGTGTTAAGTGTAGCAAACTTCCTACAGCTGAGTGATACAATGCAGGTTGAGGACAAGGTTCCTCACATGCATCACCCTTTAGGAAATCAAGAGTCATTGGTGTTTTGGTTGGTTTTGCATTTGACATTTCAAGTTGACTCAACAATTGGTCAATTTTTCTTTTCTGACTCAGATAGAACTCACCACTCTGAGCTCTAGTGACTTCAACACCTAGATAGTATTTCAGCTCACCTGGGTCTTTCAATTGAAAGTACTGTCTCAATTGTGTTGCAAACTCTTGTACAAGGTGCAAAGAACCAGTTGCTAGGCAAAAATCATCAACATACGTTAGCAACACTGTGTAATCACTTCCAGAACCTCTTACATACACACAAGGATCAGCAACAGACTTCTTAAACTTTAGCTCTAACAAAGCCTTATCTAAACATTGATGCCAACAACGTCCGGCCTGCTTCAGTCCGTACAGCGCCTTGCGCAGTCTGTACACCTTCTGAGAATTGTCACAAGCATAGCCAGGAGCCTGCTTCATGTACACAGTTTCAGGGAGCTCTGCATTCAAATATGCTGTGTCAACATCAAAATGATGGACAACAAGTCCACGCTGTGCAGCCAGAGAAAGTACCATACGTAAAGACTCTGGTCTAGCTGTGGGTGCATATGTGAGATCATAGTTCAAAAACCTCTCCTGTGCAAATCCCTGAGCAACAAGCCTGGCTTTGTACTGCACTGTATTATCAGGAAGAAGTTTCTTTCTGAAAACCCATCTGGAACCAACAGCTTTCTGGGATGGGGGCAAATCAGTGACCTCAAACACCTTTTGACTCACTAATGCCTCAAACTCCTTATCCATCACTGTGTTCCACTTCTCTTGCTCTTCAACAGGCAGATGCAACATCTCCTGGAAAGACTGAGGTTCACAGGTAATCTGACACACTCTCACCTGCTGAATCACAAATCTGTCAGGCTTCACACCCTTTGTGGAGCGTGCAGACCTACGAGGAATTACCACTGCCTCTTCCTCATCACTGTCCTCTGCCTTTTCACTACCTGAATCCCCCTTCAGATCCTGAACCTGCTCAGGTGAAATTTCCTCTTCCTTCACCTGAGGGGATCCTCTCACCACACTAGGAGACTGGGAACCAGAAGGCAGCTGAACTGGTTGTTGTCCAGCCACAGGAGCATGGACAGTTGGCTGTACACTAGATTGCAACAATACTTCTGAACTAGCATTCAACCTATCCCAACCAGTAGGGTGCTCAAAATTAGCACTTCTAGAGATTACTACACGACCATAGCCTGCAGAAAAACGGTAACCCTTAGATCTAGATGAATAACCAACAAACCTTAAGCGTTGTGCTTTTGGCTGGTTCTTCCTTCGCTGAGACTTAGGAATATGCACATATGCAAATGTTCCAAAAACACGCAGATGCTTCAGCGAAGGGCGCTTGCCAAACAAAAGGAAATAAGGAACTTCATTTACAGCTGAATTCCACACCCTGTTAGTCAGATACACTGCAGTCATGGTAGCCTCACCCCAAAAACGGGCTGGCACCTGGGCATCTAACATCAGGCTATTTCTAATGGTATTAACAACACCAATCTTCCTTTCAGCTATTCCGTTCTCAGCAGGAACACCAACATTGGCAAGTCTATGGGAGATTCCTTTTCTACGAAGCCAATTCTGAAACTCATGGCCTAGAAACTCTCCTCCACAATCCGATTGAAATTGACCTACTTGATAGCCATAATTTCTTTCCACCATTGCAACAAACTCCTTAAAGCGAGCAAAAGCCTCCGCTTTAGATTTGAGCAAATAACAAAACGTATAGCGAGTATGGTCATCCACCAAAAGGAACATGAAACGCGCCCCCCCCTCACTAGGAGCATTGGGGCCGGCTAAGTCTCCATGAACCAACTGAAAAGGCCTAGTTGACACTCTGTCACTTTTTCTAGCAATAGGAGCAGCCTTAATTTTAGATTGTTTGCACACAGTACAATCAAGAAAGTCATCACACTTTTTGGATCCTAACTCAGGATACACCTTGGCCAGTTGGGACAAACTTCCCCACCCGGGATGTCCCAGAACTCTGTGATAATAGTGAATGCATTTGTTATGTGGGGGAACATTGGAAATACAATTTCCTGACACAACCCCCTGCTTAGGAAGCATTTCATACAATTGATTCACTAACTTCCCCCTAGCACATTCTATCCCATCTTTTGCAATAGAACATCCAGTACCCTTGAACACAACAGTATAACCAGACTTTACCAGGGCTGGAACGCTAAGGAGGGAAAAGTCAAGTGTAGGTACACACAACACATTTTGCATATTTACCCCCAAACAAGGAATGTATACTTCACCCTGAAAGGACACATCAGCCATAGATCCATCAGCCAGAGCAACCTGTTGGACTTTAGGCTTGCTTTTTGATAACAACAACTGTTCATTGTTGACAATGATTTGACTACAGGCTGAGTCCAAAAGCCAAGTCTCTGGGGAACGTCTACTCACAGCCGTGAGCAAAGCAGACACCTGGGTACGTTGTCTAGGCGCTTGTTTCCCCTTCTTTCGTACGAACCTCTTTCCACTGGCTCCACCAGCTGGGCGAGGTGGCTGGGGACAGTCTCTCATGAAGTGTTGGGTCGAGTTGCACCGGAAACATCTCCTCACAGCACACGCAGCCTCTGTTCCAACTGGAAAACGCTGAGCTGAAGCCTCAGGAACAGCAACAGATGACTTACTCTGCATCCTCTCCAAATCACGAGCTTGCTGGATTTCTTGCAGGCGATTTGTAAGATAATCCACAGTTAGGTCTTGGGGCCTCAACGTCTGAGTTGCCTCGATGAGCATGTCAAAGCTCTTGTCCAAGCTTGACAGGATGATACAAGCTCTCTGGGTATCAGGGATCACAACATCCCGGTCCTCAAGTTCAAGAAACAAAGTCTTGACTTTATGGAGGTGGGTCATCACGTTTCCACCAGGCTGCAGCTTCAAGTTGTAAAGCTGACGTGATATACCAACAATGGCAGCAGAGGTTTGCTTGGAATAAAGGGCTTTAAGAGCTTCCCAACAGGCATGTGCGGTCTCCAAATTACTGATATGCAGTAGCTGTGATGATTCTAGTCCCAGAATCAAGTTGCCATAAGCACGATCCAAACACAACTGCACTTCTTCAGTAATAGCACCGGTTGGAGGTGCGTCTTTCACATACTTCCACAAACCTTCTTTTAGGAAGAAAGACTTGATCTTCACACACCAGGTCCGATAGTTTGTGCCATTCAAACGCTCAAAGGGCAGACTGGTTAGCCCTGCAGCAGCAGCCATGCTGACCACTCAAAGAAAAACACGTTTACTTCAAAATGCAGCCTTAAAAACAAACCCCGTTGTTACAGCTAGATCCAGCGCAGCAAAGAAAAACACAAAATTCTCTCTGGGCCACCATAACCTGTTAGGTGATGGTTAACTACGCGGGGTTCCAGGCTTGAAGTAATCCAAACAACGTGTTGTAAGGCTAACAATATCTTTATTGATAGCATAAGGCAATAATGGATGTATAGTGCATTATTGCAAAAAGGTAAAATCAAAGCATAAGCAGAGTTCCATCACCAGAAGTGAGGAAAGAAAAAAAACATCATGGTCTGTGCAAAGACCAGGCAAAGACCAGGCATGGTTACAGTTCAGATACAAGTACATGCAGATAGCAGCCTACATAAAGAACAGAAGACATATATGTGTAGAACATAAGTATAAAGGACTACCCATGGTTCATAGCTCACATGTGATTGGTTTAAACATGAGCATCTCTTTCAGTATAGCATTTCTGGTAGTAATTGTACTTACTATAAAGCATCACACGATGGCAGTGTTGTGTATTGGCCTTTTTTTGAGCTATAGTTGTTTTGAGAACAGTCCTGATTACGGGTTTATTTTGTCTAGCTAGAAATATCTCAGCACCTGCCATCTACGTCTCAGATGTTTTGAGAACCAAACTTACAATGCGGAAAACAATGTAGATTGTTTTCACTTGTATTTTTCCACTCTCTGGCCAGACACAGTGGAAGAAAATGCCATGCGTTTAATTCTGCATAGAATGCTTTAACCAAATAATCTTATTTGCAATATTATTTTCCTGTTGCCAGAAATAGCTGATTTAATTTTTTAAAAAAGAAAAATAATTGTGAAATTCAGAACAAAACTTTAATGTCATTTCAAATGATTCTAACATGAAGTTGAAATTTCAAATTCTAGATTGTGTAACCCACAGTACTATCAATCCCAAAAGCAAGAATTTTTTACAAATCTTATCTTGGACTTATATAATACAGCCACCCCAAACTTTAAAGCATGTTTATTTACACCTTTTTGCGATTTCAATAGTTGGGTTGCAAATTATATTTCTGTTGGTAATGGAAGGTGTCCCCCCTCAGCATTGTTGTGAAATAATGACATACTTTACTGCACTATGTGCTGACTGAGTGCTTCTGCCTTTGCTTCCCAAGATGACTATAACACAGATTGATGAAAGATTTGGCAGACCAGCAAAGGTTAAGGAAGCCAGCCCAGAGCAAAGTAGGGAGCCCTGACACTGATGGAATACAGTACAATGAGTGTCTCCACATTATTGCCCTCTTCTCTGATAACAGTTGTAATATAAAAACTGACTACAGAAGAAAGGAACAAATTAAATCCATTAATCAAACATATCTGTGCTAAACAGTTGTTGCAAAGAGAGGAACAAATGAAAAATTTACTGTTTGTATTTGTGCAAGCTGGGATGGGGAAGAAAATTAATTATGAGGCTCCAGCTTCACTATTAGTCAATTTTTTTTTCCTTGAGGAAACTATTTATTGCTTTGTTAAAGAACAAATGAACCTCATTAGCAAGATTAGTTTCTGTCAATAGTTTTGCACTAGGACAGACTAATAATATATACTTCAAAAGATACATTGTGGAAAATAATTTCAAACTCAAAGTCTTTTTGTTGCTTCTTAATTTATTAGGCTGTTTTTCCCCTTCCTTTTAAAAAATCTTACCAGAGTATGGCTTGTCAACTAGAGAACAAAAGTAATATGTTCATGTAATATCTCAGTATGCCATATAGACTCTTGGTTTGACTAAAAAAGTATAAATCTATATTTCACTTACACAAATTCCACTCAATATAAATTAAAGGATTCATTCACTTTTTTTAAAGTTTAACTAGACAAATGAAAGTCATGATGGGCAATTTTTATAGCACAGAGGACTTGGATAATATATAAGAAAAAAAATAACCATAGAAATTGCTTCCAGGTGCAGTTCAAGATACTCGTTATTACTTATAAAGCTTTTGGCATAGGACCTGGTAAAAGCAGATAAGGACTCTCTAATAGTTCTGCCTCCCCAGTAAGATCAGGTAGACTGGGTCTGCTCCAGGTCATCTCAATTAAACAATGTCATCTATTAGGAATCTACCTTGTGGAACAGCATCCCCCTAGAGATCCATATGGCTCCAACCCTGATGATGTTCTAGTAATCTTCCAAAACCTGGCTTTGCACCAAGATCTGGAGTTAGATTGGTTGCTTAATCCCCATAGGTTTTATCTTTTGGGGTAGGGGTGGGGGGATTCCTTCTGGACATTCATGAACTTTCCCATTTGTTTTATTGTTCTTTTTATTGTTCTCCTCTGAAGATCCAGAGCACTTCAGCTTCTTCATTTTCTATTACTTTGTCTGTTTTGTGGTCCCACCAGTTCTTGCTTGCAGGGAAGTGGTATTTCTTGCAGATATTCCAATGCACCATTGTTGCTACTTTGTCATGCCATTGTTTGTAATCAGTCTGCGTGACCTTCTTACAGCAGCTAACTAGGTGGTCCCCAGTTTCTTCAGCTTCTTTGCAGAGATGGCATTTGCTGTCTGTTGCTTTCTTCTCAATTCTGGCTTTATATGCATTTGTTCTTAAAGCTTGGTCTTGTGCAGCCGGAATTAGCCCCTCAGTCTCTTTCTTCAACTTCCTGCTCTTAACCATTGCCAGGTCTTGTTGTTATCTGCTTTGCCTGCTAGGCTTTTTTTTTAATGTGCTGGCCATGTAATACTTTGCCTTGCCATGTATCTTTTCTATTCTTCATTTGGTCTTTCTTATATGCCATTTTGGTCTCTTTGGTATCCAGTAAGCCTTCATGGTGTACTAGCTTCAGTACATCTTCTTCACTGTCCTTCAGATATTCTTCCAATGCCCTTTCTTTTTTTCTTCAACTGTCTGGTGTACTTGCAACATTCAACAACCACATATGCTTCTTGGTAAATAAAGCCTGACAACATGTGGATGAAGGAAATGATTCATTGTCATTATTTTTCTGGTCTTCCAATCTAGGACTTCTAGTTCAGCTTGAGTCCAGTCCACTATTCCAGCTGTATATCTAATGACTGGAATTGCCCAGGTACCTCGATGGTATTATCGCCACTGAGTTTTGAATTTAAGATATTCACTCTTCTGATGTATACACTACTAACCTTCTTGACTTCAGTGTGCTTGATGTTGTCTGCCTGAGGATGCTGGTTTGGGGTAATGACTCCTAATACTGGAATATAACAGTTGAAGGATACAAATTATACAAAAGGAACCAAAGCAACAGAAAGGGATGAAATATCCACAGGTATTTATAGTGATCTTCATCCAGACTCTTGATGTTATTTCCATAGGGCATCTTGATTCCTTCAGTTTTCACTATTTTTCCCCTGTTGATGGTAAGGGTGCCACATTTGTCCAGTCCAAACTCCATTGCAATATCTTGGCTGTATACTCAGACAGTGTTGATCAGCGATTCCAATTCAGACGGTGTTTTCCATATAGGTTCAGATTGTCCATGTAAAGAAGTTGGGATAGCTTGGCAGATGTTTTTGATGTTTGATAGCCATGGCCTGACTTGTTCAGTATTGTTGACAGAGGAATCAATTCAACAGTAGTGGTGATAGTGAGTCTCTTTGAAAGATTCCTGTCTTGATGTTAACCTCTCCCAGTCATGTAGCAGGGAGTCAAATGCCTTCTTGTAATCAATCCAAGCTACATTCAAGTTGGTCTTCCTTCTCTTACAGTTTTCCAAATTCAACTTGTCAATTAGGAGCTAGTCTTTTGTCTCTCTGCTGTTTGGGCGGTTTCCTTTCTGTTCAGATGGGAACAACTTCTTTTCAACTAGATGCTGTTGGAATGCATGAGCTACAACACCAGTTATACATTTTAAAGTTGTTGGTAAGCGGGTTGCCTGGTGCTTCCCCTTTTGTTGGATCTTTCATTATCAGGTAGGTTTTGCCAGAGAAAAAAGAAAATCTCTAAATAGTAAACAATACATTAAGATAATACTGTAAATAATAAGCATGGCTGGCTGGGGAGTTCTGGGAGTTGAAGTCCACAGATCTTAAAGTTGCCAAGTTTGAGAAACACTGATTTAATAGGTAAAAATGAAACTTTGGGTAATGACTCCCATGACTGGAATATAACAGTTGTAGGATACAACTTATACAAAAGGAACCAAAACAACAGAAAGGGATGGAGTATCCACAGCTGCTTATAAATTAAAATTAATGAATATGGTATACTGCAGAAAGCATCCACACCTGCTTATAAATCAAAATTAATGAATACAGTATATTGCAGAAAGCATCTGTGTTGAAATAAGTGGATGAATGCTGGTGGAAGATGTGTTTCAAAAGTAAAATGCAGATATTTCAAAGAGGCATAAATAGGGGATTGCCCTGCCATATGTTCAAACCTAAGCTCTGCCAATCACGATACTTCCAGGAATTCCAGATTTGTGTTCCAAAGTTGTTTCTCCTCCACAAAGCACAGGAAACCAAATGGGGATTGTGTATTCTTGACTTGATACTAACCCATAGGAACAACTTAACTGAGAAAGTGAAAGAAGAAAAAATTACCCTGTAATGCTGGAATTCTTAATTTTAAGAAACACTAAAGCTGAGTGTACACTGTGTATCTTGGCAAAGTTGTTTTTATAAACTCAGAGTAATGATAAGTCAGATTATATGGCAGGAGAAGATAACAGAAAAAGTTATATGTTCACCAAGAGCTCACCTGTACCCATTAAATTCCTTGTGTCCTGCCTTCCGGCTCATCAGTCTTCTTTATCCTGAGACTAATCTTCCAATTGGTCCATGGCAACAGGCTTGATCAACAGGTTGGCAGGTTGCAGGTACTGCCTCTTGCCTCCCTTCACTAAAAAGCAAAACTATAGAAGCCTAATTGCTTCTTTTTTCATTGTCATTCTTTACAGAGTGAAGGTTGTATTGTATGTGTTGCGGATGTGTATGGATTCTTTTTTTCAGGAAAAAAATAAGATTAAAAAAGCATATTTAGAAACATAAACAACTGCTAACTGTAATACACATTTTGGCTATGCAAATCTTAAAAGCATATTGAAATATGCCACAGTTGTACAGGGCAGTTATCTAAAACTCATACACAAATGAAAACCAGGTCTTGCTGGTTTTCCCTACAGGCATTCAATTAACTGAACTGTTCCCTCAGCTTATCAAAAAGTGATAATGAAATTCCTCCCTAACATGTGGGCATTGGTTAACATTTTGTAATATCTAATTTTAAAACAAACTACAGTAATTTTAATTATTAATTACCTGGGGTAGGACTTGAGGAACAGTAATTCATTTGTCTATTCTGTAGATGGTCTGAAACCTGTTTTTCAGGCCATGAGAAACCAGAAAATGTAGAAAGGATTTTTAATGAATGTTTTCTTTGAATTAATTTCATTTTTGAGATGACTGGGATATAGCTCCTAGAATTCTAGAAACATGGCTAATGTACTAGTTGGGAATTAAAGAATTTGTCCCAATGTATTTGGATATCACCCTGGTGGCCATCTAAGTTTCTTTAATGTTTCGTTTTCAACTGTTCCTCAGTGCTGCATTCATTGTCATCCAAGATTAGAACAGTTTATAAATATTGTTGAATGAAATGAAATGAAATGAAATGAAATGAAATGAAATGAAATGAAATGAAATGAAATGAAATTATGAAATGAAATGAAATGGTGGATGGGTAGCTAGGTATGTCGATGATAGATAGATGGATGGATGGATGGATGGATGGATGGATGGATGGATATAGTTTTAGGGTTAGAAGGCCACAACCTGAGGTTTGGATGGCATGGATATTTATGGTATGATAAAGTTAATGTGGATTTTAAAAACCATTTTATTAGAAGTGCCATATTGAGAATATGGAATAGATATAAACCCAGGCTGTGCCCAAAAATACCTCTATAGATGATTGATTGATAGATAGATAGATAGATAGATAGATAGATAGATAGATAGATAGAGATAGATAGATAGATAGATAGATAGATAGATCTAAATCAACAGACACAAAATACATGAGTACCTCCAACCCCACAGAAATATATTATACATACATGTATATGTACACAGAATTCAGTGTAACGTTCCTTTCCTGGAAGGAAAAGGAGGCAATGGGAAAAGGACAATTATCCCTCTATTCTTGCTAACATTTGTAGCAGAAATGCAGTGGCAATTTTAAGTGCCCTTCCTAAAAGTGATTTCTTGTGGGATGATGCTTGGGACAAATAAGGGAAAATGTACACAAGGCATGCAGTAGGTCACATAGGAGAGCCAGTTTGTTGTAGTAGTTAGGGCATTGGGATAGAGACTGGGAGTTCTAGTCCCAGCTTAGGTATGAAGCCAACTGGGTGACCTTGGGTCAGTCATACCCTCAAAACCTTAGGAAGCAGGCAATGGCAAACGATTTCTGAAATCTTGCCAAGAAAACTGCAGGCACTAGTCCAGGCAGTTGCCAGGAGTCAACAATGACTCAAAGCACACCCACAGGTTACATAGATGGCTTCTAGAAGCATGGGGCTTTCAGGGTGAAAGTTGTCCATCCCTAATTTTGATATTTATTATGGCTAAGTCTTCCTTGATTCAGACATCATCCATAGGTGGGTAACTTATTGATGGCTAGTGGCTAAATTGATTTTTTCATTGTAGGGAGCACAAGGCACATTGGGAGGATTAAAGATGTAAGATGGATGGGACCATAGGTGGGCAGAATTTTCCTTCCTTCCTTCCTTCCTTCCTTCCTTCCTTCCTTCCTTCCTTCCTTCCTTCCTTCCTTCCTTTCTTTCTTTTTCATGAATTCTTGAACTCAGCTACCAGTTAGTGTGGTCAAAAGATGCTCCAATGAAAAATAGTTTAGAAGCCATTACAGCTTCAGAGCCAAAGGCACAATTATTTATTTTATTTATACATTATTTTAATATACAGTATTTTTCATTAAAAGTAATCTGAAAGTGATGTACACTAAAACAACTAACAGAAACATGAAAGTTTAAGAAAAGCTAAAATAAACATACAGCACCATAACAAAAAGAATCACTACATAACACAACAGCATGATCAGTCAAAAATCTAGGTTAATATTAGGTTTTCATCTGACATTAAACACTATTAAGACTTGGTGTAAACTGAAGGAAGAAATTCCATAATTGGGGAGCATGAATAAAGAACACCGCCTGAGGTTGCTACAGAGCAATCTCTGGCAACCTGACATCTTCAGAAGGGAAGGTATTTACTACTGGGCAGATACATAGCAGAGAAGTTAATCCTCAAAATATCCGTATCCCAAATCAAACCAACTTTATATGTCAATACAAGTATCTTTGAGCTGCTTCAGAAAAAGATGCAATGTTGCCGCATTTTGCACAAGCTGCATCTTAAATCAGCTTCAAAAGTAGTTTTATATAGAGTTCATTGCACCTAGATGACCAGTGCATGGATTCTGACATCCAGGATCCCATTCCAGGAATGGCCATAGATGGCAAATAGACACTCTCAGCTACAAAGGCAACTTGAGCCATCACTGATAACCACAGATCTAAGAGCACCTCCAAACTGCATCTACTTTTTCAGAGGGAATGCAATTCCATCCATAGGAGGCAGCTCCCATGGGAAACTGATTCATTATTTTCTACTCTAATTTTGATGGGGACTTCAGACAATGTTTTCCCATTTAGAGTCTACCACGGTAGAGATGGGCAGGGATAAATCCAAATAATAAATAAAAATAAATAAATAAATTTAATCTGTCATTTGCCCAGTAATCTTTGATGAAGCTAGCCATTGAAGAGAGGGAAAAGGACATAAACAAAAGCATTAACACAAAACACTGAACTTTTAAGTATTCCAAAATTTACCTTAACCTTTCCTTTTAAAATCCAAGTAAGAAAATTATTTATCAATAGAGCACTAGTTAAAATTCCTGAAGAATCAAGTCTTGACTAAACATTGGAAACTGAAGAGAACATAACAGAAAGTAGAAAAAAAAGATTTATAAGATTACATATGTAGCATAAATGCAAAAAAAAAAGATATAAAATGTGTTTCATTTATCATTTAAAAGGTTTAACTTAAGCTATATATTCCATGTTTCTGTTCCATAAACATCTGGAAAAGCATCTGATGCAGCAGAATCAGAAATATCAAGTCAGAAATAGAAGATGAATAGCAGCTGAAACAGCAGCCAATATTCCCTTCTTACTTCCAAATACTCTAATTATATTCTCACTGAAAAAAAAATCCTCTGAATTTCAGCATGTGAATTTCAGCATTTCAGACTCACCCAGTGGTTTCCAACTTGTCATTCAGAAGGTCTCTAATTGCTTAGTTAATGAGCAATTTCCGAAAGTGATTAGAAAGTGAGGTTTGCGTACTTAGTGTCCTTTAAAAGTCTGTCGCAGTTGTGAACAAGATGGCTAATCCTGTTGCCTCCCAGCATTCAAACCCATGGAAACCCACTGTCCTGCAGTATCCTCATGAGGAACAGCTGTCCAGAGAACACATGAGTGATCTCCTGTCCTTTCCTTATCTGGAGAGGTTCAAAGATACCAGTCTACTCACTGGTTCCTTGGTCTTTGCTGTGGTCGTCAGCTCTGTTTTCACAGAGCTGTCTTCAGTTCACCATGCCTGCCCTGGAAGCCTTGGCAACTGGCCTGGATTTCCAACCATTGAAGGATTCCGCGGTCATGTGATCACAATTTGTGACCTTCCCTGCCAACTTCCCACAAGCAAAGTCAATAGGGAAGCCATCAGGAAGTTGTAAGTCATGATCATGTGAGGGCCTCACTTAATGACCCACATGGTCTTCATTTAACAATGGCTACTGGGAACTGCCAGGATTGCTGTTGCTAAGCAATGTGGTCATGTGACATCATGCTTTACAACTGCATCACTTAGGAACAGAAATTCTGGTCCCAATTACTGTCATTAAGCGAGAACTACCTGTATTTTTAAGTCTGAATTTCAACTAAGTGAATTCAGGCCCTGATTGTATTGCTAATATAGTTGCCATGTCTTTTCCGTCACATGGTTTCCATCTTTAAAAGCAACCTAGTAGGTAGGTACAACATTTCCAGTCCTTTTTATTTTAGAAATAGCTACAGCAAGTTTTGTATTGGCCAGTATCAACTAAGGAAGATTTTGTTCAGTTTGCTTTTTCATAAAAGTGCTATGGAGTCAGGCAGACTTACAAATGTGATAAATAATAAACAAATAAGATATATCCAATGTCTTCAGAATGGGAAAAAGGAAAGATCATATAAAACAATACCTTTTCTCTCAGCAATGCTGCTTCTGAAATCAGTGGAATGGTCCTGAAATGGTAGTTGTTATATCAACAGAAGGTGGCTGTAGGTTATATGTGGAATTTGAATAATTTCTTGTACATGACATTCAATATCATGAGTTCTCTATAGGTAAAATGACAGTGTGCTCTTTTGATTATATTGAGACACTGTTCCTTCTCTGAAGCCTCCTTCTTCTCTATTCCCTTCTTCTGCATCTTGTTTCCTAATGGCTTTGAGATTTTTTCACCTTTCCTAGTTAATTGAGTTTGTAAACTTGTTTTTGGAATCTTTGATGCAATAGCTCCAGAGATCTGATTTTTGTATCTGCAATATTTAGGTGGAACTGCAGTCATCTATATCTACATACAGTACTTTAGACTATGACCTATGCAGTATTGGTATGACACCTTCAATGTGTTCGCCTCGAGTCAATTTAGTCCTCAGACCCAAATAGATCTTTTATACAGAATTCACATTCACTTTCTTGAGCACCTCAATAGAAGATTGTCAGCTACATTTTGGTATAATTTGCTAGTCCCTTGGCTCCCTTTATTTGCAGGCAGAATTAAATGCTTTGAATTAAAGGGACCATGAAGGGGGGAGGGGAGGGGGGGAGAAAGGACTAAGAAATAGTGCTAACTATATCTTGCTAAAGAAATACTAAACTGGATGACAATCATTATCTGACAAAATATCTCTCCAAGCTTATCTTTTTTACTTACCAATGGGCATGAGCCCTAAGACATTGTACATAAGAAATATATAAAATGAAGACTATAAAAAAGTAACATTTGGAATACAACTTACATGTGTTCTAAGTTTGAATACAGGATACTCTTAATTCTCTGTCTCAGAATTCAGGACGTGACATCCATATTATCTGAAATGTTAGAAGTATAGAGCTGTCCTTTGTAAAAAGAAAAAAAGAAAATTTGATCTTTATAAATGAATTCTTTTTAAATTATGCAATAAATTATAATAAGATTACAGATATAAGGCTATAATTAAGTTAGTTTTTTTTATATTACAGTAAGATTTTTCCCCCAGAGTCTGGAACCTACCAGAGAATTAAGAGAAAGTTTGGAAAACTAAAGATACTCAGTATTCATATCAAGGAACTCTGGCAGACAAAGTTCCTCATATCAACAAATCATGTTCAAAAAGACAATTCTTCCACCATTTCAGTTTTGCATCAGCCAGTCAGTTCTACGTGTTGGCTTTCCAGGAAGGGGAAGGTAAAGGCAGGTTGGCTTTGTAAATTTCAACTCATGTGATGATTGCCAATAACAAACCATTAATGGGCAAAGCCCTAATTTAGGCATGAAATACAGATAGAAAACTCAGGCAAAAGGTCTGGAGGAATTAACCTGGCTCAATCCAAGAGTTCAAAAAGTGAAAAACACTTTGGCAAATGCCCTGAAGATGTTTTTCACAGTTATCTCTACATGCAGACATAGCAGGGAGTGCTCTTGCAGTAAATTCTCTAAAGTATATATATGCCATGGGTTCACTTCTGTGCCATTGGTTCAACATGAAAGGTCAATCAAACAGGAAGGAATGACCACAGAGATAATGTAACATCTTCTGTAACCTTTCCCTTCCTCTGCCCCTCCAGCTGCGCCTGAAACATTATGCATATATTGGTGTGGGATTATATTGAAATTTAAGGCTTAGAACTGATAAATTGGTATGGGCTAATTGGTATCTAATTAACTTTGTATCATGACTTTTTCTCTGCATGCACATAAACTATCCCATACAGTGAAGCAAGTAAAAAACCAAACCCTATCAGGTCCCATAAGAATCTTCTATCCTGAAGTATATTGTCTGCTGTATGACTTGTGTGACTATGTGACCAGTGAATAACCTGGTTCTCAGTAATCACTCCAAGTGGGACTGAGAAGTGGTGTATTGTTACACCTTATACAATTGTATAAGCATTGACAATTTAAATGTATACTTTGCTGTTCTGTAGAGAACTGGAAAAAAAGGTTTGAATGTTAAACATTTTGAATATACATAAAACAGGTTCAATGTGGTGGCATTGTGAAGCAAATCTTGCACTTAGATATTGCATTCCAATGTAGTCACAATATTTGAGTCATAATGTTATGGCATACCTTTTGTCACTCTCTACACCCTCCACAGAAGCCCATGACCAGAAGTGTTCCAATTCTGTTCTGATCATTCTGAAAACGTTTCAACCTCATAACAGTCCTGTTTTGAATCTGCAATTAAACACTTCTGGTATGGCCAGACAGTGTCAATCAGATATGGTCAGAATAGATGTTCTGAAGTTGAAACAGGATGTTTTGAGTTTGATGTGGGGCATTTCAAGCTCAACATGTTTCAAGTATGAGACATTTTGCACATCAGTACTAGTTTGTACCAAGGTTAATCTTCCCTAAGTAAGCTAGTTTGATTGATGATCTCATCTAAACTGGCTTTATTTTGTAAGGCCAAAATCTTAAATCCATCAAGAAATAGCTAGCAAAAATATTGTATATGAGTCAAACTAAGCTGCTCAAAAAAATAAAGGGAACACTGAAATAAGACATCCTAGATCTGAATGAATGAAATATTCGTATTAATTACTTTCTTCATTACATAGTTGAATGTGCTGACAACAAAATCATACAAAAAGCAATGGAAATCAAATGTAAGCAACCCCTGGAGGTCTGGATGTGGAGTTACACTCAAAAATTAAAGTGGAAAAGAACACTACAGGCTGATCCAACGTTGATGTAATGTCCTTAAAACAAGTCAAAATGAGGCTCAGTAGTGTGTGTGGCCTCCACGTGCCTGTATGACCTCCCTACAATGCCTGGGCATGCTCCTGATGAGGTGGCGGATGGTCTCCTGAGGGATCTCCTCCCATACCTTGACTAAAGCATCCCCCAACTCCTGGACAGTCTGTGGTTGTGAGGTGCCCCTCGTGTAGAGTGTAACGTTTCTCTCGAAAAGACTTCAACTCTCGTTTCAAGGAGTAAACGGTTTATTTCATACACTAGGGTAACACAAGCCAAAGGCAAGAATAACGGCCAGAGTCCTGGGTTGCCTTTTTATAGTCTCCCGCCGATCATCCAACCCCCTCCCCGTTGCAGGTTTCACTCCGGGCCGCTAGTCTTGTCTCCGCCCAGCTCTGCTGTTTGTCAGTTTCAACTCAGTCTGTTTAAACTTGCCGTGCTTCTTTATGGCGCGACCCTGGATCCATGCCAGGGTTCTGACATGCCGCCGTCCCAAGATCGTCCTCCTCCCCTTTTTGCCTTCACCCTGTTCATGGTCGTGGTATCTAGAAGAAAGAAAGCATAGTTAGTGTAAGGGTCACCGGGGTTTGTCGGGGAATTTACGATGGAAGTCCCTGATTAGGGCTGGTGCCTGCATATGTTCCGCTGCCACCCATTCTTTGAAACCCTCTGGGAGGTGCTGCCATTTGACTAAGTATTGTAGCCGCCCTCTGTGATGTCACGAGTCGTGGACGTGTGCGATTTCAAAATGTGGCTCCCCATTGACTATAGTAGGTGCCGGTTCCGGGGCTTCAGGGTGCCACCGTTCAGAAGGGTGGTACTGTTTTAGCAGGCTCATGTGGAACACAGGGTGTACCTTCCGCAGCGATTTCAGCAGTTGCAGTCGTGCTGTTACTGGGTTAATGACCTGTGTTATGGGGAACGGCCCAATGTATCTTGGGGCCAGTTTGCGGGATGGTTGTGTGGACCGTAAGTTTTTTGTTGAGAGGTATACTTTATCCCCTACAGTCAACTCCCACTCAGCTGTCCGTTTCCTGTCCGCGTATTTCTTGTAAGACTCTCTCGCTTCCCGCAGAGTTTTCAACATAATTGGCCAATTGCTGGTTAATTTGTTTATCCATTGATCATCTTGTAGAGGTTCCGGTATGCTGTTCCCTGGATCCTGTCCACCTCTGGAATTGTTGCGAAATCCCGTCCTGTGGCGATCTTGAATGGCGAGAATCCCGTGCTATGGTGGACTGTGTTGTTGTAGGACACCTCTGCGAATGGCAATAGCTCCGCCCAATCATCTTGTTGATAGCTGATGTAACAGCGGAGATATTGCTCAAGAATTGATACCAGGCGTTCCGACGCCCCGTCCGTACATGGGTGGAACGCACTACTCAGTCCCTGTTCCGACCCGATTAGTTTTAGAAACGCTTTCCAGAATTTGCAGGTGAAAGTGCTCCCGCGGTCGCTGATAATTCTAGCAGGCGTGCCATGGGCCCTGTAGATGTGTTGGATGAAAAGTCTTGCGAGTTTGGGCACCGTCGGTATTCCATTGCACGCGATGAAATGTGCTTGTTTCGAAAATAGATCCGTGACTACCCATACCGCTGTTTTCTTATTACTGACGGGCAGGTCAACTACAAAGTCCATGGCTATTTGCTCCCATGGCCGGGTGGGGTCTGCCACTGATTGCAGTAACCCCTTGGGTTTTCCTATTGCCCTTTTTGCGGTTGCGCATATGGGGCACGTTTTGACATATTCCTTGACGTCTCTTCGCAACGACGGCCACCAGAATTTGCGCCTTGTTAGGTGTATTGTTTTGACAAAACCAAAATGCCCTGCTGCTTTGTGATCATGGCATTTTTCTAATATCCGCGATCGTACGCTAGCCGGCACATACAGTTTATCATCTTTCCACCACCCCCCATTGTATTCTTGTAGTGACCCCTTGTTCTCGCCCCACCATGTGTCTTCTGGTACAGCTGCTCGTATGTCGTTTTCAAGAGGGTTTTGTGCTGTTGTTTCCCGTATTGAATTCTTCACCACTGCCATGTTCCCCCCTTGAGTGTTTTGCAGCTCTCCGGTGATTCCCCTATTCGTGGATTCGGCGGGGAAGAGTGTTTCCGTGACAACCTCCGTCCTGCCTTCGTGTTGTGGCAATCGGGATAGCGCATCTGCCAGATAGTTTTTACCCCCCGGGAAATACTTTAGGGTGAACTTAAACCGGCTGAAGAATTCAGCCCATCGAAGTTGCTTCGGATTCAACTTCCTGGGTGAGGTCAACGCCTCCAGGTTTTTGTGGTCCGTCCAGACCTCGAATGGTACCGATGACCCCTCCAGTAGGTGTCGCCAAGTTGCCAGTGCGTGACGGACTGCAAACGCTTCCTTTTCCCATACGTGCCATCTTTTTTCCATCTCACTGAACTTCTTAGAGATGTACGCGCATGGTCTCAGTTTTCTGTCCTCATCCTCCAACACCCCACTGCATTGTTGGACGCATCCGTGTGAATGATGAACTTTTTGTCAACCTCAGGGTGTTTCAGGATGGGATCCGCGATAAACATCACCTTGAGTTTATCGAATGCTTCCTGGCATTCTGGAGTCCATTTGATCCTGTAGCTAGGTTGTTTTGCCTGTGTTTTGTTTTTATTTGATTTTGTTTTTAACAGGTCAGTGAGAGGAAGCACGATTTGTGCGAAATTGCTTATGAAATCTCTGTAAAAGTTGGCGAACCCAATGAACGCTTGGAGTTGTCGTCTTGTATGCGGGGGTTCCCACCCCACCACTGCCTGTACTTTGGCAGGGTCCATTTCTATGCCTCTGTGTGAGATCCGGAACCCCAGGAAGTCCAATTGCTTCTTGTGAAATTCACATTTGTCTAATTTGACGTACAATTTGGCATTGAGTAACTTCTCCAGCACTTCTTTTACAATTTTCTTATGCTCGGCTAGGTTATCTGAAAAGATTAGGATATCGTCCAGATATACGATGACCCACTGGTACAAGAACTCGTATAGTACTTCATTAATCAGTTTCATAAAAATTCCTGGGCCCCCTGCAATTCCGAACGGGAGTACCTTGTACTGGAACGAGCCAAGCGGGCAATTAAACGCCGTTTTCCACTCATCCCCTTCTCTAATTCTGACCCTGTAATATGCTTCCCTGAGATCTAGTTTGGTAAAGATCTTCCCTGTAGCAAGTTGCGCCAGCATGTCCTTTAGTAAGGGAAGGGGGTACTGCTTTGTCACCGAGATGGCATTTAATCCCCTGTAATCGGTGCAGAGCCGGAGTGAGCCGTCTTTCTTCTTTTGGAACAGCACGGGTGCTGCCAGGGGGGAGTTTGCTGGCTCGATAAAAGCCTGTGCCCGATTCTTGTCGATAACCTTACACAGTTCTTGTAGCTCCCTCTGGGTCATTGCGTACATTCTGGGCTTGGGAAACGTCGCGCCGGGAATCAGCTCAATTGCACAGTCTGTTTTCCTGTGGGGCGGCAGCTGGTCGCACTCTTGTTCATCAAACACTTCTCTGACAGGTTTATAGCTTCTGGGGAATCTTCTCTCCTTTTCCACTACAGTTTCCCCAGCCTTTGCCGTCCCCGCAGCTCCTAATTCTGTACCACTTCTCTCCGCTCTGTTGGTCTTGGCATGATATTTCCCATCTATGAACTCAATTTCGCCCGACACCCAATCAATCTGGGGGTTTCTTTCCCTCAGCCATTTTAATCCCAAAATGATGGGTTGTGTTGATATGGGGGCTACAATGAACCGCAAGGTTTCCGTGTGTGTTCCCATTGACATATTGACAGCCTCCGTGTAGTGCCCCACTGGCCCCCCTATCATTCTCGTCCCATCCAGTTGGCAAAATGTAATGGGTGATTTCAACTTGAATAGTCTAAGCCCCATCTTTATTGCTATTGATGGGTGCATCAAACATCTGGTGCACCCCGAGTCCACCATCGCTGCCCCCATGAACTGCTCCCTCCCGTCCAAGGTTTTGAGCACTACCTTAACCTGCATCGTGGGGCAGTCCTCTGTAGTCATGGTGTCTCTGCACCCCGTACTGAAGACCTGTCCCGCGGCACAGTCTAGGACAGGCCACCGCCGTTTCCCGCCGGAACGAACTCGTCAGTGGTATCGTCCGTGGAAACTTCTGGTTTTGTGTAATGGCGTCTCTCCGTTGCAGCTTTCGCTGTGGTCTGCTTAGAGGGTGGGGCTTTGTGGTGCTTATCTTTGGGTCTGCTCCCCCCTAGTGCCTGTTTGCATTCGCTAATCCTGTGCCCCTCACTCCTGCATTTGAAGCAGAGCTTGTTTTTCGCCCGATACTCTTTATCCTCCAGCCATTGCTTCCTCTCGTAATTCCTATGTTGCTGGTATCAAGTGGTTTGAGCTGTTCTCCCCGCATATTGTAATTGACGGTATGAGCGCAATCGCATTTTAGTGCTTTCGACCTTCCCCGCCAACTGGACCCATTCGTCAAGCGTCTCTGGGTCCCCTCTCCCTGCTGCCATGTCTAGGAGGTCCGGTCTCAGTCCCATTTGAAAATACTCGACTTTAAATGCTTCTGGCCAGTTCGGGAGGCGACTGACAAGTTTCTTGAACTCTAGCGCGTACTCTGCTACAGTTCAGTGTCCCTGTCTAAGTCTCTGTATCTCAGCCTTAGCTGACAAGCCTGACAAAGTGTCCTCGAATCTCCTCCGCAGGGCTTTCATAAACAGGCTAAATTTTTTTAATTCCTTTGCCCTGGTATCGTGGAGTACCGCCAACCATTTTGCTGCCTCACCTATCAAGAAATTCGACACATAGCGGACCTTGGCCTCCTCGTTAAGAAACCGTTCTTCCGACTCCTCCATGAACCCCCTGACATGGTTCAGGAAACATGCCAATTTTTCCGGGTCCCCGTCAAATTTAGTTTTCAGTTTCGTGATGATGGCCGGTTTGTGCATTTGGTAGTGAGTGTGGTCACTCACGTAGATTGGCTGCGCTGCTGGTTCATCTGAGTCCTCCCCGTAGTCCTCTTCCTCCTCGCTGTCTTTCGGGTTGTCGGATTCGGAATGTTCTGTGGGATGACTGCTGGTCAACGTGTGTCTGTATTCCTCCTGATGTTGGGGTTTTCCCAATAGTGTTTCTAAGGCTGCCTGAATTGCCGTTAGCTTGGCATCCATGTTCTCTAGTCCCACCTCCATTCTGGCTGCCCTTTCCTCGAGCGCCATGACTCTTTGGGCCTGGGATATCCGTGCTTTCACCGCTGGTTTCACTCGTACTGGGGCCATGCCTCTTCCCACCCCAATTGACCACTCAGCCATGGGGTGGCTTGCCTGCGTGGTGGGGGTGTGAGGAGTTTTGTTTCCCAGCCCCACCCCATCTTTCTTTTGCCCGCGCCTTTCTTCCGCTACCAGCATTGTAGCTGCTTCTGCTCCTTCGGTCGGATGCGCAGTTGTTTCTTCATTGCTGTGGTTTAGCCTGGTTTGCTCCATTCCTTTTACGCACTGCGTTGATGGCACCACTGCCTGCTCGCTGCTGGGGAGCGTTGGTCGTCGCTTAGCTGTCGCGTTACTGCCGCCTCTCAGCTGTGCTTTGCTGAAAGGGTGCCGGTCTACCTGTTTGTGGCTGCCTTGCCGCCAGGAGCTGCTAGGGGGCGCTGGTTCCCCCCTTTTTTTTTTTTTTGGAAGGAACCGGTCTACTTGCTGGCTGCTGCTCTACACCTCCTCGCTGTTAGGGGGCGCTGGTTAGCTGCTTGAGATCGCGGCCTCCACGTGGCTCCGTCGTTCTCTGCCGTCGCCACAATTCACTGGGCCGAGCTGCTGGGGAGCGCTGATCTGCCACGTGGCTGCTGCCGTCTCCTGCCAAGCCCTGCCGCCGCCGTAAGTTGCTGGGGATGTGCTGCCGGGGCGCGTTGATTCCCGTCGCCCACTACTGCCTCCTGCTAGGCTCTACCACCACTGTAGGCCGCTAGGGACACACTGTGGGGGGGGGTTGGTTTCCGCCGCCTGCTACCGTTTCTCTCTGGGTTTGCTGCTACTTCTACGCCAGGGAGGTTGTCGTCACCGCCCTCGTTGCTGGGGAGCATTGGTTTCGCCCCCGAAGGGTCTCTGCCACTGCGAGCTGCCGGAGAGCGTTGGTCACCAAGCCGCCACTCGTCGCTAGAGTGCATTGCTTCCGTGCTGGCTCCGCCATCCGTTGCCGCTTGCTTCCCGCCTTTTACGTTTCCCGCCTTGGGGCTTTGCTTCGCTGCCTGAGGTAAAAAAAGATTCGCCTCCGCAATTTCCACCGCAAGCTAATTCTCCGCCCGGAAATCTTAGCTGGGTCGTTTGCCACTGTGGGCTGGAGCCGATCTCAACCGGGGTTGTCCTAATGGGTCTCAGGTTCGCTCCCGTGAAAATCGACTAGTTGTATTCTTGCCTTTCTGTGAGGTGCCCCTCGTGTAGAGTGTAACGTTTCTCTCGAAAAGACTTCAACTCTCGTTTCAAGGAGTAAACGGTTTATTTCATACACTAGGGTAACACAAGCCAAAGGCAAGAATGATGGCCAGAGTCCTGGGTTGCCTTTTTATAGTCTCCTGCCGATCATCCAACCCCCTCCCCGTTGCAGGTTTCACTCCGGGCCGCTAGTCTTGTCTCCGCCCAGCTCTGCCGTTTGTCAGTTTCAACTCAGTCTGTTTAAACTTGCCGCGCTTCTTTATGGCGGGACCCTGGATCCATGCCTGGGTTCTGACAGTGGTGCAACGTGGCGTTGGTGGATGGAGCGAGACATGATGTCCCAGATGTGCTCAATTGGATTCAGGTCTGGGGAATGGGCGGGCCAGTCCATAGCATCAATGCCTTCATCTTGCAGGAACTGCTGGCACACTCCAGCCACATGAGGTCTAGCATTGTCTTGCATTAGGAGGAACCCAGGGTCAACCGCACCAGCATATGGTCTCACAAGGGGTCTGAGGATCTCATCTCGGTACCTAATGGCAGTCAGGCTACCTCTGGCGAGCACATGGAGGGATGTGCGGCCCCCTAAAGAAATGCCACCCCACACCATTACTGACCCACTGCCAAACCGGTCATGCTGGAGGATGTTGCAGGCAGCAGAACGTTCTCCACAGCGTCTCCAGACCCTGTCACGTCTGTCACATGTGCTCAGTGTGAACCTGCTTTCATCTGTGAAGAGCACAGGGCGCCAGTGGCGAAGTTGCCAATCTTGTGTTCTCTGGCAAATGCCAAACGTCCTGCACGGTGTTGGGCTGTAAGCACAACCCCCACCTGTGGACATCGGGCCCTCATACCACCCTCATGGAGTCTGTTTCTGACCGTTTGAGCAGCCACACACACATTTGTGGCCCACTGGAGGTCATTTTGCAGGGCTCTGGCAGTGCTCCTCCTGTCCCTCCTTGCACAAAGGCGGAGGTAGCGGTCCTGCTGCTGGGTTGTTGCCCTCCTACGGCCTCCTCCATGTCTCCTGTTGTACTGACCTGTCTCCTGGTAGCGCCTCCATGCTCTGGACACTACGCTGACAGACACAGCAAACCTTCTTGCCACAGCTCGCATTGATGTGCCATCCTGGATGAGCTGCACTACCTGAGCCACTTGTGTGGGTTGTAGACTCCGTATCATGCTACCACTAGAGTGGAAGCACCGCCAGCATTCAAAAGTGACCAAACCATCAGCCAGAAAGCATAGGAACTGAGAAGTGTTCTGTGGTCACCACCTGCAGATCCACTCCTTTATTGGGGATGTCTTGCTAACTGCCTATGCTTTCCGCCTATTGTCTATTCCATGTGCACAACAGCATGTGAAATTGATTGTCAATCAGTGTTGCTACCTAAGTGGACAGTTTGATTTCACAGAAGTGTGATTGACTTGGACTTACATTGTGTTGTTTCAGTGTTCCCTTTATTTTTTTGAGCAGTGTATTTCCCATTACACTATTAATTCATTTTTAAACGACATAAATTGAGAGGAAAGAAAGAAAGAATGTGAATTGCTGTTAAATATAGAAAGGTTTTTGAAAAAAAAAGATCTCTTGGAAAATATACATTATGAGCATTATTTCTGCTACAGGAATCCATCCATCCATCCTTATATCTCTTGCTTTGTCTAAAGGACTTTGCATTTCTCTGTAAAAGAGCTCTCCTATTGATTAGACTAGTATTCTTAGTCTTTCATCACTTTCTCTTTCTCTGCAGTTTTCCTTTACTGTCTGAGTCTGCTTTGTACTTAGTTTGCTGTATCTCCATAATAGAGTGAAATACAGGATCTTAACTGTAGATAGACCTAAGTAACTTAGGCTCTTCTACCACATATGATATTTACTCAACAAAAATTATCATTATTTTATTTCACATACTGTAAGTACCAAACTCAAGAATTCTTTCCTTCCAGAGGTTATACTCTGAACTTTACTCTTTTTTTCTCTATGCATTCCATCTACTGTATAAAGCTATCTGCTATCTAATCAAATCACCCCTGCAAAATGACTAGTTGAAGCATCAAGACACTACATTTAGACACTTCGTGGCTAGCTGAAAACATTTCTTTATTGTCTGAGCATGCATATATATGTTAAGGTAGCATTTCTTCTGGAATTACCATCAAAACAGCTTAATGGTATAGGCTCAATTTGCAGAGATTCAAGATGAAAAATTATATCCTGATGAGTATGTAATGTGCTGATTACTCTCAGTTTTCTCTTTTAAAAAAATGCTTAAAAATGTTATCCTCATTTGTGAAAACCAAAGGAGTGATCTTTTTTTTTTCTTTTACTGTCAGAATACTGTCAGCTTTGAGGGCTAAAATTTATCTGACACCACTTTAAAACGAAGTATTATTTATTTATTTATTTATTTAATTATTTATTTATTTATTTATTTATTTATTTATTTATTTTCTATCCCGCCTTTATTATTTTTATAAATAACTCAAGGCGGCGAACATACCTAATACTCCTTCCTCCTCCTATTTCCCCCACAACAGCAACCCTGTGAGGTGAGTTGGGCTGAGAGAGAGTGACTGGCCCAAGGTCACCCAGCTGGCTTTCATGCCTAAGGCGGGACTAGAACTCATAGTCTCCTGGATTCTAGCCCACTGCCTTAACCACTAGACCAAACTGTCTCTCCAGTTTGTATATTTTAAAAGTAAGTATATTTAAAAGCTTGAAAGAGAGCCACTTTGTAGTGTAGTGGGGCTAGAAACTGGGAGACTGTGAGAACACCATGAACAGCTGAGAAAACAAAAAAAAAAATGAACAAATCAACCCAGAGTTATAATTCAAGACACAAATAACCAGGTTCAAGTTATTATGTGAAAACCTAGCTCTCTGAAAAAGGCTCTAATCGTGGGAAAGGTGGAAGGAAAGAGAAGAAGAGGAAGACCAGCAGCAAGGTGGGTAGAGTTAGTTACAGCTACAATTTGCATGTAGGCATACTCAGAATAAACATCAGCTCTACATTGTGAAGTGTTTTAACTTGAAGCATGCTAATTTGATTGCTAATCAATGAGCTAAGCTTTAGGAGAGACCAGGTGTTGTACAAAGTATAGAACAATCCTTAGGAAAGGATGGGAAAAGGTTTTAAAAGTACATTGAACTAGAATATTAAACAGACAAAACTCTAATTAGACATTGCATTTGCAGGGCAAGAATTAGATTCAGATTATATATGGAACCTATAAATGGAGCATGATAATCGAAAATAAGTGACTGGTGCTTCTTTTATTTCTGCAGCTGCTTATTAATATATATTACAATAACTAATCAATTTATATCAATCTCTGAGACCTGGCTGAGGAGACTCAAGCCAAGGTGTCCTGCACTCTTTTATGCCACTTTATTTCCTACGCCAGAAAGGGAAGAATCCAGGTTCTCCAGAAAGCCATGACAGCAATAGCCCTGTAATGTAACTGTGCATTAGTCCTCAGTCACTGGCTGGGTACTAACAGTAAGTATAATATTTATTCACAACATTTTGAATATGAACATAGCATCCATAGCAGGAATTCTGATATGGCAGTCTCCAGTTGCATCAAAATTTCACTCATATTTAAGAGATTCCTCTTCAAATTTTGCAACATCTCTGAGAACAGGAAAAGGTCCAGGTCTGTGTATGCTGGACAGAGATCTAGTTATCCTGTCCTCACAAATGGCAGTCCATACCCAAAACCTAATCCCTTAAGCTTATCTCATGGACATAAATTCAGTCTATGTTCAGCATGTGGTTTGCTCTATCCCCAGCCTGGTAGTGTTCGGTTAAGGTTTTTCTTTTTATTTATTTAGAAGCAATAACAACACAGTATGAGTACTTAAAGATTATATTCCAAGGCAGTATAAGAAAATAATAAGAATTTACGCCCATACTAATGATTATGCACTCTATTCCTACAGCCTTATGAGAGGAATATGGAACCTCTGGTCTGACAGATGTTGCTGAACCCTAACATTCAGCTGCCCCAACCAGCATAGGAAATGATGAGAGATACTGGGAGGTATAGTTCATAAACAGATAAAATCTATAGTACCCTACTTTAGAAGAAATAATGCCTTACATGACAAGGGTGACCATCTAGGTACATTATGGATGCATGGGGTGATGATACAAAAGGCGTTACACCATATCATAGATATAGACAGGTCTTGAATTTTCTGCATATTTTCTCAGCTGTTGAGGGGTGTTTCTTTCATTTTTTTAAAGTCTTAAAACTTTAAAGTGAAGACTTTAAAGTGAAGTCTATTTTAGTGTACACTACACTATAGTTTTCATGTTTTCCATCTAAAACAGCAAGAAAGCATACCACAAAATAATATCAATTGTATTGCAAGGTTCAGTGATGTTGTTGGGGGAAGTTCAAGTCAAGGAGCCATAAGAAGAATATGGGTACTACATGCATGTAACACATACTTCTGGTTGGCTAGTGTCCCAGTCGTGAAAACTTAAAGTATAATGTAGTATATATACTTAGAATATAATCCTAATCCTTGAGATCTACAAAGATAATGTATCCCAATAAATTATAACAATAAACTGTGAATACCTGCCCTCTTGATCCAGTATCTGACTCGGTCCTATCCCGGAACAGGTCTACTGAGTATGGCCTTCCTAGAACCATATAGAAAATTGAAAGCCAGCATTTAAGTCACAGATTGCAAGCCTGCACCCATCAGTGCTACAATCCAAATTGAAGATACCTTACAGATGGCCATCTTTCCCTGCTTGAACACATCCAGAAAAGGAAAGCCCATTTATGTTATTGATATGACATTGTTTCCTAATATTCACTAGGAATTTTACTTTAATTTAAAGCTGTTATTACATATACCACCCTCTGCAATGATAAAGAACATGTCTTGATTTTTATCTATGGGGAACATATCTTTGAGCTCAGCAAAGGCCGAGTGGAGACTAATTTCTCTATAGAGTGTTTTCTTTCTCTAACTTACAGCAGCTCCATCATATTAGCAGCTTCTAAGCAAGGCAGTCTTAGAATGCAGATTGCTGCTGGGTTGTTCTGTAATTTTAAATATGCAGACAGTGTGATTCTAATCTTTGTTCTACCAAGGGGTCTGTATTGCCTCGCAGAAAGATTAATTACAGCTCACATCAATTTTGGCCTCTAGATGCCATGTGAAGAACATAACATAGACAAGGAGGCTGATGAATTTTGATTTTGTCCATCAGCAAAGAGAGCGAAGGGGAGGGAACAGAATTTTAAAAGGGTCCTTTTTAATAAATTGAGTTCTTAAAGGAAAATACAGAGGAGAATAAAATGGGTCTTTCTGAAAAGACAATCATTTCTATAGGTCAGTTTATAAGATTAAGAGAAAATAGAAAGGTATTGTGTTCTGCATTCCTGCTCTTCAGGGTTAAAAATTATATCAGTCATAAAAGATAGTGAAGATGCTAATAGCAGAAATGTTGCCATATTTTCCATTTGTGAAATATTTTATTTTGCACTGGGAAAATTTCTAAGGCATTATTTTCTCTCTAGTTAATATTCACAACTGTAACACAGCCACATTTATCCCACTGCTTATCTTGTTCCTATAAAGGTGTTTTTTTTCTTAGCTACTCACATTTTCCAATATTTTCCACAAAGTCAGTGCTGATTTTCAGTCTTGTATGGTACTGGAACTCATAATTGAGGACAGTTGCCAATGTTATCTAACAGCTTCATAATCTTGACATATGTATTACAATTAAAGGAGCTATTTCCCCAGATAAGCTAAGTTACCTTAGGACATATAATTATAGAAAAACCTCTAGGTGGCTCCTACTTACTATTACTTAGTTAATAGTATTGAGCTGTGGGAAACAATATAAATCTGGTCCCTGATTTTTAAGGTATTAATTGATCCTTCTAATTTTATAGGATTAAAAAAGAAAAGGAAAATCCTTTTCCATTTTTCACCAAAAAATTTTCCTAATCTGTAGTGTTCTTTTATGCAATATTCCTTAATGCATGTTTTACATACATTCCCTTATTTTTTAAAATAAATAATTTTTTCTCAAAATACCCAATAATGTACATCCCTTTATATATACTTTGTTTATGACTTTTTGAATTATGTGCCCTTCATTAGATGCAATTTTATATTATTTCATTTTTACATAAATCCATTTCTTTTACATCCCTTATATAAGTCAGATAGTTTTGAATTCTTTACTGGATGGGTCTGTACCACAGCTACTGAACTGATGTAAGAATATTCTAACTACTTGGTGGATAAAGTTGCTCAGATCCACTCACAGTTGAATTCCGACTGGACAAGTTATGGGGTTATCTGGGATGAATTTGAGTGTGTGGACAGGGTCCTCCAAACTGTGAGTTTGGCCACCTGCTTATTAGATCTAGGTGCCTCCTGAGTTGTTCCTCCTGGGTTGTCAATGCTGTCTGGAAGATAATCTGTAGTTGGATCCACACAGTGCTATTAACTTATTTGAAAGAAGGGGGGGGGTTCCTTTGGTCTTTGAAGGAGGTGGTGTGTGCTTCAGGAAGCTGTCCTTGGACTCAACAATCCTGGATAATTCAGTCCTGTCTCCAACATTCCCATGCAACAAAGATCAAATGTTGCTGTGATATAATGAATTATGAGAACTGAGAAACAGCTGTCCAAAGTTCCATCAGACTTAAATATGTATTTATCCAACTAGGTATGTTTTAAAAAAACCTGTTCAAATATTAACATTTTGAGTCCAGAAAGATAATATATGTTTTTTTGATATTTTGGTTCAAGTAAAAAAAAAAGCAGGTCTATTTTGTTTTTGTGTATGGACTATAATGCTGTTATTTCATATTGGTTAGCCAATCTTGTAGATGGATAAAGTAATGCTTATTGCAAAGACTGCAATTAAGTAATACAATTCTGGTTTTCTTGGTTTTTTCAAGAAACTTTGTGAAAACACTTTCTGGCTTAGCATTACAAATGAATGCAAGTGAATTCCACATACTGGAATTCACAAACTGAACAATGTTAGATTGCTATTAAAAGAATTAGAATGGAAATTGCAAAGGTTGGGAAATTTCTCAACCTTTGCAATTTCCATTCTAATTCTTTTTAATAGCAATCTAACATTGTTTTTATCAAAGTTTTTCTCAAATTTGGGCTTCTACAAGACAAGTAGTAGCTCTAATTGAACAATAGGTTATTGAACATTGACAAACTTTCAAATTATCACATTATACATAAATTTAGATACTACCTACTTATAACCTAGGCATAGATTGCTCCTTTTGGACTTTACTCACAGGTTCTAGTGAGGTTGTTTTATAGATGTATTTTTATTTTGTCTCAAATTTTATTACTGATGTCTTAAGATAGATTTGTAAGTGCTCACAGATCACTTATGGACACACTTCTTGTACTGGTATAAGACTGTAATAAACTGACTTACTGACTGACAGATATTGTTATTTGTGTTATGCCATCCATAGATCACTTTTAAAGTAGTTTTTGGTTGGTTGGTTGGTTTTGTTTTCCATCCTGGATGATATTATTTGATTTGGAATTTGTGAAAAAGTATTGAAAGCTCCATCTTGGACTATGTACCGTACACCACATGACTTTGGAAGTAATATAAATTATATATTTCATTTCTTTTGACAATCCTGGGTACAATATTAATTGATCATGTCAAAGTTATCTCATGATTTCTGACATTTTCTATTAATAAATCATAAGCTGAATAATTTGTTTTGAAAACTGCAAGCAACTGCATAATGGTTTTGAAGATGTAAAAATCTTGTACATATTTTAAATAAATACCATTTTATTTTTGTACAAGTCAGAAATGCACTGTAAAATATTTGTATCTGCATTATTGTTTGAATGGAAAAATTAATATATTTTCCCCATACGTTATGACTTACTGATGGATGTTAAGTTTATATAGTAAACTTTTAAAAGACAAGCCCTTTTTTTTAACCTGAAAAGACCTTTTTATTACAAATGCAACCTGAATAATAAACATAATACTGAAATGTTAAGAATGTTTCATCAAATTAAAATAGATTTTGGACCTATCTGATACCTTTTACTCATTTAATCATCAGTTAATTTGATACTCCATTTAATTTGATCAAGACCACAGGAAACACATCTGTTATATTAAAAACAGCAAAAAAGTTACCCATTATTTTGATTAATGTTTATCACCTGGGGCAGGTAATATTGGATAATTCAATCACTGGTTATAGAAATTTGCCATTATAATTAATTATAAGAAGAAAATAGTGAATTATGGTAGAAAGAGAAATTACAAGACAGAAAATCCATTTGACAATTACAGAATGATTATATTTTAAAGAACAAGTTTGTATTAATGTGATAGGAATACATTTGTTTCCAAATAATGGCAAGTTTTTAAAACATCATGTTTCATATATTTAAATGTGACAGTCATTACCTTTTAAAATATATTTGAAATATATTTTATTTTTAAATTAGTTTTAATTTTAATCAGATTTCTTTATTATGGTGTTAAAACTTGTCCTCCAATTACTTTGAAAAGGTTTTTCTTTTTACTTGCAAAGAAGGCCTCCACTATTTTCAGGGTGTTCTAGGATTTCTTTAGATAACTTTGGGTAGACTTTTTGCATTTAATGACATTGATATTAAAAAAAAATTGAAGGGGTGTATGTGTGTGTGTTTTTCCTAAAGAGGAATCTTTTTTAATATATTATTCTGCAGCCTCCATGTCTGCTTCTGTTGCCTGTTCTGCAAAAACCCATGGAAATAATTCCATAATATGCTTTTCCTGGAGATTTAATTGCAGCTGGGAAGCCAGGGAACTTCATATTATCTCATGATTTCTGACATATTCTATTAATAAATCATAAGCTGAACAATTTGTTTTGAAAACTGCAAGCAACTGCATAATGGTTTTGAAGTCTCACATGCTACTTTACATGTGAGAATGTGAAAGTCCTTCCCTACAGAAGATGAGTTATAAGAACCATGCACTTGGTTCATTGGAATCAGTATTGGATATCCTCATTGCTAGTGGTTCCTCCGGTTTGTTTTCTGGTTTTTCCCAATGATATAAAGGATTGAATTTAAGATATCTTGCACACAAAACCTTGTTTGTTTGTTTGTTTGTTTGTTTATTTATTTATGGGAAGCCAGCAAACTTCAGATTTCTGAAGAGATGAATATTCAGTTAAATGTAGACAATACACACTCCTTAACCATATCATGAGAATATATTTTATTTTTTTTCTCTTTTGGAAAGAAAGTAAAAGAAATTCATTTTTCACCAAATAGAATGAGAGTATCTATTTACTATATGCTAGTCTATAACCACTGTAAAGATTGCTATGGTATGCTACTTTACATGTAAGAATGTGAAACTCCTTCCCTACAGAAGATGACTTATAAGAACCATGCACTTGGTTCATTGGAATCAGTATTGGATATCCTCATTGCCAGTGGTTCCTCTGGTTTGTTTTCTGTTTTTTCCTAATGATATAAAGGATTGAATGCAAGATATTTTGCACACAAAACCTTGTTTGTTTGTTTGTTTGTTTGTTTGTTTATTTATTATTCAATTTATATCACTGCACTGAAGGGGACTCTGGGTGGTTTACAAGGACTCAATAATTAAAATAAATAAAATATTTATTTATTATTACAGTACAGCAATCATCATATAAATACAAATAAATTAAATATAAAATTCAAGGGGTGATAAGGTTGTATTTAAAAGGGCTCTATGGCACCAGCCATCCCCAGGAGGAGCTGTTACCCTTCCCATCCCAGGCAATGCAGCAGAACCAGGTTTTTAAATTCTTCCGGAAGGCCGGGAGCAATGGGGCCTGCCTCACCTCCGGGGGTAGAATGTTCCAATGTTCTTATGTCTTTCTCCTTAAGCATGTGTGCTATCATAGACCTTAGGATATTATTTATCTCTATAAAGGGTAGCCAATACATCAAGACTAGCAGAGCGCATCCACAAACACCAACTAGCAGTCAGAAGACACGATGAAAACTCCTTAATCTCACAACACATGAACAGACTCAACCATACTTTCAACTGGGAAACTGTGAGCATCTTAAACCAAGCCAAATCCAAAAATGCTAGAGAATTCCTGGAAGCTTGTCACTCAGACAAAGCAGCCATCAACAGACACATAGAGGTAAACAACATTTACATACCATTCATAAGAGACAATAGAAAAGCCAAAAGACCAGAAAACCTCCTTGCCAGCAATCAACACCCATATATGCAAAGATTAACACCAGGATTAGCACCAGAGGAATAATCAAACAGCACAATATACCCTAATCAAAGAACTATTAACCCAGTCAATCAACCAAGCAGCAAACAACCGCCCAATCAAGAAACTCCTAAGGAGAGAACAACACCTCCACCAACACAAGCAGGACAAGCCATGGTATATAAACAGAGAGCAAGTCCGACTCCCTTTTCGCACTGAAGATGTTGCCTAATCTGACAATGAAACATCTGCAAGAAAACAAGGCTCAGAGAGCACCAAGGACTTCACTATTCTTAAAATTAGAACTTTTATCTTACACTATATATATATTATTTTCATTATCCAACCCTCCTTTTATTTTCCTTTATTTCATTGTTAAATCTATGATATCTATATTCTTCAAAGAAAGTTTTTTATCTTTTCTTTTTCTACCCTGATCACTTCTATAAATTCTTTATAGAATTTCAAAATATACAACTACAATGATTTTCTAGTTTCTTAATATTATATTACTGTAATTGTTCTGTGTAGTACATAACAAAAACCCAATAAAAAAAGTTATTAGCAGTTTTTTAAAAAATGCACATAAAATATTAATGCCATTAAACAATAAACTACAATAAACCCTAAAGGCAGTAAAGCACCAGGAATAAGTAGAATTCTAGTCAGTCATAATTAAATCTATAACAGTAGTATTTTTATTCTTATTTTTCTAAATAAATTTAATAGAACCCTTCTAAAAATTACCTCATTAATCAAGATTTACATCCATGCATTAAAAGTAAGTAAATAAACATGACATTTTAAAAGATGCATCATTCTTTCTCATTTGCAGACAAATGATTTTGATAAGATGTAACCATTGTGGTAAATGCATCTACTGTATCTTCACACAGTGCCAACATATTGCAGACCTTATCTCAGAACAAGACTAAATATTTATATGTGACTATCTAGATGATAATGATGATGATATTAGTAATAATAACAATATCAGCACATGGGAAAAGTAATCTGTACTGGACCATGATGTGTAACAAGGGCAGTTGAAAATTCTCCCTTAGGCTCTTACTATGATTGTAAGAAAAGAAAAATAAAGATATATGCTTCTCATCTTACCCCCTTGATGCTGATACTGTCAGTCTCAAATAAACATCCCTGTCCCACACACATTGAGCTTTGAATAGCAACATCTAAAATATTTGCTAGATCAGATGAACCTTCTAAACCAGGGGTCCCCAACCTGTGGGCCGCGGTCCACTAGTGCGTGGTGGCCTGTTAGGAAGTGGGCCGCACAGCAGGTGAGTGGTGGTGGTCCACGCTATTGGCTCCCACCTGCAAACCCCTCCCCCCCATCCATGCAATTGGCTCCCACCTGCAAATCCCACCCCCCATCTGCATGATTGGCTCCCACCTGCAAACCCCGCCCCCCCAGACCATGGAAAAATTGTCTTCCACGACCAGTCCCTGGTGCCAAAAAGGTTGGGTACCCCTGTTCTAAACAATCAGAAATTCTGTTTATGTTATGGGGAGGATTCTAAGTGTATTCAGTTGCATGGGCCAAGGTTTCTTTCTTCTAATGTTTCCATTCAACCTATAAAAGCTAATAGAAATGAGATTATTCATGGTGGAACTGACACATACACATGAGTGGATAATTTATGAAGGGAATAGAATGATAGCACTAAACATGTCAGCTATACAACTCTATTAATTACAAGAGCATGTCTTTTCAAAATGCACACATGTTACTGTAGTTTGTGCTCCTAAGCCTTATCCCTAATACACTTACATGTATATAAATTCTAGTGAAAGCAGATGAGCAAAACTAAAATCAGTAAGATTTAACAGGAAAGTGATTGTGTTTAGAAACAGAGTTTTAAGATAGTCCTTGCTGTAGTGGAATCAGGTGCTCAATTATTTATTGAAACTGTAGGGTGTACTTTCCATAAACACAAAATATTTTTGTGACTGTTATTTCTAACATTATAGTTTTTTGTTTTACAAAAATGTCCATTACCATTTGTTGCCTAGAAACTATTCCAGGATTTTGCTTTGAAGTTTATATTAAAAGAGCTAAAAATACCACTGATAGGTAATTTATACCTTCCAAAATGAACTTTTATTGCTTTCAATTCTAATTATTCTGGGAATACCATCACGGTATTAAGCATGATTACTGTCTATCTTTTGGATTTCATGGCAAATATTTGTAAAAAAAAGTGTTTAATATTTATGTAACATGCTAAGTTCCTGTTTAATATTACCATATTTCTAAAAAGAAATTGTAATCCTCTTTTCTGGTTCAGGTTAATTCCAATAAAATATTAAATCCATTTTCTAATCTAAATGAGTTCATTAGAAGAAGCTTGGTATGGTGAATACCAGACTCTCTGCAGAGTTCAGCTTCATTATATTTCAGCACTGTGCATCTCCAGAACTGTTGTACTACATTTATGAGGATTTATCAGTACTGTTCCAAAAACATTCATCCTAATTCTCTTACTTCTGTGTATGCTAATCATGAATATGTTAAGTGTAAACACTAAGCTTGCAGCCAGCCTCATTCCCAGGTGGGTTCAAGGTATGATTACAGAAGCAAAAGTGCCATAAGCACTCTAAAAGCAGTGTCAGCAAAGAGGAAAGTGGTTTCAAGCAACACTAAAACAAATCCTCATAAAACAGCACAAGATGATATAGCAGTGAGGAATATCATGTGATCCTTGAGTGTTTTGAGACATCAACTCATTCTGAAACACTTTTTCTTCTATTAAGAAGTAAATAGAACAATAGTAGTTTACAAAATTAGAGCAAATGGTTGTGAATGCTCTAATTTCAGACTTTTTTTCCCAAAGCACTTTCAGAAACTGACAGTTTACACATAAACTAGTTACCTGAGGGACCGTCTCATCCCCATGACATCAACCCATCCCACCCGGTCATGCAGAGAGGGCATGTTACAGACCCTGTCTGTAAAAGAATTTCGCTTGGCGTGGTCCAAGAAGCAGGCCTTCTCTGCAGTGGCTCCCGCCCTCTGGAACACTCTGCCCCAAGAGGTGAGACAGGCCCCATCGCTCCTGACCTTCTGGAAGAACCTGAAGACTTGGCTCTGCCGTCTCGCCTGGGGTGGGAAGGGGAATAGTCATTCTTGGGGGTGGCTGGTGCCTTAGAGCTCTCCTCACTGAATTAGATCTTCTAAGGCCACTTGGATTTTATATTTATATTTATATTTATATTAATATTGGGTAGTTTTGTATTGATATTTTAGATGTTATTTATGTTTATTGTTTTAATGTACTTGTGTTGTAAACCGCCCAGAGTCCCTCTTTTTGGGGGAGATGGGTGGTAGCAAAATTCAATAAATAAAAAAATAAAATAAAAAATAAAAAAAAATAAAAAAAAATATAAAATAAAAAAATAAAATAAAATAAAATAAAACAAAATAATAAATAAATAAAATAAATAAAAAAATAAAATAAAATAAAATAAAATAAAATAAAATAATAAATAAAATAAATAAAATAAAAAAATAAAATAAAATAAAACAAAACAAAATAATAAATAAAATAAATAAAATAAAAAAATAAAATAAATAAAATAAAATAATAAAATAAAATAAAATAAAATAAAATAAAATAATAAAATAAAATAATAAAATAAAATAAAATAAAATAAAATAAAATAATAAAATAAAATAAAATAATAAAATAAATAAAATAAAATAAAATAATAAATAAAATAAAATAAAATAAAATAAAATAAAATAAAATAAAATAAAATAAAATAAAATAAAATAAAATCAGGTCACCACATTCTGTCATCCTAGCTTATCGTACCCTGCCCTGCCTGGCTCACAGGCAGCCCTGCCTAGTGATAGTGGTTTAGTCTGCCTTGCAGCACCCATTCTGTTCCTTGCAGTTCCAGTCCAGTCTGCCTTGCAGTTCCAGTTCAGTGTCCCAGAGGTTCCAGTCCAGTCTGCCTTGCAGTTCCAGTCCAGTGTCCTAGAGGAACCAGTCTAGTTCGCCTTGAAGCTCCAGTCCAGTGTTCCAGAGGAACCAGTCCAGTCCACCCTGCAGTTCCAGTCCAGTGTCCTAGAGGAACCAGTCTAGTTCGCCTTGAAGCTCCAGTCCAGTGTCCTAGAGGAACCAGTCCAGCTTTGTCAGCATTGCTCCCAGTAATCCCAGAACTGACCTTGAGTCTTCTAGTCAACTGATCTACATAGCATCCTTGATCCAGAACTGTTGTGTTACTTGCTGCTGAACTTTAGTTGTGTTACCACATAGCTGCCTATCTCCAAGTGTATCCAGTTGATCCAGAACTTGTATTAATGGACTTATACTTGTAAATAGTTTTTATAAAATAAAATAATTTCTATAAAGTTCTGGTGGTCATACTCCAAACAGAACAAATATACACGACACACTAGATCTTGTAGGGAGCAGCTGCTTGAAGTCCCACACTTCTGGGTGGTGAGGAGGGAATATGTGCAGCTTTTCTGTGGTGGCATCAGTGCTCTGGAATGGCCTCCCTACAGAGACAACCCCCCCCCCCCGTCCCTGCAGCTTTCAGGAAACTAATTAAAATCAAACTATTCTCTTAATTTAAGCACTGTGTTGCTTTTTTTAAAAAAAAAATTCTGTTTGTTTCTTGTCCTTGTTGTGATTTGTTTAAACCATACCATGGATGTTTCATTATACTGTATATTCCGTAAACCATCAAGAGTAACTAGATTGCAGTGGGGTACAAGTTAAATAAATAAAAATTAACTAACTAACTAAATAAATAAATACCTGCTCACTAATATTGCAAGCCAATATTTGTGCATCGAGGGACATATCAGACAGATAATGTCCTGGTCTACATCTTGATGCATAGCCTTGATCAGGACATTTCAATATCCCTGGGACAAAGGAAAAAAACTAATCTCATAAAGCAAATTGCTGTCTTGATTCATCCCATTTTCCTCAAACTCATGTCGACTGGTGATAGTAGAGAGTCACAACCACGGCTCTGCACTTATTCTTCCATGTCAGTAAAATGCACATTCAGTTTGTAAAATTGGCATTGGAGCAGCGCTGATGTGCCTGTAATACATGAGGCTAAAGGTAGAATACATACAATTTGTAAACACTACTCTTATTGTATTGTCGAAGGCTTTCGACAATACAATAAGTGTAGTCTATACAATCAGAGTACTACTCTTATTGTACTCTGCATTCAGGACAATAATTTTACCATGGCCCAGATGAATGAAGCAGGCTTTCAGCAGTGCCTTTTATTTGAAAAAATATTCTACATATAATAAGATTCCAAATGCCTAACTACACATACATTATATAACAGGATTAGTAATCATGCTGTGGATTTTTAAAAATTAAATGTTAGTCAAATGTTTCCATACCTCAAGCTAATTGCCACACAAGGGACACAGGTTTCACAAGATCTTAACTGGGAGGAAAGACTTAAAACTCTGTATATGCAACCTATTAATTCCCTACTTACTTAGTTTATTATTTTATTTTTTCAAAACTCTAAACAAAACAAGATCTGCTAATCATATCATTAATATTGCATATACCATATTTACTTGACTTCTGTGGAATTTGATTCTTCATATGTCTGTCTGAATTTGCAGTCAAATAACTGTTCTATTTATTAGAGCTTCTGATATGTTTAGGTATCTATTGCAGAGATTTAGGAAAAATAAGTAGTTAGCAGTGCAAATGCTGTTGTTAGTGACTCTATAAAAATGAAAGGAAAAAACCATGCGTACATTTTTCACCAGATATTTTCAGTCAAATGAAGATCAGGAAACCCTCTCAGTAAATGAAGCCTACAGTGCGTAATTTATCAGGGAACAGAGAAACTGACCACTGGTTGTCACTGTTGTTCTATTAAAAATACAGCTATAGAGACATATTGTTGAAGTGATCCTTATAGAACATAAGAGCAGAAATCATATAAATTTATGTAGTACTTTGGCCATGTTTATAACATATGGGACTAGCCTTGTAAAGCATCATAGTGTGATAGAAAAGAATCATAGTGTAACCAGAAAAATGTGCTAGGAAATGGGCATAGCATTGTAGGGAATAAAATTAAACAGTTCTAAACTATAAGTAAAACATGGGATTTGTATTCATGTTGTAGATACAAAATTCATCTATATAATGTAGAATTAAAACAATTGCAGTGATTTAATTATCTATTATTTAATGAACTATTATTATTATGATATAATAATAATAATAATAATAATAATAATAATAATGATGTGCTGGGGGCATGGTGGCTCAGCGGGTAAGACGCCAGGCTTGTCGATCAGAAGATCACAAGTTTGGAGGTTCGAATCCCTAGCCCTGCGTGAGGAGTGAGCTCCCACACTAGCTCCAGCTCTTGCCAACCTAGCAATTCGAAAGCATGCAAATGCAAGTAGATTAATAGGTACCACTTTGGTGGGTAGGTAACAGCGTTCCGCGCGCGTCATGCAGCCACATGACCGTGGAAGCATCTTCGGACAACGCTGGCTCTTCGGCTAACAAACGGAGATGAGCACCGGTCCCTAGAGTCGGACATGACTGCACAAATGTGCGGGGGGTACCTTTATCTTTACCTAATAATAATGCTGCTTTTGCCTTATGAATAGACTAAGAATAAATCATCTTTTTCTGTAATCACAACACTTTAAAAGATCATGGAAAAATAATATTGCTTTAGTTAAGTCTTTGCAACTCCTGCTTCAATAACAGTGGACTAAAACTACTCTAAAAGTTTAGAGTAGACTTAAGAAGTTGCAAAGCCATTTATATAGTAGCCTTAATATCAACCAGTGGCCTTGTTTGCCTTGCTCACTGCAGAGTAGTGCTTCTTTTCAATTGGACTCTCCCATTTCCTTATTTCTCTTGTGTCTAGTAAACTGTTTCAATTCTGATGTAGTGGTCTTCAAACAGTGTACTCCATTGCACTGTGCTCATTTTTCAAAAGTGTTTTAAAAAATAAAAGAGAAATTTGCTCTTACATTGCATTTCTACATGCCCTACTTGATTGACATAATTATTTCTGTTTCTATTGAAAAGGACCAATTAGTTAGATTTCTCAGTTTAGAAATTCTCATTATGAATACACTGGAGCAGTCTTTCTGTGAGACTATAGTCACAGTGGTAAAAAGTAGACTTGGAGCATAAAAATTGAAACTAAAATAAATACAGCAGATTTAATGAGATGTTTAGATCCAGAAATGGCTTGGGTCAGGAAAACAAACAAGACAAGCAAAGATCCCACCTGATCACACAAAGTTCTGGCCTAAGACTAAGGGTCAACAGTGGTTTATGATAGGGATTCTCATCTTTCCTACAGAATCCAGTCTAAATACAGAGAATAGAGTTACTGCTTGTTTAAAAGTTTTTCTTTATTTCTAGCACATATTGTGGAAAGTATTCATACCTAAGAGGCACAACGTGCTATTAGAGCTGTCATGGAAACATCCAAAATAATTTGGCAGCTGATCAAGCTTACATTTCTGTCCTGAATTTTATTATTCATGCAACATTTTCACAGAACTTGAAATTTGTCATGCAATAATATAAAAAAGTTGTAAGGTGCTATACTATCTGCAATAAAATAAAATAATAAAATAAAATAAAGTTCATATATAACTTCAGATCTATATACACACATATACATATATACATATACGTATACTGTATGCCAGCTACATCCCAGTTCATTTAAACAAAATGTTATTCATGCCAGTAGACTCAGTATATACCTATGGGGAGAACAATTGTAAACACATGAAATTGGAATAATTTATTAGAGAATAACTATTATGATCCTTAGTCAATATGGCCATGTGCAAAATTGTAGCATGACAGATATATAGATAGATACAGATGTAGACACAGATATAGCTAATTCTCCCCTTTAAAACCAGGAAAAAAGAAAGAAAAGACAATTTCAGCCTCGCCCATAAGATATCCTACCCCTGTCTTATATTAAACTAAGAAGAAATGGCCTGAGTTTCATTTCAAGCTAATTTCAAAATAAAACTGAAATTGGGTGGTGGTGACAGAAACTGGCACTGATGATGGATTTTTAAATAGTACTTTCTCTTGAATAAACCTAATTATTGGTTATTTGTAAATAGTCTTTAACTACATTGCACTACAACTTCCATAAGCCTCCGACAGAATGCTCAACAACTGAAGATGGAGGGAACTGAATTCCAAAATAGCTGGTGAGCACCAGGTTGGCTACCACTGCTCTAGAGTAATAACTGGAATCAGGATGTGGGGCCAAAGGTAGGAAGAGAACGTTGGCAGAATGGATTTAGCATAGATAAATCTACATTTTGCAACTGGCTCAAAAGAAACATTCTTGTTTACTTTGGAAGAACAGATGCTATTTGAGTAGCATGTTTGCTGATCCCCTTGCTTTCTGCCAAAAGAGGCCAGGCTAATTCCCTCTCTGTAATCCTTCCCCTGGCGGGGGGAGGGAATCAGACATAATTTTGGCATTTAAGATGGCATGTTTGCTGACACACGTGCACACAAACAAGTCTGCTTCGGAATATAGGTTCCCATGTGTATGTTTAGTCAATTTGCTGTATGATTTCTAGTTACAACTTATTTTATTGTAAAGTCTTACCTCCTCTATTTAATTTCTTCATAGAATGATCATCTGAGCACACAACAATGAGGCAGCCATGCAGTATTGTGCAGTGAGTGATCAGGTCTACAAAGAGTTATGTTTGGAGTAGGTAAGATTTCATATTGCTCTTTGCACATGAGATAAGATGCTGACCACTGGATTGATAAGATGGTTTTCTCTACTTCCATGCTCCATGCTCCATGTATGTTAGTACATAACAAATTACAATTATTTTGGCTGTTGTGGGTCTTCCGGGCTGTGTGGCCGTGTTCTGGAAGTTGTGGTTCCTAAGTTGAGGAACCACAACTTCCAGAACACGGCCACACAGCCTGGAAGACCCACAACAGCCATTGAACTCCGGCCGTGAAAGCCTTCGACAATACATACAATTATTTTGTTTCAGTTTTGCCTTGTCCTTTACAAAGTGGACTAAAGTCCAAGAGGAACAAAATTTTGACATAATTCATCCTCAAATTATGCTTTAAAGCATTTACAGTACACTTGATTATAACATTATTATAATAATTTGCCTGTTAACATATATCAAAAAGCAAGCTGTAATCTATGAAATATTTTGCTTCAACCAAAATCAAAGGATTTTTTTTAAGTAACTTCAGTTGGGTGAGGTGGGTGGCTGCTGATAGGGGGGAACCTTTTCAACCATTGGTAAACCAGGGATAAATAACTTTTTAACCACGAGGGGCCAATTTCCTCTGTGACACACTTTTATCAGCTGCAATGCCATGCTCCCATATATTCCTCATAGCACACCCACTACAGTTAGCTAAAATTCTATAGTGTGTATAAATACTGTTAACCTAAAAAAATATGCTGGCACCATCAACAACCTGGTAGTTTGTTACATGTTGATCTCAATTATTTAAATGATTTTGATCTGAATTGGACTTCTATTTCACTGAATCTATAGACCAGTATATATTTAGAAAAACCAGCCAGCTATCATACACTGAACTATGCTAGGAATATGAGTGAAAATTGCATGGCAGGTTAACAAGATAGGCTGTGGAAATTGAACTACTGAATACTTTGCCTATATATCATCATTCTAACAATGATTGCTAAATAGGATCAGCTAGTCTTGTTTTCAATTAAGAAAGAAATTAACTTACAGTAGTTAAGAATGGAATAATAGAGAATTCACAATAGGCCTGGGACTTGATAAGGTATATAACAAGGATTCATTGGTTGGGAATGTAGTGCACTGCTGTTTTATTTTATTTTTCCTTCATTTGTACATTGTTAAAGATCTTTCCCCTTTATTGTGGCTGTCAAGAAAAAGCATTGATAGCTACTGAAAGGAATCCAATACAAATGTTAAAAACCTGAAGTTAGGGATATTTTGAAATAATTGTTTAAGCATTGCCAAAATATACCTTTTCTTTCTGAGTAGCTATTTAGGTTTGTCTTTTCTTTTCCTTTACTAGACAGCTGCCCACGTTCTGTGTGGCCAAAGTCTATTGTTCTATAATTTCTGTTTCAAAATTGAAAATTACATTTAGATTTTATTTAAGTAGAATGGTAAACATCAACATACCTATTTTCTTGTATATCAGGGCTGGACAACATTTTGGCAGCTCTAGACTGTACTTCCCCCCCCCCCCCAATCTTCAGTCTCCAAAGGCTTAGAGGGGAGATGGTAATTTCAGGGAAGTGATTAAAGGTGAGGATTTTTTTAAAAAGAAGTGGTTGATATCTTTCTCATTTTATAAATGTGTTATACCTATTGGAAACCTAATGCACCTAGTTTAGGGAGGGAAGGTAAATAAAAATTGAAAATCTTGGGATGTCATGGAATTCACAAAAAATTAAAGATGGTATATCTATGCTGCAGACCTTGGGTTTCCACCTTGTTATATATGAATACATGAATGTGCACAGTTTAAAACATTGTTTTTTTAAAAAAATCAGCCCCACCCCTTTTTTTATTATTATTTAAAACTAAATCTCACCAATTTTGGCATCTTGAACTGATTATTACCTGTGGACTGAATGACATACATGGGAAGACAGTGCTGGGACAGGACACGGTTTGGCATCATAGGGAAATCTAATCCACAAGACAAGGTCTTGGACCATCCCTGCACTATGTGAAGCAACAATAATTATTGTTTATTGTTTATACCGTGTTTTTCTTAACCATACAGAATTTTCCAATGGGTGAGTCACAGTTCTCCTAATAATCTAAAAGCACAGTTAACCAGGGTGAACTTCCAATCAAAATTCAAATACATTGAAAATAAAGTACAATTTAAAATCAACATTAAAATTTTGGTGTAGATGGATACTTTTGTTACATATATATCATTGATTATGGTTTTATTGATTATCAATGATGTGGCTTGTTAGTCACCTTGATAGATAAGAAGAGTGTAAATAATTGTAATAAATAAATCAGTGAATATCCTACTTTTCCCTTAGAGAAGGAAACAGAATTCAGAAATTCAAGGACAGATTGACACTGATTGACTATGCATTAATAAACCATATGGGATTTCAATGTCACCCACAAGATTATATTAGGAAATGTTCAGCCTTCTGGTCAATGTCCTTGAATAAATCTGTGTCAAGCAATACTAACACTAAGCTTAGCCAATAGTAGGGTGCTGTAGCTCAGGCATCTGCAGAGCAGCACTGCAAGAGATTGCTTGATTATGTAGACAATCAAAATATACCATCCCCTCCAATCCCTTTCTGATCATTGGAAAGTGCAGTGTGGGGTAAACACTAGACTGTAATTTGAAATTATCCTTTACCTACAGTAACTGAATATGTAAATTACTCACATTAACCCAGGACCTATACTGTAGAACTTAGTAACCATTATGAGTATCTAGGACCAAGGAAGAGACATTGCTAGTTTCAATTCAGGTGCTTTTTGTATTTAAAAAAAAAACCAAAAGCCAACCTTTATGGCAAGCTTCAGGAAACTTGCACAGCTGTGATAAGAAAAGACATCTCATAAATATTCATTAAAAATTACCTTTTCTCGATCATGAATTTTTCAAGCAGACACTGATTTGACCTCTGCAAGGAAAAGTCTGGACTATAATGTCCTGTTTTAGCTTTCAGATTCATGCAAAAACTTCGCAAATCTTGCCATTCTAGTTAAATGTCTATTTGGATACTGTGTCGTTGCAGTTCTATGATCGAGTGATTTACAATTCATTTTTATTCAAACTGTAATTTAACATTCTCATGATATTACATATAATGGTTTGTTTGGAAGTGAACCCTATTTTTTAAATAGTTCAGTAAACTACAATTTTTGAGGCATCCAATTTATTCTAAGATGTTCATGTGATCAAACCATTTGTTTTATCTTTCGATTTGAACACTATTTTTTTTTCAGTCCATGGAAAAGTGCCTCCTGATTCTATCTGTGACATCCACATACATCTTGGTCTGTGCAACATATCTGTAAGTCATAATAACCAGGACAGTTGCAAGACATATTGCTGCTTAGAAAAAGAACAAAATAACACCTCTTCTATTATAAAACAAGTTGGACTGGCATTTCAAGATTGATGTCTTCAAGACGGATAATGGCACCAATGTTGCCATCAAGGCTGCTGTTTCATATAAGGGTATAGGGTGTGCCACATGGTACAGAGATCTTTCCTCTAATATATTCCTACCATTTCCTTGCATTTGTTAATGATTGGGCCACCCTTGTTAATAAAGGTAAAGGTAAAGGTTCCCCTGCACAGTTATGCAGTCGTGTCCGACTCTAGGGGCCGGTGCTCATCTCTGTTTGTTAGCTGAAGAGCCAGCGTTGTCCGAAGACGCTTCCACGGTCATGTGGCCAGCATGACACATGCGGAACGCTGTTACCTACCCACCGAAGTGGTACCTATTAATCTACTTGCATTTGCATGCTTTCGAATTGCTAGATTGGCAAGAGCTGGGGCTAGTGCGGGAGCTCACTCCGTCACACGGGGCTAGGGATTTGAACATCCAAACTTGCGATCTTCCGATCAACAAGCCTGGCGTCTTACCCGCTGAGCCACCTTGCCCCTTTTTTACCCTTGTTAATAGCTGTAGGTGGCTCAGCAGGTTAAACCGCTGAGCTGTAGACTGCCGATCGGAAGGTCGGCAGTTCGAATCCCCGCGCAACAAGGTGAGCTCTCGTTGCTTGTCCCAGCTCCTGTCAACCCAACAGTTCGAAGGCTTAGCAAGTAGATAAATGGGTACCACCTTAAGTGGGGAAATTTGCTGGCATCCTGTCGGGAGTCGGTTCCACCGGAGGAAAAAAGATCGGAGGAAAGATCGAATGGCGGCGGTTACGACAGACCCGGAAGTAACATCTACAAGGATGTCAGCAGCCGGCTCAAGGCATCTTGGGATATGTAGTCCGGAGCCTTAGAAGAGTTGGTTCCCTTACCCCCTCCCCTTACGCGCGTGGTTTAATACACTGTATAAATTTGATGAATTGTATAATGAAAAATGTATATGTATGGAAGCCGCCTAGAGTCCTCCGTTAGGGAGGGGATAGGCGGGGTATAAATATCAGTATAAATAAATAAAAATAAATAAAAATATAAGAATTCAGATATGAAGATATTTGTGATGCTGGGTCATTGATGTAAGACAAACATAGCTAGAGCTCTTCTGAACAATTCCTATATCAGGAATAACTTGTCTATGAATATATATGTATACACACACACACAATCCAACTATATTAAAATTAAATAATTATATTAAATGTAAAGGATCTGTAAAGTGTAACTATTATTCCACAACCAATAGCCACAGATTCTCATAATTCTACTTGACCTCTGAATAAATCTACATATTTAGTGTGTATGTGTGTATGCATATACACCCACATTATATATATATATATATATATATATATATATATATATATATATACATACATACATACATACATACATACACAGTATATAATATATATTAACTGTAGTACTAGCCAAGTGATTTTAGTGCTAATGCATTTTTAATATCATTTATAGCTAAGCATTTTTATGAAGAAATTTTGTTCCTAGCTGTATTATGACATAAAAAACTCCCCACTTAAATGCTGGGTACAGACTTTTCTCAATATGCAAATGAATGAAACAATTTTCTTACTTCACTTCCACTGTGGAAAAACATTCTCTTGGCAAATGTACAGTGGAGGATAGATACTACCCTCCTCCCCAGCTCTGGCACCTTAGCATTCACTGGTGGGAGAATTTTTTATTGCCCCATGTAGCCATTTTGGGGAAGGAGAATCATTCTTCCCAGTGCAAATTGCTTTAAAAACAGTTTTCTGAAATATATGCAGTCTACACATACTGCCGTGTTTTGCTTGCTAATCTAATAGAAGAAATTCTAATAATAAAAAACTTAGAATTTATCACTGTTACAAAGAATGTCCAGTTTGATTCATGCTATTATCTTTTATAAATAGATTTTGAAATATGAAGAGACTGTAACTAATGTGGAAAAAAAATGAAATTTGGAATGTCTAGTGTATGTGTGTAAGAGGGAGTGTTGTTATGCATAATACACAGTTGACCACAGTGATTTTCTGACCTGATCATTCGTTTAACCAGTTGTATGATCTGTTTATCAAGATAAACATGAAATACCTCTAGGGTGGAAATAGAAAAAAGAAAAAATTTAGCATGATTTAAAGCCAAGTAGTGAAACATCATAAACATCAGGAATTGCATTAGAAAGCTGTTACCTTAGTCCCTGGATTATACTCTCGCACATATGTCAGAAACATGTGGCTGGAGCAGCCTGCCTTGAATGAAGGGCAATAATAGCTACATTTAATCAAACACTAAAACCAAATGATAAATATTAAATGTGTCCTTTAAAAATGTTAATCTTCCTTTTAGGCTTTGTTTTTACATGACATTTTAAATTACCTTCTGACAGATAAATTCTATATGCCCCAGACACTGAAAAAAGCCCATTTGTTTGGTAGGGGAGGAAGAAATCTGACAATGGCTTTCATTATGCTTTACATTTTAATGCACACATCCAGAATAGAGCTGAAGCAAGCTGTTTCCCAGAGATTTGCGATGTGGCATATAGTGTGCCCTTACCTCCAAAAGCAAGGTATATGCACACATACAAGCCATTCTTTATGAACAACATGATTGCTATTTGCCTATTTCAAATAGAATCCAAATGTGCCAAGCACAGCAAGAATATTGAGAGCAAAGGATGCTTAAATATTCTAGCCCTGCTCACCACAAGGGGGGAAGATGAAGCATTGAAGTGACAGAGCAGTGTTCTGTAGAGCAACATGATGTGTCTGCTTTAAATGGGGAATAATGGATTTAAGTTTAGTGCCAAACTAAAGGGTTCAATTACTATTCATGAATTCTGAAATGTTCTACTTCAGAAACACTTTTTGCATGAAATGTTCATCAGAATCAATGTGTGAAATTACAAGAAAGTAAACGTTTTTTCCCCCTTTCACACAATACAGTTCTTAATTAGACTGATACATACATAAATATATACATACTGAATTCAGTGGAATTCCTAAATTACTAAAGCTATCCACAATAAATAAATACACTGGATTGTGATGGCTGACATAAGCAAAGAACCCCTGCTAGTTCCATTTGGAAAATGTGACTTTCTTGTCACTAAATGAACTACCATTTGTCTTAAGGTATCCATACTTTGGAGCAGTCGTTGCCATGGGGACAGAAGGTAATCTTTTTGTTAGCAGAGACATTAATTTGTCACTCTTTAAAGGCATCTGTGTAACGGAACTGCTCTGAAGGAGCCCCAGAGATATTTTGTTTCATGTTCCAGGAACATTATTCACCATGAAACCAACCATGACACTCATCTGTCCACACTTCAGCATTTCATTTGGACTACATAGTATAATCCTGTAGTTCCAGTCCTAGAAAAAATTGTCAGGATTTTGCATGATACAGACTGAATGCCAAACACACTTCTTTGGAAGTTAATTTATATTGATTGTGATTTTATCTTGATCACTTAAATTTGACTAACATTTTGATGCTATAACTTTGTATAATATTATGTAAATATTAATATATACAAATCTAAGCAAACATGCAAACATAGATTTAATTATCAAAATAGTAAAAAATGTATGCTAGGTGATATTAAAAGTAGTTTTATTTAACATTTTTTACCATTTGACATGTTTTGTACCATATCTTATCTCTATATATCATCTGTCTGTCTGTCTGTCTGTCTGTCTGTCTGTCTGTCTGTCTGTCTATCTATCTATCTATCTATCTATCTATCTATCTATCATCTAATCTAGATAAGTGTTCCAGTTTAGAGAACTGCATTGGGCTCATGCAGAAACTTCAGGAATTTCATCTGCAAACTTCTTTTGAATTTTTCCAAAGGTTTTTCTTATGATTTAGTAGTTATTATATTATTAGCTATTGCAAAGATTATCACTATTTTGTTTTGATACAGACTGAAACTGAAGGAAGAAACTGTAGTTATTGGGAAGTGTTGCAGAAGTTCTAGGTCTTGCTGATGTTATTCCTACCATAATTCCCATGGAAAGAGAGCTATCCATTTTAATTGAGCAAGAAGCTCCTGTGATCAATAATTTCTAGTCACACACTTCAAACAGAAATTGTATATATATAAAGAAATTTCCAAAAAACCCACACAATGCAGGTGAAGCACGTAAAACTTACCAAGATCAGCTGGACTTCTAATAAATAATTTTGCATAGCTGTGCCTGTATAAAGAAAAGCTTACTAAATGTCTCATGTACTTCCAGCTTTTTGTTTCATAAAAATATTCCTCTTCTGAGCCACAAATACAACCTAATAAATAAATAATAAATAAATAAATCCACATATTCATACAATGTCTTGCTTTCAATTTTATTGCTCTTTAAAATTAAACTTTACAATGGCCTTCCTAGGCTGGCATTTCTATGATACCTTTGGATTTCAACTTCCCAAATCCTAAAGACCCTGTTAGCCAGACATTCTGGAAGCTGTGGTATTAAGGCACTTAGAAAGCACGAGACACTTTTGCAGTTTTGATTTTTATAGTTTAGCACTAACTTGAAGCCTTGGAGATATAGAAGAAACTAAATTTCAGGCTACAGAGCATATTTTTATGATATAAATATCCCTTATTTTATCAGAACAATTTATTTTGCCTAGTACTGTCTAAGTTTCAGGCAATGGTGCTCCAAAGTCTTTGACAGGAAGAAGGTCTATCTCTTTACGTTAAGAGGAAATTGTTAAAGTTATTTGCTGAAGCTAGTCTATGTAGAATGCATACGAATGGATTTCTTCACTGTGAATTTCCAGCTTGTAAAATGGAAATTCCCAAGGCCCTCTGCTGTAAGCAGTAAATAATAGGTGTGACCTTGTAGGCAAAGCATCGCCTTTGTTTTGACTATGATAATCTATACTTTCCCATGAGAACAGCGTCCCGAAGGGAAAGCCAATGCGCAACACCGCCATCCCATGGCGGTTGATAGTAAGTACAACTGCTACTACAATGTTAAGCTGAAAAATGGCCTAGCCCACATTAGCCAATCAGAATGTTGAACCATGGGTATAAGTCAACTATGAACTATGGGTACTCATCTCACTCACTCATTTTCTATGCTTCTTTTGACTGCTATCTACATGTACTTTGTTTCTGTACTGTAACTACGCCTGGTCTTTGCATAGACCATGATTTTTCTTTCCTCACATCTGTTGATGGAACTCTGCGTATGCTTTGTTTTTTCCTTTTTGCAGTAATGCACTATACATCCATTATTGCCTTATGCTATCAATAAAGATATTGTTAGCCTTAAAACACGTTGTTTGGATTAATCTGCGCCTGGAACCCCAAAAGCCAGCAACACCCCACAGGTTATGGAATGCCCAGTCTGGATGGTCTGCTGCGCTGGATCTGGCTGTAACAAGGGGGTTTGTTTTTGAGGATGCATTTTGGAGTAAACATGTTTTTCTTTGAGTAGTCAGCATGGCTGCTGCAGGGATAACTAGTCTGCCTTTTGAGCGTTTGAATGGCACAAACTATCGGACCTGGTGTGTGAATATCAAGTCTTTCTTCCTAAAAGAAGGATTGTGGAAGTATGTGAGAGATGCACCTGCAGCTGGTCCCGTTACTGATGAAGTGCAGTTGTGTTTGGATCGTGCTTATGGCAATTTGATTCTGGGACTGGAATCATCGCAGCTACTGCATATCAGCAATCTAGACACTGCACATGCATGTTGGGAGGCTCTCAAAGCCCTTTATTCCAAGCAAACCTCTGCTGCCATAGTTGGTCTATCACGTCAGCTTTACAACTTGAAGCTGCAGCCCTGTGGAAACGTGATGACCCACCTCCATAAACTCAAGACTTTGTTTCTTGAACTTGAGGAGCGGGATGTTGTGATCCCTGATACCCAGAGAGCTTGTGTCATCCTGTCAAGCTTGGACAAGAGCTTTGACATGCTCATCGAGGCAACTCAGACGTTGAGGCCCCAAGACCTTACTGTGGATTATCTTACAAATCGGCTGCAAGAAATCCACCAAGCTCGTGACCTGGAGAAGATGCAGGGTAAGCCATCTGTTGCTGTTCCTGAGACTTCTGCACAGCGTTTTCCAGCTGGAACAGAGGCTGCGTGTGCTGTAAGAAGATGCTATCGGTGCAACTCGAGTCAACACTTCATGAGAGATTGTCCCCAGCCACCTCGCCCAGACGGTAGTGCCAGTGGAAAGAGGTTTGTGCGAAAGAAGGGGAAACAACCGCCTAGACAACGTACCCAAGTGTCTGCTTTGCTCACGGCTGTGAGTAAACGTTCCCCAGAGACTTGGCTTTTGGACTCAGCTTGTAGCCAAATCATTGTAAACAATGAACAGTTGCTATTAACAAAGAACAGGCCTAAAATCCAACAGGTTGCTCTAGCTGATGGATCCATGGCTGATGTGTCTTTTCAGGGTGAAGTATACATTCCTTGTTTGGGGATAAGTGTACAAAATGTGTTGTGTGTTCCTACACTTGACTTTTCCCTCCTTAGCGTTCCAGCCATGGTGAAATCTGGATATACTGTTGTGTTCAAGGGTACTGGGTGTTCTATTGAAAAAGATGGAATTGAATGTGCTAGGGGGAGGTTAGTGAATCAATTGTATGAAATGCTTCCTAAACAGGGGATTGTGTCAGGAAATTCTATTTCCAATGTTCCCCCACATAACAAATGCATTCACTATTATCACAGAGTTCTGGGACATCCCGGGTGGGGAAGTTTGTCCCAAATGGCCATGGTGTATCCTGAACTAGGATCTAAAAAGTGTGATGACTTTCTTGATTGTACTGTGTGCAAACAATCCAAAATTAAGGCTGCTCCTGTTGCTAGGAAAAGTGGCAGGGTGTCAACTAGGCCTTTTCAGTTGGTTCATGGAGACTTAGCTGGCCCCAATGCTCCTAGTGAAGGGGGGGCACGTTTCATGTTCCTTTTGGTGGATGACCATACTCGCTATACGTTTTGTTATTTGCTCAAATCTAAAGCAGAGGCTTTTGCTCGCTTTAAGGAGTTTGTTGCAATGGTGGAGAGAAACTATGGCTATCAAGTAGGTCAGTTTCAATTGGATTGTGGAGGAGAGTTCCTAAGTCATGAGTTCCAGAATTGGCTTCGTAGGAAAGGAATCTCCCATAGACTTGCCAATGTTGGTGTTCCTGCTGAGAATGGAATAGCTGAGAGGAAGATTGATGTTGTTAATACCATTAGAAATAGCCTGATGTTAGATGCTCAGGTGCCAGCCCGTTTCTGGGGTGACGCTACCATGACTGCAGTGTATCTAACCAACAGGGTGTGGAATTCAGCTGTAAATGAAGTTCCTTACTTCCTTTTGTTTGGCAAGCGCCCTTCGCTGAAGCATCTGCGTGTTTTTGGAACATTTGCATATGTTCACATCCCTAAGTCTCAGCGAAGGAAGAACCAGCCAAAAGCACAATGCTTAAGGTTTGTTGGTAACTCCTCTAGATCTAAGGGTTACTGTTTTTCTGCAGGCTATGGTCGTGTGGTAGTCTCCAGAAGTGCTAATTTTGAGCACCCTACTGGTTGGGATAGGTTGAATGCTAGTTCAGAGGTATTGTTGCAATCTAGTGTACAGCCAACTGTCCATGCTCCTGTGGCTGGACAACAACCAGTTCAGCTGCCTTCTGGTCCCCAGTCTCCTAGTGTGGTGAGAGGGTCCCCTCAGGTGAAGGAAGAGGAAATTTCACCTGAGCAGGTTCAGGACCTGAAGGGGGAATCAGGTTGTGAAAAGGCAGAGGACAGTGATGAGGAAGAGGCAGTGGTAATTCCTCGTAGGTCTGCACGTTCCACAAAGGGTGTGAAGCCTGACAGGTTTGTGATTCAGCAGGTGAGAGTGTGTCAGATTACCTGTGAACCTCAGTCTTTCCAAGAGGTGTTGCTTCTGCCTGTTGAAGAGCAGGAGAAGTGGAACACAGCGATGGATAAGGAGTTTGAGGCATTAGTGAGTCAAAAGGTGTTTGAAGTCACTGACTTGCCCCCATCCCAGAAAGCTGTTGGGTCCAGATGGGTTTTCAGAAAGAAGCTTCTTCCTGATAATACAGTGCAGTACAAAGCCAGGCTTGTTGCTCAGGGGTTTTCACAAGAGAGGTTTTTGAACTATGATCTCACATATGCACCCACAGCTAGACCAGAGTCTTTACGTATGGTATTTTCTCTGGCTGCACAGCGTGAACTTGTTGTCCATCATTTTGATGTTGACACAGCATATCTGAATGCAGAGCTCCCTGAAACAGTGTACATGAACCAGGCTCCTGGCTATGCTTGTGGCAATTCCCAGAAGGTGTACAGGCTGCGCAAGGTGCTTTATGGATTGGGCAGGCTGGTCGCTGTTGGCATCAGTGCTTAGATAAAGCTTTGATGGAGCTAAAGTTTAAAAAGTCAGTTGCTGATCCTTGTGTGTATGTAAGAGGTTCTGGAAGTAGCTACACGGTGTTGCTAACTTATGTTGATGATTTTTGCCTAGCAACTGGTTCTTTGCACCTTGTACAAGAGTTTGCAACACAATTAAGACAGTACTTTCAATTAAAAGACCTAGGTGAACTGAAATACTATCTAGGTGTTGAAGTCACTAGAGCTCAGAATGGTGAATTCTATCTGAGTCAGAAGAGAAAAATTGATCAATTGTTGAGTTAACTTGAGATGTCAAATGCAAAACCTACCAGAACACCAATGACTCTTGATTTCCTAATGGGTGACACATGTGAGGAACCTTGTCCTCAACCTGAATTGTATCACTCTGCTGTAGGAAGCTTGCTACACTTAACACAATGGACACGTCCTGACTTAGCCTACTCAGTTGGAGTACTCAGTCGTAAGGTTGCCAAACCGTCCATGTGAGATTGGCAAGGGTTAAAAAGGGTCCTACGTTACCTTAAAGGCACAGCTGATTTTTGTCTTAAAGTATCAGCTACTAATGCCGAAATGCCTGTGATTTATGTTGACAGCTCTTTTGCAGAAGAGGGAGACAGGAAATCTGTGAGCGGTTTTATTTGCTTGTTTGCCAATACAGCCATCGCTTGGCGGGCAAGAAAGCAAAATTCGATTGCCGTGTCAACTTGTGAGGCAGAATATAGTGCCCTCAGTGAGGCAATAAATGAGCTACACTGGTGTAAACAACTATTTGGAGATCTTTCCGTAGATATAGCCTCACCAGTCACAGTGTATGAAGACTCACAATCATGCATTGCGCTTGCTCTCTCTGAGAATGTAAGAGGCCGGACAAAATATGTCGATGTAAAATTCAAAAATGTAAGACATGCAATTCAGGAAGGATTTATCCAGTTAGAATATTGTCCTTCTGAACTGAATGTGGCAGATATCTTCACGAAAGCTCTACCTTTTGAGAAACATACTACCATGGTTACCAAGTTGGGACTAGAGCGAATGTGTTTAAAATAAAATCATTTGTGTCTGTGTGCTTGTAAAATGACAGTTTTCACTCCCCAAAGCGTTTCGAAATCCATCCGGAAGGGGTGTTAAAGTTATTTGCTGAAGCTAGTCTATGTAGAATGCATACGAATGGATTTCTTCACTGTGAATTTCCAGCTTGTAAAATGGAAATTCCCAAGGCCCTCTGCTGTAAGCAGTAAATAACAGGTGTGACCTTGTAGGCAAAGCATCGCCTTTGTTTTGACTATGATAATCTATACTTTCCCATGAGAAAAGCGTCCCGAAGGGAAAGCCAATGCGCAACACCGCCATCCCATGGCGGTTTATAGTAAGTACAACTGCTACTACAATGTTAAGCTGAAAAATGGCCTAGCCCACATTAGCCAATCAGAATGTTGAACCATGGGTATAAGTCAACTATGAACTATGGGTACTCATCTCACTCACTCGTTTTCTATGCTTCTTTTGACTGCTATCTACATGCACTTTGTTTCTGTACTGTAACTATGCCTGGTCTTTGCATAGACCATGATTTTTCTTTCCTCACATCTGTTGATGGAACTCTGCGTATGCTTTGTTTTTTCCTTTTTGCAATAATGCACTATACATCCATTATTGCCTTATGCTATCAATAAAGATATTGTTAGCCTTAAAACACGTTGTTTGGATTAATCTGCGCCTGGAACCCCAAAAGCCAGCAACACCCCACAGAAATAAAGGGAAGTGAACATGGGATTGCCTACATGCAAATCTATAAAATAATAATAATAATTTTTAAATTATTATTATTAAAAATAATAATAACAACACTTACAATATTTAAAATTTATAATTCAAGAAACATGATCGCTTGGATAAAACTGCATCAATAACATTTAAAAAAAAGATTTGACAGTGGCTCCACAAACACCCTAATCCCAGGCCTGAGAACACAGGCACACTTCCTTGGCCCCACAAGATAAGAGAATTTAATAGAGGGGATCTGGAGTACATCCACCTTGCCTGAGCATACCAGATGGGCAGAAAGAACTAGAAGCAGGTGGTCCCTCAAATAACCAGGCTCCAGAATCATGTTTTCTATCAATGAATTGTGCTCCTCCTCCTGTTACTAAAATAAAAGAACCCAAAACAGAACAAATTATTAATGTAATATATGCATTGCTATGTTCTTTTTATAAAAAAAAGCTATGAGAGAAAGACAGAGACACAGATACCATTTTTCTCCTATCATGATCAAATGATCAGATAGCAAGGTAAATTCTTGGTTCCTTCTTCAGCTTTATTTGTAACTTACCAACAGAGAAACAACAAATGATAGGAAATGTGATTGACATATATAATTCTTGGAAAATGGTAATCCTATTTGGGAAACATTTATTTTGGATTTAACACTTATATGTATACTATATTAATCATATCCTCTTTTTCATTTCCAATATTACACATTTAAAATAGCATAGGCAATGGTATTACCAAGACAAAAATAGCCAGCCTTCCCTTCCCTCCCCGCCCCCTTCTTTTCTGAATTTTATCTGTAATAGATAAATTTGTGAAGGCAATTTCTGAAGCTTTAGAAAATAAGAATCTTTTATTTCCATAGTCAATCCCTCAAAATAGCATAATTTTATCATCACTGTGTGCCATCTGGAGCGTACTGGCTGAACTACAGTTTCAAAATGAGATGGAAGGGATAATTTCATTTTATGCCTTTCAAACAAGAATGATGTTACTTGTACTAACATTAGGCTTATTTGAAGAGGGGACAGTCACCTTGAAAATTCCACTACTGTGCCTGTATAATCCAAGAAGAAGAAAATGCTTCTTAGACCAATACATTTAGTTTAACGTAACTTGAATAGTCTTTTTTAATTTAAATAGATAAATAAACCAATTATAAATTATAAAAAAATATTATTGGAAAGTTTGTATTATTATCATGGCAAGGGACTTTCCACAGACTTTACTTCAGAAGGAGAATAATGACAAAGAGACACAAGTAGTCTTCAGCAACAGTACACTAAGTGGAAAATATGTTATTAGCTCTTATGAATTGTGCTGCCACCCAAATATATAATTGTGGCACACTGCAACTTTAACTTTGGCTAAAACTGGTCAATGAATTATTGTGTTATCAACTGTCTAGGCTGCAAGGAAACACGTATTCATTGGATCTCCTATACTAGAGCTTTTAGGTTGTGTGGTAAAACCATGTCAGCCTTACAGTTTTTGAAACAAGGAACAATGCTTAAAACAGTAAGCAAGAGGCTTACAACAGCTTTTATGATAGCTCCCTGGCTTGAGGCATTTTCCCTCCCTGACTTGAAGTGTGCCTTCAATGTTTTAATCATACTAAATGCAGGATTTATTCAATTCATGAAGTAAATTTTTTTATGGAGATATATTTTTGTTATACAGAAATTTCCCATCTTTAGTGGAAATTTTCTGCTCAGTGCCATGACTTGTTTCTTTTCCTCTAGGGTTTTGTGGAAGTGAGGAGGCACAAGCCCAATGGGGGGTGCCCGATGAGCCTTGCCACAAGCAGACAGCTGTTCTGTGACAACTACAAATCAATTTAAAGCAATTGAAATGTGGTAATTGCTTCATGAAAATAATTCTACAGCAACATGTTGCAGGAATAAGAATATTATACATTAGCTTAATTTGTAAATGTTTATGATGATTTCTTAATCTGACTTAATACTAATATTCAGAATGTTTACCTTTTAAGGAAAAGCTAAATAATTTGATATAGGAATACTGTGGTTATCTGATCAAGTCGACTCCTACAAACTCAATATTATAGTTTACTAATACTGTCAATTTTGTTGAACTGTCCTCAACTCTTCATATGACCTATTTGCTTTCTATTGTCCCTCAAGGAACAATAATGTTAAAGGATTTCACAAATAATAACCAGCAAGTTCTTGTCCAGCAAAAGGGGGAAATGCATATAAAGTAGGGAGAGTAAAAATACCCTGATGATTTTTTGGAGGGTGGGGGTGGGGGGAGGGATTGGTATGATTATGACAAAACAGAAATTTTGAGATTAATGAGGCCATATGAAACTCTCTCTTGGTAATTTTAGCCATTTAAGGAAATTGTTTATCTGGAAAGTGAACAGATTTATTCATCAAGAGATATTTATTTATATATTTGTTTGTTTGTTTGTTTATTTGACTTTTATTGTGCCTTTTCTACAGGAGCTTGAGGAATTCCTGTGGAGGAATATTTTTTCCTCCACAGCAACCACCTTGTAGATTGAGCTGAAAGACAGTCTGAAGTCACTTAGGAGATTTGACGGCTGAGGGTGGACTAGAACCTGAATCTCCCTGGTGCCAGGAAAATCCTTTCTTACTTTTAATTTTTACTTCAATATAACAACATTCCCAAAGTGGCTTATGAACATTATAAACAAATGGATATTAAAATACAATAAACATGTTAAAGCAACACATTTTAGGATCTTTCCTACAGGAAGGTTGGTGGTAACAACCTTGTCAGGGGGCGATGGGGTGGTGGAGGAGAAGTAGGAAAGAGTACACCTGAGCAGGCATCTGTGGTGATTATCACCAGCCTTCCTCCAGGAACACAGAATATATGTACTTTTTTTGAGATAATTGCAGTATAATTCTAAATGGAGTTGCAGATCACTGCTTGATACAGTGAATTATGTTTCAGTTCTCAATCCCTGCCAGTTTATTAGTCAATGTGGCTTTTGTCTTACTACTATAGTCTTTGTTTTGTTTTTTGTTTGTTTGTTGTGTTGTTGTTTATTTTCTGTTTATTGTTAGTCAGTCTGGGATGTGTGTGGGCAGTGGAGGAGAAAGTTGTATCAATTCCAAACTCATATAAAGGAAAACTTTGTTTCTGGTGTTCACCAGCAAATGAAAATCTTTCCCATTCCTAACCCCATCCCAGAACCCTCTGCTTTAGGGCATATTTCTGGCTGTCACCACACAGACAGTATAGTTAGCAAGACTCAAGAGTTCATGTGTTGCCATCACTGGCATTGAGGCACTCCTGCCCCATACACATGCCTAGGAAGACTAATTTTTGTTTGTTTTGCTCTTTTCCTAGCTGCATTTCTATAAGAAAATGTTGACATTCTTAGCAGGGTTTCTGGTTGGCTTGCTGGGTAAGTCAAATACTCCCATTGTGGAATTTTAGATCACATCCTCAGGCCAAGCAAAGAGTCTTAGAATGGAAAAGACATTATGTAAATGATAGAGTTGTCATCGACATTCTGGTCTAGAAAAAGCAAAAACAAAAACACACACCCCCAAAAAAACCAACCCCCCCCAAAAAAAACACAAAGGAACACAAAACATTATCACAAAAAGGCAAGAGAAAGTATAGATGGGAATGGGAGATCCATATGGCACCTCCATCTCCAAGGCAGGAGGGGAAAAAGGGAATAGAGCAGGAAAATGGGAAGGTAGACTCAGACCAGATATTGTCTGTTATGTAAATACACTACAGGTGCACTCCAGATTCCAGTCTGGGAAAAGAGCAGCAAAAAATAGGAAAAAGAAGCCTATGATTTAAACTCTGTGGGATGGCACAGAGAGAGAGACACAGAGAGAGGGACAGGGGAGGGAGAATATAGGGATGATGGAGATGGAGATGAAGATTAAGTTAATGGCTAGATTCATGTGTTCTGTAGTAGATTCTGCATAGATATGTCTACTTATAGCTTCATATAACTTTTATCCAAACATCCTGACTCAATGTATGTATATGTGTATATATGTATTTTTGTGTGTGCATGTGCATATACATATACATGTTGCTATTGCCAGAATTCATGTACAGGCTAGCAGTTTCCTACTTTCAATAACTAGCAAACAGCAGAATATTCAAGGAGTCAGGATGGAGAGAGAGAGAGAGAGAGAGACCTATGGAATAACAAAGAAGATATTTTAAGAATATTTTGAGTGAATTTGGGAAATTCCTTAGAATAAGTTGTACTAAGGAAGAGAGAAAGAATTATCTGAACTGTGGCACAAAGCCATACATACATACATACATACATACATACATACATACATACATACATACATACTGTATATATATGTATACTGTATATCCATCAAGTCATTGAATTAATTTATAAACTGCCATAAACATATGATCTGTGTGGGGGTCATGCATTAAAACAAAACCTTTCCTCTACTGCAGCTTTTACAGATCAATTTGCATGCTTTTAGTGTTCATAATTTATACAGTACCAACTTTAAATATGAACTACAAAGGTTTTAGCTAAATATGAAAATATATAATAGACAAGCTTTTCTACACTGAGACTGAGTAAGGGTTTTCTTAGTGTTTTAGATTTATAAACATCTAAACATTATTATTAACATTCTCCCTGCCTCACACACAGAACAAATATGGGATTCTTAGGTTGGATTCATAGATGTTACTCTATTAATGAAGGGTTTCCAGTGAAAGATCTTTGCATGAGGAAAGAAAACCACAATGAACTTGATTGTAAACCGCCCAGAGTCCCCTTGTGGGGGGAGATGGGTGGTGATATAAGTTGGAAATAAATAAATAAATAAATAAATAAATAAATAAATAAATAAAATTTATCCCACAGTTTTTCTGTTAAGTTTACATCCCACACTAAGATAGGCATGCCACTGCTTTGTGCAGTAAGGGAAATGTTAAAGCTCACTACCAACAAGTCATTTATCTTCACACAATCCTTCTGCAGCTACTTCCTTAATTCTGGCATCATCCTTACCATGCTCAAGCTAAGTACAGAACAGTCATACCTTTCCCTTTCCCTTTTCACTGCTGGTTTCTTAACAATGTTCAAACCGCTTCAACCACAATCATGTAATATTAGAGCAAGCAAAGTATTCAGGAGGGAGATCTTGCGGGATTCCCAAATACTATAAACTTTAACTCACTATTCCCCCATGGTCCTATGCAGGCAATAATCAGACACAGAACTTCATGTATACAGGTAGTCCTCATTTAGTGACTGCCTCATTTAGTGACCGTTCACAGTTACAATGGTGATGAAAAAGTAACTTAGCTGAAGTAAGATTGTAAGCACAGTTGTGGATTCACTTAGTAACTGCTTCACTTAGCAACCAAGTTGCTGGTCCCAATTGTGGTCGCTAAACAAGGATGTTCATAGTTAACTTGGTTGCCTGGTTTTTTATATTATTTCATTCTTATAGCATCTCAGATCATCTGAGGCATCTTCCCAACCATATCCTCATCTTTCAGATTTTTAGCTTCTTTACTTTCCAAACCTGAATATAGCATAGATGTCCACAAGTTATTTCCTATAGGAACAGTGGGACAAATGGAGAGGCTATAAAGGCCACATTCCCTGCCCCAGTCTATATGTGGACTCCCCATCTCTGTGGCATTCTCTTTCACTGTGCCAGCTAAACCTGCTGACTCTCCAAGTAAAATAGACCTCTAAGAAGAGACCAGGTTTTGCCAAGGTGGCCAGCTGAACTGGTACCTCACTGAAGCCAGTGAGGATGTCCTTCCCAAGAGCCTAACTTGACAGCATTTATGCCTACTATCCCAGCATTCTATTAAATCTGCAATCAGAAGCAGCCAAGCTTCACTACCCTGCAAGAGCAACTTAGTCTTCACTCCCCTGTCTGCCTCCCCCCACAAACAAAAGCAAATGGAAAATTCAGTTTTGTGCAAACACAGAAAATGGGTTAATCCAGTAATCAGGTTAATCAGATTATGGGGATGCAGCCAATGACTTCTGAATTTACTAATTAAAATAGCTTTGTATTTTACATAATACATAAACACAGTACATTTTAGAAGGTAATAATTACCACTAAAACTTATTTTATTCTATCAATATGTTTTTTTATTTATATTTCTATTTTAGCATAATTGTTATGTTATTAGTTCTATGCTGGACTATGACCGAAATAAGGATTGATTGATTGGTTAATTACCTATCTGATTTTTTTTAAAATGGTCACATTTAAATGAAATTTACAGTTTTTTAAAGGACTGACAAGTTGCAAAGACAATGACTAAAATAGTTAAATCTGATGGTTAACTGGATTACTCAGAATCTAATCATTCAGCTTTCAATTTTTGTCGCTTATATTATTTCTGTATAAGATTTCTTATAAAGCATTTTATCAAATGTATAAATGGCTATATGATTACTAGTTCAACTTATATAGAATCAAATGTTCAATAATGTTACTGAGAAAGTATAATAAATAAAATTGAACCTAGGAATTCTAATATAATAAAAGTTGTTGAATTCTTTATTGTCCTATGAAATCACATCACTATTTATTTTCTTTAAGCTGTTTTTGTTTTGTTTGTTTTAGTTCCCACTGGGATTTTATCAAAGTGGAAGACATTCACAAAGGGTTTGCCCATTCATTTATCTGTCATTGTTACTCTTCTATCTTCTCTTCTCTTACCCCATTATCTATGAATATAATCAATCAACCTTGTTATTTGAACATTGATACTGCAAAAACATTCCTCAAGATGGCAGCAACATACTAACAGCAATATGCAGAATATATTTATCCTGCCTTTTCCTCATATGAGTTTGATGTTACATTTCATTGGTATGCCCAGTCTTCATCTGATTATAGAATTATACCAGCATCTGGATTATGGTAGTTTATGCACATAAAAGGCCAAAACAATGTCCCTTGTGATCTCCATTTTTTAAAAAAAGCCATCAACAATAAATTTTAAATAAAATCAGTTGCATCAGTTTGTACCTTGATGGCTTAATTAATGTGAATGATATATGATATAAGAAAGTTGATTAAAAATTCACCATAAAGGAACTTATTCCCATAGACTATACAAATGAATAAGAATTTTGCAAATCCTTTCAGAGGCAGAAAACAATGGAGATATTATAAAAACAAATTATATATATTATAGGGTCACTTCTTCTGGCCCTAGTGAATCAGTAGTTCTAGAAAGGAGCTATGCTAAATGGTTCTGGCCAAGTAGAATGCATAAGTATCAATTGCAAACTTTCTGTAGTTACAAAGGACTCTGAAAGAAGCATACAATCTATAAGTCCTATCATATTCTCTAAGGCTAGGAAGCTGAAATGACATATGATTGTAGAAACAGCAGAATCCTGCAGAGTGAATTTGTCAGACCTCATTGGTCTCAAAACCTAGGCCCTGGGCAATCAGGACTGACTTCTAACAATCACAAATAAGTCAGCTATTCACACAAATATATCAGATACATTTCAAATGAAAGGGAAGAATGTGTGGATCGTTGTAAAATAAAATAAATTATTTTCAAACATTATCAATTAGATATTCTCTAAATCTATAATATCATATATACTTACCAGTTTACCTATTTGGATCCATTCTGTTTTTGGTTTACCTCTTGAATTGATAATTCTTTGATCAAATCACTGCGGTCGTTCATCTCTCTGATACAATCTTTTTTCTTTCTTCCCTGAGTGGCTATGGGCTTGGATTATAGATTATATGAGTACTATGTACTCACTTACAGTATATAATGCCTGTCACATTTTCTCTCTAATGGTTCACACGGGATTTGAGTGAAAATGAAGCAAAGTATGAGAGAACACAAACATGTGAAAACATACCTATAAAAATATGATAGCAGAAGAGAAATCATGCCTGCTTATCTATGGATTAGGGTACATGGTAACATGGTAATATGGTACACAGAGTGATTGGGCACTACAAAAGAAAGAAATATGTCATGTTCATGTTATATAAGAATATATATGTTATATAATAGATAGTAGATAAATATAAATAGAGATAAATAAAAATATAATAGATAAATACAATCCCTGGGGAAGGTAACGGCAACCCACCCCAGTATTCTTCCCATAACAACTAAATGGATCAGTACAACCAGAGATATGTCGGTATACCATCAGAAGATGGGACTCCCAGATCGGAAGTTGGTCAAAATGCTACTGGGGAGGAATAGAGGATACGTTCAACTAGCCCCAGATGTGATGACCCAGCTAGCTCAAAGTCGAAAGGATGGCTAGCGGCCAACGGTGCTGGTGGTGAACGACGAATCCGATGTTCTAAAGATCAACACACCATAGGAACCTGGAATGTAAGATCTATGAGCCAGGGCAAATTGGATGTGGTTATTGGTGAGATGTCAAGATTAAATATAGACATTTTGGGTGCCAGTGAACTGAAATGGACTGGAATGGGCCACTTCACATCAGATGACCACCAGATCTACTACTGTGCACAAGAGGACCACAGAAGAAATGGAGTAGCCTTCATAATTAATAATAAAGTGGCTAAAGCAGTGTTTGGATACAATCCAAAAAACGATAGAATGATCTCAATTCGAATTCAGGGTAAGCCATTTAACATCACAGTGATCCAAATATACGCCCCAACCACAGATGCTGAAGAAGCAGAAGTAGATCAGTTCTATGAGGATCTGAAGCACCTACTAGATAATATGCCAAAAAGAGATTTTGTTTTCATTACAGGAGACTGGAATGCTAAGGTGGGTAGTCAAACAACACCTGGAATTACAGGCAAGCATGGTCTAGGGGAACAAAATGAAGCGGGACATAGGCTGATAGAATTTTGCCAAGACAATTCACTGTGCATAACAAACACTCTCTTCCAGCAACCTAAAAGACAACTTTATACATGGACTTCACCAGATGGTCGACAACGAAATCAGATTGACTACATCCTTTGCAGACAAAGGTGGCGGACATCTATACAGTCAGTAAAAACAAGACCTGGAGCTGACTGTAGTTCAGATCACAAACTTCTTATTGCAAAATTTAGAATCAGACTAAAGAGAATAGGGAAGACCCACAGATCAGTTAGATATGAGCTCACTAACATTCCTAATGAATATGCAGTGGAAGTGAAGAATAGATTTAAGGGACTAGATTTAGTATATAGGGTCCCAGAAGAACTATGGACAGAAGTTCACAATATTATTCAGGAGGCGGCAACAAAAACCGTCCCAAAGAAAAAGAAAACCAAGAAGGCAAGATGGCTGTCTGCTGAGATACTGGAAGTAGCCCAAGAAAAAAGGAAAGCAAAAGGCAATAGTGATAGGGGGAGATATGCCCAATTAAATGCAAAATTCCAGAGGTTAGCCAGAAGAGATAAGGAATTATTTTTAAACAAGCAATGTGTGGAAGTGGAAGAAGATAATAGAATAGGAAGGACGAGAGACCTCTTCCAGAAAATTAGAAACATCAGAGGTAAATTCCAGGCAAAAATGGGTATGATCAAAAACAAAGATGGCAAGGACCTAAGAGAAGCAGAAGAGATCAAGAAAAGGTGGCAAGAATATACAGAAGATCTGTATAGGAAGGATAATAATATTGGGGATAGCTTTGACGGTGTGGTCAGTGAGTTAGAGCCAGACATCCTGAAGAGTGAGGTTGAATGGGCCTTAAGAAGCATTGCTAATAACAAGGCAGCAGGAGACGACGGTATCCCAGCTGAACTGTTTAAAATCTTGCAAGATGATGCTGTCAAGGTGATGCATGCCATATGCCATCAAATTTGGAAAACACAAGAATGGCCATCAGATTGGAAAAAATCAACTTATATCCCCATACCAAAAAAGGGAAGCACTAAAGAATGTTCAAACTATCGAACAGTGGCACTTATTTCACATGCCAGTAAGGTAGTGCTCAAGATCTTGCAAGGTAGACTCCAGCAATTCATGGAGCGAGAATTGCCAGATGTACAAGCTGGGTTTAGAAAAGGCAGAGGAACTAGAGACCAAATTGCCAATATCCGCTGGATAATGGAGAAAGCCAGGGAGTTTCAGAAAAACATCTATTTTTGTTTTATTGACTATTCTAAAGCCTTTGACTGTGTGGATCATAACAAATTGTGGCAAGTTCTTGGTGGTATGGGGATACCAAGTCATCTTGTCTGCCTCCTGAGGAATCTGTATAACGATCAAGTAGCAACGTTGAGGACAAATCACAGAACAACGGACTGGTTTAAGATTGGGAAAGGAGTACGGCAGGGCTCTATACTCTCACCCTACCTATTCAAGCAGAACACATCATGAGACGTGCTGGACTTGATGAATCCAAGGCTGGAGTTAAAATCGCTGGAAGAAACATTAACAATCTCAGATATGCAGATGCCACTTTGATGGCTGAAAGCGAGGAGGAGCTGAGGAGCCTTATGATTAAGGTGAAAGAAGAAAGTGCTAAAGCTGTGTTTCAGTTAAACCTCAAAAAAAACCAAGATTATGGCAACCAGCTTGATTGATGACTGGCAAATAGAGGGAGAAAAAGTGGAGGCAGTGACAGACTTTGTATATCTAGGCGCAAAGATTACTGCAGATGCTGACTGCAGCCAGGAAATCAGAAGGCGTATACTTCTTGGGTGGAGAGCAATGACATATCTTGATAAAATAGTTAAGAGCAGAGACATCACACTGACAACAAATATCTGCATAGTGAAAGCAATGGCATTCTCTGTAGTAACCTATGGCTGCGAGAGCTGGACCATAAGGAAGGCTGAGCGAAGGAAGATAGATGCTTTTGAACTGTGGTGTTGGAGGAAAATTCTGAGAGTGCCTTGGACTGCAAGAAGATCAAACCAGTCCATACTTCAGTAAATAAAGCCAGACTGTTCAATTGAGGGAATGATATTAAAGGAAAAACTGAAGTACTTTGGCCACATTATGAGAAGACAGGATACCCTGGAGAAGGTGTTGATGCTAGGGAAGGTGGAAGGCAAAAGGAAGAGGGGCCGACCAAGGGCAAGATGAATGGATGGATGATATTCTGGAGGTGACGGACTCAACCGTGGGGGAGCTGGGGATGGTGACGGCCGACAGGAAGCTCTGGCGTGGGCTGGTCCATGAAGACACAAATAGTCGGAAGCGACTGAACGAATAAACAACAACAACTATAGATATGTCCATGTGCTTTAGTTAAATTTAGCACTTTTATACACCCATGAAATGTAATGTAGCACTAATTATCATCAAGTACATATCTGCCGTACCCAAGCTCAAGGAATTGGAGTGTGTCCACAGGTGGTAGTAGGACAGCCTGCAGATATGTAGGTTAGGTGATATATTTGAATGAATAAGCAGTTGTAGACCATGAGTGTCAGTGTCAACAGGATGTGGTTAACTGTGAAGGAGAACACAGTTCTATGAAATATCACAGAAATTAAAAGATATCATTTTGACAGGGTAAATATGGACTTCCTTTAAAGTCCAGCCTTTTTGCCATGTCTTCAAGTAGTGGTACAGTAAGTTAGGGTTAGGGTTAGGGTTGAAATAAATTGAATGTAAAGCAGCAGGAAACATTTCAGCAACTCACTCAGGTATGGCACCATAAGGAAGTAAGTGCTAAGAAATCTCTCTCTCTTTTTTTAAAATAAATTCAATCATGTCCGATTCTCAGAGACTGCCTGGACAAGTCCCTGCAGTTTTCTTGGCAAGATTTTTCAGAAGTGGTTTGCCATTGCCTCCTTTTTAGGGCTGAGAAAAAGTGGCTGGCCCAAGGTTATCCAGCTGGCTTTCTGCCTAAGGCAGGACTAGAACTCACAGTTTCCTGGTTTCTAGCCTGATCCCTTAACCACTACACCAGAGCTTTCCAAACTGTGTGTCGCGCCACACCACACCACTGTGTGCCACACCACCCGGAAGCGGCGGCGCGCACGTGCACGGCAGCCGCCATGCACGCGCGCGCCGCCTCACGCTCCCCCGCGCCACCACCGTGTGCGCGCACCACTGCACACACCCCCACGTCGTCGCCATGCGTGCGCGCTGCCGCACGCCCCCCGCGCCACCACCATGCGCGCTTGCGCCGCCACACGCCCCCCACGCCATCACCGTGCGCGCGCACCACTGCACGCCCCCCCGCCGTCGCCATGCGTGCGCGCTGCCGCACGCCCCCCACGCCGTCGCCGTGCGCGCGCGCCGCCGCACACCTCCCGCGCCGTCGCCGTGCGCACGCCGCCTCTGCCGCTGGTGTGTCTCCAGCAGCAGCACTTTGGAAAGCCCTGCACTACACCATACTGGCTCTAAGAAATCTCATAGAAAGAAGCTAAACAAGAATGTTATATTGACGAAAGATGAGACTCCCAGACCTCTAAGTGACTACTTGATTCCTGGAGAAGAACTTTATTAAGTTGGCCAAGGCTGTATGTAAAGACTGGATCAAAACCTTCCAGAAATCTAGTTGCTGATGTATAAACCAAATAAAAACTTGAAGCTTAGTTAAAAGACTAAGGATAGGTACATGGATCATCTGCAATATGCACCAGAGACAGCTGGATATGAGATAGATAGGGACTGAAATTCTAGAAATAAGTGAACTAAAATGGATAGGAATGGGACATTTCCAACCAGACAATTTCCAAATATTCTATTCTGGAAACTAAGTCCACAGAAATAATGTAATGGCAATTATTGTTTCAAAACATGTTGCTGCATATCTAATGGGATACAACCATATCAATAATTTTGATTGGGGTTCAAGGATGGTCAGTCAACTTCTAATTATACAGGTGTATGTACCAATGAAGGATGCTGAAGAAGAAAAAGTGGTTGGTGAATTCTATGGAAGATTACAAGAGATCAAACACCAAAGAAGGATATTCTAATACATAGCTTTCCAAACTGTGTGTCACCACACTTTAGTGTGTCACGACACACAGTTTAGTGTGTCGTGAAGTGGCAGCACGGGGGCGCGCGTGGCAGCGGCGTGGGGGCACGCGCGGTGGTGGTAGTGTGTATGGCAGCGGTGGCAGCGGCGCGCCATCAGCGCTTTTGCGCTTTAGCGAGGCCACCACTGCCACCACCCTGCACACCACTGCCGCGCCCCCCGTGCCGCCGCTGTGCACACGCGCACACCCCCATGCTGCCGCCACTGCCACAGTTGGTGTGTCGCCAACGGCGGCACTTTGGAGAGCACTGTTCTAATAATTATTGGAGGTTATATCACAAAACTTGGAGAGGAACCTGCTCTGAAAACTCTGAAATTTGGACTAGGAAGTCACAATGATGCAGGACAATGTCTAATAGACTTCTATAAAGAAAATGGGCTGTTTGTTGCTAACACATTATTTCAGCAACACAAAAGTTAGCTATGTACCTGGAAGTTTTCAAATGGACAATATCATAATCAAATAGATTACATCTTATATAGCAACACATGGAAACGTTCTCTGCTGAGTTGCAAAACACTGCCAGGTGCTGAGTGTGGATGACACCATCAGCTACTAATCACAGGAATATTCAACATATCTAAAAAGACTAGAATGGATCCAATCCCAGTGAGATATAACCTCAAACCTATTCCTGAAGAATATAAGATTGAGTTAGAAACTGATGCAAAATACTGGACCTTGTAGACAAAGTTGCCTTTATTAGGTACAACAAATACTGCACCATTTTGAGATTTCTCTCTTCCCTAATAAACGCATTTAAAATGTCCTCTATCCTGTTGACACTCCCCTGATATCTGAAGATGCAAAGGATCTGCAAGCCCTAGAAATAAAAGTCAAGGAGCACAGTGAAAAAATTGGACTAAAATTAAATATAAAGAAGACCAAACTAATGACAACAGGTACAACAACCAGCCTTAGAATTGACAATGATGATATCAAAGTGGTGGATAGCTTCTCCCTTTTAGGGTCAACCATTAACAGTAAAGGAACAAGGAGTCAAGAAATATACCACAGACTAGCACTTGATAGAGCAGCCATGAAGGCCTTGGGAAAGATATTCATATGTTGTGATGTGTCTATACCTACAAAGATCAGAATTGTGCAAGCCATGGTATTCTCTGTGACACTCTATGGAAGTGAAAGTTGGACTTTGAAGAAGCAAGATTGGAAGAGTATTGATGCTTTTGAACTTTGGTGTTGGAGAAGACTCCTGAGAGTACTATGGACAGCCAAGAAAGCAAACCAATGGATCAGTGAACAAATCAATCCAGAATTCTCACAAATGTACAGGCTCAAATTATCCTACTTCAGACACATTATGCAAAGACCTTGCTCTCTGAAGAAGGCTCTAATGCTGGGAAAGGTAGAAGGAAAGAGAAGAAGAGGATGACTAGCAGCAAGGTGGATAGACTCAGGAAGAGTCATCACTATGCATGATTCCTTGTGCTGACAAATGAAAGGCAATTAATTAGTTAATTAATTAAACTATCACAGATCCTTTATAACTTTATAAAAAAGCAAAGAAAATTAATGTAAATTCAAGATTGTACTCACCTTTCCTTAGCTAAAAATGAAAATAAGGGACTCAGTTGCCAATCAGATTTATTCTATTTATTGGGTTCCGGTTCTGGTGAAGATGGTGGCAGGTTGAATTCTGGAGCAGCTCCGTTCCAGAGTTCGCAACCTGATTTAATGGAGTGCTCCACAGATTTTGCGGAGACAAAGAGGCGACTCCGGGAAGGGGAGAGACCTCAGCACTTGACTCAGAAAGCTTCCGGACAGCTGAGTAATTGGAGAAAGCAGCACAGCTTCGTTTTTGTGAGCGGAGACTGTCAGCGTCAATCAGCTGGGAAGTGGAGAGAGAGCTTGGTGGGAATCGTGGTTGCAGCCATCCGAAAGCAAAACTACTGCCTCTTCACTCTTAGAAGAACAAAAGAAAAGTACTATTTCTACAAAAAAAGAGGTTATCTGAAGCGTTGAAAAAACATTTCAGCTTGGTGAGTCTCCTCTATTTCACGAACTTGGAGTAATGGATAAGAAACGGACTTATCAATTAATTAATTATTTTGGTCGGCCATATTTTCTTAATACTATACTGAACTCTGTGGCTATTTTTGGAAAAAGAAAAACTGGGCTAGTGAACAGTTGTTGTTGTTGTTGTTCAGCCGTTTAGTCGTGTCCGACCTCATGGACCATAGCACGCCAGGCCTTCCTGTCCTCCACTGTCTCTCGGAGTTTACTCAAATTCATGTATAAAAGTACAAAAGTATTAGATAATTTAATAAATTTATAAGAAATCAAAAGAGATGAATACAAGAAAACAAACATGAAGAGGGTCTGGAATGGGACCAGGGATGGGGGAAGGAGATTGGCTAAAAGGGATGTTTGAAGAATATACAGCGAAAATAACACAAAGTATTACTCAAAATATAAGTATGTTGGACAAATAATTAGACAATTTAGAAAGAAGCATAGAGCAAAAATTAGAAAAAATGGATAAGAAAATAGAAATTTGATTTTGATTGATAGACTATAACATGACAAGGAACAAGAATTAGATAGAATTACGTTATTAGAATTAAAAGAAAAAGACTTCTGTTTAAGACTGAGAGGTATACCTGATAAAAAAGAGAACGATGATATAGAGGAAATAGTAATCCAAATGCTTGCAAACCTAATTAGTTGGGAAGAAGATAGACTGGAGGAAGAAATAGAAAAAAATGTAATGTATACATATTTAGCGAAATACGCTAAAATCCACAATAAACCAAGAGATTTACTTATAGAATTCTCCAGAAAAAGAATCAGAGACCTGATTTTGCAGGCAAACTATGATAAAAAGATTAACATAGAAGGTAAAGACATACTGGTACTAAAAGAAGTTCCTCTAAGAATATTAAAGAAAAGAAAAGAATATACTTTCTTAACTGATATATTAAAGAAAAATGAAATTCCATTTAGATGGGAAAGAATAGAGGGAATAAGTTTTACATTTCGAAGGGAAAGATACAAATTAATATCTATCATGAAAGCTAAGGAATTTTTCAGAAAATTTTGTTGTTTATTCGTTCAGTCATTTCCGACTCTTCGTGACTTCATGGACCAGCCCACGCCAGAGCTTTCTGTCGGCCGTCACCATCCCCAGCTCCCCAATGGTTGAGTCCGTCGCCTCCAGAATACCATCCATCCATCTTGCCCTTGGTCGGCCCCTCTTCCTTTTGCCTTCCACTTTTCCTAGCATCAGCTTCTTCTCCAGGGTATCCTGTCTTCTCATTATGTGGCCAAAGTACTTCAGTTTTGCCTTTAATATCATTCCCTCAAGTGAGCAGTCTGGCTTGATTTCCTGGAGTATGGACTGGTTTGATCTTCTTGCAGTCCAAGGCACTCTCAGAATTTTCCTCCAACACCACAGTTCAAAAGCATCTATCTTCCTTCGCTCAGCCTTCCTTATGGTCCAGCTCTCGCAGCCATAGGTTTCAGAAAATACAAAAGGGATTTAGAACAAAATGGAAATTCAGAAACAAAAGAAAGAGAGAGTACTAGAGAGGAAATACCATCGAGCTCTAAGGAACCTGAAATGAATGCATGAACTAAAATGCTTAACATGGAATGTTAATGGTTTAAATGCTCTCACCAAAAGGCAGAAATTTTTTCATTACTTATATAAATTAAAACAAGACATAATATGTATTCAAGAAACTTATATCAAGAAAAAAGACATTAAATATTTGGTGAATAAAAAATTGGGTATTGAATTTATATCTGCAAATGAAAAAAAAAACAAATGGAGTAGTAATATATGCAAAGTCTCATCCAAATCCTAAATTAATAAAATCAGAAGAAAATGGTAGATATATGTTAATTGAAATAGAACTACATGGAATGAAAATGCTAATAGTGGGTATTTATGCACCAAACGAAAACCAAAACAAATTCTACAAAGATTTATTGAATGAATTATCTACCTTTTCATATAGCCATTGGTGTATATTAGGAGATTGGAATGGTGTGACCACCCCAATTATAGATAGAAAATCTGCAAAATCAATCAAAAATAGTCAAGGGAAGTTACCCCAATCATTCTTTAATCTAATTGATAACTTAACACTTGTAGATGCTTGGAGGCATAAAAATGGAAAAGCAAAAGATTTCACTTTTTATTCAGATAGATATAAGTCATTTTCGAGAATTGATATGATTTGGATTTCATTAAATTTAGCTAATAAAATTACAAATGTTAATATCCTGCCTAAAACTTTCTCGGACCATAATCCAGTTAATATTGCAATAAAATTAAATCAAAAATGTTACAAATGGAAACTAAATGAAGATATTTTAAAAAAAGAATTGGTAGAAGACTGTAAACAAAAACTTAAGGAGTTTTTTCAAATAAATTTAAATAATGAAGTTGATGCTAGCACTGTTTGGGATACTAGTAAAGCATACAGTATATGAGAGGATATTTTATGTATTTAAGCAGAAAAATGAAAAAGATAAATCAACAGAATTTGCAAACTGTTTTGGAACAAATTAAATTAAAGGAAAAAGAATTACAAGATAAACCTTCAGAAAAGAAAATAATCCATCAATTAAAATATTACAACAAGTAAATATGATCACGCTTAAAGAAATTGAGATGAAATTGAGATATGCTAAACAAAAGAACTTTGAATACGCAAATAAGACAGGTAGATGGCTGGCCTATAAATTAAGAAAAGATAAGGAAAAAAAATAATTACTAAGATTCAAGAAAATAATACGGATATGGTTGATAACACAAAAATTCAAAAAGCATTTCAAAACTATTTTTCTAAATTATATGAAAAGCAAGAAATTGCACCAGAGAAGATAGATGAGTATCTGATGAAACACAAGATTATTAAACTGACTCATAATCAGAAATTAATTCTCAATGGGGCTGTATCAACACAAGAAATAGTAGAAGCAATAAAAAAATGAAATTTGGAAAAGCTCCAGGTCCAGATGGAATTACAGCAGGATACTATAAATGTTTTATTGATCAAATAATTTCTCCATTTAAAGAATTGGCAAATTTAATTTTGACCAGAAGTTTGATACCAAAATCATGGACGGAAGCCAACATTATTCTAATTCCTAAAGAAGGTCATGATACAACAGTATCAAAATACAAACAGTAACAGATACAAAAGTTTTTTGGTTTCTCCAATGTAGAGTTCAGAGCACTCCTCACTGCACTGGATGTACAGGAGGATGGCCCAACTGGATGTACAGGAGGATGGCCCAACACAGGAGAAGTAACACCACAGGACCAGAGTCAGCAGTTTATCTTCATCTAAAGGAAAAAGGACACTCATTTGAGGACATTAATGTTCACATTTTAGACAGAGAAGATAGGTGGTTTGAGAGAGGGGTCAAGGAATCCATTTATGCCAACCTGGAAAATCCTTCCTTGAATAGGGCTGGGGGCCTCAGGGATAATCTTTCCCCCATCTTCCTCCCTGCTTTGTCTTCTGTGCCTAGGAAGATTAAGACCATTTCACAAGCTCAACAGCAGCATGTGATCTTAACGATCCTCCTTTAGATGATAAAAGGACTTAAAATAACATCTCAATATAACCATGACCTAGCCCCAGGTGTAAGGTCACACAGCTACCTAGAAACATATTTAGGATTCCCTTACTAACTTTGCTCAGACTGAAGAAGCTCCTTGGATAAGGAGCGAAATGTTTCCACTGAGAAAATAGAAATCCAGTTGACATGATTCAAGCTACAGACAATTCCACCTGGATGACTGAGAACCTTCATAGAAATTTAACAAAATGTTATTACAAATAAAATTAGAAGACGAACAAACCAAAGAATGTATGATAAATTGGGCTAGAAATTTTGGATACAATATTATGTATGATCAATGGGAAAAAATATGGACAAAAGGACTAAAATTTACATTAAATTATAATTTGAAAGAAACCTTTTACAAAATGATGTACCATTGGTATATAACTCCAGAGAAACAAAAATGTATAAAAATGTATCAAACAAATGTTGGAAATGTAACAAAGAAAAAGGAACATTTTATCATCTATGGTGGACATGCAAGAAAGGAAAGAAATATTGGGAACTAATACATAAAACTATTAAAGAAATTATATTAATGGCTATACAAATAAAACCAGAATTATATTTACTTGGCCTCATGGACGATGAACTGGGGAAAAAACATGGAAAACTGTTATTGTACATGATTACGGCAGCCAGACTCACATATGCACAAAAATGGAAAGAAAATAACATCCCTACAATAGAAGACTGGATCATCAAAATAATGGACCTTGCACAGATGGCAAAGTTAACAGAAATATTAAAGATAAAAATATAGACCAATTTAAAAATGATTGGCAACCATTCCTTGTCTATATGAAAAATGTACAAAAAAATAATATAATTAATATAGGATTTAACGATTAATTATATTAGAAATAGAAATGTATCAAAATGTAACTAAGACAAGTAAGAAAAAAATTATATTGATATATTAGTCACTGTAAAGATAATCGGGAATCGGACCCCTATATATATATTTTTTATTTTTATTCTTTTTTTATTTCCCCCCCCCCTTTTTATATGTATGTATATATGATTTGTGTGTATGTATATATGTAATATGTGTATGTGTATGTATATATGTTGTACGTTGAAACAATTTTATATAATAAAGTTTCATTAAAAAAAAAGAATTATTCTATTTATTAATTTATTTTCCTAAATAGCTTCAGTTATTACTGTGATTGTATTTTTTTTTTGCAGATCATGAGCTATTAAACTTTTGAACAGACTGGGGAAAAGTCTTTATGAGGAGATGAAATAAACAGTTATACAGTAAGTTATGATTCAATGAAGTCCCTTCACTGAATCTGGAGTCAATCCCCAAATTCCTCTTCCAATTTTCTTCAATTTACAAATTGACAAAAAAAAATATTCCCATTTGGCAGCAGTTATGCAGATCTTACAAATGGGCTAATTTTCAACTTTACATGATGATCTGTTTTCTACATTCATTTATTGTTAATTTCTTAAAAGGCTTTCTGAAAAATAATCACTTAAGATTACATATTTTCAGATTTTCCTAATGTTAAGGATGTGATGTCACTACAATTTATGTTTTTTGGCCTGTTATAATGCATATTGTTATTGCTTCTAAATTGCACTGATTGGCAGACCCTTTGTCAAATAATATTCATATATGAGTCCATTATTCAGCAAGTTGCATCCAATGCATTTAGCCTTAGCAATAAATTCAATCATGTTATTCTAACCATGGCAGACTCATACCAGTTTCTTATTCAGTACACTGACTTTTAAATTTTGCCTTGGGTTTTTCATTACATATCTGAAACTTCCCTTTCACACCTATCAGAACTGGTCTCCATTTATGTATGCCCTCAGTTCCTACTTTCTAATAATAAATCTTAAATTCATCAACCCCCTTGTCAGGTCTCTCATCCATGGGCAACAGAGCATTCACCAGTTATATCCCTAAGCTGTGGAATTCCCTGAACTGAATTCTCATATCTAAATCCCCTGAGCTTTCCAAATCCTTCTTTGATTCACACTTATTAGAATTTGCTTTTAATATTTCACCCACTGCTGACATATGCTCAAGGCTTGTCTATTATTATTATTATTATTATTATTATTATTATTATTATTATGATTATCATCAATGAAATGAAAGTTGCCAGGGTAAAGAGGAGTAATATTGTTGATTTTTTTTAATACAAAGAATGCATGTAGTGTATATAATATAAAGATCCTTTGGCCTAAATACAATTAAGTTGTTCACAGGCTGCACTTGATGCAATCTTTTGCTGTCATAGGACTGCTTCTGCAGAAATATTTTATGATTAAGTTATTGGGAGAGAAGGTACTTGTCCATGAAACTGGTTAAGATATGATTTCTTAAGTTAATGCTGACAAATAGAACCATCTTATTATAGAAGCTGTGTAATTTACTGATTTGTTTTTTTTCCTGCTGCATAATCTAAACATAACATACGTAACTGCAATTTTCAGTGGCCATGCCTGTATTTTCTAATAGCAAGAGATATCACATAGGAGGGCTCGTCCATTTATTTTCTAGGATTTGGGTGATAGAGAAGTTGTCACTAAGCAAACCTGTAGTTCATACTGTTAGCTGTTGAGCCTTGCTGCAGATTTGGTAGAGTTAAGGACAATTTCTGTGACAAGTCTGATAACTTGTTCAGGACAGACTTTTGTCTGAAAACTGCTGTCAGTCACAATAATCCATAGAGAGTTCCATTAAGAAATACTGATGTAGTGGCTTCTGGGTGAGGACTGATGGTGTGTTAGACGTCCCTGTGAGCAGCTCCGCTAGCGGGGACAACACTGCGGTGGAACCATCAGCCAGGTGCCACTTTCTGGCTGACAAAAATCTTTCCAGAGAAAAGGAGAAATCTGGGGATCACCCACTTGTACTCTGGAAGAGCTGCTCCTCACGAGGAGACCATAGGATTTTAGTTTCTTGTGGTCAATTGTGAGTAGAGCAGCTTGGGAGCCAAGGGATTTGCCATGCGCCCTTACAGTAACTGCTGTGCAGCCCTTAGGGACATTTGTCTTGCAAAAGCCTCACTTTCTTAAACACCTTTGGATTTTATTGATTTACAACGTAAGAGAGATATTCCAAACTGCAGGGAAGATCAAAGACTCTTGGCAAGTTGCCTTTTTTTGAAACTAAGAAGAGTGTGTGTGTGTGTGGGGGAATGCTATCTTAAAGGACTTAATTTAAAAGCAAAAAGCTCAACAAGATTGTGATTCAAGAAAGTTTTAAATGGATAAAGGGGAAAGTAATTTTAGGAAAAAAAAGAATTTTTTTTTTTCTGATGACACTGCCTTTGAAAATACCAAAATTAATTAGATTAACAGACCGGACCTTCATGGGAATGCTGATTGTTTATTATTAAGGACAGTAGATAATTGGTGAATTTTACAAAACAAGAAGATAAGGATAATATGACTTAAACTGTGAGACTGTAATGTCTGTAGCTTGAATCATGTCAACTGGATTTCTATTTTCTCAGTGGAAACGTTTCGCTATTTGGTGTTTGCCAAATATCCGTTTTATCTTTTCAGACACACCAGCCATGTAAGGAATGACCAGGTAAACACCACATACCTGTATATTTCAAACCCACCAACACACTGAGACAAAGGCTTGTACACCCCAAAGATCAAACTCCAAAACACAAGAAAATCAATGTAGTTTATGCAATCCAGTGCAGTGAGGAGTGCTCTGAACTCTACATTGGAGAAACCAAACAACCTTTGTACAGGAGGATGGCCCAACACAGGAGAAGTAACACCACAGGACCAGAGTCAGCAGTTTATCTTCATCTAAAGGAAAAAGGACACTCATTTGAGGACATTAATGTTCACATTTTAGACAGAGAAGATAGGTGGTTTGAGAGAGGGGTCAAGGAATCCATTTATGCCAACTTGGAAAATCCTTCCTTGAATAGAGGTGGGGGCCTCAGGCACAACCTTTCCCCTATTTTCCTCCCTGCTTTGTCTTCTGTGCCTAGGAAGATTAAGACCATTTCGCAAGCTCAACAGCAGCATGGTGATCTTAACGATCCTCCTTTAGATGATAAAGGGACTTAGAAATAACATCTCAAAATAACCATGACCTAGCCCCAGGTGTAAGGTCACATAACCACCTAGAAACATATTTAAGGATTCCCTTACTAACTTTGCTCAGATTGAAGAAGCTCCTTGGATAAGGAGCGAAACGTTTCCACTGAGAAAATAGAAATCCAGTTGACATGATTCAAGCTACAGACAATTCCACCTGGATGACTGAGAACCTTCATAGACATGTGAGACTGTAACTATGGAGAGCTAATTGGGAATAAAGTGCTAAAGATAGATAAAAGCAAAACAGAAAATTAAAGGAGAAGCCGACGTTTTACTTTCACCATAGTAATTGACATACTTTCACTTTCTCATCATAGCAACCACAAGAAAATTAGGAGAAGGACACAGAGATTAAGTAAAAAGGAATGTTTTGCTAAGAATGATATTTTCGTTTCAGACAATACCTGTTTTGACAACTTAAACAATGGCAAAAAGTATATCTAAATTTATATGGAAAGGGGAAAAAAACATGAGTTAAATACAAACTGTTACAAGATGCAAAGGAAAGAGGAGGACTGGGTTTACTAGATTTGAATTTGCATTTTGTTGCTTGTTGTTTGGTCTGGATGAAAGAGTGGATGTTGCTGAGAAACAAGAGACTTTTATACTTAGAAGGTCATGACCTGAGGTTTGGATGGCATAGATATTTATGGTACTATAAAGTTAAAATTAATGTGGACTTTAAAAATCATTTTATTAGATGTGCCATTTTGAGAATATGGAATAGATATAAACCCAGATTTTGCCCAATAACCGCCCAGACTCCCCCTTGGGGGAGATGGTGCGGTAATACAAGTTGACATATAAATAAATAAATAAATAAATAAATAAATAAATAATAACCCCTTTATGGATCTCAGCTCAAGAACCATATCATAGAAGAAAAACAGCCGACAGACAAATTGTTGACGTACCAGGAATTATTGGAAAACCACCAAGGGGAATTCAAAATCAAATCAAGAGAGCCATGAATAGCAGAACGATATAGTTGTCTATGGTTTTCCCAATTACAGTTATCAGAAAGATTTAAAATGGACAAAAAGACTTATGGTATGGAGCAAAGTAAGAGAGAATTTGAATTACTATTGTGCACTGATGATGGAACATGTAATTGCTAAACTGTATAAGCTTTTGTTGGAATTTGAAACAGAGGAAGAACAGGTTAAAGAATGTATGATAAAGTAGGCTAGGGATTTTGGTTATACAGATGAATCAATGGGAAAATATGTGGTTTAAAGGGTTGAAATTTACATTGTGTTATGATCTCAAAGAGAATTCTTATAAAATTATATATCATTGGCTCATGACACCACAGAAATTATCTAGAATGTATAAAGGCACTTCAAATGTATGTTGGAAATGTGAACAACATGAAGGGACATTTTATCATGCTTGGTGGACATGTAAAAAAGCTAAAAAAAATTGGATTCAAATACATACTTTGATAGAGAAGATTTTAAACATTAATATTCAAATGAAGCCAGAACTTTTCCTTTTAGGGCTGATGAATAAACAGTTAGAAAAAAGCCATGGAAGATTATTTGAATATATGAATACTGCAGTGAGATTATTATATGCAAAGAGATGGAAAGATTTGACACTACCCACTATGGAGGAATGGTTGGTGAAATTGACAGATCTTGCTGAGATGGATAAATTAACTGCTTTGATTAGAGAAAAGACACTATCTTTTTTTTTTTTTGATGACTGGAAACCTCTTGTGGACTTTTTGTGTAAAAATGAAAAAAAATGAACTTGTGATTTATGGCTTTTATGATTAGACAGGATAGATTATAAGAAGAAGAGTATGATGATGTAACTTTAGAGAGATAGTTGAAAACATAATTGTACGGGGTGGTTTTGGATGTTATAGAATATTTACAATATCATAATGAATGCCAAGCGGCTCTTATTTTTTTAGATGCAGAAAAAGCTTTTGATATTTGAAATGGAGTTTCATGTTTAAGGTCTTGGAGATTATGGACTTTGGAGAGCATCTTATTCAAGGCATTAAAGCAATTTATACACCACAAGTGGCAAATATAATTGTGAATGATGAACTAACTGAACCATGCCAGATACAAAAAGGAACAAGACAAGGATGTCCTCTATCTCCTTTATTATTCATTCTAGTATTGGAAATTTTAAATAGAGATATTAGAAATGATGAACAAATAAAGGGACTAAAAATTAAACAAGAGGAATTTAAATTAAGAGCTTTTGCAGATGATTTGGTCCTGATACTGCAAGACCCTCTGGAAACTGCAGAGCATCTGATGAAGACATTAAGAGAATTTGGGTCATTGGTGGGACTTAAAGTGAATAAGCAAAAAAACCAAAATGTTAAATAAAAATATGACCCTGTCTAATCAAGATCTGCTGATGGGTAAGACGGGATTTCAGATTGAAAATAAGGTCAGATATTTGAGGGTAATATTGTCAATTAAAAATAGCATGCTGTTTCAGAATAATTATATTAAAATTTGGAATGATGTAAAAAAAGATCTGATAAGATGGGGGAAATTACAATTGTCTCTTTTGGGAAGGATGGTGAACCAAAAATTAAAAATAAGGGAAATGTTAGAATCTGATAGATTTATATGTCATTGGTTCACCTATATACAATTGATGGAATGTTTTAAACTAGACAAAAATAAATATAAATTTGTCAATGAAACAACACAATTTGAAATGGATTTATGTATAAATGATGATCATGTTATTACTAAGATGTATAAGATCTTGTTACAGATGAATATGGAAGATGAACGTGTTAAGGATTGCATGATCAAATGGGCTAAGTATTTTGGATATAATATCATGCTGAACCAATGGGAGAATATGTGGATGAAAGGTTTCAAATTTACACTGAATTATAATTTGAAAGAAAAATTTTATAAGATGATGTATCGTTGGTATCTAACTCTTGATAAGTTGTCAAAAACGTATAGTGGTGTAACTAATGTCTGTTGGAAATGTTCACAGGATGAAGGAACCTTTTACCATCTTTGGTGGACTTGTGAGAAGGCTAAAAAGTTCTGGGACCAAATATGTATTATTATTCAGAAGATTCTTAAAGTAAATATACAAAGAAAGCCAGAACGTTTTCTTTTAGGTTTGATGGAAAAACAACTAGAGAAACAGCATGGAGTTTTGCTACTATATATGATCACAGCAGCAAGATTGTTATATGCACAACGATGGAAAGATCCACAAGTACCTACAGTTGAAGATTGGATTGTTAAACTAATGGATTTGGCTCAGATGGCTAAATTAACAGCTTTAATGAGAGAGCATTCTATTTCTACATTTATATCAAATTGGCAACCACTTTTGGAATATTTGCTTGTAATTGAAAAAAATGATGTTTTGATTATGGGTTTTAGAGATTGAATGATTTGTTGTAATAGAAATAATGTTACGATAGGTTAATTAATTGTAAGAGATTAGATTTGTATTTGATCTTATATCTGTATCGGAAATAGTCGGAAGTCGCTTTTTCCTTTCTATCTTTCTATTCACATCTTTATAGTTTGTTCTTTTTTTCTTAAGTTCTGTTTTCCATCTATTCTATACTTTTTTCTTTTTTGTATTTTAAATATATCTTGAAAATAGAATAAAATATAAAAAAGAAAAGAAAAGAAAACATAATTGTACGTATAACTGCTGTGAAGAATATTAGAAGCCACTTCTTTGTACCTTTTTTCCTTCTTTTCTATTTTTCTTCAACTTTTCTTTTCTTGCACTTTTTGCTTTCTCTTTGCTTTCTTTTTCTTTTTCTTACTTTATGTATTAGTTTGTATTAGTTTTTACCATTATTTTTAAAAGTTTTAATAAAAATTAAAAATCCTTACATTCATTGGCAATCACTCGTAGCTGAGTAAGATTGTCTTCCAAAGGTAAAATTTTAACAGTGGATCCGTAAGTGGCTATAAAGACCAATTCTGGATCCGCACAACCTCCCACAATGAGGGCATAGGTTTCCGGGTGGGAGACGGTCATGATGAGGGTTTGCCTGACGTGCCTTCCTTTAGCTCTTTTCTCCCTTTCGCCCTGTACTCGTGTTTCTTCAAAGTCCATAGCGCCATTAATAAAGGCTGACCTCCAATTGAAACACTCATGAGTTAGGGCTTCCCAGTTCTCAATGCTGATATTACATTTTTTTAAATTAGCTTTGAGAGTATCTTTGAATCTCTTTTGCTGTCCACCAATATTCCGTTTTCCATTCTTAAGTTGGGAGTAAAGTAGCTGCTTTGGAAGACGATGGTCAGGCATTCGAACAATATGGCCGGTCCAGCGAAGTTGATGTTGGATGATCATTGTTTCAATGCTGGTGGTTTTCGCTTCTTCTAATACGCTAACATTAGTCCGCCTATCTTCCCAAGTAATTTGCAGAATTTTTCGGAGGCAGCGTTGATGGAATCTTTCAAGAAGTTGGAGGTGGTGTTTGTAGAGGGTCCATGTTTCACAGGCGTACAGAAGAGTTGGTAGTACAATGGCTTTGTAAACAAGCATTTTGGTCTCCCTGCGAATGTCCCGATCCTCAAACACTCTATGCTTCATTCGGGAGAAAGCTACACTCGCAGAGCTCAGAGGATGCTGAATTTCAGCGTCGATGTCAGCTTTTGTAGATAGATGGCTGCTGAGATAAGAAAAGTGGTCGACATTTTCTAGTGACACACCTTTAAGCTGGATTGATGGCGCTGCAGAGGGATTGGTTCGAACTTGCTGGTAAAGCACTTTGTTTTTTTTAATGTTGAGAGGCCGAGCTTTTCATATGCTTCTGCAAAGATGTTTAGGATAGTTTGAAGATCTTCCTCGGAGTGTGCACAGACTACGTTATCATTAGCATATTGAAGTTCTATAACAGAAGTTGTAATTACCTTATTTTTTGCTTTCAGCCTACTAAGATTAAAAAGCTTTCCATCTGTTCGATATATAATTTCTACACCAGTAGGAAGTTTCTCTTCAACAAGGTGTATAATCATAGCGATGAAGATAGCAAATAAGGTTGGAGCAATAACACATCCCTGTTTAATTTAATTTAATCCAGTGTTCCTCAACATTTTCAGGAAGTTCCATAGGCAGATGTTCCTTGAGAGTTGATTGAAAGCAAGCTCGTTTAATAGAATCTTGAAGGGCCAGTGTATTCATTTTATGCCTTGGTTTTCTTCCTTGGAGCCTACGATGAGGGACAATCTTTACGGCCATTGTGGATCGAATTAATCGATGGTCTGTCCAGCAGTCATCAGCGCTCGTCATGGCTCTGGTGAGAAGTACATCACGGCGACCTCTAGCACGGACAATTACATAAGCTAAACGATGCCAGCGCTTCGACCGTGGGTGCTTCAATGATGTTTAAATTTATTTTTCTGGTGAAAGAGTGTGTTAGTAATGACAAGGTAATGCTCTGCACATTTAGTCAGAAGTAAGATTCCATTCATTTTGCTGTTGTCAACTCCTTCTTTCCCAATGATCCCTGGCCACAAATTTCTTTGCTCTATATTTGAGTCACGCCCAACTCTTGCATTGAAATCGCCCAGGAGGATAATTTTATCCTCCTTTGGTATCTCTGATAAGATGGTGTCCAGCTGGGTATAAAATTTTTCTTTGATATCCTCATATCCTTACATATACTTATACATTATGACATTCTAGGTTCTTGGGAAGAACTTGATGTGAATGAAGGCCAACACCAGCTAAAGAAGTGGCAGCTGTGATTTCACATTGTTGTGTATATCACAACAATACAGTCACATATTTGAGACAGTTTCTGCAAAAGGAAAATGCTGTCGTCATTAGATAATTCTGTCATGTAAGTCATGCATGATAATGCTGAGCTTTCACACTTGCCAAATAATGGAGTGTGCAATCCCTTACCCATGATTACAACAACAACAACCACGATTAATATTTTTTTATTTCCCTATTCTGTGATCTGGTACTGTTTCTTTAGATTTTTTTAAATTCAAATATAGAGCAAAGAAAGCACTTAGAAATAACTTGTTGGACAGATTCCAAACCATATTAAAAAATAATGTTCACTTGGTTAGAAAGGCTAATTTACAGATTAATGAATATTAAAAGCATACTATTGCTAGTATTTTCCTTCTTTATTTCTTGAAAAGGTATTCAGCCAACCATACAGAGATTCTACATGTTGAAAAGTTTCGGGATATTTCTTCTTGGTTTTCCACAGTACTAGAGGATATTAGTTTCTGCCAATTATTTTTTGTTTTGTTTTGTTTAAATCTATAGTTGGTCATATACATTGCTGTAGAGCAATTCAGAATAGTGTAATGCAGTGAGCTATTTGGAAAAAAAATAATAGCTTTAAGAATTCTTGATAAAGAATCAGTGAAGAATTAAATGTGAAACCATCTCCTATTCTACTTACACTGCTGAAACAGAAACTCATTTTTAGGTACTGTGTGAGGTATATTCAGGACATAATAGGAAAGTGTCTATCTTTTGGAAGACCAACTGCAGTTTAAGGGCCAAGGTTAATATCAGAGTACAGTATTCTATAAAATTTAAACAGCGGGTAGCAGGGGCCTGGAAGAATGTCATGTAGAAATTTCCTCCTTTTCTTTGCTAGATTAGCTGAAATAGTGATTTTGAAGATAATATTAAAATAACATTGAAAAATGTGTTAATTGTTGCATCATGAAATATATAGGCTAGGTATAAAGAGAGCCATATAAAGTATAAAGAGAAAGTCTAGCGGTTAAGGCAACAGGCTAGAATCCAGGAAACTGTGAGTTCTAGTCCCACCTTAGGCATGAAAGCCGGCTGGGTAACCTTGGGCCAGTCACTCTCTCTCAGCCCAACTCACAGGGTTGTTGTTGTGGGGAAAATAGAAGGAGGAACGAGTATTAGGTATGTTCCCCACCTTGAGTTATTTATAAAAATAATAAAGACGGGATAGAATATATATATATAAAATAAAACTAATTGTCAGGGGGAAATGTCTGTAGCTTGAATCATGTCAACTGGATTTCTATTTTCTCAGTGGAAACGTTTCGCTCCTTATCCAAGGAGCTTCTTCAGTCTGAGCAAAGTTAGTAAGGGAATCCTAAATATGTTTCTAGGTAGCTGTGTGACCACACAGCTACCTAGAAACATATTTAGGATTCCCTTACTAACTTTGCTCAGACTGAAGAAGCTCCTTGGATAAGGAGCGAAACGTTTCCACTGAGAAAATAGAAATCCAGTTGACATGATTCAAGCTACAGACAATTCCACCTGGATGACTGAGAACCTTCATAGACATGTCAGGGGGAAAATATTCTAGTAGTGACTTGCCCAAAGTCACCCAGCCGGCTTTCATGCCTAAGGTAGGACTAGAACTCACAGTCTCCCAGTTTCTAGCCTGATACCTTAACTACTACACCAAAAGCCAGATTGGTCTAGTGGTTAAGACTTTATTTATTTATTTATTTATTTATTTATTTATTTACTTACTTACTTACTTACTTACTTACTTACTTACTTATTTCATTTTTATCCCGCCTTTATTATTTTTATAAATAACTCAAGGTGGCGAACATACCTAATATTCCTTTCTCCTCCTATTTTCTCCACAACAGCAACCCTGTGAGGTGACTTGGGCTGAGAGAAAGAGTGACTGGCCCAAGGTCACCCAGCCGGCTTTCATGCCTAAAGTGGGACTAGAACTCACAGTCTCCTGGTTTCTAGACCGTTGCTTTAACCACTAGACCAAACTGGCTCTCTTTTTTCATTATATCTTTTTCATTAGGCTAGAAACCGGGAGGCTGTGAGTTCTAGTCCTGCCTTGGGCACAAAGCCAGCTGGGTGACTTTGGGCCAGTCACTCTCTCTCAGCTCTAGAAAGTGGACAATGACAAATCACTTCTGATATCTTGCCAAGAAAACTGCAGGGACTAGTCCAGGTAGTCGCCAAGGGTCAGACATGATTGAATGGCAGGGGAGGGGAAATATCCCACATTAGTATGTATGTATGTATGTATGTATGTATGTATGTATTTATTTATTTATTTATTTATTTATTTATTTATTTATTGTTTGTCCATCACCTGGAACCTAACAGACTTTAGGAGGCTTACAGGACTTACAAATAAAACACCACACAAAATTCAATATTACAATTAATCACAACAGTATTTTTTCCCCATATTAATCATAAAGTCAATGAGCTAAATTTTGTTTGTTATGGTGCCACTGGTAATACTTAATACTCAAAGTCCTTTAAATAAATTTAACATTTATAAATAAATTTATAATTAAATTCAATATTTAAATCTTTGTAAATGATCCTAATGCCACAATCTGAGCTCCTAATTAAGAACAGCAGTGTCAGAAACAAATGTGGAGTACTGAAATTATCTTAATATTATTCAAATTAAAAAAAATTGTCTCAAAATTGCTTGAAAATAAAATTCGAATGAGCAGTTTTACTATTTTGATAGTTGGAAGCCACAGGGTGTTTGCATCACTCACCCATGTTTCACTGGACAATCCTTTCTCTCATGATCAGTAGCCTCCATGACAATTAAATCCCATTGAATGATACCATGAGGTAATTCCTCCTATTGAAATCGGTATTGGTGCTACTGTCATCACTAAGGGGAATTTGTTGGATTCTTCCCCTTCCCTTGGCAACATTTGGAAAAATCATTTCTCTGCCAATAAATTTAGGGTAGTATTCTTAACGGTAGGCAACAAGAAGTTCTGAGGAGGTGGGAAAACGAGGAAAATTTTAATATACTAAAGAGAGTATTTTGCATGTTAAGCTCTTGGGTCCACTTTGAACTTGGATCCACTGAATAAAGGATGCTATCAGATGAACTGCTCTGCCAAATTGAAGTTATGAAGTTTGAGAAATCAAAGTTGTCAATGTATTGTCGAAGGCTTTCACGGCCGGAGTTCGATGGCTGTTGTGGGTCTTCCGGGCTGTGTGGCCGTGTTCTGGAAGTTGTGGTTCCTAACGTTTCGCCAGCATCTGTGGCCAGCATCTTCAGAGGGCCCTCTGAAGATGCTGGCCACAGATGCTGGTGAAACGTTAGGAACCACAACTTCCAGAACACGGCCACACAGCCCGGAAGACCCACAACAGCCATCAAAGTTGTCAAGTTTTTTCTTTGGTAACAACAGAGATGGCTATAAAAATGGCATTGCAAAGTCACCGCTAGAGGATAAAAGCCCTTAGACTAAAATATGTAAATTGACTCCCAGAACTAAAGGATAAGGATTTCAAATTATTGCTTGTGCTGTTTAACTTCATGTAGGATACCATTTATCTTCTATAAATGAATCCAGTTTCAGGAATGTTCTCCTAGTTTTCACAAGGACCAAAAGTAAAAGTCTGTAATGCCATGCAGAAAATAAGACATTCTGCTCAGCAAGGCAGGATTACCAAACTCCTAACAATGGAAGGGGAAAAAAACCCCATTCTGCCATCCACAAACATTTTGAAGTAAATTGATTTTGTTACTACAATGTGTATTGGGAGAAAGGGTGGAACCTATTCTGGATTGTTCTGAAACAAACATCCACTTTCTTTCCTTCTTTCTTATTCTCTAAAAATTAGATATTTAGCCCTTTAGCATTCAATATAAGCTCAATTGCTCATAAAAGAATTGTGAATATATCATCCAATTTTATTTCATCTTGTAATTTGTGTTACCATTTGGATGCCTATGGCGTTTAAATAAGTTTTTCAGTATCAGTACAAGTACTTTAGGGCAATTACTTTGGTGCAAGTGTTGTAGATTACAGTCTGTAATATTCAGTGAAGAGAACTTATTCCTGCAGTGGATTGATTCATGATGATGATGATGATATAGTTTGCAAAAGGAGAAGTGAGGTCAAATTCAGAAATAAATGCATTAATAATATGGAACTCCAACAGAAGCAAATTGGAGGGTTTTTTTTCAAAATCTTCATGGTCCTACTCTGATAACAAACCCTGAAGGCAGAAAGAAGCAATGATGCATAAAGCTAATGGTTGCAGCACTGTTGATAGCTCCAGTTGAACAACTTGTCAAAAGCTAAGATGAGACTTTACAGGTCTCTGTCTTCAGTCTCCCATCCCAGACTATGTGCTCTAGTCTTCTACTTGGCAAACTTTCAGCACTGTTGGGCAAGTATGGCCAAATAAGATGTAACCCAGGAAATATGTGATTAATTTTTTTCATATTATTTTTTATACGCTTCAAAAGACCTTAATAACAGATGCTAGCAAAATAAAGTGGATATTCCTTCTGGTCCAGTTTGTTCTCTTCTATGCGAAGCTATTAGTCTGGAAGGAATAGTGCTGCAACCAAGACAGAATTACATGCACAAATATTCTCACACAGATCCCCACTCTACTTGTGTCAGAGGCAAATTTGATTGTAGAAAGGGATGAAAAGGAAGTACTTTAGGCCACTACTAATATTACTTTCCCCATAAAATGTTATTCAGCTTCTTTGGAATAAAAAAGGAAACAAAATAAAGCACTATAAATTTGTGCTCAGGATAAGCTTCAAGAAATACTGGCAAAATTCAGATTTAAGAACTGAAATAGAATTTTGGATTTTCATAGATGAAATTAAATCCGAGTCTGATTTATACTTGCAAAAAAAAAATACTCTGAGATAGTACAAAAATGTGAGTCTCCAAGCAAAATAAATCAACAAATAAAAAAATATTTAGCCAGTGGAGAGTTGCAAGAATACAAATATTATACAGGACAGCTTTCCTATCAGTGCCAGCCATAAAAATTTAGCTTCTTACTGTCTTTAGTTTTGACTTGAACTGAACAAGGAACAGTCATCTAAATTGCTGCGACATGCTTCTGCATTCATTTGGCTAACTGCCAACCTGCTGTGTAGATTTAAGAGTGATTGCATCTTCCTGTATTCCAACCATGTTTAGATTAAGCAAGAATTCTAGTGCTGCAGTTAATCTTTAAGTAAAAGGGAGGCTGCTCAGTTTTTATGTATGCTTGGTCCACTCTTGTTTTAAGGAACAAACAAACAAAAAGCCCACTATCGAAAGAAAAGCATTATGTCCCACATGAAAACACTGACAAATAAACAAGGTGATCCATAAATAATTTCACTTATAATACCTAGCATAAACAGTGCAGAAAATTTAGAGTATTTTTAATGTAATTGGATTCCCAACTCTTTTCTTGTTGTGGCTAACTCTTCCATAATAATTTATGCATGAATGAAAGGAAACATTTATCCCAGGGAAAATAGTAGACTACAGGAATTTCAGATAGCATAGATGATAGAGCTAATGATGGAAGCGAGCACTGAGGTTCACAGCCACCACCAATGGCACCCCTCCTTCTCCTGCAAGAACAATGTAAGAGAAATATTTCCAGGGAGAAACTGCTCAAAATGCCCAGGGATAGAAAGGGGAATGCAGGTGAGAAGTGATGCAAAGAGGCCTGACTGCCTTTAAAAAGGATTCTCAATATCTAGGTCCCTATTATTTATCTTGATTGGCAACATCTCCCCAGAGTTGCTCAGTCTAGTACAGTACTAGAAAACCTCCAATGTTGAGAATTTCTTTTTTTTATATATATATATATTTACATTTGATTTTATATAATTATTTTTATTATATTTAATACAATGTATCCTTCCTTACATTATATTATTTATTTATTTATATATTTGTATCAAATTCAATCTTAAGTTTAAATCTTTGTTTTATAATATATAATACATACATATACTCCATTAAAGTTCTTCCAGTTTTTTAACAAAAAAAAAATTCTTGTAAATACTTGATTTACATTTTTCTCTTCTTATACCTCTTTTTTTCCCCTTCACCCCTTCTTTATTTGTACTATTATTATTATTATTATTATTATTATTATTATTTGTTCTCTATTTAATGTTATATTCTTTTTGAATATATTTTATGAAGGGGTCCCATGTTTCATTGTACTTCCCCATTTCTTTTCCTTTTATTAAATTTGTTAATTTGTCTGTTTGCATTAAATCCATTACTTTTATAATCCATTCTTCTTTTGTTGGAATATTTTCTTGTTTCCAGTATTGGGCGTATTTTATCCTTGCAGCTGTACTTAGATACTGAAATAAAACCTTTTGTTTTTTATTTATATTGTCTTCAATTTTACCCAATAAATATAATTCTGGTCTCATTCTTATTTCTTTGTCGAATATTTTACATACATATTCAATGTTGAGAATTTCTCAAGTTCTGTATTTGCAAAACCTACTTTACTGAAATACATTGAGTACTGTTGTGGTTATTCCCTCTTGAGCTATAATAAATGGAGCAATAAAATTACTTATTATGTATTCCATAGCTACTAGAACTATGCATATATTCTGAGTTCTTCATTCACTTCTACAGGACAAAAATCTGTAATGAAAATTTATGTAATACAATTTCTTCTTAGTAAATTATACATATTAACCTATTAATATTGTTAATCCAGCCTGAACACAAAAATAAATTCAGAAATCAATATATATTACAAGATTTCAATGTCCTGTAAAATAGGAAGTTTAGAATATAAGGATAACATAAAATACAAAAAAAACCCACACCTTTAGTTAAAATTAAATCTTTGTAACTGCAGAATCATTACAGCAATTTTCATCTTGTTTTGGTTGTCAAAGTAAAACAAAACTAAATATATAATTGGATTAATATAACTATCCCACTGTTCTTGCTTAATTAATTTCTAGAGAGTAGATATAATTCCTAGGTATACTTCTCAAGTTTTTGGAAAGTCATATGTAAACTTCTCATGGTGCTACAGTGGGCTGGCACCGTACTTTGCTGATCGTCTGTATAAGAGCTTTCTTTTTCCTAGTTAGTAGTCAAGCCTAGAAGAAAAATAAACAATATTAGGTGTTCCTGCCAAGAGCTTGTGCTTCTTTAAAATCTAAATCTTAAATCAATAAAGACTTTGGGAATGTCATGTGCTATATTCTCTTATCCACAGCTAGCAGAAAAAGACATGAACAGTAGCTTTCATAGTACCATTTTGTATTCAACCTATGGATTTTATAGTACATAATCTAATCCCAAGTGGGTGCTAGTTATATATTTCTTCACTAGTATTTTACAGACATTTACAACAGTGACTAAGTGACACTGTAAGACAGGGCTTTCCAAAGTTTTCCCGCGGCGACACACCAACCGCCGTTGGTGTGTCGCCACAGGAAAACCCGGAAGTGCCGCCATTGCGGCAGCGTGCAAAAACCTGGAAGCGCTGCTGCCACTTTCGTTTTTTGCGCGCCGCCATTGGTCTGTCACTGCGGGAAAACCCAGAAGTGCCGCCGTTGCAGCAGCGTGCAAAAACCCAGAAGCGCTGCTGCCGCTTTCGGTTTTTGCATGCCGCTGTGGCTGCGGCACTTTCGGATTTTCGCACGCCGCCGTTGGTGTGTTGCCGCGGGAAAACCCGGAAGCTCTGATGGCGTGCCCTCAGCGCTTCCGGGTTTTGACGCAACACATCTGGGCCCCGCAGGCGACACACTTTTGTGTCGCGACACACAGTTTGGAAAGCTCTGCTGTAAGGCTTTGAATCACTACTGCGAAAAGTATTCCTACTGAATTATCCTTGCTTCCTTCAGTACTTGTTTTGGCCAAAATGTTCAGTTAGATCCTTTTTCAGGAAACAAGGCATAATATGCAGGCCTACTGTTTATATAGCAAAGCAGAATTCATACCACAAATAAATAAAATTAAAATGTCTTTAAATGTTAAGGTTTCTAAAGCATTGAGCCAATGTCGCCAGTGGTAGCTTTCCTGTTTTTTCAATACTTACTAATAGAATGTTGGCTATAAGTTTCAATGCATAACAGAAGTGACAGCATCCATGGATTCTTCATCAGTTGTGATGTTACAGGCACCACCCAATAAATTATAACAAGTTCCTGAAATTGTGTATAGCAGTAAGAATAACAATACCCATGCTACCTAAGGAAGAATGATATTTTTGCAGGAACTTCATGCTGGGGTTTGAGCCTGAATATGTGTAACAATTTCACCACATTGAGAAAAATGTCTCAGTCTAAGAGAAGTATATCAACTGGACACTGATAGCATTGTAAACTATAGCATAGTATCCAGCTGTGTTTTCTGGACACACAGAAGGCTCTTTAATCAAGAGAAAGCTTCCATGAAGAGAAAAAGATGTATATTTCCTGATATTCCCTTTCCTCTGCAATTTTATGGAGTGTTGGGAATCTTTGGGACAGTATAAAAGTATGCAGAGAGCTACAGAGGAAATAAGGAATTTGCAAAACAGTACTTTCCCTCTTTTCACTTATGAAAACCTCATTAAATCAAAGCTGTTTCCATCTGTAGAAGGCGACAAATGTACACAATTCACAGTCTAAAAACATGCTCATATCCTTTTATGAGAGAACAAAGGCCTTTATGATAGAATATTTTAAACCTTAGTAGGATATAAGTTTTCCAAATTCCATAAAAACAATTTGTACTTGTTCATATCATTAATTATTTGTTCATATAATATTCTTGATCATTACCTTTAGATTTAATTTGTGTACGTTTATAATCATTCTCTGTATGTAGTCTGAATGAGGATGTGTTCCTTAAATTTAAAAGGTAAAACTAAACTTTGAGTATTAAGTTCAAAGTCAAGCTGTGAATCTAAACTTTTTAGAAGTAGTAACGATTAGGAGACACAACTTCAGCTGCCTGGAGGTGATTAGGAAGAGAAAAAACAACTAGAGCAAATAGAAAGAAAATCACCATGATTTCCATTAGGGGCAGATTAAAACCTTTCACACTACATTTTTTTTCCTATCACTTTGCTTTTTGCTATATTAACCATTAGACATCCAGCTGTGTACAACACTCTCCTTGAAAATCTGTATGTTGCAGCAAGAACCTTTTAGTTAGTTTGCAATGAAGTAGGTGTGGCAAAGATAAATTTATTTATCTAAATAAAGATAAATTTATTTTATTTTATTTATTTATTTTATTTTATTTTATTTTATTTTCTATCCTGCCTTTATTATTTTTATAAATAACTCAAGGTGGCAAACATACCTAATACTCCTTCTTCCTCCTATTTTCCCCACAACAGCAATCCTGTGAGGTGAGTTGGGCTGAGAGAGAGTGACTGGGCCAAGGTCACCCAGCCGGCTTTCACGCCTAAGGCGGGACTAGAACTCTCAGTCTCCTGGTTTCTAGGAAAATTATCATGTCTTCCACTTGTTTATTTAAAAATCGTTATATATACCATCTGATGCTAAAAAGTGACATAATGAATATTATGAATATTAGTTGTACATCAGTGAAGCCTAGTTTTCATATTAAGATTTTCCTGCAATGCTACATATGGGAGATAGGTAGATAGGTAGATAGGTAGATAGGTAGATAGGTGATATACATGGGGAGTGTCCTTACTTTTTTGGAATATATGCTCTTACACTCAAATGCAACACTCAAATGTGGAATTCTTAAACAAAAATAAATATTTGCAAATATCTATAATTTAACTTTAGAAAAAAAATTTGCCACATTGGAATAAAGCAGAATTTATTTCTACAATTTATCTTCCAATCTAATAAAAATGGATTCTGATAATACATAAAATATCAACAATACATTAATAATAAATAATAAAATACATTAATTCATTAAATGGTATTAAACTACTATAGGTACCAATGGCTCCCCAATTTCTCCTGTTAAAACTTCCAGAAAACCAGGTATTTACCAGCTTTCAGAAGGCCAAAAGAATGAGCTTCTTCACCTCAAGGACAAGCTGCACCCTCTATTGGACCTCATTGTGTTAGGACATTTAGTAGATATCCAGTCCTGAGACATATAGGGCATTCAAGGTAGTGATTGGCACTTTGAATTTCATTGGAAAACATGCTGGTAACCAGTGCAGCTCCTATGGCCATTGTATGAGTGTGGAGTCCTTGGTGCTCTCTGTGCCTTGTTGTTTTCTTGCAGACATTTCATTGCCAGACTAGGCAACATCTTCAGTGTGAAAAGGAAGTGGGACCACATCACTGAGACAGGCAGAAAAAAGGAAAGCTAAACTCCAAACAAAACTACTTAAGTTAAACACCAGAAACAAAGAAGGACCGGAACCGGAATGAGTGGTCAACATGTCCAGGTGCCCATTATCCACTACAGAACACAATATCCTACAGAGAGTATCCTATAAAGGGAGAAGAAACCCTCAATGCCCTCCTCTCTTTTTTTCCTCTCCATTTATAGCTGTCAGCCCTTCCAGGTAAACCAGACAGGAAACATGACTATATAAACTTATTCTACTTTATTTAAAGGCTACATTAACAGAATATTGCAAGTATAAAAATACAAATCTCCCACCATCCCTATTTAACACTTGACTGGTCAGGGCGAGTCTTTCCTAAGTTTCTTCTTTAGACTGTTACCCTCTTGTGGACTTCCTTTCATTTTATCTGATCATTCCCTAGGCAGCATCTCTTCCCTCTGTTCTCTAAGGTCGCCCTCACATTCCATCACATCAGATGAAGTTACTTAGGCAAATTGCAGAGATGGACAGCCTGCTCTTAGCTTTCCCGCTTACTTGCTACATTATTTATTCTTATCCAAGAGAGAAATTTATTTGAGAAAATTAAAGAAAGAACCTCTGGATTGAAAGTGAACCCAGTCAGTGTGATCCAGTGGGGAGAGGTTAATTGTTCCAGTATATTTCCTTCCTAATTTTTGCAAACACAGCAGTTCTGGGTCTCTAAAGACAAGGCTGTATATTATCACCCTGCTTATTTAACTTATATGCAGAGTACATCATGAGAAATGCCGGGCTGGATGAATCACAAGCCGGAGTTAAGATTGCCGGGAAAAATATCAACAGCCTCAGATATGCAGACGATACCACCCTATTGGCAGAAAGTGAAGAGGAACTAAAGAGCCTCTTGATGAGGGTGAAAGAGGAGAGTGCAAAAGCTGGCTTGAAACTCAACATTAAAAAAAACCCAGATCATGGCATCTGGTCCCATCACTTCCTGGCAAATAGAAGGGGAAGAAATGGAAGCAGTGACAGATTTTATTTTCTTGGGCTCCAAGATCACCGCAGACGGTGACTGCAGCCATGAAATTAAAAGACGCTTGCTCCTTGGAAGGAAAGCTATGGCAAACCTAGACAGCATATTAAAAAGCAGAGACATCACCTTGCCGACAAAGGTCCGTATAGTTAAAGCTATGGTTTTTCCAGTAGCAATGTATGGCTGTGAGAGTTGGACCATAAGGAAGGCTGAGCGCCGAAGAATTGATGCTTTCGAGCTGTGGTGCTGGAGAAGACTCTTGAGAGTCCCTTGGACTGCAAGGAGGTCAAACCAGTCAATCCTAAAGGAAATCAACCCTGACTGCTCATTGGAAGGACAGATGCTGAAGCTGAAGCTCAAATACTTTGGCCACCTAATGAGAAGAGAGGACTCACTGGAAAAGACCCTGATGCTGGGAAAGACTGAGGGCAAAAGGAGAAGGGGACGGCAGAGGATGAGATGGTTAGATAGCATCACCGATGTAATGAACATGAATTTGAGTAAACTCCGAGAGACAGTGGAGGACAGGAAGGCCTGGCGTGCTATGGTCCATGAGGTCACGAAGAGTCGGACACGACTGAACGACTGAACAACAACAACAACAAAAGAGTCTTGCTGAATTGGATTCCACAACCTGAAATCAACCATCTGATTAGCTGGATCCAGATGAGACAAAGGAATGATAATCTGAATCGGTTTGAGAACTGTGGCTTCAGGAAGCCAATGAGCACACTGAGCAGACACATAGTTACAGTTAAGGGCATCCATTTCCATCTAACACTGTCCTTTGAGGATCAGAAATCCATGCACAAGCTGCAACGAAACAGAATTTTTCTTCACTACCTTTTTCTCTTTCTTTAATATAGAAACATTCTATTGTATTTTCCCACTCCCAAAGGAGACAGTGCCTGTGCAAATGGTTCTTCTCTCTTAACATGCATATGATACATCTTGCAAATTTATCTCCCACTTTCCTATGGCAGAAAATTGAGAAAATTATTGAGGCAAAACTCTTTGCTTTTCTCTTTTTGCCTTCTCCTTCCATAGTTGAGCACTGTATAAACTAACTTCTTGAAACTTTTCCCATCTCCTCTGTCATTTTATGAACTCTTTTTTTCCTCTTTCTCTAATTAAATTGAATATTCTGTAAACTCCTTGTCTTTGTCTCATTGAATTGGATAATGTATTTTAAAGATTATTACTGTTTTTCATTGCCTTTTTATTAACTATTAACTCTATACATCACATATTTTTTCTTCCCAATACCCCAAAACTGTCAATTGCTTATTATACCATTAACAATAAATTGCATTGACTGATTATTAATCATAGCTTAATTTTTAGAGTTTTTGGAATGTACAAACTGCTCAGTAACTCATAATGTGAAGGCTCTGTAAATACTGGTGCTGCAACAGGCCTCAGTTAATAATAAAAGTTCTGTTTTTGGTGAAAATTCCTTGTTCTTTAACAACATAATATTTTTTTTCATTGAAATGCAAAATTCTAGATAAAATTAAATGTTTATTGGCATTTTAAAGTCTAATGAATTAGTTATGGCATAAGTTGAGAATGCTTTCAAGACTTTGAAAAACTTCACTGGCCCTTGCTTTTCCCATCTGGAAAAGATGAAAGACGGCAAAAGAAAAAGAAGACCAATGTTTGAAGATGCTCACAGCTGGAAGTGCCTTCTGTTGTCAGTTTTATTGTCCTCCCTTGCTTTGCTGAAGAACAGATGAAGTGGTGTTTTAAAGGTACTCTCTGGCAAGGAGAACAAAGAGTTGAGGCTTCAAGAATAGTTCAAGACCTCACTTGAGATGCCATAGACTGAATGGAGGGTCTGATAAGTACCACTTTTCCTTCCCCTTTGATTTTCCCATGGCTCCCTAATCTCTGTAAAAATTTATTTGCAAAGGAGGCAGCAGTCGATGATATCTAGTAATGAGAAATCCTGGTGCCAGTATTTATTGGCCTATTGTAAGGCTGGTCAAAAGATGATCAGGGTACTCCTAAAACTATTTGGAAAATCATTTGTAAAAATTCACTCTCAGTGAAAGAAAAATTACAGAAACTGCATTTTCCTAGGAGATATGGATCTGATGTCCTAAAATAATCTAATATTCTTGTGTCAAAGTAAATTGCTTAGCTGGATTCTAAGAAAGGACTCAGACCAAAAATTGCAATATACTTGTATAAAAAGTAAAAATGTTATGGCCCCACAACTGGTGAAGATAAGTCATTGCCCAACAGGAGTTCCTTACATGGCATCATATTAACATAAACAGTGCCAGGCCTGTATTCCAAAGCAGGACACATGGGAACAAAATAGGCTGCTAATGTAAAAAGCAAAATGCTGAGGAAGGTTTTTCTCTTTATTATAATATCTTATAAGCCAAAACTATAAGAAGTTGATTTCAGGCTTTTAAAAATCCTTATCCAGGAATCTAGACTAAGGTCCTCTACCCCACTGAAGTGGAATTCGAAAGTATGGTTTGACCAAAAATGTGTAGCTCCTAAGACATAAGCAAATTTTGTTGTTGTTCAATCGTTCAGTCGTGTCCGACTCTTCGTGACCTCATGGACCATAGCACGCCAGGCCTTCCTGTCCTCCACTGTCTCTCGGAGTTTACTCAAATTCATGTTCATTACATCGGTGATGCTATCTAACCATCTCATCCTCTGCCGTCCCCTTCTCCTTTTGCCCTCAGTCTTTCCCAGCATCAGGGTCTTTTCCAGTGAGTCCTCTCTTCTCATTAGGTGGCCAAAGTATTTGAGCTTCAGCTTCAGCATCTGTCCTTCCAATGAGCAGTCAGGGTTGATTTCCTTTAGGATTGACTGGTTTGACCTCCTTGCAGTCCAAGGGACTCTCAAGAGTCTTCTCCAGCACCACAGCTCGAAAGCATCAATTCTTCGGCGCTCAGCCTTCCTTATGGTCCAACTCTCACAGCCATACATTGCTACTGGAAAAACCATAGCTTTAACTATATGGACCTTTGTCGGCAAGGTGATGTCTCTGCTTTTTAATATGCTGTCTAGGTTTGCCATAGCTTTCCTTCCAAGGAGCAAGCGTCTTTTAATTTCATGGCTGCAGTCACCGTCTGCGGTGATCTTGGAGCCCAAGAAAATAAAATCTGTCACTGCTTCCATTTCTTCCCCTTCTATTTGCCAGGAAGTGATGGGACCAGATGCCATGATCTGGGTTTTTTTAATGTTGAGTTTCAAGCCAGCTTTTGCACTCTCCTCTTTCACCCTCATCAAGAGGCTCTTTAGTTCCTCTTCACTTTCTGCCATTAGGGTGGTATCGTCTGCATATCTGAGGTTGTTGATATTTTTCCCGGCAATCTTAACTCCGGCTTGTGATTCATCCAGCCCGGCATTTCTCATGATGTACTCTGCATATAAGTTAAATAAGCAGGGTGATAATATACAGCCTTGTCGTACTCCTTTCCCAATTTTGAACCAGTCGGTTGTTCCATGTCTGGTTCTAACTGTTGCTTCTTGACCCACATACAGGTTTCTCAGGAGACAGGTAAGGTGGTCTGGTACTCCCATCTCTTTAAGAATTTGCCACAGTTTGTTGTGATCCACACAATCAAAGGCTTTAGCATAGTCAATGAAGCAGAAGTAGATGTTTTTCTGGAACTCTCTTGCTTTTTCCATGATCCAGCGAATGTTGGCAATCTGATCTCTAGTTCCTCTGCCTCTTCGAAACCCAGCTTGCACTTCTGGTAGTTCTCGGTTCACATGCTGCTGAAGCCTAGCTTGTAGGATTTTGAGCATAACCGTGCTGGCATGTGAAATGAGTGCAATTGTACGGTAGTTTGAACATTCTTTGGCATTGCCTTTCTTTGGAATTGGAACGTAAACTGACCTTTTCCAATCCTGTGGCCACTGTTGAGTTTTCCAAATTTGTTGGCATATTGAGTGCAGCACTTTAACAGCATCATCTTTTAGGATTTTAAATAGCTCAGCTGGGATACTGTCTTCTCCGCTAGCTTTGTTGTTAGTAATGCTTCCTAAGGCCCACTTGACTTCACTCTCTAGGATGTCCGGCTCAAGGTCAGTGACCACACCATCGTATTTATCAGGGATATTAAGATATTTCTTGTATAGTTCTTCTGTGTATTCTTGCCACCTCTTCTTAATCTCTTCTGCTTCTGTTAGGTCCCTGCCTTTTTTGTCCTTTATCATGCCCATCTTTGCACAAAACGTTCCCTTGATATCTCCGATTTTCTTGAAGAGATCTCTAGTCTTCCCCATTCTATTGTTTTCCTCGATTTCTTTGCATTGTTCATTTAAGAAGGCCTTCTTATCTCTCCTTGCTATTCTCTGGAATTCTGCATTCAGTTGTTTATATCTTTCCCTTTCTCCCTTGCCTTTTGCTTCCCTTCTTTCCTCAGCTATTTGTAAAGCCTCATCAGTCAGCCACTTTGCTTTCTTGCATTTCTTTTTCTTTGGGATGGTTTTAGTTGCTGCCTCCTGTACAATGTTACGAACCTCCATCCATAGTTCTTCAGGCACTCTGTCTACCAGATCTAATCCTTTAAATCTATTCCTCACTTCCACTGTATATTCATAAGGGATATGATTTAGGTCATACCTGATTGGTCTAGTGGTTTTCTCTACATTCTTCAATTTAAGCCTAAATTTTGCAATAAGAAGCTCATGATCTGAGCCACAGTCAACTCCAGGTCTTGTTTTTGCTGATTGTATAGAGCTTCTCCATCTTTGGCTGCAAAGTATATAATCAATCTGATTTCGGTATTGACCATCTGGTGATGTCCATGTGTAGAGTCGTCTCTTGTGTTGTTGGAAAAGAGTGTTTGCTATGACCAGCGTGTTCTCTTGACAAAACTCTATTAGCCTTTGCCCTGCTTCATTTTGTACTCCGAGGCCGAACTTGCCTGTTATTCCGGTTATTTTTTGACTTCCTACCTTAGCATTCCAGTCCCCTATGATGAAAAGGACATCTTTTTTTGGTGTTAGTTCTAGAAGGTGTTGTAGGTCTTCATAGAACCGGTCAACTTCAGCTTCTTTGGCATCAGTGGTTGGGGCATAGACTTGGATCACTGTGATGTTGAATGGTTTGCCTTGGATTCGAACTGAAAGCATTCTGTCGTTTTTGAGGTTGTACCCCAGTACTGCCTTTCCTACTCTTTTATTGACTATGAGAGCTACTCCATTTCTTCTAAGGGATTCTTGCCCACAGTAGTATATATAATGGTCTCCTGAATTAAATCTGCCCATTCCTGTCCATTTTAGTTCGCTGATTCCCAATATGTCGATGTTCAATCTTGTCATCTCATGTTTGACCACATCCAGCTTACCTTGATTCATAGTTCTTACATTCCAGGTTCCTATGCAATATTGTTCTTTACAGCATCGGACTTTCCTTCCACTTCCAGACACATCCACAACTGAGCGTCCTTTCGGCTTTGGCCCAGCCGTTTCACACTTTCTGGAGCTACTCGGAATTGCCCTCCGCTCTTCCCCAGTAGCATTTTGGACACCTTCCGACCTGAGGGGCTCATCTTCCGGCGTCATATCTTTTAGCCTTTTGATACTGTCCATGGATTTTCTTGGCAAGGATACTGGAGTGGTTTGCCATTTCCTCCTCCAGTGGACCACGTTTTGTCAGAACTCTCTCTCTCTCTCTCTCTCTCTCTATATATATATATATATATATATATATATATATATATATATACATAAGCAAATGAAACTGTATAAAACAAAGAATAACCATTCAATGCCATATACTTTACTTTCCAAGAAGGACTGAAAGAAAAGCCCTGCTAAAGAGAGAGAAGAAAGATGCCCAAAGAGATATGTGGATTTGGATAATTCAGGCCATTAGCTCAAACAATTTAGCTATGTTTGGTGGGAGGAAGAAGAAAGGCTGCACACACATTTTTGTTATGTCCCACCCAGTTTTGGGGGAAATTATTTCCAAACCTTGTACAGAACTTTAGCATGGCTTCCCATTAAATGTCAAAAATGGGAAAAGTGATTAGAAGAATTATAATCCCACCCAACTTTAATAAAAAATAACATTGATTTTGGGGTGGAATACTGGCAGCATTGTTAAGGTGTATTAACCAATATTTAAAGACCCCTGTTGATTGGTGCCTTGCAATTATCATCCCTATAGATGAGAACCAAGTCAGATCCTTCAAATCATCAGCTGTTTGGCCTACTAGGGTAATTATTCAACTTTCTGCAAGACATTTTTTCGAAAATTCTTACTGGCAGGAGAGTAAGAGTATCTTAGTGGAACTACAGGTTGTTTTTAAAAAATATTATTGTTGTTGTTGTTGTTGTTGTTGTTGTTGTTGTTAATTGTATTTTGATGCTGCCTGGCTCCAACCAACTCTGAGCAGATTTTGGGACAGGTTGATTTACTGTATTATTGAGCAATGTGTGATTCTCAGCATTGTTCTCAAGGGGCCCCTTTTGCTGCCTTTGTTGACTTTAAATTGGCTTTTGATTCTGTCCTGAGGAATAGGTTACTGAGGAACCTGGAAGCATCTAGAGTAGATAGTCAGCTCCTTGCCTTTATTCAGGGACTATATGAAAACACCTGCTTCAGAATTAATTGTATACCATTTTACATGCCCAATGTGTACAAGCATATGGGTGAAGCAAGTCTGTATATTAGCCCTCCTTTTCTTTATTTTTATATCAATTCATTGGTCCAGTTTTTGATCTAAGCTTTCATTCCCAAACAATGACTAATAGACAAAGTCCTTCCCTTCTTTGCAGCCATTCTTTCACTCTCAGTTGCAGGACAAAGAAGAGCCCTCCAAGCTTTTGCTTCTTATTGCTCTGAAGAAAAGCTTGTTATACTTACTCAAAGACAAAACTCATAGTCTTTTTTAAGAGTTAACTAAACATGGCTGGCATATCAATCATCATAAAATAGAGCAAGTTAACATTTTTAGATTTCTGGGTGTTGTTTTCAAGACCTTGTATTCCTTGAAGACACAGATGACACGTGCTACTGATTTTGCCCAGGAGTGCATGCCCATGATTCTCCAGTTCTTTTTTCTAAAATGGGAGTTTGTGTAATCCTCTGCAATTTTATTTATTTATTTATTAAATTTCTATGACCGCCCATCTCCCCCTCAAGGAGGGACTCTGGGTGGTTCACAACCAAACAGCAATTAGCAGTTTGTTGGGTTTTTGGTGGTTTTGATATTCTTTTTTAGTGTAAGGAACTTTCCAAGAGGTTAATCAGGCTGAGTCTGGAAGGACTTCTCCCGTTTGGAAGCAGTTCATTCTAAGCACTTGAGGCTATTTTGGGGTCTTTCACTGGGTCTCCAGTGCCATCCTTCAATTGAAGTCAAAGCACAAATTTGGATAAGTAACATCATCTACTGCTTTAAACTGATTTCCTTCTCCAGAAGCCTAACCACACTGACATTATTAAATTATTTTTACTCAACTTGGAAAAAGACCTTGGAGGTAAAATTACAAATATTGGCATATATATAACAGATATCCAGCAAATGGATATTGATTTGCAGAGATAATGCTCATAGTTTCCTTTGAAGCAGAACCAAATAAATCTTTTGTCCCAGCTAAATATGCAAACTTGCTACTACAAATTATGTTAGGTGTTTACTATAGTATTTTTAACTCACTGCTTTCATCCTTACTGGAGAAAGTTACCAAGATATTCACTTCACAGAAAGGCTTTGCCCTTGCTATTTGTGAACAGTTGAAACAGTGGGCCAAGTGCTGCTTTACTGCCAATTTCATTATGAAACCCATCACCTATATCTAACTCCATTTCTAAATAAGTTCCCTGGTGGACCAGACAAATCCTATATTTCATTTCTTCTTGCAGACAGTAGCAACATGATACCTTTAAAGTTGTCAAATTTTGTTTCCCAGCTTGTATTATTACAAAACTAAAAGTGACAATTATTAGTCAATCTAACCAGAAAGCAGTAATGTAATTCAGCAATTGTTTATATCAATCGAAGAGAATATTATGTTGTGAACCACCCAGAGTCCCTCCTTGAGGGGGAGATGGGCGGCCATAGAAATTTAATAAATAAATAAATAAAATATCTGTAACTCAGGATTGAACTGTGGAGTCCTTGGTGCTCTCTGAGCTTGGTTGTTTTCTTGCAGGTGTTTCACTGCCTGACTAGGCAACATCTTCTGTGTGAGAAGGGAGTGGGGTTGCTCTCTATTTATATACAGTGTCTTGCCCTGCTTGGGTTGGTGGGGCATAGATAACCTCAAGGATAACCCCATAGATAACCTCAAGAAGCAACTAGAACAGACTATGACCCCAGAACTCACAAAAATGCTGACTACCACCATCAAGACCGCATCACTAAGACAAGCTGAAAAAAGGGAAAGAAAACTCCAAACCAAACTGCTTGAGATAAACCCAAGAAGCAAAGAGGTACCAGAACCTGAATGGGTTGTCAACATGTCCAGCCACCCACTATCCACTGCAGAACATAATATCCTACAGAAAGGCCTCAACTATAACACAGAGGATGCTAATAAGTTAGAATTCTTTGCAGCTTTAGAAGCAGCATTTAAAACCACAGGACTTACCACAGAAACCCAAGAGAACATAAGGCAGACAATCATACCACAGACCAAAAGAACAGAGAATCAGAACCAACTGAAAGCAGAGGACAGAGCAGCCCTCAAGAACCTAAAGAAGGACCAAACTATCAACATTCTCCCAGCATACAAAGGCCACACCACCATTATCATGGACAGATCACAATATATACAGAAGTCCAAAGAATTACTGGAAGACAAAGAAACCTACATCCCAGTAAACACCAACCCAATACAGAAACTGGACAACCAGATTAAGAGAAATCACAAAAGAAGAACAGTGGTGGGTGAAAAGCAGTGGATCTATTCTCCCATGCTTCTATGGATACCCAAAAATACACAAGCCCAGCATACTGCTTCATCCAATTGTATCGTTACCAGGGTCCCCCACATACAGCATAGCTAAAGAACTTACAAAAGACTTGGACATCTCACAGAAGAGAGTGAATACCTTACCAACTTTCCACTACAGTGCCTCCAGAAAATCAAAGACCTAAAAATAGAGGAAGATGAAATTATGCTGTCATTCAATGTCACAGCACCCTTTACTTCCATAGACCCAGCACTAGCGAAGGAATCCATGGCAGCAGTTCTACACAACAATCTAGCCAAATACACTAAGATCAAAATACCCAGAATTATGGACTTCATCAACCTCTGCCTCACTAACTACTTTCAGTTTGATAGACAAATATACCAACAAATGAAAGGAACACACATGGGATCACCACTCTCAGGACTCATAGCAGAAATTGTAATGCAGCATCTAGAAAGAATAGCACTCTCATGCATACAACCAAAAGTATGGATCCAGTATGTAGATGACACCTTCATCATAATAAAAAAGGAACAACTGGAGAAGACACATGAAACAATCAATGACATCTTCAAAGGAATAAAATTCACAAGGGAAGAAGAAAACAGCAACACACTATCCTTCTTGGACATCCTCATCAGTAGAGGAAATGATGGCAAACTAGAAGCACAAGTCTACCGGAAATCAACCTATACTAACCAAGAGCTCCATTTCCAAAACAACAACCCAACCTCCCACAAGAGGAGCTGTGTAAGAACATTATTTTTTTATTTTATTTTAATCCCACCTTTATTATTTTTATAAATAACTCAAGGCGGCGAACATAACTAATACACCTTCCTCCTCCTATTTTCCCCACAACAGCAGCCATGTAAGGTGAGTTGGGCTGAGAGAGAGTGACTGGCCCAAGGTCACCCAGCCGGCTTTCATGCCTAAGGCGGGACTAGAACTCACAAACTCCTAGTTTCTAGTCCAGCACCTTAACCACTAGACCAAACTAATAATAATAATAATAATAATAATAATAATAATAATAATAACAACTCTATTATTATTCAGACGAGCACAAACACACTGCAGCAATCCAGAACACCAGAAAAAGGAAACAGACCACCTATACAGCATCTTCCAGCAAAATGGATACCCACACATCTTTATCAAAAAGTGCCTGACCACCCAACCCACTACAGCACAAACAACACAAGCTATAAAAAGGATAACACCGCCATACTTCAGAAACATCTCGGAAACTACCAACCAACTGTTACAACCACACAGCATCACCATAGCACACAAACCAACCAAAGCACTTCAGAACATCTTAAGCAAACCAAAAGACCCAAGAAGAACCAAAAGAAGCCCAAGAAGAAAAAAGAGTAGTCATCCACAACATACAGTATAAAGACTGTAACAGCCACTATGTAGGACAGACTGCTAGAAGACTAGCAGAACACATCCACGAACACCAACTAGCAGTCAGAAGACACGATGAAAACTCCTTAATCTCACAACACAGAGAAAGACTCAACCATACCTTCAACTGGGAAATTTTGAGCATCCTAGACCAAGCCAAATCCAAAAATGCTAGGGAATTCCTGGAAGCTTGGCACTCAGACAAGTCAGCCATCAACAGGCACATAGAGGTAACCAACATTTACATGCCATCCAAAAGAGACAATAAAAAAGCTAAAAAGGAAACAAAGAGACCAGAACATCCCCTTGCCAGCAATCAGCACCCAGATATGCGAAGATTAACACCAGGATTAACACCAGGTGAACAATCACCCAGTACTCAATACCCTAATCAAGGAACTATTAACTCAATCAATCAATCAATCAGTAAACAACAGCCTAATCAAGGAACTACCAAGGAGAGAACACCTACCCCCCAACACAAGAATGACAGGCTACTGTATATAAACAGAGAGCAAACCCCACTCCCTTCTCACACTGAAGATATTGCCTAGTTGGGCAATGAAACATCTGCAAGAAAACAACCAAGCTCAGAGAGCACCAAGGACTCCACAATTCTTTATGTATTTTGTATTAGGGTTATTTTTTGTTTCTTTATTTTATAACTGAGTATGTTTTTCTTTTGTACTTACATTTATAATTTAGTGATTTATTATTAAGTATTAAACCTTTTAGCATACTATTACTTGCTACATTTCATTTTTTTCCTAATTGTATCAGAAATTTTTATGTAGTGCCATTCAAGCTCTATAAATCCTATTACAAACCTGTCTACTCTTTTAATCATTAACTATTATAAATATGTTCGGTTCTTAAAAGAGGATCCATCTAGAATAAAGCTTACAAAGATTAAACTGAATAATTTAAACCCAGGAATACATCAAGTAATAGTATCTAATACACAGGAAGTTTTTGTTAACATAAAACATAAAAACAATGCAGACCAGAAATCTCTCTTAATGTTAAAAAAAAAAAGTTAATCCTTGTTTGCAAGCTTTGCAGTTAGGCAGTCCAAGTATTTTTATCATTCAGCAAGATTCTGGCCACTTGTAGTACTCTAAAAAAATCTCTAGCAACTGTTCTCCAGGACAATACACCAGATTGTTCCTTGATATATTTTTTTCTCCTGAACGATGATATTACCATGTCTAGGGTACTGGGTTATTATTGTTATTGGTGATAGTAGTTGCAGTAGCAGTAGTGGTTGATTAAGTGCACTTGTGATCTTGTACTGTTGCTCAATTATTTTCATTTCCTGTTATGTTTTAAAATCTTGCAGACTCATTGGAGTTAGCTCCAGAGATTTCAGTAAAACAAGCAGCAGAAATATTAATATTAATATTAATAATATCATCTTAATTTTGTACAATTCAAGGCAAGATACATAATGTTTCCACCTTCTATTTTATTCACCACAATGATCCTGTGAGGTGATTTGAACTGAGAGAATGACTGACCCAAAGTCACCCAGCTGGCGTTCATGCCTACAGTTAAAACACCATGAATGAGCATTTCTAAAGTTATAATTCTTTGGATATTGCTGTGGACATTTTAGAGATATCATGCAGCTGATTTCTCAAAGGATTAATTTGTTGTTATTTTCATTTATCCTCTTAATGAAAGCGGGTGTAGAATCATTACCCATATACAAAGAACAAAATGAAGCCAAGCCATGAAAATCTGCTTTAGTAGTTCACCCTATAAACTGAGTGTAATATCATTTCTAAAATCCTGTGATCTAATTATTTAGAAAAATAATACCCAAGTAAAGTCAATGTTCATTTTCTGCACATGGTCAGTATAACAAGCAAGCTAGCTTAATTTGCTGTATAAGCCTGTTATAGGAGAGCAGAATAAGAAATGAAGGTTGAAAAGTTCTCTTACATCCATGGTTTTATTAAGCCTGGTTTTCTCAAGGGAACTCTTGGCCTGCCAGATTACAATTGCAGAGACCTTTGCTGTAGCAGTTATGACAGTTATCCCCTTAGTAAAGTTTGCTGTTGTGATAATTACATTTTATCATCCACTCTGGTTCACTATAGGAATTGTTTCTCAACTACTTTTAACCTTGAGCAGTAGTTTGTGACCATTAGTAGTAGTGGTAATAATTATAGCTTTCTAAATTGATTTTTTTCCTATTCCCCCCCATACAGTTTTTTGTGCACTTTAATCATTTATTTTGATAAATATAAGCTTGAATTCTGTCTTCATAATTATTCCTAACATTGCAAAATACATACCTTTTTAAACATTCAGAAGCTGCTAAATCCTACATTTGGTCATTTGTTTCTGTTTCTCAAATAAATAATAGCTCTTGATAATGAATGTTATAAGGTGCCAAGATCCTTAATGTCCATGTCATAACCTCTGGTCAGTTGTTTATGGGAGATATCAGTTTGTACATGACCGACTCTTGGGTTTTCTACTTTGCCTTAATAAATTATACATGTCTGCTAAAATGCAATGGAAATACTTCATCTGATATATTAAACTGTTCAGCAGAGGCTATGCTGAAGTAGAGACAGTATACATTCACCAATCCTCTGTTAATTGGAATTATTGTTGTACTATTTGTTTGCATTTCTACCCTAAGAAAAAGTTTCCCTAGTACTGGTAGTCCTATCTAGGAAATATCTGCCTATGGAGGATTTCATGTTCCATGAGTCAGTCTGCCATGTGGGCACAATTAGGTTCTCTCAGAAAGTCAGAGAGTCCCAACCATTTGTAGCTTTTGAAGCTTTTAAACACAATAATGATAGTAATAATAATAATAATAATTATTATTATTATTATTAATAATGACACTAAAAAATAAAAAATAGTGAATCCTATTTTATATAAAGAATATTTATCATCCATCACAATTATGAAATTTCATTAGGCTTTAACTTTAGCCAGGTTGGATGCGTTGCCCTCAGTAGTCCTTTTTGGATGTTTTAAGGGTACAACTACGTATGTCTCACCAGTTATGTCCATGTGGTGATGGCTCAATAGACACTCTAAGCCACCTGCTACTGCTGCTCCCTCTATAAGGACTCTAGACAGACCTTCATTTAATCACTCTTGAATAAATTTCCAGGGAGTATGATTTCTATTGTTATTTCTTTTGGACAAAGACTCAAAAATATTCTCCCAAGTTGCCCAGTTTTGTGCCACTATCTGTACAATACATCACACCATTAACTAATGAAAATAAGTTTTGATATTTATTCATCACTTTTTATAATACTATTTTTTATTCTATTTTATTATACATGTTCTTTTTTATTATTAGATATTATACCCATTGTTTTTCTGTTATATATTTAAATGTATGTAACAGTTCTATTATTGGTTATTTTACTGTATCTGGCCTTATGGCTGTAATAAACAATTTGATTTGATTATAAAAAATAAAAGAATACATATCTTTGATGTTTTTGATACAGATCTCCTTCAGCTTCCACCACCCTAACCCTCAGCTTCTCTGTACGGCTATGGATGCACATACCCTGCTGCTTCATATACGGAACAGTGGATTCACCTTAACATTAGAAGAAAGGGTGAACAGATAATCAATAACTTTCATCCTTTCTAAAATTAGAAAGAAAAAGCTAAGAACAGTTTCCCGAATGTTCCTACTCCAGAGTCAAATACTGTGGTAACCATGTGCCATTCGAAGAACATTTCAAACAGTTAAACTAACAAATTATATATCCCAAAATCAAAATATAGCCAAACTGGCAATATTGTTCTACCACTAAGAGACAGTGCAGCATGTATCATGGTAACAATTAGGAGTAGTCTTCTTGTCCACGCCTTCAATATATTACTGAACAGGATTATGGATAAACCACGATGGGTGGTAGAGTCAATCTGGTGAAAACATGGCATATGGAAGATTGTGACTAAGAAGAATAAATGGAACAGTGTGTAATTTCAAATAACAATTGAAACAACTAAATTAAAATAGTATATATATGAAATTAATTAGGAAATGTCTAAAATGTGTTCTACTAACTGTGAAATTACTAAACATACTAAAGTATACAGGTGCTAAAATGTTTGAATTCTGGTTCAGTGGTTATACAATTTTAAAACCACTGAAAAGATAAGTCAAGGTGTAAATAAATGTAGTCCTATTAGTAAAAGAATGGCCCTGGGAATAAGCGAGTGTACATTTGTTTGCTTTCACTGGCTATTACTTGGATTTGTTAAGGATAGGGTAACTGAATTCAACATTAATGAAATGATGTTTGTAACATTCAAGACAACAGAAACTATTCTGTTCCCAAATCACATCATCATGCTTCAGTGTAAAACAAACAGAACATTCCACACATCCTAACAATTATTAACATCATGCATGCAGACTCCTCTTCTGGGTTAAAAAAATTTCAACAAGAGCTAAATAGCATATAAAAGCAGCAAGCCCCTCCCTAGAGGTTACAACAAATCTAGACATCAGTAAACAAGCTAAATACTAAAGAAGGTCCAAAATGAATCATTCCCCAGAGGTGTACAATTTTTTTCGTCAGCTTTTCCTTTTCCAATATTTTTCTGATCTAAGAGTTCACATAAAAGCAGGCTTTCTGAGAAAGGAAAGATTCCTATTGCTTAGAGATCAAGCAAGCTGCTTTACAAATCACTGTACTGCAAATGAAATGTCATCTTGCTTCGTAACAGGCCAAAAGGTCTTTCAACAAGGACTCAAAATTCAGTTTCATCTGCTTAAGCTGTCCTCCTCTGAAACAAGACTTCTGAAGACTTGAACACCACCACCTAGAAATCAAATATTCCTAGTCTCTCAGGATCAGAATTTCTTTGGAGAAACAATGATGTTACTTGGTGGTGATTTATCTAAAAACAATCTTGTTGCTGGCATGTTATCGTAGTTCTGTCAAATATTGTGTGATACGTAAATCCTGTGATGATGTCTCTGCCATTTTATCCTATGTTACGTCAAGTTTTCTCATGGAATTTCAGAGTTGGTGACAATAATGAAGACAATGGCTGTTGTGGGTCTTCCGGGCTGTGTGGCCGTGTTCTGGAAGTTAATAATGAAGACAGTTCTTCCCTTGGTTTTTGTTTGTTTGTTTATTTTTGTTTAGTCTATAATATTTGAATCCCATAATTAAATAAATAAATAAATAAATAAATATGAAATTATTTGCAATATATTATGACAGTAATTTTAACATCATTCCCAGTATCATGCAAATTTTGTTGGAAGGGAAAATGGTAAAGGAAGAAAGTATTTTTCTACAAATAAGCACACTGCCACAATCACTTCAACAACTTTGTTTATGCATTACATTGTAAGTATGTATGTATGTATGTATGTATGTATGTATGTATGTATGTATGTTAGTAGATTATCCCATGGCAATAATTCATTTCATTTTTCTTTGTTCTTTAATATGGAGAGTTTCTGAGACTAGGTTATTACTGTCCTCTGATAGATAAGAAAGACAAGTCTTCTCCATGCTCTAATCACTCACTTTATTAGCTATCCAAATTGATAAAGGAGAATAATTTCTAAAAACAGTGGTGAAATATTATGAATAAACAAGCCATATCCTCAGTGAAAGTTGGTATCTCCTAAATGGAGGATTGAAGATAATATCTTGTTGACTTGAAAGGTAGTATCTAGATTAGACATCCAAGCTCACACTGAATGGTGTACCAAACTGATCAGTACTGTCCTTATCACTAACAGGCAGTCCTGTATATGGCATGGGAACAATTAGGAGTGGTGCTGTTGTCCACACCTTTTATAGCTTACTAAATTGCATTTTGAATAACCCATGATGGATAGTGGAGGTCAATATCTATGGGTCAATCTGATGATAATCATGACATATGGAAGATTGTGAATTGGAATATAGGGTTAATTATGAAGAATTAAATTTAATCTAGATAGCTATGGATATATATAAAAATAGGAATCCAAAGGTTTGTTATAAATGCACATTATGCTCCAGAGGACAGTGATAATGGAAAGAAGCAGAAATGAATTCTGAGAAAAATATGAAGCATATAAATGGATCGATGAACATAAGATAAGAAAATATACAAGAAGTAAGAAACCCAAGAATTACTGAGAATAGTTACTGTCTGATTTTTTTTTTTAAAAAAATCTGTTTCTAATCTGTGGTTAAGCATAACTATCCATACATACACACGGCAAAGGAGTGTCTCTGTGTGTGTGTGTGTGATTGAAATACTGAGAAAATTAGTGAAGTTGAAATATTGAGAGAATTAGTGAAGGATACAAGCATGATAAAAGCTTATGAATGTGGAACAGACCATTTCTTGGTAGTGTTAAGACTGAATCTTGGAAAAAATGTACATGGAAGAAATCAAAAAGTGAAAGAAATTAGCATAAAAGTAGACAAACTGCAGGAAGAGGAAGTGCGAGTCCTGTATAAAAAAGTGTTAGAAAATAGATTAATCTCCTAGCAGAATGTAGGAGAGTGGACATAGAAAAAAAGGATGTAGAAGCTGAACAGAGTGAAAAGGACAGAGTGAAAATAATTATGTTGCAGAGGTTATAGCACATGGCTGAACCCATATAATTTCTTATTCCTTTTCTGTGCTCTGATGGTGTTTCTTGTCCCAAAAGGGGATAATGTGGTGGTTACAGTATGTATACATATATGCTAAAAACTCCAAAGGATTGTTTAAAAGTATTTATATCTAAATTAAAATAATGTGGTGTGAGAGACAGATTGATGTAGTGGTTAAGGCACCACTAGCAACCAGGAGACCATGAGTTCTAGTCCTATCTTGGGCACAAAGCCAGCTGGGTGACCTTGGACCAGTCACTCTCTCTCAGCCCTAGGAAGCAGGCAATGACAAACCACTTCCAAAATCTTGCCAAGAAAACTGCAAGGACTAGTCCAGGCAATTGCCAGGAGTCAAGACTGACTTGAAGGCACAAAGCTATAAAATAAAGCAGTGCTATGGAATTGTAAATGTGATAGTTCTACCAGGAATTGACAACTTGTGTACTTACAATTGTTGCAGGCCTAATTTCAGGTGGTTCTCATCCTAATTTCAAAGGCCTGGGCTTTTCACTTCAGAATTGCTAGAAAGAGCAATCTGCTGCAGTATGAGGAAGACAATAAAGAAGACGGTATCCCCACCACCAGGGGAAAAAAAGGGGGGGAAGGGGATAGAAAAGAAACTATCTTAAAGACAAAACTTAATCACCTTGGACTCTGTCCCTTTCAACTGCTTAAGTCCCATGGACAATTAACAAGTGGCCCCATATTGATTACTCCCAAAAATGCAGAAATGCAGAAATGCAGCATGGAGCAGCAGGAAGGTTCTTACCCTGCACCAGGTATTTTATGTACGTGCCTCATTTCATTAGAAGGGCAACACACCAGATTCCCACTAGCCACCTATCTGCCATCTTTTGTAGCAGCAAATGCAGCTTCAAGATAGTTTTCAGCATCAACCCTCTGGGGAATTGTTATTCTGAAGGTAACTAGGATATTTCTTTTCCTGAATTAGCCCAAATGACCACTTCTGTTTGTGGTTGAGCATTAATTACTATTATTCTCTTACTATTATGCTACTTTTTCTAAAAAAAAATAAACTTGTGAAACAGTTTGATAAAATAGAGATTTTAAAAAGTGAGTGAAATAGAAATAATGGAAGGCAGCAATTAAAGCTTCTCCTAATGAGAAGAGAAACAAATATTGGGAAATCCAAGAAGGCTATTCAGAGGGAAATTTCTCATTCATCCTCCAGCTTGACAGAACTGTCAAGTGCTTTTGACCTTGGCTGCAAAAGGCAATCAGCCAAGGCAAACAGTCGCTTCAGCAGCTTCACTTTGCAGGAAAGGAGTTGTCAATAAGCTGTCAGGGTGTGTGGTCCTTACCTGCAAACATAGCTGGCTGAGACAAGCCCAGGAAAAAAAAACTGAGTGGGAGTTTCTCTTGGGTGTGACTCAATTTCCTTTGTAGGCAGGAATCACAAGACTTGACAGTTTTGCTGGTGAACAAGTCCCAGGCTGCAGAAAGAGTCTGCTCTCTTTGGACTGTTTTGAAAGCTTGAAGAAAAAGATTGTAGCCATTGCAATTTGGAAAAACAAAACACCTCTATACAAATCTCTCCTCCATTACTTATGAACTTGAAGAAGCTGCGTATTTGGGTGGATCTCTATGCACTCTATGCACTCCTCCACTCACCCCAGCTCTTGCCAACCTAGCAATTCGAAAGCATGCAAATGCAAGTAGATGAATAGGTACCACTTCGGTGGGTAGGTAACAGCATTCCGCGCATGTCATGCCGGCCACATGACAGTGGAAGCGTCTTCGGACAACGCTGACTCTTCTGCTAACAAACAGAGATGAGCACCGGCCCTTAGAGTTGGACACAACTGCACAAATGTGCGGGGGGAACCTTTACCTTTACTATGCAAATACATTTACTCCATCAAGGAAGAAAGAACATGCATACAGTACGTTAGTTATGATTTGTCTGATGAATCAGTGAAAGTCCAATATTTTCTTATCTCTTCCATCTCCTTTAAAACTTCCTGTACGGAAACCCATCTTTTTCATGTATATTCCAACCACAAATTAGTCACCTTTGTTTAATTATATAGGAGTTAATTTTGGCTAATGATTTTTATCATTTTATACTTTTTTGAGTAGAAAATATATCTGTATGTAAACAACGTGGGTTACTTTGGCTGATATTAGTGTACAAAATCAGTAAATCTTAACCTTTACAAAGACAGATTTATATTCATGTTCTTATACAATTTCATTTGTAGTTCTTTGAATACCACACTTGGACAGGTTTCTATAAACAGAATTCATAGGATCACAAATTCACTGTTAGTTTTCTAACAAAACATTTTTAAAGGTTGTCTATAGACAAAAGGTATATACCGTAAATAATTGAAGTATCTACGATTTATTTATTTATTTTGTTCAAAAATCTTCTTCTTCTTCCTTTTTTTTAAATAAAAAAAAGATCACACCTGGAGCTTTTGTGCAAGGTTTCATTAAGCATCCCTACTGATTCTCATAGGTTTCTAAGCTTTTATAAATCCTTTGCCATGAGATTTACCATTTTGCTGTTGTGATTTATCTTTAGCTTCTGCCACTTGTTTATACGCTAGTCATTCTCTTTGCGTGCTGAGCTCATTCACCATTTTGTTCTTAAGAATTTATTTCCGACAGGCAGGGAAGCACACTGTGAAATCTTTCATGGAGACTTCACGTTTGTTCTCCCCTATTTTGTTGTTCTCAGTTTAAAATAAAAAAAGCAAAGCCATTCACTCTGAGTGGCTGCCAGCTCTGTGGTGTGCACAAAACAGCATGGTAGATTCTGCAGTTCCCTCTGAGTTTTCACCTTCTCAGCCTCCTCCCAGCTACTGTTCTGTGTGAGGCACTGCAGTGCAGCAGCCCATGTTCTGAGTAACCATAGCCACACTCAGCAGGAAAGAGCCGCAGGTCTCTTCCTTCTCTCTTGCTTATGTGGCATAATGCTTATGTCCAAAAGGGGTGAAGACCTGTATTGCCTCTAGCAATAGCAAGGTGCAAAGTGTAGAATGTGTATAGAATATATGTTAGTCCTGATATACAGGTATGCGATATATGTGGCAATGATGAAAGAGCACCTCTACAGACATAGATATTTTTGCATCCAGAGCCAAAGGGAAAAAAACGTCCAAAATTTATCTGGATGTTTGGTACTATACAGCTACTTAATAATGAGGTACTGAGCCTTAGCCACCCTTTACAGCTTCCCAAATGCTTTCAACCACATGTTTTTATTAACAGTGTATCTAGGTCTGAATTACAGAGCAATGTTAGGTCCATTTGCCCAAAGGCCTGCAGAGAGCAGCACCTATGGGGATCCATGACAAAAAGGTGAGGCAAGAATACCTGGGACTGCCATGATCTATCAGGCTCTAGCAGCATTTTTAAGAGCACAAGTCAGATTTGCAGTATGTCCACCTTAATTTATATTTTTACAATGCATTGACAAATTAACCAATGGTTATACAGAAGGAGTTGTAAGTCAGAGAGCGATTTTCCAGAGGTGAAAAGGCAAATGTTAATTGTGTTCTTCACATCAGAAAGAATATATATGACTTATTAAAAAGACTGTTAGGGCCTAAAGTTATTTAGCTGCATAACTGATTTTTGAATGATAAAGCAGGTATGCAGAAATTACAGATATATGAAATGTGACTGTTAGAACATATTTAACCTGTCACTTTACAAACTGTCCTCTCTTTGACTTCCAGTTTATTTATTTATTTATAATTCGATTTGTATTTACCGCTCCATCTCCCCGCAAGGGAACTCTGGGCAGTTTACAAAAATCGACAGTTAAAATTCAACAATTAAAACAGCATATATAAATACTCTCCAATACAATAAAAATATTGTATTTTTCCCCCAAAACAAGGCTTTTCGGAGATAGAAGAAATAATCCCCTTGTTCCCAGCAGCTTATAAATGTGTTATGAGTTTAATGGGTGACTAAGATGCCAGGCTTGTAGATCGGAAGATCACAAGTTCGGAGGTTTGAATCCCTAGCCCCGCGTGACGGAGTGAGCTCCTGCACTCGCCCCAGCTCTTGCCAACCTAGCAATTCGAAAGCATGCAAATGTAAGTAGATAAATAGGTACCACTTTGGTGGGTAGGTAACAGCATTCCGCATGCGTCATGCTGGCCACATGACCGTGGAAGCGTCTTCGGACAACGCTGCTCTTTGGCTAACAAACTGAGATGAGCAGCAGCCCCTAGAGTCGGACATGACTGCACAAATGTGCGAGGGGAACCTTTACCTTTTATTCTTATTAAAATAAGAACCATTTGAATGGTTGCCACTTAATTGCTCCTCTGGCAATACTTAGAAGAAAATTCTTGACTGTCCTCTGCTCCTTGAGTCTCCATGCCCTGCCACCAAGCTAGGTTTAGATTATTCATTGAACTGATGGGTCATTTTGATTACTGTATATTGGAAATTCTAAGTGCTTCAATCCATGTGCCAAACACTTGTACCCTTGAGCATAGAGGAAATTCTGAGTTGATGTTAAAGGAGAAAACAAGACAATATGAAATTTATATTAAGGTGATGCTTTGCTAGTCTAGGAGGCAAGATGGGAGGTTTACTGAGCTGTGTTGGGTCAGTTTATATGACTGGTGAGCTGGTTTGATTTGGTATTCAAGTAGATCTATTCAGGCAGAAGAGAAACAACAGATCAGAAGGAAGAAAGGAGATTTGTCTGCCTGCAAAATTTATATGATGAAGATTTGTTCTATTCTAACATTTACATGAAATTCCAGAAAGTAAAATTAGGTATCAATTGAAATATCATTTATATGTGTTTTAATTTTAAAAATGGACAGGGAGAGCTCATTACCACACAACTGATGAAGTGATAGCTTTGTGATAACACAACCTAAACAGATCCTATGTCCTGTTATTTTATATCTTGCCCTCCTGAGTAGTTTCAGTACCTGCTCTTTTTGGGGGGAATCCAAAATCCAACCAGACTGATTACCTTTGATCACAACCTATAAAAGAAGTCAACTAAAATATAATTAAAAGTTCCAGACTGCTCTTTATCATAAGGACATAGGAAAAGTGAAGCCAGCTTTTTATCTGTCTTAAACTTTTTTTTTTTGTAGTATGAGAAGCAGCTTGAAACTCTGACATATTTTCAAGTATTTCAGAGGGGAAATGGATGAGTAAATTCTTCTGCTTCAGAAAGATGCTTAGAATTCAGCAAACTTCCCTGTAAAACTTTCATGGGGATTTTGATCTGGCAGGCTTAGTGTATACACATGACAAATGAATAATCCATGGACTTGAAAGTTAGTTCATATCCATTTGCATGCTACACTATACCTACTCAGAAATTTCTGACATAGGCTATTAAGTCATATACCCATTTTTGAAAAAAGCCTTTAAATGTAAAATTACATTATATATTCAACTAAATAATAAGACAATGGATATATCCAAAGAAGAACTAATACATGGTGAAGTTCCAGATCAATCTCATTTTTATTGACTCTTATTGAACATACTTCTTACTTGAAAGTCTAGATATATTAGAAAGAATTACATATATTCTAATAGAACTGAGAACTGTTTTGTGTGTTCCCTTGCAAACCTATAACTGTTTTATTCCTTCACATTTGATACTCATCCTCCTTATTTGACACTTGGGCAAAGCCTATTATCATACATCACTATACTAATATACTACATTTACTGAATGCAACACCATCAAAAATATTTCTTTAGACTGCTCCTTTACACATGCATCATTTCTCTACATGAGAGAAAAAAATGGAAAGAGGAAAGCAGAGATAACCTTGAAGAAGGTATGCAGGATCAAGTAAGGGAAAATAAAAGACAACTCAGTTTGGGAAAATTAGAAGGCATGAGAAAGAAACTCAAACTAATTCCACCTTGATTCTCTTTGGCGTTCAAGACTCTGTTATTATAACCTACAATTGTAAAATAGCAATCCTATAATCCTTCGTTTGGTTTACCTGGAAGGGCTGACAGAAAATATGGATGTATCCTAACATAAAAATATTTCCAATTATACAGAACATAAGAACCTTTTTTATACTGACTGGGTTCAGAAATGTTACTGACTCATAAATTGTTTTTAGATCTATTGGATAAGATTCATTTGGCTGGATTTACACAATACACTATGCTAAAACCAAGCCAACCATATTTTAACATTGCTCAAAATGTTAATTCAATAACTGATTCATCTAAGGATTAAGTTAATTGATTAGCAAAAACTTTCCATTATTTCCTACCAGGACTTTGAGTTACAGTTGATGGAATAATATTTTAACAATTCAAGTTATTACCAGGCAAACCATGTGCTTTATTGCTGAACTAACCTTCTATGCCAAACTGCAGATGTGAAGTTTCCTTTAGGACATTGCCTACAGGAGGTAGAAATGGCAAACTATTCCTGCATTCCCATAGAAGAGAATGTATGTAGCCCAGGGTTGAACTGTGGAATCCTTGGTACTCTCAGAGCTTGGTTGTTTGCTTGCAGACATTTCATTACTCAACTAGGTAACATCATCAGTGCTAGTGAGTGTGGGATTTGCTCCTTGTTTATACAGAGTAGCTTGCCCTGCCAGTGTTGCTGGGGGTGTGGTTTTCTCCTTGGTACTTCCTTGATTAGGTATTGTTTTCTGCTTGACTGTTTGTCTGGTGTTAATCCCTGCTTATCTGGGTGTTGACTGCTGGAGGGGATGTATTCTAGTCTTTTTGTTTCCTTCTTAGCTTTCTGTTGTCTCTTTTGAATGGTGTATAAATACGTTTATTTCTATGTGTGTTGTTTAAGCAAATGAAACAATTAAGAGTCCTTGTCGAAATATTTTTTTGGCCTCTTCAAAAATAAGTTAGAATTTCATATGCAATGCAGGAATTTATGAGGTCTCTTAAGAGGCAGAATCTAAAGCTCTTAACTCATTCAAGCTTAGTGGTTCAAGGCTGTATACTGAGCATGGATCTCAGCATGACTGTTTTCAGCAAAGAAGTCATTTTGGCACCAAACACTAAGTAAAATGTGAACATAGTAATAAGAATGATGACTTTCATATATTTTTATTAGAGTCTTTTAGCATAGGTGAATACATGCCATTTTTGGAAAAACAGATTTATGCAAACTGCAGAAAAGGAATAAAAACAAGCCAAAGAAATCAAAGGCATGAGATAAAAAATACACATACACAGAGCTAAATCTAGTTTGCACCTTATCTTTCTGTCCTTGGAACCATCCTTGCTTCCACCACACTGAACCTATTTCATGTATTTCCTTTTGTTATTTAAATGTCTTGCTTATCTTTTTTTGAGCTCCATATACATGGCTTTTTCTGTCATTCCCTCCTCTCAACACATTCCCTCTCCTTGATCTATCTATTTTGTATTCAATCCTCATTCATCTTCTTTCTGTGACCACCTCAGTGTACTTAATTTCTACTGCTTACTTACATATTGTATATATTCATCACCCATTTATTCTTTATCATATTTTTTATTGGTCTACCATACACACTTCTTAAGTATCCTATTCATACAGCATTCCGCCTGCTTTTATATTTCTTCTGGCAGACCCAACTATCACTTCCCTATAACAAAGCACACTCTTTTCTTTTCTTTTCTTTTCTTTTCTTTTCTTTTCTTTTCTTTTCTTTTCTTTTCTTTTCCTTTGAAAAGCATATATAGACCACATCCTATCCAGTACTCAGGTTCCTTACAAGCAGCTTATGCTAGACATATGTAATTTCATAATATATATTAAGGAATTATTATGGACCCTGAACCATGGAGTTTCAGCCGTAACAAATGCTTCAGTTGTGACTGCTTTCAACTAGTGCTTCTGCTTCACATTTACCTGTATCAAATTTGGAGACCATAGCTGCCTGTCAGAGGAAGTGGAAGACAAGTAAATGCTCAATTCTATTTCCTTTCCTAGCCTCTGTTTGATTAGAAGAAAGAATAGCAGCAGGTGTGCTTCAGGGAGAAGACAATCCCTGAAAGGATCTCATCCAGTCTATGAACAAGATGAAGTAATGAATTCTAGCCTTTCAATATTACCAACCAAGAAAATTAAAATCATAAACAGTTACATAACTGGTCAGGCATAGGGAGCTTGTAATAACATGCAGCCCCTGTGCCCCTTTCTAAAAGACCTTTCTGAACAATAATGTTGAAAATTGACGAAAGAGATTCCCACTATTTTAAGAGAGAAAACACATGGAAACTATATTGCTAGCCTTTCAAATTAGCATATCACCATTTAAAAAAAGAAACCTTACCCAACTCACAAGTCACATGCTTGTGGCCAAAGCCATCGAAAGACTGTTCATCCCTAATTTAATAATTTGGGTGCGGTTATTAGATGATGGTGGCCTATGGGGTTTCAGGCTTGAAGTAATCCAAACAACGTGTTGTAAGGCTAACAATATATTTATTGATAGCATAAGGCAATAATGGATGTATGGTGCATTATTGCAAAAAGGAAAAAATTAAAGCATAAGCAGAGTTCCATCACCAGAATGGAAATAAAAACATCATGGTCTGTGCAAAGACCAGGCATAGTTACAGTTCAGATACAAGTACATGTAGATAGCAGTCTACATAAAGAAAGCATAGGAAGAACATAAGTGAGAATGAATACCCATGGTTCATAGCTGAAATATACCCATGGTACACAATTCTGATTGGTTAATATGGGCTAGGCAACCAGTTCAGCTTCACAGTTGTACTTACTATAAGCCGTCATGGGGTGGCGGTGTTGCATATTGGCTTTCCCTCGAGATTCAGTTCTCCTGGGAAAAATACTGATAAGGTCTTGTTTTGGCTAGATAGACAAGCAACATCTGTTGTTTATGGCTACTTTGTTATGGAAACGTGCTTGCAACAGAGGGACTTGTAAATTTCCACTTTCAGGTCAGGTTCATAGTGAAGGAAATGCCATGTGTTTGATTCTGCATAGAATAACTTTACCAAATAACACCCCTTGCACATGGATTTTCGAAACGCTGTGGGGAAAAACTCATTTCACAGGCACACAGAGACACAAATGATTTTATTTCAAACACATTTGTTCTAGTCCCAACTTGGTAACCATGGTAATATGCTTATCAAGAGGTACGGCCTTCATGAAGATGTCTGCAATGTTAAGTTCAGAAGGACAATATTCTAACTGGATAAATCCTTATTGAATTGCATGTCTTACATTTTTGTATTTCACATCGATATATTTGGTACGGCCTCTGACTTTTTCAGAGATAGCAAGTGAAAGACAGGCCTGGGAGTCTTCATACACTGTCATTGGTGAGGTTATAACTACAGAAAGATCTACAAACAATTGTTTTAACCAGTGTATTTCATTGATTGCCTCACTGAGGGCCGCGAATTCGGCCTCACATGTAGAAAGGGCTATTGCATTTTGTTTTCTTGCTCTCCAGGCAATGGGTGTATTTGCAAACAAACAAACAAAGCCACTCACAGACTTTCTGTCTCCCTCTTCTGCAAAGGAGCTGTCAGCATAAATCACAGGCATTTCAGCTTTAGTAGCTGACACTTTAAGGCAAAGATCAGCTGTGCCTTTAAGGTAACGTAGGACCCTTTTTAACCCTTGCCAATCTCGCATGGATGGTTTGGCAACCTTACGACTGAGTACTCCAACTGAGTAAGCTAAGTCAGGGCGTGTCCATTGTGTTAAGTGTAGCAAACTTCCTACAGCTGAGTGATATAATTCAAGCTGAGGACAAATTTCCTCACATGCATCACCCTTTAGGAAATCAAGAGTCATTGGTGTTTTGGTGGGTTTTCCATTTGACATTTCAAGTTGACTCAACAATTGGTCAATTTTTCTTTTCTGACTCAGATAGAATTCACCACTCTGAGCTCTAGTGACTTCAACACCTAGATAGTATTTCAGCTCACCTAGGTCTTTCAATTGAAAGTACTGTCTTAATTGTGTTGCAAACTCTTGTACAAGGTGCAAAGAACCAGTTGCTAGGCAAAAATCATCAACATACGTTAGCAACACTGTGTAATAACTTCCAGAACCTCTTACATACACACAAGGATCAGCAATTGATTTCTTAAAGTTCAACTTCATTAAAGCCTTATCTAAACATTGATGCCAACAACGTCCAGCTTGTTTTAATCCATACAGCGCCTTGCGCAGCCTGTACACCTTCTGAGAATTGCCACAAGCATAGCCAGGAGCCTGCTTCATGTACACAGTTTCAGGGAGATCTGCATTCAGATATGCTGTGTCAACATCAAAATGATGGACAACAAGTCCACGCTGTGCAGCCAGAGAAAGTACCATACATAAAGATTCTGGTCTAGCTGTGGGTGCATATGTGAGATCATAGTTCAAAAACCTCTCTTGTGAAAACCCCTGAGCAACAAGCCTGGCTTTGTACTGCACTGTATTATCAGGAAGAAGCTTCTTTCTGAAAACCCATCTGGAACCAACAGCTTTCTGGGATGGGGGCAAATCAGTGACTTCAAACACCTTTTGATTCACTAATGCCTCAAACTCCTTATCCATCGCTGTATTCCACTTCTCCTGCTCTTCAACAGGCAGAAGCAACACCTCCTGGAAAGACTGAGGTTCACAGGTGATTTGACACACTCTCACCTGCTGAATCACAAACCTGTCAGGCTTCACACCCTTTGTGGAACGTGCAGACCTACGAGGAATTACCACTGCCTCTTCCTCATCACTGTCCTCTGCCTTTTCACTACCTGATTCCCCCTTCAGGTCCTGAAATTTCCTCTTCCTTCACCTGAGGGGACCCTCTCACCACACTAGGAGACTGGGAACCAGAAGGCAGCTGAACTGGTTGTTGTCCAGCCACAGGAGCATGGACAGTTGGCTGTACACTAGATTGCAACAATACCTCTGAACTAGCATTCAACCTATCCCAACCAGTAGGGTGCTCAAAATTAGCACTTCTGGAGACTACCACATGACCATAGCCTGCAGAAAAACGGTAACCCTTAGATCTAGATGAGTAACCAACAAACCTTAAGCGTTGTACTTTTGGCTGGTTCTTCCTTCGCTGAGACTTAGGAATATGCACATATGCAAATGTTCCAAAAACACGCAGGTGCTTCAGCGAAGGGTGCTTGCCAAACAAAAGGAAGTAGGGAACTTCATTCACAGATGAATTCCATACCCTGTTAGTCAGATACACTGCAGTCATGGCAGCCTCGCCCCAGAAACGGGCTGGCACCTGGGCATCTAACATCAGGCTATTTCTAATGGTATTAACAACACCAATCTTCCTTTCAGCTATTCCATTCTCAGCAGGAACACCAACATTGGCAAGTCTATGGGAGATTCCTTTCCTACGAAGCCAATTCTGAAACTCATGGCCCAGAAATTCTCCTCCACAATCCAATTGAAACTGACCTACTTGATAGCCATGGTTTCTCTCCACCATTGCAACAAACTCCTTAAAGCGAGCAAAAGCCTCCGCTTTAGATTTGAGCAAATAACAAAACGTATAGCGAGTATGGTCATCCACCAAAAGGAACATGAAACGTGCCCCCCCTTCACTAGGAGCATTGGGGCCGGCTAAGTCTCCATGAACCAACTGAAAAGGCCTAGTTGACACCCTGCCACTTTTCCTAGCAACAGGAGCAGCCTTAATTTTGGATTGTTTGCACACAGTACAATCAAGAAAGTCATCACACTTTTTGGATCCTAACTCAGGATACACCTTGGCCTTGTACAGGAGGATGGCACAACACAGGAGAAATAACACCACAGGACCAGAGTCAGCAGTTTATCTTCATCTAAAAGAAAAAGGACACTCATTTGAGGACATTAATGTTCACATTTTAGACAGAGAAGATAGGTGGTTTGAGAGAGGGGTCAAGGAATCCATTTATGCCAACTTGGAAAATCCTTCCTTGAATAGAGGTGGGGGCCTCAGGCACAAACTCTCCCCCATCTTCCTCCCCGTGTTGTCTTCTGTGCCTAGGAAGATTAAGACCATTTCAGAAGCTCAACAGCAGCATGGTGTTTTTAACGACCCTCCATTAGATGATAAAAGGACTTAAAAATTACATCTCAATATAACCATGACCTAGCCCCAGGTGTAAGGTCACACAGCTACCTAGGAACATATTTAGGATTCCCTTACCAACTTTACTCAGACTGAAGAAGCCCCTTGGATAAGGAGCAAAACGTTTCCATTAAGAAAATAGAAATCCAGTTGACATGATTCAAGCTACAGATACTTACTATAAGCCGTCATGGGGTGGCGGTGTTGCATATTGGCTTTCCCTCGAGATTCAGTTCTCCTGGGAAAAATACTGATAAGGTCTTGTTTTGGCTAGATAGACAAGCAACATCTGTTGTTTATGGCTACTTTGTTATGGTAACGTGCTTGCAACAGAGGGACTTGTAAATTTCCACTTTCAGGCCAGGTTCATAGTGAAGGAAATGCCATGCGTTTGATTCTGCATAGCATAACTTTACCAAATAACTTTAACAGCGGTGGGGGAATCTGAGCACCTGAGAACAGCTCTGAAGTCCTGTGGATATCCAAATTGGGCCTTCACTAAATCTAAGTCTACCAGACCTAAAACAGCGACAGATAGGGCTGAGACTCAGAGTAAACGGAAGAACCTGGTCATTCCTTACATGGCTGGCGTGTCTGAAAAGATAAAACGGATATTTGGCAAACACCTCATACCTGTATATTTCAAACCCACCAACACACTGAGACAGAGGCTTGTACACCCCAAAGATCAAACTCCAAAACACAAGGAAAGCAATGTAGTGTATGCAATCCAGTGCACTGAGGAGTGCTCTGAACTCTACATTGGAGAAACCAAACAACCTTTGTACAGGAGGATGGCCCAACACAGGAGAAGTAACACCACAGGACCAGAGTCAGCAGTTTATCTTCATCTAAAGGAAAAAGGAAACTCATTTGAGGACATTAATGTTCACATTTTAGACAGAGAAGATAGGTGGTTTGAGAGAGGGGTCAAGGAATCCATTTATGCCAACTTGGAAAATCCTTCCTTGAATAGAGGTGGGGGCCTCAGGCACAATCTTTCCCCTATTTTCCTTCCTGCTTTGTCTTCTGTGCCTAGGAAGATTAAGACCATTTCGCAAGCTCAACAGCAGCATGGTAATCTTAACGATCCTCCTTTAGATGATAAAGGGTCTTAGAAATAACATCTCAAAATAACCATGACCTAGCCCCAGGTGCAAGGTCACACAGCCACCTAGAAACATATTTAAGGATTCCCTTACTAACTTTACTCAGACTGAAGAAGCTCCTTGGATAAGGAGCGAAACGTTTCTACTGAGAAAATAGAAATCCAGTTGATATGATTCAAGCCACAGACTAATAAGCTAATGCTGAAGAAAATGGATGTGGTTTAGGAGTAATGGATTGCCATTGTGTAGTTAAAATGTTAGCATGTATCAATTGTTTAGTAGAGATGAAGCAAGTTAAATCCCAGGAGGAAGATTTGAGGTGGGAGGATAAGGAGAATGTCAAAATGCCATCATCCCCAAATCTCATCAGGATGGATATGATCTCTAATTATTACTGAATGTTAACAATGTAAATCCAGGTAATGTATCCTTGACTTTCTTTTGGTTCTCACTAACTATATACTGTTGATATTTTGTTTGAAAAAAAGATTTAAACATACTCAGGACAAAGGACCATTAGCAGATTTTATCATATTTACTTGATCTTGTGTGAAACTCAGTCCTTCTGTGATAAAGAATTAGAGAAAAATGACCTTTCTCTGTCTAAAAGCAAAGGCTTCAATTGAGAGTGCAGTGTTCCCTGGCAGACATAACTTTGGAATACTAATTCTCAGCTACATTGAGAGCTCATTAGTTTAGGACTGCATTTTCTAAACAGCTATGCAGGTTTTAAAAGCCTAATGCCTTGCCCTGGAAGTCAAGGAAATTGCATAGTTTCAAGTGCTAGGACTTTAAAAGAAGAAGTAAGAAGGAACAAGGGGAAAAAATATTGAAGTGACACCGTATTCTGCCTTTGGATAGACTTGCCACAAGACTTATAATTACACGGTACCTGACCTCCTCCCTCTACCTCTGGACATAGATTCTATTACATTTTATTGCTCCCACATTTTGTGAAGTTCTTTGTAAAAGAGCATTTTATTAATCAAGCAAATGGCAATGCTCAAACTCCCTTTTAATTTGTATTGTTTATTAAGCTTCTAGTTGCTGACTAAGCAAGCACCTATTGTTTACTTCTTCAAGATGACTCCCAGGCAGTGTTTGCTTTCATATCTTTTTTCTTAATTTTCCACAGCAAAGAACAAAGTGAGCCAGACTTCACTGGAAAATATGATGCTTAATTGTACACCGCCCACCATCTGACTGCACCTGTAAAATGTTTTCATGCTTCCATCCTTTATTAACAAGGGAGTAGTTTTAAGCCCATTAGGACTCATCTCATTGCCTCTGGCAAGCTCAAAGTGCTTCCATCATGTGCTGCATGATTTATTTTAAAGAATAATTGTTCCCTTTGTGGCAGAGATGCTTTGATTTTATGAAGTAATTCCTAGGAATTCAGTGATTGTCAGTTGTGGCCTTTTCCCAGGTCTGACTGCATCAGAAGTTGTGCCTGGAAGAGAAGAGGCATGGCACTAAATATGTATTGCTTCATGTTGGACACCATTCCTGCCCATCAGTTTCCTTCATGATGCAGAATAGAGGAGCCATTATCTGCTGTTCTACTTTTCATCTCTAAACTGCTGCTGTTATGTACATAAAAGGGAATAACCAAAGGCCAAAGTAACCAAATGCCACTTCCCGTGGAACTGTCCATATTAACTACCAATCAAAGAGATTAACTACCCACAGTATTGTTTCCAGCAGGTTTAGATAGATACTGTATATAACTTATTTTCTGTTGTTCTTGTCTCTCTTCTTGCTTTTGACTATGTTTTACCTCATTTTTAACAGTTAACTGTTTTGCTATTTGCTGATGTTTAATAAATAAACATCAAGCTATATTTTTGCTAGCTGTGCTGAGTGGCATGTCTGCTTGTTCTCATGTAGATAATAGGGATTGCTTGGAAATGTGTTGGGCACAAACTAAACTGGAATTTACCCACAGTAATTTCCCAACACTTCAAGAACTCAATCGTCAATCTTCCTTTGTTGAAGGAAAACAACTGAACATTCTATTCATATGTACTTGAAAATAAGTGATAACTAGGAGTATATATAGTCTACAGAATATGATTTGAGCCACTTAAAATTCTGCAATATTTCAGGAGGATAATAGCAGCAGTTATTGTGTAAAGAAAGTTTCCAACATGTTTATTAGAGGGATGTCAATGTATATGCAAAAGGCATACATCATCTCAGTGTCCTAGGCAAGAAGTTTACACATTTAAGAATTATAGAGACAGGGAAATTATGATAAATGAAAGTTTAAGGCTTAATGGTTTTCTGATCAGCTGGTACTGATGTCATTGAAAACATACTTATACAGGGGTGAGTGATGATTGTGGATTGTGAAACCTAAAGTGACAGAGTAAAGGAGCATCAAGCATTTTCCAAGAAAGGAGCTAATGATTCATACTACATGATATCACAGATTCCAATAAACTTCTTTTAATATTACTGGGAGAAAAGTAAATTACGAAACTCTAAATTTTCTGAAATCTTTTCAACAAGCCATGGCTAAAATCATTCTCTCTGTAGAGAAATCTATGGTGCCAATATAAAATTCCTCTTTTTTATCCTCTACCACCACTACCAACACCCCATTTTCCTTTTATGACGAGTTTGGAGAAAAACATATCAGTGTCTGCAGATACCCTCATTACATTCTGGTGTTCCCTGAAGTTGAGTGTTCATACTCTCATGTTTACACTGCAGATCTCTACAAGAGAAAAACCACATTGACTTTCAATATAGCCAGAATACCAATCATGCAGTGTTCTGGCTCACAAAGAAGCCAATGTGAGCTTTTTTTTCCCCTTGCAAACATATGCACAGAACATGTCAATGCTGCAGGGAACCTGACATTATTAGAGTAGCATTGGCAGACTGTGGTGGTTATCCAAAGTACCCATATGTGAGCACTCAGTATTGATTGTAGCTAAAATGGCCTATTTTCTGCTTCTATGTATAACACTGAATCTATAAACAAAGTATTAGGAGATTTCAGATACAGATTCTGTCTAAAAAGGAACCTACTCTCTTTGACTTAGACATCTACTAAATCTGTCCAAATTACTTTAATTCAATTTGGTGTACAACAAATCATTTACACCTTGCTACTGATCACCTTTGTCCTTTGTGAACTGTTTTATCCTGATTTAATGAATTAATGGTCCATAAAAGCAATCTTCACACCTTTTATTCTTAAATGGAAAAGTAGGGGATGGAGTGGATTGGGCCAGCATGTATAGCTCCCTGACCCATGTTATGTCATACTCAGACATAAGACCTAAACAAAATTACAGATATATTGTGCAGTCACAAAGTATTAGACTTCTTCCTCAGCTGTGGAATTGTAATGATATGTGGGAATGACCTTGGGAGACAGGGGTAGAGCCGCAGACTGGAAAACCGGCATGTTGGTTGGTAGCCAGTTTAGTCTAGTGGTTAAGGTTCTGGTGTAAGAGTTGAGTCTGAATCTGACGCTGAGCAAGGCAAAATCGAAACATGTTAAGCAAAAGAAGGAAACCAAAACCTATGTTTAGCAAAAAAGGGAAATCGAAACCTATCCTGAGAAAACATGGGAAACCGAAACCCAGAATGACTCAGCAGAGCGGGAAAATCCTGAGCAGCTGATTAGCCAGAACCAGGGAGCATGCTCTAAGCCACCAATCAGTGCAAGGGAAAGGCGAGCCGAAAAGCGCTCCAAACAGAAAGAAGCCCAATTGGTCCCCGAGGATAAATGGCACGAAGAAAACAGAATAAAAAGACGTCAGTGCAAGGAACAAACCGCCAGAGACAACCGTTACACTGAGCTAACAACTTCTTCAACAGAAGTAAAGCCGGAATTACCCTCCAAACCCCGCTCTGTAGCCACCGCAGAATCAGAGCCAGTGTGTTTCACCATTTTGGAATTCCTCCAGTTGCCTGCATCTCCAGCCAAGTCCCATCCTGAGACGCCACGCCTTCCAGCCGAGTTTTGCCTGTCCATGCTGCCATCTCCAGCCGAGTCCAATCCTGGAACACCACGCCTCCCAGCCGAGTTTTGCCTTGCCATGCTGCGTCTTTCTGCTGAGTCTTGCCTTGCCATGCCGCGTCTTTCTGCTGAGTCTTGTCTTGCCATGCTGCGTCTTTCCGCTGAGTCTTGCCTTGCCACACCATGTTTTTCTGCTGAGTCTTGCCTTGCAACGCCATGTTTTCCAGCTGAGTGTTGCCTTGCCACATTGTGCCATCCAGTTGAGTCCTGTCCTGCCACATTGTGCCTTCCAGTTGAGTCTTGTCTTGTCACTTGTCACTTCATGCTCTCCAGCAAAGTCTAACCTTGTTTTGTTATGAATTCCAGCCGAGCCAGTTCTAGTCTCCTTGCCTCCATCCCAAGCCGCATTTCGTCTTGCTGCTGTATTACAATCCGCAACTGAATCTGGTTTGTTTATCTCATTCAGTGCTCCAACATTGCCGGATTGGAACTAATTCTGCAACACACTCATTCTTCTAAAGGACTTATTAGATGTATGTAGTTGAAATTGTAAATAAAGGTTAATTATATTAATCTCTGGTCGCCTCCTATTCTGAACAGGACAGCTGGGCTAGAAACTAGGAGACTGTGAGTTCTGGTCCTGCCTCAGGCATGAAAGCTGGCTGGGTGACCTTGGGTCAGTCCCTCTCTCTCAGCCCAACTCACCTTACAGGGTTGTTGTTGTGGGGAAAATAGGAGGAGGAAGAAGTATTAGGTATGTTCACCGCCTTGAGTTATTTATAAAAATAATAAAGGTGGGATAAAAAATTTTAAAAACATGTAAAAGGTATCTCAGCCCATAGAAGGAGGGAGGGCCTTGGGAAACATTTCAGAAGAGACTGTCCCTTGTTTTCCAGAGAGTAAAAGGAAAGGAGGCCAGAAATACTTTCAGTCTTGCAAGATTATGCTAATGTAAACCTTACAGTAAAGAACTGTTACTACTCCTGGTTGTGCTTCTTGTCTGGACTACCTCACAGGGCTAACTGCAATCCTTTTGGTGACAACACAGCCCTCTCCTCAAAAATCAAGCGTTCATATTAACTTCCAACTAATCTTCAAGGCCCCCTTCATGGATCACTGCCTTGTCGTGGCGAAGGGGCTTGCGTAACTCAATGAAGTCAGGTCAAGAAGAACAGGTCATGATGGAGAGTTCTAACAAAACGTGGTCCACTGGAGGAGGAAATGGCAAACCACTCCAGTATCCTTGCCAAGAAAACCCATGGACAGTATCAAAAGGCTAAAAGATATGACGCCAGAAGATGAGCCCCTCAGGTCGGAAGGTGTCCAAAATGCTACTGGGGAAGAGCGGAGGGCAATTCCGAGTAGCTCCAGAAAGTGTGAAACGGCTGGGCCAAAGCCGAAAGGACGCTCAGTTGTGGATGTGTCTGGAAGTGGAAGGAAAGTCCGATGCTGTAAAGAACAATATTGCATAGGAACCTGGAATGTAAGAACTATGAATCAAGGTAAGCTGGATGTGGTCAAACATGAGATGATTGAACATCGACATCTTGGGAATCAGCGAACTAAAATGGACAGGAATGGGCAAATTTAATTCAGGAGACCATTATATATACTACTGTGGGCAAGAATCCCTTAGAAGAAATGGAGTAGCTCTCATAGTCAATAAAAGAGTGGGAAAGGCAGTACTGGGGTACAACCTCAAAAACGACAGAATGCTTTCAGTTCGAATCCAAGGCAAACCATTCAACATCACAGTGATCCAAGTGTATGCCCCAACCACTGATGCCAAAGAAGCTGAAGTTGACCGGTTCTATGAAGACCTACAACACCTTCTAGAACTAACACCAAAAAAGATGTCCTTTTCATCATAGGGGACTGGAATGCTAAGGTAGGAAGTCAAAAAATAACCGGAATAACAGGCAAGTTCGGCCTCGGAGTACAAAATGAAGCAGGGCAAAGGCTAATAGAGTTTTGTCAAGAGAACACGCTGGTCATAGCAAACACTCTTTTCCAACAACACAAGAGACGACTCTACACATGGACATCACCAGATGGTCAATACCGAAATCAGATTGATTATATACTTTGCAGCCAAAGATGGAGAAGCTCTATACAATCAGCAAAAACAAGACCTGGAGCTGACTGTGGCTCAGATCATGAGCTTCTTATTGCAAAATTTAGGCTTAAATTGAAGAATGTAGAGAAAACCACTAGACCAATCAGGTATGACCTAAATCATATCCCTTATGAATATACAGTGGAAGTGAGGAATAGATTTAAAGGATTAGATCTGGTAGACAGAGTGCCTGAAGAACTATGGATGGAGGTTCGCAACATTGTACAGGAGGCAGCAACTAAAACCATCCCAAAGAAAAAGAAATGCAAGAAAGCAAAGTGGCTGACTGATGAGGCTTTACAAATAGCTGAGGAAAGAAGGGAAGCAAAAGGCAAGGGAGAAAGGGAAAGATATAACCAACTGAATGCAGATTTCCAGAGAATAGCAAGGAGAGATAAGAAGGCCTTCTTAAATGAACAATGCAAAGAAATCGAGGAAAACAATAGAATAGGGAAAACTAGAGGTCTCTTCATAAAAATCGGAGATATCAAGGGAATCTTTTTTGCAAAGATGGGCATGATAAAGAACAAAAAAGGCAGGGACCTAACAGAAGCAGAAGAGATTAAGAAGAGGTGGCAAGAATACACTGAAGAACTATACAAGAAAGATCTTAATATCCCTGATAAATACGTTGGTGTGGTCACTGACCTTGAGCCGGACATCCTAGAGAGTGAAGTCAAGTGGGCCTTAGGAAGCATTACTAACAACAAAGCTAGCGGAGAAGACAGTATCCCAGCTGAGCTATTTAAAATCCTAAAAGATGATGCTGTTAAAGTGCTGCACTCAATATGCCAACAAATTTGGAAAACTCAACAGTGGCCACAGGATTGGAAAAGGTCAGTTTACGTTCCAATTCCAAAGAAAGGCAGTGCCAAAGAATGTTCAAACTACCGTACAATTGCGCTCATTTCACATGCCAGCAAGGTTATGCTCAAAATCCTACAAGCTAGGCTTCAGCAGCATGTGAACCGAGAACTACCAGAAGTGCAAGCTGGGTTTCGAAGAGGCAGAGGAACTAGAGATCAGATTGCCAACATTTGCTGGATCATGGAAAAAGCAAGAGAGTTCCAGAAAAACATCTACTTCTGCTTCATTGACTATGCTAAAGCCTTTGATTGTGTGGATCACAACAAACTGTGGCAAATTCTTAAAGAGATGGGAGTACCAGACCACCTTACCTGTCTCCTGAGAAACCTGTATGTGGGTCAAGAAGCAACAGTTAGAACCGGACATGGAACAACCGACTGGTTCAAAATTGGGAAAGGAGTACGACAAGGCTGTATATTATCACCCTGCTTATTTAACTTATATGCAGAGTACATCATGAGAAATGCCGGGCTGGATGAATCACAAGCCGGAGTTAAGATTGCCGGGAAAAATATCAACAACCTCAGATATGCAGACGATACCACCCGAATGGCAGAAAGTGAAGAGGAACTAAAGAGCCTCTTGATGAGGGTGAAAGAGGAGAGTGCAAAAGCTGGCTTGAAACTCAACATTAAAAAAACCCAGATCATGGCATCTGGTCCCATCACTTCCTGGCAAATAGAAGGGGAAGAAATGGAAGCAGTGACAGATTTTATTTTCTTGGGCTCCAAGATCACCGCAGACGGTGACTGCAGCCATGAAATTAAAAGACGCTTGCTCCTTGGAAGGAAAGCTATGGCAAACCTAGACAGCATATTAAAAAGCAGAGACATCACCTTGCCGACAAAGGTCCGTATAGTTAAAGCTATGGTTTTTCCAGTAGCAATGTATGGCTGTGAGAGTTGGACCATAAGGAAGGCTGAGCGCCGAATAATTGATGCTTTCGAGCTGTGGTGCTGGAGAAGACTCTTGAGAGTCCCTTGGACTGCAAGGAGGTCAAACCAGTCAATCCTAAAGGAAATCAACCCTGACTGCTCATTGGAAGGACAGATGCTGAAGCTGAAGCTCAAATACTTTGGCCACCTAATGAGAAGAGAGGACTCACTGGAAAAGACCCTGATGCTGGGAAAGACTGAGGGCAAAAGGAGAAGGGGACGGCAGAGGATGAGATGGTTAGATAGCATCACCGATGTAATGAACATGAATTTGAGTAAACTCCGAGAGACAGTGGAGGACAAGAAGGCCTGGCGTGCTATGGTCCATGAGGTCACGAAGAGTCGGACACGACTGAACGACTGAACAACAACAATCTTCAAGGCAAGCTCAAATATTGAAACCTCTATGTATATGGTACTTTCTATAATATTTGTATGTTAGGAAAACTACCAGATCACACTGAATCTTAAAGAAACTAAAATAACTATATTTTAGTAACAACATACAGTATTTCACAAGATAGTCCTTAATGTGAAATCTTTATCATATGTATCAGAGAATAATTGGATCATGATTTATGTCATAAAATGTTATGATTTTCTATTACATTTTTAAGTGTTAATTCCCCAGGATTTAGAAGTTTCCAAATGTTCTTTACAAAACTGTTACATAATAATGCAAGCTTCTGTGTGATGCTTTTCACTCTGTTCCAAATTGATGAAGCTTGGCATAGCAGATCTTTTATCAGCAGCATACATTTTCAACTAGAAGCCAGTGGCTAGGTGCAATAAAGAGCAATAAGTGGCAGAGAAATAGAAAAGTTAAAATAAAAGTAATCATTCATTTAAAGGCAATCTGTTCACCAAAGAACATCTCAAATGCAACATTACTATTGCAGTTCTTTGTCACCCTGAATTTAGACCTTACTAGCTTCAGTTTAGAGCAGAACTTTTAGACTATTCTAAAAAATGCTTGAAGATACTTATTTCAACTCCTATAGCAAAAAGTTGTTTAAAAAATCATGGAACATTACTGAAAGCACTTGAACCATAAAAACATGCTCAATCTGGAGCAAATCTACTAGGAGTTTACATGAAAAGTCATTATTTGCTTTAATGTAGAAAAAGACTGTAATGAGATTGAAGCCCTGTTCAGCTGTTTCCTGAACAAGAAACAATACTGTGGTCATGGGTTATATGTCCATGCATAGAATCCCTTTGCCAGTTCTTGTTCTTTGCAGAAATTGAAAATTCCTTTCCTCATAGGGATTCCATTTCAAGTGCATGTGATATGATATATGATATGATAAGATGATATGATACATACATACACATTTGTGGGGAAGCTAAAGGTGACAGCGTACTGGCAGATTACTGGTTAATTAATATTGGATGCTCATGTTTTGTTTTTGTTTTTGTTTTAGCATTCACATTAGTCCTTTATAAAGTTAGACATCTCAGTGTAATGATGGAGTCTCCTTCAGCTTACTTACTAATAACCTGGCTGTTAGGAAACTATTATAGAACTATTTTGTAAAGACGCCAATAAGACATACACCAAATATAAAATTATTTATTTCGAAAGGGCTATTGAGACCATCATGTTGAACACCCCATTTAAATATATTAAGTGAAGAAGTTAGGTTTCCATCCCTGAGTAATTGATTCTACTGTTCTACTGTTAAGAAGTTGTTTTTCCTAACATTCAGTTGGAATCCATTATTCTGTATTTTGTACTTTGGACACAAGCAAGAACAGGTCTTGACCTCTTTCTATGTGATAGCCTTTCAGGTATTTTAAATACCTATCACAGAACAATTGGACTTTTAAAAAGCTTTTACTTTCACCAATGAAGACTTCTTAAAAGCCCAGTTGCTTCTATTGGAAGGCTTTCCAGAAATTGCTGAAAACCATACCTTCTAGAAATATTGTCCTTCCCCATTCATTAATAACTCTCCACTGCAAATACCCTTAACTATGGAAATTAGGTCTTATAAAGTTTCAGGTTGCACCACCAGCAGCTTTTAAAAGCCTGAGTGAACCAGAGGGCAAGGAAAACAATTTTTCTCCTCCCTTACAAAGTTTCTATGTACTAGAAAAGAGTGGGTTTGGATAAAGAGTCTGGGCCTGGATTAAATGCCAATTGCCTGGATCAAAAATTCTTGTATGCCAGGGCAATGAGTTATGATGCCTTATTTCCCCAAGGTATTTAGTATGGACAAACCTATTTTCATTAGTGGCTGATATCACCAACCAGTAGGGTATTAATACCCTAATGGTTGGATATATTTAACAAATAAACATGACATTGTCAATTGTATCATTGCTAATTGTTAATCCAAATATATTACAACTTGCACCATAAATCTTGCTGCCATTACTGCCCTTCTTTGCCCAGATGTGGTCCTTTCATAAGTAATTCTAGAAATGAACTAAACAGATTGATTATATTTTTAATTTTAAAAAAGCAGAAAAGGAAAAGGAAATTATAGTAAACCAACTATATCTAATCATCAATTATACTGTGTCTTTATAACCCCATACTATATTTTTAATGAGAGCAGTCATTTTCCGTAAGGCAGACCCTCCATCTGTCTGTGCATTGGTATCACTATCCAAACAGAAATTCAAACATAAAAAAGCTAATGCTCAGTGTAATTTCTACTTCCAAGAACATAATTCATCTGCTCTTTTAACAATATTCATTTTCAAAAGTCAGCAATATTGTTGTAGCTTTTTGTTTAATTTCTCATCTGAAAATCTTCCTTGACATTATATTGTATGTGACCCAAATAAGCTAAGTGCTTTGAAAAGCGTATTTCCCAGCATTGACAGATGCAGATTAATATCATTTACTTTGTATATGTTTAAAAAATAGAAGATATAAATGGGGGGGGGGATTTAATGTGCAAACGAAAACCAAATTGAAAGTGAAAATTGTTAGAAAATTCTACTTCATTTTTTAGATGTCACATAAAAGCCAAATTCACATGCTATCAGACATTTTCAGAAGTCCCACATGAATCCCCGCTAGCTCTGCTACAGAACTGAGAAATCCAGCAGGTACTGCAGTGCTGTCAAAAATTTATATGATTAGTAAATGGGAACTGCCTGTTTTCCAAAAGGTAATGCTGAGTACTAATATAGATAGCTGGAACATGATAACTAGGTCATCTCTGCTCCAGGCAATAACTAGATATAAAACCTTTAAAATAACTCTTCAAGCTATTCTGTTCATAGTAACACTCTAAGTAATAGTCTTTTTATAATAATACTCTTTTTATTAATTATTTTTCTTCTTGGGTGTCAGAATAATTAACTTTGACCAAGAGGTCACTTGGACATGCCCTGTACCTGTAATTTGTTTGCCTAAGGAGCTTGTTCCTTTTTATGTTCTGCCATGTTCTATTTAATATGGATCCTTAGAGGAGATTTTGAATATTCTCTACATAAAGTTGTCTTTTTAAAAACTCTCTGGAGTTCAATTAGCAATGCCTTTCAACTCTTTTTGGTTGAAGAACCCATGTAATATGTTACAATATTCTGTAGAACCTCAAACACCTTTCCCAGTTTATCCACTCATGATTTTTTTTAAAAAAAATAAGGAAATCAATACTAACTACAGTTTCATTTTCTTTTCCATAAATGCAAGCATCAATAAAACAAATAAATCAGTTTATTATTATTATTTATAGTGTTAGAAGCCAAATTATACCATGATTCTGCTTTTATAGCTGGCTTAGTTTCAGAAATAGTGTCAGATGGTTTTTCTCAATCCCCAAGCATTGGGCTGTGAGATTATGCAAAAGTTCATTTCATTCCCATTTTCTTTAACAAGTACCTGAAACTGCTGAACTGAATAAGATCATCAACAATACACTGATGGCATCCTGCTGTTTCTCCTTGACATCTATGTCAGGTTAAGATGTGGTGATGCTGAACCATCTCTGCAGAGGCTGCCCAAACTAATAATGGATTGGATAAGGACAGATAAATTGAATAATAAACCCATGCAGTCTAGAATCTGAATGTGCAACCTATTCTGGTATTCACTTTGGTGAATTTGATACAACAAATTCACTTTGGTGAATTTGATGCAACAATTTCTATTTGACCACTAGGAGTATTTTAGTGGTAGATTGGCATTTACGATTAATCCTGGGTAGGGATAATCTAGTTCATGACCTGATAACTTCTTGGCTGGATTGCAGTAATGCAGTGCATACAGTATATGCCTATTGTTGAAGACTTAAAGACTCCACAGAACAATGCATAATTCAGAGCAACCACATTACAGTGATTATAAAGAAGCTGTTTATTTTATTCCAGGCCAATTTAAGTTGCTAATGATAAATAGCTTGAGTATCAAGCATATGCATTTACTAGGAGGTCTGTGAAGGTACAAATGGTGGCAATTTTACAAGTGATTTGGCATTGACCCAAATCCTTTTTTGTTTACTGAGGCATTTAAACTGGTTGTTTTCATCTATAATATTTTCTGCCTTGTTTGTTTGTCTCTCATGATTATGTGGTTTTGGTGTTTTTATTGTATTATTGTATTTTAACTTTATTTGTATATTGCACACAGGAATCCACAAAATGTTTTACTTAATAAATACATATATTTATGTGTAATTCAATGGCTGGACACACATTCCCAAATAACATTGTACATCAGGCTAATCCTTCTTGATTTGCTATTGTTTACATATAAAGCCAAGAGCATACAACTACCAACAGCAATATTTATTGCAGAAAACACAAGCACAAGTACTGTGGAGCAAACCCCAGAATTACTTTTAACTAGATATCTCTGAAATTTCAGAAATGGCTTACAATGCAGACTACTCATTTTGCATTCTATATATATATTATCAGCGAGCAAAAGGAATTTGGAACAGAAGCTAGCTATCAAATGGTCTGCAAGCAAATCAAAACACTCCCCTAAATTCCTGGAGAAGCAATTTGAATGCTGTTAAATAAATACCTTTGAATCTATGCTATATCCATGCCACTCAGTTTGCCTTTTTGTAGTATTAAATAATGCAGTGAGAAAGTTTAGTTTCAAAGAATAAGCCTGGGGATGGAGAAAAGAGTTAAACAGGAATATATTGGAAAAAGCAGTACAATAGCAATCCAAACAGAGATAGGACAAAAGAGGATATAATTTATTGTTTAATTTTACATATAACTTTCAAGTCAAATTTAAATTTTCCTTTTTCTAATGGCCATATGTTAGTGGGAAGTATTTTGTGAATGGACATGTCTTCACAGCAGCTTTGATGATGCCCTAAAATTTCTTAAGGATTCAGAATATGCTGACACCTCAAAAGATGTTGCCTTCCTTTGCTGTTCAATTACATCCAGAAGCAATAAACTAGGGATAGGAGAAGAGCATTTTCAGAGCATTTTCAGAGAATTTAAGAAATGTGAAGGTAATTTTCAGACAAATGTCATCCTCGAGTCTCCTTTTTTGTAGATTAAATCATGATTAACATCATCTGAATGAACACTGAAACTATTTTCAGTATTGTAATTCATTGGAAGTACTAACAGTACCAATCAAAGAGAATATTTGTAGCTCAGGGTTGAACTGTGGAGTCCTTGGTGCTCTCTGAGCCTTGTTTTCTTACAGATGTTTCATTGCCAGGCTAGGCAACATCTTCAGTGCGAAAAGGGAGTGGGACTTGCTCTTTTTTTATATATACCATGGCTTGTCCTGCTTGTGTTGGTGGAGGTGTTGTTCTCTCCTTGGGAGTTCCTTGATTAGGCTGTTGTTTGCTGCTTGGTTGATTGACTGAGTTAATAGTTCCTTGATTAGGGTATATTGTGCTGTTTTATTGTTCCTCTGGTGCTAATCCTGGTGTTAATATTTGCATATCTGGGTGATAGGGGACATGGTGGCGCAGTGGCTTAATAACCCTGGAGTTTGCCAGCCAGAAATGGTCGACACTCCAACAGTTCGAGCCCAGCTCTGTGTGACGGAAGTGAGTTCCCATCATTTCATCCCTAGCTTCTGCCCACCTAGCAGTTCGAAAGCATGTCATCTGTGAGTAGATAAATAGGTACCCCCATTTTGGTGGGGGGAAATGCTGGCTGCGATCTGTGCGGGGGGCAGGAACTGGTGCTGATGGAGGATCGGTGGAGAAAAAAGCCCAGATGAGCTGACTTCCCTAAAAAAGAAAAGCTTCTGGCCAGCTGAAGCAAAGCTAGCTTGCCCTCTTGTGGTGCATCAGTGCAAGAAATACTAGCAACTATCTGGCACCAAAACATCTACTGTGTGATATTGTAGACTCCCTGGCAATGTGTGCGATACACTAAATAAATAATCTAGGTGATTATTGCTGGCATGGAGGTGTTCTGGTCTTCTGGCTTCTCTATAGTCTCTTATGAATGGTATGTAAATATTGTTTACCTCTATGTGTCTGTTGATGGCTGCTTTGTCTGAGTGCCAAGCTTCCAGGAATTCTCTAGCATTTTTGGATTTGGCTTTGTTTAAGATGCTCACAGTTTCCCAGTTGAAAGTATGGTTGAGTCTGTCCATGTGATGTGAGATTAAGGAGTTTTCATCATGTCTTCTGACTGCTAGTTGGTGTTCGTGGATGCGTTCTGCTAGTCTTCTGCCAGTCTGTCCTACATAGTGGCTGTTACAGTCCTTACACTGTATGTTGTAGATAACTCCTGTTATCTTGTTATTAACTATCCTGTTATCTTCCTGTGACTGAAATGTACTGTACCTATCTTATATTTATAAATATTGCAAACATCAGATGTTCAATTGTAGGTCATCCCAGTCCCAAATCAGGGATACTTTCTCCGTTATAGTAATGCATCACTGATTTGTGTGTGGAAAATTTCAGAAGATGGTTAATGAAAGCTTCTGTAGGGAAAGCTGTTCATCAGTGTCTGCAGGGAGGCAGAGGACATCAAATGACAAATTCCACATCACACTACAAAAAATCCACCCCGTTTGTATTTGTATTGTGATGTGACTTGCATGTGCGAAAGGGGTAGAACAAGTGTCAATACAATCTTGCAGTGCAATACTGCTTTTGTGATTTTGACAAAATCAGTAGACCTGTAGATATCTCTCTTTTAATTAAGCTTCTTTATGTGATGTCACAAAGACCGCTAACAAAATGGTGTGTTTACTTCACTTAACTGAAGCAATAGGAACTGTGTTGTAAAAAACATGTCACTGCATCCTTGTTTTTTTCCTGTGTCCACATATATATCATTTGATAGCATTTTCTTGCAGCATTTCTAGTACTATGGATTGTCCCAAAGAGCAATACTATTGCTCTGATGCTTGCCATTTTCCAAATGTCTCTCACTTGCACTTTCTCTCTCTCACACACAGACCTTCATTCCCATCCCTGTATATGGCTTTTAAATGCTATTCTACCCATTTTCTACTTGAACACTTTTGGCAACAAACATTAATGCAAATAATCATCCTTGTTACTTTCGCTTCAAGGATCTGGATACACAGAATATATATATATATATATATATATATATATATATATATATAGAGAGAGAGAGAGAGAGAGAGAGTTTGTTTTTTCAGTGACTTATTCACTGAATAAGTGGAACAAAGAATTTTTTTAATGGAAAGTTACAGTAAAGTCAGTCTGATAAAGATGTTAGATATAGTAGTTTACAGGGAATTTTGTTGTCTTGTTTCCTCTTGTTCACTGAGGAGATAAAGATGATCAGACTATCAATGCAGGTAAACTGAAAATAAAAGGCTCCATACAAAAAACCTTTCAGTCTGGGAAATCCATGTCTATTTTTCCTATTTCTATTTTAGACAGAGAGAGAGGAAGGGGGGGGGGGGGCAGTACAATTGTATATCTGGATCCATCCACCTCAGTTTATATAGGCTCACTGTACTTTTGACAATGACTTTTGTGTTAAGGTCAGATATTCTGGCAGCTCTAATATGTAGAACATTGTTGTATAAGCAGCACTGTACTGTGGACTTGTGGACAACTAGTACATTGTTAATTAAGCATTTCATTTGCAGTGATGTGTGGCTTCTGCTTTGTATCTTATTTTTTTCCCCTTATCTAATTAGCTTTTTGGAGATTCTAGCAGAGATTTTTCTTTGTTTTCCAGATGTTGATGTGATTTATATATAACTTATATTTCTAAACTGTTTTTTCTCATCATTGAAGTGGTTAACTAGAAGAATAAGCTTCCCCTGCTTTGTAAGAGTGAATTATCTTGAATTTCAAATGCTTGGACTGCTTCTGAGAGAAGCCTAACATTGTTGTAAATAGGCAGGACAGGCATCACAAGCTGAGAAATTAAAGTATTCACACGTGAATTGTCCTCACCTGGCTAATTGTACACTCGGCCTAATGACTCAATCACCCATTTAGGCTTTACTAACAACTTTACTGAACAGTTAAAAAACAAAACAGAACTTGGGACTGAATCAACTAGAATGCTACCCAAACTTCTGGACATGCCATATTCACTGTTTCGTTATTTTGAATCTAGACAACTGCAGATAAATAGTAAATATGGACTCAAATTTGTAGAAAAATACAAATTTTACATATAGAAGTAATCAAAATGCTAATGCTCTGTGATTTTTCAAGCACTTAGAAAAAAATTAAATATTCCAGACAATGTGGGAACATGGTGGACTGAACAGCTGTGCCAGTGGGCTCAGTGGGCAGAACTGACAACATGGCAGTTTTTTCAGGCTCAGGCAGCTTTTCCCTGAATCCCAGGAGTGTTTTCGCAGAAAAAGGAAAACACCTGGAATCACCATTCTGTCCTCTGGACGGCTGCTTGCAGCCAGAAGATAGCTCGACTGGTAAGTGCAGCCAGGAGGCTGGGATGTCACCATTTCCAAGCCACACTGTAGCCTTAAAGGGACACTAAGACTGGCCACCCAATTTCTAAATCACCCAATTTAATTTCTTTTAAGTACGTGTACCTTAAGAGAGGCTTTCTACAGCAAGGAGAAGCAGGTTCTCTTGATGCTTATTGTTATTTTTGGGATCAATTTTTTTAAAAAAAATCTTTTTAAGTTTCGGACTTTGTTTTCCATCCAAATATTAAGGAGGATTGAGAGTAAATAATTGTCTCCCTGTTATTTTTGTACTAAATTTGAAGATATTAGCATCTTCCTACACATTGAATCGGCTGTTTTGAACTTTCAGTTTTCTGCTTCTACTTTCCCTGGGGAACTGTCTGCATATCTCACTTTCGCTTATGTAAACACATTTCGGAATTCTTTCATATCTTCGACTTTCACTGGTTAAACTCCTAGGGGGCGCCATAACGAGGGGAGATGGGCGGTGATATAAGTTGGATAAATAAATAAATAATCTACTGCTTGAGACAAGGAGGATTTTAAACAGACTTTCATATCTTCGACTTTCACTGGTTAAACTCCTAGGGGAAGCCTATGAGGGGAGATGGGCAGTGATATAAGTTGGATAAATAAATAAATAATCTACTGCTTGAGACATGGAGGATTTTAAACAGACTTTCTCTGACTTCCAAAAAGATTGTAAACAGATTCTTTCTGATTCCTACCAAGTTTTTATGCAAGGCATTCAGGACATTGTGGAAAACATGAGGTCTAAAATGTGCCATCTGGTTGGGGATGTTCTGGATGTAACTGAGGAATTTAACAGCAACAGAAATATCTCTTCTAAGAGTGAGATTGGGACTTCTGTTGAATTTTTTAGTTTTTTAGTTTTTGGATTAAAATTATTAAGGTATAATAAAAAATAATAATAAATGTCTGGTTTTGGGTTTAATATGATTAAGATTATTAAAATTGTTGTATTACCAAGTACAATGGCAGACAATTTATGTTTTTTTAGTTTGATCTTTATTATAGTAGACAGGAATGTATAGAATAGTAGTAGGAAGGAAATAAATTACTGTTATATTTGTTGTTGTTGTTTATTCGTTCAGTCGTTTCCGACTCTTCGTGACTTCATGGACCAGCCCACGCCAGAGCTTTCTGTCGGCCGTCACCATCCCCAGCTCCCCAATGGTTGAGTCCGTCGCCTCCAGAATACCATCCATCCATCTTGCCCTTGGTCGGCCCCTCTTCCTTTTGCCTTCCACTTTCCCTAGCATCAGCTTCTTCTCCAGGGTATCCTGTCTTCTCATTATGTGGCCAAAGTACTTCAGTTTTGCCTTTAATATCATTCCCTCAAGTGAGCAGTTATATTTGGGGGGGAGTTTATTAGGTGGTTTATATATTTATTTCTTTTAATATAAGGGGAGGGAGCAACTGTATTTAGTGATTTTTATAATTTGCCAATGGAATGATTTATAGAAATAATGTGATTTTGGTTTAATATAGAGTAAGGGACTGATTTTGGAAAATTCTTGTATATCCTTGCTGTTAAAAGTCGGAGTCACCTCTTTCTGTAACTTTGAAAAATTTTCTCTTGTGTTTCTTCAATTCTTCAGTTTTTTTCTTTTTTTCTTTGTAGTTTTTTGTTTTTCTGTAGCTTTTATCTTTGCTTGAAACTTAATAAAATTCTTATAAAAGAAAAAAAATTAATATTCCAAGAATCTCAAAACAATATAGGAATTCTTGGCCATATTTTAACCACATATTATTGTTATGTAACAATAATAGAGAAAGAACTCTCTATACTGCTTATACATGAAAATAGTTAATTTTAAAATAATATTATGTGATTTAAATTGTTTTGATTGTATAATGAGTGTATTATTTAAACAAGACTCTCCCTGCCTGTGTATGTGCATAAATTTTATTGTCATCAACATTTTTTACAAAGTTATAAAACCCTAGAAATGAGACACAATTATTCTGAAAAAGGGATATTGTTATTCCTTCCCTCCAATATAAGTTAAATAAATAATAATAATAATAATAATAATAATAATAATAATAATAATAATAATATCTTAGAGGGCAAGAAATTAAAGTAGATCAAATAGAATGCTCTACAGTGTATAGGACAGGTAATATTGAATAGGTAGTTCTGGCATGAAGGATTTCATCTTTATGTCATGCTACTACAGAGCTTTCCAAACTGTGTGTCGTGAGACGTTAGTGTGTCGGCTGCAGTGTTTGGGTGTGTCGTGGCTGCTGCTGCCTCCGAGCCCTGCCAGGATTCCGTGCAGGTCCTAGTGCCTGCCTTGTGCCTTGCTGCCTCCAAACCTGCTGTGATTCCGCTCAGGTCCTAGTGCCTGCCTTGTGCCCTGCTGTAAGAGTGTGTCGCGAAATGATGCATGTCTAAAAAGTGTGTCACCAACATGAAAAGTTTGAAAAGCTCTGTGCTAGTATGTTGCCTAGGTAGTTATGTTTAGCCTGGAAAGCTCTATTGAACACTTCCTGCCACAGTGTGGCTTTAGCTCTGAAGAAGCTGCACCGGTATAGAATGTTCTGGATTCTGGTTTTCCTGGAAGAGGAACAAAGGGTCATGGAGGTGGTGGAATCATTGAAAAGGTGAAGCTTAAGCTAGAAATACAGTCAGCATATTTGAGTCCAGCAGGATCATCCCAGTTTCTAAGTGGATACTACATTTGAAATGCTGAAAGGTACCCAAAATAGTGTTCTTAGTAATCTGGGCTGGATAGTATCTGAGGGCCTTAAATTGTTATAAACAGATACCCGAGAACTGTGTAACATGTGGAAGATGGATTTAGCTGCAAAGAATTTTATGGCAGCAGGTATGTATTTGGCTCTTTCAATGTGAAGAAAATCCAGTATGGCCAATGCTATGCAGAGATATTTGAAATATGAAACCTGCTCTATTTTATTATTGTTTATCTGCACTCAGTGTTTACAACATATGGGTGCTTTGGGAAAACAACACATTATTTTAATCATGAATTAGTTTATTGACTGGCTTTCCTCCCTACAATAGTCCACTAGGAATCAAAAACTTCTTTTAAGGGCAACCTATTAAAGAAAAAATAGCTGTATCATCAGCATAAATAAATAAATAAATAAATAAATAAATAAATAAATAAATAAATAAATAAATAAAGTCATCTGCTGTTGAGTGTAAAAAGGTAAAGGTTTCCACCGCACATTTGTGCAGTCGTGTTCGACTCTAGGGGTCGGTGCTCATCTCCGTTTGTTAGCCGAAGAGCCAGCGTTGTCCGAAGACGCTTCCACAGTCATGTGGCTGGCATGATGTGTGCGGAACACTGTTACCTACCCACCGAAGTGGTACCTATTTATCTACTTGCATTTGCATGCTTTAGAATTGCTAGGTTGGCTAGAGCTGGGGCTAGTGTGGGAGCTCACTCCATCACGCAGGACTAGGGATTTGAACCTCCAAACTTGTGATATTCCGATCAACAAGCCTGGCGTCTTACCAGCTGAGCCACCACGCTCCTTCCATGTGGCGACAAATGAACCCACTTACTGTAAATATTAAAAAAGAAAGGGTGGGCAGAATACAGATGTTTCATTCCTTTCTGAATTGGGATATCAGGAGACAAGTTAGTCACATCTATCACATATTGTAATGTAGTATTGTGAAATCTTGTCTAATGATATTTTCATGCAACATCCTTATTAAGCAAAGTAACCTCCAATCTATGGATGAGTGAAACTACTTCTACCACATTCTTTCTCTGGCAATGGAATCAAAAGCTGATTTTAAATCAATAAAAGTGACATATAAATAGTGGAAGAGGTGTGTCTGTTTTTTCTACTTAAAGGGGTAAGATAACACATTGCCCATAGTTGACCTGCTGTCCTTGAAATCCACTTAAATTGCTAGAACTTTCAGTCTTTATATATTAAGATTATATGCAAGCTTATTGGTCAGCTCAAGGCTTCAGTTCAATCAATTTTGCTTTAATTCATATAACCTTTTTAATTCAGCTTCATTTAAGGTTGGCCTCTGGCCAGATACAACCATTTACTGCTGTTATTTCATCTGGGGCTTAGCCCTCACCTGGTTTCCTTGACTAGTTCCACTCTGGCTAAAGGTAATGGTGTAGGTTTAGTCAATCCTAGGATTTGATGGTCCAAAATGGTACAATTCTTTCTTGCTGCAGACCAGTCTTCTTCTCTTTGAAATTCGAAGAGAACTTAGCTATATACAATGCTTTCTCATATAACTTTAAACCAGGGCTTTCCAAAGTGCCGCCGCTGGCGACATAGCGGCGGCGGTGGCGCGGCGGCGGTGTGCGCATGCACGGCGGCGGCACGGGGGGCGCACGTGCGCGGCGGCGCGGGGGGCGTGCCGCAGCGCGTGCGTGCACGGTGGCATGCGGCGGTACGCACGTGCATGGTGGCGGAGGCAGCGGCAGCAGCCTCTGCTAAAACGCGGAAGCACTGATCCCGCGCCGCTGCCGCCGTGCACGCGCGCACTGCCGCTTCCGGGTGGTGTGGCGACACACCACACTGTGTGTGGCGACACACTTTTGTGTCGCCACACACAGTTTGGAAAGCTCTGCTTTAAACTTTCATTATTAACCCATTAATAACCAATGAGTAAAACCCCCTATCTTAAGTGAAAACCCTGTTTGATCAGGATTATATTCAAGCCAGTGTAGATTTAGTGACAGCTTTTAGATGCTGCAAATCTAGCAACTGTCTCATCATTAGAAATTGGCTATTAGATATTAAAATAAAGTGTAAAAAATAAAAATAAGCAAATATTTATACACATTAACTGGGACTGAGTTTTTCAAGCCACAAGGGACAGGTGTGCCATTGCAGATAATTGTGAGGTCCACAATTAATAGGATGGTTTGGCCTGAAGCTGAGATTTCATCTAAAAGGTGGGAAGAGCTTTTACAGTGAACAATATAGGCTGTCCCAGCTGGCTTTTTGCTTCAACCTATTTCTTTCATCAGTATTCCCACCTGGCCACCATTTGGAATATGCCATCTTCCATCTGGAAATTGTTTAATTAATCAACTAAAAAAATGGTAATGCTCCTGTTAGTGATCAAATTCCCCCAAAGTGCTAAGAAGTAATATTAACTGGCGAACTTCCCCCTGGCCCTCCTATTAGCAATACAATCCAAATGCATAAAGACTGGAACTGTTCTATTACTAACCTGTTTTGGGGGGTTTTTTTAAGGCAAGGCATTGCATAAATCTCTCCAATTATCACTTAGTCTCTTAAGTGTTCCTAGTAAATTATGCACACACTTTATCTTTCATAAACTTCTAGATTGGCTAGGACAGGGGAAACTTTTATAAAATAATAACTTTATTCTATTTTTTTAATATTTATTCCTTACAAGGGAATATATTCATTCTATTTCTCTGTTTTGATGCACAGGAATAGTAATGTCCCACACATGGCCATCACTCTATTCCATTTCAGAAAAAGGAACCAAACATTTATATTACATAGTCATGTAACATAACCACCTGATACCAGCATCAGTTGATAAACTAATACACTGTAAAGGCAAATGCTTTTTTTCCACAGGGAATACATCCACCATTTTGTTCAGTCATGGAGGTTCTATTTTATCTTCTAGTATTGGCCATTTAAAAAAATTTCAGCCATACTTTGCATTGCTTGAATCTAAATTCAACCCACAGACAAAGATGTAAATAATATCCAAATAATTTTGTATATAAAAAGAATATACTGTATATAAAAGAAAATGATAATTTTTTAAAGCAACAAAGATTTTTCTTGATAGATAACAGTAGAAAAAGTAAAACTGCTTTTCTATAAATTAATAAACCTGGAGGTAAAACTCTTTTGTAATATGGTAAGATATTACTGATAAAGGTGGTAAAGGTAAAACAAATATAGAAAAATATTTTCTTTGAAGATGTTAACCTTTTAGTTAGCAAATATAGACACTGTATAAGTGTAATGTAGAAGCAATAATCTTTATACAGATAGGAAATTCACAATGGATACATAGCAGATTTTGTTTTAAATCTCATGTTATAATTCAAAGTTTAATCAAATTAAACCATATCTTATCCATGCTCAGATATTGTCTAGAAAAGCTGTTTTTGAATTGAATCACAATCTATCAGTAAGTTATATACAGTCCACCATTCCTTAAGCTTCCAGAGTAGAGAAATATGGATGTTACATTAAGTTGTGTCCTGTGTAGATTCTGATAGATTCTACATTTCCCTTTCTGCAATATCACTGAGCACCAGAACCTAAATAGCTCCTGAAGCTAATGCACTGTATATAATCATCTAAAGTACAATGGTCCATGAGTTTAATTTCCAGTAGAGGTTTTGTATCTCATGGAAAAGGTCTGGCTATGTATATCTGATGAGTCTTAGTACAGATGAAACCAGTCATGTACTCCTGGTGGTCAATATAATTGATAATATCATACAGGATGTACACTGTATAATTCTTTTTAACAAATTCCCCCTTCAAAGGAGTGGGAGGAAGTCAAGTAAAGCCTCATACATGAAGACATGATGTAATGTAACATCCATGTCTCTACCCTGAGAGCTTAAGAGAAGATGGACTATATATACCATTGTGATCAAATCACAAATCTGTTATATGTCCATGCTAACATGTGCAGGCTGTGAGTTCTTTCTTTACTATCAGTGTTCCAAATCAGTATGAGAGATAAGTGCTTCCATCTGTAGCCATTCCATGGCCATTTGTAGGTTAGTGATCAGGCAGCAAGGGTTTATTGATGCAGTTTCAAATACCATCCTGATTAGAGCTTTTGAAATAACAACTTTTATAATCATGAAAATTTGTTCTGAATGTCTCTGTCATGTATGGCCCAATTCATTTATCTACGACAACAAATCAGTTTCATGGAGGATAAACACCACATTGTGGCCACCAGTTGGACTCTAGGAGGGGGCCCTTTTTTTTTAGATTTTCTTTCCTTCTTCCAACCTTCAAAAAGATAAATTCTTATTGAAAAATGAAAGAGAAGTATTAGGATGCCAGCAGAACTCCAGGCTTTGAAAAATACATAACATAAGGCGATCAACCACCAAAAAAGCAGCTTATTACTGGAGTCGGTTGGAAAAGAAAAGGTAAAAATGAATTGAAGGGTGAAACTACTTTCTCAAACCTCCATGGAGTGATAGAAACATTAATATGTGGTAGGATTATCCCTCTTTTCCCTTCCACCATCTATTCCTATTCTGAAAATAGTTATCAGAACTTTTTCAGACCAATAGACACTTTCAGGTGTCACTGCTTCCCTTCATTCTCTCCTTTCCAACTCTCTGTCATGTAGTCTGACAGTGCAACTTGTGATCCAAAGGATCACCCTACCTTCTATAACACATATTGATGCTAAAGTGAAATTTCTACTTTATGCATATTCTTCACAGCCTTTCTGCCCCATTTTCACCTATTTTATCAAAGGAGAAGTTTTTTAAAAAATGTGATTTTGCTTTCAAATGTCCAAACTTCCAAGCTCCCCGTCATCAAATGCCTAATCCTAATCTTTCATTTGATAATTTTACTGTCAAGAGAATCTCTACACAACATTTACTAATAGGAAGGAACCTGAAAAACATGAATTTCCTTAATACATTTTTTATTATTAAAGAGGAATAAACCAGAAAAATTGGAGACCCTGCTTTAAAAACATCAAGAGATTGATTGCCGATTTACACCAGGCTAAGATTATATAGCATCACCAATGTAATGAACATGAATTTGAGTAAACTCCAGGAGACAGTGGAGGACAGGAAAGCCTGGCGTGCTATGGTCCATGAGGTCACAAAGAGTCGGACACGACTAAACAACTGAACAACAACAACAAGAAAAAGGAACATATCATTTCTAATAAATGGTCATTTTTCCCTGCCCCGTTTTTCTTTTTTTTTAATAAGAATTTTATTAAGTTTCAAGCAAAGATAAAAGTTACAGAAAAACAAAAAACTACAAAGAAAAAAAGAAAAAACTAAGAAATTGAAGAAACACAAGAGAATTTTTTTCAAAATTACAAGAGGTGATTTCTGACTTTTAACAGCAAGGATATACAACAATTTACCATAATCAATCCCTTACTCTATATTAAACCAAAATCACATTATTTATTTATTTATTCTTTCAATTTTTATCCCCAAAGGGGACTCTAGGCAGTTTACAAAAAAGACAATAATAAAATAGATAAAAAGTTATACAATCATCATAAAATACAATAAATTAAATATAAAATCCAAGAGGCGAAAGGTTGTATTTAAAAGTGATTAAATGATTTCTATAAATCATTCCATTAGCACATTATAAAAATCACTAAATACAGTTGCTCCCTCCCCTTATATTAAAAGAAAGAAATATATAAACCTCCTAATCAACTCCCCCCCCAAAGATAACATTTATTTATTTCCTTCCTACTATTCTATACATTCCTGTCTACTATAATAAAGATCAAACTAAAAAAACATATAAATTGTCTGCCATTGTACTTGATAATACAATTTTAATAATCTTGATCATATTATACCCAAACCCAGACATTTATTATTATTTTTTATTATGCCTTAATAATCTTAATCCAAATAATTAAAGATAAATGAAATCAGACAAACTCTAAAAGCAATCCAGATAAATATTCTTAAAGCCTTATCCCACTTCAAAATAAACCAGAGCATTTACATATCCCCACAATGCACACCGAGCTTTTTTCTTAAAAAATTGAACAGCCCAACTACCCACCTCAAAAACTCCGACTTCTCTTCAAGAGACATCCCATACATAATAACCCCTTCTTTTCCATGGTGTTCCATCAGAAGATCAATTTCACGTATGGCTTGCAACTCGATCTCTCCCTTTAATTTCTTCAACTCGACTATCCGATATTTATTTATTTATTTATTTATTTATTTAATTTCTATGACCGCCCACCTCCCCCTCAAGGAGGGACTCTGAGCGGTTCACAGCCACAATAACACTATTAAAATACAATAAAAACAACAGTAAAAATATAAATACAATACAATAAATACAATAAAATCCAAGTGGCAAGTGGTTCTTACACTGAAGCTAAACATATTTAAAATATTTGAGGCGGCTCTAAGAAATCAGCCATACCCAAGCTTGACCACTTTCCTTCTTGCCCCAGGTGAGATCACAGAGCCAAGTTTTTATTTTTTTCCTGAAGTCCAGGAGTGAAGGGGCCTGTCTTATCTCTGGGGGAAGGATGTTCCATAGGGCAGGTGCTGCTGCAGAGAAGGCTTGCCTCCGAGACCCCGCTAGATGGAATTCTTTCATAGAGGGGGTCTGCAGCATGCCCTCTCTGCAAGATCGGGTGGGACGGGATGATGTAATGCAGATGAGGCGGTCCCTCAGATAACCTGGGCCCATGTCATGTAGGGCTTTAAAGGTAATAACTAACACCTTGAATTGGACCCAGAAGCAAATCTTCATCCAGCATGTCAATGGAAGTCCCGATCTCATTCTTAGAAGAGACATTTCTGTTGCTGTTAAAATCCTCAGTTTCATCCCCAACATCCCCAACCAGATGACACATTTTAGACCTCATATTTTCCACAATGTCCTGAATGCCTTGCATAAAAACTTAGTAGGAATCAGAAATAATCTATTTAATATCTCGATGGAAGTCAGAGAAAGTCTGTTTAAAATCCTCCATGTCTCACGCAGTAGATTATGGCAACCCCTAGAAGCTTATTTCTAATATAATAAAATTTCTAATATCCATTCCTCACCCTTCTTACCGGGCTTTGAAGGGCCATTTAAAATTGATTTTTCAGGATGTCTTTGGAGCATATAAAAAGTTAGCCTAAATCCAGGATTGTCTCTCCTTAGGTACTTACCGGAATGATGCAATGTTCTGTAAGCTGCTTTTTGGTGGCATAGAAGGCCAAGTAAATAATAAGGCCAAAGCAGATGGACTTTGGAGGAAAGACTTCACCAGAAGTCTTACAAGATAGGATAGACTGATAGACCAATTAAACCTGTGAGACAGGACCTTCTACTTGTGTCTGAATACCCTTGAAAGCAGAGTCACAAGTTGGTATTCCAACACCAGCTCATTCACCACATAAATGCCTTGTAAAATTTTGGTTCCCAGCAACATTAAATGCTGTTGGCTTCCCTTCAGGCAATCATATATTCAGCTCTACTGTATGCGAATATGCTTTTCCTCTGCAGGTGTCATGACAGTGATATTGTTTATTATCCTGCCTTTATTTTTGGTCAGCTCAGGGCGGCGTACATACCTAATGCTCCTGTCTTCTATTTTTCCTGCAACAATTCTGTGAGGTGTGTTGGGCTGTGAGAGATTGACTAAAGCTCACAATCTCCCAGTTTCTAGTGGCTAGCCGAGCACCTTAGCCACTATATTAAACAGGCTCCATATCATGTGAGATGTAGGATAAGGTGGGGTTTAGATTATTCACAACACACAAGTATTGAGCACTTTTGATACTCAACATGTCAACATAATTTAAGATACAGTGCTGATGAATATACAGTAGCTACTTTTTTTTTTACTTTGAAATTGGATTGTATTACCATTTGTGTGTGTTTTTTTCATTCCAATTGTGTAGTTCTGTGATTTTATATTAGAATACATCCTGTGTACTTTTATTTAAAAAAGCAAAACTGGGAATATTTATTTATTTAACCTCCTACCTTTTCTTTGAGAGCTCAAGGTGGCATATATGATGATGTCCTCTGTGTGGTAAATTGAGTTTAGAGAAAGTGATTGGCCCAAAGACACCCAGGGAGCTTGATGATCAAGTGGGAACTGAGCCTGGTTCATAACCCTAGTTTCTTGTTCTGTGCAAATCCATCAGTTGGATTGAAGAACGTAATTGTCATGATATATGACAAAAATGATGCAGCTGTGTGTAATAAATGTTGAGCCAACACATGTCACGAAAAAGCTGCTTTGAAACTTTCTGCAGATAAGGTACCCATCTAAAATACGATGATAGTTGCCCCACTATTATCTTATGGATTATGAAATCAAACACTGATCTGTGCTTAGAGATTCATGGACCTGCCATTCATCTTTTGATAAACTTAGAAAAACTTCCATCGTTTTTACAAAAGTAAGAGAGATTCTGGCTGCTAATCTGTGAACAGTGCCTACAAATTAATTCAAGCATGATAAATGACACAACTTTGCTTCTTAGGAGCTGTTTGTACAGCTTTGCTGCATCAAGTGAGCAGCAACTGCTATGAGGTAAAACCCACAGGCAAAAGAACTAACTTTCTTTCCCATAATAGATCAAGATGAAGGAATATCAAACGCATCAACTCCAAGTCCAGCTGATGATTTTTCAATGAAATTCTCATTCTGAGAGCCTCAATCTCATATGGTGTTTCTTCTGCAGTGCTTGTGATCTAATATAATAGGATTTGGATATATAAGCATTTTCTGAACTTGGTAATGCTTGATGTAGGCACCTGACAGAGAGGCTAGTGGCTGGAAGCCACTGATGAACACAGCCAGTCTATTGCAGTGGCTTTTAAAAACCAGGAGCTATTCATCCCAAATGTTTCAGCAGATTTTTATTCACCTTGGTCTCTAACATTTTCCCTGTGTGAGCCAATTAATCACAGAAATATGACTCATAAGAAACAAATAAGAAAATAAAACCTAAAGTTTACAAGATATATTCATTTATGGTCCAAGCTTCATACTTTTCTATTGTTATACCAAGATACATAGGAAGTAAACAAAGAAAGTGGAGTGTCATGATTTGATTTTTAAAAAAAACAAACAAACGAACAAAAAGCACCTGGATTTACAGGTAGGGCTAAACCATAGTTATTTTTGCCATGTTACTAATAGCTCACAGGTTCAAAGGTTCACAGCCACAACATGTTTTACAGCAATATGAGAATGTAGTTGTTGTGTTAATTGTAAATCTTCCAGACATTTTATTGTATGGATTGCACTGTAGAAAATGTCAAAATGGAATTGTGTGTGTTCTGTCTTTCATGTATTCCAAATCCATAATTGTAGTCACACATCATTTAATAATTATAACCTCAGATTATCTCACACAGACATGTTGAACATTTGGAACATTATTTTATACAGACTTCTTAATCACTGCATAACTGTAACATTGGTTTCTTCTATATATACTGTAAATGAGCCACCACAAAATATCCTGCTGTTATTTATAACAACACTGCACTTTTTTTTGAAGTCATGTTAGAGACATAATTTCAGATTAAAATACAAAGAGATTTAACTATGCAAGTAAAGTTCCAGTGAAGAACTTTTGGTTTTGACTAAAGTGGACTTCTCTTAAAAAAGAAAAAAAAAACTTTAAAATGAAAAGGGGTACAGCATTATTTATCTCTCACCTGTCAAAAATGACATGTTGAATAGTACTAATGAGCTATTTCGTTTTTTCAGCATTTCACTTAACTATAAGCTTTTCCTCCTTTTATTTTCTAGCACAAGTGTTCAAAGAATGTAGCCCATGGGCACATGGTCCCAAAATTCCCAGAGTGGATGGGGCCAAACTTCAGTTTCTGGGATGCCATTGTTCTATTTTGAGCAGTGGATTCAAGGAATAAAATAGGCTTAAAACTACTCCAAATGCAAGGAAGTCTCTGATGACTTCCATCTTGCTTTTCTATGTGTTAAAACGAGAAAAAAGCTGCAATGTTTTCTCTTTTCTTTTATTTATTGGTAGAGGATGCTTTAACACTGAGATAGATTCTACTGACTAAAAATGAAGGAAAAGTGTCAATTGGCCCATTTATTTTTAAAGGCCAGCCCTCAGCATACTCTGCAAAGTCTGGTGTGTCCCCTCAGGTGACAGAAGTTATGACTTCCTGTTGTCAGCCCTGCCATGTAGCCCAAACCAAGAAATCAATTGCACAAGAAGGAACAAACTACTTGTATTAATATTGGTCATAGTAACAGAATCTTGAAGTCTGACTGTGCTTTACTACCCTTCCCACTTATATTGATGTGTATTAGGGAGGTGTCTCTCTAAGCCACTTGCACATAACATACTCTCTACATCTCTAATAGCACTCTCTAGATCATGTTACTAGAAAATAAAGAGCTTTAGCTTGATTACTTGCTTTCTTTGTTGTGCTACTGTTTCCATGTCAGTAAAGGCATCCATGGACTTTGGTCAAAAAGTCAAGATGAAGACCATGATGGTGCAATTGAAGCTCCATCCATTTTATATGTGGATCTCTCATGATAACAGTAAACACTTCCTTTGTGCCAAAATAACCTTTTATTGTCAGTGTTCTGAGGTCAGAAATATTTCATCTCAAATACTTCATAGAGGAAGAACAGAAATTTTTCCAGCCCACAAAATAATATTATAGTATTATTATATATTAGTATATAATTATATTAATATATTATATATTATATATTATAATATATTATATTATAGTATTATATATTATTATTATATATAGTATTATTATATAGTATTATTAGAGCCACAAAATAATATTATAGTATTATTATATATTATTATATTAATATATTATATTATATTATTATTATGTAGTATTATTAGAGCCAGTTTGGTCTAGTGGTTAAGGCAATGGGCTAGAAACCAGGAGTCTGTGAGTTCTAGTCCCGCCTTAGGCATGAAAGCTGGCTGGGTGACCTTGGGCCACTCACTCTCTCTCAGCACAACTCACCTCACAGGGCTGTTGTTGTGAGGAAAATAAGAGGAGGAAGGAGTATTAGGTATGTTCGCCGCATTGAGTTATTTATAAAAATAATAAAGGCGGGATAAAAATTAAATAAATAAATAATAAACTGTTACATATGTGCATATCCTTATAAAATAGTGGATCAATATATATAATATACACACTTTTTATTATCAGAACAATTTCTTGGGAAAGACTAGTAAATTTGTTTTTTTTAAAAAAAAATCCTAGTTTTAGTTTATTTATACTAATTATTTTGCTCCTTTTTATCCTTTTTTCCTTTTTAAATATCTCCTTTAGTATCTTTTTGAGAGCCAGTTTGGCATAATGGTTAAGGCATCAGGCTAGAAACTGGGAGATGGTGAGTTCTAGTCCTGCTTTAGGCACAAAACCAGCTGGGTGACTTGGGGCCACTCGCTCTCTCTCAGCCCTGGGAAGGAGGCAATGGCAAACCACTTCTGAAAAGCCTTGCCATGAAAACTGAAGGGACTTGTCCAGGAAGTCACAAGGAGTCAAAAACTGACTGGAAGGCACAAATATATGTATGTATGTATGTATGTATTTTTTTAAAATAAAAAATAATCATAATACTAATGTGTATACCAATTTATATGCAAATTCCATCATCTTAAAAAAAAATTATATGCAGATTCCATTATAGTAAAAACAAAATTATGAAATTAAATCATGTCACATAAACGTTATCCTCAAAATACAACTATACAGTAAATTAAACTGGAAAGCATGTACTACTTCTTCCAGTCTATCTGATGATTTATTGTTTGTTTGTTTGTTTATTTATTCATTTATTTATTTTCTATCCCGCCTTTACTATTTTTATAGATAACTCAATGTGGCAAACATACCTAATACTCCTTCCTCCTCCTATTTTCACCACAACAACCCTGTGAGGTGAGTTGGGCTGTGAGTGTGTGACTGGCCCAAGGTCACCCAGCTAGCTTTCATGCCTAAGGCAGGACTAGAACCAAAAGAAAAGAATATTACTCACCTCAAAGCAGGATGAAACTGATAAAAGGCAGCAGAATCTCAGGCCATGTAATTGATGAATTGCAGATCCAATAAGGAAAATGCAACAAAGTAACTAGGCAAAAGCTGCAGGCATTTCCTTCCTTAATTAAAGACACACATATAATGTTCATCAATGTTCCATCACTTGTTAACATAGAAACCTTACCGCTTTCCAGAGCTGCTGCCACTTCAGAGAACTACAGTCTTTCTTAACAAAAAAACAATTCCATTTATACAGATAACAATATTCTGGTTTTCCTGCTAAAAAGCCTATAAGCAAATCAGAGCCTAGAATTTTCTGTTCCACAGTTCATAATCCCTGTAAATGACCTCACCTTTTTATTGTTGCCTGTTTCTCTTCTTTTATAAGCTAGAATCCAACATTCACAACCCTCAACTACCACAGCCTTGTGCCAGAAAATTTGAGAAACAAATACCTGGGCCCAGGATTGGAAACAATCAGTGTTCATTCCATTGCCAAAAAAGCGCAACTCCAAGGATTGCTCCAGTTACCGCACAATTGCCCTCATCTCTCACACTAGTAAGATTCTCCTTAAGATCATATAATAACATCTGGTTTTAATTTGAAAGTGAATTACCAGATGTCCAAGCTGGCTTCAGAAGGGGTCATGGCACTTGTGACCATATTGCAAATCTATGCTGGATCATGGAAAAATCTCAAGAATATCAAAAGAACATCTACATCTGCTTTATTGACTGCAAGAAAGCCTTTGATTGTGTCGATCGTGACAAACTGATTAGAGCCCTAGAAGACCTACTGGTGCCAATACATCTGGTCAAGTTGGTGCAGTCGCTGTACACAAATCAATAAGCCACCGTGTGAACACCACATGGAGACACTGATTGGTCCAATATAAAGAAAGGAATATGGCAAGGTTGCATTCTACTTTTCTTATTCAACCTGTATGCCAAAGTGATCACGAGGAAGCTGGAACTTGAAGAATCAAAAATTGGAGTGAAGATTGGAGGAAGGAACATCAACCATCTTCAATATGCTGAAGACACAACTCTCCTCTCAGAAACCAAAGAAGACCTGAAACATCTGATCAAAAGGATCAAAGAACAAAGTAAGGAATTTGGCCTCTTTCTGAACATCAAAAAGACCAAGCTCATGACCACTGTGAAGAATGGAAATGTCAAAATTTCAATTGACAATGAAGAGATTGAATGCGTGCAAGAATTCACTTTTCTGGGATTGCAGATTGATCAAAGCAATGAATGCAGTCCAGAAATAAAGTGTTGAATCACATTGGGTCATACAGCAATGGTGAACATGAATCGAGTATGAAAAAACAAGGACATCAGCCTGGACACTAAATTCAGATTAGTCCACACAATCATGTTTCCCATAGCTACCTCTGGTTGTGAAAGTTGGACCATGAAAAAAATAGACAGGAGGAAAATTGACTTGTTTGAGCTGCGGTATTAGAGAAGGCTCCTGCACATTCCTTGGTCAGCAAAGGTGACAAACAAGCAAGTACTGGAGTGTATAAAACCAGACATATCACTGGTGGGCAAAATCACAAAATTCTGCCATACTTATTTCAGCCATGTCATGCGATCAAACTCACTGGAAAAGGCAGTTATGTTGAGAATGGCCAGTAGTAAACGAGGCCACCAAAAAACATGGTGGCTTGACACCGTCAAAGCCGATACCAGCCAGAGCATGAAACAACTAAAAGAAGCCATACAATATCGGAAAATGTGGAGAGAGCTGGTCCATAGAATCTCTGAGAATCTGACATGATTGAATGGATATCATCATCATCATCATCATCATCATCATCATCATCATCATCCATTTCTTTAATACAACATGACTTTCCTCCCCAGAGTTGTGCTCCATTCTTTGCCAGCCACAACAGGTTTTGTTCTTGCAGCCAATGTTTTATTCTGTCAGTGCTTGGCACTGTGCCCTGTAATGAAAAGACTTTTTAAACATTTCTTTCCAGCTGTTTTCTTTCGAGCAGTAGCATTGGAGAAAGAAGTGCTATATATACTTCCTTGAGTTTAGAGGTGTCTGCAGGGTGAATCAAGATGGCGGTCATGGCCATGTGAATGAATTCCTCCCCCTTTGGGACATGCAACAGCATTACATGCATGTAAAAAAGGGGTGTAGCTTCACAAATCTGGTTGGGACCTCCATCTTTATTTTTTTGACCCACCCCTTGATTTTCGGAAGAACAGAAAGACTATAAATCTAACATAATAAATAAAAATGCATGCAAACACTCAGTTGAATAGGTGTAAGTGTTCCCATAAAATGACCAACCAAGTGGAGTTAAATTTTATGTAATATTTGGACTTTCTGGGAATAAATTTAACTCCAAATAAATTGACTGAGTTAATTAATCCTTTTGTGATATTTTCAGAACATGAAGTTCTCCCACACTAAACCAGTTAGATATTTTGTGGGAACAGGATGAGAGTAGATTAAACCTTAGAAGTTTTCCATAGTATCAGAATTTTGCTTGGAAACAGAAAGAGAACCTCTGTATAAATACTGTATACAATACACTTAACCATGTCAGTTATAAATGCAACTGTGAATATACATAAGTTGTTAAACTTGGTTAATTATAATCTTGATTAGATTGTTGTGATTTAGTGTGTTGTCCTTATGGTTAGTTTATAGTTTGATGTATTGCACAAACCCAAACTACAGTTTAAATGATTAAATAAATTTAAATATGGTTAAACTGATTATTTTGTGAACATAGCTTGTGCTGGGGCAGGCTATGGCGGCTGAGGCTTCCAGGGGTGGTTGTGGCTTCATGCTGCACTACATCTCAGGGGCTTTTTGCAGCCCCAAAGCTGTGGCATGCCAAGAAGCCCCTGAACCACAGTGTGGCAAGCAGCCCCAGAGGTGAGCGTTTCAGGGGCTGTGTGGTACCCCACAAGGCAGGGTGCAGTGTGGCCAAAAAGGCAGAGATGGGAGGCAAGATAGGTTGGTGGGGAGAGTTGAAGCACCTCTGTGGTCTTAAGTGCAGACAGGCTGCCAAGTGCCTGAATTTTGATCACGTGACCGCAGAGGCCCTACAATGGCTGTAACTTTGGGGACCAGTGGTAAGGCCATTTTTTCCAGCACTGTCATAACTTTTAACAGTTGCTGAATGAATGGTCATAAGCCGAGTACTGCCTGTATCCCAAAAATAATGCATATCTAAACTCTTAATCATCTTTATTCAGTGGATGCAAACATTGCAATTATATTATTGGCAAGACCTCAGGAACATCTGTATTGAAAAATCAACTGGTTATGGATTCCAGACGTCATTTCTATTTTCAAAATGAAATATTAAATTGTGTAACTTTTTAAATCAGCAACAAGACTACAGCTGAGTTAGGTATCTTTTCTGCCTGTAAGACACCACAGCAGCTCCCTCGAAGATGCCTTGCCTTGCTTGTGTTTTTGAAGACTATTTAGCTTTTCCTTTTCTTTCCTGCTGGGAAGATGGTCTGCTGCCAAACAAAGGTCTGCTCTCTGGCACCAACTTGAGTTCCATTAATAACTCTGGACTTTTAAGGGCTCTAAAGGAAATCTTAGAAAATAGAAATGATTGCTGTTGTACCCTATGTTCAAAAATGGACTTACCTGCCAAAATAAAACCAAAGCTAAACTTGGAGGTGTAGTATAAGAGAACATAAGGAGATTCTTCTATGTTCTTCTGTGTGTTTGTGTGTGTGTGTTTTGGGGGGAGCATGAAGAGGAATTTTTGTGTGCATATTTTGCATGTCTCTGTATTTTTCTTATATCATTAGTTTAATTTCTGTGAAATAAATTTGGGGGGCTACTGTAGGTTCAAAATTTTCTGCTTGCAACTCAGAGTCAACTTTCATGGTGTTAGGTTCTTTGGCAAATTAATTGTTAAAAAACTCTACCAGTTTGATTTCTTGTAACTGGCTGTCTTTTTTATAATCATACTATCCCAGCATTTTTTTATTTTTATTTATTTATATATCAAATTTATTCACCACCCATCTTATTCAGACAGCAAGATACAGTAGTCATTTTGCCAGAGCATCCATTACACACTTACAAATCAAGCCCACCAAGGCAGAAGGTTTTAGAGAACCATGCTGTTAGATATAATAAAAATATACTATATAGAGATAATTTTAGAAGTAAAATCAAAGAGGAAACCACTTAGCTTCTGTAATTATAGACTTTCAAATATAATCTAATTTTTTTACACTGAGCAATGGCTGTTTGACAGCTATAGTTCAGCTAGACAACATGTGGCCTGTAAGTCCAATGGCTCTCTGAGCTTTATCATGGTCATTGGACCCATCTCATATCCTTCCAAATTTCAGCATCAACTGTATTGCTGAATTTCAAGATATTTCAAAATAGTTTCAAGCTATTGAAGGACTTAAACTTAGGGAGGTGTATGTATTTAAGACTTATGTATGAACTTTATATATAGTTAAATTTCAGGAAGAGGTATTTACTTTTCAGATTGTACTTTTTTCTTCTCAAACTTCCTACAAAATTACAAGATGGTTAGGGTATGTGTTGGTTGATTTTACAGGAAGTAAAGGTGGTTTGTAGTTGTTTATTTTTGGTTTTAAAAAGAGGAATTGAGCAATAGTGACTAAAATACATACAGTTTGAGAATGTGCCATCCTATTATTCACTTTTGTATCATTCTTCTAGTCTTCTAGGAAACACCTGGCTGTGCACCGTGAGAGGCAAAATAGCTGTTTTGTTCACTCAAGCCTTGTTGATTTGTTGAACCATTTATTACAACTACATTCTGAGTTATTTCAAATGAATTGATCAGAAATTCATAAAGGATCTAGACAGCAAACAAGAACACCTGAACTTCATCTTAATTCTGGAGAGAAAGAAATAAGTCTGCTTTTCCTCATTTGAAGGATGCTGTTTTATGCAATTATACTTTTATGATGTGGATTATTAAGTATATTCTGTTAAGTAGTCTTTATTTATATACCTGGGGTCTGAAATGAGATGAATGGGATATGTATTCATCAGATATTTATGCTTACAAAATAAATACTTCCATATGCAAATATAATATATATGTAAAAAAAGAGAATAGCATTTTTTTTAAAAAAAAAGTTGAAGCTTTTTCTGAAGCAAATTTGCAATAGCCATTACATCCCTTAATTTATAGATGGTTTAGGAAGTATTTATTGTCTTCAAAAATACCATTCCAAAATTGATTTTATGGATGAAATGACCTCTAGTAGACTGATGTTTTGTTATTTGTGTTTAAAAATAATATAACTTTCTGTTTCTTCTGTCTTTTTGGAAATCTTTAGGTTTAATTGCTTTTCTTCTACTCTTCACTCCTTATATTGCTTGTAAACATTTTTAGCAACTTGAAGTGTTTTGATGTTTATCTCAAATCACATCACTGCACAGATTAAAGCAGACATTTGATTATACCAGTGAACCTGTTATAAGACTTAAGCATCAACTTTTTAATCAATTTTGCAGAAAGAAAGCAATAAAGACTCTGAAAAGAAAGTTCATACTGGAGCACTTAAGCCTTTCCCTGTAGATATCTCCAATCCTTTATTTAAACAATTAAAGAATATTATCTAACCATTTTTGTCTTACACTTGGTGTTTCATTTTAGCATCAGTTACTGTGACAATATTACCACATTAAGAAAGATGCTAAGCACTTTACAAGACTGAGCAATTAATGCCTATTCTTATCAATGAAAATATAGGCTACTTCTTCCAATCTAGCTGAAACTTCACATAATCCTATATAAGCCTCCAGGCTGCATAACTGGTGCATTAGAGCTGAAAATGAGATGGAGGATATCTAATACAGCCCTGGTAATCCTGCCTAGAGCTGAAATGGCTGTGGAGGCTTGTAGCATCCAGAAATGCTGTGATTAAAAGCTTTTTTTTCTTCTTTCTCTTTTTTTAAAGTAGCTATTGGATATTAGACAAAATTACTTTTTTTTTCTTCAACCATTTTAAACATTAACAAAATAAGATGATAGATTACATAATGGAAATACTCCAACACACCTTCAATATAGATTATGTCTGAGGTATTTCAAAGATAGGAGAATGAATTTCAATTCTCCAGACACTGAAAGTTATGCAGGAATTGGTTTACTCAGCTTAAGACTCACAAACAACATGGGTAAATTCATTTATTTACTGCAGACAAGAATTAAGTCATATATATACAGAAGATCTCTACTGTAGTACACAGAAGTCAAAGCCTATATATAGGTCTATGCTCCTAGGATGAAATTGTACGGCTTTCCTTGTGCCTTTCCAAGTCAGTGTATATTTTGGCTATTATTTTGAGAAAATCCTGGTCTATGGGCACAAAATAGTTTTCTCTAACCTGGAGTTGCTGGTTCCTGTCCCACCAACTTCATACCCTTCAAATCTGATTCAAGCAAAGAATAGAGGGACCCATTTGTCATTTCTTTTTATGCATGTAATATTCAAACAATTAATAAAAAAAGAAAACTGAGTTAAACTGATTGGCTTATTGCAAAAGGGTGCAAGTATTCTCATCAGGTGACATTGTTTCTGATGCAAGCTAGATTTTATTTTCATAAAGTTATGGTACTTTCTTCAGGCAATTTGCTATGGAACTACAATGAAAGTTATTGACATTTAAATATACTGTATATACATAGAGTTAATTCATTTTACTTTGGTGGTTTGGTGGATGTCTAGAGATCAAATTCTTTTTAGCCATAATGGGTTTATAAAAGGCTTATAGAATAGGTAAAGAAATAGAAAAGCTTTAAGTAGTGATGACGACTTAAGATCAAGAGATAAACTGAAAGCCTGTTAAGCACTGAACAAGGTAATATGCTATATGAGGATTTATCCTTTGGCATATAAACCTCATAAGCAAAATTAATTGTGATAAACCATCTACTGTGCATAAATTTGTGCTTCACATTGTCATAAAATGCCAGTACATTCCCCTGTATAAATCTGTACAAGGAAACAAAATATATTTGCACAAATTAGGTTATTTTATTTCTGTGTTAAGAGAAATGTAAAATTTCTGATAAAGGACCTTTCTAGATTGTTTCATTGCACAGAGGATGCACAGTCATAATGACATTAAAGTAGTGTACTTGGAATGGCTGAATTGCTGCCATAAGTGCTTCAAGGTGGAAACTTCCCAGCACTTAACATTCAAAAAGTGCTGTGTATCCATTCCACCTTTCCTTCCTTCATGGATTTCTTTGTTGAAAGAATGAAAGCAAAGAAAAAAATGAAAAAAACAGTGGGGAGACCATGAAATGGTAGATAGATGGCAATATCTGCACCCCTTCTAATATTCTTTAACTAAACAAGTCTAGAAACAACCAATGGCTACTAATTTTGATGACTATCTACAAAATCTCAGGCAGTGCATCTTTAAAATACTCGCCCTCCTATTCTTCTATGTGTGCTTGTAAGTTTTTTAAGTGCACCTGAATGGCCACTGTGTGACACAGATCCTAGCCTGGGCTGGTCATTGTCATGATCTTACATTCTTTTGTTCTTAAGTACTTTTAAACAACAAAATGAAGATCATTTGGAAGAAGGAATGACAACTAGAATGAAAAATATTTCTACATCTTTGTCTAGCAATGGACACCATTTCATTTAACTTCCTGTCTGCTTGGTTCCATGATGGAATTATGGGGCTTGGAGAGTGTTTTACTAAGGACATGAATTTTTGTTTGTCTTCTCAATTTGCCTGCATCCTCTTCCACCAACTTTTTTCTGACTACTTTGACTGAGACTAAAGGCACAGTGCTTGTTGGCCATCAGACTTTTCTTCTATTTCTTCATTTTCTGTTTCCTTCTGCATCTACGTTAATGTATAGCTGGTGACACCAGTCTATCCTCCAGTATATCTCATCTAAAGAGTCCAATGTTTTAATTTTAATTCCAATTATGAGTACATATTTTTGTTTCTCATTACTGTTCAAGTGTCATTGTCCCTAGCATGTTCCATCACTGCCATCTGCAGCTAAATAAAGCTTGTTCTAATTACAGGGTTATAGTAATATTTTTATATTATTGTTTATAGTCACTATTACATAGATGTCAAGTTAAATTACCTTTGGCTACCATTGTTTTCACTTCTGCTGATGAAAGATACAACTACTAGTGTCTTGTCTACAGCAAATATTGTGTAACATAGCTTTAATATATTCTTGATATAGAATTTGAAATATATTGTTATTCTAATTACTAGGTCATAACTGGCTTTTTGATCACTACCCAATGAACATACTCTCAATAATGCTTTCCTGCTATCTCAGATATTTGGAATGCAGTGAAGAGTGAAGTTTTAGAGTGAAGTTTCCATTTTGATTTTCTATCTCCTTGTAGTCCCTTTTCTATTGATAGACCACATTTCCTCAATGTATTTTTCCCATTTCTATTTAAAGTTCAGCATTCTTGAATCTCTAAGAGTATATATTGGCTCTCCAAATACTGTAATGGGGTTTGGAAGTATGGTCTATATCATCCATACCTCCTTGCAAAGAACAACTTCTGAAAACATGTCAGAAGGTACCATATCATTACCTTCCTACAAAAAGTGCAGGAACATGGAGAATAACTAAACATATAATAATAATTAAAATAATAATAGGGTAATTTTGTGGATTTGAGTAGTAAAGTATACTTTTTCTGTTTGAAGAAAGGTCATAATTTATATTAATTTGTGGGAAGTTTTATTTTAAAGAATGGCATACAGTAGAAACAACTGATTCTATTAGGAAGTCCCATAACCAATTTCTGACATGATTAAATTCACACTGTTGCAAAATGAGACAATGTAATCAGCATTCTGTATTCTAATTACATCTATCTGATCTTATAATATTTCAGAGATTGTTTATATCCCTAGGCCTTCTTATCTTGATGTAGTGTAAAATAATTGCTAAAAATAATCAGGTAATGTATTTCTTTTACTCTGACAGGTACAGCATTGTGAGAATAGCAAAGTTCAGAGACCATTGTCAGGAAATTATTATTAAAAATATCAAGCAAGTGAAGAACACAAAGCAGGGGAAATGGCAATGATTAAGGGAAACTAATATATTTAGTGCCAGATGCAACATAAGAAGGACATCACTGTGGATCTAGGAGACCAGCAGGGGTGATGACAAACTAAAATATGTAAAAAGAATACAAGTTGAATAATAATTCTACATTTCTCTTCTCTTCCCAGAAGAAGGTGATGACAAACCACAAACCATTTACAGCTAAACTTTGCAAGTACAATTTAAAGCCAGGTAATTGCCTGACATTCAATTGTGAGCAATGTCGTCCTCCATCTTTATTGATAAGTCTCGCAGCTGAAGCTATGGCTAGTGCTTTAACCATTTTTTTTCCTCCTGAACACCAACTTTCAGCTTCAGAGCAATTCTGAGCATATATGGGTATGGAGATGATACAAATTTAACATGTTTGTAATACTACATTATTCTTATTACCATATGCAGTAGGTCCTAATTCCTAGAATTAAGGAAGACCTTACAAATATTAGTAGCCATGCTTCCTTTCTTTTTCAGTCACACAAACTAGCAGCTGGTCTGAATCTAGCTAGTGAGCCTTTGGAAACTAAAACCTTTTATCTTCTTTTCTTCCATCATCTTCAATCCTACAAGGATCCTCTGTAATAAGTAGATTACATCCTCTGCTGATCTTCTTCCACTTCAGAACTTTACCCCTGGATTGTACCTTTGAACATTTCATGGATTTTGAATTAGTCATGTACGAATGAGCCTTAAGCAATGCAAACACTGTCTAATCAATTTTAGGATCAATGGTCACCCTTTCTCTGGATTGAAACCAACAGTCCATCTTCACCAGCCACTGGAATTTCTTAAGCTCATTTTAGCCATTGCAGCTGCCTTCCTTTTCTATGACAACTATATCCTATAAAAATCTAAATTAACACCTTCTCTCAGCTTCCTATCAGCAAGTGGATGTAAATTGTTTTGTTTGGGTGTATACATGGATATCTGGTTATGTGAAGAACTAGCAAAGAGCCATCCCTGAAGACAGACTCTTTACCAATACTTTCTAAACTGTAATTGATTTGCAAATATACATGTTATTTTTATACACTATTAATATCCCATCAGACATTCTAAATCAAATGCTACCTCATTAGGTCTTCTCAGAGAATAAAAGCATTCTAAACATGATTTTAGGGAATAGTCGATATTCCCTTAAATCATTCCCAATATCATCAATAATTTGCTCTTTGTTTAAACTTCAGTGTATTTTCTTCCTTTTCTTAGGAACATAAAATATATCTTTACATGATCTTTTGCTCAATTTTGTTTTATTTATTTTGTCAACATAACTTTAAGGCTAAATTCAAGCTAATCCAACCAGAAGAAAGAACACATATACTGAATTTCCAAAAGTCAACTTTGGTACATTATTCAATTAATGGATTGTTTAGCTATATTTAGCTATAATTAATTAGATATTGTACTGACATCAGCTATTTTGTCACTTTTTAAACAGTACTTGACTTAAAATATTACCTGTATATATTCCACACTTACAGTATTTAAATATTGCCAGAGGATCTATATCCTCACAGACTGGAAATTCACTTAAGTAGATGCAGGGTTCTAGGGCTTTATAAGATCAGAAGCTGGATTGGAACATCCTAAGCTACTCATGTCTGTAAACATTGAAAGTCTTCTAATGGAGCAGAAGAGAATCACTGTGAAGTGGAGAATATTTATGGCCCTCCAGATATAACTGAAATACAAATACCAGCATCTTTCATCATTAGTCATTTTGGATTAAGCTTTTGGGAATTTTAGTTCAACAACAGTTAGGACCAAAAGCAGGTAATATGATGTTTGTGAAGAATATAAATCTGTTTTAACAGCTGTAGCTTAAGCATTCCACCATGTTCTTCCAGCATCTAACACTCTGGTTTCTGTAACTGAAATCAGGAATTATAGGTGTAAATTCATAGTTACCCATGGACTCCTCTCACTTTCATGGCATTAACCATTTCTTTTCTCAGCATTAATGTCTTTACCTCACTCTCTTGGTATTGATGTCCTACTTATTAGCAACAACACCTAGATCATTTTTTAAATTTATTTATTTATTTATTTGTTTAAGTATTTATTCAATTTTGCCAGCAAATTTGGAAAACACAAGAATGGCCATCAGATTGGAAAAAATCAACTTATATCCCCATACCAAAAAAGGGAAGCACTAAAGAATGTTCAAACTATCGAACAGTGGCACTTATTTCACATGCCAGTAAGGTAATGCTCAAGATCTTGCAAGGTAGACTCCAGCAATTCATGGAGCGAGAATTGCCAGATGTACAAGCTGGGTTTAGAAAAGGCAGAGGAACTAGAGACCAAATTGCCAATATCCGCTGGATAATGGAGAAAGCCAGGGAATTTCAGAAAAACATCTATTTCTGTTTTATTGACTATTCTAAAGCCTTTGACTGTGTGGATCATAACAAATTGTGGCAAGTTCTTGGTGGTATGGGGATACCAAGTCATCTTGTCTGCCTCCTGAGGAATCTGTATAACGACCAAGTAGCAATGGTAAGAACAGAGCACGGAACAACGGACTGGTTTAAGATTGGGAAAGGAGTACGGCAGGGTTGTATACTCTCACCCTACCTATTCAACCTGTATGCAGAACACATCATGCGACATGCTGGGCTTGAGGAATCCAAGGCTGGAGTTAAAATCGCTGGAAGAAACATTAACAATCTCAGATATGCAGATGATACCACTTTGATGGCTGAAAGTGAGGAGGAGTTGAGGAGCCTTATGACGAAGGTGAAAGAAGAAAGTGCAAAAGCTGGGTTGCAGTTAAACCTCAAAAAAACCAAATTATGGCAACGAGCTTGATTGATGACTGGCAAATAGAGGGAGAAAAAGTGGAGGCAGTGACAGACTTTGTATTTCTAGGCGCAAAGATTACTGCAGACGCTGACTGCAGCCAGGAAATCAGAAGACGTCTACTTCTTGGGAGGAGAGCAATGGCAAATCTTGATAAAATAGTTAAGAGCAGAGACATCACACTGACAACAAAGGTCCGCATAGTTAAAGCAATGGTATTCCCTGTAGTAACCTATGGCTGCGAGAGCTGGACCATAAGGAAGGCTGAGCGAAGGAAGATAGATGCTTTTGAACTGTGGTGTTGGAGGAAAATTCTGAGAGTGCCTTGGACTGCAAGAAGATCAAACCAGTCCATCCTCCAGGAAATCAAGCCAGACTGCTCACTTGAGGGAATGATATTAAAGGCAAAACTGAAGTACTTTGGCCACATAATGAGAAGACAGGATACCCTGGAGAAGAAGCTGATGCTAGGAAAAGTGGAAGGCAAAAGGAAGAGGGGCCGACCAAGGGCAAGATGGATGGATGGTATTCTGGAGGTGACGGACTCAACCATTGGGGAGCTGGGGATGGTGACGGCCGACAGAAAGCTCTGGCGTGGACTGGTCCATGAAGTCACGAAGAGTCGGAAACGACTGAACGAATAAACAACAACAATTTATTCAATTTATATAGCCACCCATCTCAGATCAGTGACTCTGGGCGGCTAACAATAATTATTTGCCCATCATATTATTTGCACATCATCTACACTTGAATGGGAGTTATTCCTCTTCCCTCCATAGAATCCTTGAGGTATAGAATTTACAGTAATTCTGTGAATGCTGATATGATTAGCAGGTGAATGAAGTAATATATTTTCCTTGGTTTCCTCCTGCACCAATTTGCAGAAAACTTTCTCTTCCTTCCGTTAAGTAGTATTTGCAAAATAATGGCCCATTCTATAAAATATGAAATTGTGAAGTTGCTATATCTGCTTTTTTTTTTTTAAAAAAAAAAGGTGTGCAGTGAAAGACTTTTTAAATTCAACAAAATGAAGCCCTGAATTATCCAATATTAATAATATATAAGATCTTGCCTACAAGAAGTGACAAGATAAACAGTTTTGTGAATTCATGGCAAAATGCTTCTGCAGTACTTTATTAATGCATATAATACTCATACAACACATACAACATTACCGGAAAACTACTACAACAATACTCAGCCATAGTGACTGTTAAAGACATGCTAAAGAATGAGTTCTTTAAGATTGTGTGCCCTGTTGACTCTAACCGTGGCACAATTATACCTTGGCAAAGTCTGTTTTTCATAGTTTGGTCTAGTGGTTAAGGCAACGGGCTAGAAACCAGGAGACTGAGTTCTAATCCCGCTTTAGGCATGAAAGACCACCCAGGGTCCCTCCTTGTGGGGGAGATGGTCGGGATATAAATGTAATAAATAAATAATAATAAATAAAATAAATGAAAGCAGGCTGGGTGACTTTGGGCCAGTCACTCTCTCTCAGCCAAACTCACTTCACAGTGTTATTGTTGGGGGGGGGGGGGGAAATAGGAAAAGGAAGGAGTAATAGGTATGTTCGCCACCTTGAGTGATTTATAAAAATAATAAAGGTGGAATAAAAAACCTAAAAAACCCCCCACAAAAACTTATCCCAAGCCCATGACAAAGGCTTAAGTCATCTTTAGCTGTACTGATGTTTTATTAGTGTTTTTCCTTAATTTCAACACTTTCCAAGGGTATGCAAAAGATGTCAAGTCTTTATGTCACCCTTTAAGGTGAAGGAAATTTAAGAAACTAGCAATGACCTGGAACACAGGTAACAAAGGTAGTGTAGGGATTGCACACAAGAAATTTCATGCTGGTGTAATTTGCTGACTCAGGAAAGGCCTGTAGTGAGAGGCCTTTCCTCTCTGTAGTGGGGAAAGGCCCTAAGAATCTCTGTGGACATGGCTTTGTTTTAGTGTACTCAAGAGGCAATCTATCTTCATTAGCTCTAAATAACCCCAAAATAAACTTCTGGGTCATTTGTTACCATGCTGACTCTCCCTTGTAATAATAGAAGCAAATGGCAAGTTGACAATCATATATTTTCAGGTTCCTTTGTTAGTTTCTTTCATTCTTTATTGCCAAAATTATACAACTCATTAGGGTTTACAGTCATAAATAGTGTTAAACAGGGATGTGTTATTGCTCCAACCTTATTCGCTATCTTCATCGCTATGATTATGCACCTTGTTGAAGAGAGAAACTTCCTACTGGTGTAGAAATTATATATCGAACAGATGGAAAGCTTTTTAATCTTAGTAGGCTGAAAGCAAAAAATAAGGTAATTGCAACTTCTGTTATAGAACTTCAATATGCTGATGATAACGTAGTCTGTGCACACTCCGAGGAAGATCTTCAAACTATCCTAAACATCTTTGCAGAAGCATATGAAAAACTCGGCCTCTCGATTAACATTAAAAAAACCAAAGTGCTTTACCAGCAAGTTCGAACCAATCCCTCCGCAGCGCCATCAATCCAGCTTAAAGGTGTGTCACTAGAAAATGTCGATCACTTTTCTTATCTCGGCAGCCATCTATCTACAAAAGCCGACATCGACGCTGAAATTCAGCATCGCCTGAGCTCTGCGAGTGTAGCTTTCTCCCGAATGAAGCATAGAGTGTTTGAGGATCGGGACATTCGCAGGGAGACCAAAATGCTTGTTTACAAAGCCATTGTACTACCAACCCTTCTGTACGCCTGTGAAACATGGACCCTCTACAAACGCCACCTCCAACTTCTTGAAAGATTCCATCAACGCTGCCTCCGAAAAATTCTGCAAATTACTTGGGAAGATAGGCGGACTAATGTTAGCGTATTAGAAGAAGCGAAAACCACCAGCATTGAAACAATGATCATCCAACATCAACTTCGCTGGACCGGTCATGTTGTTCGAATGCCTGACCATCGTCTTCCAAAGCAGCTACTTTACTCCCAACTTAAGAATGGAAAACGGAATATTGGTGGACAGCAAAAGAGATTCAAAGATACTCTCAAAGCTAATTTAAAAAAATGTAATATCAGCATTGAGAACTGGGAAGCCCTAACTCATGAGCGTTTCAATTGGAGGTCAGCCTTTATTAATGGTGCTATGGACTTTGAAGAAGCACGAGTACAGGGCGAAAGGGAGAAAAGAGCTAAAAGGAAGGCACGTCAGGCAAACCCTCATCATGACCGTCTCCCACCCGGAAACCTATGCCCCCACTGTGGGAGGTTGTGCAGATCCAGAATTGGCCTTTACAGCCACTTACGGATCCACCGTTAAAATTTTACCTTTGGAAGACAATCTTACTCGGCTACGAGTGATCGCCAATGATGAATGACAGTCATAAAACCATGCAACTATAAAACCACAGTACAAATTAAACATAAAAATTAAACAACAGTAAGCATTACATTATGAGGGCACCAGTTTATATTGGGCAATATTAACTTTCAAAACCCTTGTAAAACATCTCTTGTTTTAACTGATTTGTGAAATGCCAATTTGGCATTTGAAGTTGGCGCCAATTTGACCACTGAAAAAAGGCTATTTCATAAAGTGGGAGGCATTACAGAAAAGCAGCAATTCTGGTCTTCCATAAAAATCTCTCCAGTATTGAAATCTAAAATAAGACAAGTAATCTAGATGGGTTAGTTCCACCTGGAAGAAGATCCTATGAGTACCAAGGAGCACAGCCATTTATAACAACATTTCTCAAGCTCAGCAACTTTAAGACGTGTGGACTTCAACTCCCAGAATTCCCTAGCCAATAAGTCCACACGTCTTAAAGTTGCTGAGGTTGAGAAATACTGATTTATAACATTAAAGATTAAAAGCAAAAAAAATAATTGTACCTAGAAAACTGCTGGAAGGCAAACACCCATGTGGCTGAAAATGGCTGTCGTCCCTAGCACACAGTCAGCTGCATTCTGTACCAATTTAGTTCTGAATAGTCTTCAAAGTTACACCTATAGAGGTACATTACAGCAGTCTACCCAGGGGGTGATAACTGAATGATGTTAGGAAATACTTTTAGTAAGTAGTGATAATCCTGCTACTGTGTTACTTTGCTCATCAAAGGGGGTGAGTAAAGGAGGAGTACAAAAGTTTATCTTGCTAAAACCATATTATATCTTGCCTATTTTGAATATACAGAATAGAAATTTATTTTCTTTTTGTGCTTTCACAAAATATTTTATTTTTTAATATAGTACATATACTGCATATTAAATATATATTGGAAATCTGTAAATTCTAAAATCCTTTAGCCCCAACCATCATAACAGTGATCAGTCTTAATGGGAGCTGTAGACCTGAATTATAAGTGTAGCCTTCAGGGAACCCAAAGCCATCTTGTTATTATTTTAAGTCTCTCAAAATTAACTTTGTTCAAAAGGAGAATCACAGAAGATCTAATTATATTATCTGTGTCACTCCCCTCATCCCCTCTCTTTATTGGAATATTTTACATGTTAGAGTTTTGTTTTATTTAACATGTTTGCTTTCTCTCTAGTGAACACAAGACCATTGGGAAATATAAATGACTCATGGGTATTCGTTCTGAACTCTTTGGTCAAATTTAATCCCCTGTGTTCACATGAAAATGTTTGCTTATGACTTTAGAATCTTTTTTTATTTTACCACTAGGAAGTTATCTGAGAAATATATTATCTGAGAAATATATTATCCATATCTGAAGGGTCTCCTTAGGTGTTGTGCCAAAAAGATTAGACAAGGAGAAACTGAAAGCCAGGACTTAAATTGAAGATTAAATTGTAAGATAAAAGACAACAGTTCAACATGAAGCAGCTTTCCTAGATTAAGAACTGAGCATAACCTTCTCTCTCGCTCTCACATGCACACGCAGAGAGAGTTCAGATTTTTTGGTTGAAAGGGGGTGTTATTTTTAAAGTGCAGAAGACCTGTAGGTGGCATACTTTACTAACCTTACATGACAGTTTATCATACTCTGAAATCCATCCATTATCTCTGTTTATTAGCACTGTTTAATATGCCTACAATAATGACGACCAAGTTTAATGAATTATTACATGACATTCATGCCTTTCTACCATGTAATGTAAATAATAATAATAATAGTAACACAGATATATTTTATATAATAATTTTTCCTGGAATGTTTTTTTTTTCTGTCTGTGAACTACATTACAGATTATTGAAAATCAAACAAAAACAAATGTATTGGTGAAGATTAATGTAATGTAAGAGATCTGTGACTGGAATGTCCAATTTTCCCCTTGTTTAAATGTGGAAGAAGGACAAGTTGATGAATTGGATCAAGGCTACCTTTCATATAATTTGTACTTCCTTCTATAATTGGTTGAACCTGGAAAAAAATGCAAACAGTGCATATACTTCAGCATTTATTTAAAACCTTTCTTATATGGCTTGTCTGAAATAGACAAAAAGATAGTTGAAAGACTGTAGGTTCTAATTCGGTCTTCCAAACATTATACTAATGATAGAAATGTGCTTTTCTTTTCTTTTCTTTTCTTTTCTTTTCTTTTCTTTTCTTTTCTTTTCTTTTCTTTTCTTTTCTTTTCTTTTCTACTCTTGAAATCATCTGAGTAATATGAGAATTATTTTATTTATTAAAATGATCCCTGACTCTTTATTTTGCTGATTTATTTCATTTATTTTTTATGTTCACTTTGGAGTATGGTATCCAAGAGAAGTAAAAAAGACCCATTGGCCGACCTCCAAGGAGATGGGAAGATCCAATAGTTAAAAACTTTGGCTGAACCTGGAGGAGAAAAGCCAGGAATCGAGATGAATGGAAATCAAGTTGCGACCAGCAGGACTCTGTCCGGCGACAGTCTGGTCAATTGAGGCGATTGAGGTGACTTTGGAGTAAGTCCCACTGATTGAACTCCTGTCAGACAGGCTTTGAGTTCTTTGTCCTATCAGACATGAAGAGGGTTGCTTTATTGATTTCTCCTGTGATCCCAGACCCATAATATGTATGCAAACATTATCTCTCTCTCCTCACTCACACACACACACACACTTAATTTTCCAAGGCAATCTTAATGATCCCACCATTTTGCTGAATGATCAACCATTCAAAAACACAAAACAAAACATGGATATGAAATAAACAATTGCTAAAAGATTGTTTTGGACAGATACTGAAGCTGAAGCTCAAATACTTTGGCCACCTAATGAGAAGAAAGGACTCACTTGAAAAGACCCTGATGCTGGGAAAGACTGAAGGCAAAAGGAGAAGGGGACGGCAGAGGATGAGATGGTTAGATAGCATCACCGATGTAATGAACATGAATTTGAGTAAACTCCGGGAGACAGTGGAGGACAGAAAGGCCTGGCGTGCTATGGTCCATGAGGTCACGAAGAGTCGGACATGACTAAACGACTGAACAACAACAACAAAGCACTTCATTTTATGGTTTACATCAGCAGCAGCAGAAGCAGCATCTAGAGGGAACTTAAAGAATGGTCCCCACTGCAATACTGTTAAATCATCTTCATCAGAGAGAAACCTCAAAGGAATGAATAAGCTTACATGAAACATGGATTTTCTCCAATAGTCTGCTTCCAAGGTTTAAAAACCTTTTAAACCAACGGAAAGACACTGTACCTTGTAGCTTAAATATTTTACAGTCATTTTAAGCATTTTCACATCATTGGGCTGCTCAGGATGGCCAGATGCAAATGAAATTAAATGAGAAAGAGAAAAGGACAGAAAAATACTCTTTCCCCTTTAGCAAATATGTAGAAGAAAACTGAAGAAAACATTAAAATGTAATTCCAAAACATTATGGCTATCACATCCAGTGATTGCAGACTAGTGTAATGTGCTTTACAAGGGCTTGTTGTCAAAGACCATTTGGAAGCTTTAATTGGTCCATAATTCAGCAACATGGTTGTTAGGGGATGCTGGAAGACCTGAGCACATTACACCTGTGTTTCAGGCCCTGCATGGCTTCCTATTAGCTTCCAAGTGCAATTCTAAGTGCTGGTTTTGACATTTACTGCATGGCTTGGCTCTAGAGTACTTGTAGGAATGCATTCTCTACCCAATTTTGGTTCACTTGACCAAGATGTCCCCAGAGAACCTATTCATGAACCCTGATTTTCATGAGGTAAGTGGGAATGGAGGCTTATGGGCGCACATTTTCTGTGGATGTATGTATACTTTATTTATTATTTATTTATTATTTATTTTATATATATATATATATATATATATATATATAATATATTATATATATATAATATAATATATATTATATATATATATATTATATATATTATATATATATAATATATATATTATATATATATAATATATTATATTATATATATATAATATATTATATAATATATTATATATATTATTTATATTATTTATTTATTATTTATTTATTATTTATTATAACAGCGTTCCGCGTGTGTCATGCGGCCACATGACCGTGGAAGCGTCTTTGGACAATGCTGGCTCTTCGGCTAACAAACGGAGATGAGCACTGGCCCCTAGAGTCGGACATGACTGCACAAATGTGCGGGGGGAACCTTTATCTTTTATGTATACTTTAGAACAGCTTCCTCTCAGAAATTCAGACTGCCTCCACTCTACTGGCTTTCCACAAGCTATTAAAATTATGCTATTTGAACTAGTCTTTGGGAGATGAGCTGATTGATTGATTATTGTGTTGTTTTTGACTAATTATCTGACTGACTGACTGACTGACTGACTGATTATTGTGTTGTTTTTGACTAATTGTTTTTATATTCTATTACTGGTGATGTTTAATTGCATTTCTATTGATTTATGTGAATGGTAGAGAGTCTTTTTGATTGTGGCAGAGTCATTGGCGATCACTCGTAGCCGAGTAAGATTGTCTTCCAAAGGTAAAATTTTAACGGTGGATCCGTAAGTGGCTATAAAGGCCAATTCTGGATCCGCACAACCTCCCACAATGAGGGCATAGGTTTCCGGGTGGGAGACGGTCATGATGAGGGTTTGCCTGACGTGCCTTCCTTTTAGCTCTTTTCTCCCTTTCACCCTGTACTCATGCTTCTTCAAAGTCCATAGCACCATTAATAAAGGATGACCTCCAATTGAAACGCTCATGAGTTAGGGCTTCCCAGTTCTCAATGCTGATATTACATTTTTTAAAATTAGCTTTGAGAGTATCTTTGAATCTCTTTTGCTGTCCACCAATATTCCGTTTTTCATTCTTAAGTTGGGAGTAAAGTAGCTGCTTTGGAAGACGATGGTCAGGCATTCGAACAACATGGCCGGTCCAGCGAAGTTGATGTTGGATGATCATTGTTTCAATGCTGGTGGTTTTCGCTTCTTCTAATACGCTAACATTAGTCCGCCTATCTTCCCAAGTAATTTGCAGAATTTTTCGGAGGCAGCGTTGATGGAATCTTTCAAGAAGTTGGAGGTGGCGTTTGTAGAGGGTCCATGTTTCACAGGCGTACAGAAGGGTTGGTAGTACAATGGCTTTGTAAACAAGCATTTTGGTCTCCCTGCGAATGTCCCGATCCTCAAACACTCTACGCTTCATTCGGGAGAAAGCTACACGCAGAGCTCAGGCGATGCTGAATTTCAGCGTCGATGTCAGCTTTTGTAGATAGATGGCTGCCGAGATAAGAAAAGTGGTCGACATTTTCTAGTGACACACCTTTAAGCTGGATTGATGTCGCTGCAGAGGGATTGGTTCAAACTTGCTGGTAAAGCACTTTGGTTTTTTTAATGTTAATCGAGAGGCCGAGCTTTTCATATGCTTCTGCAAAGATGTTTAGGATAGTTTTAAGATCTTCCTCGGAGTGTGCACAGACTACGTTATCATCAGCATATTGAAGTTCTATAACAGAAGTTGCAATTACCTTATTTTTTGCTTTCAGCGTACTAAGATTAAAAAGCTTTCCATCTGTTCGATATATAATTTCTACACCAGTAGGAAGTTTCTCTTCAACAAGGTGTATAATCATAGCGATGAAGATAGCGAATAAGGTTGGAGCAATAACACATCCCTGTTTAATGCCGGATTCCACTTTAAATGGATCGCTTTGAGAGACATTGTTATTCAGGATTGTTGCCATCATGTCGTCATGGAGTAGCTGCAAGATGTTCACAAATTTATCAGGGCATCCGATTTTCAGAAGGATGGTCCAGAGAGCAGTACGATTTACAGTATCAAAAGCTTTAGTCAGATCAATAAACGCCATGTACAGAGGGCGGTTTTGCTCCTTGCATTTTTCTTGAAGCTGTCGTGCAGTGAAGATCATATCCACTGTTCCCCTGGAAGGGCGGAAGCCATTTTGCGTTTCAGGGAGGATGTCTTCTGATACAGATAGCAGACGGTTTGCGATGATCTTTGCCAGGATTTTGCCTGCTGTGGCTAGAAGGGAGATGCCTCGATAGTTTCCACAGTCTGTTCTATCACCCTTTTTAAAGAGAGTGATAATTATGGCATCCCTAAAGTCTGCTGGAATCTCCTCCCTCATCCACATTTTTTTGATGAGCTTATGAAGTTGTTGTATAAGTTCAGGCCCGCCTTCTTTAAAGACTTCAGCAGGAATCCCATCAGGTCCACTAGCTTTGTTATTTTTCATTTGTTTAGTGGCTTTACTGACTTCCTCCAAACTAGGGGGTACTGCAAGCTCATCTCTTATTTGTTTTTGTGGGATTTGCAAGAAGACTTCATCAGCCACAGTAGAGTGATGATTAAGGAGATTGTAGTAATGCTCTTTCCAGCGCAGTGCAATAGACTCTTTGTCCTTTAGAAGTTTAGCACCATCTACTGAGCGTAAGGGATTTGTACCATGGTTTGTTGGTCCATAGATGGCCTTTATGGCATTAAAAAAGCCCCGTGCATCATGAGCATCTGCAAAATGTTGGGTTTCTTGGGCTTTTTTTATCCACCATATGTTCTTAAGTTCTCTAGTTCTTCTTTGGACTTCTGCCTTTGCACTGGCGTAGATTTTTTTCTTAACGGCACAGTTAATATCTTTTTGCCATATCTGGAAGGCTTTCCTTTTCTTGTCAATAATATGTTCAATCTCACTATCGTTCTCATCAAACCAGTCCTGATGTCTCTTAGTCTGGTATCCGATAGTTTGTTCACAGGCTGAAATAATAGAAGTCTTCAATTTAGTCCAGTGTTCCTCAACATTTTCAGGAAGTTCCATAGGCAGATGTTCCTTGAGAGTTGATTGAAAGCAAGCTCGTTTAATAGAATCTTGAAGGGCCAGTGTATTCATTTTACGCCTTGGTTTTCTTCCTTGGAGCCTACGATGAGGGACAATCTTTATGGCCGTCATGGATCGAATTAATCGATGGTCTGTCGAGCAGTCATCGGCGCTCGTCATGGCTCTGGTGAGAAGTACATCACGGCGATCTCTAGCACGGACAATTACATAATCTAAAAGATGCCAGTGCTTCTACCGTGGGTGCTTCCATGATGTTTTAAATTTATTTTTCTGGCGAAAGAGTGTGTTAGTAATGACAAGGTTATGCTCTCCACATTTAGTCAGAAGTAAGATTCCATTCGTGTTGCTGTTGTCAACTCCTTCTTTCCCAATGATCCCTGGCCACAAATCAAAGTCACGCCCAACTCTTGCATTGAAATCGCCCAGGAGGATAATTTTATTCTCCTTTGGTATCTCTGATAAGATGGTGTCCAGCTGGGTATAAAATTTTCCTTGATATCCTCATCTGCATCTAGTATTGGTGCGTAAGCACTTAGGATAGTTGCCTGTTGGTTTTTGGCGAGTTTTATTCGGAGAGTTGAGAGTCGTTCGTTAATCCCAGTGGGAACTTCTGACAAGAGCTTCACAAGGTCGTTTTTGATAGCAAAGCCTACCCCATGTATTCGTTGTTCTTGTTCAGGGAGTCCTTTCCAAAAGAAGGTATAACCTCTTTTTTCTTCCTTCAACTGTCCTTCTCCTGCTCTTCGAGTTTCTTGGAGTGCTGCTATATCAATATTAAAATGTCTCAGCTCCCTTGCAATAATGGCAGTCCTACGTTCAGGTCGTTCACTATCCATATTGTCTTGCAGTGTCCGTATATTCCATGTTCCAAAATTCATGTGTTTTTTATGACTGCTAGATGGTGACCCCACTGGTCGCGGTAATCCAGTCAGGGAGAAAATGTGGCAGAGTACAGACATAATGAACAAACAAACAAATAAATAAATAACATTTGAGATGAAACTTGGTTTTTCATTTGCTTTAGGAAAAAGAAAACAGTCATGGAGTACCAGTTATAGCATGGGAGAAGGTAGAAGCTAGTTTTAATCTTTCCTTCCACAGGCTTGTTTGGTTCTTTAATTAAACTACCTTTCAAGAATCTGACTGCAAATGCCATACCATCATCAGGTCTGTGTTATTTCAGAGGGTGAAATGGGCACAGAGCAGAGCCTTTAAAGTATCTTTCCTTTAATCTGTGATTGCCATCTGGTTATTCTGTTATAGCAAAAACCTTCCTGGTTCTAATTGTCATAGCTGAAAATTCTTTGAGTATCATGTGATTTTTGGTCCCTATAAAATGATTGCATTTGGAAGATTATAGCACAGCAATGTCCACATGCCTACAGTGGCCTGTCAGCTATCCTGTGTTGTGCTAAGCGATCTAAGCTTGAAATTATGTATATTTGTTTAGTATTTTATTGTACACAGCTATTTTATGATTTGACAAAAAGAGTTTGTGGGTGATGCAAACTGTAGCACTAATTAAGTGTTTCTTAAAAAAAAAAACTTTCAAACTTGCTAACAGTCTGGATGCAAGACTGTACATTTTTTTCCCCGCAAGAACAAATCAATGTGTGTTCCCTTTATTCATTTGATTTGATTTTATATTGGGTTTTATGCAGTTGTAATAGTTGGAGTATTCTAAATTGTGGGAGGAGAATAGTGTTGGTGGACAGCAGGGAAGCTTTCTGCATTCCATTTAAGACAACGTTTCTATGTAGCCTTAATTACAGGGCTGCTGCTGCATAGCTATAATTACTCCTTATTATCTGCTAGCTTTATTAAAACATTTCATAAAATAAAAGCAGGTTGAATGTCAATGGAACAGTGTGCCAGTTCTAACACACTGGATTGCTATAACAGAGGAAAAGGGGCTGACCTTCCAAGCACAAAAGCAGTACTCTGTTTCTGGGGAAAACAGCTACTGGCTCCCAGCCATATGGTCCTCCCAGTGGAAATGACAAGTGTTGGCTTCATGCATCTCAAATGAACAAAAGCAATTGCTGTTGCTCTACATAGCCACATTCTTATATTGATGTATTTGCTCCTTTATAGAGATTTGCACCTTGAGTTTCTGCATGGTTTTACATTCATTCTGTGCTCACAAAGATTGGCTCCACTGATCATTTCATTACTTTGAGGCTTCACAGGGGTGGCTGCCTGGAAGAAAGTAAGACTAAATCAACCTCACAAATCATTTACAATAATGGTTAGTGGGTACTTTTCTTGTACAACAATGTTAATGCCTCATATCTGCATTAGCAGTGTACTGATTACTGCAATAAGCTGTAAGGCAAACGAGATATAATGCTTTAAAAGAAAAAGAAAATAAGGGAACTAGATGTCTCTATTCCTTCATAGAAACTTATCCAGCATGAAAATAGGGAGGAGAAATACTATAACAATTTTTGACCGATACACGGATATCACAGAAATTTTAGGTATGGATGTGAGCTTCTGTAATTTATAAGGTGGCCCTGATGCAGAATGACTTCATCTCTTTAACAGGAGTTCTATGTTTCAGCTAGTCAGCTATGTTATCTTTGAGTATCGAGTATCTTTTCAGTTGTGTCTGGCTCTTTCCCCACTGGTTCCCATTTTTCCCCTTGGCCTTGCCCTATTAACTGTGAGTGATGATTTTCAATTCACATGGAAACAGGCAGTAGCAACTAAAATCTCAACCCTGGGCCTCTTTCCAGGTCTTCTATTCAACTTGGGATATGATCAGGCCAAAGCACTCATTAAACAGCATGTAGCAGACACAGAGCACCAATTGGATCTAGCCAGGACCCCAACCTTTATTGCCAGTACCAACAGGTACTCTGCCTCCCCATGGCATAATCCGGAAGCTACAGATGGTGCAGAATGCGGCTGCGCGGGCAGTTTTGGGTGCGCCAAGATCTGCACATGTAACACCGTTGCTCCGCGAGCTGCATTGGGTGCCGGTTTGCTTCCAGGTACAATTCAAGGTGTTGGTTATCACCTTTAAAGCCCTACATGGCATGGGGCCAGAATACCTGAGGGACCGTCTTATCCCCATTTTATCGACCCGCCCCACCCGGTCATTCAGAGAGGGCCTGTTACGAACCCCATCAATTAGAGAATGCCATCTGATGGGGTCTAGGAGACGGGCCTTCTCGGTGGCAGCGCCCACTCTATGGAACATCTTGCCCCCAGAGTTGAGACAGATCTCCTCCCTCCCGACCTTTACGAAAGAGCTGAAGACCTGGTTCTGCCGCCTGGCATGGGAAGGAGGAAGGGATAGTTCCTCATGGGGGTGGTTAATCACCTAATTTTATAATGCCCTTCTTTTAATTAATTCCACTGTCCATCTGGATTTTATAATTTTATAATTATTATTGTATTGTATAATTGAGGTTTTATATATTTTAGATTTTATTTTAACTTATTTTATTGTGAACCGCCCAGAGTTCCCCGTTGGGGGAGATGGGCGGTCATATAAATTAAACAAACAAACAAATAAATAAATAAATAAACCTGAAGTACCTAAACACCAGAAGGCCTTTACTCTGACATGATGTCACACCCTCCCCTCAGCTGTCCTTGAAGGCCGATACAGGAAGATTCCTTACCCGGAGAGACAATGCCCCTGTGACTCTGGACACACAGAAATAACACAGCATATTCTTCTCCAGTGCCTGTACTACAGAGACATTCATACTAGCTTCATCTCACCATTACTGCATAAATACCCAGGGCACACAGGACAATTTTACACCACCCTGCTGCTTTCAGATGCCAACCCTGCTATAAAATACAATGTTGCCAGGCTCTGTGCAGCAGTGCTCAAAATTCATCAGATTATGGCCTGTGCTATAAACTAGATTTAATGAGCATCTTTCTTGATTGATTATGTGCCATCAATTTTTCTTTCCTACCCCTGCAGCTCAGCTCAGAAACTCCACTGCCTCCCCTTCAAAAAAAACCGAAGTTAGAACAGTTTTCTCTATTTGACACATTTTCTTAATATTTTAGTATAATCCTTTTTCTTAATATTTTAGTATAATATTTCTCTAAATAGTCATTGGTATAGTTTTTTGCAAAATTAAGATACATGCAAAATTCAAGGGATAATTGTCTACCATCTCTCTTTATCTCTTATCTCCAGGAGAGATAGGTATTATTGAGAGCATTAGTAGTGTAGATGTGTGGAATATTATCTCTATGCACATCCATAGGTTTGCATGCAGATACTGTATATGGGAGGAGATTACTTAAGAACATAAACAGTGCCCTGCTGGATTGGAACTCTGGCCCATCTAGTCCAGCAGTCTGTTCTCACAGTGGCGAACCAACTGCACAAGGAAGTCTACTAGTCTCCCAGCAGATGGCTTCAGAGGCAGTCACACTGCCCTCAAGGCTAATAGCCATTGATCCTTAAGACTTTCATGAATTGGTCCAACTGTTTTTGAAGCCAGCCAATGTGGCAGCCAGCACCACATTTCGTAATTGAATTACGTGTTGTGTTTAAAAAAATCCTTTTCTCTGTCCTGATTCTTCTAGGATTCAATTTCATCAGGTAACCTCTGGTTCTAGTATTTTGTGAAGGGGAGAATAGCTTATCCTTGTTCACTTGATCTACACCATTCATCATTTAGTACATCTCAGTCATGTCCCCTCTCATTTGCCTCCTTTCTAAACTAAAAGGCCCCAAATCTCACAACCTTTCCTCATACGGAATGTCTTTCAGTCCCTTGATCATCTTAATTGTCATCCTCTGAACCTTCTCTAGCTCCACTATATCCTTTTTGAGGCAATCAGAACTGTATACAATATTCCAGTTGTGCTTGCACCATTGATTTCTATAAGGGCATTATGATACTGACATCTCTATTTTCAATATTGTTTCTTATTATCTTTAACATGTTGTTGGCCTTCTTTACAGTGGATGCACACTGGGTCAACACCCTCATTGAACTGTTTGCCATTACTCCAAGATTTCTTTCCTCATCAGTCATAACTAGCTCTGATCCTATTAGTTTGTATGATGTCAGGATTAAGCCTTTAGCCACAATAGTTAAGTGTGGTGAAAGGTAAAATCCTGCCATGGGAATTGGTTATAGATAAGATGAGTGTAGAGCATGAGGAGATGCCAGGATGTTGGGAAGAAGGAGAGCACCTGCATTCGAAAGAGAGCGTTAGAAGTTGTTTGGGTGATTTACAGCCAAGGTCACTCACATTTGAACCTTCTGGGAAACTCAGAGAATGGTACAGGGGAGAGATAGTGAATGGCACAGGAGGAAATGATAAGGGAATGTGAATTGTTTTATTGTTTCTTTTTCAACTGCTTTGCCCAGGAAAAGTAAGTGGGCTGGCAAAAGGGGGGAGTAGATGCTTTTACTAACTGTTTTGTGCGGGAACAGCCATTTGTGGCTTCGATCTGGATCTAGCTACTTAAATCCTAATAAAGAACTTTCCATATTCTAAATGACTTGTGGATAAAGTTACTGGTTTTGGGATTTAGAGACTACGAACCTCACATATGACTAGTTAGGATTTTTGGCACCAATGTGCATCACTTTACAGTTGTTTGTGTTGAATTATTTCTGCCATTTTGACATCCACTCCCCTAATGTGCAGAGATCCCTTTGGAGTCCCTTTACAGTCCCTTATTGGTTTTACCACTCTGAACACTTTAGTGTCATCAGCAGATTTGGCATTCCAATCCACCAATTTTGGCCTGCAGTCTCCTAGCATTCATATACAAACACTGGTACACACCTTATTTCACTGTATTATTTTGATTCTTTTGGTTTCTGCCATATTGTCTTATCTCATTTGTCCTTGTTGATTAGTCATCATATCTGACTACATTATTCTCTCCTATTTCCATCACTTCCCCTTTAGAACAGACATACTTCTTTTCAGTTCCTTCTTATATGATATATAGAAGGAGATATTGATTTTAAACTATTTTATTGTGAACCGCCTAGGGTCCCTCCTTGAGAGGGAGATGGGTGGGATATAAGTATGATGAATAAATAAATAAATAAATAAATATTATATCTATCTATGCAGCTGTAAATAAGGTGATATGGAAAAAGAAGTTGTGTTTATGTATGTTTGTGCATGCCCAAATCCATGTAGGCCCTGATAGACATTTCCCTATAGGCTTAACCTGGCACCCAAAGTTTGCCTAGTCTTATAATATGGTATTTATCATATCATGTACATAGTGCATAGTGAAACAATCTTGCTTTAGATGGTACCATGATGTAGGGATAGCTGAAAGCAGGAACTATTGCCTGATTGGTTCATGAATACTTTTTAAAGAGTTAACCAGATCCTTAGGCTATGAGTCCATCAGCAGCTATCTTGGGTTCTCATTATGCCCTGAAATCCAGAGCATATTCAAAGTAAATTCTCTTGGTTAACCTATTAAAAAAAGCAGTTTTAACTACTTTTGCCCCCCATATTTTAGTTATTCTTCCTATTCTATTTTTCTTAAAACCTACTTGACTTCACTGTTAATCACAATAGAAAAGATATATATGTATATAGTACTAATATCAATATCAATATCTATAATATCATATCATATCATATCAAGATCTTGCAAGGTAGACTCCATCAATTCATGGAGCGAGAATTGCCAGATGTACAAGCTGGGTTTAGAAAAGGCAGAGGAGCTAGAGACCAAATTGCCAATATCCGCTGGATAATGGAGAAAGCCAGGGAGTTTCAGAAAAACATCGATTTCTGTTTTGTTGACTATTCTAAAGCCTTTGACTGTGTGGATCATAACAAATTGTGGCAAGTTCTTGGTGGTATGGGGATACCAAGTCATCTTGTCTGCCTCCTGAGGAATCTGTATAACGACCAAGTAGCAATGGTAAGAACAGACCACAGAACAATGGACTGGTTTAAGATTGGGAAAGGAGTATGGCAGGGTTGTATACTCTCACCCTACCTATTCAACCTGTACGCAGAACACATCATGCGATGTGCTGGGCTTGATGAATCCAAGGCTGGAGTTAAAATCGCTGGAAGAAACATTAACAATCTCAGATATGCAGATGATACCACTTTGATGGCTGAAAGCGAGGAGGAGCTGAGGAGCATTATGACGAAGGTAAAAGAAGAAAGTGTAAAAGCTGGGTTGCAGTTAAACCTCAAAAAAGCCAAGATAATGGCAACCAGCTTGATTGATAACTGGCAAACAGAGGGAGAAAACGTGGAGGCAGTGACAGACTATGTATTTCTAGGCGCAAAGATTACTGCAGATGCTGACTGCAGCCAGGAAATCAGAAGACATCTTCTTCTTGGGAGGAAAGCAATGACAAATCTTGATAAAATAGTTAAGACCAGAAACCAGTCCATACTCCAGGAAATAAAGCCAGACTGCTCACTTGAGGGAATGATATTAAAGGCAAAACTGAAGTACTTTGGCCACATAATGAGAAGACAGGATACCCTGGAGAAGATGCTGATGCTAGGGAAAGTGGAAGGCAAAAGGAAGAGGGGCTGACCAAGGGCAAGATGGATGGATTATATTCTAGAGGTGACAGACTCGACCGTCGGGGAGCTGGGGATGGCGATGGCCGACAGGAAGCTCTGGCATGGTGTCAGGGTTCATAGCTGAGGGAGGAGGAGTGTGTGCTGAGTGTTGTGGCTTTCATCGGAGACTGTGGAATGCAGTGCCAAGGTCAACCACCTGCAGGAGCTGGAGGCTTGGGAACAGAGAGGGAACTTTCTGGACATTGACATCATAGTGCCTGTGAAATTGGCGTGCAGGGGAGGAGAGTTAAGTTAACGATGTTTGGCGGGAATCCGCATTCAGATCTTTAGGAGTGCTTCAATTTACATGTATCCTGAATAAAGCTTAATCTGCATTTCAATGACTTGCATCGAGAAGTGTTTATTGGGGCATTAAAGTTGGAGTCATTACACATGGGCTGGTCCATGAAGTCATGAAGAGTCAGAAGTGACTGAATGAATAAACAACAACAAGTAATACATCTAAGATGTAGAATGTGATTTGTTTTCAACCACTTGAAATTTGTGTATTACCAGACTCACAATCATTAATAAAAGTAATATGCTGATGGGATAGCTATTAAAATGATGAGTCAGAATAATAATTAATCAAAAACCTATCATTTGAAATAGTCTTTTTTGGCATAAATACTGGATGGATTTCAAAGCAGTAAGAATTAGGTCTACAGGTTTCTCACAATTTAAGCAGAAGTTCTCTAACGTCTCTAAAGTGGGAAAACTAGTAGACAGAAATTGTTCAAATAAGGTGGGATAGAAATCTTTTGGACATGAAGTCTCAGATTTTTTTGGTTCACTTAATTTTAAATATACTTCCAAGCATGGTAAAACCTTAAACTAGTTCCCATTGATGTAATAAATATTAGAAGGAACAAAAAAAGGGGATAATAAAATAATACAGATTCTAAACTAGGTTTTCTCTCATAGCAATCAGAGCAATTATGAAATAACATTATGAAAGCAATTATGGACATCTGAAGACTTTATATGTTATGTTTCTTTTTTAAGTGTTGCATAGATCCAAGATAAGGAAAACATTCCCATTCTATACTATGCTTAACCTGAACAATTAGTCTATGTTCAAAGCAAATTTCCATGAAGATAGAATGTCCGGAAAAGTAAATATAAAATAGTCCTCAATCAGGTTGGGCATTACTTGGCTTCTAATAGTTATTTAACTTGTGCACACTTAGGTAAACAATGCTGGATGTTCATTCTTCTCTGTTTATATGAGATACATATAAAATGCCTGTGAATTTGATAACAATAGAGAAGAAAACTAGAAAGGTTTCATCTGTTTTTCATTCATTATCTCCATAACCTGTGCACTACTGGAATTTTGCAAATTTCTTGCCTAGGGACACATTTATGATATTTTCTACTGTGACATATGTTGCCAAATCAAAACAAAGCACAGAGGGAAGAAAGAAAAAATGAATACCTACCTTTCAGAACTGCTTTTTGAATGTTTTAGGTTTCTAAGCTAAAAGTATTCCCGTGTTATCTGCCATTTTTATAACAACTGCCCCCCCAAGGGCAGGAAAATAAATAAATCCTTTTTTTAAATCCAAAATTTTAAAAAAAAACATTGCAAAGCATTCTTTAAATTATAACTTCATTCCTTCAGAAAGTACAAATAATTCTGCAAATTGTATACAACAATTCTAAGTATTTAAACTGTTGTTGGGAATTCAGATTCCTTTTTTATAAAACATATTTAAAGAAAAAACCTAGCAAAATCCCTTCTTACTATTTATGTGATATTTGTTGGCTTTATGCTGTTCATAAGGGACTAACCTCTCTTCTCCCCTCCCCCCAAAAAAGAGCCATTTGTTAAAGTCCAATAAAGCCTGAAGTAGATTATTTTACATTTCACTGAATTGAGATCCAAACCAAACCATATGTTCCTGTAATTTTCTATATGCTTTTACAAAGATATCAAACTACATGAACAAAAGGTTCAGTTTGGATCTTACTTTACAAGGGATATACCTTGTTCACTTAACCAAGTGTTTTTATTATTTATTTATTTATCAAATTTGTATGGCCACTCATCTCACAAAAAAGTGACTCTGGGTGGCCATACAAATTTGATAAATAGATAAATAAATTTTATTTTTGGATAGAAGAGCATTGAGGAATCTGAACCCATAACAATTTCATGTGATACCACCCAGAGACACGTTTCTCATGAAAACAAGGTAAAAATTCCAAGTTTAAGAATAAATCTATTATAGCAAATCTATTGCAATTGTATTACCTTTTTCTGTCTAAGAATCTTTCAGTTACTCATAATTATTCACAATGCTGAGAGGCATTTTTCTCCCTGCTTATTTTTAATAAGTGTGCTGCTCCCATGCTGTGAGAAGGCACTGTTTCTCCTATGTACAACATTTTCTTTATGAGATTATTTGATGAAAATTCTTTGCAATTTATTATTTTGGGGTGCTGAACCTACTTCTGCAATTTCAGGGTTTTGTCAGTAGAAAAGCAAGAAATGGCACGATGGGTAGCTCGGCTTTGTAGCTGGCATTCTGTACAACAGTTTCTAATTGCTTGCCTTAAATGAGCCTTGAGTATGCACATTGGGATACAATTTATTAGGGCTCACTCAGATGGCTGCATAATTCTCAGATAAATGACCCTTTTTCCGGTTAACTTACTCATACAGCATTTCAAGTATCATTAGCCAAAGTTTATAAAGAATATGAGAAGGTGATAAACAGAAGTAGGCGGAAAGGTATTGGAGCATGCATAAAAGCGATACAATTCCCTATTCTATTAACCTCTTCTAATTGTAGTGGGTTGTGTTTTCTTGGTGCATTTATAGATTGTATGTGTATGACACAGATTTGACTTTCAATTGGTGTACAGCAGTTTGGGTATATTTGAATGTATGGAATTATTTGTTGTTTGAAGACCAGTCATGGAGACCCTCATTTAAAAGAGAAGGCCAGTTTGAGAGGGAAGATACTTTTAAATTCTTTATCCATGTACTGTTTTCTGCAGCAAATACTTCTGCATCTGTTTTTGCTTCGGGGGGGGGGGAATAATAGATAGGGGGAAGGTGAAATGAGACATTTTTGAGGGAGAAACGTTAGTACAAGGGAAAATGGGATTTTTAAGCATTTAAATCAATTAGGTTATCATAAAAGCTTATTTTTATTTCAAGGAATTCAGTATGTATGTATGTATGTGTGTGTGTGTGTGTGTGTGTATATATTGTTGTTGTTTATTCGTTCAGTCGTTTCCGACTCTTCGTGACTTCATGGACCAGTCCACGCCAGAGCTTTCTGTCGGCCATCACCATCCCCAGCTCCCCAATGGTTGAGTCCGTCACCTCCAGAATACCATCCATCCATCTTGCCCTTGGTCGGCCCCTCTTCCTTTTGCCTTCCACTTTTCCTAGCATCAGCTTCTTCTCCAGGGTATCCTGTCTTCTCATTATGTGGCCAAAGTACTTCAGTTTTGCCTTTAACATCATTCCCTCAAGTGAGCAGTCTGGCTTGATTTCCTGGAGTATGGACTGGTTTGATCTTCTTGCAGTCCAAGGCACTCTCAGAATTTTCCTCCAACACCACAGTTCAAAAGCATCTATCTTCCTTCGCTCAGCCTTCCTTATGGTCCAGCTCTCACAGCCATAGGTTACTACAGGGAATACCATTGATTTAACTATGCGGACCTTTGTTGTCAGTGTGATGTCTCTGCTCTTAACTATTTTATCAAGATTTGCCATTGCTCTCCTCCCAAGAAGTAGACGTCTTCTGATTTCCTGGCTGCAGTCAGCGTCTGCAGTAATCTTTGCGCCTAGAAATACAAAGTCTGTCACTGCCTCCACTTTTTCTCCCTCTATTTGCCAGTCATCAATCAAGCTCGTTGCCATAATCTTGGTTTTTTTGAGGTTTAACTGCAACCCAGCTTTTGCACTTTCTGTGTGTATATATACATATATATATATACACATACATACATACATACATATATATATACTATATATACATACATACATACATACATACACACACATACATATATACATACATATATATATATACTATATATACATACATACATACATACACACACACACACACACACACACATACAGTATATATGCAACTCGAAGAGAAGTTAGTCAGCTGGTAGAACTACAGAAGGGTGTGGAGATTAAGGATAAAACTCATATATATATATATATATATATATATATATATATATCTCCTTTGAAGCGGGAGACCGGGTTCAAATCCCGGCTGTACATACCTTACCAGTAGGGGTCCTTGGGCAAAGACCCCCAAACGCTTCACCTGCCTACCTCAAACTATGAGAGTGACACGAACTAAGAGAGTCATGCCGGCTCGGACATGGCCTGTATTAACAAGGTCCGCATCAGATGTTGGGGAACCAGGGCAATCTGACGATAAGTGGACTACTGGAACAAACCATACATGGATGAGACAAGAGAACATGGAATTGATGGAATGCTACTACAACAGTAGACCTAATGAGAGGGGATATATGAAACATATGAGGGAACTATGGATGGACAGAAGACCTGCATCCATACTAACTGAGAAACAGCTAGTTACCCAATGCTTCAACATAGTGAAGAGGAAGATGCTCTCACAACTTGAGATGACAAATTATACAATATATCCCAGATTCAAGAAGACCCGGAAGAACAACTGGAGGTGCAGCCAACACCTGAAGCTGGAACATCACTGCCCACCCCTCCATTACAGAGCACAGCAGCTGATATGAGGCAAAAGATCATGGATAAACTAGCTACAGTCAACTCTCGAGACTGATTACCAAGACTCAGTGGAGAAGTACCATCAGATAATATGCTAGAAGATGCCAACAGAGCCCTCACAACAATCCCTACTACCACTACAACTCAAACCAATGAACTGGCATACACTACAGCCACTGTAATCCTGGAGATGCTTGGCTACATGATCAAGAAGAATAGCACTACATACTTCCCCTGGAAAATGAGGTTAGAGGCTAAGATCAAGGCAACTTGGAGAGAAGTTAGTCAGCTGGTAGAACTACAGAAGGGTGTGGAGATTAAGGATAAGACTCAGCTACTGCAAAAATACAAGGGCCTGATTCCATCTGAAGCCCTAGAGATTGCTAAACAAAGGCTCACAGCACTGGCTACCAGGCTAAGGAGATACACTAGAGGCCAATAAGATAAATGCCCTGTTCACCAAAGAACCATCCAAGGTGTACTCCCAGCTGCAGTGCAACAACACAGTAACAGCAGAGCCACCAACAGCAGAAATGGAACAGTACTGGAAGAACATATGGGAGAAAGAGAAGACACATAACACTTGTGCAAAGAGACTGCGGGACCTGAGAGCAGACCACAGAAATCTCCCAGAGCAGGAACCAGTCACCATCACAGTAGCAGATATCCAACAGTGTGTCAAGAACATGAGGAGCGGGACAGCACCTGGCCCAGACCTGATCCACACCTACTGGCTAAAGAAACTAACAGCAGTGCATGAATACCTAGCAGCACAGATGAACCAGCTGCTAGCAGCAGGCTCCCACCGAGACTGGCTAACACAAGGTAGGACAGTGCTGATCATGAAAGACCCCAGCAAGGGAACAACACAATCCAATTACCTGCCAATAACCTGCCTCCCCACAACATGGAAAGTCCTATCAGGCATCATAGCTGCCACGCTGCAGGACCATATGGGCCAGTACATGAGCACAGCTCAGAAGGGCATTGGGAATAACACCAGAGGCTCCAAACACCAGTTGCTCATAGATAGAGCAGTCACTCAAGACTCAAGCTCTAGACAGACCAATCTGAGCACAGCCTGGATTGACTACAGGAAAGCCTATGACTCAATGCCACACACATGGATCTGTGAATGCCTGGCACTATACAAAGTCAGCAGGACTCTACGGACCTTCCTCAAGAACTCAATGGGACTGTAGAAGACAACACTGGAAGTCACCTCAAGACGGTTTGCACAAGTGGCCATCAAGTGTGGCATATACCAAGGTGATGCACTGTCCCTGCTGTTGTTCTGCATGGGCTTGAACCCCCTCACCAGATTGTCACAAGACCTGGATACGGATACAAGTTCAAGAGTGGAACTAACATCAGCCACCTCCTCTACATGGATGACATCAAGCTGAATGCTAAGAGTGAACGAGACATCGAATCACTGATCCACCTGACACGGATCTACAGTGAGGACATTGGGATGTCATTCGGACTAGAGAAGTGTGGCCGGATGGTAGTAAAGAGAGGGAAGGTATTTAAGACTTATGGGGTGGAACTACCAGCAGGCCACATAGCAGACATACAGACCAGCTACAAGTACCTTGGTATCCCACAGTCACATGGGAACCATGATGAGAAGGCAAGGAAGACAGCAACATCCAAGTACCACCAAAGGATAAGAAAGATCCTGAAGAGCCAGCTCAATGGGAAGAACAAGATCCATGCCATTAACATGTATGCCCTGCCATCATCAGATACCCTGCCAGTATAGTGAGCTGGCCAAAGAAGGACATGGAAGCTGCTGATGTGAAGACCCGGAAGCTCCTCACAATGTACGGAGGCTTTCACCCCAAGTCCACCACCCAGAGACTGTACACCAGCCGGAAAGAGGGGGGGACGGGGTCTGGTGACTGTCAAAGCCACTGTCCTGGATGAGACCCAGAGCATCCAGGAGTACATCAGTAAGATGGCACCTAAAGATGAGCTGCTGAGAGAATGCCCGAAGCAGCAGCAGACATGGAAGAAAGATTAAGCAGAGGAAGTGCCATGGCAAGACAAGACCCTGCATGGGATGTACCATTGACAGATAGACACTTTTCAGACACGCCAGCCGGAACGTGTATTGAACGTGTATCCAAAAAACGGATATTTGGCAAACACCACATACCTGTATATTTCAAACCCACCAACACACTGAGACAGAGGCTTGTACACCCCAAAGATCAAACTCCAAAACACAAGAAAAGCAATGTAGTTTATGCAATCCAGTGCAGTGAGGAGTGCTCTGAACTCTACATTGGAGAAACCAAACAACCTATGTACAGGAGGATGGCCCAACACAGGAGAAGTAACACCACAGGACCAGAGTCAGCAGTTTATCTTCATCTAAAGGAAAAAGGACACTTATTTGAGGACATTAATGTTCACATTTTAGACAGAGAAGATAGGTGGTTTGAGAGAGGGGTCAAGGAATCCATTTATGCCAACTTGGAAAATCCTTCCTTGAATAGAGGTGGGGGCCTCAGGCACAATCTTTCTCCCATCTTCCTCCCTGCTTTGTCTTCTGTGCCTAGGAAGATTAAGACCATTTCACAAGCTCAACAGCAGCATGGTGATCTTAACGATCCTCCTTTAGATGATAAAAGGACTTAAAAATAACATCTCAATATAACCATGACCTAGCCCCAGGTGTAAGGTCACACAGCTACCTAGAAACATATTTAGGATTCCCTTACCAACTTTGCTCAGACTGAAGAAGCTCCTTGGATAAGGAGCGAAACGTTTCCACTGAGAAAATAGAAATCCAGTTGACATGATTCAAGCTACAGACGTTTCCACTGAGAAAATAGAAATCCAGTTGACATGATTCAAGCTACAGACAATTCCACCTGGATGACTGAGAATCTTCATAGACATACACTGAACAGCACAACCAAGTAGCTGGCATTATGTACAGGAACATCTGCACAGCGTATGGGCTAGACCCTCCAAAGTCCAGATGGGAGATTCCTCAGAAGGTCATGGAGAATGAAAGGGCTAAGATACTGTGGGACTTCCAGATCCAGACAGACAAGCAGGTACTGGCCAATCAACCAGACACTGTGGTAGTAGACAAGGACCAGAAGATGGTGGTGGTGATAAATGTAGTGGTTCCAAGTGACAGCAACATCAGGAAGAAGGAGTATGAGAAGCTGGAGAAGTACCAGCACCTGAAAGAGGAAATGGATAGGATGTGGAAAGTGAAGGCCAAAGTGGTCCCAGTGGTGGTAGGTGCACTCGGGGCTGTGACTCCTAAACTGGGAGAGTGACTCCAGCAGATCCCAGGAACAGCATCAGAGCTCTCTGTCCAGAAGAGTGCAGTACTAGGAACAGCAAAGATACTGCGCAGAACCCTCAAACTCCCAGGCCTCTGGTAGAGGACCCGAGGTTGAGGAAGAAACATTCCACCCATAGGGGTGAAAAGGTGTATGTATGTATGTATGTATGTATGTATGTATGTATGTATGTATATGTATATACACACACACACACACACATACATACTGTGTACTGTATGTATGTATGTGTATGTATGTATGTATATATATATATATATATATATATATATATATATATACACACACACACACACACACACACAGACAGACACACATGCACACACACGTACATACATACATACATACAGTACATACATACACATATATCCCAACACCTCATCATCCTGACAAATTTTTCACTTCAGATTGCAGATTTTATTGCCTATATTATACGAAAATAAGAACTGGGCCATGTATACACAATATATTATTTCTTCTCTAAGCTTTTTATTATTATTGAATTATATTCCATTGCTTGACATTTATTTTGACAAAATTCTCCTCACCTCATTATATTTTTGTACAGCATTCCACAGAGATAACTGAATGGCCAAGACATTTTTTTTTCTTTTTGTGCTTTACAGATTGTCCTTTTCAGAAGGTTTCTCAGGAGAATAGATCAAACCTTAAAAATACCCTCAACATATTAGTGAAGTAGGATGCATGGACTGCAGGTAGAAGGGAATATTGGGACAGACCTTTGCTCAATTAATATTGGAGAGACTAAGGATTAGAAGCCAAATTGAACACTATATAGCATTCAAAATCCCTCCCTGGAAACAAACTCATCTCTGCTCTTTATGGAATAATTTTTGTAAGTAGAAAAATTGTTAAACTGACATTTGAGCAAAACTGAAATTACATGGGGAGGCAGAGAGGACTTGGCTTGCTTACTCACTTTGATGCTCTCCTTGGAGAAGAGGCACAATTACTTATTATGAGAACAGTGAGAGAATGAGTGGATTTCATCCAGCTCTTTTTTCCACTTTGATGCTATATTCAGTATATTTATTAATTAATTATTTCAATTTATACATTTCAGCAAACTTATCTGGGTGGTAACACCATTAAGAATGACTAAAGAAATACAAATAATAAAAATAAGAGAATGAATGAATGAATGAATGAATGAATGAATGAATGAATGAATGAATGCCACATATAAACAACACCAGGGTCAAAATTCACCTCACAAGTGTCAGTACATATTGATGGCTCATATAGCATCCTCACCCAATGCCTGAAGGAATTTGACAAGAACTTAGGTAATAATCAATATTAATTAAAATGCTGCTGTTCAAAAGTAAGAAGAAAGTACTGGAATAAGTTCCTTTGAAAAGAGAGCATCTTTTTTTTCTTTTACCTGTCATTCAAGACCCATGTGATTTGCTTTTTTCTAATCTCATCTATGAAAAGCAGTTTGAATATTAAACAATCCTGCAGAACTTGTATGCATTTTCTTTGCTGAATGTAATCCATTTTGCTATGAGTCACTTGCGAGATGGGCAATGTAGAAACATGAGAAATAAACAAATAAATAAATAAATACCTCCATGGGAAAGGATATACTGAAGGCCTTTTTATCTATCCATTTATTTATTCATTTAAACATAAGCCGGAATTGGATACAGTTTGTAAAGTACAATATATTATTATCTCTGCAAAATCAAAGTCTTTCTTTTACAAGGAAGCATTGAAAGAGGCAATCCTCTCCGAGCCCAATTACACTTTTCAGTCTCCCAGTTTCTTCACCTTTCTCTATGGAAAAGTCTGGAATCTGCAAAATGTGGGTTTACCTCTCTTGGTGGAAGAAAAGCAGCCTGTTCTTATTGGATCAGCTGAGTTATCTTAGCCTGTAGATTTATTCTTAATCTTTCTCCCATCTATCCTCTTCTTCTTCTCCAGTTACTGAAGAAGTAGTAGCTAAAAGCCACAGAAGCTCCATGTACAAAGTGTCATCCATATACTTTCCCTTTCTACTACACATCTATTTTTCCTTCTTTTCTTTTTAAGAACTTTATTATATAATATTCCAAAGTATAGTTAAATACAAAATAGAAAATACAGTAAAGATAGAATATAGAACTAAAAGAAAAAAGACAGAAACTATAAAAGTGAAAATAGAAAGAAAATAGAAACAAAAGATGGCTTCCAACTATCTCTTATATCTTATCCATATTAACATTATTTCTATCAGAACAAACCAACTAATCAGTAAAACCCACAATCATAACTTCATTTTTTTCTAACATGAGCAAGTAATCTAAAAAAGGTTGCCATAAAGATACAAATCTAGAAACAGTATTATCTCGTATTAGGGCAGTTAACGTCACCATTTGAGCCAAGTCCATTAATTTAATAGTCCATTCTTCCACTGTTGGTATTTGTGGATCCCTCCATTGCTGAGCATATAATAATCTTGCAGCCGTGATCATATGCAAAAGCAAAGTTCCATGTTGTTTCTCCAATTCTTTCTCCATCAAACCTAATAGAAACAGTTCTGGTTTTTTTATATATATTCACTTTAAGGATCTTTTGTACTGTATAGTAATACATATCTGGTCCCAATTTTTTTTAGCTTTTTCACAACTCCACCAAAGATGATAAAAGTTTCCTTCACCCTGCAAACATTTCCAGCAAACATTCGTTACACCTTTAAACATTTTTTACAGGGGTTAGGTACCAGCGGTACATCATTTTATAGAAATTTTCCTTTAAACTGTAATTCAACGTAACTTTCAAACCCTTTGTCCACATATTTTCCCATTGCTCTAACAAGATATTATATCCAAAGTTTCTGACACATTTAACCATACATTCCTTGACTTGTTCATCTTCCAAGTTCATTTGTAACAACATCTTATTTTTTGTTGTTGTTGTTCAGTCGTTTAGTCGTGTCCGACTCTTCATGACCTCATGGACCATAGCAAGCCAGGCCTTCCTGTCCTCCACTGTCACCCAGAGTTTACTCAAATTCAAGTTCATTACATCGGTGATGCTATCTAACCATCTCATCCTCTGCCGTCCCCTTCTCCTTTTGCCTTCAGTCTTTCCCAGCATCACGGTCTTTTCCAGTGAGTTCTCTCTTCGCATTAGGTTGCCAAAGTATTTGAGCTTCAGCTTCAGCATCTGTCCTTCCAATGAGCAGTCAGGGTTGATTTCCTTTAGGATTGACTGATTTGACCTCCTTGCAGTCCAAGGGACTCTTAAGAGTCTTCTCCAGCACCACAGTTTGAAAGCATCAATTCTTCTGTGCTCAGCCTTCCTTATGGTCCAACTCTCACACATCTTAGTAATAACATGTTCATCATTCGTACAAAGTTCAGTCTCAAAATAAGTTATTTCATTAACAAATCTATAATTCTTTTTATCCAACTTAAAGCGTTCCAGTAATTGCATAAAAGTAAACCAATAACATGTGAAGCCTATTTTTTCCTTCTTTTCTGATGTTCTAGGCTAGGTTGGTTCTTTCATGGCAAATATATATATTATCCCCCCCCCCCAATATGTCTTTGTAGGTATCAGCAATGCAATTTCTGCTGAACAGCTTAACTGATGTAGTCTTCAGCCCTGGCAAAAACACTTAGAGCTGGTTGGGTTCTTTTTTTTTTTTTTTTGAAGTATCAGTTTTGACTAACATGCAAGGAAACAAGCATACATGATGAATAACCAAAAGACAATATTTGGTAAATAATTTCATTAGAAATCATCCCTGAAGCATTTTAAATGTTCAGTGTTCATTCTCACCTTTGCCACCTTTGATCATCATGGCAAAATTTAACCTTTTCTGTTGGTGATTTAAAATATTCCAGAAACGCTTTACAATTGAGAGATCAAATGAAGACACAAAAACTTTTTCAGCAAACATTATATATATTAATAAAAAAACATAGAGCCAGGAAATACTAACTCACCAAAGGCTGATAGGGCCAGAGTGGAATCGCCTCCGCATATCACAGCCAGGGAAAGAAGAGCAGAAAAACGAGCTCATCAAAAAGCGGCTCAATTGGCTCCCGTTCAAAAACGGTGCATGATGGAGTTCCAGAAATGCTTTGCAATTGAGAGATCGAAGAAAGATAGTAGTGGAAAAGCTCCTGGACCGGATGGATTGTCAGCAGCCTACTATAAATGTTTTGAAGAGGATTTATGTCTACCTTTGCAGAAGACTATGAATTCTATTTTGGAAACAGGAATTATGCCTGAAACTTGGAAAGAAGCACATATAATATTGATACCCAAAGAACAACAGGATTTAACATTAACTAAAAATTACAGACCAATATCTTTATTGAATAATGACTATAAGATATTTACAACGATATTAGCAGAAAGAATGAAGAATATACTTAAGGATTTTATTCATCAAGACCAAGCTGGTTTTCTACCCAAAAGACAAATTCATGACAATGTCCGAAACATAGTAGACGTAATTGAATATTTGGATCAACACTATGATAAACAAGCTGCCTTGATATTTATTGATGCTGAAAAAGCCTTTGACAACTTAAATTGGCCTTTTATGTTCAAAGTTTTGGAAAATATGAATTTTGGAGGAAATTTTATAAAATGGATTAAATCAATATATACTCCACAATTTGCCAAAATAATTGTTAATGGAGAATTTAGTAAGCCATGTGAAATACAAAAAGGTACTAGACAAGGTTGTCCATTATCTCCACTTTTGTTTATATTGGTATTAGAGGTTTTACTTAGAGATATTAGACAAGATGATGGTATCCATGGTATTAAAGTTAAAAAAGAAGTTTATAAACTAAGAGCATTTGCTGACGACCTAGTCATTACTTTGGAGAATCCACTAGAAGGAATGGAAATATTAATACAGAAACTAAAAGACTTTGGGTCGCTAGCAGGGTTCAAAGTGAATTTACAGAAGACAAAAGTTTTGACCAAAAATATGGATTACCACCAACAAGAGAAATTGAAAGAAATAACAGGATATTCAATGGAAGAAAAAGTAAAATATTTAGGAGTATATTTAACAACTAAAAATGTTAAGTTGTTTAAGAATAATTATATTCCACTTTGGATGGATATTAAAAAAGATTTGGAACATTGGGAAAAACTGCAATTATCATTATTAGGTAGAATTTCAACAATTAAAATGAATGTTTTGCCAAGAATTTTATATCTTTTTCAAACACTACCTATATTGGCATCAGAAGAACCTTTTAAACAATGGCAGCGAGATATTTCTAAGTTTATTTGGCAAGGGAAAAAACCAAGAGTAAAATATAAAGTCTTGCAAGACTCTAAAGAAAGAGGAGGACTAGGTCTACCGGATTTGAAATTATATTATGCTGCTTGTTGCTTGGTTTGGATTAAAGAATGGATAGTTTTGAAAAATGAAAAATTATTGAATTTGGAAGGACATGAATTAAGATATGGATGGCATGGATATTTGTGGTATGATAAAGTTAAAGTTAATGTGGATTTTAAAAACCATTATATTAGAAGATCCTTGTTAAGAATCTGGAATAAATATAAATTAATCTTATGTTATAAAAGACCCTTATGGATTTCTACACAAGAAGCATTCTACAGAACAGAAGTAAGAAATAAAGATAAATGGTTAACCTACAAAGACTTTTTAAAGAAAGAACAAGGACAATATATAATTAAATCAATAGAAGAATTGGTATCTGAGGGATACAGTTTTCAATGGCTTTCATATATGCAGCTCGTAGAGAAATTTAAATTAGATAAGAAAGACCTTGAATTTGAACAAACCAAATCGGAATTTGAGATACAACTATGTGAGACAGATGATCATCTAATTGCAAAAATGTATAAATTATTGTTAAAAGGTGAAATGGTAGAGGAACAAGTTAAAGACTGTATGATTAAATGGGCTAAAAATATTGGCCATAATATTCAAATGCAACAATGGGAAGATATGTGGACCAAAGGGTTAAAATTTACTTTGTGTTATAATTTAAAAGAAAACTTTTATAAGATGATGTACAGATGGTATATGACCCCACAAAAACTTTCTAAAATGTATGGAAATGTCTCCAACTTATGTTGGAAATGTAAAAAAAAAGAGGGGTCTTTTTACCATATGTGGTGGACATGTGAGACTGCAAAGAAATTTTGGACTCAAATACATGCATTGATGCAAAATATATTACAAATTCGAGTTCCATTTAAACCGGAATTTTTCTTACTGGGAATAATTGATGGACAACCTGGGAAGCAATTTACAAGGATTATGCAATACATGATTACAGCAGCAAGACTTATTTTTGCACAAAATTGGAAAAACCAGATATCGCCTACGATACAAGATTGGATGTTAAAATTGATGGATATGGCAGAGAATGATAAACTGACATGTTTATTAAAAGAAAATCCTAATAATTATTTCCTTAAAGAGTGGAAACCATTAACTGACTATTTACAAGATGCGGGAGGGGCAAAGCTTATATGGGGATTTGAAGATTAAAATATATATATATTGATGTAATAGACAAGAAATATTCTTTAATATTATATATAGACCTAGCATGTAAGATAAAAATTTTAAAATACCATGACCAGATACAAATCGGAAGTTGACCAAATTCTATGTTTCAGCTTTATCTTTTTTTCTTTTTTCCTTTACTACACTTTTTTATCTTTTCTTTTTTCTTGATTTGTATTTCCATTTTCTTTTCTGTTTCAAACTTTTATCTATGTAAAATTAAAATCTAATAAAATTTGAGAGATCGAAGAAAGACACAAAAACCTTTTCAGCAAACATTATATATATTAATAAAAAAACATAACTACAAAATTTCCCTCTTCACAGAAAGAGATAACCTCAGCATAATTCACAGAGGCAAAAGAACAGCAGAGCAGAGAACAAAGAAGAAACAAGTCACACTTTGCAACACAAAGGACATGTTAATATATACCTTTTTACATATAGGTCAGGACAATTATTTACCATGGTAACCCACTTATCCATGGTTACCCACTTATTAATTATGGGCCTTAGGAAGCATTACTAACAACAAAGCTAGCGGAGAAGAAAGTATCCCAGCTGAGCTATTTAAAATCCTAAAAGATGATGCTGTTAAAGTGCTGCACTCAATATGCCAACAAATTTGGAAAACTCAACAGTGGCCACAGGATTGGAAAAGGTCAGTTTACGTTCCAATTCCAAAGAAAGGCAATGCCAAAGAATGTTCAAACTACCGTACAATTGCGCTCATTTCACATGCCAGCAAGGTTATGCTCAAAATCCTACAAGCTAGGCTTCAGCAGCATGTGAACCAAGAACTACCAGAAGTGCAAGCTGGGTTTCGAAGAGGCAGAGGAACTAGAGATCAGATTGCCAACATTCGCTGGATCATGGAAAAAGCAAGAGAGTTCCAGAAAAACATCTACTTCTGCTTCATTGACTACGCTAAAGCCTTTGATTGTGTGGATCACAACAAACTGTGGCAAAGTCTTAGAGATGGGAGTACCAGACCACCTTACCTGTCTCCTGAGAAACCTGTATGTGGGTCAAGAAGCAACAGTTAGAACCGGACATGGAACAACCGACTGGTTCAAAATTGGGAAAGGAGTACGACAAGGCTGTATATTATCACCCTGCTTATTTAACTTATATGCAGAGTACATCATGAGAAATGCCGGGCTGGATGAATCACAAGCCGGAGTTAAGATTGCCGGGAAAAATATCAACAACCTCAGATATGCAGACGATACCACCCTAATGGCAGAAAGTGAAGAGGAACTAAAGAGCCTCTTGATGAGGGTGAAAGAGGAGAGTGCAAAAGCTGGCTTGAAACTCAACATTAAAAAAACCCAGATCATGGCATCTGGTCCCATCACTTCCTGGCAAATAGAAGGGGAAGAAATGGAAGCAGTGACAGATTTTATTTTCTTGGGCTCCAAGATCACCGCAGACGGTGACTGCAGCCATGAAATTAAAAGACGCTTGCTCCTTGGAAGGAAAGCTATGGCAAACCTAGACAGCATATTAAAAAGCAGAGACATCACCTTGCTGACAAAGGTCCGTATAGTTAAAGCTATGGTTTTTCCAGTAGCAATGTATGGCTGTGAGAGTTGGACCATAAGGAAGGCTGAGCGCCGAAGAATTGATGCTTTCGAGCTGTGGTGCTGGAGAAGACTCTTGAGAGTCCCTTGGACTGCAAGGAGGTCAAACCAGTCAATCCTAAAGGAAATCAACCCTGACTGCTCATTGGAAGGACAGATGCTGAGGCTGAAGCTCAAATACTTTGGCCACCTAATGAGAAGAGAGGACTCACTGGAAAAGACCCTGATGCTGGGAAAGACTGAGGGCAAAAGGAGAAGGGGACGGCAGAGGATGAGATGGTTAGATAGCATCACCGATGTAATGAACATGAATTTGAGTAAACTCCGAGAGACAGTGGAGGACAGGAAGGCCTGGCGTGCTATGGTCCATGAGGTCACGAAGAGTCGGACACGACTGAACGACTGAACAACAACAACAAACCCACTTATCAGTCCTAAAACAGACAAAAGATTGAACTCTGAACCCGGCCGATACTTAAGAAAAACAATTAGAATTTATTTATTTTATCCTATTTATACCCCGCCTATCCCCTCCCTACTGGAGGGCTCTAGGCGGCTTACAACATCAATATATTTCAATTTCAATTATACATCATATATCGTATACATTTTTAAATTTACCGCGCGATAGGGAAGAGGACAGGGAACCGGCTCTTCGGCTGCAGGCACCGGACTACATGCCCCAGCATGCCTCGCTTCCGAGCCGGCTGCTGACGTCCAGGAAGCTGTTCTTTTCTGGATCCGTCGTCCTCCGCCGTCATCACCGGGATTCCCTAGGACTTCTTCGGAACGAGGACGACCCTCCGCTGGACGCCGGCAAATTGACCCACGAAGTGGTACCCATTTATCTACTCGCATGTGCTTTCGATCCGCTGGGTGGGCGGAAGCTGGAGCTAGTGGCGGGAGCTCACCCCACCCCGCGGTTTCGAACTGCCGACCTTATGGTCGGCAGACTAACGGCTCAGCGGTTTAACCTGCTGAGCCACCGCACTCCTCGAATACCTTGCAATGCCGGACTTACTAGCACCACAGACTCTTGTGATCCAAATTCTTGTTTCCAGCTAGCAGAAAATATCTTCTGATTCAAATTCATGTTAAATCATAAAACCATAACACTTTCCACTAAACTCACACATATTATTTTATATCTATTTATAAACTTTCATCCAGCAAGGAAATAATTACAACTGGAGCTTTGAAAATAATGTAATATGAAGCACATGTAGTCACACTAAGGGTTTGATAATTACATAATTGTGGCTAGTAAACACACTAATAGGGTTGGCTAGTCATAAATACTTTGATAGGGACATTGCTAAGAACATAAGAACTAAATAGCATTTGTGTTATAAAGTGCAAAATTTGTCCACACAAAGTAAGTTTCTGTTTCCTAAATGATAATCTGCATCCAAATAATAGTCAAAATAATAATAATCAGGGAAAATATTCTTTTGTCCTTGGTTCTTTTTTAATTGGTTAAAAAATAATCTATTAATTATTTTAATATAGGGGCGCGGTGGCTCAGCGGGTTAAACCGCTGAGCCGTTAGACTGCCGACCATAAGGTTGGCAGTTCGAAACCGCGTGACGAGGTGAGCTCTCGTCACTAGTCCTAGCTCTCTGCCAACCCAGCGATTCAAAAGCTAATATAGCAAGTAGATAAATGGGTACCACTCGTGGGGCAATTTGCGGGCGTCCAGCGGAGGGTCGTCCTCGATCCGGGAAGATCTGGAGAGCAGTGATGGCGGCGGAGGACGACGGATCCGGAGATACCAGCTTCCTGGACGTCAGCAGCCGGCGCGGAGCGAGGCATTCTGGGACTTGCAGTCCAATGCCTGCAGCTGAAGAGCCGGTTCCCTTCCTCTCTCCCTTCGCGCGGTAAAAAAAATTGTAATTGTAATAACGATGTATAATTGATTGGATATGTAATGTTGTAAGCCGCCTAGAGTCCTCCAGTAGGGAGGGGATAGGCGGGGTATAAATAGGACAAATAATAATAATATTAAGATTATTATACTTAGGTTTAAGGTTTTTTTTACACTGATCTGCCTGCTTAAATCTCTTAAGCAACAAAAAGATATTTAGTTGATCTCTTCTCTCAAAATATTTGCTGCATAAAAAGATCTTGCATAAGCTGTAGAGAATACTTAGTCTTTTTCACATTTATACTAAGGGTAGAGATGGATGAAAGCAGAAAGAGATTTTGAGGAAATCTTTCACATAAAGAATAGTGACAGAAGATTTAGTATTTCTATAGATAGCAGCAGCAAAGGAGCAGCTGAGGCTGAAGTATGCTGGTGGCAGAGTGGACAGAAATTAAGTTTTACATGACTGATCTGAGGTAACCATATGGATTCTGAGACTCCAATACTGGGGCTTCATTGAGTAGTGAATAGTATCTTTCGGTCATGGATGTGTGCCATCTCCAGATTAGTATCTTCAAAAAGATTTTTGGGCAAGGTAAATAGCAGCCATTCGCTTGATAAATGGAGCTTTACTGCTTAAGGCTGCAGAATTCAATAGGTTTTCAAGTAAAAAGTAAAGATCTACAGTTGGCCATAGTATAAAAACTGTTAGTGGTCTGACCTGCATATCTGAGAGACTACCTTTGTCCCCTGTGCAATCAGTAAAGTCAATCAAGCAAAGCAACTTTGTCAGATAACAAAATGTTGGCAGGGTGTTCTCCATGAATGGCCCTGAACCTTTGGGTTTTACTGTCCCTTTTTTGTGTATATGAGATTGGTGAAATGTGAAAGCCACCAAGGAGATTTTAGAATGCATCACTTTTTCTAGGTCTTTTACTCTTGAGGCTGGAATCTTAACAATGAAATGGGTTTTGCTCTTTCTCACTCTGTTTAAACCTATGTATGAATACATGATCAAGGTGTTTAGTTTCCTACCTAAATTTAAATATTTTGCAAGCAAAATATAGGCAAGGGGTGTTATTTGAAGGGGACATGAATATTGAGTTACTAAAGGAAAGCAAATAATGAAAATAATTATTGGGAGATTTATTGGCTGAAAAGATGTGGAGAGATAATTTGAGTGGTCATTAACATTCAGAGTGTTTGGAGGCCTGGACTGGAAAGAAAAGAAGATTTAGTGTAGTTAGATCTTTTGGGGCTCACTTCATACTGCAAAATCAGCCACTTCTGATTGTAAAACAAGGAACCTAGTTTTAGGATTTAAGAATTAATTGGAATCTAGTACAGCGATGCATAAGTTGTGTCCAATGAACTATTCTCATCAAGAGAACAGTAATATTGTCAGATATGCCTTTCACAGCACTTAATTTGGCATAGACACACATTGTAAATTGAGAATTTAATTGTAGCAACACACACACACACATTTAGCATTTGGAATATCTTCTTTGAAGCATGAGCTCCTCTTCTAATTTAAAAGTTAGCAGATATAGTATGTCTGAGACAGAAATATTAAAAGCTCATTATGCATTAGACTATCACAAGTTTATCATGCTTATTCTGAAATACAAAACAATTAAAATGTCACATAGGAAAGCAGATTAAACAAGAATTGCACCTAACTGCATTATTATTATATTATATTATTAAAGTATTATTAAAATATGTGGACTTGCCATTAGCTACTGCAGATTCAGGGTCATTCAAGTTCATTGAGTTCAGTGGGTTTATGCATTCATAATGTTGCACAGGATTAGATTAAATTAGTTTTGTTCTATATTTCAGCAATGTCTTCAAATTCCCCTCTCTCAAGTAAATAAATCCTGTACACCTTTTAGAAACCTTAGTGGGAAAAATGCTTTAAAATGGATACTAAAATATCTACAGATTTTTTGATAAACTATTGTTAAAAATAGAGGATATAGAGAAGGCTTGATATACTAAACTGCTTCCTCTGATGCTCAACTAATTACATAACATGTGCAGCAGATAGGTTGCAGTACTGCACATTGCATCACATTATGTCTTCCACAGTACTATCGTCTTATATGATAGCATGTGCAGTGAGAAAATGTAAGTCTATAAAATTACGACTGTAGTATCAAATCACATTTGAATAATCTGATACAGATCAATCACTCAATATGGCCATTTATTAAGTTAAACATACTGTTTTTCAGCAGACAGTAACTATTGAACTGAGAATTAGTAAGATCTGAAAAGTCAAATTACACCTATACATTAGTTAACTGGATCCCTACAATTTTACTTAGTAAGGGAACAATTTACTATGTATTTTGGGGTAATACCTATTACAAATAGGGCTGTGAGATTGTAAGAAACTTTGAAGGTTTGATTCATTTTTAAGGAACTTTGAACAAATCATCCCTTCAAACAAAATATTCAGATTGCATCTCCAGGATGATTCAAGGAGTCAAATCGAATCAGGTTCTTTGAAATTGCTTCAGACAGATTCAAAGGCAATTTTGAGAAGCAGTTGATTTTCTTGTGCTTTCTAGCTTTTCAGAGTCTTAAACTTTGTTGCTGCTTTTCTTTCAAAAATGGCAAAATTGAAGAAAATTGGATATTAACTAATAGCCAGTCCATAAGATATGCTAACAATTCTGCTAGTCCAGAAAAGGGAGTGGTCAAAAAGAGGTAGACTCTCTGATTATTAGTAAGAATTTGCTTTTTAAACAGTTTCTGAAACTATTTATTTATAAATCGGAATAGGATATTTTCTACATCAGGACAAGTTCTCTGCAGATTAGTTGAATTATTTAGAGGTTGCTGTGCTGTCCTGTGTTCCTGCCTGCTATCTCTGCTTTAAAAGATAGAGGAAAGTAGTTCAAAAATTTATTAAGGTGAAATCCTTGAAGATATCTGTCTATCTTCTAGTGCATCTAACGTCTGCACTATTTTCATGTCCTTCTACCAAAGATGAAGCAGCTGCAGGCATGTTGATATAGCCTACAAAAACTTTTTTTTACTGAATCAAAACTCAAATAGATTCAGATTGATTATTTCCACCTTCAAGTTCTTAATTTGATTATAATCTTGTCACCTTCACATTCTGATTTTCAATCAGATCTTAGTTGGCTTGCACACCACTTTTGCAAAATATATTCATTAATAAAAATGCATAATTAATATGTGGTGTAAATAATGCTTTTGTTAATACTTTGTTTCTTAAATGTTATTTTATTTTTAAATATATAATCTTATAAGGCAGCATATACATGGAATTTTATTTATTTATTTTTATTTATTTGTTCAATTTATTCCCCGCCCATCTCCCATGCAAGGGACTCTGGGTGGGTTACAACAATTAAAATGTTTGATTGAGCCTCAATTGTACCTAATATCTACATCCATTTAATATATATAATTATGTACATAAATAAATGTAAACAATCCTAGGGGAAACATCATCAGCTTTATTTTGGAATTGAGGGTTGCAAGTTAAACTAGCTCTAACCAAGTCTAAATTAAATTAAATTAACTTTTTCCCCCATTGGATTTCATGCAGATGCAACTCTTCTTTGCTACTCATTAAAGCATCTCATCACTTTCAGGCTTATGTGGACCCCCACCCCACCCGCAAACCTGCCCTGCGCTTCCTAATTCTTAGAGATGCTACAATCAGGGGAAGGTATGGACATCAGTTTTTCCCCTCCAATCCACAAAAGAAAATGATTCAAAAGAAATGCTTCAGATTTTATATGAACAATTAACAACACTTGAGCTCAACACTTCTCTGATGTTCATTAAAGCTGGTCTTCTTCCAGACTTTCTTGCAAGCTGAAAAGAAAAGGCTGCTGATTTAACGTAACTCTTAAAGCAGAACCTTTTCCTAGGTTCATTCATGAACCTTAAAACAAAACAACAACAACAAAATTGCCTTAATTAATGGCAAGTTTTTGCACTCAAATTAAATCTAATGAACTTCTTGAGAATTATTTCAAAGCTTGCACACAATCCTAGTGGAGAAAACTCAGGAGTCACCAGTTCATCCTCTTCTAACAGAAAAACTGGTAGATCTCCAGTTATTGCTAAAATACTATTCCTAAGCAACTCATCCCATAAGCTGTGCTGGTTGGAATTGTTGGCAGTTATAATTCAGCAACATCTGGAAGATCACAAGTCTCTCTCCCCAGCCCACCCCAAATAAACTTATTAATCTGCTAGCCAAACCAAATGGAATCATGTTTGTGAGCAGGGCTTCATGAGTAGTAGACATATTTCAAAAAGAAAGTAAAGGTAGCTGCTTAATATTAATATCAGACCTCCTTGGGGAAATAGTATAGTTTCAGTGATGGAAACTCAGCATTTGATCCCTTTAAAAATATATAAAGCCAAGCACTGGGAAATATTCTCTGGGGAACAATACAGTTCTGCCATAGCCATGAAGCAAAGTGAACTAATAAATCAATTTCTAACTTGGGGGAAGTGATCAAAATTACAAGAAAGCTGGAATTCCAATTTGTCAAGACAAAAATGAATTGCTTAATGGCTTAAGCATTTAAGCTCTTACTCTTTCAGGTCAGAAGAATTAAAATATACAGTTCATCAACTTTCCCATATTACATCTATTAGTGAGGCCAGAACCTTAAGAAGTTAAAATTAATTATATATAAAAGTAATGTGGAGAAGATGAGATAAATTCAATTCAAAAGGGCAAGTATATTATTAAAATACCTTTTTATAAGAAGTGAATGTATTGATTTTCTTTTAAGAAAGTTACTAATGTTATTTTCTTTGCAATCTGTGGCTTGAATCATGTCAACTGGATTTCTATTTTCTTAGTGGAAACGTTTCACTCCTTATCCAAGGAGCTTCTTCAGTCTGAGTAAAGTTAGTAAGGGAATCCTTAAATATGTTTCTAGGCTGGCTGTGTGACCTTGCACCTGGGGCTAGGTCATGGTTATTTTTGAGATGTTTGTTTCTAAGTCCCTTTATCATCTAAAGGAGGATCGTTAAGATCACCATGCTGCTGTTGAGCTTGTGAAATGGTCTTAATCTTCCTGGGCACAGAAGACAAAGCAGGAAGGAAGATGGGGGAAAGGTTGTGCCTGAGGCCCCCACCTCTATTCAAGGAAGGATTTTCCAAGTTGGCATAAATGGATTCCTTGACCCCTCTCTCAAACCACCTATCTTCTCTGTCTAAAATGTGAACATTAATGTCCTCAAATGAGTGTCCTTTTTCCTTTAGATGAAGATAAACTGCTGACTCTGGTCCTGTGGTGTTACTTCTCCTGTGTTGGGCCATCCTCCTGTACAAAGGTTGTTTGGTTTCTCCAATGTAGAGTTCAGAGCACTCCTCACTGCACTGGATTGCATACACTATCAATCCAGTGCAGTGAGGAGTGCTCTGAACTCTACATTGGAGAAACCAAACAACCTTTGTACAGGAGGATGGCCCAACACAGGAGAAGTAACACCACAGGACCAGAGTCAGCAGTTTATCTTCATCTAAAGGAAAAAGGACACTCATTTGAGGACATTAATGTTCACATTTTAGACAGAGAAGATAGGTGGTTTGAGAGAGGGGTCAAGGAATCCATTTATGCCAACTTGGAAAATCCTTCCTTGAATAGAGGTGGGGGCCTCAGGCACAACCTTTCCCCCATCTTCCTTCCTGCTTTGTCTTCTGTGCCCAGGAAGATTAAGACCATTTCACAAGCTCAACAGCAGCAGGGTAATCTTAACGATCCTCCTTTAGATGATAAAGGGACTTAGAAACAAACATCTCAAAAATAACCATGACCTAGCCCCAGGTGCAAGGTCACACAGCCAGCCTAGAAACATATTTAAGGATTCCCTTACTAACTTTACTCAGACTGAAGAAGCTCATTGGATAAGGAGTGAAACGTTTCCACTAAGAAAATAGAAATCCAGTTGACATGATTCAAGCCACAGACTGTTCCACCTGGATGACTGAGAACCTTCATAGACATATTTTTCTTTGCAATATTTGTGTAATATGGAAGACTATAACTAAATGATACAGTAAATATTGATTGTAAACCGCCCAGAGTCTACCAGGGTAGAGATGGGCGGGGATAAATTCAAATAATAAATAAATAAATAAATGCTTTAGCTACAAAATGGTACCTGGTTCAATGCTTCAACTGGGATTACCAGTTATAGAAGAAAAGGCTCCTGCCTGAAATCCTGGATGTATGCTACCACTCAATTTACAATATGGAAGGAGAATCTATGGTATTTTATATGTTAATGAACTACAAACCCTAACATCTCTCATTTTTACCAGATTAGTCAGGCAGGATCTGGTAAAATCTGGAGGGCTACACAATTCACACTCTGGTGCAGACTAGTCTTTCAGCCTAAGTCCCTGCAGCTGCTGCTGTCTACAGTTCTCATTATCCCTGATAACTGATCCTGGGGGCAGAAAAGCGTAAATTGTAAGCCGTAACATATAGAGGGCTATGAATGGAAGAGGGCTGATGTAAGAAATGTTGCCAAAATGGCCTTGCTCATAAAAATGTAATGTTTGAATTTTACTGGTACAAGAGTTTGTTCATACAGAAATGGATGGATGGATGGATGGATGGATGGATGGATGGATGGATGGATGATGGATGGATGGATGGATGGATGGATGGATGGATGGATGGATATAGATAGATAGATAGATAGATAGATAGATAGATAGATAGATAGATAGATAGATAGATAGATGATAGAGTTTTTATAAAGTGTAAGCAACTCATAAACCACAGGCTATGGGTTGCTTCACTGTAGCACTTCTGCAGCCCTACATCTAAGATCATATTGCTGAAATTCTAGAGTTATCCACCAGAGAAGGGATCCCCAACCTGTGGGCAGCCTGTTAGGAAGTGGGCTGTGGGGCTTCCTCCTGCAAACCCCACCCCCTAGTGTGTGCAATTACCCTGCCCCCGGTGCGCATGATTGGCTCCCGCCTGCAAACCTCAACCCCAGTGCACGCGATTGGCTCCCACCTGCAAACCCCGCCCCTCCAGTGCACGCAATTGGATCCTACCTGCAAATCCCACCCCCCCGGTCCGTGGAAAAAATTTCTTCCATGACCGGTCCCTGGTGCCAGAAAGGTTGGGGACCGCTGCACTAGAGTAATCTGCTTTTCAGCTTTGAGATATTTTTAAGACTTGATATGGGAATGGCTTGCTCAAGGAAGCCTCCCACCCCCATTTTTTAAAACACTCAGTAAAGCAAAAATTATAGAGAGCCACTTTTGTGTAGTGGTTAAGGCAAAAGTCTAGAAACCGGGAGACCATGAGTTGTAGTCCTGCTTTAAGCACAAAACTACTGGATGACCTTGGGCCAGTCACTCTTTCTCAGCCCTAGGAAGGAGGCAATTGCAAATCACTTCTAAAATCCTGCCAGGAAAACTGCAGGGACTTGTCCAGGCAGTTGCCAGGAGTCAAGACTGATTCGAAGGCACCAAAAAAGAAAAAGAAAAGCAAAATTTGGTCCATTAAATAGTCTTTTCTGGGAGAATTATGTTGGATATAAGGCTGGGTATAGGATAGTTTGTCTTTGGGAAACCTCATTTTGTCGCCCCTACATTTAAACCATCACTGGAAATAATAATAATAATAATAATAATAATAATAATAATAATAATAATAATTCAGATATGCCCATTCCGGTGACATCACAGTGTCTTCAGCTTGCTTCCTAGAGCCTCAGAAAGTCAAGAGGCTGACTTGCAGTTTGCAATTCTTCAGTTGTTGCCCACCTTTGTGCTATGCCATCATTGCAAAAAATCCTTAAACTTATTGTAAAGGCAGAAAGGAAGGGGAAAAAAATAGATTTCACCTGTCCTAAATTTGCGGGAGCAGGTATACAGAAGAAAGTAAAGGAAAAGAAACTGTGCCAAGTAATGAATATTAACAAATACAGTTACTGTACATGTATTTAAGTTGAAAACCTAATTAAGTGGCTAAATCAAAGCCTTTATATAGACTGTTTGATGGCTTACTATTACTCCTATAATTTAATTAACCACAATGGGTAGGCTGACCATATTTCCTTCAGACAAAAACGGGACTTTTGGGATGGTAAAATGGGACAGGGTCTTATGCCACCATGCCGGCCTCCAAACCCCACCCCCCAGTCCACGCAATTGGCTCCCACCTGGAAACCCCGCCCCCGCCCCACACGATTGGCTCCTGCCTGCAAACCCTGCCCCCATCAGCGTAATTGGCTCGGATTTTAATTTTTTTTTCTGATTTTTAAAGGTTTTTTTTTTCTTCTAGCATTAAATGGTGCGGCAGAGCTGGTGTGTTTGGGGGAGGCCGGAGTACACACACTGTGCACACAGCACCGTCATCGGCCGGGGAACAAGGGGCGGGGATGGAGGGGATGGAGGCAAACCACTGCCCCATCCCCCTCGGGCTTGGCCGAGGGAGGGAGGAGAGTCGCTGCTGCTGCCACCGCCGCAGAGCAGGAGAAGCAGGAGGAGCCGGCTGCGCTCGGCTGCTTCAGCCACACCACTCCGCCCCTTGCTGCCCGCTGAAGCTCCCCAGGGTGGCCAGCTCCTGCTTCTCCTGCTCAGCGGCCTGACAACTCTCCTCCCTTGGCCAAGCCCGATCAGATGCACATACACACACTCACACACTCACAGGACAGACTGCCCTCGGCAGGAGCCAGCCGTGCTGGGAGGCTTCAGCCACACCACTCCGCCCCTCGCCACCCGCTGAAGCCCCCCAGCATGGCCAGCTCCTGCCAGGGCAGTCTGTCCTGTGAGTGTGTGTGTGTGTGTGTGCATCTGATCGGGCTTGGCCGAGGGAGGAGAGTTGTCAACCACTCCGCCCCTTGCTGCCTGCAGAAGCTCCCCAGGGTGGCCGGCTCCTGCTTCTCCTACTCGGCGGCCAACAACTCTCCTCCCTTGGCCAAGCCCGATCACATGCACACACACACACACACATGCACCCCACACCCTCTTTCTCCAGCCTCCCCATGACCAAATGCATCCGCACCTGTTGCAGGGAGGCTGGAGAAAGAGGGTGTGGGGTGCGTGTGTGTGTGTGTGTGTGTGTGATTACGCTGAGCAAGTAATCCGCACGCGCATGCACCCCACACCCTCTTTCTCCAGCCTCCCTGCAACAGGTGCGGGTGCATTTGGTCATGGGGAGGCTGGAGAAAGAGGGTGTGGGGTGCATGCATGTGTGTGTGTGCGTGCAATTACGCTGAGCAAGTAATCCACGTGCGCGCACACACACGCACGCACCCCACACCCTCTTTCTCCAGCCTCCCTGCAACAGGTGCGGGTGCATTTGGTCATGGGGAGGCTGGAGAAAGAGGGTGTGGGGTACGTGTTTGTGTGTGTGTGTGCGCGCGTGCGATTACTCTGAACAAGTAATCTGTGCACGCGCGCGCACACACACACACCCTCTTTCCACAACCTTCCCATGCCTGCTTTCCCTGGCCTCACCACTGCTGGGCAGACAATCTCAGGATCAGGTAAGGAGGCAGGAACCTGGACTGTGGTGTTGTGTCTGCTGCTGGGCTCGCACGTGGCAACTGGGCTTCCAGTTGCTGCACTGATAGGGCCTCTTCCGGGCTGCCTCCAATGGCAAGTCCGGCTCCAGTCCTCCTTCCTGTCTTCCTGTCCTCCTTCCTGCCGGGTTTAAAAAAGGGACAAAATTGAGATTTTGATCAAAACGATGGGACGATTGAAAAATGCTAAAATAACGGGACTGTCCTGTTCAAAAAGGGACGTATGGTCACCCTAACAATGGGCCTAGCAATAGAGTTTAAAGCCAAGAATCTTAAAACAGCTTCAGTTACAATTCGTACTATTTTCTTGAAGATAATTCACAATCAGTTGTATATTTATTTATTAAATTTTTTATCACCGCCCATCTCCCCCAAAGGAGGGACTCTGGGCGGTTTACAATAAAACATCATTAAAATACAATATAAACAGACAATAAATATAAAGTATAATAAAAATATCTTGTATTTGCATCAGGTTTTACAGCTGTCTGTACTATATGGAACCCTGAAACATATAATATATCGGCTGCATTGCATTCAGTTTATTATTAGATGCGCTTTCTGTAATTTTGTCTTTTGTTTCTCCTTTATGAGGGGCGTGGTGGCTCAGTGGGTAAGACGTCAGGCTTGTCGATCGGAAGATCGCAAGTTCGGAGGTTCGAATCCCTAGCCCCGCGTGACGGAGCGAGCTCCCGCACTCGCCCCAGCTCTTGCCAACCTAGCAATTCGAAAGCATGCAAATGCAAGTAGATTAATAGGTACCACTTCGGTGGGTAGGTAACAGCGTTCCGCATGCATCATGCCGGCCACATGACCGCGGAAGTGTCTTCGGACAACGCTGGCTCTTCGGCTAACAAACGGAGATGAGCACCGGCCCCTAGAGTCGGACACAACTGCACAAATGTGCGGGGGGAATCTTTACCTTTATAATAAAATCTAAGTGGCTGGTGGTTCTCTACCATGGGTATAAAGTTATTTAAGGGAGTTCTAGGAGACTAGCAATCCCCAGGAGTGACCATATTGAAAACTCAAGATATTTGAAAACATGCTATCTGTTTTAAATAGTCCTGCTTATTGTGAAATCAAACAAATGTTAAATGCAGCTTTACAAGATGACGGTATTAGTCTGTTAGAAGAAAGCACAGTCAAATGAATTCATACATTTTCTTGTCAAGCGGTCCAAGGGCAGCAACCTGAAATGAATTGAACAACAAGGAATCAGAAGTCAAGAGACAAGCCAGTAGTCAAGAATAAAAGACAGAATTAATACCAAACCTTATCATATTTCTTCCCATTTATAGGTAACAAAAGATCACTTAGATGGGAAGCATCAGTCCAGAGTTCATCATCAAAAGATTACCACTTGTAGATCAGTGGATTGCCACACAAAGCAATCCTATCAACACTGCCAATATTTTAGTAAGTAAACCTTCACTGAAAATATGGCTGTATTTTAATGTCACATTATGTCATGGTTTTTGTTCTGTAAATTCAGCCATTGCAATTTTTAAACTTTTATTATGGCTTAATGTTGTGCAAACATAGACAATTTTTGCTTATAAAAGAAAAGATTATATAGATCATGAACCTAGTCAATTAGACAGCCACTATATGTATAGTATATGCAAGGCCTTTCAGCCTCTACTCCAACTCTTCTTCTTTTTTTCTGTATAGATCCCTCATAGTTACTCATTGAAATGGATCTCAACTCTTCTTACTGTGTTCCCAAGAAATCCACTGTTGACCGCCCCTTATACAGAAGCAATAACAAAGAAAAAAACAGTGTCTGCTGTAATGATGAAGGAAGAAACAGTTTTAAGGCTGAGGTCAGAAGAAGGGATAACTGTTAAGTAGGTGATGTTACAAAGCTAGCAGCTTCATGAATATGCCACTTAATGCCTTTAGGCTGGAGTTTCACTAGAGCTCACAACAATGCTATGAACAAACAATAAAATGCCCATAAATATCCAAGCCAAGCCCGGGTAGTAGCCAATACTATTTATCTTTTTATGGAAGGAATACACCAAAGTAGGATTGCCTTTTGCACAGCTGCTGAGCACAACTTCTCTAGAGAGAAATGCTGTATATTGGAAGAAATGTGCTCTGTCTCAGTAACAGAACTGACAGCTGGGAAAAATAAAATATAAAGTCATTGGCACAGAATGTTTTCAATAGCTTGAAGTACAACACATTAAATAAAGAGTTGTTTTTATTCCATGTGGTAATCTTATACAAGTCTTTCACCTGATTGGTGAGAAGAGTCAAGAAACACCAAAAATACTACTGAGAATTGATCTTTTTTTTCCTAAAAAAATTTACTTTTTAAAAAAATACTCCTTTATATGATGTGTGTGTGTGTGTGTGTGTGTGTGTGTGTGAGTACATTTGTGTACACACGTAATGTGCAGACATATTGCAATTTAAAGTTAAAGTTTCCTTTAAATCAAGCTGCTGGTGACTTCATGAACATATCCATGTAGAATGGAACAGTTATTTGCTGTTACCTTCTAGAATTTCTTATTTCCCATTCTAGCCTACAGCCCTAGAATGTGGCTCCCATCTACATATTGAGAGAAATGAGGGAAAGTGTTATTATTAACAAAGGGATTTATAAACAGAAATAGATAAATATTCTTTTATAGAAGGCTTTTAGAGAATTTTTCTAACCCAGCTAGAATAACTCATAAACAGGCTGAGCAAAGCTTCTACTAAAAACCACATATACAGGAAATGTTAGAAGACTGAATGTGACACCCACGCTTTGAGGTTAGGCTAAAGGAAACTGCTTGTGGTTAGGAACTAGCTGACAAGCAATGCTTTACGTAGGAAGCCTCCCCTTAAAAGGTAAAAGTAAATAGAAGGGGAAGGGGATATAAAAGTGGGTAGTGGGAGATGTAAACAAAGGCGGGCTAATTATATGCATATTAGGCGCTTCTGATAGGTTGTAAGCTCCAGAGTAGCCTACCAATAGGTGAAAGGAGCCAGTGTTGAGTGACGGGTGAGGATGTATAAATGTAACTGTCAAACTTGTGGCAGGTGGGCTTTTCTCGTCAGTGTGACATTTGTCCTTCCGCACGGAGAAAGCCACCAGCACTTTGCAAACTGCTTCAAAAGAATAAAAACCTTTTGTTTCGATTTGCCTTTTGACTTGACTCATATCTGACAAATTGGGGGCTCGTCCGGGATCCTTGAACGGCGTCCGGTAAGTCTGGGCCTTGCCCCCCCCCCACTATGGGAGGCATGCCCTACTGATTTCAGTGGTCCATTGTGGGAGTCCTAGACCTTGGACCCCGGTGCCCGTAAAAAGGAACCAGACAACTAAAAGAGGAGTCAAAAGGAGAAACAAAAGCGTATAGGGATCCAGGTAAGAGGGTTGCGCCAAGCGCATGGAATTCCTTGCCTGGACCCTAAGCCAGCCGGCGGCTCGAGTCTGAAAATCCTTCCGGAGACAAAGTACCGGGAAACTTCGTATACGAACCCCAGGTAAGAGGGTTGCGCAGAGCGCATGGAATGCCTTACCTGGGGCGGTGGGGTTCTGGTTGGGTAGGCCTGTAAGATTCTTGAGACCGGTGTGATTTGAGACACCCCAAGGGCCATTAGGGCTGGCAAGGCAGAGTGAGTGTGGAGTTCAAACTCGCGGTTCCGAATCCTCGCGAGAGGACCGGCCGGGTGCGAACGAAGTGGTTGCTGAGTGAAAATTGGGTCTCAGTAGAAGAAGAATAACCTTTAAAAGTAGCCAGCGCGGGCTGGGAGGTTATTGAGAATTAGGACCTTAAATTTGTTCGGTAAACAAGTCCAGCGCCTGCTGGAGGTTCTGGTTCTAAGAAGGGAGGCCCTGGGAATAGGGTCAATAGGGAATAGGCAGGATAGTTAAACCAACCATGGGAGGAGCCTCGAGTGTAGGGAAGGAAAAGTGCACTAAAAATATCAGGAAAAATCCAAAGTTAAGAATAGATAAGGACAGTCCAATAGGTCAGATGATAGATAATTGGGACAAGCCACCATACAAATCCTTGGTGGACAAGTTAGACTTAAGTAAGGAAGATATGATAAATCTGTGTTGTTATGTGTGGTGGGAGGATGATAATGCCTCCTGGCCAAGGGATGGGTCAGATGATTACAATAGGTGTCATGATTTATATGACTATGTGAAACAAAATCATGTAACTTTTTAGAAAATGAATTACATTATGTCCTCATCTGGACTCCGGACAAATGGCCGGAGGCAAGTGGGGAAAATAAGAAGGCAAACAAGGAAATGATTTATAAATTGAAAACTGTAAAAGAGGAACAAGCTTAGAAGTAAGAAATTTCAAAAAGGATATGAAAATATTAATTGAAGATCCAATTGGACTGGCTGAACAACTAGATCAGTTCTTGGGACCAAACGTATAAACTTATGTCCATAATGGGCATTTTGTTCTCTGGAGAAGAAAGGGGAATTATCAGGCATGCAGCCATGACCAGGTGGGAAAGGCGCAACCCACCTGGCCAGAATGCAGTGCCAGCAGATCAAAAGTTTCCCCTTAACAACCCCAATTGGAATAATCAAATGGCAGCAGACAGAACTAACATGAGAGATTTGAGATGGTATAAAAGAAGCTGCCCCAAAATCACAAAACTTTACCAAGACTTTTGATACTGAGCAACAAAAAGAGGAAGCACCCTCAGTCTTCTTACAAAAGCTGAGAGACCAAATGAGAAAATATTCAGGGATGAATCCTGACGATGTTGTGGCACAAGGTTTACTGAAAGTGGGCTTTGTGACTAAAGCATGGCCAGATATTAGGAAGAAGTTGCAAAAGATAGAGGGATGGAGTGAAAGGCCACTGGAAGAATTGTTAAGAAAAGCTAAAAAAAAAAATGTTAAAAGAGAGGAAGAAAAACAGAAAACCATGGCTAGAATGATGGTTAACAATGTAGAAAATATTGTAGTAAAGAAATTAGGAAGTGTACAGAGAGGATTAAAGGCTCAAGTTTAGATCATGGGAGGAGTGGGTAAAACAAGCCCTAAAAATCTATGTTAACAATAAAAAGCCTTTGCTAGAGGAGGAGTCGGAATATGCTCAGTGTTGGGTAAAATCTACCACCCTGATAAAGCACCAGTGTGTTTCTGTTTGTGAGTATTTGTCTTTTTGGATTTGTGTGTATATTTTGTGCACAGTGAACGCATATTGCTTCCACTTTGAAAAAAAAAATAGACTTTTGTGGTCTGGGATGTATGTGTGTTTCCTCCCTGTCTCTACCCCCCCCCCCCTTCGGTCTGTCTTTTGTCTGCGGGTTACAGGCTTGAGGAGGAAGAGAGGGAGGGGGAACAGGGGGAGTCCGGAGGAACTACTAAAATAGAGTTGCCAGGCAAACTGAAGACTATGGTAAAAGTACTTTCTCTTGTACTGTGTTTACTGTCTGCACCCACTGATTAGACAGATATTGAAATGAATTTGTGAAATTGAGATGGTTTAAGAGAAAGTCGAAATGAGAAAGAGAAGGAAGAAGAAAAGGGAATGTATGTGCAAACACTAGATGCGGGAGTTAGATTTGTTGCGGAAGAGGTGGCGAGGAGCATAAACAAAAGTGAAGGGATTTAGGGAAGAGTGGGTTTCCAAACCTTTGGAAATAGGAGTGGAGGATTTGTTAGTGAAAAGCTGGCAACAGGCTGGGGCAAATGAGATGCCTCTAAAAACAAAGTGCATCTCCCTTGTGTTTCCCAGTCCTTACAGCAAATTTAAACGGGGAAGGTTTAAACGGGGAAGGTTGTGTGAGTTGTTTACTGAAGCGGCCAGATGTTTTAACAAGGCATTGCTCCTTTAAATACAGCGGCACTTGCAATGCTGGAAGCATTGAGAAAACAGTGCAAAAGCCCTGTTCTAACAGCATTAGCATGTGCAGGGCAGAGAGTTTTTACCCCCTGCTTTTTATACGTGCAGATTCTCCCATAAACGTGTTTTGTTAATGTTAAGGGCTGGTGTGAGTTTTTATGTGTGTGTTTGTTTGGGAAAATTATGTGAGTCTGTCTCTTTAAACACCAGATCTTTCTACGGTGGTAAAGATGCAGGTCCTGGCCATGCCTGCACCTTCCGTTAATTTTGGTGTGTTTTTGTGTATTGTCATTTGTACAAACTTGCATGTGTATAATAAGAAAACTGAGAACTTTCTACCTCACCCAAGCCCCCCTTCTTGTTGAAGCTGCTTGAGGGTGAACTAAGGAGAAAAAGAAGGGAGGACAGAAGTGAAATACAATGCTTCCACAGAAAATACTTTTTCCCCTCTCTTTAGGATTTTCCTTCTTTTGTAATATAGTTTTTTAACTTTGCACCAAGATAAACTTGTAAGCTTCTTGTTTAAGTCTTTTCCTGCTGCTACTGCTGTTGGTGAAAATGTTTTTTTTTTTTAGCTGTTCCTGTTAAGAAACAGCGGTTGCATTTTTCCAGATAGTAAGAGGGACCAATGTTCAAGTTTTTTAGGACTCAGCTCAAGGGACACATTTTAATCCTAAAGTATTGTAATATGTTATGAGAGGAATAGGAGTAGCATGGGATTTTAACACCCCATGGAACCCGCCTTCTTCAGGAAAAGTAGAGTGAATGAACCAGATTCTAAAGAAGCATTTATCAAAATTGATTTTAGAAAATAAGCTACCTTGGACTAAATGTTTACCTTTAGTACAAACCCTAGAAGGGATGTGGGAATTTCACCATATGAAATGCTGTTTGGCTTTCCTTATCTAGCAAATCCAGGAATGCTACCACAATTAGAAGACCAGGATGTATTTTTAAAGAACTATATACTGGGGTTGTCCTCTTCTTTGTCTTTCCTCAGACAGAAAGGTCTGTTGGCACAGACCCCACCACTTGAATTTGCAGTCCACCATATTAAACCACGAGAGCGGGTCCTGATAAAGTCCTGGAAGGAGTTGAAACCGCAACCCGAGTGGGAAGGTCCATTCCAGGTGTTGCTCACAACAGAGAACACTGTATACCAGGATAAAAGGGCCAGTGGACGAACCAACTCCAGAGTGGAGGGTGAAACCCAGCGAGGACCCGATGAAAATAAAGTTATACAAAAAAGTTGTGATGCTTGAATATGGGGTACCAAGGGGAGTGCCTGATGAATTCAAAGCCAGAAATCAGATTTTAGCAGGGTTTGAATCCTTTTCCTTTTGGTGGGTGACAACCAATAAAAATGTGGACTGGATAAAATATATTACAATCAACAAAGATTTATAAATTATACCAGGGATGCTGTAAAAGGGATCTCAGAGCAATTGGACGCTACGAGTAGAATGGCCTGGGAAAATAGAATGGTACTGGACATGATGTTAGCAGAAAAAGGGGGAGTATGTGTTATGCTTGGGGGTAGTTGTTGTACATTTATTCCCAACAACACTGCACCAGATGGAACCATTACTCGAGCATTACAAGGCCTGACTGCCTTGTCTGAAGAATTAGCTGAAAACTCAGGAGTGGATACCTCCCTTATGGGATGGTTGGACTCCTGGTTTGGTAAGTAGAAAGGAGTGGTTCTCTCTCTCCTTACATCTTTTGGAGTGGTAATCGGGGTGTTGGTAGCATTGGGATGCTGCATAATCCCTTGTGTTAGGGGGTTAATGCAACGGCTCATAGAGACGGCAGTCTCTAAACAGATGCCTTTAAGGACCCCCGGTGATAAAGATTATGCGACCCTTATGTTATTAAAAGATCGTTGGATGCTGCATAATGATGATTGGGAGTATGGGGAATATGTGGACCTAGACCAACTGGCTAACAGTCCAGAAGAACCCAGGCCATCCTATAATAACCAGTAAATCTAACAAAACCATAGAAAGTGACATGTGTTAATAATAATAGTATAAAGAAGAAAAAGGGTGGATTGAGAGAAATGAGGGAAAGTGTTATTATTAACAAAGGGATTTATAAACAGAAATAGATAAATATTCTTTTATAGAAGGCTTTTAGAGAATTTTTCTAACCCAGCTAGAATAACTCATAAACAGGCTGAGCAAAGCTTCTACTAAAAACCACATATACAGGAAATGTTAGAAGACTGAATGTGACACCCACGCTTTGAGGTTAGGCTAAAGGAAACTGCTTGTGGTTAGGAACTAGCTGACAAGCAATGCTTTACGTAGGAAGCCTCCCCTTAAAAGGTAAAAGTAAATAGAAGGGGAAGGGGATATAAAAGTGGGTAGTGGGAGATGTAAACAAAGGCGGGCTAATTATATGCATATTAGGCGCTTCTGATAGGTTGTAAGCTCCAGAGTAGCCTACCAATAGGTGAAAGGAGCCAGTGTTGAGCGACGGGTGAGGATGTATAAATGTAACTGTCAAACTTGTGGCAGGTGGGCTTTTCTCGTCAGTGTGACATTTGTCCTTCCGCACGGAGAAAGCCACCAGCACTTTGCAAACTGCTTCAAAAGAATAAAAACCTTTTGTTTCGATTTGCCTTTTGACTTGACTCATATCTGACAAATTGGGGGCTCGTCCGGGATCCTTGAACGGCGTCCGGTAAGTCTGGGCCTTGCCCCCCCCCCCACTATGGGAGGCATGCCCTACTGATTTCAGTGGTCCATTGTGGGAGTCCTAGACCTTGGACCCCGGTGCCCGTAAAAAGGAACCAGACAACTAAAAGAGGAGTCAAAAGGAGAAACAAAAGCGTATAGGGATCCAGGTAAGAGGGTTGCGCCAAGCGCATGGAATTCCTTGCCTGGACCCTAAGCCAGCCGGCGGCTCGAGTCTGAAAATCCTTCCGGAGACAAAGTACCGGGAAACTTCGTATACGAACCCCAGGTAAGAGGGTTGCGCAGAGCGCATGGAATGCCTTACCTGGGGCGGTGGGGTTCTGGTTGGGTAGGCCTGTAAGATTCTTGAGACCGGTGTGATTTGAGACGCCCCAAGGGCCATTAGGGCTGGCAAGGCAGAGTGAGTGTGGAGTTCAAACTCGCGGTTCCGAATCCTCGCGAGAGGACCGGCCGGGTGCGAACGAAGTGGTTGCTGAGTGAAAATTGGGTCTCAGTAGAAGAAGAATAACCTTTAAAAGTAGCCAGCGCGGGCTGGGAGGTTATTGAGAATTAGGACCTTAAATTTGTTCGGTAAACAAGTCCAGCGCCTGCTGGAGGTTCTGGTTCTAAGAAGGGAGGCCCTGGGAATAGGGTCAATAGGGAATAGGCAGGATAGTTAAACCAACCATGGGAGGAGCCTCGAGTGTAGGGAAGGAAAAGTGCACTAAAAATATCAGGAAAAATCCAAAGTTAAGAATAGATAAGGACAGTCCAATAGGTCAGATGATAGATAATTGGGACAAGCCACCATACAAATCCTTGGTGGACAAGTTAGACTTAAGTAAGGAAGATATGATAAATCTGTGTTGTTATGTGTGGTGGGAGGATGATAATGCCTCCTGGCCAAGGGATGGGTCAGATGATTACAATAGGTGTCATGATTTATATGACTATGTGAAACAAAATCATGTAACTTTTTAGAAAATGAATTACATTATGTCCTCATCTGGACTCCGGACAAATGGCCGGAGGCAAGTGGGGAAAATAAGAAGGCAAACAAGGAAATGATTTATAAATTGAAAACTGTAAAAGAGGAACAAGCTTAGAAGTAAGAAATTTCAAAAAGGATATGAAAATATTAATTGAAGATCCAATTGGACTGGCTGAACAACTAGATCAGTTCTTGGGACCAAACGTATAAACTTATGTCCATAATGGGCATTTTGTTCTCTGGAGAAGAAAGGGGAATTATCAGGCATGCAGCCATGACCAGGTGGGAAAGGCGCAACCCACCTGGCCAGAATGCAGTGCCAGCAGATCAAAAGTTTCCCCTTAACAACCCCAATTGGAATAATCAAATGGCAGCAGACAGAACTAACATGAGAGATTTGAGATGGTATAAAAGAAGCTGCCCCAAAATCACAAAACTTTACCAAGACTTTTGATACTGAGCAACAAAAAGAGGAAGCACCCTCAGTCTTCTTACAAAAGCTGAGAGACCAAATGAGAAAATATTCAGGGATGAATCCTGACGATGTTGTGGCACAAGGTTTACTGAAAGTGGGCTTTGTGACTAAAGCATGGCCAGATATTAGGAAGAAGTTGCAAAAGATAGAGGGATGGAGTGAAAGGCCACTGGAAGAATTGTTAAGAAAAGCTAAAAAAAAAATGTTAAAAGAGAGGAAGAAAAACAGAAAACCATGGCTAGAATGATGGTTAACAATGTAGAAAATATTGTAGTAAAGAAATTAGGAAGTGTACAGAGAGGATTAAAGGCTCAAGTTTAGATCATGGGAGGAGTGGGTAAAACAAGCCCTAAAAATCTATGTTAACAATAAAAAGCCTTTGCTAGAGGAGGAGTCGGAATATGCTCAGTGTTGGGTAAAATCTACCACCCTGATAAAGCACCAGTGTGTTTCTGTTTGTGAGTATTTGTCTTTTTGGATTTGTGTGTATATTTTGTGCACAGTGAACGCATATTGCTTCCACTTTGAAAAAAAAAATAGACTTTTGTGGTCTGGGATGTATGTATGTTTCCTCCCTGTCTCTACCCCCCCCCCCCTTCGGTCTGTCTTTTGTCTGCGGGTTACAGGCTTGAGGAGGAAGAGAGGGAGGGGGAACAGGGGGAGTCCGGAGGAACTACTAAAATAGAGTTGCCAGGCAAACTGAAGACTATGGTAAAAGTACTTTCTCTTGTACTGTGTTTACTGTCTGCACCCACTGATTAGACAGATATTGAAATGAATTTGTGAAATTGAGATGGTTTAAGAGAAAGTCGAAATGAGAAAGAGAAGGAAGAAGAAAAGGGAATGTATGTGCAAACACTAGATGCGGGAGTTAGATTTGTTGCGGAAGAGGTGGCGAGGAGCATAAACAAAAGTGAAGGGATTTAGGGAAGAGTGGGTTTCCAAACCTTTGGAAATAGGAGTGGAGGATTTGTTAGTGAAAAGCTGGCAACAGGCTGGGGCAAATGAGATGCCTCTAAAAACAAAGTGCATCTCCCTTGTGTTTCCCAGTCCTTACAGCAAATTTAAACGGGGAAGGTTTAAACGGGGAAGGTTGTGTGAGTTGTTTACTGAAGCGGCCAGATGTTTTAACAAGGCATTGCTCCTTTAAATACAGCGGCACTTGCAATGCTGGAAGCATTGAGAAAACAGTGCAAAAGCCCTGTTCTAACAGCATTAGCATGTGCAGGGCAGAGAGTTTTTACCCCCTGCTTTTTATACGTGCAGATTCTCCCATAAACGTGTTTTGTTAATGTTAAGGGCTGGTGTGAGTTTTTATGTGTGTGTTTGTTTGGGAAAATTATGTGAGTCTGTCTCTTTAAACACCAGATCTTTCTACGGTGGTAAAGATGCAGGTCCTGGCCATGCCTGCACCTTCTGTTAATTTTGGTGTGTTTTTGTGTATTGTCATTTGTACAAACTTGCATGTGTATAATAAGAAAACTGAGAACTTTCTACCTCACCCAAGCCCCCCTTCTTGTTGAAGCTGCTTGAGGGTGAACTAAGGAGAAAAAGAAGGGAGGACAGAAGTGAAATACAATGCTTCCACAGAAAATACTTTTTCCCCTCTCTTTAGGATTTTCCTTCTTTTGTAATATAGTTTTTTAACTTTGCACCAAGATAAACTTGTAAGCTTCTTGTTTAAGTCTTTTCCTGCTGCTACTGCTGTTGGTGAAAATGTTTTTTTTTTTTAGCTGTTCCTGTTAAGAAACAGCGGTTGCATTTTTCCAGATAGTAAGAGGGACCAATGTTCAAGTTTTTTAGGACTCAGCTCAAGGGACACATTTTAATCCTAAAGTATTGTAATATGTTATGAGAGGAATAGGAGTAGCATGGGATTTTAACACCCCATGGAACCCGCCTTCTTCAGGAAAAGTAGAGTGAATGAACCAGATTCTAAAGAAGCATTTATCAAAATTGATTTTAGAAAATAAGCTACCTTGGACTAAATGTTTACCTTTAGTACAAACCCTAGAAGGGATGTGGGAATTTCACCATATGAAATGCTGTTTGGCTTTCCTTATCTAGCAAATCCAGGAATGCTACCACAATTAGAAGACCAGGATGTATTTTTAAAGAACTATATACTGGGGTTGTCCTCTTCTTTGTCTTTCCTCAGACAGAAAGGTCTGTTGGCACAGACCCCACCACTTGAATTTGCAGTCCACCATATTAAACCACGAGAGCGGGTCCTGATAAAGTCCTGGAAGGAGTTGAAACCGCAACCCGAGTGGGAAGGTCCATTCCAGGTGTTGCTCACAACAGAGAACACTGTATACCAGGATAAAAGGGCCAGTGGACGAACCAACTCCAGAGTGGAGGGTGAAACCCAGCGAGGACCCGATGAAAATAAAGTTATACAAAAAAGTTGTGATGCTTGAATATGGGGTACCAAGGGGAGTGCCTGATGAATTCAAAGCCAGAAATCAGATTTTAGCAGGGTTTGAATCCTTTTCCTTTTGGTGGGTGACAACCAATAAAAATGTGGACTGGATAAAATATATTACAATCAACAAAGATTTATAAATTATACCAGGGATGCTGTAAAAGGGATCTCAGAGCAATTGGACGCTACGAGTAGAATGGCCTGGGAAAATAGAATGGTACTGGACATGATGTTAGCAGAAAAAGGGGGAGTATGTGTTATGCTTGGGGGTAGTTGTTGTACATTTATTCCCAACAACACTGCACCAGATGGAACCATTACTCGAGCATTACAAGGCCTGACTGCCTTGTCTGAAGAATTAGCTGAAAACTCAGGAGTGGATACCTCCCTTATGGGATGGTTGGACTCCTGGTTTGGTAAGTAGAAAGGAGTGGTTCTCTCTCTCCTTACATCTTTTGGAGTGGTAATCGGGGTGTTGGTAGCATTGGGATGCTGCATAATCCCTTGTGTTAGGGGGTTAATGCAACGGCTCATAGAGACGGCAGTCTCTAAACAGATGCCTTTAAGGACCCCCGGTGATAAAGATTATGCGACCCTTATGTTATTAAAAGATCGTTGGATGCTGCATAATGATGATTGGGAGTATGGGGAATATGTGGACCTAGACCAACTGGCTAACAGTCCAGAAGAACCCAGGCCATCCTATAATAACCAGTAAATCTAACAAAACCATAGAAAGTGACATGTGTTAATAATAATAGTATAAAGAAGAAAAAGGGTGGATTGAGAGAAATGAGGGAAAGTGTTATTATTAACAAAGGGATTTATAAACAGAAATAGATAAATATTCTTTTATAGAAGGCTTTTAGAGAATTTTTCTAACCCAGCTAGAATAACTCATAAACAGGCTGAGCAAAGCTTCTACTAAAAACCACATATACAGGAAATGTTAGAAGACTGAATGTGACACCCACGCTTTGAGGTTAGGCTAAAGGAAACTGCTTGTGGTTAGGAACTAGCTGACAAGCAATGCTTTACGTAGGAAGCCTCCCCTTAAAAGGTAAAAGTAAATAGAAGGGGAAGGGGATATAAAAGTGGGTAGTGGGAGATGTAAACAAAGGCGGGCTAATTATATGCATATTAGGCGCTTCTGATAGGTTGTAAGCTCCAGAGTAGCCTACCAATAGGTGAAAGGAGCCAGTGTTGACCGACGGGTGAGGATGTATAAATGTAACTGTCAAACTTGTGGCAGGTGGGCTTTTCTCGTCAGTGTGACATTTGTCCTTCCGCACGGAGAAAGCCACCAGCACTTTGCAAACTGCTTCAAAAGAATAAAAACCTTTTGTTTCGATTTGCCTTTTGACTTGACTCATATCTGACAATATTATTTATGCATATCCCTGCTTAGATTTCAAGCTCAAGAATGGTTAAGTGCTGACATACACATACATATCTATATTCATGCATACATGAATAATCTATACATGATTCTAACTCTTTGGAAATTAGAAAAGATAAAGCCAGCAGACAAACTTCACTAGTTTGAGCATTAGAAAGTTGGGAGTTATATTTTACTTGTCTAGATATTATCATACGTTAAAACATCAGTGTTTGTTCTGGTACCCAAGGAAGTCTAGTCAGTACTTCTTGTATAGTTGTATGTGTTCCTAAACAAGAAAGTGGGATAAGAAAAGTAAATGCCTCATATGTCAACAAAGAACTCAGAAGGACTCAAAAGGTAGCTAGGTGGTGTGCATGTGTGAGGTTTTTGAATTAGAAGAATAGACTGAGAACTGCAAGCAGTTTACATAATGTTGCTATTGTAAATAAACTAAGTTATTATTATTCATCTAAAGTTGTGCCATTTTATAAAGAATAAACATGAACAGTGTTCTCAACATAAGTTCAAACCACTCTGAACTCCTGGAGATACTTGACAGTCAACAGAACTACTATTCCTGCAATTGAATTCCTACAATTTTGAGAGCGCTAATGAAGACATCCTGTTTTCCTTCAGCCACCCTGACATTCCAGCCAGACTCCTTCTAGTGTGTAAGGATATGAGCTTTACTAGAAAAATATGTTTGTGTGTCTTTGTGTATTTATAAAAAATAAAATATATATTATAATTTCCCCACAAACAATTTTTTGAATCTGTTGACTATCCCATAGTTTTAGAAATGTGTAAACATTAAACAAAATATAATTTAGATTTACGGATACCGTTTAGAGGGGAGAGGACAATCAAGGGTGAGAAGTTTGCTCGCAGACCAACGTTTTGAGATTCAGTTAATATGTTCCTCTTCTTCATGTACAAAATCTAGAGGTAGAGTGATACGGGAGCTTATATGTTATAGAAACTAGTTTCTCTAGGTAACAGCTGTTTATCATGGCAGAATAATTCCCTGGTGCTATTCAAAATGTTAGTCCGCTGATTATTTCAGAGTTAGGAAACAAAAACTTCAATGTTATTAGCTGTTTTTTTTTCTTTCAAATCACATAATTTGTGATTTAAAAGAGGGTAAAAGCAATGAAATGAATAATTAGGAAAGAAGGTGCCAAAACTTTACAGGATAAAAAAAGAAGAAGGTTCAGAAGTAGAACTTAACAGAGAGTGAGGCTTTCTACTGTAAAAAACATCCTAAGACTGTGAACATATTTCTAATATTGCTATTGTAAGTTTGGTGTAGTGATTAAGGCACTGGGCTAGGAACCGGGAGACTGTGAGTTCTAGTCCCGCCTGAGGCATGAAGTCAGCTGGGTGACCTTGGGCCAGTCACTGTCTCTCAGCCCTAGGAAGGAGGCAATGGCAAATCACTTCTGAAAATCTTGCCAAGAAAACTGCAGGGACTTGTCCAGGCAGTCTCTGAGAATCGGACACGATTGAATGGAAATATACACACACATATACACAAGTAACCTTAGGTTAATTGTTGTTCAGCTAAAGTTTCAGGTCATTTTATAAAGGGGAAACATCCAGACCCTATGCATTAAACATGAAAAGGTCTTTTTCTAGGTACCACACAATGTAATTCAGGTTTAATGTCACTGTATGAGTCACATATAAAACAGAAAGTTATGAATCCAGGTTCCAATATTAAACTTTAAAAAATGGCAATTTGTTTTTTCAGACTTCCCAGTGTTTTTAAAAAAATCATTATAGTATTTAATTTATATATAGACTTTCTTTTGTTGTTTTATTAGTTCTATTACCCAAGGGAAAATCAGTACACCAGGCATCATGTGTCTTTAATAATGAAACAAACTCCTGTAGTTCCTGAATATGGGAAAGAATCCCAGTATTCAAAATGCCAAATGTAGATCTGGAAATATGTGGCTTTTACAGGCCAGCTCTATTGAAATGAGGGGAAAATAGGGACTAAAGTGATTTAGAGCTGGGGGGGGGGGGCAGAGAAAACTAATACAAGTTAACTGTTTAGAAAGATTGCCCCATATTTTCACAAATAGTGCCGTGATACTGTATAGTGAGGAAAGAAGCAGATATTTCCTTTTTTTATTATTATTTTAGGAATTGCAGTAATGCAAACATTCAAATGTGTTATCCCAAATAGTTTATCTCCGTTGCATGGTACATATTTTGATTGTATTTGAACCAATCAAACCATATTTGTTCATCCAAATGGATTTTTGTAAACCATATGCATTATTGAATACTAGTGTGCACATATACAAACCATATAAACCTGTTAATTATATCGATGGAACAAGAGTTAAAGACTACTTATATTTATTTTTTAAGACTGAAAACTTGTTGAAATAATTCTTAGCCCATGGAAAATGAAGATAACTGCCTATCCAACTACCTTATGAGTAATGATTATATCTGTGTCTTTAACTGATAAAATCTGTATTTCATATGAAAAAGTGCAAACTTAGAATTGGCAAATGAGATATTATAGATTTTGCTTCTGTTTGCAATTTCAATCACTTTGGACAATTACCTCATTTGCCTTAGCAAGCAGAAAAGCAGTGAGTAAACACCACTATAAAAACAGAATGCTGTTAAAGAGACTGTAAAAATAATTGTAGATTTACTTCAAGTTTATATAAACATTTTAAGCAAAGGATTATTAAAATTTCTGTATCTCAGTACAAACCCCCCAAAAGTTGAAGCTATAGTTGAAGTAAAGGAACACAGTTAACAACTGAAAGAAAAGTTAATTTGTTAGGAGCAGCACATCTGCCTCCAAAATCTTGCATTTATCAGGAACTGCTGTCCTACTTCAGGTTTCACCCTCACACACACATGGTTTCCTGGAAGATTGTTTTATTTTCAAGTAACAGAGTTAGTAATGTACTCAGGAATGTCGAACAAAGCAAAGGTTTGCCTGCAAAGTCTAAAGTTGATCTAAGATTCAAGAGCAGGGCCAAGGTTGGCAGCCAGTCCAAGGGTCTAAGGTTCAAGAGTGAAATTCCTATACAGGGATCACACCTGAGCTAGACATTGTTTCCAGCAAGGAGAACAGAGGTAGCCAACTGTCATTAAAAAGGTAAAGGTTCCCCCCACACATTTGTGCAGTCGTGTCCGACTCTAGGAGCCAGTGCTCATCTCCGTTTGTTAGCCGAAGAGCCAGCTTTGTCCGAAGACGCTTCCACGGTCATGTGGCCGGCATGATGCGTGCGGAATGCTGTTACCTACCCACCGAAGTGGTACCTATTAATCTACTTGCATTTGCATGCTTTCAAATTGCTAGGTTGGCAAGGGCTGGGGCTAGTGCGGGAGCTCACTCCATAATGCGCGACTAGGGTTTCGAACCTCCGAACTAGCAATCTTCTGATTGACAAGCCTGGCATCTTACCCGCTGAGCCACCATGCCCCATCGTTAATCAACTGTCATTAATCATTAACCAACTGTCATTAATCGAATGTTTACTCTGTTGCTTGGCAAATAACCTCAGTTCTGCTCTCCTTTCTACTGGGTCATGACATCTGCTGCTTTGGAGAACTGAATTAGGTTTATGAAGTTTAAATCAGGAAACTTTACTCTGATTCTCAAATCTTCTGTCTTCCTCCCCCAATTTGTGTAAAACACATTTTCCTCAAACAAAATTCTTGCTGCAGTAATCATATACAGAAGCAAGTTGCCGCAGAAATCATATACAGAAGCAAGTTTCATATTGTTTCTCCAATTCTTTCTCCATTAGACCTAATAAAAACAATTCTGTTTTTTTTAAATATATATTTACTTTAAGACTTTTTTGAATAGCATTACATATCTGGTCCCAAAACTTCTTTGATTTTTCACACATCCACCAAAGATGGTAAAAAGTTCCTTCGCCTTGTGAGCATTTCCAGCAAGTATCCATTACATCCTTATACATTTTCGATAACTTATCGGGAGTTAGGTACCAACGGTATGTCATTTTATAGAAAATTTCCTTTAAATTATAATTCAGTGTAAATTTTAAACCATTTATCCACATTTTTTCCCATTGTTCCATCAAAATGTTATATCCAAAATTTCTAGCCCATTTAACCATACAATCCTTAACTTGTTCATCTTCCAAATTCATTTGTAATAACATCTTATACAACTTAGTAATAACATGTTCTTCATTCCTACAGAGTTGAGCTTCAAGACAGGTTATTTCGTTTACAAATCTATAATACTTTTGATCCAACTTGAAACGTTCAAATAATTGCATATAAATAAACCAATGACATGTAAGTCCTTCTACCTCTAATTTTTCCCATGTCTTAAAAGTTAGCTCATCTTCTTCAAAATTTAGTAAATCTTTATACTTTAACCACTTTATTTTTCCCACATTTTCTCTTCTGGCAAATGCTTCCTGGGGTGATAGCCACAAAGGTACATTAGGTGCCAGTCTAGCCTTGTATTTGTTCCAAACCCATAAGAGAGCATTCCTAATATCATTATTTTTAAACTCCTTATTGGCTTTAACTTTATCGTACCAGAGATACGCATGCCATCCAAATCTTAACTCATGACCTTCAAATTGTAACAATTTTTTATTCTCTAAAATTATCCAATCCTTCATCCAGAGAAAGCAACATGCCTCGAAGTACAATTTTAAATTCGGCAATCCCAAACCTCCTCGCTCTTTAGCATCCAGTAATAGTTTATATTTAATTCTTGGTTTTTTACCTTGCCAAATAAACTTTGAGATGTCTTTCTGCCATTGTTTAAATATTATATATCATGTCAAAATTGGTATTGTCTGAAAAAGAAATAACATCCTGGGCAATACATTCATCTTGATTACAGAAATCCTCCCCATAAGGGACAATTGTAATTTTCCCCATTTTACCAAATCTTTTTTAACCTCATTCCAGATTTTACCATAATTATTTTGGAACAACACACTATTTTTAGTTGACAAGATCACCCCCAGATATCTAATCTTTTTTTTCACATTTGAAACTCGTCTTTCTCGTCAGCATCTCTTGATTAGTCAGAGTCATGTTTTTAATTAACATTTTCGTTTTTTGTTTATTTACTTTAAAACTCGCTAGTGATCCAAATTCTTTCAATTTTTTCATCAAATGTTCAGCTGAGTCTAAGGGGTCCTGCAGTATCAAAACTAAATCATCAGCAAATGCCCTTAACTTAAAATTCTCCTTTTTAATCCTTAAGCCTTTTATTAAATCATCTCTTCTGATATCCCGCCTCCTCAACAAATTCTAAGCTTATAAATGTTAGAGTGCAGGCTTTTGTGTACCTAGTCAGAAGTCCTCATAAATTAAACCAAGCTCTCTTTGAAGTATACTGGATTACAGCCTTAGACACTGAAACATTTTGTCAGGGTTGCCACAGTGCAAGCCCTGCCATGCGTGTTGAATTGTATTTGAGAATGGATTATTCACAATGCGTGTCAGTGCAAAGGATTTCAAGAGAAGGGAGGGGGAGAACACAGAGAGTGAAATACCAACAAGACTGTGGAAGAATGTTTACAGCTGGTCAAGGCCACGCACCTGCATTGCATCGCTTGGTACTGAAGAGAAATATGCTGATGGGAGGGGGAGCATGGTTGGATGGGAAAAGTACTGGGTAATGCACCAGCAAGGGACGAGTGACACGATGGTGGGGGGAAGAGTGAGGTTTGACTGTTCGGCGGGAATTGAGTCATTCTGGTCTTCTGAATTGTAATGCTTTCAATAAAGCTTTCTACTATACTCAAAATGGAGTGTACTGAGGAATGCTGAACTGGAGGATTAGATCCAGAGACATCACACATTTATTCCCGGGGTGTCAGTTTAAAAATCCAATTTGTGAAGACTACCCTCAATTCTTTTGAAAAACAAAATATGATTCCTGAGGACTAAACAATGAACACATTTTTAATCTTCCTCATCAATCTATTGCAATCTATTTTTACAATCTATTTTTAGATATTGGACTATTTAAAAACAAAACAAAACTCTGTAAGATCTCAATGCTGGTAACACTGTTCATCAAACAGCCACATGGGGGTGTCAGCAGAACACATGTAAGTGATAATGGCGGTCTAATTTCATATGCAGACAGTGTACTTTAAGAATTTTGCATGCTGTGTAGTAACAAAACCAGGGCTTTCCAAGAGAAGCCTGAAAGCAAAATCCACCAAGATCTCCTGCTCTGACAGGCAAGGTTGGATGCTCAAGCTTTGTCTCTTTATGTTCATATGCATCAGTGTTATGCTATCAATGTCTCCTTTTTGATGCAAATAGTAACAGAACATCCTAGGGATGATGCAGTATTTCTCTGACTCTATCAAGGGGAATTCACTTTGTGGCACCAGTCTATCCACTTTTACTTTGGTGCTCAATGAACCCTTTGTGATTTTCTTTCCCAAAGCTCCATCAATGAGAAGGAAAGGATATTGGTACTATCTCTCCTTGCTCAGTGTGCTTTGTTTTTCTTTCTCTTTTGAGAATGAGAAGTAATATTTTAAACATAAAACTAATGAATCTCAATTAATACTTTCTTCTTAGATGTATGCAACCAATGCAAAATTTCATGGGGAAAAAAATCACATAGTGAACTCATTAAAGGAATGGATTGAATGAGCATGGATTCTTTCAATGGATTTTCATGTTTCTATTGGTGCTCCTTACTGATGTTTCCTAAACCTTCAATTTTCGAGCTAAGTTACATTACTCCTTAAGCCCCATATCTCTGCAACAGAACAGATAACATATGAGGAGATTAAGCAGGCAATGGAGAATCTATCTCACTATTCTCCTTGGATACATACAGTGAACTATTTAACCCTAGTGACGACCTGCTATGCTGGTTTTCTATATATGTGAAATGTTCACATGCAGCCTTATCACCTTCACTCTTACTAATGCTTCTGAATGACTCCATGGAAAGAATGGTAAAACAAATACAAAAAAAAAATACACTGGGTTTGTATTTGAGGTATTTAAACATATTTGCCCAAATACAAAATCATGGCATATAACACCTCTGCTGCGCGAGCTGCATTGGGTACCAGTTTGCTTCCGGGTCCAATTCAAGGTGTTGGTTATCGCCTTTAAAGCCCTACATGGCATGGGACCAGGTTACCTGAGGGACCGTCTCATCCCTGGAACATCGACCCGCCCCACTCAGTCATGCAGAGAGGGCATGCTAAGGATCCCATCGGCTAAAGAGTTCCATCTAGCGGGATCCAGGAGGCGTGCCTTTTGTGCAGTAGCACCCGCCCTTTGGAATATCTTGCCCCTGGAGCTGAGGCGAGTTTCTTCACTCCTGACCTTCCGGAAAGACCTGAAGACCTGGTTCTGCCACCTGGCTTGGGACGGGAATGCCAATAGTTCCTCTTGGGAGTGGCTGGCGCCATGAAACCCACCTTATTATTAACATCTTTTTGTTTGGATTTTATATGTAAATTATTGTGGCTGTAATTTTATATTTTTATCTTATTTTATTATTGTGAACCGCCCAAAGTCCCCAGGTATGGAGGAGATGGGCGGTGATACAAATTTAAATAATAAATAATAAATAAATAAATAAATAAATAAATAAATAAATAAATAAATTTCCAAGATGGTGACTGGGAGCAGACGCTAATCCCTGCTATGGGGGGAGGATCCCAGTCCCTGTGAACCATGATCCCCAGCCTCCTGTTTGTCAACCAGGGTTTTGGGAGAGAGAGAATTTGGTGGGTTCTCTGACCTTTGGGACCTGTGCTGGTGTTGGGAGACCATTGGACCCCCCGGATGGAGCAGTGGAGTGGTGGAGACCCGGAGCATGGCAGACCTTTGCGGCAATGGCCTCTTGTAGATTCGGGCAAACCTCCTATAGACCTCAGTGGACCCTGGTGGACCCCTGCAGACCCCAGCAGACCCTGGTGGCCTTGGTGGACCGGGCAGCCTCGGCAAGGTGGTGGAGCATGATGGGCCTTGTGGGTGGAGCCTCCCAGTTGTAGCGGCATAGCATGGTGGGCCTTGTGGTAGCAGTGGACTCAGCAGAACTCCTACGGCCTTTGGAGAACTTTGGTGGTTCTTGGGGGGCTTTCTGGGCCTTGATAGATCTTTGTGGCTCTGGCGAGGTGGTGGAGTGCAACGGACCTTGCAGATGGAGCCCCCTACTGGAGCGGTGGAGTGTGGCGGACCTTGTGTCAGAGGCGGACTCCGGTGGATCTCCTGTGGGCTTCAGTGGATGGTGGTGGCATTTGGAGGTTTTCCGGGCTCCTGTCTGGAGACTGACAGTGAGCCCCCATGTGGAGGGCAGGCCTTGATGGCGCATTGAGTTCCAGCGCTGAGGAGTGGGGCTTGGCAGGGCAATAAATTTTGTGGTGGGGGGGCTGGCTGGATAGTGCATGGGACCCAGGTGGTGGAGTGGTTGGGCAACACCCCCGATGGATTTTGATAACATAAAGGACTCAGTGGATGGAGTGGAGGACTGGTCACCCCCAAATCTATCTATGGGCAGTGGAGGGTTTCAGTGGTCTCTCGTTGTGAGTGTGGTACTCTCCTCTGGGGGTGAGAGACAAGGAGGGGGTCCAGGACTGTAAGGCTGTATGTAAGAGTACTCACCCCTGAGTGATAGACAGTTTGTGGGTAGGAGTGGTTGGGGTGCCCCTCTGTGACTAGTGAGAGAGGTTGAGGGGGGCACAGTGGGGATGAGGGTGGTGGTTAGGACCTAACAGCACCGAGAGTGTGAGCTGGTGTGCTGGGGGGGCCTGCCATCACCCAAGGTTGACTGACTGTGAGAGGATGTGTGCCTGGGGGAGGGGACCCTTGTTTAAGCCCAGAATTTCCAGAGGTCCGGGAGTAGAAGCAACTGGACCTGGAAACTCTGGGGGTCATAGGGTGGGTGGCCTTATTGAGGTGGTGGTGGGCCAGGTACGTTATGATGGGAACCCGAGGGCAGGCCATCTTTGGGAAGACGCCCCCGGTGTCTGTTACCGGTGGTGTGTTCTGGCCCTCTGAGTTCAAACCCAGGCCCTGGACAGCAGATCCTTGAGGGCCCTGGCCTCTGGCTGCTGCTTCTTAATGCCAGGTCAGTGAACAAGGCCCCCCTCATATGTGATTTGATCACTGAGGAGAGGACAGACCTGGCGTGTATCACCGAGACCTGGCTGGGCCCAGAAGGTGGCGTAGCCCTCTCAGAAATGTGCCTGGCCAGGTTTCAGGTGTGGTACTGAGACACTGGGGTAGGGGAGGAGGGGTGGCGATTGTCATCCAAGAGTCTCTAGTGGCCTTCAGGGGCACCGCTCCACAAGTGGCCGGTTGTGAGACCCTGTTTCTCAAGTTGGGTTCCTGAGAACAGTTGGGAGTGCTGCTGCTGTACCAGCCTCCCTGCTGCGTAGCAACCTCCCTGCCTGAGCAGCTGGAGGTCATTGCAGGGTTGGCAGTGGAGTTCCCCAGGCTTATGGTTCTGGGGGACTTCAACCTGCCATCCCTGGGGCATGCCTCGTGCCTCGGAGGCGGCTCAGACGTTCATGGCTACCATGGCAGCCATGGGCCTCTCCCAGATTATTCGGGACCCAGTTCGAGACAATGGCCTCACTCCAGACTTGGTTTTCTTGTTGGAGCAGTGGCAATGTGATCTGAGGGGAGAGTTAGATCTGTCCCCACTGTCATGGTCAGACCATGTCCTGGTGGCCCTGAGATTCTCCTGTGCTTCCCCACTCCTCAGGGAGGCAGGACCCATTTGAATGGTCTGCCCCCGGCAACTTATGGACCTGATGAGGTTTCAGAGGGAGCTGGGGGTTACACTGAAGGACCTGCTGCACAATCCGTCAGAGACCCTGGACACAGCCTAGAATAGGGAAGCAGCCAAGGCCTTGGACAGGATCACACCTGTGCAACTTTTCCTGCACCATTCAACCTGACACTCCCTGTGGTTTACCGAGGAGTTTAGGGTTTTGAAGAGGGTTAACAGATGTCTGGAGTGCTGCTGGAGGAAGACAAAGATTGAATCTCACAGAACACAAGGTAGAGCCACTAATAAGGCCTACCTTGTGGTGGTAAGAGTGGCAAAACATCAATACAGTATTTCTCTGCTCTTACTGCATCCGCAGAATGCTGCCCGACGGCCCTTTTTAAGATTACTCGATCTCTCTTGGGTCAAGTAGATTCAGTGATGCACTTACAGGGTCATGTGGAGGAGTTCTCCAGGCATCTGCAGGATAAAATTGCTCAGATCCATTCCAAGTTGGACTCTAAACATGAGGCACAGTCTGGAGAGATGCCAAGGGAGTGTACTTACCCAGTTATCTGGGAACAGTTTGATCCTGTTTGACCTGAGGAAGTGGACAGGATCCTCTGGATTGTAAAGGCTACCACATGTCATCTAGACCCATGCCCTTCCTGGCTGGTAAAGGCAGCCTGAGAGATGACATGTGGTTGGGTCCAGGTGATGGTTAATACATCCTTGAGAGGGGGTGTTTCCAGGTGCCTTTAAGGAGGTGCTGGTATACCCCCTCCTCAAGAAACCATCCCTGGACCCTACTGTGTTGGACAATTTTCGTCCTTTCTCCCACCTTCCCTTTTTGGGAAAGGTGGTTGAGAAAGTGGTGGCATTACAACTCCAGAGGATTCTGGATGAAACGGATTATCTAGACCCCTCTCAGTCAGGTTTCAGGCCAGGATATGGGACAGAGACTGCATTGGTCATGCTTATGGATGATCTCTGGTGGGAGCGGGATGGAGGGAGTGCATCCATCCTGGCTCTTTTGGATCTCTCAGTGGCTTTCAATACCATCGACCATGGTATCCTTTTGGGATGGCTCAGGGAGTTGGGGGTGGGTGGCGTAGTTCTACACTGGATCACCTCCTTCCACCAGGGCCTTTCCCAATAGGTGGTGATAGGGGATGAGAGATCCAACCCTCAATCCCTCTTGTGTGGGGTGCCGCAGGGTTCGGTTCTCCCTCCTCTCCTATTCAACATCTACATGGAACCACTGGGTGAGATCATCTGTCGCCATGGGATGAGGTATCATTAATATGCTAAGTAAAGGTAAAGGTTCCCCCCGCACATTTGTGCAGTCGTGTCCGACTCTAGGGGCCGGTGCTCATCTCCGTTTGTTAGCCGAAGAGCCAGCGTTGTCCGAAGACGCTTCCACGGTCATGTGGCCGGCATGACGCACGCGGAACGCTGTTACCTACCCACCGAAGTGGTACCTATTAATCTACTTGCATTTGCATGCTTTCGAATTGCTAGGTTGGCAAGAGCTGGGGCGAGTGCGGGAGCTCACTCCGTCACGCGGGGCTAGGGATTCGAACCTCCGAACTTGCGATCTTCCGATCGACAAGCCTGGCGTCTTACCCGCTGAGCCACCATGCCCCTATTAATATGCTATTGATACTCAATTATATATCTCCATCCCAGGTGAGGTAAGTGATGCGGTGGCTGCCCTGTCTCAGTGCCTGGGGGCTGTGGAGGTCTGGATGGGGAAGAACAGGCTTCAGCTAAACCCTGGTAAGATGGAGTGGCTGTGGGTTGATGGCCCCTCTGTATCCGGGAAGTTGTCATCTTTGGTTCTGGATGGGGTGGCCAAATCTGCCCAATTCAGACCCATTGCGGATTCTGGTGGTCCTCCTGGACTCACAACTCCTGCTCAAAGAGCAGGTGGCAGTTGTGGCCAGAACGACCTTTGTGCAACTCCGGGTTGTGCACTAGCTATGCCCTTTCCTGGATCAAGATCCCCTCCGAACAGTCATTCATGCCCTGGTCATCTCCCATATAGATTATTGCAATGTGTTCTACATGCGGCTACCCTTGAGTATCCGGAAGCTTCAGCTGGTCCAAATGCAGCCACGCAGGCAGTTATTGGTGCCTCAAGATTGGCACATGTGACACCACTGCTGCACGAGCTGGACTGGATACCGGTTTGCTTCTGGGTCCAATTCAAGGTGTTGGTTATCACCTTTAAAGCTTTACATGGCATGGGGCCAGGTTACCTGAGGGACCATCTTATCCCCGTAACATCGACCCATCCCACCAGGTCATGCAGAGAGGGCATGCTATGGACTCCTTCAGCAAGGGAATTTCATCTGGCGGGGTCCAGGAGGTGGGCCTTCTCTGCAGTGGTACCCACCCTTTGGAACATTCTGCCACCGGAGGTGAGGCGGGTCCTTTTGCTCCTGGCCTTCCAGAAGAATCTGAAGACCTGGCTCTGCCGCCTTGCCTGGGATGGCAATAGCTCTTCCTGGGGGTGGCTGGTGCCATAGTGCCCTCCCTATTGAATGAGATCTTATCATCACTTGGATTTTATATCTATTTATTCTCTATTTATATTGGTTGTTTGATTGTAATGTTATGCTTATATGGTTTTAATTGTTGACTTTATTGTAAACCGCCCAGAGTCCCCCTTTTGGAGGATATGGGAGGTGATAGAAATTTGAATAATATCCACTCTTATTTAAGCTGCTCCTGTGTTTATGATGGCATGACCTCAACTACTATGCCCTCCAAATGTTCTGTTTCACAAAAACAATTGTCAATCACTTTCCTTGCTGTGGGTGGATCTTCTTGAACGTATATATTTGTCTGTGCTGTTACATTGTGTGTATACATATAGATGATGTTAGGAATTTATATACTTGAAGCATCAAAATGCACATACATGCAGGCAAAACAGTTTTTTAAAAAAATTCTATTCCTGTTGTAGTTTTTTTGTAAAGACTTCTGGACCCATCTTTTCCCTGAATGCTGTTATAGCATCATCATAACTGCTTTTGTAAGTAGAATGTTGCTGATTGATGGAAACTTTTAAAAAATGTATTTTTCCTTCTGGGCTTCCTATTTCTTCCTGTGCTTGTTTTTAGTAAGTGTAGTGAAGTTTCAAACCAGCAGCTTTCTAATTACAGCTCAACTGAAGGGGCCACTTGCTGCAAATTAGCCAATGAACTGCTGTGGTTAGCCTGCAACAAACTGAAGTGTCGGTCCCAAACAGATAGGAGTCAGAAGCTTAAATAATATGGGAAAGTGTTATTTAGAAGTGGAGCAGGAAAACACACATTAAAGCACACATTAAAAGAGGGTAACAACAACTATTTTTGTCCTTCAGAAACAGATGCTGGCTTGTATTGGTAATGAAGTAACTAGTCAATGTAGTTAAGCTTTAAGACAGTTAATGAGTAAATTATTGTATGTGTCCTGTTTATTTTATTACCTTTATAAGCCACTGTATGATGGAAAAAACTATAATTCTTTGTTACCATCTAGTGTTTTAGATTTTTGTCCCAGATTTGGTAGCCCAACCTTACAATTATGAGATTCCCGAAGGTTGGTAACTGTGCAAAACAAACCAGTTATTCAGATCAAGACAACTGACAAAGCAGCAGAGATTGTGGTAGTAAGATGCTATATAAAAGTAATATTTATTTGTTTGTTTGTTTATTTATTTATGGATTTGAGTTATATCCCATCTTTCTGCATTAGGGCTAGATTTACTGTTACACAATGATTATATTTGAAAATACCCAAATATAATTATAATATTTATTCAAGAGGAAGATGAGTTTTTCCTTGCTAAAAATGAGGAATTGGGGAGTCATTAGAGAGTCACTGAAAATCGAAAAGAGTGTTGAAAGGAACCTATTGAGAGATAGCCCCAATGGCTGCTGCAGATATCTCTAGTATGTGTGCAACTGAAGGTAAGGTTGACTAAGCAGAGAACCTAGGTGTTGCACAGGATTTTTATTTGCACTTATATTTGGGGAGGAGCTTGACTTGAATGTCTTTTAACAACAAGGTGTGCACTAGTGATCAAGTATTTTTATTTGATTACAGACATATTTGTTCACCAAAGGCCTGGGGAAATAAGCAAAATAATAAAGGGTCTTGCAGTACCTATGAAATTATAGTTTAATTTATTTTGATCAACAATCAGAAAATTATATTAATACATAATTTAAAAGCCTAAGAAATTAACAAATTAACCAATAGGGATGTCTAAGGCTTTGAAACTAACAATTTATAATGGCAGAATGTTTAGTAACAAATCTTTTATTTCCTATTTTTGTTTCTGATTTTTTAAAATGTTTTTTACTTGAGAACCACCCAAAGTCATTGGGAGTTGGGCATACAAATTAAATAATTAATTAATAAAAATAAAGATAAACTGGTTAGTTTTTATGTTTTGTTGCAAAAGAAAAAGTCAGTAAATATTAAGCCTAAAAACCTGTACAATAAAAAGTCTTCGTACAAAGAAAGAGGAATATTCTGACAAGTAGGAGGGATGGCAGAAAGAGTGTTTTTATTATTACAGCTCTTATTTTAATTTCCTCTTAGAAAGTAATGGCATCCACACAGGATAAAGTAAAATAATGAATTTGCACATACTATTTAAGGAGGAAGGATGCCCATAAGATGTTGCCTGAACTATAACTCCAAGCAGCTTCTATCAGTAAAGACAATGCTGAAAGATTTGGGGAACTGTAATTCAACAAGATTTGGGGAGGGGCTGAGATTTCTTCCATATTATGATTAGCTAGATATCTAAATTTACTTAATTCCAGTAGATTCTGCATAGCCTTAGCTATTGGAATTAAAATTGGAATTAATGTTTTTTAAATAGGACAAGTTTGGATGACACCAATATTGACTATGATTTACACCCATCTGCTGTTTTTTCTGATATTTCCAGCTAACTTAAAAGGAATGGTCCATACAAATACCTTATGAAGACATGACATTCCAATCTAAGCATTAGCCCCATAATTGAGTCCTATGCATATATGTTGTATAGCTAATAGACCATTCTCAGATGCATAGCTAGGTGCATTGTACAGTTTAGCACTTCATCTTATCTAAGTTATTTTCATCACTGAAGAAACTTCCATAGTTCAGTAGTACAGCATACAGTATATAGAGATCATTCTTTTAATCTTGGAAGTCCTAGAATAGCCCTTCCAAGGCTGAAAGAACACATCACCTTCTTAATTTTATTATATTTATGGTATTTTAAATGGTTATTTTAATGTTTTAATGTTTAATGTTTCGAGATTTTGATGATTTGTAAACCGCCCAGAGTCCCTTATGGGAGTTGGGCGGTGAGAAATCAATCAATCAATCAATCAATCAATCAATGAATGAATGAATGAATGAATGAATGAATGAATAAATATTTTATTAAAAGGTTACATAGCAAGTAACCTTGAAAGCTCAGTGACTAATCTTGATCACACAGTCATAGAGGTAAATACTAGGGTAATATGGAACAAATAACTAATAACTTGACTGATACAAACTTTCTGTACCTGATCCAGTTCATAAACAGAAGTCAGATGCAGCAATATATGCTATGCACAAAGACACCTGAAAATGAGCCAAGAGTTATTATGAAAAGGAATGTTTCATGTTTTCATAAGCATAATTTCTGAAAATATTCTTGAACTCTTTTTGCCATGTGAAAAATGAACCTTGAAAGTTGCTTCCTTCTGTGCACTTTTTATGTGTCTGAGGGGATGATAGTCCAGTTTACAGCAAATGCTCGGTTTCACTGACAGTCATAGCTTCAATATCTGCTTTAAAAGTATAAGGAATATGACATACCTTATTTGATACTTTGTTATCACAACTCTACAGACTTTTCCAACCGGTCCCTATGTGTTAAATTGTTTTAAAAGTTCTTAATTTATATTAACAAATTATTTCTCTGGGATTAGATTATTAAAAACAAACAAACAAACAAAACCAGAAGCCTGGTATTACATGTTGATTAGTTCAAATGGTCACTGTATGTTCCTGCTCATTGATTCATGGCAGAATTTTAAGAAGTCCTGGAAGATTTAGGGGAAAATTAATGTGTACATGTAGTTTTAGAAGTGTTACGAGCAAATTATTTTTTAATGAGAAAATCATACTCAGTAGAGTATATTTATTTGTAAAGATTACCAAAGAATTACAAAGGAGTTAAACTGTGCCAATCTAATTAAAATTAATGGCACACCAAATAGATAAAATTCTGTAGGCTGCATTGCATATTTAAAAGAAAGCCTCTAGATTACATCATTTAAATCTGAGTTTTAAAATCCACACTGTACTTGAAAATTTCAATGCCCCTCCTGATTCCTAAGGGACTCTGCAGTATTCCCCAATTTAGTGTCCAGGTATTTTGGGGTCCAGCTCCCACCAGCCCCCTGCTAGAGCATCGAAGGCTAGGAAAAAAAAATGAAGCTGTATTTCAAGACAAGGGGATTGTAAAACACATTAAGACACAACCATCGTGTTGATGGTTTATGCTTGAAAACCAATTAATCTTTGGGGTTGAATGATAGCTTTTCAGGACAAATACTACAGTATGTGTGCCTGAGAGCCAGTTTGGTGTAGTGGTTAAGGCACCAGGCTAGAAAGTGGGAGATTGTGAGTTCTAGTCCCACCTTAGGCACAAAGTCAGCTGGGTGACCTTGGGCTTGTCAAGAAAACTGCAAGGACTTGCCCAGGCAGTCTCTGAGAATCGGACACGACTGAACGGATTAAAAAAAAAATTGTATGTGCCAATGGCACATGATCAGAGTGTCACTATAAAGTGGCCCTCTTTGATGACATCTCAGCAAATGTGGCTGGACAGTTTAATTTTCTACTGGCTTTTTAAACTATGGGATTTAAAACAAAAAGCAAAAGCCCTAGTTATGTTATTGCAAGCCATACCATGGACAGAGTCAGGAAGAATTACTCTTTCTCCCATTCTGGGGCCATGCAGGGATGAAAAGTAAAATTAAGAGAAAAAGAGAAACTGTCTCCTCTTACAATGCCATTTTTTCTTTATCCTGGTTGTCAAACAACACTACTCTGAGTTAAAAAACATCTAAGCCCTATGCTTATGCAACATGCTAATCACACTTGTTGAAGTTTATCATGTGAATACAACTCAGGTGTTGCAAATAAAGCTATGTTGCAAATAAACAGACAAGACAGATTCATATGTATATCCTCCATTTTGAGGTACACAATGTTATGCGAAGCACAACATTGGCATAAGTAATAGTGAAGAGCCAGTTTGGTGTAGTAGTTAAGGCACCAGGCTAAAAACTGGGAGACCATGAGTTCTAGTCCCACCTTAGGCACAAAGCCTTTAGGGAAATCCTCCACCAGTAATTAAAAACTTTACTTGCTGTTAGGCTATAAATGGAGTGGGTTCCTGTTTCAACTCTGACTACTGCTGATGGGGCATGTGCCCTGCAGTATATGTTATTCTGCAGTGCATGGAACACACAGCCACTATTCTATTTATTTATTTATTCAATTTATATGGCCGCCCATCTCAACAAGTGACTCTGGGCAGCGTAGAATTAAAATAAAATAAAAACAATTACAAGCATTACAAAATATTGAAATAGAAAGCAGCTGAGAAACATCAAATCCAAATGAATAGTATAACGAAGAAGTGGGTCCCTGCACACATTTAGGGCCCCAGGCCCAGGCCCAGAGCCAGGTTTTTACAGTCTTACAAAAGGCCAGCAGGGCCGGGCTGGGCCATCCTGATCTCCGGAGGGAGAATGTTCCACAAAGTGGGTGCTATGGCAGAAAACACACGTCTTCTAGGCTGTGGGGACCCGATGGGACCCGAAGCTTGCCCATCCTGCCTGACAGGATCAGAAGGGTAAAAACAACTATTTAATAGGATTCACTTTTTATTATCTTGTTTTTTGTCTTCCTGGAAACTATTTGTTAGAATTGAAACTGCTACGTCCGATTCCTGTATTTTATTTTGGCAAATAATTTTCATATGTTTCTATACAGTAATTAAAAACATGAATATGCTGAGTTATTTACATATGCTTGACATTTCCATATCTTCTCATGAAAAAAGAGATGCTTGTTTTGGTAAACAAAGAATGGTTAATATAATAGGTTTGCTAGATTCAAGGTTGAAGACATTCCATATAAGCAAATTATTCTTTTCAGGATAGCAAGAGCAAATTATTTGGTGAGTACTTATGACCAACATGCATAATGGAACTCAGGATTTGAAGGACAACAATATCAGATATATGAAAACACACAATAATGCTTGACATTTATCAAACACTTGTAATGCACAAAATATTTCTCATGTATTATCTCTTGACTCCTAAACGGCACATAAAATACTGGTTTAAACAATTCCATTAGGCTGGAAACTATTATACCCATCCTGTAGATAGGGATTGAATCTAGTTTAAATTGGAGAAGGTACTTTGGCAAAATTCTGTATGCTGAGCTGGTGGAAGGAGGATTGAAAGTGATGACTTGATCAAATGCTTTTAGGATCAAATTATATGTTATATTAAACAAGTGATCTGTGGAGTTAGATGCATTTTTAAAACAGTTAAAAGTAAATGCATGATGTCCCAGACTACACCAAAGTATATTATTTCCCAAGGATGTCAAGGGGAACTTTTCTTAAATGCAACATGTATAAGAGTAGGAATGTAATTGTGCAGAAGAGAAAGTTTCAGTCTCTCATCACAGAATGTAGTCTGAATCAGAAATCAATATAATAAGTAGGGAAAAAAACTATATTTGCTGTATTTAACATAAAATATAATTGCTTTTATTCATTGTGTTTTGACAGTTTCCAGTTGTGTATATTTTATGCTGCTGAACATAGGGCTAAAACAACCCAGGGCCCAAAAAATATGAATATGCATATAAGGGAACCCAGCACTTCTGGACTGCTGCAAAGGAGTCCTCTCTTTTTTAAAGTGTGGCTGGGAGAAATATGCATTAAAGTAAGGCAGGCTGCCCTAAAGCCAGGCTTACATCCAAAAGAAATGAGCTCTGTAATTAACTTGGCAATCTGCTTGGCTGAAAATCATGTCAGTAAGTCATAGAGAACATGACAAATGCTTTGCTTTATAGAAGCCCAGGGAAAAAAAAGCAAGAGAAATAATCTTAAAATACTTATTACTTTTGTCACAGATGGTGATAATGTACTTCTGGAACAAAAAGTCATCAAACCCAACCAAAGAAAGGATAGAGTGATAGGGCACATTGCACTAAATCATAGTTTGGTTAACCACAGCTAACTGAGTAAATCACAATTGGATGATTGGTACAATATGTTAAACCATAAATTATAGCTTATAAACTCCAGTGACTGAGTTTACACAAAATGCTAAGTGAAAACCAAATAAAGCACAATATGACTTAACACAGTTTGTGCAACCTGCGGTTCCCACAACCATAGATCTCCAAAATGTTTTTTAACAAATTGCAATTTGTTATGTGATGGAAAGAAAGGGAAATGCATAGTCACAACATCTGTATTTTAATCTTATCACAATTAATTATTAAGCATAAGTAAATCCAATAAAATTTAGTGTTTGTCCTGGTGTCATTGACTTTTTGGAGTGTGGCCTCCACCCCAAAATAATGTGCTTTGACTTGAGAAGTTATGCATATTGGTTAGCATAATGTGTGAACCCAGCCAATACATTCTGACTCACTCCATTGCACTTTTAATCTCAACTCACTTTTCCCACTTGCTTTTTTTTTAACCCACTTTTTACTCTGCAGATGTGTGGATTTCTAGAATAGCAAATGGCTATCTTGGCTAACAAATTTTGGAAATTGAAGTCCATTTATTTTGAGAGTGTTCAAGAAGGGAAAGGCTGTGACTATAGCTTGGGAAAAGATTTACAATATACATTCCTAGGTGTTCTGAATTGCAGCTCCAACTTCTGTAAGAATCACATTTTTACAAGCAGATTCTATAGTAATTATACCTATGGGCCAACCATAAAAAGCTTTGACACATATGAGTAGACCATCTATTTAGGACTGTAGCATTATTTAAAAATTATCCAAATTGTGGAGCTATGTGTGAAGAATGCACAGTCAACTAAACTGTTAGCCTTGTAGCTACATTGGGCATACCCTCTGCAATTTTGCTCAGAGAACAACTATAATTGAGTTGAGAAACACAAGATTCTACCCAGTTGAAATCCCCATGCTGTTTCATCCCTTTTTGAAAAGTGTTGCTTAGCATATTTATATTTATTTATTTCTCATATTTCTTCACCGCACATCTCGCCAAGCAACTCTGGGCGGTTAACAATTCAGTTAAAATAATAAGAGATAAAAATCATAAAAACAAGTGCATCTTATAAATATAAATTATAAAATTCCGGATGGACAAACAAACAATCTTGATAAAATTCCTCAGGGCCACATCATGGCACCAACCACCCCCATGATTGACTATCCCCACTCCCACCCCAAACGAGGTGGCAAACCCAAGTTTTCACTCCCTTTCAGAAGGCCGGGAGATGGGGCCTGCCTCACCTCTGTGGGTAACATGTTCCACAGGGCAGGGGCCATGGCAGAAAAGGCCCTATTCCTGGATCATGCCAATCAACAATCTCATGGACAGCGTCTGTAACACACCCTGCCTGACTGGGGGGGGACGGGTCGATGTAATGGGGGTGAGGCGGTGCTTCGGGTAACCTGGACCCATGCCATGTAGGGCTTTAAAGGTGATAACCAACACCTTGAATTAGACCAGAAGCAAACTGGCACCCAATGCAGCTCACGCAGCAAAGATGTTATATGTGCCATCCTTGGGGCTCCTAAAACTGCTCGTGCAGCTGCATTCTAAACCAGCTGTAGCTTCTGGATGATCTTCAAGGGTAGCCCCATGTAGAGCGTATTGCAATAGTCTATATGGGAGATGACTAGGGAATGAGTGACTGACCAGAGGGCTTCCCGATCCAGGAAGGGACATAACTGGCACATGACACGAAGTTGGGCAAAAGCTCCTCTGGCCACGGCTGCCACCTGCTCTTCAAGCAGGAGTTGTGAGTCCAGGAGGACTCCCAGGATCTGTCTGGGGCAGTGCCAACCCATCCAGAATCAAAGATGGTAAGTTCCCGGATGCCAAGGAGCCCCCAACCCACAGCCACTCCCTCTTACCAGGGTTCAGCTGAAGCCTGTTGTTCCCCATCCAGACCCCTACAGCCTCCAGGCACCGAGAGGGTGGTCACAGCATCACTTAAGTCGCCCAGGATGGAGATGTATAATTGGGTATCATCAGCATATTGATGAGACCTCATCCCATGGTGACAGATGATCTCGCCCAGTGGTTTTATGTAGATGTTAAAAAGGAGTGGGGAGAATACCAAACCCTGCGGCACCCTGCAAAGGAGGGACCGCGGGCTGGATCTCTCGCTCCCTATCAACGATTGGGACTGGCCCCGGAGGAAGATGAACCAGCCCAAAACCAAGCCACCCACCTCCAATTCCCTGAGCCGACCCAAAAGGATACCATGGTCGATGGTATCGAAAGCCTCTGAGAGGTCAAGAAGAGGAAGGATGGATGCACTGCCCCCATCTCCGCCAGAGATCATCCAGAAGTGCAACCAATGTTTCTGTCCCATATCTGGGCCTGAAACCTGACTGAAAAGGGTCCAGATAACCTGTTTCATCCAGGATCCTTTGGAGCTGCAACGTCCCCACTTTCTCAACCACCCTCCCTAAAAAGGGGAGGTGGGAGACTGGACGAAAATTGTCCAGTATGGTGAGATCCAGCGATAGTTTCTTGAGGAAGGGTTTCACCAGTGCCTCTTTAAAGGTTGTTGGAAATACTCCCTCCCTCAAGGATGAGTTCATCATCATCTTGACCCACCCACATGTCAGCTCCCAAGCTGCCTTCACCAGTGAGGAGGAACATGGATCTAATTGGCAAGTGGTGGCATTTACAGTCCGGAGGACCCTGTCTACTTCCTCAGGCCAACAAGGATCAAACTGTTCCCGGATAACTGGGTAAGTACATTCCTCAGGCATCTCCAGAGGCCATGCCCCATGCTTGGCATCCAACTTAGCATGAATCTGAGCGATTTTATCCTCCAGATGCCTGGAAAACTCCTCTGCGCGGCCCTGTAGGTGGGTTACCAGACCCACCTTCCCCAATAGGGATTGGGTGATCTTAAACAGGACCGCTGGGCGGCATTCTGTGGATGCAATAAGAGAATGAGATATAATGAGAAACTAATTCTGCCATGTCTCACAAAACTTGCCATGCTTACAGTGGGGCAAAAAAGTATTTAGTCAGCCACCAATTGTGCAAGTTCTCCCACTTAAAAAGATGAGAGAGGCCTGTAATTGACATCATAGGTAGACCTCAACTATGAGAGACAAAATGAGAAAACAAATCCAGACAATTACATTGTCTGATTCAGAAAGAATTTATTTGCAAATTATGGTGGAAAATAAGTATTTGGTCACCTACAAACAAGCAAGATTTCTGGCTCTCACAGACCTGTAACTTCTTCTTTAAGAGGCTCCTCTGTTCCTCCACTCATTACCTGTATTAATGGCACCTGTTTGAACTTGTTATCAGTATAAAAGACACCTGTCCACAACCTCAAACAGTCACACTCCAAACTCCACTATGGTGAAGACCAAAGAGCTGTCGAAGGACACCAGAAACAAAATTGTAGACCTGCACCAGGCTGGGAAGACTGAATCTGCAATAGGCAAGCAGCTTGGTGTGAAGAAATCAACTGTGGGAGCAATAATTAGAAAATGGAAGACATACAAGACCACTGATAATCTCCCTCGATCTGGGGCTCCACGCAATATCTCACCCCGTGGGGTCAAAATAATCACAAGAACGGTGAGCAAAAATCCCAGAACCACACGGGGGGACCTAGTGAATGACCTGCAGAGAGCTGGGACCAACGTAACAAAGGCTACCATCAGTAACACACTACGCCGCCAGGGACTCAGATCCTGCAGTGCCAGACGTGTCCCCCTGCTTAAGCCAGTACATGTCCGGGCCCGTCTGAAGTTTGGATGATTTGGATGATCCAGAAGAGGATTGGGAGAATGTCATATGGTCAGATGAAACCAAAGTAGAACTGTTTGGTAGAAACACAACTCGTCGTGTTTGGAGGAGAGAGAATGCTGAGTTGCATCCAAAGAACACCATACCTACTGTGAAGCATGGGGGTGGCAACATCATGCTTTGGGGCTGTTTCTCTGCAAAGGGACCAGGACGACTGTTCCGTGTACAGGAAAGAATGAATGGGGCCATGTATCGTGAGATTTTGAGTGCAAACCTCCTTCCATCAGCAAGGGCATTGAAGATGAAACGTGGCTGGGTCTTTCAGCATGACAATGATCCCAAACACACCGCCCGGGCAACGAAGGAGTGGCTTCGTAAGAAGCATTTCAAGGTCCTGGAGTGGCCTAGCCAGTCTCCAGATCTCAACCCCATAGAAAACCTTTGGAGGGAGTTGAAAGTCCGTGTTGCCCAGCGACAGCCCCAAAACATCACTGCTCTAGAGGAGATCTGCATGGAGGAATGGGCCAACATACCAGCAACAGTGTGTGCCAACCTTGTGAAGACTTACAGAAAACGTTTGACCTCTGTCATTGCCAACAAAGGATATATAACAAAGTATTGAGATGAACTTTTGATATTGACAAAATACTTATTTTCCACCATAATTTGCAAATAAATTCTTTCCGAATCAGACAATGTGATTGTCTGGATTTGTTTTCTCATTTTGTCTCTCATAGTTGAGGTCTACCTATGATGTCAATTACAGGCCTCTCTCATCTTTTTAAGTGGGAGAACTTGCACAATTGGTAGCTGACTAAATACTTTTTTGCCCCACTGTATGTTTGCACCCTAAATATACAGTAGGTTAGGGGGCGTGGTGGCTCAGCGGGTAAGACGCCAGGCTTGTCAATTGGAAGATCGCAAGTTCGGAGGTTCGAATCCCTAGCCCTGCATGTGGAGTGAGCTCCCGCACTAGCTCCAGCTCTTGCCAACCTAGCAATTTGAAAGCATGCAAATGCAAATAGATTAATAGGTACCACTTCGGTGGGTATGTAACAGCATTCCACATGCGTCATGCCGGCCATATGACCATGGAAGCATCTTCAGACAATGCTGGCTCTTCGGCTAACAAACGGAGATGAGCACCGGCCCCTAGAGTCGGACACGACTGCACAAATGTGCGGGGGGGGGGGGCTTTACCTTTACCTTAAGTGGAGATTAATTTTAAACATGAAATATGTATTCAGGCCATCAAAAATAATACTGTTGTTCCACTTGCAAATACTTTCCCCATTTTTTAGGATTACCAGCTGTTGCTTTGCAAGCATCTGTATATGGACAAGAATATACATATACGTATATGTATACATATACATAAGGGGGCGTGGTGGCTCAGCAGGTAAGACGCCAGGCTTGTCAATCAGAAGATTGCAAGTTTGGCGGTTCGAATCCCTAGCCCCGTGTGATGGAGTGAGCTCCTGCACTAGCCCCAGTTCTTGCCAACCTAGCAATTCGAAAGCATGCAAATGCAAGTAGATTAATAGGTACCACTTCGGTGGATAGGTAACAGCGTTCCATGCACGTCATGCCGGCCACATGGCCATGGAAGCGTCTTCGGACAATGCTGGCTCTTCGGCTAACAAAGAGATGAGCACTGACCCCTAGAGTCGGACACGACTGCACAACTGTGCGGGGGGAACCTTTACCTTTTTATACATATACATATACATTACACTCTGATTTCAGCAAAACCTTGGCATTACAACCTTACATTTTGTTGTAAACCGCCCAGAGTCTACTGCGGTAGAGATGGGCGGTGATAAATTTGATAAATAAATAAATAAATAAATAAATAAATAAATAAAGGGAAGATAGAATTCAGATCAGGAAACCTTGTATGTAAATTGGATGGAAAGATTTTGTATTTTTTCATTGCTGTGCATTCCAGCAGAAAAAAAAAAGATTATAACAAATCTACAATCCTAAATTTCTTCTGTTTGAGCCAATATTTTTTCCTTAAAGCTTCTAATGTGCATAGGTAAATTAAGTTACTTTATGATATCAAATGCACAAACACCAATTTTACATTTCTTTATTTGCATGTCATTTTACATCTCATCACACGTATGTTTTCTTACACAAAAGTTTGACATGGACAATATTCTTACATCACATGTACAAACCTAGAGACAATAACATGTTCATTATGTTATGTTAACGTATACATTTAATGGAAATGCACTATATATTCATGGAACTGTTGTATTTCACCTCTAGGTTGAAAGACTATAAAATAATGTGAGGACAGTTATAACTTAGCTGAATCTTTTTCAGGAAACTGGAAACTGCTGAACAGGTAATTAACCTAAACTTTAGGATTTATGATTTCTCAGATTATTAAATACATTAGAAGCTGCAGCATTTATACAGTGGGGCAAAAAAGTATTTAGTCAGCCACCAATTGTGCAAGTTCTCCCACTTAAAAAGATGAGAGAGGCCTGTAATTGACATCATAGGTAGACCTCAACTATGAGAGACAAAATGAGAAAACAAATCCAGACAATCACATTGTCTGATTCGGAAAGAATTTATTTGCAAATTATGGTGGAAAATAAGTATTTGGTCACCTACAAACAAGCAAGATTTCTGGCTCTCACAGACCTGTAACTTCTTCTTTAAGAGGCTCCTCTGTTCCTCCACTCATTACCTGTATTAATGGCACCTGTTTGAACTTGTTATCAGTATAAAAGACACCTGTCCACAACCTCAAACAGTCACACTCCAAACTCCACTATGGTGAAGACCAAAGAGCTGTCGAAGGACACCAGAAACAAAATTGTAGACCTGCACCAGGCTGGGAAGACTGAATCTGCAATAGGCAAGCAGCTTGGTGTGAAGAAATCAACTGTGGGAGCAATAATTAGAAAATGGAAGACATACAAGACCACTGATAATCTCCCTCGATCTGGGGCTCCACGCAATATCTCACCCCGTGGGGTCAAAATAATCACAAGAACGGTGAGCAAAAATCCCAGAACCACACGGGGGGACCTAGTGAATGACCTGCAGAGAGCTGGGACCAACGTAACAAAGGCTACCATCAGTAACACATTACGCCGCCAGGGACTCAGATCCTGCAGTGCCAGACGTGTCCCCCTGCTTAAGCCAGTACATGTCCGGGCCCGTCTGAAGTTTGGATGATTTGGATGATCCAGAAGAGGATTGGGAGAATGTCATATGGTCAGATGAAACCAAAGTAGAACTGTTTGGTAGAAACACAACTCGTCGTGTTTGGAGGAGAGAGAATGCTGAGTTGCATCCAAAGAACACCATACCTACTGTGAAGCATGGGGGTGGCAACATCATGCTTTGGGGCTGTTTCTCTGCAAAGGGACCAGGACGACTGTTCCGTGTACAGGAAAGAATGAATGGGGCCATGTATCGTGAGATTTTGAGTGCAAACCTCCTTCCATCAGCAAGGGCATTGAAGATGAAACGTGGCTGGGTCTTTCAGCATGACAATGATCCCAAACACACCGCCCGGGCAACGAAGGAGTGGCTTCGTAAGAAGCATTTCAAGGTCCTGGAGTGGCCTAGCCAGTCTCCAGATCTCAACCCCATAGAAAACCTTTGGAGGGAGTTGAAAGTCCGTGTTGCCCAGCGACAGCCCCAAAACATCACTGCTCTAGAGGAGATCTGCATGGAGGAATGGGCCAACATACCAGCAACAGTGTGTGCCAACCTTGTGAAGACTTACAGAAAACGTTTGACCTCTGTCATTGCCAACAAAGGATATATAACAAAGTATTGAGATGAACTTTTGATATTGACAAAATACTTATTTTCCACCATAATTTGCAAATAAATTCTTTCCGAATCAGACAATGTGATTGTCTGGATTTGTTTTCTCATTTTGTCTCTCATAGTTGAGGTCTACCTATGATGTCAATTACAGGCCTCTCTCATCTTTTTAAGTGGGAGAACTTGCACAATTGGTAGCTGACTAAATACTTTTTTGCCCCACTGTATATACCACTCTATTCCAGTAACAGTGAAATATTAATAGAAGAAATTTTATTCACTAGGCTTATGAGATATTTATCTCAAACTTATCACATATTCTTTTCTGGTGGTCTTTGTGGAAATATTTGGGTAGGATAAATGAAACAATTTCTTCTTGTGTGAAAGTGCCAACTAGACATGGCACTAAGAAACTTGATCTAGAATAATTATCATAAGGGAAAGTTAGCAAGGCACTGGTATTATGGTCTTGATAAAAACAGCAAAATAATAACTCATAAATATTCTATACTGAATATTTTTGATAATTACATATGAACGTTGACTGTAAAGCAAACCTGAAATAACTTTTTGTACAAGATATTTTTTCAGTTCTGTAAATGCAGAATTCAATCCACATAATCTACTTCCAGTATTAAATTTTTGAAAATGTAACTATTTAATACCACATTTTGAGCTTGATAAAAAAAAGTCTCTACCATTGTTCACTAACTAACAAATAGTTTGGTTTCAAAAGATGTGAAGTCATAACTAGTCAGCAGTGTAATTAAGTTGATTAAATTGGACGATGCAGATGAGTCAATGCCAGTAACATGCTTTAACACAAAGGAACATGAATTAACTTCATTCAAAATACATTTGAAACTGATAGGACTTTTAAAGATGTCTATATGGTGTGAGTAATATAATACAGGAAAGTGGGAATGGTTTAATTTGTTTTTAAATGTTTACCGAGAATGCATGACCCCTAACACTCAAGATAGAATACATAAGTTAATATCTTAATTTTGCAGCAAAAATAGGCACTTTTAAAAGACTTACTATGGTTATATTGTCTGACAGACCTAAATCGATAAGCTCAATATCTTACTATCAATGAGGTTATTTTACTGTTGGTGTTCTTCCATGAAAATGCTTTATTATTTTCTCCTCTTTTTTTCAAACAACTAACCAACCAACCAACCAACCAACCAACCCTATTTTCCACATAGTAATGTATCACATGAAAACACAATAGAACTTATACTTGGAATCCAGTCAGTGCATCACATGGCTACTTATTCTAATACAAAATGGGATCTAATAAAAAAAAATGTACCCAAATGAGATTAGAACAAATAACTGAAAATACCGCATTCAATTTTTGAAGTGTGAAAGCACATCATGCCTTGTACCATACTCCAACCCTTACTGTGAGAACAAACTGTTTCTGAAATCCAATTCTGTAATACAAATTGTTCATAATGGATTCTTTCTTCCATGATTATCAATAATCTCTTTGAATAAACATCTTATGAATGTTTTGTAATTATAAATAAATAAATCCTCATTTGAATTTCTTAGTATGAACACACCTTTATATAGAAAAAAAATAAAACAATAAGTTTTGGATGCTACTAGCATCAAATATTTCTTTGCCTTTGAAGTAATGGAGCCAGTTGCAAGCCTTTAGATCTGGATATCCATGTTCTGAAGCACTATTGCCACTCTGCTTGGAATGTATACCTAAAGAGAGAATAATAATGTCTTACTGTCTATCCATAATAACCCTTTGGCCTATAGGAGGCATACATCTAAATCAGTTAAATAGGTTACTTATAATGTAAATACACAAAATATCTACTGAATAACCAAACACTTATTAAATGTGTCATGGATGTAGAATGCAATTCTGGATTTGGGCATTTGGGACTGAGAAGGTCTTATGCTGGCTTGGGTAATAAGTTTAAATGCAATTGCCACTAGAGGGCACCATGTGATTCATACTGATCAATTATGAATGTTTGAGGACATCCAGGCCAATATATCGTGTACTAGTAAATGACAAACTCTTACTGTTCCATTTGATCTCAGTTGTATCATGAGCTGAAATTGTATTTTGCCTGAGATGTCATTCAGTGGAAGTAAATACAACATAAGATATAGTAAAGCATTTAGGAATCTAAATCTGTAAACATAAAGCATTTAGGAATCTAAATGGGTAGTTGCTGAAATGGGTCTCACTGCGATATATATTGAACTGAAAAATATATTCATTTTCCTTTCAACATTATGATCAAGATATTTCTTTTATTCTTTCACAGATAAACTCTGAATCTGAACTCATTTTTGTATAAGGGAAAAAGAAATCTGCAACAGTGGGTTTTATTACGTTCCTTTCACAACTCAGAATATGACAGTGTTTTTTTTTAACCAATTATCTTGATATGTGTGCTTTACAGATTGCAGAGTGCAATTGATCATGTAAGCTGACCTCAATAACAGTGCAATTAAAAAAAGCATCAGCTGATAACTGAAGACTGATGGCTAACTTTTTGACAATGCTTTTAAGAGTCTCTTCCACTTGGTATTCCTAGTATAATGCTATTTCCAGACATGTTATATCTGTGAGAGAGCCTGACTCACAGCATAAAATGGTTTTATAGTCAGCAACCGGAATGAAAGATGTAAAGCAAACAGCTTTAGGTAAAGAAAAAAAGACCAATCTTCATTGAATCAGACTGTAACATGTCCAATGGATCATAGCTATTTGCCAGCAATCAGAGTGTTTTCCTCTAAGATTTCTGTGCTAAATAACTCCTACAAATCTTCTCAGCGGGGAAGGACATATGACGTACACTTAGAATCATGTGCTCCAAAACGTACAGGAAAAGAAAAGAAAAAGTCAGTGGGATGGGTAATAGTACTTGGTTATTGCAAAATATGTGGTAAAGGATTTATTTTCAAATCTTTTAGACAAACCAAATCATTTATTTGCTGATAGTCCAAACAGTTCAGTGGAGAAAATTCCATATTCAACATTTATGAGTAATAAGTAAGAGAGTGTTACAAATTAAGGGCAGACAATCTGTAAAATTCTCACTGACAAAATGATATGGTCAAGGCTGATGGGGTTTTTAAACTTAGCAATAACTAGATGGGCACAGCTTTTTCACCCCTTCTGTAATCGCAACTATTATTCTCTCTTCCTTCTTACAATATGTGGATTCCACACATGCTTAGAATATGACATTTCATATGGAGATGAACGTATGTATTAAGCTGTCCAATACTATATACAGTCCAAACTATCAACATACCCAAATAGATATTTTAATGTGTTTTTGTTAATATTGTTTTTTTTAAAAAACATTAAAACTATAATATATAAATTAATTTAGAATACAGACATATTAATATCTGCATAAAGTTAAAATAAATTTTCATTTCTTTTGATCATAATCATCAGTTGAATGCCTTATTTATGTCCCTTATATATGAGAACTTCTTGCAAAAAACAAACAAAGCAATAACCATCCTCTTTCTATTTGAGAAACTTGGATTCAATTGTATTTTAGCATTTGAAGAGGAAATCAGATTTTATTTTCCTGCCATTATTTCACTTTCCCCCTTTCCACAGTATTTTTTTTTCCCCTTCCCCTTTCCAACGACACTGAAAGCTGCTCGAGGGCAGAAGATTTGGCAAAAAATGCCTTTTCTCTCTGCCTGCATGGATTTTACAAAGTTTTGTTGTAGACAATTTTTGATTCGCACCCTTACAATTTTTCAACAGAAAGGGTCCCCCCTCCAGTTCGGGGGCTATACTTTCTTTTCTGCTCTGCCAGAGGGCCACAGAGCCAAGCAAAATGTGAGTGGGCTGGGAGGAGTTTTTCATATCATAAAAAATGCTCCCCTCTGCTTTTCTGGAAGCTTGTCCTTATACTACACTTGATCTTAGCCAAAAGGCCAAGAAGTGATTCCCCCTGCCCTGCCCCAAATAGAGATATTTTAAGATAGATTGTTATGGGAACTTTTTTCATTTGTTTGTTTATATATTTAACATTACCTTCAACGGACTCTGGGCAACTCACAACAATAAAAATCAATAAAATATATTCTCACAATAAAATCAGCATAAAAATATAGGGCCAGACTATTTAATGATTAAAAACATAACGTTATATTTGTCCAAAATAAGAGTAGCCAACATTTCTTCAATCTATCCCCCAGAGATATGCTAAAAAGGATCTTTTTCATACTTCCAGAATACTGTTAAAGAGGGGGCATTGTTACCTCAGGAAGAAAAGAATTCCAAAGGGTCATTGTATTAGCACTTTGCACCTTAACCACCTTCCCAAATACTAACCCAAAAACAGGTCTCCTCTTGGGAGCAATAGGATCTCAATGGCTGCATGAGGCCTTGGGTTGCACATCCTTCTTTTAACATAATTTACTACTAATAAAAGAATGTGAGTTTTCTTCAAGCCCCAAATCTTCAAGCACATTCATTGAAAACCTTTTTAGTACACAGGCTTATTATTATTATTATTAGGATTTTTCCTGGAATATTTTAATCCAGATGTTATGGCCATGTGGATAATTTCTTCCACTGTCAAGAATTCAGGTGAAAACTATGCAGACTACTTTTCTATAGCTCACATAGGTTTAATTGAATATGCAGTATATCAAATAACAACCATTAGCTATATAGAGATACATAACGTGGAAAAATAGGAAAGCTACAAATAATATATGAAAAAGTAGTAAAAGGAATTATGTGTGACATTATTGAAAGACTAAACATGGCATTAAATTTAGAAGTGCATCATACTGATTTGCTAGTATAAAGTAAGTCAGTGAATCTCTCACAACATCAAGCCATCATCATCCTGCCTACTTAAGAACATCCAATATGCCTGCCACATCAATTTAGTGGAATGCGTATTCAAATGGTATTAATGGAATATCAACATAAATATATTTGCTAACATTTGTTCTGGAACATACTTAATTTGAATTTTAACATGACTAAATATCTACTTTAATTGCATGTTAAAACTGTAACACACATATTTTGTAGAAAAATGTCAATTATTACTGCATAATTGATAAAACAACAGCTAATTGAGAGTATGTCAGGTTGTCATATCATATTGGGCAAAAACAAATACAAATTAGGCTTGCAGTTAAAAATATGTAAGAGATGGTCAAGATTAATTTCCTTGCTCCACTGTGAATAACATGTGAATGCACAGTACACTAAATTTTGTTCTTCCTACTGAAGAATACTGCATATCCAGAATTGCAATCCTTACCTGTGCTTAACTCGTATTGGCATCAGTGGAATTTGCTTTGGAAAATATTTGCACAATTGTTATGTGACTTTGGTATCATTTTTTGAAAAAAAGAATATAGACTTTTACAGAAAAATGAAGCAGCATAAAGGAAGAAGTATAGAATAAGCCACCACAATACTACCATCCATTTCTATAGTTAACCATAGTAGATTAAGAGCACATCCTTTGTGGATTAAGAAATAACAAACAAACAAAAAACCAACAACAAATAAAACAACAAACAAAAAGAAAGCAAATACACACCACCAAAGATCCAGTGTTATAATTACCACAATTAGCAATTGTTTGGTACTTTGTACTGAAGTAATAACAAGTGATTTCAAAAGGGATGAGTCTGGAAAGAAGCAATATTAGCAAAGGAAATACTATTTACATTAATGATGATCAATGAGGGACTTGGATAATTTATAATATATGGATGGTAGTTATAAGCCAGGTTTTAAAATAGCTGAAATTCATTTTGGAGATATATACTCAGAAGTGCTATTGAGTCAATGGGCTTGCTCCCAGCAAAGTGGGTACAGGCTTTTCAAGCTTTAATAGCTGAAAAATCTGTTCCTTTGAAAATGAATGTAGGATAAATTAGAACTTCAATTTATCAGTCTTTTTATCACATGCCATTTCACTGTCTTTTTTCTCTGTCTTTTCTCTCCAACTAACAGATCTAATTTTGTTCTACCACATATTGTGTACTCAAACTTCTACAGTAGGAACCAGTGCAGTAGTAGTTACTATTTCCATTTCACCTCACAGAGTAATGTTAGATCATTCATTTTCTTTCAGCCTTATAGGGTTGTCATGCTAATAACATGAATAAAGATCCCCATCTTTATTTACCAGGGAAAAAGCAGGATATAAATTTAAATGTTATTATAATATAAATGAACAAGCAAACTTAACAATGTTTTATGCAAGGACTGGCTGAATTTACTATAAACACAAATATGTTTCCCTTTTTTAACCGTAATTTTTATTAGATTTTTTAAAAAACATAAAAGATAAACATAGAAAAATATAGAAAACAAAATTAAGAAAACAAGAAAAGATAAAGTGCATTAGATGAAAGAAGAGAAAGAAAAGAAATATTTAAAGAAGCGACCTCCGATTTTCCTTACATTTACAAACATACTTATTGTCACTCCTCCCCCATCAAGGTTGCATCACATAGTTCACTTCTTCCCATATTCAACTCTTTTCAATCAGCAAATCCAGAAATTATCATGTCATTTTTATCTATTTTCAGCAAAAAGTCCATAAAGGGTTTCCAGTCTTTTAAGAAAGTACTTATTGTTTTATCCCTGATCAAGCAGGTCAATTTTGCCATTTCTGCTAATTCTGTCATCTTCACAGTCCAAGCCTCCATTGTGGGTAGTTTTGTATTTTTCCACCTTTGCGTGTACAGTAGTCTTGCTTCAGTTACCACATATAAAACCAAACTTCCATGTTTCTTTTCTAATTGGCTATCCATTAAGTCCTAGTAGAAAAAACTCTGGTTTCATTGGAATGTTATTTTTTTTTTAAATTCTCTGCATCATCATATGTATTTGATTACAATATTTTCTTTTCACTCTTTCACACAATTCCATTTCAAATTCCATTACATGTTGCTCAATTCCGGTTAACTTTTAATCTACATTAAACCTTTCCTTTAGTTGTGTGTTACAATCTATATTTATTTTATAAAGTTGGAAAAGTGTATACCGGTAGCACCCATCATAGTAGTCTCTTCTTCAGATTCCTGCTAAATTTGTAGCACAGCTCCCTCCATTTGTCCCCCTTGCATCTCCTTGAGTTCTTCCTTAAATTTTTCAAAGAAGTCTCAAGCCTTTTGGACAGAGTTATGTTGAAATCTCTCCTGCTTAAGGGTTAAAATCACTCCTTCCAGTTTATACCAATGAAATAGAAGCTTTTTCTGTTTAAGCTTGTCAGTCAAAAAAAAGTATATTCTTTTTGCTTTCACAGTATTCTAATAGCTATTTCCTTGAGTAAGATTACATCTGAATTATTAATTTTTAACTTGGTATTAAAATGTTATTGCAAAACCATTTCTTGTCTTCTTCCTAACGAAGTGTACAAGTACTGTATATCTCTTGGTACGTTTCTTAATTTTGCATATCTTGTATTACTTCTGTAAAGTACCTTGTCCACTTCTGCCTCCATATCTTCTTTCCAGTCCAAAAATTTTGTTAAAGCTTCAGCAACTGTCTCCCTGACATCTTCACCAGGTTGTTCTGGGACCGATCTCAATCTCAAACAAAATTGCTTTTCTCTTAGCTCCAGTAATGCCACATTATCTAACTCTTTTTCCATTTCCCAGCTTAATGTTTCTGTCTTGGTGTCTAAAATTTCTTTTTCCTTAATTTGTTTAACTTCTCCAGACATTTGTTTTACAGATACTTCAAATATTTTGTTCATCTTTTGTTCCAAAGTTGCAAATCTCTCTTCCATTCTCCTTTCAAGTGTAGTCAGATTCACTAACAGAAGCTATCACTGAAGCTGTAACTTTCCCAGCTGTTAAAACATCCTTTGCAAAATCTCTGGTGTAATCCCTATTTACTCTGTTAACGATCCTGTCCTCCCTTCTTTTGCTGCTTTCTTAGTTATAGCCATTTCTGTCTTTAAATTTGTAATCCAAAGGGGTAAAGCATCAAAAAGAGCCTTAAAAAAATTCCTCTTCGTCTTAAACTCTTTAGTCCAGTGCTCCACAGTTCTATAGTCACATGATCTTTTTCAGTTGCCCCTTATCTCTTTGGGGAGTCTTTGGTGCTCTCTGAGCCTTGTTGTTTTCATGCAGACGTTTCATTGCCAGGCTAGGCAACATCTTCAGTGCGAAAAGGGAGTGGAACTTGCTGTCTGTTTATATACCCTGGCTTGTCCTGCCTGTGTTGGTGGGGGTCTTGTACTCTCCTTGGTAGTTCCTTGATTGGGCTGTTGTGTGCTGTTTGGGTGATTGACTGAGTTAATAGTTCCTTGATTAAGGTCTAAGATTAGACCTAGCCATAACCTAGGGGCTATGGGGTGGGTTGTTCTATTGAGGTGGTGATGGGTTGGGGATGTTATGGTGGGAACCGGAGGGCAGGCCATCGTTGGGGAAGACCCCCCTGGTGTTTGCTACCGGTGGTGTGTTCCAGCCCTCTGGGTTCAAACTTAGGCCCTGGTCAGCAGACCCTCGAGTGCCCTGGTTTCTTGCTGCTGCTGCTTAACGCCAGGTCGGTTAATAACAAGGGCCCCCTCATATGTGATTTGATCACGGAGGAGGGGGCCGACCTGGCGTGTATTACCGTGACCTGTCTGGGCCCTGGAGGAGGGGTTGCCCTCTCGGAAATCTGCCCGACCGGGTTTCAGGTATGGCACCAGCCGAGACATCGGGGTAGGGGAGGAGGGGTGGCAGTTCTCATCCGAGAATCTATAGTGGCCTTCAGGAGCGCTGCTCCACAAGTGGCCAGATGTGAGACCCTGTTTTTCAAGTTGGGTTCCCGAGAGCACTTGGGAGTGTTGCTGCTGTACCACCCTCCCTGCTGCGTAGCAACCTCCCTGCCTGAGCTGCTGGAGGCCGTCTCGGGGATGGCGGTGGAATTCCCCAGACTTATGGTTCTGGGGGATTTCAACCTACCATCCCTGGGACGAGCCTCGGAGGCAGCTCGGGAGTTCATGGCTACCATGGCAGCCATGGGCCTGGTCCAGATTATTTGGGACCCGACTCGAGACAGTGGCCTCACCCCAGACTTGGTTTTCTTGTCGGAGCAGTGGCAAGGTGATCTGGGGGGAGAGTTACATCTTTCCCCATTGTCATGGTCAGATCATGCCCTGGTGGCCCTGAGATTCTCATATGCTGCCCCACTCCGCAGGGAGGCTGGACCCATTTGACTGGTCCGCCCCCGGTGACTAATGGACCCGACAGGGTTTCAGAGGGAGGTGGGGGTTATACCCGAGGATCTACTGCACGGTCCGGTGGAGGTCTTGGCCGCAGCCTGGAATAAGGAAGCGGCTGGGGCCTTGGACAGGATCGCGCCTATGCGGCCTCTCTTGCCCCATCCGACCGGATATTCCCCGTGGTTCACAAAGGGATTGAGGGTTCTGAACAGGGTTAAGAGACGTCTAGAGCGCCGCTGGAGAAAGAGAAAGACCGAATCCGATCGAACACAAGCTAGAGCCGCTATTAAGGCCTACCTTGTGGCGGTAAGAGTGGCGAAACGTCAATATTTCTCCGCTTATTGCATCCTCAGAATGCTGCCCGATGGCCCTGTTTAGGATTACTCGATCTCTCCTAGGTAAGGTGGGGCCAGTGACCCACCTTCAGGGCCATGCGGAGGAATTTTCAGAGCATCTAATGGATAAAATCGCTCGGATTCGTTCTAAGTTGGACTCCAAGCGTGATGCATGGTCTGGGGAGATGCCGAGGGAACATCTTTGCCCAGTTATCTGGGAACGGTTTGATCCTGTTGGGCCTAAGGGAGTGGACAGGATCCTCCAGACTGTAAGGGCCACTACGTGTCATCTTGACCCATGCCCCTCCTGGCTGGTGAAAGCAGCCAGGGAGGTGACATGTGGTTGGGTCCATGCGATGGTTGCTACATCCTTGGGAGAGGGAGTGTTCCCGGCTGCTTTTAAGGAGGCGCTGATGCACCCCCTCCTCAAGAAACCATCGCTGGACCCTACAGTGTTGGACAACTTTCGTTCTGTCTCCCACCTCCCCTTTTTGGGGAAGGTGGTTGAGAAAGTGGTGGCATTACAGCTCCAGAGGATTCTGGATGATACGGATTATCTAGACCCCTTCCAGTCAGGATTCAGGCCGGGATATGGGGTGGAAACTGCATTGGTTGCACTTACAGATGATCTCTGGTGGGAGCGGGATGGAGGCAGTGCATCCATCCTGGCTCTTCTTGACCTCTCAGCGGCTTTCGATACCATCAACCATGGTATCCTTTTGGGGTGGCTCGGGGAGTTGGGGGTGGGTGGTATAGTTTTGTGCTGGTTCACCTCCTTCCTCCTAGACCGGTCCCAATCGGTGGTAATAGGAGATGAGAGGTCCGACCCTTGGCCCCTACGTTGTGGGGTGCCGCAGGGTTCGGTTCTCTCCCCTCTCCTATTTAATATCTACATGAAACCACTGCGTGAGATCATCTGCCAACACGGGATGAGGTATCATCAATATGCTGATGATACTCAATTATATATCTCCATCCCGGGCGAGCTAAGTGATGCAGTGGCTGCCTTTTCTCATTGTCTGAAGGCTGTGGGGCCTGGATGGGGAACAACAGGCTTCAGCTGAACCCTGGTAAGACGGAGTGGCTGTGGATTGATAGCGCCTCGGGATCCAGGGAGTTGTCATCTTTAGATCTGGATGGGGTGGCACTACCCCATTCGGACTCAGTGCGGAGCCTGGGGGTCCTTCTGGACTCACAACTCCTGCTTGAAGAGCAGGTGGCAGCCGTGGCCAGAAGGGCATTTGTGCAACTTCGAGTTGTACGCCAGCTATGCCCTTTCCTGGACCGAGATGCCCTCCGTACAGTCACTCATGCCCTGGTCATCTCCCATATAGACTATTGCAATGCACTCTACATGCGGCTACCCTTGAAGAGTATCCGGAAGCTTCAACTGGTCCAGAATGCGGCTGCGCGTGCAGTTATGGGTGCCCCAAGATCGGCACATGTGACACCTCTGCTGCGTGAGCTGCACTGGTTACCAGTCTGCTTCCGGGTCCAATTCAAGGTGTTGGTTATCACCTTTATAGCCCCATATGGCATGGGACCAGGTTACCTAAGGGACCACCTCACCCCCAGAACATCGACCCGCCCCACCCGTTTATGCAGAGAGGGCTTGCTACGGACCCCGTCTGTAAGAGAATTCCATCTGGTGGGGTCCAGGAGGCGGGCCTTCTCTGCAGTGGCACCCGCCCTCTGGAACATTCTGCCCCTGGAGGTGAGGCAAGCCCCCACACTCCTGACCTTCCGAAAACAATTGAAGATCTGGCTCTGCCACCTCGCTTGGGATGGGAAGGGTAATAGCTCTTCTTGGGGGGTGGCTTGCGCCACAGAGTTCTTTTAAACATAACATCACAGCCTCCTGGATTTTATATATTTATATTTAATTTATGTTTAGATTGATATATTGTATAGTATATTTTATATGTTTTTAATTACTAACTTTATTGTAAACCGCCCAGAGTCCCCTTTGTGGGGGGAGATGGGTGGTGATAGAAGTTGGATAAATAAATAAATAAAAATATCAAAGCAGGATATTATTTTGTTGAAATCAGGAACTGTATATTTGCTCTTTATTAAAAGTATGTATTTTCCAAAAGAGGTATTTTTTTTAAACTTGTTGCAATGCTGTTCCACCGAGCAGGTTTTAAAGCTAATGTGCTAATTTGCTTTACACTTATATCGATTTAGGCATGGAGATGAGGATCCTGTTTCTTTATCATGCTACTATTTTGCCTACACACCTGCCTGAAACTTTACCTTCAAGTGGTGTGTGTGCTGGTGTCCTCGGCTTTGGCCATCACTTTCATTCAGTGCATTGGGTTGCTAAGGGACACAAAGGAAAGGATGACCCACATTCGGGGTTCGAACTACTACTGTACTGTAGTCATCATGCCATTAACTTGTAGCTAGATCCAAACTATATTAAATGCTTGGTTATTAGATTTTTCTCATGCTTTCTTTCACATGCGTTTGTTAAATTTATTTTTTACAGCTGTACCAACCTCTGGATGTGTTAATTGTACTTTGCATGCTTATCATGTTGATAATATGTTTTGGTTAATAAGACACATAATAATTATCTGAAGCTATTTGCTGTATCTTAATGTTTTGTTACAGAGTGGTAAAAAAATGCAGGAAATCCCTTTCAGAACTGCATTGCAATCAGTTTCCCACTTTGGGATTTCACTCACTCTAACATATGAAGTACAGAACAAGGATGTGCATATATGCATAGGCTATATGCAGAAAGGTATACACAGAATGATGCATTATATTCAAGTGACTGTTTACTGGCACATAATTCTAGGGTCACTGAGGTGATTGATTATGGGTATAAATATGACCATGGTTTGGTTTCTGATACTGTATAATATAGGATAATTTAAATAGCCTATTAGTGATTGGGTCTGAATGTATATTAGCTTATTTAGAATTGAGTTAAACAATTTGTTTACAAAAGCTTCACTGTGTTTGGCTTTGGCCCACAATGATGTGCTTTTACTATCCTTCTTTCATAGAACACTAACTACGCTAGGTAAAAATAAATTACATGCTGCTGATATTGATAGTATAACTTAGTTGTTGAACTATGCGTGTGGCTTGCTTACAGAGTAGCTGTGCAATTTGTTTAATATGTTTATGAAGAATGCATCTGTACATGATGATGGAAGAATGCTGTTATTGTCCAATTATACAAGGATAAAGATAGGAAGAATGAACACAAAAACAACAAGGAAACTAGGTTAAGTGTACCTAGGAAGCTATTTGGCAGAGTTGTGATAGAAAACGTAGGAGAGAAGCATTATTTGTGAAGTATAGTATTGCTTTGTGACAGTAAGTGTACAGATCAGATTTTTTGCTCTTTAGTAAGTCACTGAGAAATCTACAAATGTGAGAAAAAGTTTATAATACAACTTTGATTTAGAGAAAGTACATGATAAAATGAATAGAACTGAATTATGTAACGTTATGCACAAACATGGTGTTGCAGTTGATTGTGGAATATTGTAAGAATGGTATATGATGAAAGTAAAACATGCATGACAATAAGTGGAATACTTAGCAAATAGTTCAATGGAATAGGGAAAGGATGTGTGGTTGGACAAATTTTTGAAGAATCCTTGTGATGCTATTAGAGCTGAGTTGTTTGGGGACATAAATGTACATATACTTTGTATGCAGTTGATGCCACATTATTGGCTGAAAACAAACTGATTTGTAGTGAATGTTAGTGTTTTTGAATGATAGAGTGTATGAGGAGTATGAATACGATAATTAATATATACAAACCAAGATAGTTTTGATGCTAAAGGAAAATGGAGTGAACAACTGTAAGCTACACTAGAGCAAATAGAGTGCTTTAGTTGTGCTGAATGAATGTTCATTGAATACAAAAGTGAATGACTAGTACAACATAAGTACACTGAGGTACATTTCAAAACAAATGTATGAAGGAAGAATGAACAGATGAATAAGAGGGAGAAGAAAATCAAGAAATCATGGTTGGAGGAAGTTGATGAGTTCCTGAAAAAGAGGGAAGTGAGAAGTTTAAAAAAGAAATGGCATTGTATTAATTGGTGTATGGACATGATGGAAGAAAGAATGGTTTGCAAGGATAGAAATTTATGGAGTAAACTAGAACTATGAGTGTACTACTACAGTACACTAGAGTTAGCTATATTTTTTTCTTTTATTATCTCTTGTCTTAATTGCATCCTTAATTCCTTGTGCTCTGTTTAATGTTGCTTACCCTGAATTTAAAGATAGTCTAAACTGTGAGGAAATTTTCCAACAGAATGAAGGAAAGGAAAGGAAAGGAAAGGAAAGGAAAGGAAAGGAAAGGAAAGGAAAGGAAAGGAAAGGAAAGGAAAGGAAGAGTCAAACATTATTATAGTCTGGTTACATGTCTCTTGGGATTGCAGTTTATGTCATATATTAAATAATGGATAATGTGCTCAAAATTTTACACTAAATAAAGTATATCGGAATCCTCACATATAAAATAAAAAATTGAAACAGTGCATCAAATGCAAGTTAATCCTGTATTGATATTTTAAATTTGATTTTCTTTGTTTTTAAATTAAATCAAAAAGGAAAAAAAATAAAGAAAGCTGTTTTGTTTGCATTGCTAACTTACATACTTCTAATACTTAAATTATTCTCATATTGTATAAAAGAGATCAATCTATAGAAGTTCGAATAGACTAGCTCTGTCTAAGATACTAGCAATGAAAAACTTAGCATGTTTACATGCAAAGAAATCAAATAAACATGCAAATTATTGGGACATTGAACATTAAAAAAATAACAAATCAAGAAAACAAAAATGTACACAGAAATGATTTGTTAGATTTATTATATACACATCTGGAAGGTTAGAATTATATAAAATTTAAAATATGGAGCAATTGAAAGTATTATTGTCTAGCTACTACTTCCTTTATGTCACATAAACACTTTAATGACATTTAGTTTTATAATTTTTCATGCAAAATCAATTACCATATTTCATAAGGGGAGAGGGTGAAGGCAACATGCAGCCATTTAATACAGAATCTAAAATATTAACTGTCTCTCTAAAGATATACATTAGAGAAATGAGGGTACAAAAATGTACTTACCAAAAGAGAATTAGATCGATGATTATGTGAACACTGCTGAGAAAAGAATTCTGTAGTATGATCCAATCTACTATGTCCTCCATATTCTGGAGCATCAGAATCCAAGGCAATTTTATACTTATGGCAATAGTTAAGGATTTCTATAGCAGAGTCATATCATTTAAAAATAAGAAATAATACCTGGAATATAAGGTAGTTAACTACAAAAATGAGTTTTCTGTTACAATGCTTAGATATTCTACGTGTTGTATTTGTAATGATTATGTTAAAGGACTGAACACACCTGGCCTTTGATTAGCATGCTGGGTTCACATTCCAAAAAATATCAGAGCAGTCATAAAAAATAAATTTAATTTGCTTAATCTTTTTACATGTAAATGTAATTAAACCTAAATAAAATAATTAGAAATAGTTATCTCTCAATATACAAAATACAGATGGCTCTTAGTATGTTGAGCAATTTTCTTCTTCTATATAATTATAATTAAGGAACAAATTTTAAAGACAGTTTAGGGAAATAGGTTGTTTTTCCCTTTATAAGGGAAGCAAACTGCTATCTAATCTACATAAATGAGGGTTATATATACTACTATCTAAGTACCTGTTTATTATTCAGTATAAAACATATTTATCTATTTCACCTTAAGAAATAAGTCTATACCCAGTTATTTGGTAATAACCTGCTTGTAGGTAAATTAAATTTACTTTGGCATAAACATGTATAGGACTGCCAGTAACCATGAATTAAGTATAAAGAAAAATTACTTAACGTATGAACTTGGGTTCCACTTAATTTACTCATGCTTTACTACCATTAACTCAATGTGACTTAAGTCGGAATTACTAAAATGTTCCAAGTGGAAAGCCAGAGGATCATTAGGAAACTTAATACAAAGGGAGCTTTGAAAAATGAAAAGCTAAGAATTTATTTATTTACAGTCAAAGACTAATAACAAAAATACATCAAATACCATACATACATGCACGCACATACAAACAGACATAAATATATTAGAAGAAAATCCTGAACCAGTTAATAATTTATTTATTAAATTTATATTACCATCCATCTCCCCTATCGGGGACCTTGAGCGGTTCACAATAAAACATAGTTAAAACATAAATATAAAATTACAATATAATAAATAATATAAAATCCAAGTATAAAAAGATGTTAAAAATGGTAATACTGGGAGGTTTCATGGGACCAGCCATCCCCAAGAGGCATTTCCCTCCCAGGCAAGGCGGCAGAACCAGAAACCCGCCTCAGCTCTGGGGGTAAGGTAATCCAAAGGGCAGGCGCAACTGCAGAGAAGGCTTGTTTGAAACATAGTTGCCTTAGCAAATCCTTTGCGAAATTTTGTTATCCTTACTTTGTTAGATAGGCTTGTTTCTTCTCAAAGACTAATTAACAAATTAATAATGATTTGGCAACTATAGCTTTTCTATTCCAGCAATATCCATCCTTGGCCTTGATAAAACCTTGGCTAAATCTGGGACCAAGACATTCAAACTGATAGAGCTAGAGAGCTCTAATTTCCTCTCTCCTGGACTATCCCCAGATATTGTTCCAATATTCTACATGCCTGCAGAGAGCCAAGGAGATGACCTTGGAGAAACAAGGGTAGAAGAACATGTTTTAAACCTAGGAAATAAGGAAGGCATGAGGAAGAAGCTTAGAGTGACTTCTGCCTAATACACTAGAGTATAAGAGGGAGGGAGGCGAAAAACTCAGGCTTTCAAGATTCTGTTACTGAAGCCTATATTAATAGAGTACCAGCCAGAATTGTGGAGGCTATTTCCTGACCTGGCCTACCTGAAAGGGCTGACAATGTCCCACATAGAACACTTTTCTCCCTAGCCTAGATCAATGCATTGCTTATGAGGGCGACAATGGACAGATATATCACCCTTTGTTATGAAAACTGCACATGTGTATATTCCAACGTGGAAGTTTAAACACGTGCTGATAAAGTCCCACTGTACACAAAATGGCAAACTGATCTCGTAACACTAATTGCCAAAAAAATTAACTGTTTTTATGCTCAACAGTTTACCACTCTCCCTTTATGTAACCAATTTCCTTCCAGAAGGCTACAAAATTCTGATCAACAGTTATGGCGTACAGAAAGTATTTAGTATCTCTATTACATTATTAACTGTTCCTGAAAAATTAAATGTTGGAAATTACTTAGGGAGCCCTTACTTGACCTAAATCTCGGCCAACATATTACACGGCAGTATGTGTTCAAAGCTGACCTTTAAGTCAGCATTTCTCACAGAGCATTGGCCCAGAAAAACTCCCAAACCATGATGCAGAAACTTTCTCCCAATAATTGTTTACACTGACCATCATCATTAGTTCCTCCTTGCCTACCACAAAAATGAGATCAAAATACTATTTGGGTTACTTTATGGCTGCTTCTCCATTGAAAGATGATTTCATGAGGTGCCAGCACACTGCTGAAATGATTCATTATGTACAGTATATAGAGGTAAAACAAGTATATGAAGTATTGATAACAGCTGGACCCGTTAAGTGGCTAGTTATATGAAATAACATAATGAAGGCTGAGCGAAATATGTAAGAAAATCAGAGTCTGTCAGAGGCACAGAGGCAAAAATTAGATAGGAGCATCTAAATTAGACCAAGTGATATAGAAGCTATAAAGCAATTAAAAATTATAGCCAATTATAAACCAATTATTTAGTTGCCAGGCATCACCACATTCAAATTATGGAGAGCCTCAGGAAAAGGGTATATTAAAATATAGAAGCTGTTATGCTGAAAAAGTCTCTGCTAGGCCAAAAGGCTTTCCCCCCAAATTGCTCTGCATTTTCTCTGCCTTGTTTAATCATACTTTTTCTCCCTGTCGATTGAAGACTTTTCTCTCCATAGCCTCCTCCGTTTCATCATTTCTCCTAATATCTTTTTCATATATACTGCTTCAGACAGTTCTGTAGTGCTTTCTAACATAATTCTCTGTGTTTTAAGTAGCTTCCCTCATTCCTTTTCCTTATGCCATTTCCACATATTATGCTGGGAGATTAAATTAATTAATTAATTAATCAATTAATTAATATAATTGATTAAAATAAAAATAAAAATTAAATTAAAATAAAAGATTAATAGGGCAAAGTGGTGTTTCAGGATATGAAAAGCAGACCCCGCGAAAAAGCAGGAAAACACTAGGAAGAAGATGATGATGATGCTGGGAGATAAATTTATCTTCAAATACTTTTTTATATAAGACTTACTCTCTTATATAAAGACTTGGCATAATTTGATGCGATGTGATATAGCCAGGAGATCACTAGGATTGACTGGCTACCGCAACTTCGAAGCTTCAGGTGTTTGCTTCGAAGTGACTGTTCTTTAACACCACCCAGGGGACACGTGTGACTTAAGGAATGTCACGGACACGATGCTCCTATGTTTTTTATTGTAATGCAATGTGAATGTGCCATACGATAAATAAATAAATAAATATATAAAGACTTTCTCTTCCTGCAGTCATTCCACTTTAATTTATCTTTCTTTCTCTCTATTTTTTTTTTTCATTTTATGTTCCTTTTTTTCTCCAAAGTTCTATTCCTGGCACTACCTGTAATGGAATGTTGAGTCTGGGAATGGGAATGGCAGGTTGCAAAATACTGCAGGCAAAAATATCTGCTCATTCCTTCCTTAATATACAGATATGTACCAACATCTCTTACTAACAAGATTCTCTAACTAACTCCTTTCCTTTCAAGAAATATGACTAATAGAGAATCTAGTTTTTTTGGTTGTGATCAGCTGTTGTGGGCATTATTAATAATAGACTGTCATGCATTTAGAGCCTTTCATCACCTTTGTTATCCACTAATTATCTGAACCTTTTATCAGACATAATCAAATCAATCAGATTTTTAGATTCATTTCTTGCTATGTGCACTTATGGTGCACATAGTTATACTTAACTTAAGTATAGAGTTATACTTAAAAACATGTATTTGAAAGAAATAGTCCTTTTTCCAAGTAAATACTCACAAAATAATCACTTCTCATTTTTGTCTCTCCAAAAGACACAGCATCATTCATTCATTCATTCATTCATTCATTCATTCATTCATTCATTCATTCATTCATTCATTCAATTTTATATTCAATTCAAACTTATTCCTGTTTATCACCATTCACTAAAGTGCTACATGTAACTATCACCATCTTGTAAAGTCCTACTTTCCTAGATATCTACAATAATCTAGATCATGCCAAGTCATACTTTTTAGTATCATGCCAAGTCATACTTTTAAAACCTTTCATGCAGAATTAAACCTACACCACCATTTCCCTGCATGTATTCATTAATTCTACTCCATAAGATCAGGCCACCTTCACTCAGTTCTATTAATCCTTTTCCTTAGTTTCACAGACATACAACATTTCTTTTCATCATGTTTGCTTTTCGCTCTCTTCCATTCCAAGATATGATCTTTCAACTGGCATTATATGCATATGAATAGACTTTAACCATTGTTATCCTGTAAATGCAGGATCAGCTCATTGGAAGGACAGATGCTGAAGCTGAAGCTCAAATACTTTGGCCACCTAATGCAAAGAGAGGACTCACTGGAAAAGACCCTGATGCTGGGAAAGACTGAAGGCAAAAGGAGAAGGGGACGGCAGAGGATGAGATGGTTAGATAGCATCACCGATGTAATGAACATGAATTTGAGTAAACTCCGAGAGACAGTGGAGGACAGGAAGGCCTGGCGTGCTATGGTCCATGAGGTCACGAAGAGTCGGACACGACTAAACGACTGAACAACAACAAATCCTGTAAACCACCCAGAGTCCCCTATTCGGGGAGATGGGCGGGGATAAATTTAAATAATAAATAAATAAACAAACTAACAAACAAATAAACATAAACAGTTGAACCCATGAATACTGATATCTATTCCCCATCAAGGCTATTACACTTAAAGCCCTGCATGGATTATGACCTGCTTATCTTTGGGTTTTTTTCCAGCTCAATAAGCTTGGGGAGTAAGAGATCTCTGGGTCCCTACTCGGACCCCCTCCTGTGAAACAACATTCTCCATGGATTAGAACAGCTCTAACCCTTTGGAATTTAAGAAGGCCATTGAAACCTGTTTGTTCCAGGAAGCTTTTGGAGAACGAAATGGATATGGCCTACCTGCAGTTTATGGTTGGAGAGTATTTCCTTAGACTATATTGGAGAGTATATCCTTAAGTATTGTTATTATGTCTTTTAATCCTTGTTCTAGATATGGAGTGTACACTGCTTAGAGTCAGTTTAATTACATCAAATTAAAATGATTATTCTTCCTAAATTTTTTTTTGTTTGTTTCAAACCCTCCCAGTTCCACTGGCTTTTAGTTGGTCTCATATATCAGGGGTCTCCAACTTTTTTGGCACCAGGGACATGGTTCTGTGGAAGACAATTTTTCCATGGACCAGGGGGGTGGGGTTTGCAGGCAGGAGCCAATCGCACGGACAGCGGGCGGGGTTTGTAGGCGGGAGTCAATCTCGCAGATGGGGGCAGCGTTTTCAAGTGGGGGCCAATCGGGCCTCGCACTCCTTGGCCCGCCTCTCCGCCCTTCTTTGCCACAGGCTGATAGGTAGAGGCGTTTCCCCTTCAGGGTCTCCACCAATCAGCTGCTCCGGCTCAGGCTCTGTCTTTTCACCTTCCCAGCTTCTTCCTGCTACCGGCTGCTCTTCCTCCGACTCATGGCGGCAGGGACAGGCTCGTTCCTGACACCACCGCTCACCTCCTGCTGTACGGCCCACTTACTACTTACCACTTACCTCACAGGTTGGGGACTCCTGTCATATATGACAAAAATACTGTCTTCATTTACATAAAGCTATTCAGAAGAATCCTAAGATCAGGCAAGTTATGTAGTATTAAAAAAAACCTAATGGAAGTTTAGGCATACCAAATTTGAAATAGCCTTTTCATGCCTTTCAGCTAAAACAATTAGTTTGTATAATTAAGAATTCAAACTATGTTCAATGGATACAAATTAAGTTAGCACTGTATTCCCTATCCATAAGGGAGATTTTGTATCTCACTGACATTAAGAAATTAATATCTACTATCTCAAATCCATACATAAAGCTCACTTTAGAAATTTGGGGAATATAGCCAAATATTTATCCTCTCTTTTTTCTTTGCTTTTGATTTGGGCTTGTTTTATTTTCTGTTTTATTTAGTTTGTTCTATAAAAAGCAAAAAATGATCTTTTTTTCCTTCCTTGGTTACAGTATCAATTGCTCTCTGTTATAGCACCAAGGTTCTGCAGTATTCCTTGTTGTGATACCACTGAAGGAAGAGGGAAGCACGGCAGCTACCCTTTCTTATGGCTTATAAGGAAAATCTTGCTGTATTAATGGAAATTCACATAAATCAAAACAGGCACATTTAATGAATATACTACCTGGTTTTTGGCTAGACTGTAAAAATAAAGGCAAAGTCACATATAACATAATTATATAGCCCTCTGTTTGTTCTGTTCATATATGCCCTGGAGCTATTTTTTAATCCATTAGAGTTCACGTCACTGATTTGACATCCTCTCTTAGAAATGAATATCCTAGTTGACTCTTAACTATAAAAGCAAATGCTTTGCATTTTGTTTTTCAGTGTCTGTGATATTCATGGTTAGATGTTAGAAATGTTTAGATTTGTATTAATCTTATTCAGCAGAGGGACTGAGGTGTGGTATTTGCACTTAATTCTCTCCTTGGGTTTTTTTTCTCCCCTCTGCTGCACCTCAACCAGCATATACATGTATATTATAAACTTGCACCACTTTTCACTATGTGATGACATACTATTTTGCCTATGTCAAATTATTTCATAGTCAGGCATCTAGGCATCAAAATGTCTGTGTGCTATCTCTGTGAAAGGGGCAAGATGCCACAATCTAAACTTAGAAGTCACCACATACAGAGCTCTGTAAGAATTGAAGTTTTCCTATGGAAGTTAATTTGGATTGTATAAGCCTAATATTCCTAGACATTGAAATGCAGATGGAAATTCCATTCTAATTTTTTTTTTCGCACTGAAGTTGTTGCCTAGCCTGGCAATGAAACATCTGCAAGAAAACAACAAGGCTCAGAGAGCACCATGGACTCCACAATTCCATTCTTGCTGAATTCCATCTGTGTTTCAGAATCTATGGGCACTGTACAGGAACCACATCAGTTAAATCTATAAACATCACACATGCAAATATACACACTAATAACGGTATCTTAGTAAGTTAATGTGCAAGTCTTAAAGTAGTTTTTAAGTACTATTTCTATTGCCTTTGACGAAAATATCAACCTCCCAAAGCCTGAACTAGAACACTGAAAAACTCCACAAATCTGGTCTGATAAATGGCCCCTAATTTTATTATCATAAACCTCACAGAAACCTATGTAGAACAACTGTAATTGTTCTCTCTGATGCCTTTTTAAATTCAATACAAGAAAATGCATCTTCTATCTCATTGGAGTTTATGAATGTAGGACTAATGCCTCTCACTGGCATTTCTTGTTTACCTTCTGAGTTCTAAATATATGCTTGATTTTATCATTGCTACTAAAACTCTGCAATCTTTAATGCTGTTATCTTACATTTAAATTTATTGAAAATGTTTCTAGTTTTGTTAAATTTAAGAAGAAAAATATATTATGAAAATAATAAAAAAGAGAGCAATGACAACATCCTTTCCATACTACTTGTTCCTTAATTTCTCAGGACATTTATTAATGAATTTGCTAGGAAACTTTTTAGAAAGGGAGTTCTGAAATGAAAGGTGTAGCCATGGAAGTTTGCTTGGAACAGTCCCTCTTTCTCAGTACAACCTACCTAGCAGGGTTGCGGCGGAGGAGCAAATTGCAAAATACATTGTTATGTATGCTACCCTGAGCTCCTGGAGGATAAGTGCAGTATCAGTTTAAGAAATAAATAAAAATAAACTTACTTCTATAACTTGGTTATTTTAACTTCTTGCATTAGCTCAAACATACAATGGAATATTAATGGTGATTAATATTAAAAGAACATAAAATCAACTTCTCTCGCACCGAACATGGTAATAATTATTCATGAAGATCATGATGTGGTATAATTATTTTGGAAATTCTGAGGAGTTGTTTTGCCCAACTACTGAAAAATGCAGCAAGGCAGCATTTGCCAAGGATTTTGTGAAGAATATGCTAGTTTCCATACACTATGGACTAGTTTATATAAACATTCATCAGAGTATTTAAAAAGCAATTGCTCTTGTCTATTACAGATAAAGTAGTCTTATTTTCTAAGCCAAACTATCTGCAACATCATGCATGAAATGGCATGAACTTATATCCTAATACCAAGGCTATAATACAGATCATGATACACAAAGATACTCCCAGCCATTCACATTTCTAGATACAAGAAAACACTTGTTACTCAGTGAAGCAAGAGTAGTTGAAGGTGCTTCAGTGACAACTAAGTGGCAACAACATTTCTTTGGGAAGAGCCAGCCTGATATTTTCATTTTACAGGTTATAGGAAAGGGCAAAACAACAATTATATCAGTTAAATGGAAAAAATTAAAGATCAGTTTCTTCTGAACAATTTATGTTTTTTGAAAAGAAGACAGAGGCTAGGCATATGCTCCATTATATGAACAAGGTAAAACCCTAACTAGCACGTATGCAATGGCATTAGAAATCCGTTGCTGAACACAATTATGTTTTGAAGTGTGATAAACGCTATTTGTGTATATATGCAGTTGCTTATGTATGTAGAAGAATACATATTCACTCTAGTATTTTCTCCATAGGCTGTTGCCTGATTTCTGGGAAAAAAAGTTACCTTTTGTTTTCCTCTCTAGAAACCTATCTTGGATAGCTGGAGAGAAGTTGAGGAAAAACATTTTATCACTTAGCTTTTATATAGACAGAGGTTGAGCTGACTGTGGAAAAACAACTAAATGAGTTTAATCAATTTTATTTGATTTATATCCATATTTTTTTTCCTCCATAAAACTGAGGGTAGAAAATTCAAGGGATTATCAGGCTGCTTCCAGTTTTTTATCCAGATCCTCTTGACTTTTGCAAGTATAAAACATTTGGAGTTTTGTAGCAAAGAGAATGGAGTACTGGTCTTTGGCTGCTATGAGAACAATACTGACTGATACTGCAGTAATATAACTGATACTGCAGTAATATGTACAGGAGTATAAAATATTTGTCTTGCAATTATATCTCCAGCAATTTGAATATACTGGAGAGCTTGAGTTGAAGAAGCCTCAGCTTTATTTTGAAGCTACAGGAGCCTATAATATTTAATGTGTCCTCTAAAAAAAAAAGGTAAAGGTTCCCCCCGCACATTTGTGCAGTCGTGTCCGACTCTAGGGGCTGGTACTCATCTCTGTTTGTTAGCCGAAGAGCCAGCGTTGTCCGAAGACGCTTCCACGGTCATGTGGCCGGCATGACGCACGTGGAATGCTGTTACTCTAAAGTGTGTCCTCTAAAGAATCACATATATTGGATTATGAGAAGAAGGAGATGAAAACATTGTTCAAAGAAAGCATGCACATATTGCACTTTTCAGAAAATTCCAATGGTTAACCTTATATTTCTGTAGTTACCTGCGATTGTACATAAGTAATTACAAACTAGCAATCGATGTGCCAGTCCACTACCAAAAGAATTCACATTCCTATTAAAAAAGAAAAAAAAAAGTATTTGAATAATAAAGCAAAACCAATCACATTTTAATGGTATTGAGTGTAAGAGATTAAGCATCCTGATGGAAAGCAGCATTTTGTGATCCTAAGTTAAATTGTTTGTCTTCATTTTATGTAAAGATTGAATTCTAAGAACCAGGAACACTTAATAACTTCACTTCAAAGCACAAGCAAGCCAAGCAGCTCAAAGAGACATTTTTGCCTTGGGCACTCTCTAGTGACTCATTCCAACTGACCTTGTTTGCTCATTAGAAGCTCTAGGTGCATCTTGCAAATGTCAGGGAGCTTTAATTTACATTTTTAAGAAGTATGGCTATCAAATGTTGATGTTAATCTTCTCAAGATTTCAGGGTATATCAACCATTATTTACATTGCTATCAAAGTGATATACACTTCCATTCTTGTACAAATCTGCATTAGTATATCTTTGCTCAAACTGTTAAACTGTTTTCATGCCTTATGCAAAACTAAGCATATTGCATCTTTAAACACATTAGGATTGAAAAAGTGCCTACCTAGTATGACAATTCAACAAATAACATATTTACACATTTTACTGAGTAGAGTTGTTGTTGTTTATTCGTTCAGTCGTTTCCGACTCTTCGTGACTTCATGGACCAGTCCACGCCAGAGCTTTCTGTCGGCCGTCACCATCCCCAGCTCCCCAATGGTTGAGTCCGTCACCTCCAGAATACCATCCATCCATCTTGCCCTTGGTCGGCCCCTCTTCCTTTTGCCTTCCACTTTCCCTAGCATCAGCTTCTTCTCCAGGGTATCCTGTCTTCTCATTATGTGGCCAAAGTACTTCAGGTTTGCCTTTAAGATCATTCCCTCAAGTGAGCAGTCTGGCTTTATTTCCTGGAGTATGGACTGGTTTGATCTTCTTGCAGTCCAAGGCACTCTCAGAATTTTCCTCCAACACCACAGTTCAAAAGCATCTATCTTCCTTCGCTCAGCCTTCCTTATGGTCCAGCTCTCGCAGCCATAGGTTACTACAGGGAATACCATTGCTTTAACTATGCGGACCTTTGTTGTCAGTGTGATGTCTCTGCTCTTAACTATTTTATCAAGATTTGCCATTGCTCTCCTCCCAAGAAGTAGACGTCTTCTGATTTCCTGGCTGCAGTCAGCGTCTGCAGTAATCTTTGCGCCTAGAAATACAAAGTCTGTCACTGCCTCCACTTTTTCTCCCTCTTATTGCCAGTCATCAATCAAGCTCGTTGCCATAATCTTGGTTTTTTTGAGGTTTAACTGCAACCCAGCTTTTGCACTTTCTTCTTTCACCTTCGTCATAAGGCTCCTCAACTCCTCCTCGCTTTCAGCCATCAAAGTGGTATCATCTGCATATCTGAGATTGTTAATGTTTCTTCCAGCGATTTTAACTCCAGCCTTGGATTCATCAAGCCCAGCATGTCGCATGATGTGTTCTGCGTACAGGTTGAATAGGTTGGGTGAGAGTATACAACCCTGCCGTACTCCTTTCCCAATCTTAAACCAGTCCGTTGTTCTGTGCTCTGTTCTTACCGTTGCTACTTGGTCGTTATACAGATTCCTCAGGAGGCAGACAAGATGACTTGGTATCCCCATACCACCAAGAACTTGACTGGAGTCTACCTTGCAAGATCTTGAGCATTACCTTACTGGCATATGAAATAAGTGCCACTGTTCGATAGTTTGAACATTCTTTAGTGCTTCCCTTTTTTGGTATGGGGATATAAGTTGATTTTTTCCAATCTGATGGCCATTCTTGTGTTTTCCAAATTTGCTGGCATATGGCATGCATCACCTTGACAGCATCATCTTCCAAGATTTTAAATAGTTCAGCTGGGATACCGTCGTCTCCTGCTGCCTTATTATTAGCAATGCTTCTTAAGGCCCATTCAACCTCACTCTTCAGGATGTCTGGCTCTAACTCACTGACCACACCGTCAAAGCTATCTCCAATATTATTATCCTTCCTATACAGATCTTCCGTATATTCTTGCCACCTTTTCTTGATCTCTTCTGCTTCTGTTAGGTCCTTACCATCTTTGTTTTTGATCATACCCATTTTTGCCTGGAATTTACCTCCAATGTTTCTAATTTTCTGGAAGAGGTCTCTTGTCCTTCCTATTCTATTGTCTTCTTCCACTTCCGCACATTGCTTGTTTAAAAATAATTCCTTATCTCTTCTGGCTAACCTCTGGAATTTTGCATTTAATTGGGTATATCTCCCCCTATCACTGTTGCCTTTTGCTTTCCTTCTTTCTTGGGCTATTTCCAGTGTCTCAGCAGACAGCCATCTTGCCTTCTTGGTTTTCTTTTTCTTTGGGATGTTTTTCGTTGCCGCCTCCTGAACAATGTTGCGAACTTCTGTCCATAATTCTTCCGGGACCCTATCTACTAAATCTAGTCCCTTAAATCTATTCTTCACCTCCACTGCATATTCCTTAGGAATATTAGTGAGCTCATATCTAACTGATCTGTGGGTCTTCCCTATTCTCTTTAGTCTGATTCTAAATTTTGCAATAAGAAGTTCGTGATCTGAACTACAGTCAGCTCCAAGTCTTGTTTTTACCGACTGTATAGATGTCCGCCATCTTTGGCTGCAAAGGATGTAGTCAATCTGATTTCGGTGTCGACCATCTGGTGAAGTCCATGTATAAAGTCGTCTTTTAGGTTGTTGGAAGAGAGTATGTCTATGAAGGTTCTCAGTCATCCAGGTGGAATTGTCTGTAGCTTGAATCATGTCAACTGGATTTCTATTTTCTTAATGGAAACGTTTCGCTCCTTATCCAAGGGGCTTCTTCAGTCTGAGCAAAGTTGGTAAGGGAATCCTAAATATGTTCCTAGGTAGCTGTGTGACCTTACACCTGGGGCTAGGTCATGGTTATATTGAGATGTAATTTTTAAGTCCTTTTATCATCTAATGGAGGGTCGTTAAAAACACCATGCTGCTGTTGAGCTTCTGAAATGGTCTTAATCTTCCTAGGCACAGAAGACAACACGGGGAGGAAGATGGGGGAGAGTTTGTGCCTGAGGCCCCCACCTCTATTCAAGGAAGGATTTTCCAAGTTGGCATAAATGGATTCCTTGACCCCTCTCTCAAACCACCTATCTTCTCTGTCTAAAATGTGAACATTAATGTCCTCAAATGAGTGTCCTTTTTCTTTTAGATGAAGATAAACTGCTGACTCTGGTCCTGTGGTGTTATTTCTCCTGTGTTGTGCCATCCTCCTGTACATAGGTTGTTTGGTTTCTCCAATGTAGAATTCAGAGCACTCCTCACTGCACTGGATTGCATAAACTACATTGCTTTTCTTATGTTTTGGAGTTTGATCTTTGGGGTGTACAAGCCTCTGTCTCAGTGTGTTGGTGGGTTTGAAATATACAGGTATGTGGTGTTTGCCAAATATCCGTTTTATCTTTTCAGACACGCCAGCCATGTAGGGAATGACCAGGTTCTTTCGTTTACTCTGAGTCTCAGCCCTATCTGTCGCTGTTTTAGGTCTGGTAGATTTAGATTTGGTGAAGGCCCAATTTGGATATCCACAGGCCTTCAGGGCTGTTCTCAGGTGCTGATTTTCATTCTTTTTGGAATCCATGGAGGTGGGGATGGTTTCTGCTCTGTGTGACAATGTCCTGATGACTCCTAGTTTGTGCTGCAGAGAGTGTTGGAAGAGAGTGTTTGTTATGCACAGTGAGTTGTCTTGGCAAAATTCTATCAGCCTATGTCCTGCTTCATTTTGTTCTCCCAGACCATGCTTGCCTGTAATTCCAGGTGTCGTCTGACTACCCACCTTAGCATTCCAGTCTCCTGTAATGAAACTAACATCTCTTTTTGGTGTATTATCCAGTAGGTGCTGCAGATCCTCATAGAACTGATCTACTTCTGCTTCTTCAGCATCTGTGGTTGGGGCGTATATTTGGATCACTGTGATGTTAAATGGTTTCCCCTGAATTCGAATTGAGATCATTCTATCGTTTTTTGGATTGTATCCAAGCACTGCTTTAGCCACTTTATTATTAATTATCAAGGCTACTCCATTTCTTCTGTGGTCCTCTTGTCCACAGTAGTAGATCTGGTGGTCATCTGATGTGAAGTGGCCCATTCCAGTCCATTTCAGTTCACTGACACCTAAAATGTCTATATTTAATCTTGACATCTCACCAATAACCACATCCAATTTGCCTTGGCTCATAGATCTTACGTTCCAGGTTCCTATGGTGTGTTGATCTTTAGAACATCGGATTCGTCGTTCACCACCAGCACCGTCGGCTGCTAGCCGTCCTTTCGGCTTTGAGCTAGCTGCGTCATCACATCTGGGGCTAGTTGAACGTATCCTCTGTTCCTCCCCAGTAGCATTTTGACCATCTTCCGACCTGGGAGTCCCATCTTCCGATGGTATACCGACATATCTTTGGTTGTACTGATCCATTTAGTTTTCATGGCAAGAATACTGGGGTGGGTTGCCATTACCTTCCCCAGGGATCGTATTTAGTCTGACCTCTCTGCCACGATCTTCCCGTCTTGGGTGTCCCTTCACGGTTTAGCTCATGGTTTCATTGAGGTGCTCAAGCTCCAGCACCACGACAAGGTAACGATCTCCTTTGCTGGAGACTGAGTAGAGTAATTCTCCTGAATTACACACCAATTTAAACACTAAGGGCTGATGTATATAAACAACATAAAATCAGACTATACTTATATTATTTTTGTTGTTGATTTGTCAAGGCAAGGCACTTCAGGACCCTACAAATGGGTTAACAATTGCATAAACCCTATGTACTTTCTTTTCTAGTCCTAATCGTTGAGTCCTTTTATTGCTTTCCACCTTTCCCTTGTCCCTGGCTATTGGAGAGCAGCATTTTTCTCTGTTCTAGCAATACCTTAAAATATCCTCCATTGTTGTCCACATAAGCTATTTTAAAGCCCACTTGTTGTTTATGAGACATACAGTACATGGGGATGTTGAGGCCAGAGAGAGAAGAAATTAGCTATCTACTCCTAATGCTGCAATCTGTCTCAAATAAATCATTCTCATGCAGGACTAGGCTGACAATATCCACTGATAATAGAATTTATTTTAAAACCTATATAAGCATGGCATTTATGCTGTTTGTTTGTCACTGATAGGAAGGAATCTTTCCTTCCTCTGGCATTATATAGCTATCTGTATCTGTATCTGTATATATCATCTATATCTCTATATATTTGCTTCACAGGACCATCATGCTCACAGCACCCACATTTCTCAGTAAATACTCTTTTAAATTTTTATTTTATAGGGTATGCATGAATGGATGGTTTATGTGGGAAAACGTATTGAAGCCTTTATATTTGCAGTAGGTGTATCACTAACTTTGGGCTATGGCTCCAGCAACAACTATCATGGACCGCCAACGAGTTTACCTCAACTAGCTGAAAAGCTATTGTAGCTTATATTGTATTGTTAACAGAGAGGACAAGCTCTACTGAAATTGACTATGACTAGAAATATGCTTAGACAAATATATGTGTCTGGGCAAGCAATATTCATACGTGCTGCGAATGCTGTTGAGACTGGGTATGGTGCAAATGCAGATACTACTAGCACTAAGTTGGGCTGCTGAGCTTTGGGATGTGTGTATACATGTGCTCTCTGTGCATGTTCCTGTGTATTCATATGGAGCTTTTACAGTTCATTTAAATGCAGTCTTTCTTGGTTTGTAGAGCCTGCCTGGAAGTTACAAACCCAACAATGATGGCATTTTGTTTAGTTTGCTGTAATGTTATTCATGAAAGAAATAAGCAGCAGCACCCAAGTAGAAATCAGTGGTAGCACCTGATTAATCTTCTCTGGGTTCAGAAGACAGACAGGACTGGACCTGGTTATACTTGAATAGAAGACTACAAAGTCTATAGCCTAGACCAAGGGTCGGAAACTGCGGCTCGTGAGCCACATGCGGCTCTTTGGCCCCTTGAGTGTGGCTCTTCCGCAGCTGAACTCACCCCCGCCCCTTCCACGTGATTGGATCCCGCCCCCAAACTCTTATGCTCTTACGCGCTCTCGCTCTCCAAGGCCGGGGCCACCCGCAGCCGCCCACACCTCGCGCACAGCCCGCGGGGCTCTCTGCTGCTCCCTTTGACGGAGGAGGGACCGGCGTGCCTTGGGAGCTGCTGGTGCTGCTGGTAGCATGTCTGGGCGAGGCGCGCGGGCGGAGCTCACATCCAAGGGGTGTGTGATCTGGGCGCCCGTTTAAAATCAGGCTCCAAAGGCTGCAGGTGGAGAAGTTGGTGGCCGGCGCTGGAGGAGGGCGATTGATTCTTCCTCCTCCCGCCCTCGGGAGCCTTCCAACTTTCGCCCGAGTCGGGCAGAGTTTCTTCGAGGTCGGCGGTTGGGGAAGCGAGCACGTTATCGGAGAAGTTGCAAATGTAAACAAGCGGGCGCGGGAGTTGCCCTTGGCTTGGCAAGGCCCTGCTCCAAAGTGACTTTCCTGAAGGAATTTTAGGTCGCGCGGTCTTGCAGGCTGATTTTTTTTAAAAACGAAGCTCGGGTGCCGGGCCCGGGGAGGGGGGCCGCATCATTTTACATCTGTGCCAGCCGGAACGGTGTCTGGCTTTTAATTTGGGGGCGGTTTCCCCTTAGAAGGTGAAGATATCGATTTACAAAGGAAGGGGTGCGGGGAGGGGAGGTGCGCGTGCATTGTGAGAGCAGAGCAAAGGGTGTTTTCCAAGCCCCGAGCGGCAACTTTTCTGCCAGACCCTTTCCCTTGTTATGGAAATGTTGCCTTATTGTCCCACCGCATTGATCCCGCTGTAAATCTGCTTTTCTCTTCCCGCCCCAGCCTGGAGGTGGCGGCGTGGCAGAAGGCGGCGTGTTGCGCCTTTCCTTTCTTTCGCTCTGCGAGCCTCCACCAGCGCCGGGAGGCGAGTGTTGGTGGGGAGGGGGGCTCGCTAGCCTGCTTTTGTTGTGCGCTCGTCCTCCCCCTCGTTTGGATGACTTTAGGAGATAGGGAGGAGTCTGCGAAAGGGGGAGAGAGATTTCACCCTTCAGGGGATTGGAGAAGCGTAGAGCGCGCCGGCTGAACTCACCCCCGCCCCTTCCACGCTATTGGCTCCCGCCCCCAAACCCCGCTCCCTTCCGCGCGATTGGCTCCTGCCCCCAAACCCCGCCCCCTTCCACGCAATTGGCTCCCGCCCCCTTCCACGCAATTGGCCCCCGCCCTCAAACCCTGCCCCCTGGCCCTCGAGCATGTCAAAATGTCCTCGAGCATGTCAAAATGGCTCCTGGCATAAAAAAGTTTGCCGACCCCTGGCCTAGACTAAAAAAGTCAACCTGTCTATCTCTCTGTTGGTCTCCTGGAAGAAAACGGTGGCAAAATAGCCAAAAAAACTGCACAAATGTGTCCATATAGACACCAAGAATCAATATCAATTATGTCTTTTCGTTTAATATTATGTGTATATGCTGTGTGTGCATAATTCAGAGAAGCATTAAGAGTAACCTGTTTTAAAGGAGACACATGTGTGCTTGGTAACTTGGCTAGAGCCAAGCAGTGGTGCACAATTAGATTCTTTGGTTAAGGAGCAAATAGGTCAGAATGGAAAATTCATGAACAGTCAAAAGTACTGAGAAGGTATGAGAAGGTTCCTCTCACTGAATGCTAACAGAGTAGCTGTTGTATAAAGTTTTAGTGAGACAAAACCAGAAACAAGAAGCACCCCAATAGGAAGAAACAAGAAAAAATGCTATCTGGCATTTGCAATGTATTGCCTAAGACAAAAGTGAGGAAACTTTGGTGGCCACAAGTTAGTTAGGTAGGCAGGCAGGTAGGCAGGCAGACAGATAGACACATAGATAGATAAGATACTGGGGGATATGATGCAAAGTGAGCAAGGGCTATGTCACACATGAAATTGGGCTAGGATTTCTTGAGGGGAAAGAGGCGGCTTTAAAAAAAAAGAAAAAAAAACTACTTTTTTTGTGTTTGCCATATACAAATGAATGGATATTGTTGGTTCAAAGTTCAAACAATACATCTGGGAACAGAGGCGGTGTTAAGACTGCAGACTACATACCCTTACCTGTGGGGCAGAAAAGAACAGAAATGTTATAGAAGAGAATGAAATCTACTGATCAACTCTCCTTACCTAGGGGTAGTTTTCTCTGAGACTGGATCATGGCTTCCTCATCATCAAAGGAGCTCCCTTAGAGCAAGGGCACGAGTGAATTTACTGCTCAAATTAAAAAACCACAGCTACCCAGGTTCCTTAGCCCCAATTATCAAAGTAATCAAGGCCAAGGATACTCCTATGCTCTTATATGGAGCTGAAAATATATATCACTATTGGAACAAACACAATCAGAGCATCTGAGAAGTATATTGAGTGTGGATAAAAGAACCTCAGCTGCTGCAGTTAGTGCCGAATTGGGAATTTATACAATTTGTTCTTTGTCTAAAATCAGGGCATACAACTGTTGGTGCAAAATTAATGCTATGGAAACTGACAGACTCCCAAAATTGTGTCGGTTAGAATAGACAAAATCTCAATCACAGAATTCTTGGATTGTACAACTGACAAATTATATTAGGAGCTGTGGTCTTCCTGTCTCTTGTACAACTGGAGAACAAGCTAAAAAGTTTGCTGCACAAAGAATCTTGGATATAGAAGCACAGAAAGATATAGCCATCCTTAGCAAGGCTGGCACATTGAAATGGATGAGCCACTACAAATGTACCTTCCAAACTGCTAAGTATTTAAACACAGAAATGCCTAAACCTTAGGGCTGTATTTACCGGAGCAAGATTCAAGCAGCTGGACACAATGGTTAAATATGGAAGATTTAACCAAGTCCCTTACAATGAACATACTTGTATTGATGTCCTGGTTTGAGTGTAGAAATAACACGCTGAGGCTTGGAATCCAATCTCTAGTGTTTATTAAGCTCTTACTAACAGAAATCCAGCTAAACTGAAATGGCTTGAGGAAGCCCAAAGATAAAGTCCAGAATCTAAGGCGGGGCTTTCTTGAGACGTTTGGGAGGTAAGGCTAAAGTTTCAGTACTACGCACGCGCTTCCCTTCCTGGAGGGAGCCCCCCCCCCATCACTGCCTGTTATCTCCCTGACAATTTGCGAAGACCCAGAGATAGAAGACATAACACACATATTATTTGAATGTCAATTGTATAAGAAAGAGAGAGATCAGTATCTAGGACCGCAGATTAGACGAACGAGCTACTGGGATTCTTATATTAAAAAAACATATTTCATGTGCGGTCAGAATTCAAAAATTACATATAAAAGGCCCTTTATTTGAATAAAACAGTTCAGTTGAGATCTGCATATGTGAGCCTGATTGGGGTATATTGTAGGGGTGATTCAGAAATATGATTTGCATTTTTATCCCTTTTCTTATCTAATTTTTTAATTCTATTTTTATATATGATCTTATTAATGTTCTATGTTTTGTATTCTGCATTTTGATAAGCCCTAATAGATAATCAATAATAAACTATACTAACTAAATATCTTTATCATACAGGAAGAGCAGAGGGCTAAAAGAAGGATCTTTATACAATGATAGATGGAGCAGGAAAAGTCCAGAAGGCGGCTCATATTTGACTAAAATATATTGTAAACTAATATAGTTCAGTGCTTTGGTTTCATAGGCAAAAAGTTGCTTTAGAGAGCAGAGAGACATGAATATCACACCTGCCTGCAACTCCTTAAATCAAATACATTTTCCCCCAAGGCTGTGCAGTTGTGTGTTATCCCAGAAAAAGGTATGGCTGCTTTAAGGAATTGAAAACAGGTGCTACTTTTGTGCCTTTGTGGTTGCTGAAACACCCTTTTGCCTTTGAATCCCAAGTGATGCATAACCTTACTGTAAACATAAGGGAAAACTTGTAGAATATGTGGACAATGGATAAAGATTTTATAGTGACCAAAATATATATATATTCATAATTGAGTTCTACAGCTTAAGGAACAAAGCAGAGCAAAAATAAACGAACAGAAAAATACTCAACCAAAAATTATTTATAATATCCATTCACAGCAGTTATGCACAACACTGAGGAAGCTTCTGAACTCTTCTATAACATGAAGAGATGGACTGAGAATTAAGCCTATTTCCCAAATAATTCTTATAAAGTTACTAAATATAAACGTTAGTTTAAACATATTAAAAAAACCACAAACCCTTAAGTATAACAAGAATATTTTATATTTTTAACTATGATGAAAGTAAATAAACTACACTTGGAGCACAAACATTTGCATAGGATATTAAACTAATTATAGTAAACGCAGTCTTATGATGTTGGATTCCAATATTCCAATATTTTTATAGTAGAATTTTAATCTCTATGTTTGTAAACCGCCCAGAGTCCCCTTTGGGGGAGATGGTGCAGTGATAAAAGTTGAATAAATAAAATAAATAGACCCAAACGGGGGGAAAACGAATAACTGTATCCTGTCAATAAATCTGATTTGTCATTATATTGGAAAAACACAAAAATAGATTAATCCTTGTTTTACTGAAATAAGCCAAAATAATATGCCATAAATAACTGACTGATATCAATAACTATATTATAAATACAGACTGTCCTGATTTCTAGCCTAATAAGAAAAATAATCATGGTTATTGATAAACAGGAAGCCTTTGTTTGATATAACCTCCTATCAATTACAGGTAGATCGTGATTAATGTGAATTCGAATAGTGTAATATTCAATTTAGTGCAAATTATAAATTGATATCAGGTCGTGTTTAATGCAAGCCAAAATTCAGTTAATGCAAAGCTAGTGCATGTGCAGTTGGTTGGGGTTTTAGACACTAATCGTCATGTGCGCAAAATGAAGAAAAGGAAGGTTCAATTCGAGGAAAGCTAAAAAAAAGAGGCTCATTTTGAAGAGCTACAGTAGAATACAGGAGACAGTAGGCATGCTTTAGATATGGGTTTATCCTCCAGTTTGTCCTTTGTCACTTGATGTATTGTATTGTATTGTATTGTATTGTATTGTATTGTATTGTATTGTATTGTATTGTATTGTATTGTATGTATACAGTATATATATGTATATATGTATATATGTATATATGTATATATGTATATATGTGTGTCTGTGTGTATACATATGTGTGTGTGTGTGTGTGTGTGTATATGATTTACAGAATATTTTGAAAGACAAAAAAGATGTTTTTGTCAGTGTCAGCTTACCTTGAGGAATGATATTTAGATTTTGAAAAAAAAAATCCTTTCTATAACTACTCTATGGCTTTGCTAAAAATAAATTTAAGTTGTAAGTATATTTTTTCATCTTTTACTGTTATATTTCATTAATAAACATATAAAAATTTATGTTTAAAATTTTTCATTGCCTATTTCCATTGAGCTACAACTAATTACCCTATTTTCCATAGAAATGTCACTTTGAATAGTGTGCATTCAGATAATGTGACCATTTCGTGGGATTCATTATCAGCACTAATCGAGACCTACCTGTATGCCAAAGTAAATGTAAAAACAGTGGAGGATAATGTGAACCTGATCCTCTTTTCCATAGTGTTAAATTATGATTCACTGTTATATGTGGAACTGAATATAGAAATATAGAGAAAAGGATATTTTCCTGGTGTTTCTACACCTACTCGGTAATCTGTATAACTTTGGGATGGATGAAAATTAAATATAAATAGGAGATTTGCCCTCTCATAAGCAATAACTTTGTTTGATTCATGTTTTTCACATACATAGGCCTGTAAGAAATAATACAAAAGTTACATTATATACTGTTTAATTTTTTTGAAGTCAAACTTCAGAGAAGCAGGAAATCTTTACCACTTACTAGAATATAATGGTTGTGATGGAGATGAAGGAAATTAGTAAGAATATAGCAAACTATTGCTAAGAAACAGTATATACTGTAATTCAATTTTATTGTATTCAATTTTTTAAAAAGTCAATGGAAGCTATACAAGAAGAGAATAACCATCAGCTATATATTTCACTTAACTATTGAAGTTAAAGGAATGTGTGGGTGTGGAGGAACTGCCAAAATAACATTTGAAGAGAACATTATTTCAAAATATGTCATTTCTTGACAATCTTTTTTTCAAGTATACACTGTTTTCTCCAGCTTAGGCCAATAAATGGTCTGACAAGCATTAAGCAAACAAAATTTTACTTTTTGTATTTTGAAATACAGCCTACTTTGAATATTTAATTTCTTGTTATATTTTTACTGATTTTACCCCAGAAGGAGAAACTGAAAATATATTTGGTAAATAAACATCTCTTATGCTTATCAGGGGACATGGAAAGAACCAAGAGGTTCTTTCTTTGGAAGTTGTGAATATTTTCAAACATGTCCAAGCATTTTGATATGCATACCATAAATAAATTATTTTTAGAAGGAATGTTTGCTAGGTAAAGACTTCAGAAAATAATAGTGCTGGAACAAGATGGAAAAAAAGTTTAAAGCTATTTACATCCTACAAAAACACATAAACCTAATATATACATTAAAATTGAGCTATAATTGTTTTTAAAGAATATATAGTTTAAAATGAACTGTTTAAGTTAAGAGAGCAGAAGAATAACAGTGAGGCTTCACAGAACCATAAATCAAGTCTCAAATTTAATAACTCTGTTCATCAATGAATATACCCAATTCAATGAGATTTATGATAAGAGCATGCAGTTTCAAAAGAGGACTGACAACTCAAACAATAAGGTCTGAATCAACATCACATAAATAAGGAAGTAGTTTTTAGAGCTCCAAGTGATTTGAAGATTGACATAAAGTGTTTGAATCACAGAGAACCTCTCCATGAGTGTCCTTAAAGATATTTTTGTTTCTCTCTGCATATTATACATGACATACTGTATGGAAACAAGGTGTTAACACACTTCATTGTGCCATTAATTTAAATTACTTAAGTTCAGTATGTTTTTGAATTGAATTAAACATTCATTACATTTACTAACTGGAACAAGTGAACAAGTAGTTTAGTTTTAAAGGTAACAAGATTCTTGCTGATCACACAAGCAAAAATACAACAATGTATCAGAAAGTGAAACATTTTTGTATTTTGTATTTGTATTTATTGCAAAGGAAGTTGTCAAAATAACTAACCAATGAAATCTGTTAAAAGATATAAATGGATGTAGGTCTAGATAGCTGCTGGGCTAGAAACCAGGAGACTGTGAGTTCTAGTCCTGCCTTAGGCATGAAAGCCGGCTGGGTGACCTTGGGCCAGTCACTCTCTCTCAGCCCAACTTACCTCACAGGGTTGTTGTTGTGGGGAAAATAGGAGGAGGAAGGAGCATTAGGTATGTGTGCTGCCTTGAGTTATTTATAAAAATAATAAAGGTGGGATAGAAAATAAATAAATAAATATTTTCAAATAAGTCAAATTGAGGAAAAATGTTATCCTGGATACAAAATTTTATAAACAACACAAATAATTTGTTTGAAACTATCTTAGAGAAATAATGCAATATCTAATAAAGTTACTTTTTAAATTTTTTAAAGTGCAATTTCTTTCTGATTAAAGTGCTGAATATACAGAGAACTGATAACTATTATATAACATTTTAAAATTATATATACTTTACCTGAGGTGATGCAAGCCAGCCAAATCTTTCTTCCAATTTGTTCATATCTCTGTCAAACGCATTTAGGAATCTATAGCGAAGAAGCTGATCATCAGCTAAATTAAACTGTCTCCTCGCATAATGGTAGCTTTCATTATTGCCTTGTCTAGGAAAGTCCAACCATTCTGGATGTCCAAACTCATTACCTATTTTTTTTTTTAATAAATGGAAAGACATGAAAAATATATGGATCTTCAGTAAATATCCTTAGAAAACTTATTTAAATGTAGGTGCAAAACAAAACCCCGAAACAATGTTTAAAAATGTTGCTAAAATGTGAATGTTGAAATCTTTAAACTGTCTATGATAGTTTTACTTACTGTAAAAATTTGCTAGATACTAAGCAAATTGAACAAGTTTGTATTCCTCTATTATCATGTACTGTTTAAAAATCATCACAACTTAATGACAGGGAAAGCAATTTAAAAACTATTACTCCAACCCATTTGTCATTATATATTAGATTTTTTGATAGAAGTCATTCATCATTGGCGATCACTCATAGCCGAGTAAGATTGTCTTCCAAAGGTAAAATTTTAACGGTGGATCCATAAGTGGCTATAAAGGCTAATTCTGGATCCGCACAACCTCCCACAATGAGGGCATAGGTTTCCAGGTGGGATACGGTCATGATGAGGGTTTGCCTGACGTGCCTTCCTTTTAGCTCTTTTCTCCTTTTCGCCCTGTACTCATGCTTCTTCAAAGTCCATAGCGCCATTAATAAAGGATGACCTCCAATTGAAACGCTCATGAGTTCTGCAAATTACTTGGGAAGATAGGCGGACTAATGTTAGCGTATTAGAAGAAGCGAAAACCACCAGCATTGATGGAAGTAGGCTTGAACTAAATCAATCAAGAGGACTTCCTATAAACTATAATAAATTATAGAAGAAATTGAGCAGACCATGGCATGTTTAAAATAGTTATAACTCCCAAATTCACCCCACCTATTTGATAGAAACAAAGGAGCCTGCATTAAATGAAAGATTGGGAGTGTTGAGCCATCTGGTGCCCTCTTGATAGTTTAGACTAGGGCACCTGACCTAAAACCCTAGATGGAAGACATATCTAGACTTTCCACATATGAACTGACTTTATTGTGAAAAGTCTGATTAATATGATTCCATGGGGTCAATGTTTATTTTTTGTTTGTTTGTTTAGGATCCCTTGTATATATAATTATTCTAAGTTTTATCATATTTTTGTTGCTATTTATTTGATTTTGTCTTTGATATTACTTATTATTTTATTTGTTTTTTAATTTTTTAATTTCTGTTACATATTGAAATGCAATTAAAAAGCATACTGTACCAGCAATCTGGGTATTTTTAAGCACAACCTAGACAAAAATCACAAACAAATCTTTCTCAATAAATTATGAATGAAAAAATTATTAGGAATCAAATCGGAAAATGGTTGTTGTGGGTTTTCCGGGCTGTGTGGCCGTGTTCTGGCAGTTCTGGTTCCTAACGTTTCGCCAGTCACTGTGGCTGGCATCTTCAGAGGACAGGAGCACAGCTAGAAGATTCTGTCTGGGCCCAAGTGGAGGGTGTGTGTGTTCCTGCTGGTGTTTATAGCTGCTGAGAGGGTGTGTGTCTTCTGTGGGTCATTTACAAGAGATTAGAAGAGGGTTTATTGTGGTGATTAGGGGGTGTGGTGTGTGGGATTAGCACATCTATTGTGTGAGTCGTTTGTATATTTCTGTGGTTGAGTAGAGTTCATTGACCTTTTGCAAGCTGTGTTTTTCAGGACTGGCAGCCAGGTTTTGCTGATTTTTAAGCTTTCTTCTTTTTTATTGAAACTGTGTTGGTGTTTATGTATTTCAATGGCTTCCCTGTATAGTCTAACATAGTGGCTGTTGGTGTTGTCCAGTATTTCTGTGTTTTCAAATAAGATTTGGTGACCAGTTTGTTTGAGAGCATGTTCAGCTATTGCAGATTTTTCAGGTTGCTGTAGTCTGCAGTGTCTTTCATCTTTTTTTATCCTGGTGTGGATGCTGCGTTTTGTGGTCCAAATGTATACTTCTCCACAGCTGCAGGGTATGCGGTAAACTCCTGCAGCGGTGAGGGGGTCCCTTTTGTCTTTTGCTGATTTTAACATTTGTTGTATTTTTCTGGTGGGTTTGAAGACTGTTTGGAGGTTATGTTTTTTCACTAGTTTTTCCATGCGGTCCGTGACTCCTTTAATGTAGGGCAGAAATATTTTGCTTGTGGGGGGCTGTAAAACCCACAACAACCATCAGATTCCGGCCGTGAAAGCCTTCGACTATACATCAAATCGGAAAAAGTTAGCAGTTTTGGTTTGACATTTTGGTCTGGAAACTTTACATCTCTGTGAGTAATTTAAGGTTCAGAGCTTGTCTTGTCTGGTATGAATGGTTTTCTCACTTTTATGCAAAGCAAATTTTGGACTAACGAATGTATGAAGAGAAATATTTTAAAATCACAATACATCAAGTATGTCTTATAGTCCTTGTTCCTGAAATGCATTGTTGAGAACCAGAGCTGCATATAAAACATTAACTCCAACCAAAATATGAATATTGCATGGTTGGTTCAATGGTAGTTAGCAAAAGTGTGCTTTCCTATTGGCTCCTTCAGAACTTTTCAGCATCTACGAAGATATTCTCTTTTGCAATTCTGTCTAGGTGAAAATCTTAGACCATAGCTTTCCAAACTGTGTGTCGGGACACGTTAGTGTGTCGGCTGCAGTGTCTGTGTGTGTCGCGGCTGCTGCTGCCTCCGAGCCCTGCCAGGATTCCATGCAGGTCCTAGTGCCTGCCTTGTGCCTTGCTGCCTCCAAACCTGCCCTGCCCGGATTCCACGCAGGTCCTAGTGCCTGCCTTGTGCCTTGCTGCCTCCAAACCTGCTGTGATTCCGCGCAGGTCCTAGTGCCTGCCTTGTGCCCTGCTGTAAGAGTGTGTCACGAAATGATGCATGTCTAAAAAGTGTGTCACCAACATGAAAAGTTTGGAAAGCTCTGTCTTAGACTGTATCATGTTGGCCAGGAGAGGTAGGAAATGAAGTTCCAAATACCTGGACAGCACCAGTCTACCTATCCTCATCTAAAAAGCATTGATAACATAATTCTTGATAGGTGCGTTGAACATTTAGTTCTCAGCCACAATATGGTAGATACCTCTTTGAGGAAGGCTGCTGTAGAGGTAGCTCATGTTATGGCATTCACCAAATGCTTTGAATGCTATACCCTCAAGAAGCAAAATGTAAAGCAAAGTTACCAAAAGCCAATTCTCTTTTCTCCAGTGCCAAATTTGGATCCAAAGTATTATGGAATTAATTCTATGAACCTGTTGTATTTACCAATCAAAGAGAATATTTGTAGCTCAGGATTGAACTGTGGAGTCCTTGGTGCTCTCTAAGCCTTGTTGTTTTCTTGCAGACATTTCATTACCAGACTAGGCAACATCTTCAGTGCGAAAAGGGAGTGGGACACGCTCTCTGTTTATATACCATGGCTTGTCCTGCTTGTGTTGATGGAGGTGTTGTTCTCCCCTTGCCAAGAATCCACCCTGCCATGGATTCTTTGGCTAGTGCTGGGTTTATGGATGTAAAGAGTGTAATGACATCGAATGACACCATAATTTCATCTTCTTCTATTTTTAAGTCTTTGATTTTCTGGAGGTACTGTGAAGCACTTTGAACCAAGCCAAATCCAGAAATGCTAGAGAATTCCTGGAAGCTTGGCACTCAGATAAAGCAGCCATCAACAGACACATAGAGGTAAACAACATTTACATACCATTCATAAGAGACAATAGAAAAGCCAAAAGACCAGAACACCACCTTGCCAGCAATCAACACCCAGATATGCAAAGATTAACACCAGGATTAGCACCAGAGGGACAATCAAACAGCACAATATACCCTAATCAAGGAACGATTAACTCAGTCAATCAACCAAGCAGCAAACAACAGCCCAATCAAGGAACTCCTAAGGGGAGAACAACACCTCCACCAACACAAGCAGGACAAGCCATTGTATATAAACAGAGAGCAAGTCCGACTCCCTTTTCGCACTGAAGATGTTGCCTAATCTGGCAATGAAATGTCTCCAAGAAAACAAAAAGGCTCAGAGAGCACCAAGGACTCCTGTTGTACTTATTTTTTTCTTCATAGAATACCTTATGCTGCAGAGCAAACTGCTTTTGAATTTGAAAAATGTCAAAATGTACTGTGTTATTGCATTGGGGATGGTTTCTGATACTGCAGGGGGCGGGGAGATAAGAAAAAGATTGCTGGATATGCATAAGCCTTGAGGCATAAAGTTGCTGTCTGAAGCTCATCTGGGGCTACAGATAAAGCAATGAAAAGGGAAACTAAAAGACAATATTTAGAATATAACAGCTTTATCATGATTATTTAAATAGCCATTTAACAATCATGGAACTTAATAGCTGTTATTCTTGATATGCTAAGTACTCAGTAATCAATTATAGCCTGCTGTATGTACACAATGCATTGTATTTGACACAAAGCAAAACGTAACTTTAATATAATATGCAAATGTCATGTTTTCCTTTTTCACTCAACTTTTCTGGCAAGACAGACATGACATGGTTTTGACTTTTCATTTAATCACAAATATGCTTAATTTCAACTATTAGTAACGGAAACACACTCAAAGTAGAAGAAGGTTTGTTTGAATGCAAAGATGTCTGCAAGTTCATGTCTATTCAGGTATAGGAAGAAAGAAGAAGAAACACAAAGTAATTATACTTAATTTTCTATTATATAAATATATTAAATAAAGAAGGAACAAAGTAAAGAAGAGGGCCTAATCCTGTAGCATTATGATATAAAAGCTTTCAGAATGGTCAAATAATAACAATAGGGCTATACAAGATAATGCAATACAAGGGGAAAAAACCACAATAATTTGCTGTAAAGAACTAAATAAATTTTAAAAATTAATAATTTAAAGATATTTTAGTATAATATATAATGTATAACTAATATTTTTTTACAATTAGTTTTACAAAATAAATTATTTTTTTCCTCAACAACTAGAACCTTATCACGTTGCTAAATTAAGGCTGTGAGCCTGCTTTCTATTTTTTTCTTTCCCTCAGTCTGTAGTGGTTCAAGGTATAACTTGGTAAAAATTGGCTGAATACAAGCCAATATGAGACAACACTTGGAAGAGAGATAACAAATTTGCATTTCATGAAAATATGATGCATATTGACCTTAGTAAAAGGTAAAGGTACCCCCCGCACATTTGTGTAGTCGTGTCCGACTCTAGAGGCCAGTGCTCATCTCCGTTTGTTAGCCGAGGAGCCAGCATTGTCCGAAGACGCTTCCACGGTCATGTGGCCGCATGACTCTCGCGGAATGCTGTTACCTACCCACCGAAATGGTACCTATTAATCTACTTGCATTTGCATGCTTTCGAATTGCTAGGTTGGCAAGAGCTGGAGCTAGTGCAGGAGCTCACTCCGCATGCAGGGCTAGGATTCGAACCTCCGAACTTGCAATCTTCCGATCGACAAGCCTGGCGTCTTACCCGCTGAGCCACCATGCCCCTATTGACCTTATTTAGACATTAATTAAAAGGTACCACTGCAGTTGAATTTTTGAATTATATATACCTATACAACTATCAGTGAAAAAATGATATATTGACAACAGTCTTAATCCATAATTGTAAGGGGAGCCATATACTAAAGTCCTAATCATTGTGTTGACAGCTTACAAAACATGAATTTATATGGTATTCTGTAAATACATTTTGCATAATTTTTTTCTACAGTCTTTTGTTACTCCTTAATAGAGGCCCATTGGGCCACTGAAACTGTGTTGATCTTTCCCCTTTTCAGACTGCTTTGATAGTAATTCTATACACCAGAGGTCTTCTAAATATCGAAGCTAAACTACTGAAACAAAAGGTCAATAAAGCTATATGACAACAGAAGCAGCATTATTTATTTGTTTGTATGGTTGAGGAAAAAAATATTTTTTTAATCTGTTGAAATGAGATGAATCTTTTCATCTTAGATTCTGGCACTAGATTTAATTGTAAAACACACACACACACACACACACACACACACACACACACACACACATACACAAAGTATACATTTTTCTACCCAATAAACAAAATAACTAAACAGAACAGTAGCATAGCATGTCTTGCCTTTATTAGCCACAGCTTGATCATGCCTTTACGTAAAATGGGTGACATCACAAAAGTATCCATTTTGCCACTTTACTGTAGCAAACAAAACATTAATTTACTTGTTTCAGCTTATGCCATAAAGTAAGTGGCAGAGACTTTACATAATAAATTAACATAGATATTAAAATGAGTAAGTCTAAATGTTTATAGACAATGTTAAAGGGAACCCCAAAACAGCAGGTAGACTCTTGTACTCCTAATATTCTGTGGTTCTCTGATGGTAACCACATGCCCATGACCTAAGGTTATTTTGATTTTTGTCTTGAAAGCTGATTAGCATTCTTCTAATTGCTGATGCTCTCTCCTAGTTCTATGATGCTTGCATTTAGATGCAGATTTGTTAACCAGGAAGATTCCCTAAACAGACAAAGGGACAAGGAATTCAAAAGTAGATATTAAAACAAAAAACAAAAAAACACCTAGTCACCTGAGGATTATGGGAGACAACTATAAATTCCAGTTTTTTCTGCTATAATGGTGAAAAATTGACACTTGCATATATGATATATTCACATTGCTCTAGTGTAGCTAAATTCTCTGCAAAATATATAAAATCTGTGAAGTAAGACTATAGCAAATACTGAAATCTAGAATTCATTTTATGGAGTTGAAGTCAATTACCACTGATTGAGAACAGTTCATCTAGAAATGCTATCAGCATGCCTACACAGCCCAGGGATCCACTAGATACTTAATTATAGTGCAAAGAGAACTGCAAAAGGTGTCAAAATTGACAAGCATCAGAGCTATCTGGTACCTTCATAACTTCCTGCAGAAATGTGCAAAATAACCCTGTCAAGATATTTTTGCAGACTTCCCCAGACTCACTAGCTCTAAAAAGAGCCATTAAAAATTTGTCATTTAAAGAAAAAAGAATGAACACCCCAAATGACAGATGTCAAGCTTCATGAATAAATTAATATGTATGAAGCAACAGACATTCAAAATTACAATCCATGATTATTTATATCCTTGTAAGCTATTATACACAAACACACCAAGCATAATACATAAATGACTAAATTCAACATTTTATATAGCTCTAAATTGTACATTTATTATAAAACAGATAAACAGAGTTGTCTAAAATGCTATTATAATAGAAAACACACAGGAAGGAAGTCCCAAAAATATAAAATCCACCTTAAGTATAATAATTTCCAAGAAGACATTAATATACCCTTTAGAAAATAGGCTTTTGCATGAGGAATATACTGACTCTAAAAGAGTATCTTCTTTGGAGTTGTATATTTTCAACTCCGACTTAACAATTTGCAACATACTTATCATTGAACACACATGATTTCCACCATGGTTTGTACAAAATGCTGAAGCTTCATAAATTGTTGTTTGAAAGCATCAATAATATTCTAAGGCCAGTATCCGAATATCACAAATGCTAACCTGATCTAGATTTGCATTATTTTTCTCTACCACATCATAAAATATAATGATTGGTACTTTCCCAAAATAACTAATTATGTATTATGTTATCATATTCTGGAGCAGGCCCCATGAATTATGAAAATAAAGTTTGAAATCTACAAATTGATATATGGACAAACTAACATTTACATTTAAAATGCAACTCTTTGTTTAGGATTATTATTATTATTATTATTATTATTATTATTATTATTATTAATCAAATTTATCACCGCCCATCTCTACTGCACTAGACTCTGGGCGGTTTACAATAAATATTAAAATTAAAAAACCTATAAATCATTAAAATACAATATCATAATAAATAGAAATATAAAAAATCCAGAGGATGGTAAGATCATAAAAGGAGGTTATTATTAAGCTAACCACCCCCAGGAGGAACTGTCACTTCCTTTGTCCCAAGCCAGGCGGCAGAACCAGGTTTTTAAAGACTTCCGGAAAGCCAGGAGGGAGGGCGCCTGCCTCACCTCCGGGGGCAAGATATTCCACAGGGCGGGCGCTATCGCAGAGAAGGCATGCCTCCTGGACCCCGCTAGATGGAATTCTTTTATTGTCGGGGTCCGTAGCATGCCCTCCCTGCATGACTGGGTGGGGTGGGTAGATGTAATTGGGATGAGACGGTCCCTCAGATACCCTGGCCCCATGCCATGTAGGGCTTTAAAGGTGATAACCAACACCTTGAATTGGACCCGGAAGCAAACTGGTACCCAATGCAGCTTGCGGAGCAGTGGTGTTACATGTGCTGATCTTATTGCACCTGTCACAGCTCGAGCGGCTGCATTTTGCACCAGCTGAAGCTTCTGGATACTCTTCAAGGGTAGCCCCATATAGAGCGTGTTGCAATAATTTATATGAGAGATGACAAGGGCATGAGTGACTGTTCGTAGGGCCTCTCGATCCAGGAAGGGGCACAACTGGCACACAACCCAAAGCTGTGCAAAGGCCCTCCTGGCCACGACTTCCACCTGCTCTTCGAGCAGGAGTCGTGAGTCCAGGAGGACCCCCAAGCTCTGGACTGAATATGAATGGGGCAGTGCCACCCCATCCAGAGTTAAACCTGACAGCTTCCTGGAGGCCAAGGGGCCATCAATCCATAGCCACTCCATCTTACCAGGGTTCAGTTGAAGCCTGTTGTTCCCCATCCAGGCCCCTACAGCCCCTAGGCACTGAGATAGGGTGTTAACTGCAACACTTACTTCACCCGGGATGGAGATATACAATTGAGTCTCATCAGCATATTGGTGATACCTCATCCATGATGACGGATGATCTCGCCCAGCGGCTTCATGTAGATGATAAATAGGAGAGGAGAGAGAACTGAACCCTGTGGCACCCCACACAGGAGGGGTCAAGGGTCGGATCTCTCCTCCCTTATTACCACCGATTGTGAGCGGCCCTGGAGGAAGGAGGCGAACCAGCGCAAAACTACACCGCCCACCCCCAACTCCCTGAGTCGCTCCAAAAGGATACCGTGGTCAACAGTATCGAAAGCCACTGAGAGGTCCAAGAGAGCGAGAATGGATGCACTCCCTCCATCTCGATCCCGCCAGAGATCATCCATAAGCGCGACCAATGCAGTCTCTGTCCCATATCCCGGCCTAAAACCTGACTGAAAGGGGTCTAGATAATCCGTTTCATCCAGAATCCTCTGGAGTTGCAATGCCACCACCTTCTCAATCACCTTTCCCAAAAAGGGAAGGTGGGAGACAAGACGAAAATTGTTCAAGACAGTGGGGTCCAAGGAAGGTTTATTGAGGAGGGGGTGCACCAGCACCCCCTTAAAGACTGCTGGGAACACCCCCTCTCCCAAGGTTGCATTAATCATCCCCTGGACCCAACCACATGTGACCTCCCGAGCTTATTTCACCAGCCAGGAGGGACACGGGTCAAGATGGCACATTGTGGCATTTACAATCCGGAGAATCCTGTCTACTTCATCAGGCCCAACAGGATCAAAACATTCCCAGATAACAGGGTAAGTACATACCTCTGGCATCTTCCCAGATTGTGCTTCACACTTAGAGTTAAATTTGGAATGAATCTGAGCGATTTTGTCCTGCAGATGCTCAGCAAACTCTTCAGACCGGCCCTGTAAATGGGTCACCGAATCTTCGCGACCCAAGAGAGATCTAGTAATCTAAAACAGGGCCGTCGGGCGGCATTCTGCGGACGCAATAAGAGCGGAGAAATATTCACGTTTCACCGCTCTTACTGCCACAGGATGGTCAAGTCATGCCACTGTGTTTGTGTAAATACAAACAGAAACCTGGAAAATGCATTTGTGTATATTCATCATTCTCCAGCAAAGGAGATAGTCACCTTGTCGTGGTGCTAGAGCTTGAGCACCTCAATGACGCCATGAGCTAAACCGTGAAGGGACACCCAAGACGGGAAGGTCATGGCAGAAAGGTCAGACTAAATACGATCCTTGGGGAAGGTAACAGCAACCCAGCCCAGTAATTTTGCCGTGAAAACTAAATGGAGCAGTACAACGACAGATATGTCGGTATACCATCGGAAGATGGGACTCCCAGGTCAGAAGATGGTCAAAATGCTACTGGGGAGGAACAGAGGATAAGTTCAAATAGCCCCAGGTGTGAAGACGCAGCTAGCTCAAAGTCGAAAGGATGGCTAGCGGCCAACAGTCCTGGTGGTGAAAGATGAATCCAATGTTCTAAAGATCAACACACCATAGGAACCTGGAATGTAACATCTATGAGCCAGGGCAAATTGGATGTGGTTATTGGTGAGATGGCAAAATTAAATATAGACATTTTAGGTGTCAGTGAACTGAAATGGACTGGAATGGGCCACATCACATCATATGACCACCAGCTCTACTACTGTGGACAAGAGGACCACAGAAGAAATGGAGTAGCCGTCATAATTAATAATAAAGTGGCTAAAGCAGTGCTTGGATACAATCTAAAAAACAATAGAATGATCTCAATTCGAATTCAGGAAAAGCCATTTAACATCACAGTGATCCAAATATACGCCCCAACCACAGATGCTGAAGAAGCAGAAGTAGATCAGTTCTATGAGGATCTGCAGCACCTACTGGATAATACACCAAAAAGAGATGTTATTTTCATTAGAGGAGACTGGAATGCTAAGGTGGGTAGTCAGACGACACCTGGAATTACAGGCAAGCATGGTCTGGGAGAACAAAATGAAGCAGGACATAGGCTGATAGAATTTTGCCAAGACAACTCACTGTGCATAACAAACACTCTCTTCCAACAACCTAAAAGATGACTTTATACATGGACTTCACCAGATGGTCGACACCGAAATCAGATTGACTACATCCTTTGCAGCCAAAGGTGGCGGACATCTATACAGTCAGTAAAAACAAGACCTGGAGCTGACTGTAGTTCAGATCATGAACTTCTTATTGCAAAATTTAGAATCAGACTAAAGAGAATAGGGAAGACCCACAGATCAGTTAGATATGAGCTCACTAATATTCCTAAGGAATATGCAGTGGAGGTGAAGAATAGATTTAAGGGACTAGATTAAGTAAATAGGGTCCCGGAAGAACTAGGGACAGAAGTTTGCAACATTGTTCAGGAGGTGGCAACAAAAAACGTCCCAAAGAAAAAGAAAACCAAGAAGGCAAGATGGCTGTCTGCTGAGACACTGGAAGTAGCCCAAGAAAGAAGGAAAGCAAAAGGCAACAGTGATAGGGGGAGATATGCCCAATTAAATGCCAAATTCCAGAGATTAGCCAGAAGAGATAAGGAATTATTTTTAAACAAGCAATGTGCGGAAGTGGAAGAAGACAATAGAATAGGAAGGACAAGAGACCTCTTCCAGAAAATTAGAAATACCGGAGGTAAATTCCAGGCAAAAATGGGTATGGTCAAAAACAAAGATGGTAAGGACCTAACAGAAGCAGAAGAGATCAAGAAAAGGTGGCAAGAATATACGGAAGATCTGTATAGGAAGGATAATAATATTGGAGATAGCTTTGACGGTGTGGTCAGTGAGTTAGAGCCAGACATCCTGAAGAGTGAGGTTGAATGGGCCTTAAGAAGCATTGCTAATAACAAGGCAGCAGGAGATGACGGTATGCCAGCTGAACTGTTTAAAATCTTGCAAGATGATGCTTGCAAGGTGATGCATGCCATATGCCAGCAAATTTGGAAAACACAAGAATGGCCATCAGATTGGAAAAAATCAACTTATATCCCCATACCAAAAAAGGGAAGCACTAAAGAATGTTCAAACTATCGAACAGTGGCACTTATTTCACATGCCAGTAAGGTAATGCTCAAGATCTTGCAAGGTAGACTCCAGCAATTCATGGAGCGAGAATTGCCAGATGTACAAGCTGGGTTTAGAAAAGGCAGAGGAACTAGAGACCAAATTGCCAATAACCGCTGGATAATGGAGAAAACCAGAGAATTTCAGAAAAACATCTATTTTTGTTTTATTGACTATTCTAAAGCCTTTGACTGTGTGGATCATAACAAATTGTGGCAAGTTCTTGGGATACCAAGTCATCTTGTCTGCCTCCTGAGGAATCTGTATAACAACCAAGTAGCAACGGTAAGAACAGAGCACGGAACAACGGACTGGTTTAAGATTGGGAAGGGAGTACGGCAGGGCTGTATACTCTCACCCTACCTATTCAACCTGTACGCAGAACACATCATGCGACGTGCTGGGCTTGAGGAATCCAAGGCTGCAGTTAAAATTTCTGGAAGAAACATTAACAATCTTAGATATGCAGATGATACCACTTTGATGGCTGAAAGCGAGGAGGAGTTGAGGAGCCTTATGGTGAAGGTGAAAGAAGAAAGTGCAAAAGCTGGGTTGCAGTTAAACCTCAAAAAAACCAAGATTATGGCAACCAGCTTGATTGAAGACTGGCAAATAGAGGGAGAAAAAGTGGAGGCAGTGACAGACTTTGTATTTCTAGGCGCAAAGATTACTGCAGATGCTGACTGCAGCCAGGAAATCAGAAGACGTCTACTTCTTGGGAGGAGAGCAATGGCAAATCTTGATAAAATAGTTAAGAGCAGAGACATCACACTGACAACAAAGGTCTGCATAGTTAAAGCAATGGTATTCCCTGTAGTAACCTATGGTTGTGAGAGCTGGACCATAAGGAAGGCTGAGCGAAGGAATATAGATGCATTTGAACTGTGGTGTTGGAGGAAAATTCTGAGAGTGCCTTGGACTGCAAGAAGATCAAACCAGTCCATACTCCAGGAAATAAAGCCAGACTGCTCACTTGAGGGAATGATATTAAAGGCAAAACTGAAGTACTTTGGCCACATAATGAGAAGACAGGATACCCTGGAGAAGAAGCTGATGCTAGGGAAAGTGGAAGGCAAAAGGAAGAGGGGCCGACCAAGGGCAAGATGGATGGATGATATTCTGGAGGTGACGGACTCAACCATGGGGGTGCTGGGGATGGTGACGGCCGACAGGAAGCTCTGGCGTGGGCTGGTCCATGAAGTCATGAAGAGTCAGAAGCGACTGAACGAATAAACAACAACAAAGGTTAACACAACAACATTTATGTTTGACACTAGTTATTCTGGTCCACTCATAAAAAGGCAAAATTTCTATTAATCTAGCATATACACAAAGATCCCAGAGCCACATGACTTTGGTAAGAGAGTTACACAATTCACTAACTTCTAACTCGGTGAGTAGAGTGGAGAACAGAACAAAGACACTCAATGAGGCTCTTTGCCAAGCAAGAGTGTGCCTGCCTTAACTTAAAAAAGCTGGTTGTAGCCTTCTTTAAGAGGCAGCTCTGATTCATGTGACCTTGTTGGAAACACCCATCTGATTTCCTGTGTCTGGAGAGTTGTTGCCTTCTGCTTGTATAAGAAACCTGACACTCTGATCTTTGGACTGGCTGATAAACCTTGCTTGGCTCTCTGAACATTGAATTGTACCTGATGAGTTCAAATGAGGATAAAACTAGTCATATATTGCCTCCTGGTGATCAATAATGGCTAAAACCAAAGGGGTATGCTATTGATGAAAGTGATTTATCCCCGCCCACCTCTACCATGGTAGACTCTGGGCGGTTTACAATCACAATATAAAAATTAAAAGCCTATACATTTAAAAACTACTATAAAAATAAAAAAATAAAAATCCAAAAGTTGGTATGTTGTTAAAAGGAGGATACTACTAAGCCAACCACCCCCATGAGGAACTATTATTTCCTTCGTTCCAGGCAAGGTGGCAGATGACTAATGACCAAGTAGCAACGGTAAGAACAGACCATGGAACAATGGACTGGTTTAAGTTTTGGAAAGGAGTACGGCAAAAGGAATACTCTCACCCTACCTATTCAACCTGTATGCAGAACACATCATGCGACATGCTCAGCTTGATGAATCCAAGGCTGGAGATTACTAGAGACGCTGACTGCAGTCAGGAAATCAGAAGAAGTTTACTTCTTGGAAGGAGAGCAATGACAAATATCGATAAAATAGTTAAGAGCAGAGACATCACACTGACAACAAAGGTCCGCATAGTTAAAGCAATGGTATTCCCCATAGTAACCAATGGCTGCGAGAGCTGGACCATAAGGAGGGCTGAGTGAAAGAAGATAGATGCTTTTGAACTGTGGTGTTGGAGGAAAATTCTGAGAGTGCCTTGGACTGCAAGAAGATCAAACCAGTCCATACTCCAGGAAATAAAGCCAGACTGCTCACTTGAGGGAATGATATTAAAGGCAAAACTGAAGTACTAAAGTATTTAAATAATAAATCAAATAAATAAAAAATACCCTGGAGAAGATGCTGATGCTAGGGAAAGTGGAAGGCAAAAGGAAGAGGTGCTGACCGAGGGCAAGATGGATGGATGATATTCTGGAGGTGACAGACTCGACCTTGGGGGAGCTGGGGGTAGCGACGGCCGACAAGAAGCTCTGGCGTGAGCTGGTCCAATGTAAAAAGTTTATACCCTTTGCCATTTCTTCATAAGATATTTGTTTACCCATTTATGGCATTAACCTAAAATCCAAGAAGTAATGCATTTGAACACACTAAATTAGAGCTTTCCAAAGTTTTCATGTTGGCAACACACACCAATTGTGACGGCGGTGTGGTGATGGCGGCAGTGCGTCCTGCGGTGTCCTGGTGTGTCGTGCGCAAACTTGGAAGCTCTGATGGGGGGAACTGGAAGAAGCGGCACCCCTGCCAATCAGGACCGCTGATTGGTGGCAGTGCCGCTCCTTTTGGTTCCCATCAGCACTTCCGGGTTTGTGCGTGACACACCAGGATACCGCAGGCAACACAGTAGTGTGTCGCGACACACACTTTGAAAAGCGATGCACTAAATCATGATCAGAATTAATAAATTTCCTCAATAAATAACTGAACAAGTATAATATATAAATATAAATATGATGACTAAATAAATAAATAATGTTTTTTTACTCATTTGTTTAATTTTTATCTAGTTTTAGGACTTGTGTAGGAAACAGATCTTGTTTTAGATATGACTGTATATATGCAGAAATACTGAAAATTCAGAAGGGTTCACAAACTTTTAAGCACCACTGTATCTATTCCTGGACATGTAACCACTTAAATCTGAACAATTTAAGAGCTGCTTGCAGTCCCTGATGATGGTTCAGAAGCTGTTAATATTGTGCACATATGCAGTAGTTGCACTATTCATAATTTGCAGTGATGTAAATGTAGTCTGTGTTAATACCAGTCTTTATTTCATTACAAACAGAAAGCAGAATATATAACCAACAACTTACCATCTTAAAAATAGTAATCAGGATGAACCACTACAATGAATTGTTCTATTCATAAGAATCTCTGCTTCAGACAGCAGTTGCCTTTTTCATATGTTCAAATTGCATTTTTTTTCATGATATGGGAGGTAAAATTAATAGGCTAACATCTACAAAATGCTAGAAAAGTTATGTAATAAGCCACTCACATATTTTGCTACTGTAACAGATGGCACAAATATAAGATGATTGAGTTCATGTTCAATACAGATACCATTCAACAATATATGTATTTAATGTGATTTCTCCTCTAATCTAAAAATGTAGAAAAAATATAATTGAGTTCTACAATTAAAAACAATAATATCCAGATCTACCATTTCCCCCTTTAAAAACATAGTATAGTGTCCAACATTTGCCAATTAAGTTTCTGTAAAAACTGGCATTGGAATACTAAGCTCTATTGATGAGAGGCAATATCGAAATAGAAAACAACATAGTTTTAAGGAATATAGTTAACTAGTACAGAACTACTGATTCCAACTTTGGAATTCTAAAAATAAAATAAAGCTTGATGTAATTTGTTAACACCATAGGGGAAAAAGAAATATTTTATGGCACAATTTCACCTTAATTTAGGCTTTTTTTCAATTAAAACAAAATTTCAAACTGTTCATTTTTGTTCTTCTTGGCATGTTCAAGTTATTTTCGTTATTTAGTTTATTGTGCTGCCTTGGATAGATTGCATAGGCACAGAATCCCATATATTTAGTTTGTTTGGTGGAACTTAAATCTCAATCAATCAATTTTTATTTCGGTCATAGACCAGCATACAACTAGTAACATAACAATTACGCTAAAATAGAAATAAAATAAATGTAAAAAGTCATATTGATAGCATAAAATAAGATAAAGATAAAATTATTAAGGTAAAATTACAGAGTACGGGTATTAAAAAGCAAAAAAAAAATCAGGAACTTAAATCTGAATAAATACATTCATGAGTATATTAATACTATTTCAACTAGCATTAGCAAGTAACTACTCTTTTTAGACAGTATGGTTTAAATCTAAATATGTGGATTAAGACCAATTGCTGGACAGGAAAAAGAAATGAGAAGGCTGGAGTAAGCAATGGAAAAGATGCATTGGTACCAAAGTAAATATGACTCTATGAAAAAGGTTGTATCTTTGCTTCATTTAGACTTACTTGCAGTATTATCTATTCTAGAATCTCAATTCATTATTAAGAGCACTCACAGTTGAAATGAAATTTGGGCCTCTATAAAAATACAAATATAAAAATCTGTGATGGGATCAAAATCTAGGCTGGATGCCTAACTTGAAAAGCTCTTTGTGCTTGAATCACAAGAAATAACTAGTTTGGTCTTTTCAGCATGTATTATGAGCAAAGTCAGTAAGGCATACAAAATCATTTTTATAAACTTGTTATAAAGACTCACTTCAGAGCTTCAAAGATGCTTATATGTGATAAAATGTGCTTCATTGCAATTTGCTTTTCTCTTTACGAGTAGCTTCAGAAAAGTTGATTTATAAAACATAGCTTTTAAAGTACACCATAATTACATAAACTTTTTATTATATTTAAAACAAAGATAAAAACTACAGAAAAACAAAAAACTACAAACAAAAAGAAAAAGAAAAGAAAAAGTGTGAAACACACACACACACACACACACACACACACACACAGAATTTTGAAAGATTACCTACAAAGGTGACTTCCAACTTTCAACAGCAAGAATATACAAAAGCTACGATAATCAAACCCTTTCTCTATATCAAACCAAGATCACATCATTTCTATAAATCCTTGCCTTAACTCATATACGAATCATTAATACAATTGCCCCTTTGCCACATATATATATATATATTTTCAGCATCCCTCCTCCATAAAACACCATTCATTTAATTATTTCCTTCCTACCACTATTCTGTATGTTTCTGTCTACTATAATATAAAATTATAAAAACAAATAAATTGTCTGCCTTTATAATTAATAAAATTACAACAGTCTTAACCCTATTAAACCTAAAAAAACAATATAAAACATTATTATGTTATCCATAATTTTTAAATCTTACAAATCAAAAATCCTGTAAATCTTAGTCCAAATCATTAAAAAAAATAACATCATGATAACCTCATTATCAGTCCAGTTACACATTCTTAATTTTTTACCCCTCCTCAAAATATACCAGAGCATTTACATATTTCCCCATTACACATAAGGCATTTTTTATATAAAAATCCCAGAGCCCAACTGCCTCCAGAGATACAGACTTCTCAGCAGAAAAAAACCTCCCACACATTATATTGTCCTCTTTCCCATAACGCCCATAGGCCCATAGGGGGCGTGGTGGCTCAGCGGGTAAGACGGCTTGTCGATCGGAAGATTGCAAGTTCAGAGGTTCGAATCCCTAGCCCTGCGTGCGGAGTGAGCTCCCGCACTAGCTCCAGCTCTTGCCAACCTAGCAATTTGAAAGCATGCAAATGCAAGTAGATGAATAGGTACCACTTCGGTGGGAAGGTAACAGCATTCCACACGCGTCATGCAGGCACATGACCATGGAAGTGTCTTCGGACAACGCTGGCTCTTCGGCTAACAAATGGAGACGAGCACCGGCCCCTAGAGTCGGACACGACTGCACAAATGTGCGGGGGGAACGTTTACGTTTACCGTTTTCCCATAACACTGATTCAGATAGTCATAACATTTCCCCAGCATAGTAAGTCCTTGTGCAGTTTTAAACTCAGACTGTTTTAACCCATTCAACACCAAACCACAATCTTCAGCTGGCATTACTTCAATCTCAGTAACAGCAACAAAGTCCCCATCTTTACCAAAAACTTCATCTTCTATCATAACATTTCCAGACAGATGACACATTTTAGCAACAATCTCTTCTCCAATGTCCTGAACACTCTGCAAAACAGCTTGACAACACTCTGAAATAATTTCTTTAAAAGTCTGTTTATGCTCAGAATGGAATTCTAAGAAATCTTCTTTAAAATCTTCCATACTTCAGGCAGCAAACCAAGGGACCCCCTAAATAGTTAACTCACAAAGATAAAACTCAGAAATAAAAGTTAATGACTTAATGAAAAACCTGTCTAAAATTGACAAAAGAAAGTATACTAGCAAACAAGTCCCAGAAAAAGTGAGCAGAAAGCTAAAAAATTAAAACATTTAAACATTTAAGACACCAAATCCAATGTGCAGGAAAACAATCCATCCTTCACATTTAGTACGAGAAATAGTAACAGATAGGCAATGTTTTTTCAGCCCTTGTTACACTTTAGATGGGAAAACAAGCCAAAACTTTTTAAGAAAATTAAAAATATAATCCAAAAATAACAATAATCACCAAGAGATTTTGCTTCTTACTGTAAAAAGCTTCTCTTAGGGTACAAAACTTAAAAGCTAAATTGGGTGCTTTAGAAATGGGTAGGCAGAACTTATGATGCCCCTTTAAGAGGCTGCAACGTGGCTAGGAAAAAGATGAAATCCCAGCCTCCCGGTGAAGTCTTACTGTTCAATCGCGCACACTGTCCATGCTCTCCTGGCTACAACTCACCATCTGGAGGACAAATGGGTCAATTCCCAGCATTTTCCTTACTCTGGAAAACGCTGAGGTCTACAAGAAAAGCCTGCCTGTGCCCAAAAAAATGCCACGATGCCAACTCTGCCCACGGAGCTCACGGGCATGGTTGTTCAGTTCACCATTTTCCCACCAGAAGTCCATGATCAAGATTGTTAAAAGTAAAAGGAATATAAAGTTGGTTTATTTGATCAAGGTTAAAATAGATAAGTTGTTATCTCTGGTAACCCTAATAGACTTTTGCTCATCAGGACTGAAATGACAAGTTTTTAAAGGATTTGTTTATAGATAAGATCTGAAAGAGATCATTTGTTGTATTTTAAGAGAAGATAATAAATTACTAAAATTGTTTATAATTGTGATGAAGGGGGAAGTCTTTCTTCATATATTTCTTTTCTTTTCCTTTACTATATTCTTATTTTTTTGTTATTTTCTATTTGCTTTTCCTTTTCTGCACCTTCTAGTTTTTAGTTTGTATTAGTTTTTTCATATTTTATTAATAAAATATGGAACAGCATTACTGTATAATAATTACAGTATATATACTATGATAGATACGTACAATATACAGTAACAGGCAAAAAAAACATTTTAAAATTGGATATGTGTGATGAAAATAATGAATTGGCTGTTTATGCCAGGAAAATAACTTTTTTTTCCAGTTGACCTTCCAATTCACTTTCCTTCTATTTACTTTGTTCTCCATTAAAGTTTATCTTTTTGCAGAGTTGAACTATCACTAATACAATAAGGGAAATGCAATAAAACCTAGAAATATTTACAAACATTGGTCCTCTTTACTTTCTTCAAACTCTGTCCACAACAAAAACAGATACAATTTATCGGATACTGTATATAATATGCAAATTAGGAAAGATTAAAAACACACACCAAATCTTTGTAACTTGAATAAGATTCTAATTTTTGGCCAAAAAGTCAAATCATAATTATTTACTGATAATACTTCAACATGCATACACATGTGTTTGTCTCTGTGTGTATATATTTGGTTCCAGACTTAGGTCCTTTTCCACTTGCACTTAACCACAAATTGCCACATCTTTTTTCTGCTGTCTTGGATATCCAACTGTCTTTTAGTTATAGGACTGGAATGAACAGGAATTAGAAGAGCAAAATGCCATTTTACCATTAAGTCAAAACAGGAGTCATACTTCCCACTCTAGGGGTGGGAAACAAGAAGCCACCCCAGAAGCCATTAATTAATTAATTAATTAATTAATTAATTAAATTTATATGACTGCCCATCTCCCCTCATGGAGAACTCTGGGCGGTTCACAATAAATAAGCAGTTAAAATAGAATCTAAAATATATAAAAACCATAATACTATAATACAATGAATAATTATAAAATCCAGATGGATGAAGGCATTCATTAAAAGGAGGACATTAAAATTAGGGGATTAGCCACCCCCATGAGGAGCTATCCCTTCCTCCTTCCCATGCCAGGCGGCAGAACCAGGTCTTCAGCTCTTTCCTAAAGGTCGGGAGGAGATCTGTCTCAACTCTGGGGGCAAGATGTTCCATAGAGTGGGCGCTGTCACAGAGAAGGCCCGCCTCCTAGACCCCATCAGATGGCATTCTTTAATTGATGGGGTTCGTAGCAGGCCCTCTCTGAATGACCGGGTGGGGCGGGTCGATAACATGGGGATAAGACGGTCCCTCAGGTATTCTGGTCCCATGCCATGTAGAGCTTTAAAGGTGATAACCAACACCTTGAATTGTACCCGGAAGCAAACCGGCACCCAGTGCAGCTCGCGGAGGAGCGGTGTTACATGTGCAGATCTTGGTGCACCCAAAACTGTCCGCGCGGCCGCATTCTGCACCAGCTGAAGCTTCCGGATAGTCTTCAAGGGTAGCCCCATGGAATGGGCGTAACTGGCGCACTAACCGAAGTTGTGCAAAAGCCCTCCTAGCCACGACTGCCACCTGCTCTTCGAGCAGGAGTCGCGAGTCTAGAAGAACCCCCAGATTACGCACCGGTTCTGAACGGGCTAGTGCTACCCCATCGAGAACCAAAGATGATAATTTCTCGGAAGACGCTGAGCCATCAATCCACAGCCACTCGGTCTTACCACGGTTCAACTGAAGTCTGTTGTTCCCCATCCAGGCCCTCACAGCCCCCAGGCACTGGGACAGAGTGGACACTGCATCACTTTATTTATGAAACATTTAATATTAGCAGCTCAGAGGCAGGGAACACTGACACGGCATTCTTGAAGAATTATGCAAGGACACTGAACCTGCTCAGAAGTACAGTGCTGATATCCAACATAAACTCATGGGGAGTACATCCAGGGAATATTGCTTTAGATTCCTGCCAGGAATGGAAGGGGGAACTACACATTCTGATTTTTGGCATGGCTGAAATTGTGCAACAGTGAAATGATGAGCAAACCATCCTCTTGTCCTCTTCAGGTGGACAAATCAGCATACAGTATGTATTCTTTACACAAGCTTGTATAATCCCTCATGTAGATCAGCTTTAATTACAATAGAATATTTGAGATCTATACTCATGATCATGTGTTGCAGCAGTCAAGGCAAACTTTGCAGTTGGACACACTGCAACATGCAACACTGGACATAAGAGATTTAAATTGTTGATTTACCCAAATATTCTGGCCTAAGATGTAAATCTGCATAGAAACTTTACTGCTGCTCAACATACTACAAAAGGATCTCTGTGTTTTTTATGCCAACTTACTTACTTACTTATTTATTTATTTATTGGTTTGAGCAGAACTTTTGGCTGCTCCACAGATATCTGATTTTTTTACATTAAATTAAATTAAAGCAAGAAAAGCTAGGATGCTTCTTTTACAAGTCACAGGGTTGGGAGAGGTGGTTAGAGCAGCAGGATCTGAGGCTAGACTGGGACATATATTAGATGAAGCTTTGCTTTTGGTTCCTGTTGTTGTTTGTTTATTGTTAGTTAATGAAGAACATTTCATAATTTTGATTATTAATATACCTAATCTTGTATTGTTTGGGTTAATTTCTATGGCAGAGCTTTCCAAACTGTGTGTCGCGACACAAAAGTGTGTCGCCACACACAGCGTGGTGTGTCGCCACACCACCCGGAAGTGGCGGCGCGCGCGTGCCACCGTGCACATGCGCACCACCGCACGCCCCCCGCACCGCACTGTGCACGCGTGCGCCGCCGCACACCCCTGCGCCACCGTGCACGCGCGCGTCACCGCACACCCCCTGCGCCGCCGCCGTGCACATGCTCCCCCCCGCGCCACCGCCGCCGCCACTCATGTGTCGCCAGCGGCGGCACTTTGGAAAGCCCTGTTCTATGGTCTCACAAAGAATGGTCCTGAAATAATCCATACATGTCTCTCTAAGCTTTTCAGTCTGAATTTTAACTATTGTAGGGGACCTTAATATTGTTATGGATTTCCAGCTGGACAAAGCATTATTATTATTATTATTATTATTATTATTATTATTAATTTCTACTGTTCCTCCTTCAAGTCTTTACCATAGCATACATTTTGGTACTTAAATTGATAGATATTTGGTGTTTGCTGACCCCAAAACAAAAGGACTATACTTTGTTTTCCTTGTTCAGAGTAGTATCAGTTATATCAGTTTTTTTTAAACTTCCTCTTCCCTAGCAAATCAACTAGGGGAGTCAATTGGTCCAATGGCAATTTCAGACCATGTTCCAGTGACTCTTTCACTAAAATTTCAAAACTTTAAGTCCACTAAAATATATTGTTCTTGTTGTCATTGTTGTCAATAGAAACTCTATTACTTTTTTTTTTTTTTACTGTTTGGGACTCCTCAAGGCATATATTTATGGATGTGTTATATCTTTTCTCAGAGCTAAGAAGAAATCTTAAATTCTAGAGATTTTAGTTCTATCCAGTAGGAAAAGATCTATTGCCCCCAGTCTGCAGTTTTCCAAATTGAATGATATAGATTTATTGACACTTCTACTACTACAGGTTTATATTGTGTTATTTAATCTTACTAAATGTTCTGTTTCATTCCACAAAGCTTATATTACCGTAATCCCAAAGCCAGAGAAAGATTCTACTAGATGTGAAAGTTATAGACCAATATGGCTGCTTAAAGTAGACACGAAGATATTAACTGTGACACTGGTTAGTAGATTACAGTATATAAATTTGTAATGTATCCAACTTAGTCAAGATTTATTTTTAAAAATACAAGCTTCTTATGCTATTCATTTGGTTTTTTTTTTAAATAGCTGCAAATAAAAATAAATTAATATTTTCATAAGATTCAAAATAAGTTTCTGGAATGTGTTCTAAAAAGATTTTCAATTTTCAATCACTTTTTATACATTGAATTACAATTTGGTATCTTCATTCTACAGCTAAAAATGGATTTGTCCCTTAACCTAAAACTATATCATGGCACTCAACAGGGATTCCCGCTGTCCCTTTAATTTGTTTCTTCAACCTTTAGCTCTTCATATTAGATAATTGCAAGATGTTATGGGTGTTGTTGCAGTGGGTATAAGCTTTCATAAGCTAGTAACATTTGGGATACTTTAGATAATTACTTATTATCATTACCACCATTAGTCATGCAACAGTGTGGTATATTCTTCCAGTAAAATGTGTTAAGATGCAGTTTATTTTTCTCTCCCCATCAACCACAAATATAATGTCCATGGACTGTATTTGAAGAGGGCTGGTAACTTAATCAAATTGCTTCTGCCACTTCTGGAATTTTGGTTAGATAATAATGACTTGTAAAAAATAGCCTCCCCCTTGTTTTCCTACAGCACAACAAAATCACTTTACAGTGATTTTACAGATTTACAGGTCGACAGACCGTGGAAAAGAACCAGGAAATTGTTCAAAATAACTTGAACTGCAATATATACCTGGTGCTGATAAACTTAAATGGGATTAATAAATGGAAGAATTGAAAACTGTATTCCAACCTAAGGAGCTAAAGTTATATTTTCAGTCACTTTTTTTTTTAAAGCAACACTTTCTTCATCATTAACTAGCAAAGATTAATTCCAAATTACTATTTGGCTGAGCCAATAGTACTACAATAGCTACTGTATCTTCAAGTCTGAACAATATAGTTAAAACACATGTATACAAATTATATCAAATACTTTAACCTGAAGTCCTCTAGATATACGACATTTCTGACCAACACAATTAGAGGAACCCCAACTGGGAAAGCTAAGGAATATCATGAGAAAGCTTGGAAGACTAGTTAATTACATATAGTTAGAAATACGATGAAAAATCTCAGAAGACATCCATTGAAAAGAAGGTTCATAAGTAAACATATTGCCTTTAAAATAGCTTGATCTCAGATCACTGATACTTTTTTATTTGAAAACATGCTTTAAAATATGCCTAAAAGGGACAAACTAAACACCAGTGACAATCTGTAACAATTGGAGATACAGGTTCATCAATGTAAGCCTCCTCCCTGTTTATTAAAAACAAGACAGCAACTATGCCGCTGTTGCGGCGGTGGCTGCTGCTGCTGCTGCTATTATTATTATTATTATTATTATTATTATTATTATTATTATTATATACATCAACATGAAATCACATCTTCCAGTTCTTTAGCTGATGTTGCCCTTCATTCACATCGAGTTCTTCCCAAATACCTAGGATGTCGTAATGTATTGCAGTAGTATATGTGCAGATCCAAGCAGTGTGGCCTTTTGTAATTGACAGATGGAAATTTTGTCAACACGCAGATTTTCTAAGTGCCGTCCAAGGATTTTTGGTATGGTACCCAGTGTGCCAATAACCACTGGGACCACCACAGCCAGTTTATGCCATAATCTTTCAACTTCGATTTTCAGATCTTGATACTTTGTGATCTTCACCAAATCTTTGTCTTCCATTCTACTATCCCCTGGTATTGCCACATCAATTATCCACACATTCTTCTTTTCAACCAGTTAAATCTAGTGTGTTATGCGCCAAGATGTTATCAGTTTGTATTCAGAAATCGCACAGTATTTTAACCTGCTCATTTTCAACTACTTTTTTTAACTATATGCTCCCACCAATTTTTCATTACTGGCTCATAATAATTTTTACAGATGTTCCTCCAGTGAATCATTTTGGCAACTGTGTTCTGTCATTGTTTATAATCAGTTTGTGCTATCTTCTTACACAAGCTGAGTATATGATCAACTGTTTCTTCTGCTTCTTTGCACAATCTTCACTTTGAATCATATGATGATTTTTCAATTCTGGCCTTGATTGCATTAGTTCAAATAATTTCCTCTTCAGCAGCCAAAATCAAGCCTTCAGTTTTTTTTTCTAATGTTCCAGTTGTAAGCCATTGCCAGCTTTTATCTTTATCCACTTTCCCTTCAATCTTTTGTAGAAATTGACCATGTAACACTTTTCCTTGCCAGCACTCTATTTGTTTTTTTATTACATTATTTCAATATTCATGTTTTGTTTTGTGTACATTCAGTAAGTTCCAATTTTTAACTTGCATCAATGCTTGTTCTTGGCTGTCTTTTACATAATCACCCAATGCATGCTTTTCTTCTTCAACAATTTGTTTGACTTGAAGTAAACCTCTGACTCCATTTCTGTGGGGCAGGTATTTTGTTGTTTATTCGTTCAGTCATTTCCGACTCTTCGTGACTTCATGGACCAGTCCACGCCAGAGCTTTCTGTCGGCCGTCACCATCCCCAGTTCCCCAATGGTTGAGTCCGTCACCTCCAGAATACCATCCATCCATCTTGCCCTTGGTCGGCCCCTCTTCCTTTTGCCTTCCACTTTCCCTAGCATCAGCTTCTTCTCCAGGGTATCCTGTCTTCTCATTATGTGGCCAAAGTACTTCAGTTTTGCCTTTAAGATCATTCCCTCAAGTGAGCAGTCTGGCTTTATTTCCTGGAGTATGGACTGGTTTGATCTTCTTGCAATCCAAGGCACTCTCAGAATTTTCCTCCAACACCAGGGGCAGGTATAATCTATCAATATCACTACAGGGATGTAACACATAGTGAATAGTTATGAGTTTTCTTGTTTTTCAGTCCAAACTGTCCAGTTCAGCTTGGGTCCAGTTAATAATTCCAGCAGTGTATCATATAACATTATTCAGGACCCAACTCCGGATAGTGGCCTCCCACTGGACTTGGTTTTCTTGTCAGAGCAATGGCAACCTGATCTGAAGGGAGAGTTACATCAGTCCCCTCTGTCATGGTCAGATCACACCCTGGTGGCCTTGAGATTCTCCTATGCTGCCCCCCTCCACAGGGAGGCAGGACCCATTTGATTGGTCCCCCCGGCAACTGATGGACCCGATGAGGTATCAAAGGGAGCTGTAGGCTATACCTGAGTATCTGCTGCATGGTCCACCTGAAATAGGGAGGCAGCCGGGGCCTTGGACAGGATCGCGCCTGTGCGACCTCTCTTGCCCCATCAAACCTGACACTCACCATAGTTTTCGGAGGAGCTGAGGGTTCTGAAGACGATTAAGAGACATAGAGAGCACCGCTGGAGGAAGACAAGGACCGAACCCAACCAAACACAAGCTAGAGCCACTATTAAGGCCTACATTGCTGTGGTAAGAGCGGTGTAACATCAATATTTCTCCACTCTTATTGCATCCGCAGAATGCCACCCAGCAGCCCTGTTTAAGATCACTCAATCACTTTTGAGAAAGGTGGGCCTAGTGACCCACCCGAAGGGCCGCACAGAGGAGTTTTCCGGGCATCTGGAGGATAAAATCGCTCGGATCCATTCCAAGTTGGATTCCAAGCATGTGGCATGGCCTGTGGAGATGCCTGGGGAACATACTTACCTGGTTATCTGGGAACAGTTTGACCCTGTTGGGCCCGAGGAAGTAGACAGGGTCCTCTGGACTGTAAAAGCTACCACTTGTCAACTAGATCCATGCCCCTCCTGGCTGATGAAGGTAGACCTGGAGGTGACATGTAGTTGGGTCCAGGCAATGGTGAATTCATCCTTGAGGGATGGAGTGTTCCCAGCTGCCTTTAAAAAGGCACTGGTGCACCCCCTCAAGAAACCATCGCTGAACCCCACCATGCTGGACAATTTTTGTCCTGTCTCCCACCTTCCCCTTTTAGGGAAGGTGGTTTAGAAAGTGGTGGCACTGCAACTCCAGAGGATCCTGGATGAAATGGATTATCTGGACCCTTTTCAGTCAGGTTTCAGGCCTGGATATGGGATGGAAACAGCATTGGTTGCATTTCTGGATGATCTCTGGCGGGAGTGTGGGAGCAGTGCATCCATCCTGGCTCTTCTTAACCTCTCAGCAGCTTTTGATACCATCAACTATGGTATCCTTTTGGTAGCTTAGGGAGTTGGGGGTGGGTGGCACAGTTTTGTGTTGGTTCACCTCCTTCGACAGGGGCTGGTCCCAATCAGTGGTGATAGGGAGTGTGAGATCCGGCCCATGGCCCCTCCTTTGCGGGGTGCCGCAGGGTTCGGTACTCTCCCCACTCCTTTTTAACATCTATATGAAACCACTGAGTGAAATCGTCTGTCACCATGGGATGAGGTATCATCAATATGCAGATGATACTCAATTATACATCTCCATCCCAGGTGATGTAAGTGATGCTGTAACCACCCTCTCTCAGTGCCTGGAGGCTATAGGGGTCTGGATGAGGAACAACAGGCTTCAGCTAAACCCTGTTAAGAGGAAGTGGCTGTGGGTTGGGGGCTCCTCTGTATCCGGGAACTTACTATCTTTGGTTCTAGATGGGGCTGCACTGCCTCAGACAGACCCGATGCAGAATCTGGGGGTCCTCCTGGACACACAACTCCTGCTCGAAGAGCAGGTGGTAGTCGTGGCCAGGAGGGCCTTTGCTCAACTTCATGTTGTGAGCCAGTTATGCCCCTTCCTGGATCAGGAAGCCCTCTGGTCAGTCACTCATGCCTAGTCATCTCCCGTATAGATTATTGCAGTGCGCTCTACATGGGGCTATCCTTGAGGAGTATCCGGAATCTACAGCTGGTTCAGAATGCAGCTACATGAGCAGTCTTGGGTACCCCAAGGATGGCACACATAACACCTTTGCTGCCAGAGCTGCATTGGGTGCCAGTTTGCTTCTGGGTCCAATTCAAGGTGTTGGTTATCACCTTTAAAGCCCTACATGACATTGGTCCAGGTTACCTGAGGGACCGTCTCACCCCTATTATATCGACCCGTCCCACCTGGTCAGGCAGAGAAGGCATGTTACGGACCCTGTCCATGAGGGATTGTCAATTGGTGAAGGCCCAGGAAGAGAGCCTTCTCTGCCATGGCTTCGGCCCTATGGAACACACTTCTCCCAGAGGTGAGGCAGGCCCCCTCTCTCCTGGCCTTCTGGAAAGATGTAAAAATGTGGCTCTGCCATCTTGCTTGGGGCGGGAGGGGGGTAGTCAACCCTGGGGGTGGTTATTGTCCTAAAGAGGCCCTGATGTATTTATGAATTTAAATTAAGAACTTTTAATATTGCTATCCTGGATTTAATATTTATATTTATATTGAAGAGGTATGTTTTTATTGTATTTTAATCTGTATTTAGTTTTAGTTTTATTGTAAACTTTTGAGGGAGATGGGCGGTAATGAAATTTGAAATATAAATAAATAAATAAAAATTAACAGGTATGGCCCAGGTATTGATGGCTTTGATGGTGTTTCCACCATTCAATTTTGTCTAGCGATTTTCTTACTCTTTGGACATTCTTTACTAATCGTATTTTTCTTTTTAACAAAATATGATGACAGAAGACTAGCAGAACGCATCCATGAACACCAACTAGCAGTCAGAAGACATGATGAAAACTCCTTAATCTCACAACACATGGACAGACTTAACCATACTTTCAACTGGAAAACTGTGAGCATCTTAAACCAAGCCAAATCCAAAAATGCTAGAGAATTCCTGGAAGCTTGGCACTCAGACAAAGCAGCCATCAACAGACAAATAGAGCTAAACAACATTTACATACCGTTCATAAGAGACAATAGAAAAGACCAGAACACCTCTTTGCCAGCAATCAACAACAAGATATGCAAAGATTAACAGCAAGATTAGCAGCAGAGGAGCAATTAAACAACACAATAGACCCTAATCAAGGAATTATTAACTCAGTCAATCAACCAAGCAGCAAACAACAACCCAATCAAGGTACTACTAAGGAGAATACAACACCCCCACCAACACAGGCAGGACAAGCCAGGGTACATAAACAGAGAGCAAGTCCCACTCCCTTTTCGCACTGAAGATGTTGCCTAGCCTGGCAATGAAACGTCTGCAAGAAAACAACAAGGCTCAGAGAGCACCATGGACTCCACAAAATATGATGAGCCCACCATTATGTCCTACCATGCCAATAATACATGAATTGGGAAATGAAAAATGGCTACACTCATTAAATAATTATATTTTATTTAAAATATTTTATTTAATACTTTTATTCTATCATTTTATATATCATATATGTCCACCAATCTGACTTGAAAAAAATATCTGAACTGTAAAAACAATTTATCTCAAAAGGTATGGTAGAAGACCTTTGCCTATACATTTTATCAAAAATGCTATTTAGTACTTCATTTCAGACTGAATTTTATGCACACATAGACATTCATTCATGACTAGTATCTGTAGAAGCACAATTTCACTAACTGATATGCAATTAAATTTTTCAAACTCAACTCATAATTGTAATTTGGATCTTTTGTTAGTTAATTATGAAGAAAGTGATGCTTTTTATAATATTGAAATAACATTGGCTCTTCTCCAGTCTTCTGGCATGTACCCTGTGCTTCAGGATTTCTCAAATATTCCGGTCAGTGCCTCTGTGATGACATCCACCAGTTCCTTTAACACCCTGGATCCATCTGGAGAGTTGAATTCATTCAGAGCAGCTAGGTGCTCTCTTACCAATTCCTTACCTATTTTTATCTCCATTTGATTTCTGCTCCCCACAGTGCTGCTTCTGACGTCAGACTGCTTTCCTCCCTCCCTCCCTTTACAAGGTAAGCATTAAGCAGTTCAGCTTTCTTCCTGTTGCCCATCACCTTGCCATCTTCTATGACCACTGTTTCCTTTTGTTCCAGAAATGACCACTTTCCTGTTGTTCCAGATATGACCAAAGAGCCCCCCCCCCCTTTTTTTTTTTTTTTGGTTATTTTTGACATTCATTGCAAGACTCAGCTCCTGCTGAGATTTAGCTTCCCTGACCCCATCCCTGCAGATTCAGGATTTTTACTAATACTCTAATTTTGTTTTATGACCCTCTTTCCATTTTTTTAACTTGTCCGTTTTGTTTTTCAGTTCAGAAACAGTGTTGCTCACTGTAGAGAATAAGTTATGTCAACATAACATAAGTTTGGTATATTGGCCCAGTTGGCTTTCCTGGACTAGTCAGCTGATTTAAGTACCATTCAGAATGGACTCTTTTGGATTCATCAGGCTATGCCGAGATTGAAAGGCAAGGTGTTATTCAACAATCATATTTCACCAACTGGTATCAAAGCATTGTTCTTAGGAATTTAGTCCCCTCTTGGTTTCCATCTATTATACAGGTATGTAAAATTAAACCACCACCACAGCAAAATCACATGTTGACCTTAGCAACATTCCAACATTAATCAAATAAGCAGATGGAACAAATTGTGAAGATGTTTCCTTCCACCATCTACTACAAGCTGCATCTAAAAGCATTTTCTGTAAGCCTTGTGGAGTCACCGTGTGTGAGTTGGGCAGCCTTATCAATTTCTTTAAAATAAATAAATAAAATAAAAAATAAAAAATAAAAAATAAAAAATAAAAAATAAAAAATAAAAAATAAAATAAAATAAAAATAAAATAATAAAATAAAATAAAATAAATAAAATAAATAAAATAAAATAAAATAAAATAAAATAAAATAATAAAACAATAAAACAATAAAACAATAAAACAATAAAACAATAAAAATAAAAAATAAAATAAAGACAGCTACAAGTCCTTTTGCTGCATCTTGGGGGCAATTATTTGGAATTATTAAACTGAATAGCATTAATTTTTTGTTGTTCATTCGTTCAGTCGCTTCCGACTCTTCATGACTTCATTGACCAGCCCACGCCAGAGCTTCCCGTCGGCTGTCATAGCATTAATTCCCCAGTATATATCACACACATCGTCTGAATAACTAAAAAATAATGATTACCTCCTCCCAAAGGGGGGTGGCAATCAGACTGCTCTTACCAGGGGGGAGAGAGAGAGAGAGAGAGAGAGAGAGAGCGCGCATATACTGCTACTTGCTCATAGATGAGATTCAACATACTTTGATGAGGATAAAGATATTTTTCTACCTAATCTGCAGCTAGGCATATAAAAGTTTATTCTTGAAGGTGATACAAGGTGACTGCACGTAAGAATGGATTGGGCTATGTGAGAAAAGTAAAATTAAAACAATTATTGTTTTACGTTTATTTAAATGAATACCTTTAGACATCTAGAAGGCAGAAGAAATGTCTTCAGTTTATAACTTTGTTACTGAATAACTTATTTATCTCTGACAGACTGCACCATAGTCAGAATGTTGTGCTTCCTTTAGCACAGATTTTAATGAAAGCAGTGCAAGAAATAGCTGAAACAGCCAAGCACATATGTTCAGATTCAGAACCAAATGTAGTTAGCTAGCACGTAGGAGAAGAATGAGATTGCTAGGTTACTTACTAGTTATTCTTCATATTAGCCCATATGTTGTTCTAGATATAGCATAATTAAATAAATCTAGGTTAACACACTCCAGCAAAGGAGATTGTTACCTTGTCGTGGTGCTGGAGCTTGAGCACCTCAATGAAACCATGAGCTAAACCGTGAAGGGACACCCAAGACGGGAAGGTCGTGGCAGAGAGGTCAGACTAAATACGATCCCTGGGGAAGGTAATGGCAACCCACCCCAGTATTCTTGCCGTGAAAACTAAATGGATCAGTACAACCAGAGATATGTCGGTATTCCATTGGAAGATGGGACTCCCAGGTCGGAAGATGGTCAAAATGCTACTGGGGAGGAACAGAGGATACGTTCAACTAGCCCCAGATGTGATGACGCAGCTAGCTCAAAGCCGAAAGGACGGCTAGCGGCCGACGGTGCTGGTGGTGAACGACGAATCCGATGTTCTAAAGATCAACACACCATAGGAACCTGGAATGTAAGATCTATGAGCCAGGGCAAATTGGATGTGGTTATTGGTGACATGTCAAGATTAAATATAGACATTTTAGGTGTCAGTGAACTGAAATGGACTGGAATGGGCCACTTCACATCAGATGACCACCAGATCTACTACTGTGGACAAGAGGACCACAGAAGAAATGGAGTAGCCTTCATAATTAATAATAAAGTGGCTAAAGCAGTGCTTGGATACAATCCAAAAAACGATAGAATGATCTCAATTCGAATTCAGGGGAAGCCAATTAACATCACAGTGATCCAAATATACGCCCCAACCACAGATGCTGAAGAAGCAGAAGTAGATCAGTTCTATGAGGATCTGCAGCACCTACTGGATAATACACCAAAAAGAGATGTTATTTTCATTAGAGGAGACTGGAACGCTAAGGTGGGTAGTCAGACGACACCTGGAATTACAGGCAAGCATGGTCTGGGAGAACAAAATGAAGCAGGACATAGGCTGATAGAATTTTGCCAAGACAACTCACTGTGCATAACAAACACTCTCTTCCAACAACCTAAAAGACGACTTTATACATGGACTTCACCAGATGGTCGACACCGAAATCAGATTGACTACATCCTTTGCAGCCAAAGGTGGCGGACATCTATACAGTCAGTAAAAACAAGACCTGGAGCTGACTGTAGTTCAGATCATGAACTTCTTATTGCAAAATTTAGAATCAGACTAAAGAGAATAGGGAAGACCCACAGATCAGTTAGATATGAGCTCACTAATATTCCTAAGGAATATGCAGTGGAGGTGAAGAATAGATTTAAGGGACTAGATTAAGTAAATAGGGTCCCGGAAGAACTATGGACAGAAGTTCGCAACATTGTTCAGGAGGTGGCAACAAAAAAAGTCCCAAAGAAAAAGAAAACCAAGAAGGCAAGATGGCTGTCTGCTGAGACACTGGAAGTAGCCCAAGAAAGAAGGAAAGCAAAAGGCAACAGTGATAGGGGGAGATATGCCCAATTAAATGCCAAATTCCAGAGGTTAGCCAGAAGAGATAAAGAATTATTTTTAAACAAGCAATGTGCGGAAGCGGAAGAAGACAATAGAATAGGAAGGACAAGAGACCTCTTCCAGAAAATTAGAAATACCGGAGGTAAATTCCAGGCAAAAATGGGTATGATCAAAAACAAAGATGGTAAGGACCTAACAGAAGCAGAAGAGATCAAGAAAAGGTGGCAAGAATATCGGGAAGATCTGTATAGGAAGGATAATAATATTGGAGATAGCTTTGACGGTGTGGTCAGTGAGTTAGAGCCAGACATCCTGAAGAGTGAGGTTGAATGCGCCTTAAGAAGCATTGCTAATAACAAGGCAGCAGGAGATGACGGTATGCCAGCTGAACTGTTTAAAATCTTGCAAGATGATGCTTGCAAGGTGATGCATGCCATATGCCAGCAAATTTGGAAAACACAAGAATGGCCATCAGATTGGAAAAAATCAACTTATATCCCCATACCAAAAAAGGGAAGCACTAAAGAATGTTCAAACTATCGAACAGTGGCACTTATTTCACATGCCAGTAAGGTAATGCTCAAGATCTTGCAAGGTAGACTCCAGCAATTCATGGAGCGAGAATTGCCAGATGTACAAGCTGGGTTTAGAAAAGGCAGAGGAACTAGAGACTAAATTGCCAATATCCGCTGGATAATGGAGAAAACCAGAGAATTTCAGAAAAACATCTATTTTTGTTTTATTGACTATTCTAAAGCCTTTGACTGTGTGGATCATAACAAATTGTGGCAAGTTCTTGGGATACCAAGTCATCTTGTCTGCCTCCTGAGGAATCTGTATAACAACCAAGTAGCAACTGTAAGAACAGAGCATGGAACAACGGACTGGTTTAAGATTGGGAAAGGAGTACGGCAGGGCTGTATACTCTCACCCTACCTATTCAACCTGTACGCAGAACACATCATGCGACGTGCTGGGCTTGAGGAATCCAAGGCTGGAGTTAAAATCGCTGGAAGAAACATTAACAATCTTAGATATGCAGATGATACCACTTTGATGGCTGAAAGCGAGGAGGAGTTGAGGAGCCTTATGACAAAGGTGAAAGAAGAAAGTGCAAAAGCTGGGTTGCAGTTAAACCTCAAAAAAACCAAGATTATGGCAACCAGCTTGATTGAAGACTGGCAAATAGAGGGAGAAAAAGTGGAGGCAGTGACAGACTTTGTATTTCTAGGCGCAAAGATTACTGCAGATGCTGACTGCAGCCAGGAAATCAGAAGACGTCTACTTCTTGGGAGGAGAGCAATGGCAAATCTTGATAAAATAGTTAAGAGCAGAGACATCACACTGACAACAAAGGTCTGCATAGTTAAAGCAATGGTATTCCCTGTAGTAACCTATGGCTATGAGAGCTGGACCATAAGGAAGGCTGAGTGAAGGAAGACAGATGCTTTTGAACTGTGGTGTTGGAGGAAAATTCTGAGAGTGCCTTGGACTGCAAGAAGATCGAACCAGTCCATACTCCAGGAAATAAAGCCAGACTGCTCACTTGAGGGAATGATATTAAAGGCAAAACTGAAGTACTTTGGCCACATAATGAGAAGACAGGATACCCTGGAGAAGATGCTGATGCTAGGGAAAGTGGAAGGCAAAAGGAAGAGGGGCCGACCAAGGGCAAGATGGATGGATGATATTCTGGAGGTGACAGACTCAACCATGGGGGAGCTGGGGATGGTGACGGCCGACAGGAAGCTCTGGCGTGGGCTGGTCCATGAAGTCACGAAGAGTCGGAAGCGACTGAACGAATAAACAACAACAAAGGTTAACACAACAACATTTATGTTTGACACTAGTTATTCTGGTCCACTCATAAAAAGGCAAAATTTCTATTAATCTAGCATAAAGATACACAAAGATCCCAGAGCCACATGCCTTTGGTAAGGGAGTTACACAATTCACTAACTTCATTTGCCTCATATTTGTAGAAACTAATAAAACATTAAAAAAGATCAATAATTATTCAACAGCACAAACAATAAGTCTCTTCCTTAGCTGGGAGCAAGAATGATGGAAATTAATGGTTATCTTCATTATACATGTAGAGGATCCTACTATGCTTTAACCCTCAACTTAGTTCAATAGACACGTCCAGCTTTTGACAAGAAAATGACATCACAAGTTGTACTATGCTGAAGAAAATCAGAAGTTAATATCCCAAATGACTTACCCATGAAATTGAGGTAGCCCTCTCCTCCGAGAGAATGAGTAATGAGTCGTATCATTTTATGAAGCTGTATTCCTCGATCGATAATTGGTGTGAGAGGTGACAAAACACTCATATAATTATACATCTCTGCATCCATCAGCCAAAAAGCCAAAGTCTTATCACCAACAAGGGCCTTGATAAATAAATAAATGAGGCAGGAAATGAGGCAGGAAAAAAAAACTTTTATATTAATGTTTTATGGGACACAAATTAAGAACATCTTATAGATGAATAAATGGTATGTTTATTACATTTACATTTATAAATATAAATGATTATGAGTAGTATACATTTTTTTATTTTGAGCTCTCACACTAGAGAGATAAAGTTGTTACCATGTGTCATGCCCTCATCCATGATTCCACCCTGCCCAAAGGGGGGAACTTTTTGATTATATATTCCCATGATTTTTACCCATTCCCATTAGAGGAGTTTGTGTCATGGCCCAGAAGTCAGATGGTTGTGAGTTTCAAAAAGCTGCTCCAGCTGAACCTGTGGCATGTCAGCCTCAGGAGACACCAAGGCAGGAATTACCTCAGGCTGATCAAACACAGGCACTATCAGAACAGCTGGGGCAGTCATATGATGAAGTATGTCCTCCAAGCCTTTGGACTCGGTGAGTAGAGTGGAGAACAGAACAAAGACACTCAATGAGGCTCTTTGCCAAGCAAGAGTGTGCCTGCCTTAACTTAAAAAAGCTGGTTGTAGCCTTCTTTAAGAGGCAGCTCTGATTCATGTGACCTTGTTGGAAACACCCATCTGATTTCCTGTGTCTGGAGAGTTGTTGCCTTCTGCTTGTATAAGAAACCTGATACTCTGATCTTTGGACTGGCTGATAAACCTTGCTTGGCTCTCTGAACATTGAATTGTACCTGATGAGTTCAAATGAGGAAAAAACTAGTCATATATTGCCTCCTGGTGATCAATAATGGCTAAAACCAAAGGGGTATGCTATTGATGAAAGTGAATATTTGAGGACAATGAATATTTGAGGACAATGAACACATTTTACATTTGCATAGTACATAATGTAGAAACATTTATAAGGTTTTTAAAGCGCTTAGCCCATGAAGCATAGCTTTAATTTATGGGAAATCTGAAACAGCTTTAAAGATAAGATTTTTGCATTATTCTACCATATTCCATCAGCCTCTTAACTATTATAACTATTTTGTTTTAATAAATAAAACAAAAAAGATTTCCACAGGACAGATAGAATAAGAAACAGAAAGAAAGAGTAAACTACCATTTTCAGACATTTATTATATTCTAATTTAGAAGTCAATAATTACTTCAGTTAGAGACATGTACTATAGTGAAATAAGGATATGAGTCTAATCAAAAATATTATGCAAAATATTCACAGTAGCACTTTATGAAGGAAGTTGATGCCAACAAAGCATGACTTTTTGATGTGTTGTAGAGGTTATGCCAGCTGGAACACTCACACATATAGACACACAAAGAGAAACACCTGGGAAAGCTCCACTGAATCTACCAGAGGATATTTTAACACTTCTAGGAATGCACTTTGTTCATGCTAGTGCAGTTGCAATTTTCCTTGAAAATGCACTGCAAATAACTAGTGAAATACAAATATGATAACATTATAATAATAATTATAATCAGCCCTTCCAAGTGGTGAAATGAATGTTTTTACAAGGTATGTTTTTCTTGTCAGAAAACTAAAACTTTTTAGCAAAGCACCGATTTAAGAATCATAGCTGGTTCAGGAAGCATAAACTGTTGGAGGGTTAACTTATATATATGATATGGGTTTATCTCAGCATTGTCCTGTTTGGGTTAGTATTCCTAAATTTCTTAATATGATTTTGGAAAGAGTAATATGGTTTAAAGATGTGAATGTGATTCTGACCTATATACCAACAAATTGGAATGTATTATTAAATGAAGAACTATGGATCTATCAAGCATGGGGCATAGCAAAACATGATGATACATATTGTCTGTTTATAAATTGGCTTTCTATTGACATAATGGAAGGACCTATCAATATTACTCTGGATGAAGAGTACTGCTGTGTTTAAAAACTGAATTTTTGGGGGGGGATTATAATTCATGCTTTTTTTCTTTTTCTTTTTTTTATTTCTAAAAAAATGAGAAGAGAAGAGAAGAGAAGAGAAGAGAAGAGAAGAGAAGAGAAGAGAGTGTTATGGATGGCTGCAATGTAATTCTAATTGTTGTTGGCATTAACTGCTGAGTTGTTACAGTACCTGATCATGACTCTCTGCATAGGCAATGCATTTCTCTCCATATCGCCTGTTTGTTAAAGTAAACACAATGTTTCCCATGTCCCAGTCTTCATCCTTACGCTCTTTAATTATCTGAAAATGAAAAGGAATAACTCTTAAAACTTTTTTTTTATCATTTTTTTTTAAAAAGATCCTCCTAACTGTTCAAGCTTAGTGTCTTTTCAGAAATTTTTAAATGGTAAGTTACTATATGTCACATGTGATTCTTGTCCAGCTCCATATCATAGCACAACTAATAAAGCACAGTCAAAGCAAGTGGCAAAAATGGCTAATCTTGGTTTATTTTGAAAAATCTAAACAAAGTTGGACCTATGTCTATGAAGGTTCTCAGTCATCCAGGTGGAATTGTCTGTAGCTTGAATCATGTCAACTGGATTTCTATTTTCTCAGTGGAAACGTTTCACTCCTTATCCAAGGAGCTTCTTCAGTCTGAGCAAAGTTGGTAAGGGAATCCTAAATATGTTTCTAGTGCTACCTAGAAACATATTTAGGATTCCCTTACCAACTTTGCTCAGACTGAAGAAGCTCCTTGGATAAGGAGTGAAACGTTTCCACTGAGAAAATAGAAATCCAGTTGACATGATTCAAGCTACAGAAAAGTTGGACCTATTTAATGTTTGGATAGGAAATCTTCAGGAAATTGTATGGCTAAACTAACCTCAAAAGTAAAATCATCATCATCATCATCATCATCATCCAGAAAATAATGGGAAATTATGTCTCCATCATAGCCAAGAAAATAACATGGACATTTCCGTGGAGTTACCAAGAATTGAGCTTGTCTTGACAAATATTATATAATATTATATAATATTTACAGTATATAAAATGTATAACAATATACATAACAATTATATGCATAACAATTGAAAAAAGTATTATTTTTCTGCCAAAATGTCTGTCAACAACTTATTATTAACTATGCATATCTTAAATTGATTTTCTCTCTATTTCTGTAAAAACAGTAGGAGCTACATGCCATCATTTTTATGGTTGACTAAACAGAAATTTCACCACTAAATCTGCCTGTTCCTTGTTATGTAATGCTTCATAATGCTTTGAATAATGTATTAGCTTTAATTGAAAGAAGGTGAATTATTTCTGTGTATTTTACTTTATGGCATATAATAAAGGAAGAGTTTTGTGCAAATTAAAAAATAATAAGAAACACCACAATGGACTAATCTGATATTACAGTGTCAAAATGTAATAGACAAAGACGTTTAGACATTGCTAATTATACACCTAACTTTACTATATAGAGTCACTCGTGCTTTGGTCACATCCTGTGTGGACTACTGCAATGCATACTATCTGGGGCTGTTCTTGAAGAACATCTGGAAGCCTCAATTAGTAAAGGATACAAAGATGATGAGAGGTTTTGAATGTGGGACAAACCATTTCTTGGGCAGTTGCCCTTGGTCAGCCCCTCTTCCTTTTGCCTTCCACTTTCCCTAGCATCAGCATCTTCTCCAGGGTATCCTGTCTTCTCAATATGTGGCCAAAGTACTTCAGTTTTGCCTTTCATATCATTCCCTCAAGTGAGCAGTCTGGCTTTATTTCCTGGAGTATGGACTGGTTTGATCTTCTTGCAGTCCAAGGCACTCTCAGAATTTTCCTCCAATACCACAGTTCAAAAGCATCTATCTTCCTTCGCTCAGCCTTCCTTATGGTCCAGCTCTCACAGCCATAGGTTACTACGGGGAATACCATTGCTTTAACTATGCGGATCTTTGTTGTCAGTGTGATGTCTCTGCTCTTAACTATTTTATCGATATTTGTCATTGCTCTCCTCCCAAGAAGTAAACGTCTTCTGATTTCCTGGCTGCAGTTAGCATCTGCAGTAATCTTTGTGCCTAGAAATACAAAGTCTGTCACTGCCTCCACGTTTTCTCCCTCTATTTGCCAGTCTTCAATCAAGCTGGTTGCCATAATCTTGGTTTTTCTTTTTAGGTTTAACTGCAACCCAGCTTCTGCACTTTCTTCTTTCACCTTCACCATAAGGCTCCTCAGCTCCTCCTCGCTTTCAGCCATCAAAGTGGTATTATCTGCATATCTGAGATTGTTAATGTTTCTTCCAGCGATTTTAACTCCAGCCTTGGATTCATCAAGCTGACCACGCCACATGATGTATTCTGTGTACAGGTTGAATAGGTAGGGTGAGAGTATACAACCCTGCCGTACTCCTTTCCCAATCTTAAACCAGTCCGTTGTTCCGTGGTCTTTTCTTACTGTTGCTACTTGGTCGTTATACAGATTCCTCAGGAGGCAGACAAGATGACTTGGTATCCCCATACCACCAAGAACTTGCCACAATTTGTAATGATCCACCCAGTCAAAGGCTTTAGAATAGTCAATAAAACAGATTTTTTTTTTCCTGAAATTCTCTGGCTTTCTCCATTATCCAGCGGATATTGGCAATTTGGTCTCTAGTTCATCTGCCTTTTCTAAACCCAGCTTCTACATCTGGCAATTCTCGCTCCATGAATTGCTGGAGTCTACCTTTCAAGATCTTGAGCATTACCTTACTGGCATGTGAAATAAGTGCCACTGTTCGATAGTTTGAACATTCTTTAGTGCTTCCCTTTTTTGGTATGGGGATATAAGTTGATTTTTTCCAATCTGATGGCCATTCTTGTGTTTTCCAAATTTGCTGGCATATGGCATGCATCACCTTGCAAGCATCATCTTGCAAGATTTTAAACAGTTCAGCTGGGATACCATCATCTCCTGCTGCCTTGTTATTAGCAATGCTTCTTAAGGCCCATTCAACCTCACTCTTCAGGATGTCTGGCTCTAACTCACTGACCACACCATCAAAGCTATCCCCGATATTATCATCCTTCCTATACAGATCTTCCATATATTCTTGCCACCTTTTCTTGATCTCTTCTGCTTCTGTTAGGTCCTTGCAATCTTTGTTTTTGATCATACCCATTTTTGCCTGGAATTTACCTCTGATGTTTCTAATTTTCTGGAAGAGGTATTTTGTCCTTTGTATTCTATTGTCTTCTTCCACTTCCGCGCATTGCTTGTTTAAAAATAATTCCTTATCTCTTCTGGCTAACCTCTGGAATTTTGCATTTAATTGGGCATATCTCCCCCTATCACTGTTGCCTTTTGCTTTCCTTCTTTCTTGGGCTACTTCCAGTATCTCAGCAGACAGCCATCTTGCCTTCTTGGTTTTCTTTTTCTTTGGGATGTTTTTTGTTGCCGCCTCCTGAACAATGTTGCAAACTTCTGTCCATAGTTCTTCCGGGACCCTATCTACTAAATCTAGTCCCTTAAATCTATTCTTCACCTCCACTGCATATTCATTAGGAATATTAGTGAGCTCATATCTAACTGATCTGTGGGTCTTCCCTATTCTCTTTAGTCTGATTCTAAATTTTGCAATAAGAAGTTCGTGATCTGAACTACAGTCAGCTCCAGGTCTTGTTTTTACCGACTGTATAGATGTCCACCACCTTTGGCTGCAAAGGATGTAGTCAATCTGATTTCAGTGTCGACCATCTGGTGAAGTCCATGTTAGTTGAATAACTTACCCAAATACCAGTGACATAATGAAGTCATACTACATTATTAAAATATTTGCCCTGTGGTTTATGAATTATGGATTTACAATTGTACAAGGATGAAAGAGGCATTTTAGAACTAATACAAGTTCTGCACTAGCAGAATGCCTTTGATTCCTTTCTGATAGTACTTTTAGAATATGAAAAAGAAATTAGCTAATGATGGGGAAAACATACCCTGAAGCAACATTAATAAATATCCTGTCTACTGGGAAATAGATCAAATTTGTTTCAAAACTATGTGTTTAAAGATCTGAAAATGAATTGTGCTCTGGAATAATGTACATATTTCAAAGTACACATAACTGCATATTTTGCAAAGATGAAATATATTAGTATTGCATTACATTACATTTCTATATAGAGGCCTGATTCAAGACATATACTATTTTCATAATTATTGTCACTTTATGTTAGGCTTGTAAGCATGGATCTGTACAAATGTGTAATGTATTAATTTATAGGAATGTTTCTGAAATATTTTTTTCCAAAATCCAATTATTTCTATATATGGAAACATTCATATCCTCAAAGAAGAGCTTGGATTTATTTAGTGTTCATCTTTTTTGTTTTTGTTCATAAAGAAATTTAAAATGTTTGGTCTTACTTTTTATCACTAGAGTGCGACACTGGCAAGCTTTTCATGGAAATATGTTTAGCAATAGTTAAGGCACTAGATTCATAAATATGCAATTAATGTATTATAAAATCCTTGTACAATTTCATGTGCATAACAGATACATTTTTAATCTCCATTTTGTTAGGAGTTAAGCTTGCTGTAAGGATTATCAAAATTCTGTCCACAAAACCACAAAAATAAAAGCCGAACAATCAAATATTATTGTAAAATAATTAGTCATATGTTACACTGAGCTTTGGAGAGACAAAGCTTAGTATTCTATACAATAAAACTTTCTGGAGCTTCCAGATTACTTTGGGACTACTGGCTGAGAATGATGGGAGCTGTAATTCCAATACACAAGGGAGTTTTAATTAGAGGTTGAGGACACAAACTGGGAACATTTTCCTAAATAGAGGACCCCTTTTCTCCTTTCTTTTGGAAAAATTAGGATAGAGAATAGGAGTGAGTGATTACTACAACACTTTAATTGTCTAAATTATAGAAGCCCAGTTCACAGAGACATTTGTCATGTTCTAAGTATTTAATTACATATATGGAAACATGGATGAGGAAAGTGACAAAGCAAGGAAGGGATCATATTCTCACCTGAATCCATTTGTCAGGAATTGCCATTGCCAACCGATAATCAAATCCACATCCTCCTTCTATTACTGGACAACAAAGTGCTGGCATTCCAGACACATCCTGGAAGAATTATATAGACATAGTTGACATGTAATGAAACATTATAAACAAAGAATATCTGGAATTGAAAATATGGAGGGGGATCTAACAGAAGATTTACTATTCAGTCATAAATAATGGAAACATTTTAAATCTCATTCAATATTAAAGAATCACAGTACACTAATCTGCAATCTCTATGGGATAAATATTATGAAAGCAAGTTGTTTTCTCTTCATATTTTTTTCTCACACTGCAAAATTGAAACATTAGCCAGTATGTTATGAACTTGAAACAAAATAGGAAATACTAATAAAGGACAAAATTTTTATGACTATTCAGTGTTTTAACTTGCTAATAATTAGTAGTACACTAGTATAAAAGAAGCAGATTTGGAATATTATCAATACTAAGTGTTACTTATCTTTTCTCAGTGTATAGGGAAGGAAAGTGAAGCACATCTGTCTTTTGTTGTAAAATATCCACAATATTTTTAAAAAGTTATGTAATTTATCAGTCAAATCCTTATAGAACAGTATTACAAATCAATCCTGCCCTAGACAATATGTGTTCCTTTTCTGTAGCACCATTCACTCCACTATCATTGCATGCAAGATCAAATTCATGCTAGCGATTTGTAATTGAGAACAATATCAATAGTTCTTCCCTTCCAATTTATTTCTGCCATAAGCATGTGGATCAATTCCACATTTTGTACAGAGGCTCCCACTAGACAATACAATGAAGTTGAAGTAATTTTCAGTTTAACTAGAATAAATTGAAGGAATGTCTTGCTTCATAAAAAGTATATGAGAAAATGCAAAAAGATTATCATGTAGGAATCCTGATCACCCTATTGTGGCTCATTTTATTTGAGAAGAACCCCAAAATCAATAAGACAATTTTAAGTTTAATACATCCCATAATTGCTTCATTTCATCAGTTTTTGTTTAAAATGCACTGTAATTACTTCTCAATGACCAAGACCAGCACATCTTAAATATTAAATAATTAAAAATGCTAAACAGTAAGAGAAAAAAAATGTATAAAGCTTTCTAGATGTAGTTCTTTGCTCACCATAGTAGCAATTCTAGCAATATCCTTTAAAAAGGCTTCTGACAAATATATTGTTATTTATAATTCATGGACATAGAACTAAGCATACCAAATATTCATAATGAATTTGAAATAGGAGGAACATTTAGCTCCTCATAAAAAGTTGGAGTTACAAAAACAGATGCATAACAATTCAGCTGCTTTGGCAGTATTGTGAGATTCCAAAGTGATAAACACATTATAGAAGAGTTAAGTCATGAGAAAGGTCATTTGTTAAAAGGAATTACAATTCTAATGATCATATTATAGTTAGGCTGCATCTTAGACATACTTGCTTATGTATGTCTAAACTCAGTGGGATTTGCCATGCACAGGGATATACTTTAGAGCAGGGCTTTCCAAACTTTTCACGTTGGCGACACACCAACGGCGGCATGCGAAAACCTGGAAGTGCCGCCGCCATGGCCGTGCGTTCAGATTTTCATGCACCAAGGAGGTGGCCTGGTGTCGCGCAAAAACTTGGAAGCGCTGATGGCCCACTGCCGCGCGCGGCGACGGCGCACCATCAGCGCTTCTGGGTTTTCTCACAACACACCTGGGCCCCGCAGGCAACACAGTACAGTTTGGAAAGCTATGCTTTAGAGCATATATTTAATTCTGCAGCTGAAATCAGTAAAATGTTTAACAGAGCCTGCATCATGCTTAAGAATAAATAAATTGAAATTAATATAATTTTAATTGATTACTGATTCAGTCAAAACAGCCTTCAAATAAATAGTTCAAAGTAATTGTGTTAATGTAATCTAAGATTTACCTCTGCTATAGTTATAAATTCTGGATGCAAAAAATGTGTCATGTAGTTTGCCATCATTAGGTATGCTACTGCATCTTCATCCACTTGCATGCCAAAATATTCACTGTAGTCTCCACAAAAGCCTTCACCTAATGAGATAAAATAATAAAAGTGTCAAGTGCAGAAAGTAAAAGTTATAGGCTTTGCATTTGGATTTTCAGATGAAACTATTAATAATTCGAATTGTGGTACAGTCACTGATCTACAAATTAAACTTACCAACTCCATGATGGTGATATAGCATAGATGATATACCATCAAAACGAAACCCATCAAAGGCATACCCTTCTATCCACCATCTTAGGTTGGAGAGAAGAAATCTCAGGACTTCCCAGCTGAAACATAAATATTAATGTTTATAAAAATATTAATATTAATATACATCATTAATCTATCTCCTAATATTTATATATTCACCATTTTAGTTTCTGATAGAGGAATAAGATCATAATCCTAATTTTCATTACTTGCTATATTTATAAATAAGTTTTTTTCCAATAAGCTTCAGGCAATACATGCATGACTCTCCCCCGTTTTATTATTTTAACAACCTTGTACTAAAGTTAGACCAAGAAAATTAAAATGTTCAAGGTGAACCATTTTTTTTTAATGGCTGAGCAGAGATTTGGGCATGACTATTCCTTGTCCTATCTTATGCCCATATTCTGATTATTCCTTTTACCATTTTTAGTTAAGATAATATCAAGAAAGCAGAAAGAAGTCAGATTAGTAAATATGGTTCATAGGTCAACAATCAGGTAAAATTCAAACATAATCTTAAAGATACTGAGCTATAATCAAGGGATATGCAGCCTAGTTATTCTGGATTGGATGCCTTTCAATTTGATATGATTTGGTTGAAATGTGTTATAAAAGAAAAAACATTATGGATTCCTGAATGATTGATAGTTGTATTTTTTATTTGGAAATGAATGTGGAGAACAGAGAAATGAATGGTATGAGAGCTGTAGTGTCTTAGAGCTTATGGTGTTGCAATAGCAAGGAGAGAGCCAAATTCAAGACCACTCTCAGCCACAGAAGCTCACTAGGTGACTTTGGGCCAGTCACTCTCTGTATTATTCCAACATACTTACAGCATTATTTCGGGGGATAATAAGAGGAAGGAGCACTATAAACACCGCCTTGAGCCTTTACAAAAGCTGGAATATAACCCTGGAAAATTATTATTATTATTATTATTATTATTATTATTTTATTTTATTTTAATTTTATTATTTTATTTTATTATTATTTTATTATTTTATTTTATTTTATTTTATTATTTTTTTTATTTTATTTTATTTTATTTTTCCAACTTATATCCCCGCCCATCTCCCCCCACAAAGGGGACTCTGTAATTATTATTATTATTATTATTATTATTATTATTATCTCTAGAAAAAAGAAACCATATGCTGAAAAAAATGGAATCCCTTCCAGAATGCACAGCAAAAACAGCATAGGCCAATCATATTATTAGTCCTGTTATCTGTTTGTTTTATTTCTTCCATCTGTACAACTCCACAAAACTCCTGATATATGTGGATAATATAGTTGTTTCTTCCCTTAAACATAATGGCTCTTTTTAGAAAAAAGACCTGAAAACCAAAATTGGTACATGGGTAGGCAGAAGAAAGAACAAACACATTGCATGGTTGTATGCTTGAATAAACCACTCAAACAGATTTCCCACTAGCCAGCAGTTAAAATTTCAATCTCTAGTATGATACAATAAATATGTAGAATTTTATCTCCATTGGCAGATAGTTGTTGGACCCCATATTCAAAATCTATGTGGAGAAATTTGTATGCATAATGTAATGGGTCCCTGAGATTTAGGGAATTAGGCAATAAGCAAGTGTCTTAAGATGCTACACAACAATTGTATCAGAAGAAGTCTGAACATTTTCCCAGGGGCTCCAGCAGCATTTTTATCATGAGGAACATATTTTAAAATTAACATTAGAAACACATTTAAAAATTAATATTAGAATACTGAGAAAATGGTTTTAAATGCTAGGACACTCCTTAGTTATTTTGTGTTACTAAGAACAGTTGAGATCAGGAGAATGAGCACAAATTACCCAAAAAAGAGTAAATATAGTATTCTACTAGGGATGGGTGTAGAACACAGAACCACCCTAAGAAGCTTATGCATTATGCCTATGAATCTGGAAGTGACTTGGAAACTAGAAACAAGTCACATTTTTACAGGTGAAATAATACATCCAATATCAATCCTGGTAAGTGATCCTAACTGCAAATCTTCAGCAAGAATTTGACCAAACCTGCATTTCCAATTCATGCCTATAGATTCTGTAGGTGGGATATAATCCTGCCTTCCACTGATAACTGTGAATGTATGTGTGTTAGTACAATAACTGAAACATTACCACAATATTTACACTTGTACAAAATATATGCTAGTAGATAATTTTAACATTCCAGTTATGTCTTAGCAGCCAGGTGGGTGACTTTCTCTTAGCCCTAGGAAGAAAGCAATGGCAAAACACTGCTGAAAATGTTGAAAGCTATATGGACTTGTCCATGTAGTTGCCAGTAATCAAGGCTGACCTGGAAGAAAAACAAAACAAAACAACCCCAAAGAAACAAAGCAAAACCACATATTTCGGCAAATTATTTTGCTCTATACTTCCATTTCAATAATAACCTACTTAAGAAAGAATGTATGTATTTTCTAATTTTATAATAAAGAATCTTAAAGATAAGAAAAGTGATTTAGCAGAATTCTTTTGGCCCAGATAGTGAATGTTTTAAAGAGGGATGAAGAAAAAAAGGTGTAGAACAAAACTAGTAACCGTAATATAGTTTGGCCTTCTGTACTAAGCAATAAAACTCATCTTGTTTAGTTCTCATACTATGAGCATTAACATATAGTATAGACAATGAAGCCATGAAGGCCATTAGCCAATGCTATACAGCGTACAAGTCTTTATCTGAAGTCCAACCTTTACAGCAGAGCTTTCCAAACTGTGTGTGGCGACACAAAAGTGTGTCGCCACACACAGCGTGGTGTGTCGCCACACCACCCGGAAGCGGCGGGGCGCGCGTGCACGGCGGCCGCCATGCACGCGCGCGCCGCCGCACGCCCCCTGCGTCGCCACTGTGCGCGATAGATCACATGACTGCCTTATACATCAAATGCCTATAGGAAGAGATGCCAGAAACCAATACTTATAGGATAAATAACTCCTGAAATGCTTGGAATCTAATTAGTAAATAACTAGTAGAAAGAGCTGCCCAATTTCATTGGTCAGTTTGAACATTTATAGAGAAAAAGCTTTTGGTGACTTTTTTTTTTTACTGCAGATAATCAGTCTTAAGTGGTAGGCTCCTATGATGAAAGTTTTCTTTACCCATCTATATACTACTAAAACTCTTGTGTGTGTTTGTCTGTTTGTAACCTTCAATTGGGTGAAATGGTACATCATAGGACAACAATTTTTGAACCAAGGTACCTCAAATGGGCTAATTTACAGAATGCATCCCATGGGATTGAAATTTGGCAAAGTTGTGGCTGCTTCAGTGCCACACCTTCTAACTACACTTCCCAGAAACCTGTAGATTGCATGGAGCAAGGGAAGATGGAAGGGACATATCCCTGTCCTCTTTTCCCACCTCCCTCTGGCTCCTGCACCCAATTGGCTGGCGGCAAGTCCAGATGGGTGAGTGGTAATTGGTTGCTTTGGAACTGAGGCCAAAATTTGGAATTTCTTAACGGTGGTAGGCGGCAATAGAAGGATAAGGAAGCGACTTGGATGCCTGCTGATGAGGTAGGGCTGGCTGGGGGTTGCCAGTGGTCAATGGGTGAGCCCTCTTCCGCCCTGGAGGGACGGGGCCCTTGGGGACAAGCCAGGATGGGGAGTGGAGGTGCAGTTTTCCTTGCGGTCTCCCTTTGTTCCCCCTCCCCCCAGCAAAGGGGCAGGCAGTTCTGCGGGTCAGCTGAAGAGGAGGAGGAATGATTTCTGACGCTCCCTGCCAGCTTCCCACAAAATCAGTGGGGAAGCCAGCAGGAAGCTGGAAGTCACTCCCGCCTGTGGTCATTTTGTTTCTCTGTTTAGGTAAGGAAATATCTCTGAAAGGATGACCAATGGGTCACGAGTTGCCTAGTATTTATTAAATCATTGCCAAGATGATTTATTTATTATTATTTTAAAAAAACATTTTTTGTTGTTGTTGATAAGGCATCCTTTGGTGTGCGATGTATTTTGATGCATGTTTTTATGATCTGTGTGCTCTGTATTTCCTGGTTAAAGGACTGTGATAACAGTAACAATTATAAGCAGGATAATTGAATGGATTATCACCCATTAGCAGAATTCCCTGCTTCATCAGCTACAGAACAGTTTCTTAACTACTGAGATAGTGAGAAATCTTTGATGATAAGAATTATTTTTTCAGATTGCTACAGAAGTGAGAAAACTGTGATGACTATGAGGATATACAAAATATTATCAACACAATAGACATATATTGATATACCTATTGCATGTGTTTACAACCTCAATCACTGGGCAACATGATGGTCTCTAAATTGGTCTCAACCTCGTATTCACCATTTGTACTCCCAGACCTGCAATTTTGTATTTGGCTTGTATTTGAAATCCCTCTTAGAAAATAAAGCCAATGCATGCTGGGACTTTCTTTCCCACTTCCAGCAATCCACTTAGTATTATAACTTTTTAAAAAAAATGAAGAAATAGAAGAAATCAATGACTTTCCCTTCTTTTTCTCACTACACATTTTCAGCAAACAAAGAATTGGTCTAGATGGGTTTGCTAGATTTGAGGGGGAAAAAGAGTTCTTTCATTCATGTATTTTGAGTGACCACTTAATGTGTTTTATAGCATACCAATAAAAATGTATGAAAACTACAGTTACTTTTAGTGTCCCTCACAAATATCCCAGCACATCGCTTAATTACCATACAATCTTGTGTTTCCCCCATAGTTACATTTTAAAGATTTTGCACACAGCTGTGTTTGAATGTAGATAATAAAGGAAACAGAATTCTTCAGGGAAAATTATATGTTATTTCAAAATTTTCTAACTAAAGGAGCATCTGTGATTTAAAGTCTCCTATTCTGTCATACCAATTTAAACTTAAAAGCAAGGAGAAAAAAGAATGTATCCATCAAGAATGTTTTTTTAAAAATTAAAGTTATTCTTCTGTACTGTATCTTATTTGCATATATTAGGAATCTTATGTGCAGGGTTAGGATATGGGGAAATATTTAACATGTTAATACACTACATTTCCAGAAATACTACTGTTACTGTTATTGATAATGATGATGATGATGGGATAAAAGTAAAGAAAAACATGTTTTAATTTGAGTGACCAAAATATATACTTCTATAACTTGCTAATGAGTTTTAAATGGTACTGAACCAGTGATTACTCTTTTCTTTAAAATAAAACAAAACATTATCCATCCTAATCCAAGTGAGCACAGGTAGAGGTTAACCTCAGAGATTATCACAACCTATTTTTCTTCTCTTAACTGATAAATAGGGATATATACCAAACAGCACTACAGGGAATGATAGATCCCATGTATGCAACCATTCCATGCAAATAATAAATGTAACATATGTGGTTATTATATATCATTTAACTTTTTTTTTACTTCTGTTACATAAGCAAAATTTACAAGGCAGTAGAAATATGTATCTAAACTTGTTCCAAGTATTGTTTATCTGCCAATTTTGAAACTAGTGACCATCATTATGTATGCCCCTCTGTATATGTGTATCTATACATATATGTGTGTGTGTGTCTGTATGCGCACGCACCTTCAAGTCAGATCTGATGCCTGGCAACTGCCTGAGCTAGTTCCTGTAGCTTTCTTGACAAAGATTTTCAGAAGTGGTTTGCCATTGCCTTCATCCTAGGGCTGATAGAAAGTGACTGGCCCAAAGTCACCCAATTGGCTTCATGTCTAAGTGGGACTAGAACTCACAGTCTCCCACTTTCTAGCCTGGTGCCTTAACCACTACACCAACCTTGTATATATTTACATTTAATATGGATAATAATATGAATATACACATATAATATACATTAATAATAATAATTAATATTAATAAGTGAAAGAAGAAAAACAGCAATGATTCTCCACACCCAAAGATGAAAAACACTTCCCTGCTTCTCAAAAATAAATTAAAATTAAAATAATAAAAAGTTAGAATTGGCAGTGCTTAGTGGGCAGTTGAAGCAGGGACTTATTGGTGGGGCAGAGGAAGAAGGAAAGAAAACTAGCATGGAGAAAAAGTGAAGTGGAACATTATGAAAAACAACTGGAACAGTAAAAGAAGCATTCTATATTGCATACAGTATGTTTGTTCCAGGTTGCACATGTAAAATTCTATTTGATAGGTGACTCCAATAATTTGCAGTAAATATTATCCAATGATATAGATAAGATCTGTGAAAAAAGTTATCTGCCATGAGCTCCATTGGTTTGTAAAATTACCAGAGGAATTGGCCAAGTTTCTCCATTTTGCAAAGTTAAAGAAAACAGTTTTATTTGATTCTTTAATTTGCAAAATCAGGCAAATATTAATCAGTGAACCATATTGGTTAAACTGCTTGTGCAGTTGCTTGTCCAGCTAAATTCTCTTGGATAAGTCATGCAGCAGCTTTCACCATCCAACAAGCTCCACATGTTGCTGCTCTTAAAGAGCCACAATGACACATGTTAATAATTTGATGGAAACAAATGGCCTATACGTCATGGGCGTACAAATTAACTAGATGCAGTGGCACTTGACACATTATTTATACCTACTTTGCATAGTCAAAAAGTCGGCTATCCCAAAGAACATGTGTTCCTCTAGCACCAGAATGGAAAAATGCAGAATCAGTACCATCAAAATTGTTCAGACCATCTTCAGAATTTTTTGATGCATGACTGTGCACAACGTCTAATAGGACAGTGATTCCCATTGAGTGGGCAACATCAATCAGTTCCTTCAAGTCATCTGGAGGGCCGTACCGACTAAAATGCATGAACATTTAGAATTAATTGTATACAACACTGTTTTTTAATTCACCGTGATTACTACTATCATGATTCACTAGAATTGTAACTATTATTTAATGACAGCACATTAGAGAGGCATAGAAGATATCTTATATTTAAGCTTAAGAAAATCAAGTGGCAAGGCTGAGGTGATTATAAAAAGCTACTGCCAATCGTGTGATATAATCCTAGGATATACCAACAATAGCTTAACCTATACAGAGTATTATCTCAACTATAATTTACATTTTTTTTGTTTATATGCTCGTATACTGATCTGAATCTCAGAACTGAGAAAAAGGGGGTGAAAGAACAAACGCACTAGAGGCCTTGAGCAAATCATTAGATGCTTTCTGAAGTCATAGGGGAAAAAAGTAAGTTTAATCTGTCTCATATGAATGCTGTGAAGAACATACGAGATGCAGACTGTAAGCACTTCACAAGTAAAAATACCTTAGAAATGAAAGAGTGAAATTTTAATTTGCATCACTTCTCAGTCATTTCAAAAGGAAATTATAACTTAGTTCACATTCAAACTGACTTTTAGAAGAGTTCATTTTTAGCAGCTTCAATTTCAGCAGCATATGCAGTGTATGTTGAATTATCTAGAAGTGAAATTACACTGAAAAAAAGTTGGAAGGACAAGCTGTAGCTACAAAGATAGATAGTCTGCTCTGATCTCAGATACAGTGTCTTGTGATAGAACTCTTGATCATAAATGCAGAGCAGGCAGCCAGTTAGATTTCAGATAGCTTTGAATCTATGATGATACTCAAGCAATTCACAACGTAACTGTAGCAATCAACTGCTTTCACAAAATGTGAAAGCTCATATGCTTTAAGCTTGAATATTTATTTAAAAACTCTTTAATATTTCTAAATCTAAAATAGATTTGGTTTGCAACATTATTAGAATTTCAGTTATAAATACATCTATACTAAACAATTCAGCTTTTTTTTTTCAAATTACAGTGGCTTTGTTCAATCAATCCAAAAACAAATGCAGGTTCCCCCTATTTATCTTTCATCTCTGAAAACAAAGTAGAGCAAGAGAAAAGGACTTTTGACAGAGCAGAGAAACAAACTATCACATGTCTTTGAAGATATCCATATGGATATTGAATTAAATATATAATCTATGGTTTTATTGTATATTATCTTGACATTGGTCCCAACAAAAGAGACATAACAATTTAAAAAAAAATATTCATTTATTTAAAATATTTCAGTATTTCAATATACATTTCCCCAGATTGCCTGATTCTCAATTCTGAGGTTTCATTTCTTGGGCACTGCAGTCATCCATAGAGATTTAGAAATCTGGGAGGGTAGAATATACATTCTTTCAACTGAAATGAACAATTATTGAAGTCTACGACTGTGAAAGTCAAGCCCTAAGCTTTACTATTACTATCCTTGGCTTCTTTCTTCTGAGTACAGTAATATTATTTATTTATTTATCAAGTAGTTTTATAAGAAAAGTTGAAAATTGCAGTAGCTGCATTTCTATCAAGATCTCTGATATTAATAAATCAATATTGGAGCATATTCCAATTATTTGTAATATGTAAGAGTGACAGTAATTGAAATATTGCACCATTTTGGCCTATAACTACATTGGTGGCTACAACTGCTGAAGATACGAAAGTAATCCATCATATAATATACCTCCCTGATCAAGCTAGTCAATTATGTCTCTTTCATTGGTTTAGGTCTTTCTGATAGGTTGTTCCTAACAAGAGGAAAAATAATAAAAAGGAAAATAACCAAAAATAATAAAGCGTACTACATACCTTGATGCTGCAAAAAAACTTGTGATCTGATAACCAAAACTTGCATAGTAAGCATGTTCCATCACAGCCATCAATTGAATACAGTTATATCCTGTTTTTAGAAGAAAATTGGTGATCACAGCAGTGCTTCTTTTAAAAAAACAGTGACCAATATTACAATTGATTTTAGCCAAGAGTCATCTACGTTTTTCACTACATAATTTCGAAATACATTAGCAGGCAAACTAACAAATAAAGCCCAAAGGAAGCATAACTTCTCTATCCAAACTGGAAAAGCTGACTTCTGAAGCAATCCCATAAGTGCACTGAAATATTGGCCTTTTACTAAGAAATACATAATATGCAAATATAATTGTAATTTGACTTTAGAACATAAATTATCCAAATGTGCATGTTCTGAACTTAAACTGCACTTTTGATATTTACAGTGTTAATCATAAAAGTAACTGATTATACATATATTAAACTTTGTGCTTTTCTTAATGTTTCAAACATATTCTATTTCTAATCAACATTTTTTTTCCTCCAAATTTATTTCCCTCAAGGAATCTCTTTAAAAAACAAACATTAAAGGAGCAGAATTTTGACCTGAAGTTTATTGCAGGATCAGAGCACCTAAGGAGGTGGGGCGGGGTGGGTGGGTTTGGGAGGAAACCTTTTCTATTTGTCCCTCATCCAACCCAAAATATTTTTCTATGATATTAAATGAAGAAAATCTGAAGGAAGAAGTATAATTTAATGATGAAATCACAACTATTTAAAAGAAAACTTACTAAGCCAATGAAGGCAATGTTTATAAAGGCAGATAAATGCCCCCTCTAGTAACCAAACAAGGATTATTGGCAAAGGATAACTTTCAGATCAAACTTGAAAGTCTGTGGAGGTAACCAATTTATTTTGCTTCTTTAGCATTAACTGAAGTCTTTGATTAAACTTATTTAACTTAGCATTTATTTAGTTTGATATGACTACTTATAGTCATATTTATGGTGTGGTGTCATATTTATTTATTTCCTGAAGGATGGAATCATTTTAAATTGCTATTTTAAAAGATTGTTCTGTGAAAAGAACATGTTGAATCAGTGTTACTTTCTTCTGAATATCCATGGTCATGACTAATTGTACTATTAAATTACAGACATTTTTTTTCAATCACTTATTGATGCTTCTAATAGAATCATGCCAAATTTTAAACACTTACCTTTACCTTTTTAAACAATTACAAATCAATTTTCAATATTAGTTCTGATTATTTTGTTCATATCATAGAATCACAGGATCAGAAGGAACCTAGGAAGTCTTCTGGAACAAACCTCTGCCCAGGGCACAAATCCTCATATCATTCCAGTCAAATGGTTGTCCAATCTTTTCTTGAAAACCTCCAGTGATGGAACACCCATGACTTCAGGAAGCAGGCTGTTCTATTGCTTAATAGCTCTCACAATCAGGAAATTCCTCATTTGGATCTCTCTTTGTTAAGCTTCCACTCATTGGTTCTTGTCTTATCCTCAGGTGCTCTGGAGAATAAATCCACACCATCTTTCTGAGGACATCCTTTCATATTTTGGAAGACTACTGTCATGTCCCCTTAGCATTCTTTTCTTTAAGCTAAACATACCAAGTTCCTTCAACCACTTTTTATAAGATTTAACCTCCAAGACCCATGACTTCTTTGTTGCTCTTCTCTGTACACTTTCCAGTTCCTAGCATCGTTTTGGTATTGTGGCAACCAGAACCGGACACAGTATTCAAGGTGACATCTAACTAGTGCAGCTATTATACTATCACTTCCCATGATCTTGAAAATATACCTCTACTGATGTTGCCCAAAGGTGCATTAGCTCTTTTAGCAGCTGGGCCACATTGCTGGTTCATGATTAATCTCTGGTCTCCCAAGACACCTGAATCCTTCTCACAAATAATATTGCCAAGCCTGGTACCACCTGTCTTGTACCAGTGCATCTGGTTTTTTTCCCTGCCTAACTGCAGAACCTTACATTTCCTACCACTGAACAATATTCTGTTGGATAGGGCCCAAATGTTCAAGTCTATCAAGACCCTTTTGAATCCTGAGCCTCTCTTCTCTGATTTTAGCAATCCCCCCCAGCTTTGTGTAATCAACAATTTTAAGAGTACCCTTTTTACTCCATTATCTAGGTCATTTATGAAGATGTTGAAGAGTACTGGGCCCAGAACCAAACTCTAAGGTAAGGAACTGCATACTTCCCTCTATGTGGACATAAAGGACCATGCATTGGCTATGGTTGTTCAGTCAACTGTCAATCCATCTGGTAGTCTATCCCACACTGATCCAGTTTATCAAGAAGAAGGCTGTGGTCTACTTTATCAAATGCCTTACTGAAGTCTAAGTACACTATATTCACAGCATTCCCTAGGTCCACTAATTGTCTGGCACAACCTGTTTTTAACCAATCTATGCTGGCTTCTGGTAATCACTCTGTTCATTTCTAAGTGTTTGCAAATCCACTCATTATTTTTCCTAGGATTTTCCAAGGTATTGATGTCAAGATGATTGGTCAATAGTTTCCTGGTTCCTCTTTCCCTATTTTTTAAATATTGGAACAATGTTGGCTCTTCTCCATTCTTCTGGCATTTCCCCTGTGCTTCAGGATTTCTCAAAGATTCCGCCAGTGCCTTTGAGATGACATCTGTCAGTTTCTTTAATGCCATGGGGTATAATCTATCTGGTCCAGGAGACTTGAATTCATTCAGGGCAACTAGGTGTTATCTCAACAATTCCTTACCTAATTTGATCTCCATTTCTCTTCTGATTCTCACAGTGCTGCTCTTGATAAGTCAGACTACTTTTTTATATTGTGAAAAGACAGATGCAAGGTAGGAATCAAGCAGTTCAGCTTTCTCCCTGTTGCCTGTCACCATCTTGCTATCTTCTCCAACCAGTGGACTACCTGTTTCCTTGACTTTTCTTCTGTACATACCCAAAGAACCCCTTTCTGATATTTTTGGCATGCACAATAAGCCTTAGCTCATGCTGAATCTTAGCCTTCCTGACCAGTTTCTGCTAGCAGCTGGTTCATCTGTGCTGCTAGGGATTCATGAACTACTGTTAGTTTATTTAGCCAGTAGGTGTGGATCAGGTCCAGGCCAGGTGCTGTCCAGCTCTTCATGTTCTTGACCCGCTGTTGGATGTCTGCTACTGTGATAGTGACTGTTTCCTATTCTGGGATATTTATCTGGTCTGCTCTCAGGTCCTACAGCCACTTTGCACTGGTGTCATATGTCTTCTCTTTCTCTCATGTGTTCTTCCAATACTGTTCAGTTTCTGCTGTTGGTGACTGTGCCGTTACTGTGTTGTTGTACTGCAGTTGGGAGTACACCTTGGATGGTTCTCTGGCGAACAGGGCATTTATCTTCTTCTCCTCTGCCTCTTTAGTGTATCTCCTTAGCCTGGTAGCCAGGGCTGTGAGTCTTTGTTTAGCAGTCTCTAGGGCTTCAGATGGAGTCAGGCCCTTGTATTTTTTCAGTAGCTGAGTCTTATCCTTCACTTCCACACCCTTTTGTAGTTCCACCAGCTGGCTAACTTCCTTGATCTTAGCCTCCAGCATCATTTTCCAGGGGGCGGGGTATGTACTGCTGTGCTTCTTCTTCATGTAGCCAAGCATCTCAGGGTTACAATGACTGTAGTGTATACCAGTTCATTGGTTTGAGTTATGGTGGTAGTAGGGATTGTTGTGAGGGCTCTATTGGCATCTTCTAGCATACTATCTGATGGTACTTCTCTACTGAGCCTTGGTAATTGGTCTTGATGGTTGACTGTAGCTAGTTTATCCATGATCTTATATATCAGCTGCTGTGCTCTGTAATGGACGAGGTGGCAGTGAACTTCCAGCTTCATGTGTTGGCTGCATATCCAGTTGTTCTTTTGGGTCTTCTTGAGTCCAGGATGTAATGTGTAGTTGGTCTATCTCAAGTTGTGAGAGCAGCTTCCTCTTCACTATGTTGAAGCGTTGGGTAACTAGCTGTTTCTCAGTTAGTGTGGATGTAGGTCTTCTGTCCATCCATAGTTCCCTCATATGTTTCATATATCCTCTCTGATTAGGCCTACTGTTGTAGTAGCATCCCATGAATTCCAGGTTCTCTTGTCTTGTCCATGTATGGTTTGTTCCAGTAGCCCACTTATCATCAGATTGTCCTGGTTCTCTAACATCTGGTGCAGATCTTGTTAATCCAGGTGACGTCCAAGCTGGCACAACTCTCTTAGTTCGTGTCACTCTCATATCCAAGCAAAGCAGGTGAAGCGTTAGGGAGTCTTTGCCTGAGGACCCCTACTGGTAAGGTTGGTACCAGCCAGGATTCAAACCCCAGTCTCCCATGTCAAAAGGTGGAGCTCTAACCACTATGGTATTCAGCCTCTTATACACACACACATACACATGTCTATGAAGGTTCTCAGTCATCCAGGTGGAATTGTCTGTAGCTCTTTTTCCCTTAGATGAAGATAAACTGCTGACTCTGGTCCTGTGGTGTTACTTCTCCTGTGTTGGGCCATCCTCCTGTACGTTTTATCTTTTCAGACACGCCAGCCAATGGAAGAACCTGGTCATTCCTTACACAGAGCAGAAACCATCCCCACCTCCATGGATTCCAAAAAGAATGAAAATCAGCACCTGAGAACAGCTCTGAAGGCCTGTGGATATCCAAATTGGGCCTTCACTAAATCTAAATCTACCAGACCTAAAACAGCGACAGATAGGGCTGAGACTCAGAATAAACGGAAGAACCTGGTCATTCCTTACATGGCTGGCGTGTCTGAAAAGATAAAAAGGATATTTGGCAAACACCACATACCTGTATATTTCAAACCCACCAACACACTGAGACAGAGGCTTGTACACCCCAAAGATCAAATTCCAAAACACAAGAAAAGCAATGTAGTTTATGCAATCCAGTGCAGTGAGGAGTGCTCTGAACTCTACATTGGAGAAACCAAACAACCTATGTACAGGAGGATGGCCCAACACAGGAGAAGTAACACCACAGGACCAGAGTCAGCAGTTTATCTCCATCTAAGGGAAAAAGGACACTCATTTGAGGACATTAATGTTCACATTTTAGACAGAGAAGATAGGTGGTTTGAGAGAAGGGTCAAGGAATCCATTTATGCCAACTTGGAAAATCCTTCCTTGAATAGAGGTGGGGGCCTCAGGCACAATCTTTCCCCTATCTTCCTCCCTGCTTTGTCTTCTGTGCCTAGGAAGATTAAGACCATTTCGCAAGCTCAACAGCAGCATGGTGATCTTAACGATCCTTCTTTAGATGATAAAGGGACTTAGAAATAACATCTCAAAAAAAAAAAAAATAACCATGACCTAGCCCCAGGTGTAAGGTCACACAGCAACATATTTAAGGATTCCCTTACTAACTTTGCTCAGACTGAAGAAGCTCCTTGGATAAGGAGCGAAACGTTTCCACTGAGAAAATAGAAATCCAGTTGACATGATTCAAGCTACAGACACACATACACACACACACATACATATATACAGACAAATCATTTGACAAGATGCTTCAATTGTAGGCATGGCATCTCATTAAATTATTTCCACATAAACACACACAAGCCCAGAGTTTTAGAAATGTTTGTTTGAAATGTTTCAAGTTCTCTTTAACAAGGGGGAAAAAAGCACTATTTGATCCATAATATCATGGCTACTCACAGATGCTGGAAATTACATGTACTTAGATTAATAAATTTAACTAGCAATTTATTTCTGGATGTGGCTCTTTACATAAATATATTACAAAACAGCATGCTGACTTTAGCAGCTTTTTTAAAAAAATTACATGTACTATATACTAAAATACATTGTCGTGATGCATTAAAAATCAACATAGAGACAATCCAGAGACATTTGAAATGAACTTTCTAACAAAAACATAGGGCTTATTAAAAATTTATCTCAAAAGAAGCCACAGATATTACTTACCAAGATCTTTGATTTTTGGAAGCACATTGTGTGTAAAGTTTTTATATGAAGCTATTTTCCCTTCAGGGGAAGCAATTCCCACATGAGATTCATAGATTCTTAAACTTTTGGGTTTCTTAGGGTTGGGATGTTTCCACTACATAAGATAGGGGGAAAAATTAAGAATAAAAATATGAAAGCTGTTAGTTTTATTAAAGAAGCATGGAAGTGATGTTAAAATCTAAACCAGCACATTCAAGTTTACATAAACACAAAAGTTATGGAGCAAATCATACATGTTTTGAAGTTGGAAGGGATCTTATTTCATTTTTGAGACTTATTTAGTGTGTACAAATTCATTTTTCCAAAGTTCCCATGGGACAAAATTCAAGCCAGGGACATCCACAGAGAATGGTCACTGGTTTCAAAACTGTAGTAGGCACAACTGGGCAAAATTCTGCCCTTTACACATGCTTGTGACACACATTAAAAAGGGTTGGGTCTTTGATCATCTGGTTGCATCTGTCCTTTTCAACTTAGTGACTGTCACTGCAGATGTCCCTGCCTCTATCTGCAGCCAGGCGATATTGAAAGGGCAGAACGTAAGTTAGCCTCTTAGATTCCTGATGTTTAAAAAAAAGTCAGCAATGTATCTGTGGATGCCCTATTAAAATTCCTCTGGTCAGAAAATTCATAGTACCAAACAATTTGCAAGCAAACTTCTATTTTTAATAGCCACAAGATATTAGATCTCATCATTAACTTGAAGAGAAAGAACAGCCCTACAGTATATACACAATTCTATTTTACACTGTAGAAGAATGATAATGGCATTATCTATCATTATTGTTTTTCTCATCAAGGAATGCTTCTAGGGAAATCCTAGGTTCCTAGGAAGACAGTTTGAAAACTAGGGCATATTTTAAAATTTATCAGTTCCCTTACTATTCATATTGGAAACATTATCCATTGAATGTGTTATACTGTCCTCTCCACTTCACTACATCCCAGTCCTCAGTTCTCATCTTTCTTTCCTATCAATAAATCAAAGATTAATTTACTGAGCCCATTAGGAGGAATATTGTAGAAAGAACATCCAAAATTAATAACAAATCTCTTGACTGCTAAACAAGTTGTAATTGCATGCATCTTGCATAAATCAGTATTGCTTATCATACAGGACTGAATTACTGAAATATGGGATGCTTTTGAGATGTGAAAGTTCACAGAGTTTGTAGGATTAAAGGCTGACAGCAAATCACAGAAAGGTTGTAAGTAGACTTGACAATTTTTATTTAGTTTTGAAAGGGGAAAAAATAGGTGCAGATGCTTTGTGTACTGTTATAAATTTAATTTTGTAAAGAAAGTGTTTTTCTTTTGTAGCCTATGTTATACTGCATATAAATAATGAATGAAATTCATTTAAAGTACTTTGAGAGGACTCCTGGAAATCTAGATTCTTCAGAATAACCACAGTAATTAAAACTCACTCACTTTAATGTTCCCTATAGGTTCTTCAGTTGCCCTAAGCCCTTCTACAGCATCTGTTATCCTGTTGTGGAAGAAGACTGGGAATGCAGGATTGTATTGAGATGCTATGTGCCTTCATTTATGAAGGGAAAGAAGTGACACCACCATCTCTGAGGATTCATCAGTTTTAACTTTCAAACAGGATTAGATTCCAAATAGGGCAGGAAAACACTTCTTCCACAGTTTGCTACACGCTGCATTAAACTTTTAAGCAGGTACCTTCTACCAGCTGATATACTGAAGCAAGTGAGCATTCATTAAAGCTTCCTTCAATTGAGCTTAGTTCCTGGAAATGTAATGAACAAATCCATGCAGCTTTCTTGGCAACAGTATGGAAGTAATTTGCCACTGCTTTCTTCTGGGATTTTTAAAAACTAACCTACAGCCTGAAGGTCTCCTATCTAAATATTAACTAGATCTGGTCCACCTTAATTTCTGAGCACTAATAAGGTCAACTAGTAACTACCTCTAGTTGATACACATAGAAAATATGTTTACTACATTTGCAAGTAGAAATGTATATGTGCCTTATATTAAATAATTTATATTAATAGGAAAATGCACATAGTTTGCTCTTCTAATAAGCATATTCTACATACAAATCTATAAGATTTTGCAAACTTTAAGAAAGAAGCCCACTGACATGTATAAAAATATCCAATTTTAAATGTATAAAAATTAGATTACAGTTCATTTAATAACTTACTGTATATGGGGTTGATGGCTCCCAGTATATCCAGTCATAATTCACATTGGTACTCTCACGAACTACGTATCTAGCCCAAGGAGAAATGCGATAAAGGACCTCTCCAGTTTTGGTTCTCATCACCAACTAAAAAATTAAATGTGAAGAGAAAGAATGGAAATTAACTTAGGATTGGAAGTATATATGAGATGTGGCTGCTATTATAAACATCAATCCCACATGTACAGTACTCTTTTTCTCACTACTCTAGTATTTTACAGTTGAAAATATTTATGATGCAAGTTATTCCCCACAACCAACCATGTACACACAATCAGGAACAAATAATATGGTATGAGAAACCCATAAAGTAAAGGCTGTGATGGGTTCCGCACTACTGAAAATTGTTAGAAGACAATGTAATGCTGATTTGAGCTGCAGCTATGATACCTAATTCTAGCTATAATTAGAATTTCAATGTTCAGGATAACTTATTTACTAATCCCCAGTTTAGAATACTGCTCTTGATTAGAAAATCACACAGACAGAAATCATGAAAGAAAGCTGATATTCAACCAAAATTACAATGAGAATATATGATAAACACTAATATTCTGATAAAGCTCAACTTCACTCTAAAAGTGTCTAGCAAGTTGCCCCCTTCATGTTGAAAGCTTAATAAGACAGAATTAATATTTTCTCCACAATGGGAGAGTTGTCTGAAACTTTTTTTTTCTTCAACCTCATCACAAAAGTAAAATATGCAAAATAAAATCTTGATAAGCTTGAAACTTTTGGGACAAAGTGCTTTGCATCAATGAATCAATAACTGAACTGTTGTTCTACAGTCACACAAGATACCCATATCTTCCATGAGGGGGAAAAAAGGTAAAGTATTTGAAGGAAGAACACCCTGCCAGCTGTTAAACACGGGGATAGCTCTATTATGGTTTGGGATTGTGTGACAGCCAATGGCACAAGGCATATTGTGTGGGTCGAAGGAAAAACTGATTTAACTAGATATTCAAATATCCTAGAAGTTAATGTCGCACCCTCAGTGAAGAAACAGAAGGTAAAAGGAGATTGGCAAGACAGCACTTCAAAACGTATCTCCAAACCAACTGTTAAATGAACCACTAAGTGAAAGAGGTCTAAACTTGCCATATTAAGTATTTTCTTCTTTTATATCTGAAAGCAACTATAATATTTATAATGAACTCAGAATAAAATCTAAAACTAATGATCAAACTCATGTAGGTAATATCCTTAAGCTAAGTTAAAGTGACTATTAATTTTTTTGGGAATTTTCTGTGCGTGTGATGGTTCTTCCTAATCTGTTAGGTTCCCACTTTCCCCAACGGATCCTGCCTCTGAGAACCTGACAAAATACTAAGAACTTTACGATGAGTGTTGAGAACTTAACATCAGCTTCTAACCAAGCTTGACTACACCAAAAGTAAAGTTTAATAAGCTGAAATAAACCTTTTTAACTTCCCTTTTTAAACGTAACTGGCAAGATAGAGAAATATCATATAGAAAGAGTGAGTCTGTTGTAACTGTTTTATTTTCCCCAGATTTTTATAGCTTAAATAATACACATGAGAAACAGTCCTTTATTAAAATACAATAGATAAACTGCCACTTAAGGTGTTACACAGTTAAAAATGAAAGTGTCTACAATCTGACCTTTTTCATGTTTATACAGTAATTTCACAACTGTAGTTTTAAGTCTAGTATACTGTAGCATCCTTTAAAAAGTGTATGTAAAATTTCCTTCACTTTGCACCCAGATGGCTTGCTAAATGTTGGGAACTTGAAGTTCTTCCTCCTCTCTGCATTCTTCATCTACTTCTCCTGAACAAGAACTAAAAGTACTATACGCATTCTTATTTCCAGAAAAATAGAGCCCCAAAGTGGTAGGTTACATTAACAAAATCTGTTACCCTCTCCTTTCCTTCAGAAAATTCAAGTTAAAACAGCATTTAAATATTGCTTGCTGAAAGTCTTGTTACCTTCAACTCACTTCACTGGAGATATCTTTCTCTGAACAAAAGAAAAAACGAAACTCCTCTCATCCTTGTTGATGCCATATTAATTTCAACAATCAACTGAAGACTCTAAGAGTTGGAACCTACTACAAGGAAGCAGCAGCAAGTGAATAATAAAAAGTTAGTTATTACTTGGGAGACACAGTTTTTATGTCAAAGAAGCACATTTTGTCAGTTGGAGATAATTTTTAAAGGGCAATGTCTCTCTTTAAATGTGAGGATAAGAAAGATTGGTTGGCTAGAGGCATTTCAAAACTTCTTCATTGTATATAAAACATACTAATTCCAGGCTTTATATTACCTTTAACGTAATATCTGAAGTACTAAATTATATTCCCATTTTTTTTGAATAATTAGAGTTTCAATGAATTTCAGTGGAACCTGAAATCCATGCCACACTCGTATGGTTTAGTTTAGGCTGAATAACTCATGGAATGCTGTGAAGACATTATCCTATATCTTTCCATTTTTCTTTTGTACTGGAAAGAAACAGGTCATAGAAAGAATCCAAACCTCAGCTTTTCACATCCTACTGAAATGAATTTGCTTACCCTTGATCATCATTTAGAAACCACAGTTCTTTTAACATAAACAGTGTATTTTTTTACATTTATATTTTTAATTGAAATCAATATAATTTGGAGCAAAGCTGAACTAGTAATCTAAATAAAAATAGTGCAGGAGATACATTTGTTTGTTACCATCTCACTGAAAAAAGAAAGCAAAATCAAACTGCCACCTTGGCCGTTGATGGACTGAAGAATAATCCCAACCATTATCAAGTATTACATACTATAGAGTCTCTATCTAAGTAAAGTTTAAGGAATCCTGGGGTGAAGTATCAGAAAGAACTCTGCTTGATATTTCTAGATACGTATTCCAGTTCAAATCCAATTTCTATATGTAACATTTGGACTGCACTTTCACAATACCTCAATACTAGCTGTCTCAGCTGCCACTGAAAGTATACAGTACATTAGAGATAATATTACAGATAATATTCAGTGTTATTCCTTGCCTGTAAGTTTGGAGATAAACAAGATGTTACCTATTTAGCCTTTACGCTGCTTCAGAAAGCAAGGCAGGATGCCCACTTTTGCTGATATATTCATATAGAAATGCATTATTTTAAGTCATTTTACTGACCTAAATCAATATATACACATACAATTTATGTTTATTAGGTTAATATAGAGTTCAGGCATTCATTTTAATAGGTTGCCAAGAATAATTATGTAACTGAAGTGGTAAGGAAAATAAGAGTCAATTATTAATCCCTTAATTCCATTTTTATTGTTCCCTTTATAAGCAGGCAAATAATATTGTACAATACAGTAGCTTTCCTGAAAGCATTTGCTTATAGAACAATTATAATCTCTGTTTAAGAGTTACTACACTGAAACTTCAGGGGAACTGGTGAGTAGACCGGTCCCTTGGAACCTCTTTGGATAAAGAGAAGTCAGGAGATTGTCCATTTGTGTTCCAGACAGCTGCTCCTCACAAGGAGACTGCAGGACAGTGGTTTTCTGCAGGTGTGAGCACTGGGAGACAATGGAATCAGCCACCTTGCTCGCAACCGCGGTGGAGCCTTTTAAAGGACACTAAGTTTGCAAACCTCACTTTCTAATCACTTTAGGAAATTGCCTATTAACCATCTTAAAGCTATTAGAGACCTTCGGAATGAAAAATTTGAAAAGTCTTCATCAGGTGAGTTTATCTTCAACTCTGAACAAAAAAAAAATTAATTATAAGCTTAATTTTTTTTCTTTTCCTTTTTTTTCTTTCCCCCCACCTTTTTGAATGTAAGTATGTATTATATGTTGTATTTCTATGTATATGTATATGTCTTTATGTGTATGTATATAATATTTTAAATAATAAAACCATTACTTAAAAAAAAAGAATTTAAAGAATTTGAAGTAAACAGCAAAAAGATAAATAAGATTTTGATCTAAGAAAGCTATAAATGGATTAAAGGTCCAGATAAATTTGGAATATTGACTATAAGATTTTTACTATAAGATTTTGGAATTAACTTTAAAAAATAAACAGCTTCTCCTGGGAAGCTCCTGGATTTATTTTGGCTACCCTGGCTATTGTAAGCCATAAAAAAAGATAAGTGATGATTTTAGAAACTCGACACTAGAGGGGACTAAAGATTCTAAGTAGAAGGGAAAAAAATACAAGCTCGCTTTTGGTGTCGGTTAGTACTTGGACTTACGAAATGATACAAAACGTCATAACACTGGAAATATTAAAGGAGATCTTTGAAGAATGGAATCAGAAAATAGTAACTACAGTATCAACACTGTCAGTAACGATGTCTGCTTCTATGGATAGACTATGCCTAAAAGATGTTAATGAAGGAATGACAGATATGGAACAAATTTTATCTGACAAACAGAGAAAGTACTGAAAGTAGAACTACAAATGACAGGCCAAGAAAATAATTTGGAAAAGGACGCTTTATTGGATATACAAAAGCAGCTGGCTGAAGTTTTAAAAATTTAAAGGGAAATACAAATAATAAACCAAGAGAATGACCTGTTTCTTATGTTTTCTTATAATAATAAAAAATGTCTTTCAATAAGAAAATGTTTTCTTATTGGATCTACAAAAGAGGCTTGTTAAAGCCTTGAAGATATCTGTGCAATGGGATAAAGAAGAACTGAAGAGAAATCAAATCCTATGACAATGTTTGATTGAATTAAAGATTAAGACTGTTAGAAGTAAAAGGAAGGAATATAAATTTTGTTTATTTGATCAAGGTTAAAATAAGACTATTTTTTTCCAAAGTTCTAGCAACCCTTTATGGACCTTTTGCTGATACCAGGATTGAAAAGTTGATGTTTTGTGGATTTGCTTATGGATAAAGGATGGGACATGGGAAGAAGAGATATCTGTTTGTAACCTTATACAGGTGAAGAGTTATTAAATTTGTTTATACTTGTTGTGATGAAGGATGGAAGTAACTTCTTTATATATTTCTTTTCTTTTTCATTATTATATTCCTTCATTTCTTTTTCTTCTTTCTTTCCTTTTTTTCCTGCACTTTTTCTTTTTTTCCATTCTCTGTCTAAATTTAGTTATTAATTTTTACTATTGTAGCTAAAATTCTTAATAAAAATATACAGTATATTAAGTAAAAAAAAATAGTTACTACACTGAGATACCCTGGATACCCTGGAGAAGATGCTGATGCTAGGGAAAGTGGAAGGCAAAAGGAAGAAGGGCCGACCAAGGGCAAGATGGATGGATGATATTCTGGAGGTGACGGACTCGACCGTGGGGGAGCTGAGGGTGGCGACGGCCAACAGGAATTAATCTTACTCATGTATTACGGTAAGGTAAACGTTTTCCCCTGCACAATTGTGTTCGACTCTAGGGGGTGGTGCTCATCTCCGTTTCTTAGCCGAAGAGCCAGCGCTGTCCGAAGATGCTTCCGTGGTCATGTGGCCAGCATGATGCGTGCAGAACGCTGTTACCTTCCCACCAAAGTGATACATATTTATCTACTTGCATTTGCATGCTTTCGAATTGCTAGGTTGGCAAGAGCTGGGGCGAGTGCGGGAGCTCACTCTGTCACGTAGCACTCGGGTCTTGAACAGCCAACCTTCCAATCGACAAGCCTGGCGTCTTAACCAAAATGTAAATTTGTTTCCTTATTCCCCATCATTTGTGAATTCTGAATGCAGGATGTAACTATTTTTTTCCAGTTAGTGAGTCATAAATAACTATTTCCTAAATAGCAGAATGAATAGTCCACTTTCCTGTATGTGTGCAATATCCTTCACTTATGCTTTGGACTAGTGCCTGGATGCATGCATGTGTCCAAAATCCAGATTGTCTGCACATGGTGTTATAACTTGTAACTGCAATAGCCACTAACTTGCTTATTTATTGTACTCATAAAAGAAGTCAGAGAATGAAAAAAAGTATTGAATGTATTCTTCATGATAGTCACTTTGCTCTCTAACTAGACTCATACTGAACAGAAATAATATAAAATATTGATTATGTTTCTCAGCAGAAAAAGAACTTAGCAGGTCTGGTAAAAAGGTGTGTCTGCCCATAGCCTTGTGATTCAAGTTCTTTATATGGAGCCAAATGTTTCATGTGCTTCCTGAATACTCAGCACACTTTGCACTACCAATTCATAAAATCTAGTGTCTCACTGAAATATCAGCTTAATGGAATATTATAAATTGCAGAGATAGAGATAATAGCTTCTTATATACTGTCCTTGTAAATAGCCAGCCTCTGGAATTTGCATATTTATATTAAAGCTGCTCCACTCAAACAGTGTTTATCATGATGATAGTCTCTGATGTCTAGTTGTATTTTACTCATTTGCTTAAAAGTCACATTTCCCAACACTTGCTTGCAAATAGCTTCATACTAATAATGGTTCAAAAGCAGGTAGTTAATTAAGGCACAGCATACAAATATATAAAATAATTAGTGGTAGAGTTTTTTTAAAAAAAATCCTTTCCCCTTTTTTATATTATTAGTTATAATATGGCTATGCTTGTCCTACTTGTGGGAATTTATATTGTTTCCTTGTTTGTAACTGGTAGCTTAAGCTGTTACTGCTCAGTGTTACCAGTTTCTTTTTTTAACTTCAGCTGACTTGTTTAATCACCCACTTTTAAGTGTAAAATAAGAGGCTGGAAGTGGATAACGAGATTAGCATACTCAGGGAGTAGGATGTTGAAGGAGGAAATTCTATGGTAGCCAAAAATCAGAAGGTGTCTAGTAGCACCTTTTCTGACTAACATATTTTATTAAAGGCATAAGCTTTTGTGAGCTGCACCTCACTTCATCAGTTGACTATGGGCTGTCTTGGTTTATCCCAGTATCTTTCTTTGTTGTTGTTCAGTCGTTTAGTCGTGTCCGACTCTTCGTGACCTCATGGACCATAGCACGCCAGGCCTTCCTGTCCTCCACTGTCTCCCGGAGTTTACTCAAATTCATGTTCGTTACATCAGTGATGCTATCTAACCATCTCATCCTCTGCCGTCCCCTTCTCCTTTTGCCTTCAGTCTTTCCCAGCATCAGGGTCTTTTCCAGTGAGTCCTCTCTTCGCATTAGGTGGCCAAAGTATTTGAGCTTCAGCTTCAGTATCTGTCCTTCCAATGACCAGTCAGGGTTAATTTCCTTTAGGATCGACTGATTTGACCTCCTTGCAGTCCAAGGGACTCTTAAGAGTCTTCTCCAGCACCACAGCTCGAAAGCATCAATTCTTTGGCGCTCAGCCTTCCTTATGGTCCAACTCTCACAGCCATACATTACTACTGGAAAAATCATAGCTTTAACTATACGGACCTTTGTCGGCAAGGTGATGTCTCTGCTTTTTAATATGCTGTCTAGGTTTGCCATAGCTTTCCTCCCAAGGAGCAAGCGTCTTTTAATTTCATGGCTGCAGTCACCGTCTGCGGTGATCTTGGAGCCCAAGAAAATAAAATCTGTCACTGCTTCCATTTCTTCCCCTTCTATTTGCCAGGAAGTGATGGGACCAGATGCCATGATCTGAGTTTTTTTAATGTTGAGTTTCAAGCCAGCTTTTGCACTGGCTTGAAGTATCTTTCTACTTAATGTAATTTGCAAACAGATAGTCATTCCATTCCCCTGTTTCTAAGATTATGATGCTCCTCAATTATTGTATTATATATGTTAATTATTTATTTATTTATTTATTTTTAATTTCCATTACTGCCCCATCTCTCCTGAAGGGGACTCTGGGCGTAATATATGTTACAGATGTTCAGGGAAAAAACTGATATGCATGTGAGTATTTAAAAAGTATCCATCCCAGAGAAAATATAGATCTCAAAAATGGTGACTCACATATGTCTCAAAGAAATGGTTTAAAAATTATTGAGGGACAATACAGTGATAATGAGAAAATGGTATTCAAAGGGGAAATAGTCTTTAAAACAATAAACAGTACTGATAGAGTATCTGTGAAATCATGAAAAATATTCCTGATCAATCAATGGAGAAAGTAACAGCCAATACAAAATGCCAATAAAGGTGAATGTAGCAGTCATTGAGGAAATGACATTCAGTGGGGAATAGCATTAATTTAAAACAGTAATCAGTCTTGAAGGAGTAGTGTGAAGAGAGTGCAGTGGTTCTACATATCCTCTCAGCAATGTACAGCATCATCAACCATGGTACTCCTCTAGATCAGGGGTCCCCAACCCCTGGGCCACAGACCGGTACCAGTCTGTGGCCTGTTAAGAACCGGGCTGCACAGCCCAACCATTGAGCTCCGCCCATGGCCCGCATGGCCCGCCCATCAAGCCCTACCCAAGGCCCGCATGGCTCACCCATCGAGCCCCGCCCATGGCCCACGTGGCAAAACCAGTCCCTGGTGCCAAAAAGGTTGGGGACCGCTGCTCTAGATTACTTGCAAGAGTTGGGAGACAGGGGCACAGTACTATAGTGGTTAAATTCCTTCCTGAAAAAGTGGGTCCAGTAGATACTGGTAAAGAGTAAAAGACAAGTCCCTGGCCATTACTCTTTTCCCTATATTATATGTTTCTTTCCCTATTTGTGCCAAACCACTGAAATAAGTCATTGATCAGTTCAGAGTGATGTATCATCATTATATTATATTTATTTTAACTGTTATATTTTGTAAACTGCCCAGAGTCCCCTTTGGGGGAGACGGGGCGGTAATAGAAATTGAAAAATAAATAAATAAATAAATAAATAAATAAATAATGATGAGACCGAGTTAAAGAAGTCTTCTATGGCTTGGATCCTGTCTTCCAAGTGGAGTATTCTTGTCCTGTGCATGTGATACAAGAAGGTACACTGCCAATTCCTCTGCCTTACAAAACCGAATGTGTTATGTTAAGAGAGTCAGTGTTTGGAAGCAGTCTGTTCAATAGCTGCCCCAGCTTTAACGAACTGCATGGCCCCTGAGATCAGGATGGTGCTTTGTTAACCTTTGATAGTTAACAGAAGATGCTAGTTCTATTCCATCAAGCATTGGATGACAGGTCTCTTTTGTCATACTTTGGGGGCATAGAGTGTTATATAATTGGGCTGCTGCTAATTTTTGCCTAGAGTTTAGAGATTTAAAAAGCTATGATTATGTTTTATCAATTAATATTATGTATTAATTGAGTTTTTGATTGGGGCAGGAAATAAATTTCATGAATAAATGCTTGCTCCATTGTAATTGATATTTAAGATATGTCTCCTTGCGTTCAGAAGCCACTAAAGGTAGTAACCGCTGATCGATTGATTTATGTAAATTTCCTTTTGAATCAGAAATGAACGCTATTACCACAATTGATAGCTGTAAATTCTACAGTTTAACTATGAGAGGTACAAAGAAATATTTATTTTTTCTCTCCTAAATTGCCTTACATTTACTTTAATTGGATTTAAAAAAAAATCTTTGGTCTACTCTCACTTTTTCATGCTATGCATGATTTTTATACACATCTATGTTTCTCTATGCTCACCTTCACAGCAAGTTAAAACGTTAGCTGCACAAGTTTTACTTTTAAACAATATCCTAATATTTGTGTGTGTGTGTTTGTATGTTGCATTTTTAACAAGTCTCCATTAGGTAAGACGACCAGAACTATTCATACTGCTCCAAGTGCAGTCTTACAATGGATTTCTATAAATTTACACTATAGTCACAGCTTTATTTTCAATTCCCAATGATTCCAAGCATCAAATTTGCTTGTTTATGGCAGCTGCACAGTTGGTTGACATTTTCATTGAGCTATCCATCATGACTCCAAAATCTCTTTCCAGCTCAGATCCCACTGATATATATGTAAAGTTTGGAGTTTTAGAGCCAATGAGCTTCACTTTGCAATTGTAATATTGTAATATTGGCATTTGTAAGGCTTATTCGCCTATTTTTAAGACTGGATTAGAACTGTGGAGTATTAGAACTCTTCACAAAACTTTTCCAATTTTATTATCTTGAATAGTTTGATATCATCAGCCTACTTGGCCACTGTTCACCCCTAAGAACAAGTCATTTATAAACATGAAAAAACCCTGATTCCTGCAATAGTCTTTTTGCAAGACTATACTTTGCATATTTCTTCAATTTTTTTAAATGTCTATTTATTAATGTTTACCATTCTTCCATTCATAAGTTTACAATTCATAAGGTTATGAACTTATTATTGTAAACCTAAGACAATATCCAGTTTGCACTCCTTTTTCTGTATATGAAAGCAATTTACTCCTAACCCTAACTCCTTAATTTACAGAAAAATAAAAAAACCAAAACAATAGAAGAAAACAAATAACAGAAAAATAAAAGGATCAGGGGTGCATTGAGAGGAACTCAGACATTAAACAGTTTTAAGAACATGGAATGATATAGACCAGACTTTCTTTTAATAAAAAAGTAGTTCAGAAGCAGAGGGTGAACCTTTATCATCAATCCAGTTCTGCAAATCCAGAGCAAAAAAAAATATTTTTTGTTGCTGTTGTTTTACACCATGCTCAGTAAATCCATACTTTTCCATGAAAATGATATATTCCAAATTGTTGGTATAAAATTCAAAATCATACTCATGCATTTAAACAATATTAGTCTTCCCAAAATCATACTAACAAATGTCTAATCCAGTGTTATTCAACCTTGGCAAATTGAACTCTCAGAATTCCCCAGCCAGCCATTCTGCAATTTATGATGATCCAAATCCTCTAGAAATAACTCAGATGATTTTTAAAAAACTGTTTATCAATGTCCTGATCTAAAGTATTAATATCTCTATGACCCCCCACTCTCCAAATCTGCAATTTTCAAAGTGAGATTATTCCAAAGTGACTAATAGTCAAAATTATACTTCTATTTTCATGTGTTTTCTATTTCAAAAATCCATGGATATATAAACTTCCTGTCTGATTCTGAAAGAAAGTTAGAAGGGAAGCAGATTCACAAATAGAAGCATTATCTTGAGTACTATGTTTAATTTCATGATGACATACCATCTGAACACAATTGATTTATCAGATGTGTTTGATTCATTAGCTAGACTCTTTTTTTAAAAAGTGATTTAAATATTGCTGTTTATATAAAAAATAATTTCTTTGAATAACTACACACTTTGTGGGAAACTCCTTCTTGACTGAAAATAGATGGTTAAATAAGTTTATTCCAGTAATACAAGGATTTTACTAGGTGGCTTTTGAAAACAAGGTACACAATCATACATTTGAAGCTGCATGTGGGAACTTCTTCTCTTGTATAAACTCCACATGCTTAATGAAGTCCTATTCTGAACACTAGTAATTTTAAAAGCTGGATAATTGCATTGATGGTACCAATCCTTTTGAAATCACAATAAACATTTGCATAGCTCCTTTATTGCTAATATTCAGTATATATTTCCTAAGACTGAGAGTTTTTAAATGGTATAATATGTTAATTATTTTGTTGGTGCTGGTTGATTAATATGTTTAAATATTACTGGAAAAAAGAGAGCAGTACCAGTCAGTCCATGTTTAGATGGATGGACAGACAGACAAAAAGAGAGGGCTTGTATCAAGTAACAAAGCCTTGTCTCTGAAAGAGGTCATGCCTTGATTTTCCAAAAGAGGGAGATGTAACTCTATTCATAAAAATAAATTGAAGCTTTCCATTTCAAAAAATCCTATAAAATATATTCTAGTGAATTACTAAAAACCAGTAACTTCTCTCATTTTACTTTTGCATTAAATGTCACGTTATGTATCATTACTGGTCTATTCATTAAAAACATAAATCCAATCCTATAGTTTCATCTAGGCCATGTTAACCAAAATGAAAACTCTAATCACAACTATAAAAAGCACATATGATTCATAGGACTAATCTAACAGTGATGTATCAATCATCATGGCAATAATTACTAGTGACACAAATTTCAGTTTCCAATATCTTTTAAAGCCAAAGGGTAGGTAACAAGCTGGCCACCACTATAATCCTTCAAAAATTCCAGAACTAACTATCCTCCCTCTTTCCTATGCCTGCATTCAGAGACTGACAAACCATGAAAAAGGTTAGTTCTATTTTTGCTCAATAAGCCTGAAAACAGAAATGGACAAATTCCATGTTTATGAATAGGAACATTCCCTGTCACATTTCTGCTGTTTAGGGGATAATGAGTTAGGGCTTACAGTATTTGGTTAAATCTTGCACTGTTTAAAATGAGGTAAAAGCATTACATTTTGCTTCCAATGTGACTAGTACACTCTTAGAATCATACAATGTAGGAGCTGGAAGAGACCTTTGAAGATAATTTCTCCAACTCTTTGCCTAGTGCACAGCTTTCCAAACTATGTGTAGCGACACTTTAGTGTGTCGCAACACACAGTTTGGTGTGTCGCCACACAACCCAGAAGCGGCGGCGGGGGCGTGCACGGAGGCGAGGGCAGCGGTGCGCCATCAGCGCTTCCGCGTTTTAGCGGAGGCCGCCGCCGCTGCCGTGCACGCCACCACCACCGCGCGCCCCCCCCACGTCGCCACCGTGAATGCCCCTGCCCCCCGCGCCCCCCATGCCGCTGCCGCCATTGGTTGTCGCCAACGGCGGCAGATTGGAAAGCACTGGCCTAGTGCATGAAACCACCACTAGTGGTTCCCCAACAGATAACCATCCAGTCTCTGCTTAAATTCCTTTGGTGAAGGACAGACTCCACCCCCAAGTCTGTTCCACTGTTGAGTAGTCCTGTTAAGTAACTGTTAAGAAATTTTGTAAGAAATACAATTACAGTAAATCTATATTCTTGTAATTTAAAGTCATTGCTAATATCCTGCCTTCTGGAACAACTCTAAACAGTTCTGTCCATCATCTATATGATGGTCTTTCAAATACTTGAACACAAACTATCATATCTCCCAGTAGTTTTCTGTTTTCCATGTTAAAGATACATAACAATTCCAACTGTTCCACAGAAGTGTTTCAATCTAGGCCCTTCACTCCCCTTTAGACATACTGCTATACTGGATGCAATATTTTGTGAATGGTCTGACAAATATATATTAGAAACCATGATTTCTCTTTATCTTGACACTATACTTCTGATGATGCAACCAAATATTGCATTTTTTGGACCACCTCATGACACTGTTGGTTCATGTTCAGCTTGTGTTCTATCTAGACACCCCGATTTTTTTCACATATACTGCTGATTACTATAAAAAGGTAAAGGGTCCCCCCGCACATTTGTGCAGTCGTGTCCGACTCTAGGGGCCGGTGCTCATCTCCGTTTGTTAGCCAAAGAGCCAGCGTTGTCCGAAGACGCTTCCGCGGTCATGTGGCCGGCATGACGCACACAGAACGCTGTTACCTACCCACCAAAGTGGTACCTATTCATCTACATGTGTGTGTGTGAACAGTGATATTTATTTGTTGGGTATTACTGTAGCTTGAATCATGTCAACTGGATTTCTATTTTCTCAGTGGAAACGTTTCGCTCCTTATCCAAGAAGCTTCTTCAGTCTGAGCAAAGTTAGTAAGGGAATCCTTAAATATTTAATAATAAAAATATTTAAGGATTGCCTTACTAACTTTGCTCAGACTGAAGAAGCTTCTTGGATAAGGAGCGAAATGTTTCCACTGAGAAAATAGAAATCCAGTTGACATGATTCAAGCTACAGACAATTCCACCTGGATGACTGAGAACCTTCATCGACATATAGGGTATTACTGTTCAAATGGCTTGGTATCTAACCGCAGCCCACATTTACTCCTCTACTAGAAACATTTGGGAAATAAATGCTTTGTAGTACACTATGTTTACTACATTTGTGTTCTCAATTAAACTCTCCACTCAAGTAGAAAAAGAGATCAGGTTGGTATGGCAAGATTTATTCTTTATAAACTTGCTGGCTTCTGCCAAATAATGCATTATTTGTGGAGTTCTTGGTGCTCTCTGAGCTTGGTTGTTTGCTTGCAGACGTTTCATTACCCAACTAGGTAACATCATCACTGTACTGATGATGTTACCTTGTTGGGTAATGAAACGTCTGCAAGCAAACAACCAAGGTCAGAGAGCACCAAAAACTCCACACTTCAACCCTGAGGTACAGATATTCTCTTCTATTGGAATACATTATTTTCTAAATACTTACAAACTGACTCTTACTTTACAATTTCTTAAAAATCACAGAAAAGGACTCCAAGGTGACATCAACATGCTCTTTGCCTTGGGTGTAATTGTCTGGTCCTGAATAATTCACTGACGATAGCCAGATGCTTCATAAACATTTCTTTATTTGTGTTGGATTGACATTTCCTCCTTTGTCAATTGTTCCGTTTATATCATTTAAACAAAACTCTCCTTTGGGATCAAGACCATGGGATCCCACCTATTACTTTTCTAAGCTTCTTGAAACTGGCTCCTGAAATCTAGTGCTCATATGGTCTTGCTTCAATTATTTTTTCTGTACTATTTTTAATTCTAAGATAACGTAGTGACCTCCTTCCAACATTCCCATTGCATTTACTTCTCCAATCAGTGTTTTCCTGTTGATTAGGGTAAGGAAAGCTGATCCCATTTTGTGTCTTCTGAAAAATTATGTCCAAGTAGTTAAAGCATCTTAGTATTCTATGTCTCTCCTTCTCAAAAGTTCTACAAACAGGTCCAGAAAGAAATTCTTCTGCTTGACTTGGTGGTCCATATCCTCATTATCATTATTATATCCTCATTATAATATCTATATCTATAATATCTATGCCAGAGCTTACCAAAATGTGTGTCGCGACACAAAAGTGTGTCGCCACACACAGCGTGGTGTGTCGCCACACCACCCGGAAGTGGCGGCGCGCACGTGCACGGCGGCCGCCATGCACACGTGCGCCGCCGCACGCCCCCCCGTGCCGCCGCATGCCCCTCCCGCGCCGCCACCGTGTGCACGCGCCGCCGCACGCCCCCCCGCGCCGCCGCCGTGCGCACACGTGTCGCCGCCGCCGCCTGGTGTGTCGCCAGCGGCGGCACTTTGGAAAGCCCTGATCTATGCTGTGTTCCCTCCCTTGTATTCTTACCTATATGGTCTTGGCTGGACCTTCATGCTCAGATTCTTAAACCTCTATATACATATATGCATTTCCTTCATATGTATGCCACTCTACCTTCCCTTTTGTCTCACCTGTTTTGTTTGAAATCAAGACAATCCTGGGCCAGTTCCCTCCAGTATTCCTTTTTCTCTCCTTTTGACTGTATGTTTCTTTTGGCATCAAGATAATTAAGGAAACAGACCACAACTTTTTCCACATATTATTGGTCTGTTTTTGGTCATTATTCAGAATCTGTGTGTCTAATTTTGATTGGGTCCATGAGAATGCAAATTCACTAATCTCCCACCCACTAGAAGCCTGAGACAGTTACTGCTGTTTCTGGGCCCCTTTGTGAATTGAAGGGAGAGCATTCCAGTTGGGTTGAGATTGGTGTGGTATCATTTGTTATGAAGTGTCTTGTGGACCTTCTATGTCCCTTGATGTCTGAGAGACTGCTCGAGGTGCAGAATGGTGAAAGGAATGAATGGTATAGGCTGATGTCCTATCATTCTTCTATTTGTATTTTTGGATTGTTAGGGATAGAGCTTTCTTTTTGTCCTTATGTATCTATCAAATGTTTCTCCAAATAGTTTTCCTCCAAACAGGCCTAATATGAGAACAAATTTAGACTTCAAGGCCACATTCCATTTATTCAACCAGAATTGTCTTTTAGGGGTGACATTAACCATGATGCCTATAACCCAAACATAAATACTATTAGGTTAGCATCTGCCATGAAAGCAGTAGCCTTGGAAAATTTATTCATGCCCTGAATAAATTGGCTACAAATTTAGCCTACTGATAAGTTGATAGATAAGTTGATTATCTACTTGATAAGTAAATGATAGAAAGGAAAGGAGGGAAGAAGGACGAGGAAAAGAAATAAAGTTCTATTTACAAACTGTATCTATTCTAGTTTGACCTGCCAATATAGATGAACAGTAGAGTTTGCAAAAATGCATGCTCTCTGGAGAAAGTTAGAGTGGTAGCAGGGAAAAGGATAATACCTCCCAAAGTAAATAACATTAGAGGTCTCTAGAGCAAGTGGAATTGAAATATTAATGACAGGATGCTTGTTATAATGGAACATTTTGAAAGTTGTGACTAGGTGTTTCAAATTCAAATTCCAGTTCCAGCTCTTCCTCATTATCTTTCCCAGGAAGCTACAGAAACACATCACGACAACTTTGTAATACAAATTTTGTCAATATTATTTCTATAAATAAATGATTATACATTCAAAGTTGAAATGTCTAGAAAATTGGCAAATTATGTTGTTCAGCTTAAGTATCTCACATAGATGCAAAGGGAAAAGTTAAGGATAAGAATTAATAGTCTGCAGATTAGATCCAGGCTACAGCTTGGATTCAGCCCATATCATTGTAGTCTCTTCCCATTTATGTACTAGATCAGGGGTGGGCAACGTCCAGCCCACGGGCCGCATAAGGCCCGCGAAAGCAATTGGTCTGGCCCGCAGCAACAGGCACGGCAGGGGCATGGCAGCAGCGGGCATGGTGGGCGTCGCGGTGGGTACGGCAGCAGCAGGTGCAGCGGCGGATGTGGCGGGGGCAGGTGTGGCGGTGGTTGTGGTGGGCATGGCAGCAGGCGCGGTGGCCCCCCAGTGCACACAATTGGCTCCCACCCGCAAACCCCGCCCCCTTCTGCACGATTGGCTCCCTCCCTCAAACCCCGCCCCCCAGCCCTCGAGTGATGTTATAAATATCAAAATGGCCCTTGGCATAAAAAAGGTTCCCCACCCCTGTACTAGATAAAGATTTCTTTATCTCAGGGCATACTATACATGCAACTTATTCTATAACCAACAAAAGTCATTGTGATATTGTGACTATGGTTGTGGACTAGGCACACAAAATTTAAGTCCATCCTCAAACATATAACCTGAGTGATTTGGGACCAGCAATTTTCTCTTAGCCCAACAAACTTCACAGCTTATTTACTATGGGATAAAATGAAAGAAAATTCTCATATAAACCTCTTGAGCTTCTGAAGAAAGCTCAAAGTCACTGGATGAAGCTGAAGCTAACAATTAAATGAAATAAATATGTAAGTATATGAAAATGTAAGAAAACATATTTTTCTATAGGGTTGTATTCAAGTTAGAAAATGAAGTTTCCATTTATTAAGAACAGTACTCCTTCTATAAATGAAGCTCTATACTGTATGTTAAATTAATTAGGAACACAGTTAACTATTTTAACTTGGCTACAAAATGCATAATTCCTAATGTATTTATAAGTTCTGGCCATAATCATTTTTCACCAAGTTCTATGTCTTATCCATATATGACTTTTTTTTCAAAATGTTTTTTTTGATACTTTTGTTTTGCTTACTTTGTTACCTCATCTTCTTTATTACCTGATCCTTATCATATTTTTAACAAGTAATTTTGTATAACCTCCTGTCATTAAAGATGTAAACATGCAGCAACACAGATGGAGGATTCTGTGGTGTGTATATATTCTCCATAAATTATGCTTATATATTCTTCATCATTCCTATTTTTTAATTATTTTGGTTATACCCATTTCTATCCTATTTTTAATATTACAATTTCATATAAAAGGCATGACAGCTTTCTTTAAAAAATGGAATTAAAAGAGTGCCCTTCCTCATGAAGATACCTGTTACAAAAGTTTAGCAAGTTATAATAATATAAAACTTTTTTTTTATCCATTCAATCATTTCTGATTCTCGGAGACTGCCTGAACAAGTCCCTGCAGTTTTCTTGTTAAGGTTTTTTAGAAGTGGTTTGACATTGTCTCCTTCCTAGGGCTGAGAGAAAGTGACACAGCGATGGATAAGGAGTTTGAGGCATTAGTGAATCAAAAGGTGTTTGAAGTCACTGATTTGCCCCCATCCCAGAAAGCTGTTGGTTCCAGATGGGTTTTCAGAAAGAAGCTTCTTCCTGATAATACAGTGCAGTACAAAGCCAGGCTTGTTGCTCAGGGGTTTTCACAAGAGAGGTTTTTGAACTATGATCTCACATATGCACCCACAGCTAGACCAGAGTCTTTACGTATGGTACTTTCTCTGGCTGCACAGCGTCGACTCGTTGTCCATTACTTTGATGTTGACACAGCATATCTGAATGCAGAGCTCCCTGAAACAGTGTATATGAAGCAGGCTCCTGGCTATGCTTGTAGTAATTCTCAGAAGGTGTACAGGCTGCGCAAGGCGCTGCACGGATTAAAACAAGCCGGACGTTGTTGGCATCAATGTTTAGATAAGGCTTTAATGAAGTTGAACTTTAAAAAGTCAATTGCTGATCCTTGTGTGTATGTAAGAGGTTCTGGAAGTGATTACACGGTGTTGCTAACGTATGTTGACGATTTTTGCCTAGCAACTGGTTCTTTGCACCTTGTACGAGAGTTTGCAATACAATTAAGACAGTACTTTCAATTGAAAGACCTAGGTGAGCTGAAATACTATCTAGTTGTTGAAGTCACTAGAGCTCAGAGTGGTGAATTCTATCTGAGTCAGAAAAGAAAAATTGATCAATTGTTGAGTCAACTTGAAATGTCAAATGCAAAACCTACCAAAACACCAATGACTCTTGATTTCCTAAAGGGTGATGCATGTGAGGAAATTTGTCCTCAGCTTGAATTATATCACTCTGCTGTAGGAAGCTTGCTACACTTAACACAGTGGACACGTCCTGACTTGGCTTACTCAGTTGGAGTGCTCAGTCGTAAGGTTGCCAAACCATCCATGCGAGATTGGCAAGGGTTAAAAAGGGTCCTGCGTTACCTTAAAGGCACAGCTGATTTTTGTCTTAAAGTATCAGCTACTAAAGCCGAAATGCCTGTGATTTATGTTGACAGCTCTTTTGCAGAAGAGGGAGACAGAAAGTCTGTGAGTGGCTTTGTTTGTTTGATTGTTTGCAAATACACCCATCGCCTGGAGGGCAAGAAAACAAAGTTCAATTGCCGTTTCTACGTGTGAGGCCGAATTTGCGGCCCTCAGTGAGGCAATAAATGATTTACACTGGTGTAAACAACTGTTTATAGATCTTTCCGTAGATATAACCTCACCAATGACAGTGTATGAAGACTCCCAGGCCTGTATTTCACTTGCTATTTCTGAAAAAGTCAGAGGCCGTACCAAATATGTCAATGTGAATTTCAAAAATGTAAGACATGCAATTCAGGAAGGATTTATCCAGTTAGAATATTATCCTTCTGAACTAAATGTGGCCGATATCTTCACAAAAGCATTACCTCTTGAGAAGCATATTACCATGGTTACCAAACTAGGACTAGAACAAATGTGTTTGAAATAAAATCATTTGTGTCTCTGTGTGCCTGTGAAATGACAGTTTTCCCCCACAGCGTTTCGAAAATCCATGCGGAAGGGGTGTTATGTTCTTCCTATGCTTATTCTATGTAGACTGCTATCTACATGTACTTTGTATCTGAACTGTAACTATGCCTGGTCTTTGCACAGACCATGATGTTTTCTTTCCATTCTGGTGATGGAACTCTGCTTATGCTTTGTTTTTTCCTTTTTGCAATAATGCACCATACATCCATTATTGCCTTATGCTATCAATAAAGATATTGTTAGCCTTACAACACGTTGTTTGGATTACTTCAAGCCTGGAACCCCAAAAGCCACCATCACCCAACAGCTCACTCAGCTGGCATTGTGCCTAAGACAGGACTAGAACTCACGGTCTCCTGGTTTCTAGCCTGATGCCTTAACCACTACACCAAACTGGCTCATCCTATAGAACATATTAAACAAGGTATGTGAATGCTTGTATATACTGTTGTCTTTTGGAACAGACATTAAAGTTGCTTTCCTTCTACTGAAGAGTCTTTGAAATGCAATCCTCCAAATTATTTTGGTTAATTTTCTCCAACAAGCATCCACACCAACCTGTTCCCCAACAGTCCAGACAGAACATGAGGGGAAAGGGACACAGGAAATGTACAGTACCTTGAATGGCTTCCTTTCACTCAGAATTCTAAATAATCTATTACAATACTTCATAATTTATTACTATAGGCACATAATTTGAACTTGCCATTCATTAGTCCCTATGTCCCTAGCTATAAGCCATATATTGTCATTTGAGATTTTACTTAATTTTTATTAAACTGTTATTTATATTCAGGATTGCTATAAAGTCAACTATATTCATAAGAATCTATTTATATTATATTATTTTGACAGCAATCCATGGAGGTGAAGAAAAGGGTCTGCAAGTCTTATCTGAACTTTGAAATATTAAGTGGTTCATAACTGAACACTAGAAAACTTAGATTATTGACTCTGAGAATAAATGAAACAATCAAAAATATCTTTTCTGAAACAAGCACCTTCAGTTTTGATCCATGAGATACAGGATGAAACCCATCTGGTCCAGGTGGGATGAACAATTCCCATTTCCCAAAATCCATTTTCTTATATGGATGGGAAAATGGATTCCAGTTATCTATAATAAAAAAAAAATTAAATATTAAGCATTTATTAAATTGCACAGTTCATATGTAAAAACAGAAACAGACGAGTTGAACATCATGTTTTTTTTTTCTGTAGAAGTCTTGTTACTTTGGGACCTTTTCACATATTTGAAGGATTATTTTAATATTTGCAGTGCAGTTCCAAAGCAGAACAAGAGTTAAATTTAATTTTAAGCCAAAAATTAAAGTATGAAAAAATGAAATAATATAATCCACAATTCCCTTAATAGTTATTTGGGAAATAAAGAATTTTTGACATTAAATCTTCATACTCCTTCCACATTTTCTGCTCTGCCTCTTCAAGATTCTCTGAAGACCTTGTGATTCAATTAAAAACCTTTCAGTTTTTAGATAACTTTTGGGCCATAGTGTTTCTGAATATGTAAGTCATCCATCAAGTAGCCTGGCAATTAGGGAAGCAAAGAATAGGTGCAAGGAGTCTATATAAAAGAATTATAATTGATGTCCCAACTCAAGAGAGTTTTTGCTTTAAGATAAAGGGTTCAAATGACTTAACTACCTTGAGTTTGTCTAGGGTATAAATGCATAAATAAATAAAATGAGCTGCTTGACAGCTTGTTTGTGTCAAAAGGAGGTTCCTATCTTTAAATCCTATGACTCTAGGAACCACTCCAGGAACTGTGACATCTTAGGAAAGTCATGTTATTCCTACTGTCTTGGCAATCACTATAAAATTTTAAAAAATTAAAGTGGTGGATGATAAATTCTATACTTAGTTAATAAGAAAGAATGTGAATAAAAATAATTTACCCAAACCTTTTCAGGTAGCTACAATGTCAATACCACTTCTTGTAAAAGAGCTTTAGATTACTAATTGACTCATATTTATGATTTACTAAGCTTTTAACACTGTTAATTGTCAAATGGCAATATTGTGAAAGCTCTCTTAATAGTATGAGTATCTTTGGGGGAGAGCAAAGAAACATTTCCTTCTGTACTATTGGAACCCACACTAAAAATCAAGAAAAAAAGTGACTTTGTAGAAGGGTAGAAGGTACTTTTTTTGGCTTCCCATTGGGTCATGAGTAGATAGGAGTGAAACAAATTTTCTTCAAAATGGATAGAAAGAGAACTAAAGAGTCCCCCTAGGGGGAGATGGAGCGGTGATATAAATCGAATTATAGATAAACAAACAAACAAACAAACTACACTGGGCAGGATGCAAACAGCATTCTAGAGAGGATTTTCTCCAATTCTGCTATATTTTTATTTTAAAAAATCCCCCTAATGCTTCCTTTATCTTTACAATGTGATTATATTATAGGATTTATTCTTCTTGTTAATCTTGAATGTCCCATTCTATCCATCTTCCTGAAATGTTCTTCCAAAATATATTATATTCTATCCACTTTTGAAGTTCCCTATATATCTGCTTTTCTCCTTTCACTGTATTATCTTCTCTTGTTTACTCTTTAAAAAGCTAATGGTTTATAAACAAGATATCTTTATGTGAGTGTTGGGTGGGAGTGGCGGGAGAGAGGAGCCCGAGGCACTCCTCAAAGCAGGGACCTCAGGTTTAACCTCTCCCCCCCTGCCAACACCAACTGGAGCTAGACCCCCCAAAAAGAGGAGAACCACTGTAACACAGTGCCTCCATATAGAAAAATGGTGCAGTAACAAATAAGAATGAGATAAAGATACTGCATTAAGTGTTTAGTAAGAAGCAGCTGCAAATAAAGTGTATTTTACTGATTTCTATCGCGAAAATAATGATAAAGAGTAGAACTAAAATGAATGCTATAAGTATCAATGTTCAAAGGGAAAAAAATCATAATAATCACAAATGTAAGAATATTATAAATTGTTAAGGCTCCAGGTGTAGATTATTTATTTGTTTGTTTGGCTCTTACATTTTAAAGTAGGAACAATAAAATGGAAAGAAAAAAATGTCCATCAACACCACACTGGGGGTGGGGGATAAACAGAGATTTGACAACCACCCTAGGCCCTAGCCAAGAAGCAAAGCAAAGTTTTCAAAGACTTCCAGAAAAAGTGTGGGGTTGGAGCCATACATCTCTCCAAGGGGGATGCTATTCCAGAGAGCAGGTGTCATGACAGAAAAAGCAGGCTTCCTGAATCTCAACAGATTACATTGTTTGATTGTCCAATCTCACTGGGTAGGCAGAAACTATTGGAGATAGTAGCTGGAGAAATGTTAAAATATGGGGCTGGTTTGCTTATGAAGCAGCTATATAACTTTTAATATAAATTAAGATTACATCTGTGTCTGTCAGTTGCAGAATGCTGTTACTGTTTTCCTCTACAGAGGGGAAGGTAGTAAGAACAAATACAAAAATATGGAGAGATTAACTTAAGTGTGCCTGGGAAAGTGTTTGGAAAAGTTTTTAGTTGAAACATTACAAGAAGTGGCACTGAGAACTGCAGTGAAAATGCATGCCAAGAGTTTTGTACTTCACCAAATTAATGTATAAATGTGAGATAAAAAAGTTAATAATGGAATGTTTTGCACAAACAAAATTGAAGGTTACTTGGTGAATATAATAAGATTGGTATATGATATAAGTGAATGGTTCAATACTGAGCAGGCAGCAAGACAAGGATGTGTGATATATCGATGAAGGTTCTCAGTCATCCAGGTGGAACATGATTCTGTACCTTGAATCATGTCAACTGGATTTCTATTTTCTCAGTGGAAACGTTTCGCTCCTTATCCAAGAAGCTTCTTCAGTCTGAGCAAAGTTAGTAAGGGAATCCTTAAATATGTTTCTAGGGTAGATTTTTTAGATCTTCATCTAAAGGAAAAAGGACACTCATTTGAGGACATGAATGTTTACATTTTAGACAGAGAAGATAGGTGGTTTGAGAGAGGGGTCAAGGAGTCCATTTATGCAAACTTGGAAAATCCTTCCTTGAATAGAGGTGGGGGTCTCAGGCACAATCTTTCCCCTATTTTCCTCCCTGCTTTGTCTTCTGTGCCTAGGAAGATTAAGACCATTTCACAAGCTCAACAGCAGCATGGTAATCTTAACGATCCTCCTTTGGATGATAAAGGGACTTAGAAATAAACATCTCAAATAACCATGACCTAGCCCCAGGTGCAAGGTCACACAGCCACCCTAGAAACATATTTAAGGATTCCCTTACCAACTTTGCTCAGACTGAAGAAGCTTCTTGGATAAGGAGCGAAACATTTCCACTGAGAAAATAGAAATCCAGTTGACATGATTCAAGCTACAGATGTGTGATATACTTTTAGTAATTTAATGTATTTGTTGGATTGTAAACATATTCTTACATTTCTGTATATATAAATACAGAAATGTAAGAATATGTTTACAATCCAACATATTTATGAATAAATGTACAAGGAATGTTTGTGGCAGTGTTAGAGGCATGGTGGTTGAGGATAGGAACGTACATGGACTTTTGTTTGCAAATGATATCCTGTTGTTAAACGAGAAAAGCACAAATCATTTGCAACAAATACTGTATAAGGTATATTATATGATACAACAACGAATATGGACCTTGTACAGAATTGTTAATCAGCCCTCATGTCGGCCAACCTTAATCATGAGCCTTTGGATCTATACAAAGCTCTAGTGCAAAACCTAGAGCTTTTGTGTGTGTGTGTGTATTCCTTTTTATTATATTGTTGTATATCTGAATACATTATATTGTTTCAATACAATCATATTTGTACAGGTATTAATTAAAATTATTGACATTCTATTGTTCAGATAACGTAGAGTATTAGAAATAAGGAGAAAGAAATATTCTATCAGTATTAATTAAAATTTGTTTTTGTTTTGATGTCTTTGAGTCAGCCTTGACTCCTGGTGACTGCCTAGACTAGTCACAATATCTACAGATATCTACAATATTTGCAATATGGTAAATTAGCAGATGTACAAAAAGGGGGAAGTTAGAGACCCAATAGTTATTTTTTCTTTTCCTTTCTTTTTAAATTATTTTTGGTATTTTAATTCTTAATCCCTTAGAAGCCAGACTATAAGTGATTGTATTTACCATGCTGTGTGATATATTGTATGTATGGGAACCATTCTTGCTTATCTTTAATTAAACTTCTATTATGTATATACTGTATATACTGTTAGTTTTGCCATTGCTGCATATTTTCCAATCAGTTTCCAATTATTTTCCAAGTTCCCAATCAAATAGGTCGCTTGTATAATGCTGTGAAAGGTATGTGATTCTCAAAAAAGCAAAAGCAAAAATGGCTATGTATAAGCATATTTTTAACCACTTTCATGATTACATACAGTTGCATACAAAACCATTGGCCAAACTGTATGTCTCAATGAATTCCTAATGAACAGAAGCTGACACAACCTCTACATGGAATAGAGCTAAACAGAAATAACACCCAGCTAAAAGTATTTATATTCTTGCTTCTGCTCTGTTTTTTTCCACTGTTCTTCCTTGCAGAACTCTTTCAGCTCAGAAATATTCATTGGCTTCCTTGCATGCACTGAATATTTGAGATCTCCTCACAGATTTTCAATAGTCAGGAAATTGTAAAGGCCATTCCAAGCCATCCATGAAGTACTTACATGAAAGAAAGATGAATGTTACAGAAAATGTTTGAAAAGTGTTATATGTCCCAAAGGAAACATTACAAAGTACTGACTGAAAAGTCCAAAATTTTCCACCTGACATATTATTTTCTTATTCTGAATCTGTTAACATGTATGCATTCAAATTTGCAGAAAGACATTGTTTAGTTTTTAGAGCCTGAGTCAGCTTCTGATCACTCTGGAATTCATTGAAACATACAGTTTAACCAAAGGTGCCTGCAACTTTTGCATGCAACTGTGCATGGTCCACACTACTTCCCACATGGACTGTAGCATGGTAACTATCATAAGGGCACCAAGAAAAGTTTATGGTATTTTGGATTAGAAAGTGGGTCTCCAGATGCAAAGATCAAGCATCAAGCCATACCAAACTTATTTAGGTAATTATTGTTCTATAACAGGGCTTTCCAAAGTGCCGCCACTGGCGACACACCAGCGGCGGCGGCAGTGCGGTGGCACGTGCGTGCACGGCGGCGGCGCGGGGGGCGTGCGGTGGTGTGTGTGTGCACGGCGGCGGCAGCCGCCGCTAAAATGCGGAAGCACTGATCCCGCGCCACTGCTGCTGCCGCCGTGCACACGCGCGCCGCCGCTTCCGGGTGGTGTGGCAACACACCACGCTGTGTGTGGCGACACACTTTTGTGTTGCGACACACAGTTTGGAAAGCTCTGTTCTATAATCTTGATCTATGCTGAATACAAGCACACTTCACATATCTTTTGAAGTTAAAGAAGTTTTACTTAATGTTTTATCTTCTGATTTTAGCAGTATCCTATCAACTATCAAAATTTTCCAGAAGCTTTGAAATAAATAATATTTTATTTAAAACATTTTATTTAAAATGTTTATTTAAAACATTAACAAAACAGAAAACAGATCCATGACATTAGGGCTGATTTTAGAGACCATAAGGGTAAAATAATCTCATACATGCTGGAAAATACTTACTAAAATCACCAGTAAGAAACACTGCTTCTGCACCAGGAGCCCATTCTTTACAGTATAATCCTCCATCTATGAATCTGTTGACTCCAAATGTTTGGTAACTCTTTGTGAATTTGTCAAGACCACCTTCATTTTCTTCAATGTTCTTTAAGATGCGATGAAAAATACCATACCTTGAATAAAAGAATGTGTTTTAGGGAACTGTTACTGAATACATATACACAAAACATCCAATTATATTCAGAATTTTTGTCATACCACATTCATCACAGTTACTGCTTTAAATATATTTAAATATATGGAAGCAATCTTCTGTTATATTATATTTCACTGAGCCGAGTTATTAAAATATTTTTTCAAAACATACAACACACACACACACACACACACACACACACACATATATATATATATACTGTAATGTTGAAGCCAACCAAGCTTTCTTGAGAAAGATGGCTGTTGTGGGTCTTCCGGGCTGTGTGGCCGTGTTCTGGAAGTTGTGGTTCCTAATGTTTCGCCAGCATCTGTGGCCAGCATCTTCAGAGGGCAGGAGCACAGACAGAAGCGAAATCTCTGTGCCCAGGTAGAGTTTCTTGAGAGTTTTTCTTCAGAAAATAAAACCTATAGCAGAGCAACTATGCTACTGTATAGTTCACATTATCTAGCTTAAGAGAGTCATTCGTTCAAAGAAAATATCTGTCACAGTGACAACTAAGATATTACAACTGGGGAGAAAATGTCATTGCTAGGAAACAGCTTATGTTTATTTAAAGCCATGTTACAGATTTGGACATCTTCTTAAGAAGTTTTTTGGGTTTCATTTACTGGTTATTCCACCTGATTATGTTAACATTTTACTTGCAAGGTTAAGCCTTCCCAACATGTCATTGACATTCTTCTGTTTTAACATTCTCATAAAATAGTGACACTTGGGCTATGTTATGAACTTATACATCAGATTTAACAAGGAGTCCCTCTTATCAATGGTTTTGTTTATAAGACTTATATCTACCTCATCACTTGTAAAAAAACCTCACATATGAAGCTGATGGATAGTGGCACGCCTATTTAATTCTGTTGTTCCACACCCAGAAATTCCCATGATAACACACATTTTTACAGAGAACCATTTCCACTTCCCAACCTTTCCAAAAAGTTAGCCATGTAATCATCTTCACTCCAGTTGACCTCAGAACAAGTTGGCAATACCACAAGCTGATCAGTGCCACCTCTATACAACCAAAAGAAGGAAGGATATATTGCCAGTAAATGCCCCAGCCCCTAAACTATCCTGTGGTAATAAAAAATCCCTTGTCATCATTCCATGCAGAAAGGAGAAAAATGAATTGTACTCTTCCTATGATGTTTTTAGTGTTTGCTATATGCATTTGGCCATTTTCCAAGAAAACTAGCTATTGCTATGAGAAGAAGGCTGCCTAGGCACATAGACATAATTATTCCTACACATAAATTCCAATTGGCAGTTTTGATGACAGTTGAAGCAGAGAGATCTGGTGATGGTTTCCCTAGCATCTGAATAAGACACAAGTCAGTTCCAAATGACTCACCAATCCATTTGTGGATAACCCTGGAGCACAACTACCATACATTAATTGTCCCTGATAGATCTCTAGCTATTGGAGCTATATAGTATGAAATATTTTACTCCTTAAAATATATTTCCAGGTGTAGGATGTATTGTGATTTTATTTCCTTTTTTTTTTTTGCTTGCTGCTGAATTGTGCAAGTCAGTCTGTATTATTTTGTACCTCAGTACTGGCTGAAATGCAACAAACAAACCTCCTCCCCATATGCCAAGAGTTTGTTGTCTTGCCAGTTCCAATGGCCTCAGACTGGTAGTTATGCTGAACACACTCTCCTTCTCATTTGAAAGTCATCTGTGGTGACAGATGGAAGTAGTGAGAAAAATGACATTCCATAACCGATTCATGGATTGCTGTCTACTGGTGTGTACTGATTCTGAGCACTTTGCTGTGAGAAATCTCATTTGAGAGGTGGTGCTGGTACAGGCCAAGCAAGAGGTATCTGAGCTAAGAATACTGCCATAAGACCAAGAAGATGCTAGGAAAATTTTGTTTTCCCTAGAGAACATGTTACTGGACTTAGGAATGTTCAAAAGCCATGCATAAACAAGTATGGAAGTGTTTAGAACGATTCAAACATTTGCAAACTTGGCAACAATTCAAACAGTTAATGTAATTTATATAATAAATTGTCTATGGGGCCCGACTTTTGGTACAACCTTTACATACAGTTTTTAATAATGAGTGTGACTTCTTTAGGTACAAGAACAGGTACTAGAGGCATAGGAAAATCTGTCTCAACTGATTCAGCTGTGCCCCAATGATTGTTGTTATCTTAGGGTTAAAAGGAGGAGTTTTCTTAACCAATTCAGACACTAAGCTTGGAGAGATGCAGATTGAAATTGATATGGTGAACCAGGTGAGGCTTAGAATTGGTATATAGAAACCAAGCATTCCAATATGAATATATTGGATCTCTTACAACTAGCCAACAAACATTTTGTGAAGATCCTGAGGCTGTGGAAAGTCTAAAAGGAAGGATTCTGAGTTGGAATGCTTGGGATCTTATTAAAAGCATTAGAAATTGTTTCATAATGGAATATGTTAATATACTATATATCTCTCAAATCTATAAGTTAAACCAATGATTTAAAACAAAGCCACATGACCGTGGAAGCGTCTTCGGTCAATGCTGGCTCTTCGGCTAACAAACAGAGATGAGCACCAGCCCCTAGAGTCGGACACGACTGCACAAATGCGTGGGGGGAACCTTTACCTTTTTAAGGTAGAGTTGCTGTTGTTGATCAACCAGGTTCAATCCCAATCCCAAAGTTGGCTCTAGATGGGGGAGCATTCCCTCTAAAACAACAAGTTTGCAACTTGGATGTGCTCCTGGACATACAACTACTACTCAAGCAACAGGTGAAGGCCATTTTCCAGCGTAGGATTGGGATGCTGTGGAAGAGCAGGCTGTAAGAAAATTACAGGCACCTGTGATTGCCTCCCTCCCCTCTCTTCAAACCTTCTCTTAGCGTTGGGACGGCGAGCGGGTAATAAAAGGCTTCGTGTATAACAGCTGGGGGAGGCGGCGGCAAGAGAAAGCAGGATGAGAGAGCAGAATTGGTGTGCGTTTGGACATTTCGCAGCAGGCACCCAGAAAGGAAATAAAGCAACCAAAGCAGCAAAAAGGTGTTTTCATTTCATGTACAGTACTTAAGGAGTCCTTTCAGCCTGAACAAACTCCCCTTAATCCTGGATATTCCACCTCTGCCACCAATTTGTCACGGGTTCTTTTTATACCCAAGGTTGTTTATCCAGATTCAAATAAAAGTCCCCCAATAAAGCACTGCACACTTAAAGTTTTTAAATCTTCCGTTATAAATTTAAGGGGGGTGTTTTACTTTAAGCAACTATATACAATATAAAATTGTGTTCTATCAACTATGTGATTAGATAATACAATCCTAGTTTATAACTAACTAACCTAAATTACTAATGGACTTATTCTATACAACTAATGAACTTATACTATACAACTATTTCTATCCTTATCTAATACGTATGTAAACTAACTATTCTTATATTACTCCTGTTCCTACAAGCTTACTCTGTTGCTACTATATCTAGTACACAGCTTCTTTAATTGGGTAGTTTTCACACACTTGCCCCTCTTCAGACATTTGCTGCAGGACTTCTGCCTGTTGTTTCCTCTGCACCTTCCAAATCTCTGTGGGAAAACAAACACCTTTTTGCTTTGACTCATGCACTCATTACCCTACAGCTAGACTATCGTAACATAGTCTAAGAAGCCTCAGTTGGTCCAAAATGCAGTAGCCCGACTACTGATGTGAGAAAGCAAATTTTGCAGTGTTTACACCTATGCTGACGTTGTTGTCCTGGTTACCAATAGGCTTCCAGACCCAATTCAAGGTGCTGACTTTAAGTTTCAAACCCTATACGGCTTAGAACCCATCCACTTGCTGAATTGCCTCTTTTCACCACAATCAGCCGAAATCAAAAGGACTGCTCAGTGTGAGGTAAATGCTTGGATGTGCACCTCCTCGGTGGTGACCATAGTATGGATCACCTTGCCCTCTGTGTTAGGGAAAGCCATCTCCTCACTCACATTACCCAAAGCAGTTAAAACCATCCTGTTCTGACAGACTTTTGGAATGGATGGTGGACCTGGGCTGCAATTGTAACTGATACTGTTAATATTGTTTTATTTTTATTTTATTATGGTTTTATCTTTCATCTGTGTAAACTGCCTTGATTTCTTTGAAGTAGGGGAGAATAGTAATACTGTTATAAATGAACATGCAAACCAACAAATCAAATGCTGAAATACTGACATGGAATATATATATTTAAAATATTTATTTAGTTATTTTTACCATGAAATAGGGAAAAAGTAGCCGCTCTCTTTAAAAAAAAATAATTTAAAATTAAAAATCATCACCAGACCTGTTTGACACATTGAGATCTGTGCTGGCAACCAGGTTCACAACTGGTGCTATATGTGGTCCAAGAGCTTTCTTTGGCTGTATCTACCATAAATGAATTCAGGAACAGATGCTGGAAAAAGAATGTGTATTTTTCTTGTCCGAATTGTCTAGATCAGGGGTACCCAACCTTTTTGGCACCAGGGACCAGTCGTGGAAGACAATTTTTCCACGAACCGGGGCAGTGGGGTTTGCAGGCGGGAGCCAATCACGCGGACCAGGGGTGGGATTTACAGGCAGGAGCCAATCGTGTGGACCACCACCGCTCACCTGCTGTGCGGCCCACTTTCTAACAGGCCCACAAGTTGGGAACCCCTGGTCTAGATTATATATTTTATTGCTAATTGATGCTATTTTTGCAAACCTCCGTGGAGTTACTAATAGTGATAGCTACTGGCATACATGCTTCTGAATGACTTGCTTGAAAAAATGGGGTTATCAACTGGCTCTATAGTCTCTTTCCCTAGTGCTGTTAACTGTTAAATATAATACTGGTTATCTTCCAAAGATAAGTTCCTGGACTGATTGCTATCAGTAGATCAGATAATGTATTGGGGAATTGTTCTGAAGAGTCATCTTCAGTTTATGATTGGTAATCCTCTTTTCTGAAAAGAAAATTCCCAATGATTCTCCAGTGGCTATCCTGCAGTCTCTAGTGGAGATCTTAGTGACTTTTCTAAAAGTTTAAACATGTGTATATTTGGGCAAATGAGATGTATGACCCAAATGGGATTATCTGATGATGAGATAGTTAGGTTAGCCCCATTGGTGTGTTAATGTTATAAATTGGTCTTCTGATGTAGTTTTAGTATCAGTAGACCTCAAAATAACATAAGTCAGTTCTGACCTATATAGCATGGTGATGGGAAACTATCATATTTATAAGTATATATATTCCTTTTGCTTCTGGAATGGATCACAATACTAGGTTTTGGGGTCAGAGAATGCTCTGCTCCAGTCTCTCAGTCAATCCCATACTCACACTGGCAAGCAGGAAAAATGGGAGAGGTGATCATCCAGATCTTGGTATCTTTGGTATGATAAGAGAGATCAGAGCAAGAATAGATGTCAATTGCCTCTAATGGATAGCCATTGGAATGGGATGCTGAGAGGAAGTTGCTTGTCTTAGAGAGCTATTTTGTAAGTAGAAAGAAACTACATTCCTGTTTTTCCTCTTCTGCTGTGGATCCCTGGATGCATGGTTCTGCCTGCACGGTGGAATCAAAAGAGAACAGCTTAAGATTTGATAATAGAGCTAAGTATCCATGTATGGTAATTTTGCCAGTGGTAGGCCTGTTGATGCCAGATGTCTGTTGAACTGGTAGTCTGACTCAATGAAGAAGGTGTAGGTGTTTTGTTTTGTTTTCCAGTGCTAATGCAATTGTCTTAAAAGATTATTTCCTCTAGGTTGGCTTTTTCTTTTTTCTTGATGGTGCCAAGAAAAACTCTTCTGAGTGATGAGGACATTTCCTTATGTGAGGTACCATTTCCTGAACTATTGTTGAAGCCAGGTGCAAACTATTAAAGACTGTGCTCCGAGTGGCCATTATCAGAGCACTCAGTGGTTACGCACACTCTCTCACAGAGTCCAGCACAAAGTGTAGATGGCCATTTCTTCATTCCTGTTCTGTAAATTTCTGGCATAATGTGACCCTTTTCTAGGAAGAGGAAGAAAGGAGAGTACCTATAGAAAAAAAAATGTTTATGTTTCAATATTAAGCCTCAGAGACCAGAGGCCACACATATGGTAGAAAATACAATGCAACCACTTGTTAGAATTCCAGGAGTGGTAAGGAAGCCTATGTACACTTATATAAATATCCATCTCATCATTTCATGTTGGTGTTAGAAACATTATTCTGAGCACAGAAAAGGAGTGTGAAATATCATAAGGAAAACAAATTGAGACACAGCTAAAATTAGTTTACACCAGCACCATTCACAATATAGATCTACACTTTTCTATCCTTATTTCCACAATTTCCATATACTGTTTCATATGCTTTGGTCATTTAAGCTTTTCATGTCCTCAATGTATGGATTTGCTGATAAAAGTACCTATGAAATCTACTGGAAACCTCTCAATTCAGGCAGGGGGAGGCAAAGTGGGGGGAGAGAAAATACCCTGCACTGCAATACTGATTGCAGTGTGTGACCATAAGAAAGTGACTTGCCAGATTTACATATAAATGTGCCTCACATATAAAAAAAATGAACTTTACTATTAAGTATTAAAACTGTAGAAGGATATATTTAAGACCAATCATCAGTTCTTTTAATATGCAGTGCAAAACCCATTCCCCCACCCCCCAGAAGAACTCTAAATATAAATTTGCTTTGTCAACAAATGTGTGAGAGGAGATGGAATTCTGAAGCTTGTTTCAATTTAATTTGAATGTATAAAATATAAGTCAAACCAAAAAGACAGGAAAAGACAAGTTATACATTTTTTGGGAGGAGAAAAGTCAAAACACAAAAGCAAAACTGGTCAGTTAAATATAAAACCATCTAATCTTTCTCATAAAAGAACTTTTTTTTAAAAAAATGTAGGCAAACCAGTCATCATTATGTCATAATTACAAACTCTAAATTACTCAATTCTGTTGTGTTTCTTCCCAGAAAGGTCCACAGTGCCTAGTATTATTACCTGGGAAATGTCTGAACCTGTTGGTCCTGAGGAAGTGGAAAGAATCCTCAAAGCTGTAAATGTGGCCACCGGTGTATTAAAGCCATGTCCCTTCTGGTTGGCTAAACCCCCAACAGGTGGTTGGGACAAAGCAATATGAATTCATCCTTGAGTGATCTCCTCTCCCATAAACCATTTCTATATCAAACGGTATCGAATAATTACTGACCTACCTCCAACCTTCCCTTTTGGAGGAAGGTTGTTGAGAAGTTAGACTGCAGATTCAAATGGCTCTGGAGAAAGTGGATTATTTGAACCCCTTTAGTATTGGCAGAGGAGTTGACCTACAGTATAGGATAAGGCCATCCAGATATCAAATGAATGGAATATGCAATGACTGGAATATTATATTATTCTGTTGTTGTTTTTTTCCCTATTCTGGTCTTTTATTTTTAGTTCCTTAATTTTTATGCTTTTCATTAAGTTACCCAGAGTCACTTTTGGGCATATAAACCAAATCAATCAAATCAAATCAATCAATTAAATATCTAGCTATGAATAGCAAAAATATCTCCTACCAAACATGACCCCAAGAGGGGCAAGCACTGTCCAAACAGAACTAAAATTTATAAGAATATTATCAGTGGCACTGAAAGTAAATTTTTAAAGGAATTTGAGTACGGTTTCCACATATAAATGAATATCATATACATATAAATATCTTTATCTGAATAGAAATGTAACTACAAATGTAGAAGACTGAACTCAGCATTGCTTTCTTGCAAAAACTGTAAATATTAGATTACCTGGTCCGACACAGTTCTCCAGGAAATATCCACTATAATTTTCCTGAAAATGTTCATGCAGACACTACTATGTATGTTTTATACCAAGATACAGAAAGGACATAAAGTTCATAAGAGAAGGTGTAGCATAGAAAATTGGCTTTTCTTGACACATGAAAGCTTTTCAAGTATTATTGGTGTGGAGATGTGATTTATAGTAGATAACTCCCTAAAACAGAAATTAAAACTAAATACTATCTGAATATCTTGATCGTCTAATTCATAGGAAAAATCAAATTGAGATATCAAAATAGTTATATATACATTTGTTGTTGTTGTTCAGTCGTTCAGTCGTGTCCGACTCTTCGTGACCTCATGGACCATAGCACGCCAGGCCTTCCTGTCCTCCACTGTCTCTCGGAGTTTACTCAAATTCATGTTCATTACATTGGTGATGCTATCTAACCATCTCATCCTCTGCCGTCCCCTTCTCCTTTTGCCTTCAGTCTTTCCCAGCATCAGGGTCTGTTCCAGTGACTCCTCTCTTCGCATTAGGTGGCCAAAGTATTTGAGCTTCAGCTTCAGCATCTGTCCTTCCAATGAGCAGTCAGGGTAGATTTCCTTTAGGATTGACTGGTTTGACCTCCTTGCAGTCCAAGGGACTCTCAAGAGTCTTCTCCAGCACCACAGTTCGAAAGCATCAATTCTTCGGCGCTCAGCCTTCCTTATGGTCCAACTCTCACAGCCATACATTACTACTGGAAAAACCATAGCTTTAACTATACGGACCTTTGTCGGCAAGGTGATGACTCTGCTTTTTAATATGCTGTCTAGGTTTGCCATAGCTTTCCTCCCAAGGAGCAAGCGTCTTTTAATTTCATGGCTGCAGTCACCGTCTGCGGTGATCTTGGAGCCCAAGAGAATAAAATCTGTCACTGCTTCCATTTCTTCCCCTTCTATTTGCCAGGAAGTGATGGGACCAGATACCATGATCTGAGTTTTTTTAATGTTGAGTTTCAAGCCAGCTTTTGCACTCTCCTCTTTCACACTCATCAAGAGGCTCTTTAGTTCCTCTTCACTTTCTGCCATTAGGGTGGTATCGTCTGCATATCTGAGGTTGTTGATATTTCTCCTGGCAATCTTAACTCCGGCTTGTGATTCATCCAGCCCGGCATTTCTCATGATGTACTCTGCATATAAGTTAAATAAGCAGGGTGATAATATACAGCCTCGTCATACTCCTTTCCCAATTTTGAACCAGTCGGTTGTTCCATGTCCGGTTCTAACTGTTGCTTCTTGACCCACATACAGGTTTCTCAGGAGACAGGTAAGGTGGTCTGGTACTCCCATCTCTTTAAGAATTTGCCACAGTTTGTTGTGATCCACACAATCAAAGGCTTTAGCGTAGTCAATGAAGCAGAAGTAGATGTTTTTCTGGAACTCTCTTGCTTTTTCCATGATCCAGCGAATGTTGGCAATCTGATCTCTAGTTCCTCTGCCTCTTCGAAAGCCAGCTTGCACTTCTGGAAGTTCTCAGTTCACATGCTGCTGAAGCCTAGCTTGTAGGATTTTGAGCATAACCTTGCTGGCATGTGAAATGAGCGCAATTGTACGGTAGTTTGAACATTCTTTGGCATTGCCTTTCTTTGGAATTGGAACGTAAACTGACCTTTTCCAATCCTGTGGCCACTGTTGAGTTTTCCAAATTTGTTGGCATATTGAGTGCAGCACTTTAACAGCATCATCTTTTAGGATTTTAAATAGCTCAGCTGGGATACTGTCTTCTCCGCTAGCTTTGTTGTTAGTAATGCTTCCTAAGGCCCACTTGACTTCACTCTCTAGGATGTCCGGCTCAAGGTCAGTGACCACACCATCGTATTTTTCAGGGATATTAAGATCTTTCTTGTATAGTTCTTCTGTGTATTCTTGCCACCTCTTCTTAATCTCTTCTGCTTCTGTTAGGTCCCTGCCTTTTTTGTCCTTTATCATGCCCATCTTTGCACAAAACGTTCCCTTGATATCTCCGATTTTCTTGAAGTGATCTCTAGTCTTCCCCATTCTATTGTTTTCCTCAATTTCTTTGCATTGTTCATTTAAGAAGGCCTTGTTATCTCTCCTTGCTATTCTCTGGAAATCTGCATTCAGTTGGTTATATCTTTCCCTTTCTCCCTTGCCTTTTGCTTCCCTTCTTTCCTCAGCTATTTGTAAAGCCTCATCAGTCAGCCACTTTGCTTTCTTGCATTTCTTTTTCTTTGGGATGGTTTTAGTTGCTGCCTCCTGTACAATGTTACGAACCTCCATCCATAGTTCTTCAGGCACTCTGTCTATCTCCTGAATTAAATTCGCCCATTCCTGTCCATTTTAGTTCGCTGATTCCCAAGATGTCAATGTTCAATCTTGTCATCTCATGTTTGACCACATCCAGCTTACCTTGATTCATAGATCTTACATTCCAGGTTCCTATGCAATATTGTTATTTACAGCATCGGACTTTCCTTCCACTTCCAGACATATTAATATATACATATTCCTAGTCTATTAAGGGAGAAGGCTAGGCTGGATTTATCACAGTGGCCATTAGTGCATAGTGTAAAAAAGAAGTAAACTAAGCTCTTGGTAGAAAAAGTACTTTTTTTATTATTTCTGAATCTCGTAATTCACAATATTCCATGTACATTCACTCTACAACTATACAGGTAGTCCTCATTTACCAACTGCATTTGGGACTGGCAACTCCGTCACTAAGTGACCCAGTTGTAAAGTGACATGTCACGTGACCACGCTGACCTACGATGTCAGTTCCGACTACAGTCGCAAAACGAATGACCTGTGGTCATTAAGCGTGACATCATGTGACCGTGACCTGCAACTTCCTGCCAGCTTCCCCATTGACTATGCTTGTTGGAAGCCGGCTGTAAAGGTTGCAAATGGTGATCACATGACTGCAGGACGCTGCTACCATTGTAAATATGTGCCAGTTGGCAAATTCCCAAATTGCAATCACGTGAATGCCACAACTTCAAGGACTAGTCGTAAAACTTTTTCAGTGCCGTCATAACTTCAAATGGTCACTGAATGAATGGTCAGTGAGGGCTACCTGAATAGAGATATAAAGCAGATACACACACACACACATACAATTTTTTGTTGTTCCTTTTTTAAACAACCCCAAACATTAGAATTAAGTTTTCACTCTTTGGTTCTGGATAGGGTGGTACTGCTCCAGACACACCTGGTGCACAATCTAGGGGGTTCTCCTGGACTCACAGCTCCTGCTGAAGGAGCAGGTGGCAACTGTCCCTAGGAGAACTTTTGCACAACTTTAGGTTGTGTGTCAGTTGCACCCATTCCTAGACCGGGGAGCCCTCCTCACGATCACTCATGCCCTTGTGATCTCCAGACTGGACTATTACAATGCGCTTTACATGGGACTGCCCTTGAAGAGTATTCAGAAGCTTCAATTTGTGTAGAATGTGGCTGCACGGGCAGTTTCTGGCACCGGTTACTCAGCACATGTGACACCACTGCTCCACAAGCTGCATTGGCTTCCAGTGTGCTTCTATGTGCAATTTAAGGTGCTGTCATGGCCCAGGACTCAGACTCTGAACTGAAGAATCTGCTCCAGCTGAACCAGTGGAATGTCAGCCAGGAAACACTAAGCCAGGAACCATCTGAGGCACCATCAGAACAGCTGGAGCAGTCAGATGATTAAGTACATCCTCCAAGTCCTCAGACTTGGTGAGTAAAGCAGAGAGTAGAGCAAAGATTCTAAGTAAGGCTCCTTGCCAAGCAAGAGAGTAACTTTCTTAATTAAGATAGCTGGCTGCAGCATGATTTAAGAAGTAGTCCTGACCCATGTTTCTCTGTTGGAAACAACCATCTGATCTCCAGTTCTGGCATGTTGTTCCTATGTATTCTGCTCAGGTAAAAACCTTGAAACTCTGACCTTTGGACTGAATAACAAACCTGACCTGGTTCTCTGAACTTCAGATTGGATTTTGACTTCTCTTTTGTGTGTTCCTGTTTAAAGTGAAACTACCCAGGCAAGCTTTCTTTCCAAGAGACTCTTTTGATTTATATTCCTTTGTCTGCCATTTATCCACTTAGCCTTGACTAAATTGCTATTTTCACCTATCAACTCTGTGTGTGTGTGTGTGTCTGAAACCTGAAACAGGACAGGTGCTTGGGACTGGGTTACTTACAGCAGCGGTCCCCAACCTTTTGGCACCAGGGACCGGTTGTGGAATAAATTTTTTCCACAGATCGGGGGGTGGTGGTTTGCAGGCGGGAGCCAAATGCGCACACAGGGGATTGCAGGCGGGAGCCAATTGCGCACACGGGGGCGAGGTTTCCAGGCAGGAGCCAATCGCGTGCACCGAGGGGGGTGGGGTTTGCAGGCGGGAGCCAATCATGTGCACCCAAGGCGGGGTAATCACATGTACAGGGGGGCGGAGTTTGCAGGCGGGAGCCCCGCAGCCCACTTCCTACTTCCTCCCCACAGGTTGGGGACCCCTGACTTACAGGACCATCTCTCCCCAATTGTCTCTACCCACTGTACCCAATACGGCAGGAGGAGTATGCTTTGGGTACCATCAGCTAAGGAGCATCAGCTGGCAGGGCCCAGGAAGAAAGCCTTTCATGCTGTGGCACCTGCCCTTTGGAAAATCATCCTCCCCCCAAGATTAGATTGTCCCCGTCCTTGTTAGACTTCCATAAGGCCTTAAAAACATGGTTTTGTGCATGAACCTGGGGCCCTGGGTGTGTAATAGAGCCTTTCTCCTGGCTGTGTGGATAATTGGTTGGATGATGCCTGGCTGCTGTTTTATTTTTATTTTTTATATTGTGTATTTTATGTATATTATTTTTTTTATTGTAAGCTGCCTAAAGTCACATATGTGAGATGGGTGGCTATATAAATCGAACAAACAAATCCCAGGAATCCTTTCCCCAAAGCTTACCTGGGTCTTCTCTATAGACAATGGGAACAGTTCCAAATTCGCAGTGGGTTGTAGTCCTCCACCAACTTTATTTTCTAGGAATGCCTTTTAGGCCTATGTGGGGAGCCAGGGGTATTCTTGGAAACATAGATAATGCTAAAGTTTGGCTATTTTCAGTTTCTCACTTCTTTTTTAAAGTAATCTAAAAATATATATTGCCAGGTGGAACAAGCCAGCTAACATATGTGCACTGACTCACTTGATAATATAGATTAGAACTTTTTGTTTGCTGGTTTTGTGATGGTAAAGAATAGAGAACAGGCAATTCTTACTCATACAGAATTAACAATGATAATTACTGCGATACAAGGTAATTTGGATCCCACTGAAAGCTTTTGTGGGATTTTTTTTCTGCCAGTGGAATGGGGAAAATGGCAATCTTCTGCCCTCCTTTGCAGTACTCTAAAACCCAAAAAATCTTTTGCAAAGGTCAGGGAACATGGAGTAGGATATTGGTGAAAACTGCACTAGCAGACAGAAAAGGTCAAAGATCTCTTTACCCTGCTGCTGGCCAAAATATTTTAAATCTAACTCTACAAAGTGTTCCCCTTGGCAAGGAGTGTTGAGTCCAGCTCAATTGTGAACTTTATATATACACATTTCTGTGCATACTTCATATAGGTACATCTGTGTAGGCTTGAGGTATCACCAAACATGTACTGTCACCAATTCCTTTTAATTACATTTCACAAATTTCCAAAAGATCCCCTGAGCCTCAATAAACTGGTTTGTTTTCAACCAGTTTTCAGCAACATAAGGAATTACAAAAACTCCACTGTGGTGTAGTGTTCTATGCATGCTTCAGTCTTGAGTTTTACTGGCAAGTCACCATACTAAATATGTTCCAATTAATAACCAAAAATGCAGACACACAGAATATTTGAAAAGATTAAACAGCAATAATGAAATATTTCCTTGACATTTCCAGTCAGCAGCTGTTAATTCTGCTAGAGATGTAAATACTAATAAGTAATTAAAATGTGGTAAGTGAGCAGCATGTTAATATCTTTTAAAAAAAGAGAAATAAAAAAGAAAAATGCTATTTGGTAGATTTAGAAAGAAAATATTTTCTTAAAACTATATTGAGCCAAACTATTACCATTTCCACATTATTTCTACTGAAAAGATAGAACCTTATGCCTTGCTTGTGGGCATCTCAGCCTTTTGAGAAAAAAAAAGATGACAAATTTCATCAACAGCAACCACTAATGTACACCAAAGTTAAAACTGCCATTTATAAGGCAGTTTTATTTTTAAAAATCAGTTTTTTTCCCTTTACTGTTAGTTACAACAGATTTTATATCAATGTTTTTTGACCCCATGAGATGGAAGTTAAAATAACATGACTACTGTAATCCTACAAGAAATCTAAAAAGCCGTAAGGCATAATTTTCCAAGTATTCATGCCAAAGTACATAACAACAAACCTTTTGGATTTTTTTTCTTAAGTATTACCAGCAACTATACTATGCTATACATTTTCATATTACATTACAATGTTTTTAAAAGAAAAAAATAAGGTACTATGCTGGTCTATGACCGTAATAATGATTTGATTTGATTTGATTTGATTTGATTTGATTTGATTTGATTTGATTTGATTTGATTTGATTTGATTTGATTTGATTTGATTTGATTTGATGGTACTTAATGTGTGCAAGTTCTAAAAACCCAGGGCTTCGTTCAAGCATTTAATGGAGTCTATAGCTGGTAGGTTGCCTCTTCCTGCCCACGCATTCCTCATAGCACAGACACACAAGATTCTCTACTAGCCACATCAAATAACTCCTATGCATGATTGTTTTACTTTCTTTATGTTAAATTAATGCTCAGGGACAGGCAGGCAATACTCTAATTTGAGAAGAAACCTGTTGAAATGCAGAGACATATTTCTGTCTAAAATCAGTAGACTAAGACTTTGTTAGCTCATGTTTCATATTACACAAGAGAAAATAAACTGAAAGGTCAGTCGAACAGTTACAGCATTGCCCTTTTCCAAGGTAATCAGCAGAGCATGTAGCAAAGACGTGAACACAACCGTGACTAGAAAGACAGTGGCTGATAAAGAGGCACATTGCCAAAACTACATGGGACAAAATACTATATTCCCAGGACCATCTGAAGAGATCACGCAAGAGGATTAACTTGAGTAATTCTGATTTATTACTTTAATTTGAAATTGTGCTCTTGTTAAACATTCAGGTTTTCATACTGCCAAACAATAACAGAATCTTTAACGCTGACCATTAATCACATCCATAGGTGAACAACAGCAGCATTATAGTTTATTAATTTGTTTGCAATGACAAAAACAAGACATTCATTACAATTAATTCAGCTGGTTGACTAATGTATGTAGTAAACCGAACACAATGCCTCTCTCTATAATTGAATAGCTTTTTAAACCAAGGATTCCATTGTAAGTCCCCTTCCATTTTAAAATAAGCTGCTTAGTTATCTCTTCATATTACCAGCATTTTCTAGTCAGACTTTATTAATTGCCTTATATGTGATTTTTTTGTTTTTGAGAGAGAGAAAAGTTGTTAGGAGATATCCTTCTTAAGTGTTTTGTTTACTGGAAGTTATTTTTAAATGGATCTGTTAGTAACGGCATGCCAATTCCCATTTGATACTGTCAGCTATTTTATATATCAAGGTCAAGTGTGGAAAAATACAGATGCAATGAATCCTGTAACAACTGTGAAATATGAATCAGAAGTCAAGTTAAAATGGTTGAATTTTTAGACAATCCAAGTTTTTAACATTCCGCTGCAAACGGTTATGCTTGTACTATCTTTGGAAACAAAAATTATATAATGGCTCAGAAGCTATCTCTGTGCCAGACTGGTTTAAATCAGTGTCCATATTTAGGTAAGGTGGCAGAGAAGATGTGGTGCTCAACTTTTAGGAAGAAATAAATTGTCTAGATCCTTTCCATCTGGTTTTAGACAAGGCTGTGCTATAGATACAATACTGGTAAACCTGATGGATAACTTGCAGTAGAAGAGATACTTAGTGTGGCCCTGCTATATATCTGGAAATCTCAGAAGCTTTTCACATTACTCTTTTGGCCCAACTGAGAAACATTATTCTTTTGGCCCAACTACCTTACACTTGCATTCTGTCTATCTCTCTAGACCAGCCTTTCTCAACCTTTTGACCTGGAGGAACCCTTGAAATATTTTTCAGGCCTCGGGGAACACCTGCACATTCAGACTCAAATATAGGCCATTAGTTACAAAATTATTATACGTGTAAGCCTGTATATATGCATTAACAGTGTTCTTAAACTAAAAATAAAGAAAGAAACTTTGAAGAGTTTCTGGCTTCCAGTGGGTAATGGCAGACTGAACAACTGTGCCCGCGGGCTACGCGGGCAGAGCTGACAATGCGGCAACATTTTTGGGCTCAGGCAGTTTCCCTGAAGCCCAGAAACGTTCTCTGGATAAAGGTGAACACCTGGAATCATCCCATTTGTCCTCCGGACAGCTGCTTGTAGCCAGATAATCGCAAACAGTGTTTCGTGTTCGACAGGTAAGAGCTTTTAGCTGGGAGGCGGGGCCGTCATCATTTTCCAACCCGCACTGTAGCCTTAAAGGGACAATAAGACCGGCCACCCCATTTCTAAATCACCAATTTGTATTTTTTTTTAAGTATGCTTACCCTAAGAGAGGCTTTCTACAGCGAGGAGAAGCTGGCTCTCTTGGTGCTTATCGTTATTTTTGGGATTACTTTTTAAAAAATATTTTTTAAGTTTTGGACTTCGTTTTCCTTCCAAATATAAAGGAGGATTTAGAGTAACAATTGTCTTCCTGTTATTATTATTAACAGTCTGCTTATCTCACTTTCGCTTGTGTAAATACATTTTGGAACTTTTCCATATCTTTGACTTTCACTGGTTAAGCTCCTAGGGGGCGCCATAATCTACTGCATGAGATATGGAAGATTCAATCAAAGAGAATATTTGTAGCTCAGGGTTGAACTGTGGAGTCCTTGGTGCTCTCTGAGGCTTGTTGTTTTCTTGCAGATGTTTCATTGCCAGACTAGGCAACATCTTCAGTGCAAAAAGGGAGTGGGACTTGCTCTCTGTTTATATGCCATAGCTTGTCCTGCTTGTGTTGGTGGAGGTGTTGTTCTCTCCTTCGTAGTTCCTTGATTGGGCTGTTGTTTGCTGCTTGGTTAATTGACTGAGTTAATTAATATGTTGCCTAGTCTGGCAATGAAATGTCTGCAAGAAAACAACAATGCTGAGAGCACACCAAGGACTCCACAGTTCAACCCTGAGCTACAAATATTCTCTTCGAAAGACTAATTACTTACAAGACCACTTATGTCCATATAGTACACCCTGTCCTTTTACATCTTCAACAGGGTATATTTGGCAGATCCTATCATGAATACACTTAATGTCAACAGCTAATTCTGCCTTTTCTATAAGTCCTACTGTGGGAAGATAGCTGAAACAGTGAAGCTGTCTGGCCTGTCTATCATACAGCTGTCACACTGTCCACAGTCTGAACAACTGTATTATTTATTTATTCATTCATTCATACAATTTATAGGCCGCCTGACTCCCAAGAACTCTGGATGGCTTACATTTTTATCTATATCTACCAATACCCCAGAAATCACAGTGGCAAATTTGCTTCAGATAACCCTACAAGAATCTGCCCTAGGCACCTCCTCTGGACCTGTCACCTAACTCAGAGTGAATTTGTTGTTCAGTCGTTTAGTCGTGTCCGACTCTTCGTGACCTCATGGACCATAGCACGCCAGGCCTTCCTGTCCTCCACTGTCTCTCGGAGTTTACTCAAATTCATGTTCATTACATCGGTGATGCTATCTAACCATCTCATCCTCTGCCGTCCCCTTCTCCTTTTGCCTTCAATACAAACAACTTTATTTGCCAGATAGCAAGAATAATCCTTGCAATGACCCAATAGATGTTCTTCACCAACAGGGAACAAGTTACCTTTAAAAGGGTTGCTGGGCAGCTATCAGCAGACATAATAAGTGGAGAAATAATCATGTTTTGTTGCCCTTATGACCACAATGTAATTTTAAATATGGACTCTTACTTGTGTTCATTTGGATCACTCTTTGTCTCCCTCCAACAGTGCTCCAGGTGTCTCTTCTGGCACTTGATCTCCTGAACCTCCTCAGAGAACCAATGCACAGCTCAGGATCAGTGTACAGAAAGGCCACATCGGAGTAATCTAGCCACCCATTCATTTCAGGCAATGACTAAGGCCTTAGCTGAACTGCCCATCAAATCTTTTAGGAAAAGCCCAAGCTTCCTCTAGAACCCATCCAGGTACATCAATCACCTGAGTCAGACTGAGCTAATAGGCCCTACCACCCTGCATGGCAGGGTGGCCCCAGTAAGCCGAAAATCAATCCATCCACAGACTGCTAGTACTGTCCTCCAAAACCAGATCATGCTGCAATTGCACTGGGTCAAAAAAAACATATCTAGAGTGTGACCCCAATACTGTATGTGTCAAGCCTTCAATCACTTGGGTCTATGGTTGCCATACAGGACATACTGCAGACTCAACATTGCCTAGTGGTAAATTGAAGTCCACAAAGATAAGCAACCTTGGGGTCTCCAAAATCAGCCTGACAACGTAATCCATCAGAGTTTCCAGAACCTTTAAAGAAGGGATTTAACTATCTCTGAGGAAGAACTGTTTAGTGAAAATGAGAAGGGAAGGGAAGGGAAGGGAAGGGAAGGGAAGGGAAGGGAAGGGAAGGGAAGGGAAGGGAAGGGATCAAAAAATGAATAAAAAAGAAGTTAGGAGGTGGTGAGACAAGAGGCATTTCTGGCAGAGAGTTACTAAAGCCTGTCTCAACAGCGTTGAGCAATCTCAGAGGTTAAAGTGGGCTAGGTTTTAGAGGATTTGTCCTTCACATTAGAATTACAGGAAATACTGGTTTGCATTTGCATTATAATTCTTGATTTGCATTCTAGCTTTTAAAATAGATGAGAAATATCCCATTAATAATAGTATTATACTAGACTGACATCTTGACAGGGTCAAGATGAAAGTTGGAGAATCTCAAGTTTTTTTTTTTTACAAATACTGTACAAATGCACACAGCTGATTAACAGGAATGTTGCCACTTCTTTGTTCATTCCTGACTACAATACGTAAATCCCCACTGATTCTTCTTTCTCTGCCTACAGGTACTATTGTCTGTTTACAGAAAGAGAAACAGGTATGATCAATATTACACTATTGTACAGCAAAAAATCCAGGCAAATGCCTTTTGCTCCTGTTCCTGGTTATGCCTATCTATTCCCAAAGGCCCTAACTAACTCAGTAAGCCATCTAAGACCAATGATGAGATACCGTTCAATCTTTTTTTTACCCCAATAAGTTTATTTATAATTGGACTGGTAGGATGTTGTGGAATACTTTAAAGCTTTCGAAGAGAATATCTGTAGCTCAGGGTTGAACTGTGGAGTCCTTGGTGCTCTCTGAACCTTGTTGTTTTCTTGCAGATGTCAAACGTCTGAAAGAAAACAACAAGGCTCAGAGAGCACCAAGGACTCCACACTTTAAAGCTTTGCAGGACTGCTCCTCCTATGTGTCTAGATTGCTCATAAGTGCTTACTGGGGCATGGTGGCTCAGCGGTTAATATGCCAGGCTTGTCAGCTGGAGGGTTGCAAGTTCGTCGGTTCAAGACCTGAGCGCCGCGCAATGGAGTGAGCTCCCGCACTCGCCCCAGCTCTTGCCAACCTCGCAATTTGAAAGCATGCAAATGCGAGTAGATAAATAGGTACCGCTCTGGCCGGAAGGTAACAGCGGGTGCAATGTAGACTAGCCCCCCTTGGTGCACCCCGGGCAACGTGACTTGTCACAGCTAAATAGTCTACACAGCCAGCTACTGGACCTCACAAAGGGATTTCCCAGCAAAGAAAATGCCATACGAAATAAAGTAAATAAAATAAATAAGTGCTTACTGTATTTATGTAGCTGAACCTAAGGAAGGGTAGGTGGAAGCAGACTGATAGGTGCTACAGGCATGAAGACCAGCATACTTTTTTTGTTTAAATCCAATACCTATTGGCCCATCTTATAATGAGGTCAGAGCATGGAATTAATATGTTTTGCTGATGATAATAAAACTATGATAAATGGGTTTCCAATGAGTAGCCAGTATTAAGGGGAAATAATACTTCCATATGTATTTTCATGTAAGTAGAGAAAATACTACCCTAATACTTTACCCCACACACACATACATACACAATTGACTATTTACTATCAGCACAGTAAGTATTGTTCTGTTCTACTGAAGAAGGTATCCGTTTCTTGTGTCAAATAATATTATGTTGTTGTTTATTCGTTCAGTCGTTTCCGACTCTTCGTGACTTCATGGACCAGTCCACGCCAGAGCTTTCTGTCGGCCGTCACCATCCCCAGCTCCCCAATGGTTGAGTCTGTCACCTCCAGAATATCATCCATCCATCTTGCCCTTGGTCGGCCCCTCTTCCTTTTGCCTTCCACTTTTCCTAGCATCAGCTTCTTCTCCAGGGTATCCTGTCTTCTCATTATGTGGCCAAAGTACTTCAGTTTTGCCTTTAATATCATTCCCTCAAGTGAGCAGTCTGGCTTGATTTCCTGGAGTATGGACTGGTTTGATCTTCTTGCAGTCCAAGGCACTCTCAGAATTTTCCTCCAAAACCACAGTTCAAAAGCATCTATCTTCCTTCGCTCAGCCTTCCTTATGGTCCAGCTCTCACAGCCATAGGTTACTACAGGGAATACCATTGCTTTAACTATGCGGACCTTTGTTGTCAGTGTGATGTCTCTGCTCTTAACTATTTTATCAAGATTTGCCATTGCTCTCCTCCCAAGAAGTAGACGTCTTCTGATTTCCTGGCTGCAGTCAGCGTCTGCAGTAATCTTTGCGCCTAGAAATACAAAGTCTGTCACTGCCTCCACTTTTTCTCCCTCTATTTGCCAGTCATCAATCAAGCTCGTTGCCATAATCTTGGTTTTTTTGAGGTTTAACTGCAACCCAGCTTTTGCACTTTCTTCTTTCACCTTCGTCATAAGGCTCCTCAACTCCTCCGCGCTTTCAGCCATCAAAGTGGTATCATCTGCATATCTGAGATTGTTAATGTTTCTTCCAGCGATTTTAACTCCAGCCTTGGATTCATCAAGCCCAGCATGTCGCATGATGTGTTCTGCGTACAGGTTGAATAGGTAGGGTGAGAGTATACAGCCCTGCTGTACTCCTTTCCCAATCTTAAACCAGTCCGTTGTTCCGTGCTCTGTTCTTACCGTTGCTACTTGGTCGTTATACAGATTCCTCAGGAGGCAGACAAGATGACTTGGTATCCCCATACCACCAAGAACTTGCCACAATTTGTTATGATCCACACAGTCAAAGGCTTTAGAATAGTCAATAAAACAGAAATAGATGTTTTTCTGAAATTCCCTGGCTTTCTCCATTATCCAGCGGATATTGGCAATTTGGTCTCTAGTTCCTCTGCCTTTTCTAAACCCAGCTTGTACATCTGGCAATTCTCGCTCCATGAATTGCTGGAGTCTACCTTGCAAGATCTTGAGCATTACCTTACTGGCATGTGAAATAAGTGCCACTGTTCGATAGTTTGAACATTCTTTAGTGCTTCCCTTTTTTGGTATGGGGATATAAGTTGATTTTTTCCAATCTGATGGCCATTCTTGTGTTTTCCAAATTTGCTGGCATATGGCATGCATCACCTTGACAGCATCATATTGCAAGATTTTAAACAGTTCAGCTGGGATACCATCGTCTCCTGCTGCCTTGTTATTAGCAATGCTTCTTAAGGCGCATTCAACCTCACTCTTCAGGATGTCTGGCTCTAACTCACTGACCACACCGTCAAAGCTATCTCCAATATTATTATCCTTCCTATACAGATCTTCCGTATATTCTTGCCACCTTTTCTTGATCTCTTCTGCTTCTGTTAGGTCCTTACCATCTTTGTTTTTGATCATACCCATTTTTGCCTGGAATTTTCCTCCGATGTTTCTAATTTTCTGGAAGAGGTCTCTTGTCCTTCCTATTCTATTGTCTTCTTCCACTTCCGCACATTGCTTGTTTAAAAATAATTCCTTATCTCTTCTGGCTAACCTCTGGAATTTTGCATTTAATTGGGCATATCTCCCCCTATCACTGTTGCCTTTTGCTTTCCTTCTTTCTTGGGCTACTTCCAGTGTTTCAGCAGACAGCCATCTTGCCTTCTTGGTTTTCTTTTTCTTTGGGACGTTTTTTGTTGCCGCCTCCTGAACAATGTTGCGAACTTCTGTCCATAGTTCTTCTGGGACCCTATCTACTAAATCTAGTCCCTTAAATCTATTCTTCACCTCCACTGCATATTCCTTAGGAATATTAGTGAGCTCATATCTAACTGATCTGTGGGTCTTCCCTATTCTCTTTAGTCTGATTCTAAATTTTGCAATAAGAAGTTCGTGATCTGAACTACAGTCAGCTCCAGGTCTTGTTTTTACCGACTGTATAGATGTCCGCCACCTTTGGCTGCAAAGGATGTAGTCAATCTGATTTCGGTGTCGACAAATAATATTATAGTCATACGTTATTTACCAACTCCTTTTTTTTACACTGAAAGTGAAGGTATATTGAAGAATAAAAAAATCATTTGGTATTTTTATCTAAGTATACTAAGTTTTGTGATAAACTGTTATTACCATGTCACAATAGCTAGTGATAATATTAAACACAAATAACAGTTGCAACCTGTATTATTTTGTCATGATCTTACCATCTTTATTTGTTCTTTCAAACGTCATGGCCAACTAAAATAGGCAACGTTGCCAAATCAAGAGGGCATTATTATATAAATCTGTGATCAAGTGAAACTGAAATATCCAAGGAAGACTTATTTGCAAAGTTGTTTTGACTGTGATATTGTTATTACTTCTATTATTGCTCCTGAAGAACCTTAAGTCAGGAGTACATCAGGTGGTGCCCACTGTGAGTAATTTTTCTATGAACAGTTCTTTTGTTGTCCATCTATTTGTTTGTTTTTAAGACAACTTTTATTTAAAAAACAAAACAAAAGCCAGCATCCTGCAAAAAATAAAAGCCGGTTAGATGAGAACAAGAGTTTCTGATCAATGATTCCTACTTTACTCCTACCCTTTTTTTTTTTTAATTCAAAAGGACTAGGCCAGTTTATATCACAACAAAGTTAGCAATGCAAAGTAACACAGCCTTGAGTTAGAATGGGTGCCAAGCCGCTATATGATTGAGGATCTAGGTTTGTTACACTATTTTAGGAATAGCATGTTATCAGTACTTTCTCTAGATTTCTATAAAAGTCTAGCAGAAACTTTGGTTTTAGATTTATAACCTAAGATCTAAGTAAGTCAACAAGAAATCTATTACATATTACTTAAATCACCATGTACTGTATATTAGAATAAGGTCACATTAGTATCAAGCTGAATCCATATTTAAACTTTATGAAACGTAAGCCTGATTTAATTTTCATCTAGTGAAATAGGTATTTTCATCTTTAAAACATTACCATATTTGCAATGTATTAATTTAATCTTTTAAAACACTATTCCTACAAATGTGATTGTATATTTCAACAGTATTATTTCCCCTATTTCTCTATTTTTTTACCCTTATTAGGTGTAATAAATTAATGCTAATGGACTCCAAAGAAATTGCTCTTGTGATCTCCAGTTTCTACTCCACATTATATGGCACTCAAACTTATCTCAAGAATTCCATAAATACATTCAGGGGATTTAGAGAAGAAAAAGTAAATCCAATGCCCTGTTTAATTACATGCCTTGTTAAAAATGAGAAGCTACCAGGATAAATCAAAATCCAAAGATTCTGTTAAAAATAAAAAGTAAACACATTATTTTACTTGCAATTTAATTTTGCTAATGAAGATGTTTTCTTACAAAACATTGGAGTATCACAAGATTAATCACTATGGATTCCTGGTACCCTAAGTATAAATCAGAACAAGTACAGCCAAGTGAATCCTGCCAATATCTTCTGAATGCTTTAATAGCATCAACTGAAGCCCAACAGGTAATACCCACCTTCTTACATCACCACTTGCCCTGTGGATTTTTCTTAGTGATGCAAGATACAATGAAACCATCATCAGGGTTCCTCAGCCAATTTCAATATTCAGATTAGCTGGTATTTCAGTATGTTATTTTAACACTCTGAAATTCATTTTAATAGAAGAAACATTATATGAAGAGAAGCCTCCAGTTTGGTGGCAGTCCCTTCTTTCACCTCTGCTGCCTCTACCTGGGGCTTCAGTGGCTGGACCGTTGGGCCACCTGGTCTCAAATTGGTGCTGGTTAATGCTAGGTCTGTCTGTAATAAGACCAGGTCCATCCATAATCTTGTGGTGGACAAATGGGCAAAGCTGGTATATATTACTGAGACCTAGCTGAGGAAAGGCAGTGGGGTCACCTTCTCAGAAACCTGTCCGTATGGGTTTTAGGTCCTGTACCAACTTGGGTGCCACAGCCAGGGAGGTGGGATCTGTCATGACATCTTAGCAGTGGCCAGGATCACTGTTCTGGAGTTGACTAGGTGTGAGTGCCTATATGTTCAGATAGGCTGTAGAGACCTGGACACGGGACAGTGACAGCGCTGGTTGCTCTAGTTGATTACCTGTGTTGGGATCTGGATGGGGGTAGTATTTCTGTTCTGATACTTTTGGACCTCTCCATGGTCTTAAGTACTATCAGCCATAGTACCCAGTTGTGGACATTGGGGATTGGAGGCACTGTTTTATAGTCGTTCTGCTCCTTTCGCAGATGTCAGTTGCAGATGGTAGTTGTTAGGAGGGAAAAATCAGCAAAGTGGCTGCTTCATTGTGGAATGCCATAGGGATCAGTTCTCTTCCCTTTTATTTAACATCTATATGGGGGAGGTGATGTGGTAGTTTGGAGTTCAGTACCATTAATATGCAGATGATACCCAACTGTACATTGTGACCGTGGGCCATGCTAGAGATGCTGCTAAAGTCTTGTCCTGATACCTGGAGTCTATGGGAATTAAATGGGAAATAATAGGCTCAAATTGAACAGAATTACTGCTCATGCATCAGGATTCCTCTATGCCCAATTTTGTGTCAGGACAGGGTTGCACTGTCCTTGAAGGAACAGGTCTGAAACTTGGGCATCATCCTGGATTCTTAAGTCTTGCTGTATCAGCAAGTGGGGACCATGACCAGGGAGGTCTTTGCCCAGTTTCAGCTGGTGCACCAGTTGCAGCCTTGCTTGGGATGGGACAATCTAAATACAGCGGCTCACAGCCTCATCATCACTCGATTAGACAGCAATTTGGCTATGTGATTTTTTTTGGGGGGTGGGGTAGTGTATGTGTGTGAGATACTGCTGTATGCAAGAGTTTAGGCACCCCTGTCAAATTGTATGTTTTAATGAAAACCTAATTGAACAGCAGATGATGCAACCTCTACATGGAACAAAGTTAAACACAACATCTTCCTGCTCTAGAAGATCCTGCACTGACCAGGTGGTTAGACTAGATGACCTCTAAGGATCCCTTCAACTCAATGATTCTAATTCATACACTAGGCACTCAGAAAACAACTCTATACTCTGTACAATATAGAGCCATATTTAAACTCAAAACTCTGTTTTTCTGTTATAATATTTGCTGCCTCTAGTGAAATATGAATTAATAACATGCTACTGCCAAGGTAAAAGACTAAAGCACAAATTTAAGGGACATTTCAGTTTTTTTTTAAAAATCCAAAATTCTTTTAAGACCAACCAAAATGACTTAAACAAGTATGCAAGTTTTCACGAAGTCTAGAATTCTTAATCAGGCAAAATGAATATTAAAGAGATATGATTCTGCCCCACTTTATGCTTTTATTTTATATACTGTATCTACTTCTTGTGTTCCATTATGTTGTGGTTGTTGCACTCCTACTACGTGCTTATCCTATAGAACTCATTAATATTTCCTTTAAATAAATATTTATGGGGATGCAGCACAAGCATCCAATACTAGGCATATTTATTCAGGAGGAAGTTCCTCTTAAGCCAGTCATATCAATTTCTTTGTACATCTCAATCTTTTGCATCTTATTTCCTACAAATATCAATTATTATTCCAAATTTAGAATTTTTGGTGAAACCCTTCACTAAAATCCATGTTATATATTCTGTTGTATAAGTAACCTGTTCTTCAGGTAAGTATTTTGTGCAAAAGGCTTTTATAAGGCAGCATACATGTACATGCATGTAGATTTCATTTCATCCTTGGAATTTTAATTTAAATTATTAGGGCAGTTCACAAAATCAGGACAATTTTTGGGGATAAATTTTACTAAAAACCCTATGTAAATAAATGCAGATTTTAGATATTATTATTATAATATAAATGTATATTAAAAAAACAGATTAAACAAAACAAACCAACTTTCTATGGAAGCATTTAATCCAGAATCAGGTGTTCCAACAAACTAAGCAACATATTTTTTATCCCAAAGTAAAAAGTTCCTTTTCAAAGCACCTTTATGATGACATATTCACAATCCATGCCTCACTGAGGGAATCAGTGTGATGTACCGATTAAGGCAGTGTGCTGGCTGGGGAATTCTGGGAGTTGAAGTCCACACATCTGAAAGCTGCCAAGGTTGAGAAACACTGGATTAAGGTGTTGGACTAGGAATGGGGAGACTTAGGTTCCAGTCTACCCTCATCCCAGGGAGCTCACTGGGTGACTTTGGGTCGGTCACTCTCTCTCAGCTCAAGCTACCACACAGGTTGTTGTTTTGGGGGTTAACAGGAAAGAGCACTGAGTACACTGCCTTGAGCTCTGTACAAAAAAGGCAGAATATAAATCAAATAAATAATTGCACAATAGATACTGGAAATCTGAGTAGAACAGCCAGATTCATACAATTCTCTGACACTGCCAATATACCAGTCAAAAGCCAATCAGAAGAAAAATGTATATTTTTATAAAAATAACTTTTAAAAATAAACAGACATTAAATACTGTTTAAAAAATGACATAAAACCTGGGATCACACAGTAAATACATATTGCAAATCTTGAAGTACCAGGGTAGTGTCATGCTAAAATGTGATTGTGTTAACTCATGGTTTATTAAATACATCACAACTGGCTGCATTCAGAGAGTTTTAAAAACCAGTGCCTGGATTTATAGAGTTTACACTTACTGCATATTACAAAGCCACCTCATGCTCCCAAGAACTTTAAAAATGAAAAGAGGCTATCATTTTCTTCTGAAGTTTAAAAAGAGATATGCTCAGGGGCTTATCTGGCAGCAATTTAATAACATAATTTAGGATTTATCCCTGTGTTGGCATACAAGTTCCAAGTTCTTAGATTCAACATCACCATAAGCAGTTTTTCCATATTCCTGACACAATGTTGGAAGTCCCCCTTTTTATCACTTTATAACACTCCTGATAAGCCTATGATACCCATAAGTGTATTTGAGGACTCCTTCTCGGAGTTGCCAGTTCTTTTGGCTGCCAAGATTAAAAATCTGATAATTAGATGAAAGCTGGCAAAGCTACTGGAAGCCAAGTTGGCAGGGCAGATCATGCAAATTAGTAACCCATTTGATTCCATTTCTGGGGAGATCCTATGGGAAAAGCTCAAGGCTACAGACAGATGTTTGCCCCTGCCTCATCTATAAGTTACATGGAAATACAGGCCAGCATATCAAATGCAAACCAAAGGGGCAGCTTCCAAACCTTGTTCCTACACAGGTAAATATTAAGCAGGGTTGTGCAATGTGTATTGGCCCACACTACACAATTATTGTTTTACCTAAGCAAGCTGATAAGTGGCTGCCATTCCTGTTATATACTGATAATGCAGTGATTCTATCTCAATCTCAAAGTAGTCTTAGGAGAGCACTGAAAGCCCATGCCATATTGCCTTGATAATCACCTCCAGATTAACTACCAGAAAACAAAGATATTATATTTTGCCAAGAGACCTAGATCAAGGAATTGGCAGATTCAGGGTAACAACATTGAAAGATGAAATGCTTGAATGACTGTTCATTAAAAAAAAGTCCTAACATAGGCATGTTCAAGGTAAAAGGTAAAATGTTTTTCTGTAAAATAAAACCCCACCTGCTAAAAAAATTAATCCCCACTTCCCCCCGTGATGTTACACTACTGTTCTCTTATTTTCAATGGAAAGGGATCTCAAACTGTGGCTTATGACCCTCCAGGATCAGAAGCAAATTTGAAGTGGGCCACAACTGGGGAGGGTTTGAACATACAAAGCTGGAGCCCTGTCAGAATTCGCTCCCACTCTACCTCCATACGCCCGCTGTCAGCTTGTCCAAGAAAGGGTACAGAAAATTCTGAACCAAATTCTTACAGGACTCTGGCTTTCGGTGCACAAGCTCATGGCATGCATACCTAAAGCTGGATTGCTGTCAGAACTCACTCCTTCTGTTTGGACAAGCAAACATCAAAGTCAGAATATTTCTGAAGTTTGTGGTATAAATAGTAAATATTTATACAAAATAAAAATAGAGCAAGAAATTAGAATGGCTGTCTTAAAAATAAAACTAAATTTCAGGAATTATGCAAAAATAAGTTAAATATGTTTTAGTTGATTATTTCTGGTAAAAGGTTTTATTCTGTAAAGGTGCAAGGTTTGATCACTGTTTTATAAAGATTAAAATGTAATTATTAAAGCTAAGTGGTATATTTATTTTTACTGAACTCTAATCCCATCATTAGCAGATGGTCACAGATCACCTAAAGATGCTTTTAGAGGCCTTTTGTTTTCCCTTACAAAAAGTTGGCTTCTAGAATGCATAAAAAATTGCTCATCGCTGCCCTAAATAAAAATACATTATGACTTAATGAGATGTATTAAGGCTTTCATTCAGTGGAGTGTATGCTGGGCACATTAAAATATCAGGCTGAACTCTTCGTATAGTCATAATTATATCAAAAGGAAGCTCAGAAAAGTTTCACTGGGAGTCAGGAGGTTCACACATGATTATGAAGCAAGCCTATGAAAACTCTGATGGGTAAAAGAAAATTATTATTATTATTATTATTATTATTTATTTATTTATTTATTTATTCAATTTATCCCCGCCCATCTCCCCGAACAGGGGACTCTGGGCGGTTTACAACAGATGCAACCCAATGCAACTCGCGCAGCAGAGGTGTCACATGTGCTGATCTCGTAGCACCCATAACTGCCCGCGCTGCTGCATTCTGCACCAGCTGAAGCTTCTGGAAACTCTTCAAGGGTAGCCCCATGTAGAGCGTGTTACAATAATCTATATGGGAGATGACAAGGGCGTGAGTGACTGTTCGGAGGGCATCCTGATCCAGGAAAGGGCGTAGCTGGCACACAACTCTAAGCTCTGACAAAATATGTCAGAGCTGTGAGAAGATACATAGGAATAATTTTAAGAGCAGCTATACCCCAGGTCAGGACTTTCCAAAGTTTTCCCGCGGTGACACACCAACCACCTTTGGTGTGTCGCTGTGGGAAAACCCGGAAGTGCCGCCGTTGCGGCAGCGCGCAAAAACCCGGAAGCGCTGCTGCCGCTTTCAGGTTTTTGCGCGCCGCCGTTGGTGTGTCGCCGTGGGAAATGATGATCAGCGCTTCCGGGTTGTGTGGCGACACAACAGACTGTGTGTGGCGACACACTTTTGTGTCGCGACACAGAGTTTGGAAAGCTCTGCCCCAGGTATTTACCTACAAACCACATATTGAACTAATTTATTTAAGCAAATTCCATCTATTCTTCATGATTGGAACTTAAACAAGCTAGCTAATGGGGAAAAAATAGCACTATTTGTGTTTATCTGAATAATATCTGTAATGGATGAGAAAACATTATGGCTTCCAAATTATAAACCAAAAAATCTGAATTAAGACTTTTTTTTCTCCTGTGTAAATAAACACAATGATAAATTAAAGTTTTGGAGTACATAAACATATGCAATATAGCAATAAATTATAAAATTGTATGAAATAATAGTATGGAGAACAGCATGTACGGTTGTTTGTGTAGCAGAATGCAGTATATTACAGGCATTACTGAGTCCATCCAAATTATGGTAGCCCAAGAAAAAGACAAACACAAACTTTATATGTAACTATAGCTTCTATAACAGTTGAGTATTAATAAACATTTGCTACAGAAAATTAATATTTTAATTTGGTACATGCATTGCATTGTACTTAACCATAGTTTGTTAAATAAATCACTCCAATTTGGTCCAAAAGGAAGCCAGATGGACAGAACCTAGTGAGGTGACATGATGTCTTGTGAGATTATCCAGGAGGTTTTTGAGTCTATACATTTCAAGGAAGTGGACAGAGTTCTCTGTGATCTCAGTTCTGCCATGTGTGGATTGCATCCCTGCCCACTAGGCTGTTGAAAGGAGCTAGGGAGGGAAATGGGAGATGGATATGGGTTATGGTTAACACATGTTTGAGAGAGGATGAGGTCCCAGCAGCACTGAAAAAGGTGCTGGTCTGCCTACATCTTGAAAAGCCAGGCCTGGATCCAAAAGATAAGAATAACTACCATCCCATTTCCAACATCCCCTTTTGGGGGAACGTTGTGGAGAAAATAGAGAGATTGCAATTGCAGAGAGCCCTGGAGTAAACAGATTATCTGGACCTCTGGCAGTCTGGCTTCAGATCCAGGCATGTGATCAAACCTGCATTGGTCACTCTTATAGATGACAGGTGGAGAGACTTGGATGGAGGAAATGTAGCCACTCCTGTCCTCCTGGATCTCTCAGTGGCTTTTGACACTGTCAACAAAAATATTTTCCTCAGCCACCTGCAAAGATAGGGAATTGGGGGCACTGTGTTATGGTGGCTCCACTATGACCTGAAAATATTATTTCAGTAGGTAGTGTCAGGAGGGGAGACATCAGGCTCTAGAGTGCTCTGTCATGGAATGCCCCAGAACTCAATGCTTTCCAATCCTAATCCCTTTTAACCTCTACATGAAACTGCTAGGAGATCCTTTGGGGTGAGCCGATATACAGCTGTACACATCAACTGTGGAGCCAGTGTGAGGTGCAATAGAAGTCCTGTCCCAGTTCCTAGAGACTGTCATGGCCTGGATAGGTAAAAACAGGCTTAAACTCATCCCAAGAAATACAGAGTGGCTGATCCAGCTGGTCCAGAATGCAATGGCCCACATGGTCACTGGCCAGTTTCGGTAATGCCATGTTATACCACTGCTGCAGAAACTGCCAGTTTGTTTCCAAGTACATTCCAAGGTACTGGTTGCTACCTTTAAAGTTGCATATGGCTCCCGCCTGGGTATCTAAGAGATCAGCTTTCCAAATAGTCTTTGCCTGGATGGTCATAGAATACCTACTATGAGTTCTCCCCTACTGCAAGGTGCAGCAGGAGGAAACCTGACAGTGCATATTCCCAGTGGCAGTTCCCCTTCTATAAAACACCTTGCCCCCTGAGGAGATGTTCACATGGCCTGGAAGCTGGTAAAAACTTGGCTTTTCCAGAAATTCTTGGGGGACTAATATGTGTAGATATAAAGAGGTATGGAGATGGCCTTGAAGAAGATATTCAATAGTCATTATGTAAACAACAGCTTAGCCTAGAAAGGGAGGAGTATGTTAGAAAAAAACACAAGATTTTCCTGCCTTGATTCTCTTTGGTATAAGAGAGAAGAGAGACAATATCTGTCAGGCTTCCAAGATTCTGTTATTATACCCTATAACAATACAGTAGAATTCCAATAGTTCTTGGCGTAACTGTTTCCTGGCCTGACCTACTTAAAGGGCTGACAGTATCCATATATTACTGACTGTTAAAATTTTGTTATTTAAATTCTGAAATGTAATTTTATTTTATTGCTATTTTAGTATTTGTAAATAACTTAGAGTCGTAAGAATTGAGGTGGTAAACAAATGACACAAATAAAACAAATCTATAGCTCAGACCACTTGACAACAAAACAAAACAAAACAAAACAAAACAAAACAAAACAAAACAAACAGAAACATTCAGAGAGGAAGAGTCCAGCCTAGGAAACAAACAGGAAAACAAATTAACCTGAATAGTTTGATCCAAGCTTGTGTCATCTTACATGACCCAGGAGGCATATCTATTCTGTTGCAATGCCTGCCACCTGGAATGATATCTCCATAAAAATTCATGCAGCTTCCATCCTTATGACATGAAAGCAAAATACAGTAATAAGAAGATGTATTTCTTTTCTTTTTTCCAACAACAATAAAATAATGGCAAATTTGATTTTTTTTCATTCTGCTTTTGAACCAGCTGCATCAGTTATCATTTGTGACCTAGACATAAATGCATCTCAGTTCAGCTATATGCATTCAAAACTAAACAGATTTATTTCAAAGAGCATTTCTATTCAGTTAATGGTGTCATCAAGTTAAGCTCAGTTATTGGTGACAACACAGACAAATATTTGTTATCTCCAGTACCAAATATAGTGATCAACATCTCTACAACAGTTAAGCCACTGATAAACAGCATCTAGAGGAGATAGAATGTGATGACTCATTCAAGTATCTGGTTATTTGAGTAGCTTGTAACTTTATACTAGGTTTTACATTTATGCATACAAATACAGCAGTTTAAGCAATAAAACCACATTGTTTCCTTTTCTATTCAGATGTATTTATTCATATGAAATATTTACAATCCACCTACTAACCCAGAGCTTTCCAAACTGTGTGTGGCGACACAAAAGTGTGTCGCCACACACAGCGTGGTGTGTCGCCACACCACCCGGAAGCGGCGGCGCGCGCGTGCACGGCGGCCGCCATGCACGTGCGCACCGCCGCACGCCCCCCGCGCCGCCACACGCCCCCCCGCACCACCGCCGTCTGCGCGCGCCACCGCATACACACGCGCCGTCGCCGTGCGCGCGCGCGCCGCCACTGCCGCTGGTGTGTCGCCAGCGGCAGCACTTTGGAAAGCCCTGTACTAACCGGAGATATTGTAGTCGGTCGCAATCCATACTATCAAGATAAAACAATAAAACCATTTTTTTTAAAAAAATATGAACTATAAAACAAAATAACAGACAAATAACATTTAACAAAGGATCACTTGACAGAGAGAGAGAGAGAGAAAAAATCTCTTACCAGGCTATGACTGCCAATGTAAGATTAAAAAACACATGCAATCCCATCTAGGTCAGATATCTACCTTCAAGCATCCTTATTGTTCCAACTGACAGATAGGGATAAACCACATTTACACACCATTCAAGAAAGACAATAAAAAAGCTAAGAAGGAAACAAAAAGACCAGAACACATCTTCTCCAGCAACCAACACCCAGGTAAGCAGGGATCAACACCAGAAAAACAATCAAGCAGAAAACTATACCCTAATCAAGTAACTACCATGGAGAAAACCACACCCCCACCAACACTGGCAAGACAAGCTACTGCATATAAACAGGAAGCAAACCCCACACTCACTAGTGCTGATGATGCTACCAAGTTGGGTAATGAAACACCTGCAAGCAAACAACCAAGCTCAGAGAGCACCAAGGACTCCACCATCCTTATTGTTATTAGAGGTAGTCCTTGACTTATGACCATTTGTTTAATGATCATTTGAAGTTACAATGATGCTGAAAAAAGTGACTTGCAACCAGTCCTTGCACTTACAACCATTTGCAATGTCCTCGCAATCACATTATCAAACTTGTGCACCTGTCAACTGGCATGTATTTACGATGGTTGCAGCATCCCAGGGTCATGTGATCCCATTTGTGACCTTCCCAGCCAGCTCCTGACAAGCAAAATCAATAGGGAACTGTGTGGTTCACTTAATGACCACGGCAAAAAAGGTCGTAGAATCGGCCGCAATGACTGCATCATTTAGCAATGGAAGTTCTGGTCCCAATTGTGGACGTAAGTCAAGCACTACCTGTATTCCACTTCAATTTACTAGCCCTCATTACAGTATTGTTACACTATTCCCACACTTGGATAGCTTAACCTGACTCTGATGTTAATGAGAAAGAGATGGGTACCACCGGCATATTTGTGACCTCATCAGGAAATCCCAGGATGATCTCACTCAGTAGCTTCAAACAGATGTTAAACTACAAGAATGGCAGAATTTATCCCTGCATGTTCCCAAAATCTAGCAAGTCTGAACAGGCAAAGCCACCTAAAGCCATTCTCATAGCCAGCCCTAGAGTTAGGAACTGAAGCAATAAAGAACAGTACTGCCTACTGTAGCCCTGAGAGTCAACTTAGCAGGAAACATGGCTAATGTTCTCAAAAACTGTTGTGAGATCTAAGCGGATGAACAGAGTTACATTTTCCCCCTCCTTTAAAAAAAAAAAAAAAGCTTGTGCAGGTAATTTTTCAGGGCAGAAACCTGATTGCAATGGGTCCAGATTATTCATATCCTCCACGAACACATAAAGCTATTTGGCCAACCTTCTCTCACATGCCCTGACCAAGAGAAATATATTTACAATAGGTGGTAGTTCTCAAGTACCTCTGGATCCAGAAATGTTTTCTTGGGGACAATCAATTAATCACTTCTTCTAAGGCAGGAAGACATTTGTATTGAAACATTCATAATTCCCAATATAATAAACAAGAGAATGGTGTCCTGTTACAAACTAACAAGGTCATGTCAACTAAGAGATAGAGAACGAAAGAGATCAGAACGTAATATTAGTATGCACAAATAAGTTCTGGAAGCTTTCCAGTAGGGTCTATACTAAGTTTATTTATGGAACTATGTTAAAGCTTCATGGTGGTGGTGGTTGTTTTGCCTTATAAGGTGATAAATCACAGCTCCTGTTTTCCACAACTATGCCAAAAATTCAGCTGCATAATCAAGGAATCTTCAGGGGCACAAACACATTTTTAAAAATTGGTTTGAGAGCTTTGGGACCATAGGCTGCCCTTTTTTTTCTGTATAACAACAACTGTTAGGACCAGTTACAATAAAAACATGCTATAAGATTTTTTTCTACTGTAACTGAAAGCATGCTAAAACTGAGCCATTAGAAACAGACGTCTAGCAATTAAAGCAAACAAGTAAAACAAGTATAATTAATATTTTTAAATCAATAGTTAAAATCGACATTGAAATGATATACAAAAAATATTTAATAGTCTTTTTAAACATTAATAAAAATGTTAGGCTCCTTAACTCCGCAGAGTGCATTACAAGGAGCTGGGACTATAACAGAGGCGGCTATGTTGCTACCAGATAACCTCACAGAAACTGTATGTGAACATTCTCAGATGATCTCAAAAAGCATGGAGGTTCATACAGAAGGCAGAGTTATCTCAAATAGCTTGAACCTAAGCTATGCAGGGTTTTAATGATAATGCCCAGCAATCTGTCTTTTGTCCAGAAAGGGACTGGTATCTGGTCTTTTTGTTCACCTAAGACCAACTTGGCTGGGGAGTTTTGTACCAGCTGAAGATTCCAGACTAGAAACAAAGAAACATCCCCATGCACAGCCCATTACTATAGTCAAGTCTGGAGATTATCAGCATATGCCCCACTATTTTAACATTACTGTCTTCCGGAAAGGCAGTTGTATATTAACCCACAAAGACACTCTTGCCTGTGGCCTGAGATTGGGAAATCAGAGAGATTTTAGTTCAGAAGTACCCACAAACTGTATACCTCCTCCTTCTTGGACAGTATGATCCAGAATAGACAGAACTATCAACTCCCTGAAGTAATGACCTAACCCCCCCTCCCCCCACAAGTACTTCCATCTTGTCTGGATTCAATTTCAATTTACTATTCCTCATCTTGTCCACTACTGACTGCAGGCATGCATTCATGGAAACCACATTGTTTCCTGAAAATTTAATAGAAAAATAGATCTTGGTGTTTTCAGTATACTGATAGCATGCAGGTCCAAATCTCCTGATAACCTCCAGCATTTTTATGTAGGTCCTGAAAAGGACTGGAAACAGAGTATACACCATGCAATTGACCTGTTTTAAGGAGCAACTGTCTCCAAAGAGACACCATATGAAATCTACATAAGAATAGGAATGCCATGCCTCCTGTTCTCAAATATCTCAAGCAATTTAGGATACCATTGTCGATTGTTCTGAGACATCAGAAGAACAGGCAGAGTCTCTCCAAGGACAGAAGGCCTTCAGCTGGTTCTGAACTGACAAATGAGATGTTCACTTCAAGGCCACACAAGCTGCAGCCTAAATAGCAGAGAAGCAGGGAGCAGGTATAAAGTCCCAGAGTAATTTCTCCTACCTCCTCCTCTAGCATTTCCTGCTACAGCTCCTACTTTCTTGTGATATCTTTAAACAAGTAACTGGAAACTACAATTTTAATTCTCTGATAACTTCAGCCACCCAGAGCTGTTAAAGGAACAAGTGGCAAATACACTCTCTAAATAATAAATAAACCTCACTTAGTCTAGCACCATCAGAAATTAAGACCACAAGTCCTTTTCAATACTGTGTTCAAATATGCTGCCACCTACTTTTGCAGAACATAACATCAAAATATTACTAAAAGCATCTCTGGTACTAACAATTGGAAATTGTAACCAATTGTGTCTGAAAATATCACACTAGGGAAGGAAAAACTTTTCTTAGAGATTTTCTCATTTAAGACAACTGTTCAAAATACACATCTTGTTTCTAAGAAGCTATAACAGTTTGATCTTTTTGCTACAAGATTAGCACAGTACCTGCTTTGAAAAATGTTCTTCTTTGAAGTATAGTCCTCCTTCTTTATCTTAACTCCCCTCATCAAACAGTACTTCTTCACTCAAATAGACAATTTTTACTACTTTACCATCTATTATACCTAAATACACTGCTACTCTTTTAATACTTTTAAAAAATTAAAAGGAAGTATTTAAGGATATTAATGGGGACGAAGTTTAAATCTGAAAATCAACCCAATCACTTGATCTTCTGTCACTGTCTGTAATCTAGTAGTTAGAATATTTTGCAATGTTACTTTATTTTCCATTTGCATTGGTCATACTGGCTAGAAATTCTAAAATATGCAATTCTACCACATCTGGATGCCAAATTAAAAAACCTCCCTCAACTGTATTCCACTACTTGATCACATCTGTATAACCAAAAAAGTGCTTGATTTTTACATACAGATTTATCCATCATTTGTTCAAGAGAAGAAATAACCACCACATAACCGCCATCTTATTGTAGAAAAGCTTTATTTAGAAGATGAAGCTCAGTACACTTTCAGGCAGAATAGCAACATGTATTGTATCAAGAATTCAAAGTCTCCCATTATCTACAATCTACACTAAATTGCTATCAATATTTGTCCAATTTATTTTATATGCTTATTCTCTAGCAATAATCCATACTATAACCCTTGACAACCAGCCTGAGATCATATACTAGAAAACTCTAGTTCTAAGAACTTTCCATAAAAACTGATACAGAAAAACAGATATAAGCTTTGGCCCAAGAAGCACATGAAACAAGAGTTTAATGTTTCTTATCCCTTCTGATAAGCAACCTTCAATTCCTGATTGTTTAAGAAGATTCCTCCCTTGCACCAGCTCCAGATTTTGGGGAAATTTTGTGATGATCATCTTTTGGGTGATGAATGAGAGATGGAAAATGACTATGTTGGTACAATACATCAAGTTACTAATTAGCTAGCCATAATATAACCATATTGATGAAACCCAACCTAAGCAGAATGCTTGTGATTTAATCCCAGAAAACTGGGTTACTTGAAATATCCATGGTTCAGTTAACTCTATATGTCTAATATTATCAAAACAGCAGCTTCCTTCACCTCTTAAATTTACCAAAGATTATTTAGTTATGCATCTGATGTTTAATTCAGAAATGGTACTCGAGGCAATGGTCAACTGTAATTCCTAGCATTTCCAGTAAGTAGCTACAATGGTATTTGCCTGTTGGAAGCTGTAACCGAGCAAGACCTTGAAGATCATTGATTCACATTTACTAGCAAGATCTAGAGCTTCTGAGCCAAATAGCAAACCCACACAGATAATGTCTTTCTTAGGCCAACTGAACTGATACAGCTTTGAGTTCTTAGAATTCTTCATTGAGGGATGTTACAAAAAAATATTCTGCGTATGTCAGCATACTACACATTCCTCACAGTTGGTGCGATGCAAGCAACAGTATGTTGGTTTGCAAAGTAATCTCTAGATTAGGCAACCTACCATAAACTGTCAACGTGTTTGGGGCAAAACTGGGCTATGGATGTGCTTGTGCCATACTAGCCAAAAGGTGCCAAAACTTACCAGTATTGTCTTTACTTACAGTGTGCTACATGTGTAGGCTGACCATACATCCCGTTTTGAATGGGACAGTCCCATTATTTTTTTAGCATTTTTCAACCGTCCCGTCCTTTTGATAAAAGTCTCAATTTTGTCCCGTTTTTTAAACCCAGTGGGAATGGCGCAGGAGGAGGGTCTGAGCTGGAGCTGCCGATTGGAGGCAGCCTGGAAGAGGAAGCCTTCCTGCCTATCAGCACGTGGCAAAGGAGGGACCAGGGGGCGGGGTTTGCAGGCGGGAGCCAATTGCGCAGACCGGGGGGCAGGGTTTGCAGGCGGGAGTCAATTGCACGGGCTGGGGGCGGGGACCCCTGTCTTTTTCATGAATACAGAATATTACATAACACCCCATCCCATTTTGCCATCCTAATGTCCCGTTTTTGTCTCAAGGAAATATGGTCAGCCTATACATGTGGTACAGGTGGAACTAAGGGTAACATACACCTTATCTTACACATAAATTATCTTACTAAAAAGCATTATGTGCAAGCCTTGACTGACCAAAGCCACAATGGGTGGTAGTGGTCAGTATCTAATGGCCCATCCATGGCATGTGGAAGATTGTGACTTGAAATATAAGATGAATCTGAAGGGAGCCTGATCCTGCCAATGAGTTGTACATGGTCTGTCTATGAAGTGGTGAATGTATATGTTAATAAGGATGATTTATAAGGACTGAAAAGTATGGGGAGGGATAGTGAATAGCACTTGTGAAGTAGTTTAAGATATATTAGCTTTTCTTTTTCATATATCACACCTTTAATTTCATTGGTTTATGTTTTAATACTCCTTTTCTGGCCTCTGTATAATATTCTTACCCTGAAAATAAGGTTAAATAATGGGCAAGAATGTACAGGGAACAGGGCACCTTGATGATATTTCCTCTTATCTCGTTTCCATCCCAAAATTTAAAGGTTCCCATGCTGGTCCTTGTACTGTACACTGAAGACAACTAGTTTTGTTTTGTGTTGTTTTCTGCTCAAGCTGCGAGGGAGCCATGAGTCAAAAACATTCCACATGTGACCAACACAACCTATTTCCAGTGGAGGAAAGTGCAAAGTACTACTGTCATAGGCAGCACATGTGCAACTGCCCACCCCATAAGGAAATACATTTATTTAGCTAGCTGCAATAACCTACATGCATTATTATAAAAAGAGCAACAGCTGTGTTATTGTAAGGATTAGTAGAAAAAAACCTATCAATTCTGTTGCATGCACACAATTAGGTTGCAAATGAGCATCCCCCCAAAATCTATAAGATAGGGCTAGAATTTACAATGTAGCAACAGAGAACCTTCCATAGTATGGTAACCTACTGCTTGTTACTTTTTCTCTCTACCGATATATAGAAAACGGAAGAGAAAGAGGTTTCACAATGTGAATTGGTGGAGTTAGAAAGGGGCGCGCGAATGGAGAACAGAGAGAACAGAACTCCAGTGGAGCAAGGGACCCAGGTGGTTAAGTTACCTGCGCTGGAAGTCTTGCTCAAAAGGAGTCAAGTAGGGATCTTTCTCCAGCAGTCGCTCCAGTTCAGCCGGAAACGAACTTAGCACAGCCATCTTTGCAACTGCAGTAGCACTTGGCTAAGAGAGGTCATCTGGAAGCGCCCCCCTCCCTTCGGACCAGGACTAAGATAGGCTAAGCCAAAGAAGTGGGCTGGCAGAGCCCCACTCCTCCCTCTTTTCTAGTGGAGCTAAACAGATGCTCCCCGTTCAATCATTCGCTAAGGAAGGGAAGGCAGAAGAGTGCCGTTCCGGGTAATCCCCCGCCCCCTGCGACGTCGCTGAGATGATGCGGCAACTCGCGCATGAAGATCTGCAGCAGCCTCCCCAGTCACGCTGAGTTCTCGCTGAGCCAAGAGCCGGCTCCCCTGGAAACTAACGGAGCTCTGCTCTGCAGCCCTTCATGCTTAACGAGTCAGGTCTCTAGCATCCTAGGCACGTCACCAAAGTAACATTATAGGGGGAGGATCTCTAGCGGTCACGTGTTGAGAGCCCGGAACGAGGAAGTGCTGACTGAAGTTTTGGGGAGAAAGCGATGTGGGTTCCAGGTCAGGGTTTGCTTCGTGCTAGGAAGTGCGCAAACGCAATCGAGGATTTGTAGTTGCTGCCCACGAAAGGGCATCGGCGTTGTTAATGTTTTGAAAATTGTGAGCCGAGTGGTAAACTGCGGAGAATGAAGTTTAGAAGATGTGAGAATATTTAGGGAATGGTAGGCGCAATTAAAGCTTTTGTTGTTAAAGCCTCCTTTCCGATAAAGAGGAACGAAAAATACTGTTTAGTACATGTTTAATTTTAACTTCATTTATGTAGTTGTTGTTGTTGTTGTTCAGTCGTTCAGTCGTGTCCGACTCTTCGTGACCTCATGGACCATAGCACGCCAGGCCTTCCTGTCCTCCACTGTCTCTCGGAGTTTACTCAAATTCATGTTCATTACATCGGTGATGCTATCTAACCATCTCATCCTCTGCCGTCCCCTTCTCCTTTTGCCCTCAGTCTTTCCCAGCATCAGGGTCTTTTCCAGTGAGTCCTCTCTTCTCATTAGGTGGCCAAAGTATTTGAGCTTCAGCTTCAGCATCTGTCCTTCCAATGAGCAGTCAGGGTTGATTTCCTTTAGGATTGACTGATTTGACCTCCTTGCAGTCCAAGGGACTCTCAAGAGTCTTCTCCAGCACCACAGCTCGAAAGCATCAATTCTTCGGTGCTCAGTCTTCCTTATGGTCCAACTCTCACAGCCATACATTGCTACTGGAAAAACCATAGCTTTAACTATACGGACCTTTGTCGGCAAGGTGATGTCTCTGCTTTTTAATATGCTGTCTAGGTTTGCCATAGCTTTCCTTCCAAGGAGCAAGCGTCTTTTAATTTCATGGCTGCAGTCACCGTCTGCGGTGATCTTGGAGCCCAAGAAAATGAAATCTGTCACTGCTTCCATTTCTTCCCCTTCTATTTGCCAGGAAGTGATGGGACCAGATGCCATGATCTGGGTTTTTTTAATGTTGAGTTTCAAGCCAGCTTTTGCACTCTCCTCTTTCACCCTCATCAAGAGGCTCTTTAGTTCCTCTTCACTTTCTGCCATTAGGGTGGTATCATCTGCATATCTGAGGTTGCTGATATTTTTCCCGGCAATCTTAACTCCGGCTTGTGATTCATCCAGCCCGGCATTTCTCATGATGTACTCTGCATATAAGTTAAATAAGCAGGGTGATAATATACAGCCTTGTCGTACTCCTTTCCCAATTTTGAACCAGTCGGTGGTTCCATGTCCGGTTCTAACTGTTGCTTCTTGACCGACATACAGGTTTCTCAGGAGACAGGTAAGGTGATCTGGTACTCCCATCTCTTTAAGAATTTGCCACAGTTTGTTGTGATCCACACAATCAAAGGCTTTAGCGTAGTCAATGAAGCAGAAGTAGATGTTTTTCTGGAACTCTCTTGCTTTTTCCATGATCCAGCGAATGTTGGCAATCTGATCTCTAGTTCCTCTGCCTCTTCGAAACCCAGCTTGCACTTCTGGTAGTTCTCGGTTCACATGCTGCTGAAGCCTAGCTTGTAGGATTTTGAGCATAACCTTGCTGGCATGTGAAATGAGTGCAATTGTACGGTAGTTTGAACATTCTTTGGCATTGCCTTTCTTTGGAATTGGAACGTAAACTGACCTTTTCCAATCCTGTGGCCACTGTTGAGTTTTCCAAATTTGTTGGCATATTGAGTGCAGCACTTTAACAGCATCATCTTTTAGGATTTTAAATAGCTCAGCTGGGATACTGTCTTCTCCGCTAGCTTTGTTGTTAGTAATGCTTCCTAAGGCCCACTTGACTTCACTCTCTAGGATGTCCGGCTCAAGGTCAGTGACCACACCATCGTATTTATCAGGGATATTAAGATCTTTCTTGTATAGTTCTTCTGTGTATTCTTGCCACCTCTTCTTAATCTCTTCTGCTTCTGTTAGGTCCCTGCCTTTTTTGTCCTTTATCATGCCCATCTTTGCACAAAACGTTCCCTTGATATCTCCGATTTTCTTGAAGAGATCTCTAGTCTTCCCCATTCTATTGTTTTCCTCGATTTCTTTGCATTGTTCATTTAAGAAGGCCTTCTTATCTCTCCTTGCTATTCTCTGGAATTCTGCATTCAATTGTTTATATCTTTCCCTTTCTCCCTTGCCTTTTGCTTCCCTTCTTTCCTCAGCTATTTGTAAAGCCTCATCAGTCAGCCACTTTGCTTTTTTGCATTTCTTTTTCTTTGGGATGGTTTTAGTTGCTGCCTCCTGTACAATGTTACGAACCTCCATCCATAGTTCTTCAGGCACTCTGTCTACCAGATCTAATCCTTTAAATCTATTCCTCACTTCCACTGTATATTCATAAGGGATATGATTTAGGTCATACCTGATTGGTCTAGTGGTTTTCTCTACATTCTTCAATTTAAGCCTAAATTTTGCAATAAGAAGCTCATGATCTGAGCCACAGTCAGCTCCAGGTCTTGTTTTTGCTGATTGTATAGAGCTTCTCCATCTTTGGCTGCAAAGTATATAATCAATCTGATTTCGGTATTGACCATCTGGTGATGTCCATGTGTAGAGTCGTCTCTTGTGTTGTTGGAAAAGAGTGTTTGCTATGACCAGCGTGTTCTCTTGACAAAACTCTATTAGCCTTTGCCCTGCTTCATTTTGTACTCCGAGGCCGAACTTGCCTGTTATTCCGGTTATTTTTTGACTTCCTACCTTAGCATTCCAGTCCCCTATGATGAAAAGGACATCTTTTTTTGGTGTTAGTTCTAGAAGGTGTTGTAGGTCTTCATAGAACCGGTCAACTTCAGCTTCTTTGGCATCAGTGGTTGGGGCATAGACTTGGATCACTGTGATGTTGAATGGTTTGCCTTGGATTCGAACTGAAAGCATTCTGTCGTTTTTGAGGTTGTACCCCAGTACTGCCTTTCCCACTCTTTTATTGACTATGAGAGCTACTCCATTTCTTCTAAGGGATTCTTGCCCACAGTAGTATATATAATGGTCTCCTGAATTAAATTCGCCCATTCCTGTCCATTTTAGTTCGCTGATTCCCAATATGTCGATGTTCAATCTTGTCATTTATGTAGTAGGACACGTTTATTGCAAGTTTATTACAAGGTTATTGCAACTAACCATTGGTTTATGCAAATTTCACAAATTAGGATTAAATATGCTGAAAAACACAAGTCTACATGGTTTCTGTTATCATTTATAGCACACTTTCCCAGCTAATGCCCTTCAGATGCATTCCAATTACAACGTCCAGAACTTTAAGCCAATTTAACAGCAATGCTGATTTGAAATTGTGGTCTATATGTATTTATTTGTTAATGGACACAGACCATAGAGGAGAAAAAGGAAAACAGTAAGGTTTACAATAATTACAAGAAGTTTTTAAAAAATTGCATACAAGCAGTAGCATTTAGAGTGCAACAAAAGTCAGCATAATGTGTAGGTCTTAATTTTGGCAAAGAATAAAGTACTATGAGAGGTATCTATGCACAAACTGATAGGATGACATGAAGCAAAGTAGTCAACAGTTGTGGGAGAGATGACAATGAAAGAACCTAGGCTTAGCTGGTTGTTAAGCAAATGCACCAGTTTGTAACAGCCACAGCTATAGCTGGCAATTTTGCAACTTTGGATGTTTTGGTGCAGGCATCTTGCAGCAGCTGACCTATAATTGCTGATTGTGATAGGTGGGCAATTTTGCTAAAAAGTGGTTTAATGAGTTCACAGCACTAAGCACAATGTAAAGGACAGTCTAGCACAGAGCTTTCCAAACTTTTCATGTTGGTGACACACCTTTTAGACATGCATCATTTTGCGACACAGTAATAGCAGGGCTCCCCGCCCCCGGCCCACGTGATTGGCTCCCGCCAGAAAACCCCGCCCCCCGGCCCAAGCGATTGGCTCCCGCCAGAAAACCCCGCCCCCTGCCCCACACGATTGGCTCCTACCTGAAAACCCCGCCCCCCAGGCCCACGTGATTGGCTCCTACCTGAAAACCCCGCCCCCCTGGCCCACGTGATTGGCTCCCATCTGAAAACCCTGCCCCCCAGCCCACGTGATTGGCTCCTGCCTGAAAACCCTGCCCCGCATTTACCGAACTATTGCCTTGCATATCCAAATAATATTTATGTGGGGAGGGGAAGTTCCCTGGTCCTGGGGTGCTGTGAGAAGAAGCGGCGCCCCCCAAAGAACACCCGGGGCTTTGGGACGTTTGCAAAACTCCCGGATCCGAAGCCCCTTAAGGAGGGAGAGAGGCGCTCCCCAAGACACCCTTTCAAAACTCAATTCCGTGCATTCAGCAGGATGCCGAGGGAAGGAATGGCGATTAAAGCCTGTTGTTGCAATTTAGCTTCACCTGCCTGCTGCTCCTGAAATGGAAAAGAAGGTTCGATGTTGACTGATTTCGGTTCAGGGGCTCACGTGATGCCGCTCGGGCAGAAGACTCTCTGCTGGGTAATGTGTTTGGCCAGCCAGAGGCCACGCCTCTCGCCCCCTGGGATGCAGCTGAAGGCGTGGGGCACCGGGGGTCCCGGTCTGCCGCCTCCCTCACCGGGCAAATGCTTTAATCGCCATTCAATAATCGGAGATTGTTACCTTGTCGTGGTGCTGGAGCTTGAGCACCTCAATGAAACCATGAGCTAAACCGTGAAGGGACACCCAAGACGGGAAGGTCGTGGCAGAGAGGTCAGACTAAATACGATCCCTGGGGAAGGTAATGGCAACCCACCCCAGAATTCTTGCCATGAAAACTAAATGGATCAGTACAACCAAAGATATGTCGGTATACCATCGGAAGATGGGACTCCCAGGTCGGAAGATGGTCAAAATGCTACTGGGGAGGAACAGAGGATACGTTCAACTAGCCCCAGATGTGATGACGCAGCCGACGGTGCTGGTGGTGAACGACGAATCCGATGTTCTAAAGATCAACACACCATAGGAACCTGGAATGTAAGATCTATGAGCCAGGGCAAATTGGATGTGGTTATTGGTGAGATGTCAAGATTAAATATAGACATTTTAGGTGTCAGTGAACTGAAATGGACTGGGATGGGCCACTTCACATCAGATGACCACCAGATCTACTACTGTGGACAAGAGGACCACAGAAGAAATGGAGTAGCCTTCATAATTAATAATAAAGTGGCTAAAGCAGTGCTTGGATACAATCCAAAAAACGATAGAATGATCTCAATTTGAATTCAGGGGAAGCCATTTAACATCACAGTGATCCAAATATACGCCCCAACCACAGATGCTGAAGAAGCAGAAGTAGATCAGTTCTATGAGGATCTGCAGCACCTACTAGATAATACACCAAAAAGAGATGTTATTTTCATTACAGGAGACTGGAATGCTAAGGTGGGTAGTCAGACGACACCTGGAATTACAGGCAAGCATGGTCTGGGAGAACAAAATGAAGCAGGACATAGGCTGATAGAATTTTGCCAAGACAACTCACTGTGCATAACAAACACTCTCTTCCAACAACCTAAAAGACGACTTTATACATGGACTTCACCAGATGGTCGACACCGAAATCAGATTGACTACATCCTTTGCAGCCAAATGTGGCGGACATATATACAGTCGGTAAAAACAAGACCTGGAGCTGACTGTAGTTCAGATCACGAACTTCTTATTGCAAAATTTAGAATCAGACTAAAGAGAATCGGGAAGACCCACAGATCAGTTAGATATGAGCTCACTAATATTCCTAAGGAATATGCAGTGGAGGTGAAGAATAGATTTAAGGGACTAGATTTAGTAGATAGGGTCCCAGAAGAACTATGGACAGAAGTTTGCAACATTGTTCAGGAGGCGGCAACAAAAAACGTCCCAAAGAAAAAGAAAACCAAGAAGGCAAGATGGCTGTCTGCTGAAACACTGGAAGTAGCCCAAGAAAGAAGGAAAGCAAAAGGCAACAGTGATAGGGGGAGATATGCCCAATTAAATGCAAAATTCCAGAGGTTAGCCAGAAGAGATAAGGAATTATTTTTAAACAAGCAATGTGCGGAAGTGGAAGAAGACAATAGAATAGGAAGGACAAGAGACCTCTTCCAGAAAATTAGAAACATTGGAGGTAAATTCCAGGCAAAAATGGGTATGATCAAAAACAAAGATGGTAAGGACCTAACAGAAGCAGAAGAGATCAAGAAAAGGTGGCAAGAATATACGGAAGATCTGTATAGGAAGGATAATATTATTGGAGATAGCTTTGACGGTGTGGTCAGTGAGTTAGAGCCAGACATCCTGAAGAGTGAGGTTGAATGGGCCTTAAGAAGCATTGCTAATAACAAGGCAGCAGGAGACGATGGTATCCCAGCTGAACTGTTTAAAATCTTGCAAGATGATGCTGTCAAGGTGATGCATGCCATATGCCAGCAAATTTGGAAAACACAAGAATGGCCATCAGATTGGAAAAAATCAACTTATATCCCCATACCAAAAAAGGGAAGCACTAACGAATGTTCAAACTATCAAACAGTGGCACTTATTTCACATGCCAGTAAGGTAATGCTCAAGATCTTGCAAGGGAGACTCCAGCAATTCATGGAGCGAGAATTGCCAGATGTACAAGCTGGGTTTAGAAAAGGCAGAGGAACTAGAGACCAAATTGCCAATATCCGCTGGATAATGGAGAAAGCCAGGGAATTTCAGAAAAACATCTATTTCTGTTTTATTGACTATTCTAAAGCCTTTGACTGTGTGGATCATAACAAATTGTGGCAAGTTCTTGGTGGTATGGGGATACCAAGTCATCTTGTCTGCCTCCTGAGGAATCTGTATAACGACCAAGTAGCAACGGTAAGAACAGAGCACGGAACAACGGACTGGTTTAAGATTGGGAAAGGAGTACGGCAGGGTTGTATACTCTCACCCTACCTATTCAACCTGTACGCAGAACACATCATGCGACATGCTGGGCTTGAGGAATCCAAGGCTGGAGTTAAAATCTCTGGAAGAAACATTAACAATCTCAGATATGCAGATGATACCACTTTTATGGCTGAAAGCGAGGAGGAGTTGAGGAGCCTTATGACGAAGGTGAAAGAAGAAAGTGCAAAAGCTGGGTTGCAGCTAAACCTAAAAAAAAACCAAGATTATGGCAACGAGCTTGATTGATGACTGGCAAATAGAGGGAGAAAAAGTGGAAGCAGTGACAGACTTTGTATTTCTAGGCGCAAAGATTACTGCAGACGCTGACTGCAGCCAGGAAATCAGAAGACGTCTACTTCTTGGGAGGAGAGTAATGGCAAATCTTGATAAAATAGTTAAGAGCAGAGACATCACACTGACAACAAAGGTCTGCTTAGTTAAAGCAATGGTATTCCCTGTAGTAACCTATGGCTGCGAGAGCTGGACCATAAGGAAGGCTGAGCGAAGGAAGATAGATGCTTTTGAACTGTGGTGTTGGAGGAAAATTCTGAGAGTGCCTTGGACTGCAAGAAGATCAAACCAGTCCATACTCCAGGAAATCAAGCCAGACTGCTCACTTGAGGGAATGATATTAAAGGCAAAACTGAAGTACTTTGGCCACATAATGAGAAGCCAGGATACCCTGGAGAAGAAGCTGATGCTAGGGAAAGTGGAAGGCAAAAGGAAGAGGGGCCGACCAAGGGCAAGATGGATGGATGGTATTCTGGAGGTGACGGACTCAACCATTGGGGAGCTGGGGATGGTGACGGCCGACAGAAAGCTCTGGCGTGGGCTGGTCCATGAAGTCACGAAGAGTCGGAAACGACTGAACGAATAAACAACAAAACAACAAGTCAATTAGCAAAATACATTTGACTCTAGTATTTTATGTTGTCTGTTTCTAAACCAGTGGGTAAATTGGCTACTCAAGATTAGCACCAGACTTTGTTTGGCACATTCTGTGAACATAGTCATAGTCTCTTGTCTATCGACTGATAACATTATTCTTGTCTTTCCTTCTTGTCCAGTTTGAGGTTTATACTTGTTCCTTGATAGCAAGATCACCCACTGCTGAAGCAAAGATAGATAATTTCTTGCAGTTGTTCTGTTCTTTGCAATTCTTATGGGTAAAGCAGAACTTCAGGCATTTATGTATATGTCTATTCCCTTTTTTCATTTTGAGATAGCTTCAGCAGTTGAAGGGTGTACCTGATACACACAGAGAAGACAATTTATAAATCAGCAGCAGCAATTTGTGAACAATGGCATGGCTGAGTGTTCAGTTAAGCTGGAAGTATAGCGCTCAAAATTTATAGTAGTATCTGTTCTTTAGTAGTATCTAGACAACATCTGGTATGACCTCATCCCAATTACCATATACTGATAATTAATAGTTATAGTAAAATCAATAGTGTAAATAAACATCTAAAGAAAATTAACTATTTTCTGAAATGAACTAGCCATTCCTAGTATACGTCAAATTTCACATACTGAATTTTGTATTCTTTTGTTTAGGTTCTACATTAAGGTGTGTTCTGCATAGTACTATGATATCTCTACTTCTATCTCGTTTTATCTCATCTAGTATAATCTCTCATTATTATTTATTTTCTCTGTATTAAAAATACATATGCTTATGTATTAGACTAATCACCTAAGCAAATGATAAAGTGGGCTTTGGCCTACAAGCTTATGCCACCATAAATTTGTTGATCATTAAGGTACCTCAGAACTCTTTGTTTCTATTGTTATATTTGATGGCATAGTACTGCAGATAACTTGCTAAAAAGGACATTAAGTGGAACAGAAGCTTATGAATCTATCAATACTAGCACCATAGCACTTTTTTTTTTGCCTGATCCAATTTTCATTTCGGCTAGATGGAAATTGAGTTTCATAGTAATTAAAATTGTAGCTGGTGGAAATATGGAAGAAGAACACTCTATTTCAGGCTGCTATATTCTCTGCTTCAAGGGAGTTGTTCCTTGTAAAAGAATGATATTAGATATTCTGGTCTCTTTTTAAGCAGATAATTAATTCTTTGCATATTCCAGATGCTTACTTTTAATCTTCCCATTACTTATATTTCATGCATCATATTTCAGATAGAATCAATCTTTCCCACATTGTTCTACTTACTTTGACACTTTTTCATTTGAATAAGAATTGTACTTCAGACTGTTTTGTCTTTCAGAGAACAGGATAGACATATATTTGCCTTCCAGATCAAGTTCAAAATAAGAAAGGATTTCCGATCCAGCTATATATGCACATTTTTATTATTTTGTTTTATGTATTTTATTTACATTGCATATATGTTGCTTAATAGTTGCATTTACTGACTGGGTCACTGTATTATTAAACTACAACATTTCTTTATAAAGAGGGAAAACACCAGTTTTAAACAAATTAACATAAAAAATTAAGAGTTTTTAAAGGCATAACTCCCTGTGCTGCCCCCCAAGTCATTCTCATTCTCTTTCTCTCGTGTTGGTATTGAAATGATATACTCTTTACTGGATAAAATTGCTGCACAGATAAGACCACAACCTTGAGGACCTTCTACTAAGAACAAGTTTGCTACATATCATTTGATGAGGCTGCTTGGACATTGGTATTGTTAGCAATGGTAATTTATGTGGAGATGAAGGCAGAATGTCATATGCCACCTGTTCTGACTGTCCAGAAAAACATCTTCATCAGCTGGACTTAGTTTTACGCTGTCCCTATTTGTAACAAATGTTTGTAGCAAATATGATCCAATTTAAGCACAAATTGATAAAATGTATCACATAAGAACTGGTGAGGCATAACCACTATTCTAAGTTTCTCCAGCTAAGTAATAAAAATACTTTACTGGATTCTGCACTGATAGTCAATCTTTTGCATGGAAAAGCTACTGAATCATTATTTGAACTCCACAATAAAATCATCTAGAATCTCTTTCATGATACCTAGTTTTTATTAAGATTTCATTTTCCCAAGATTTCTCACTGAGCATTGAGATATATATGTGCGCTAGAGTTCCCTATCCCCTTTGATTTTATTCTTCTGAGAATCTGTTGAAATGTATTCTTTTTTAATTTCTTGTTGACCATTTCCAATACACACATTTTCACCAAAAGCAGCAAAAGAAAACAGACTGACAAGAAACATTTCAGCATGCCAAATTCATTTTTGTTTCCTCTTGCTCTTTCTGTTCTGTATGTAGCCGATGGCAGTACTTCACTAGGTCAGTTTCTGAAGTATGGCATACTTTTACACTTAGGTATTCACTTGGGGCCAATTGCTATTGGCCCTAGGCAAGCAGCTGAGTGGAAACTTACAAGCTAGATATCTTTTAGACCTTGTATGAACTCTGCTTTTTAGTACTGTCTAGCTTCTGGAACAATCCATGACCCATGTCTTTGAGAACTGACTTTTTGGCAGTTACAGTTATATTTGGGATGTTGCAGCTTTGAAGTAGCTAGCAAGCTACCTCTTTGGAGGAAAAAAGTTCCAAAAACAGAAGTTGTGAGATTATTAGTTTTACACATGGTTGATCTTCACCCAAGTTCCCTCTAATTTTTATGGGCCAGGCCACACATGATATAGAAGACTATGCAACTTGCTCCTAATTTCATTACTGTTTTGTTTCCTTATCACGGAACGTTGGATGACATGCACTATGCCTCTTAAAGTAAGAAATGTGCCTTCAAATTGAACTTTACTTCTGGTGACTACATGAACATATCCATGCCACTGTATTGGTAGTAACATGCAGGGCATGCCACCCTCTTTTTCCAGAAAGATGTTAAGCTTCCCATACTAGTCTAAAATCCTGGGATTTCTTTGTGGTGTCCCATGCAAATACTAATCAAGTAGGTTAGCTTAGCTTCTAATCTTAAACAAGGGGCAGGTAATATCCTTTCTATTTCATACGCTCATACATACAGTTTTAAGCAAATTCCTATACATAAGCATGCATCCAAATTTGCTAATAGAATTTATCATGTGGAGAGCTGTAGGAATGAATATTTGCTTTTTCAGAATTTTTAAATATGTAGCATGGCGTGGTGGCTCAGCGGATAAGACGCCAGGCTTGTTGATCGGAAGATCGCAAGTTCGGAGGTTCGAATCCTTAGCCCTGCGTGCGGAGTGAGCTCCCGCACTAGCTCCAGCTCTTACCAAACTAGCAATACGAAAGCATGCAAATGCAAGTAGATAAATAGGTACCACTTTGGTGGGAAGGTAACAGCGTTCCACGCACATCATGCGGCCACATGCGGAAGCGTCTTCGGCCAATGCTGGCTCTTCGGCTAACAAACGGAGATGAGCACCAGCCCCTAGAGTCGGACACGACTGCACAAATGTGAGGGGGGAACCTTTACCTTTAGCATGGTATTAAGATAATTGCAGAAACAAGGGGAATACTGAGAGTTATTACAGAATTTGAAAATCTTATAATACATAGTTCAGAAAATTTGTTGGACCATATTTACAAGCTGCTAGTCAAGCATGATTCAGAAGTCAATCAGGTCAAAGTCTGTATGATCAAATGAATACAGCAACAGATATGCAACATGTTAGGAAGGACTGGTCAAAAGATTCCCATTCCTTCCTATTAAAACCTAGCCAGCCTTTTAAAATACCCAGTCCTTTCCACCTTCCTCCTAATCCAGCCTTGCCTACCTTTGCCTGAATTAATTCTTGATGTAATTACCACCTAGTAGATTAGTAGTTGTGTAAATTGTCTTGCTAGTTAATCTCCAGAACCAGTCTGATATTTATTCTTGATTGTACTGATTGTCTTGCTTGTGTTGTCTTGCCTTGTTCCTGTCCTGTTGTATTGTTTCCAGATCCCAAAACCCATCAGATTGAAGTAAAATACAGTACTGTGCCCTATAACAGAAGAAGATTATCTTGGAGCCTGCCACCCAATTGATCTGATAGTACTTAATAAAAACTGTTAATCAATTCAAGTCTCTGTATTAAGTTGGAACAGGACAGATTGTCCCTGACCACCGTTCTGATGAGAAAAAGCAAGGCAAGAAAGCTTGTAGCCAAGGAAACCATATCATCCGAGACAAAACAACTCCGGCAACAGGTCGCCACCTTAAGTGCCCAGCTGGCACAACTTCTTGCATAACCGGCAAGCGCAGCACCAACGTGCCCAAAATGCCCTGTGGCTACACCGGAAAAATTTGATGGCAACCTAAGCGAATTCCCAGCCTTTTTGGCCCAGTGCCAGCTGTGCATAAGTTTACGTGAGGAGGATTTCCCTACTGACAGGCACAAGGTAGGATTTATTATTAACCTCCTGACTGGAATTGCCGCCCAGTGGGCCTCGCCTCTCATCATTCAACAAAGCCCCATATTAGATGATTTTGAGGAATTCATTCAACAATTAAAGGACATGTATGAGGACCCGGTAAAGGTCCAATCAGCTAGTCGCAGATTACGGAGATTGAGGCAAGGCCGTTCACCTGTAGCAGATTACATTAGTACCTTCCGGGCTATCGCTCAAAATTTACACTGGGGAGAAGAGGCATTGGTAGATCAATTTCAAGAAGGTTTATCAGCAGAAATATTGGATGAACTCGCCCGTATCCAATGTCCCTCTACCCTGAAGGAATTAACCCACCTCTGCCTTCAGATTGATGGGAGAGAAGCTCTTTCTATTCAGGAATTAGTCCAGCTTACCGCAACTGGAGACCGGTGGGGGAAACTCCACAGGTTATACCGCCTTTAGAGGGGGCTCGACCACGCCTTACTCAAACCGAAAAAGAACGACGCCGGCGAGAAGGCTTATGCCTATATTGTGCAGGTATTGGACATATTGCGGCTAGCTGCCCAGTCAAGACCAAGGCTGTCTTTCAGGCGGGAAACGGACGACGCCCAACCTAAGGGGGCAATTAGGTTGGGTGGGGAGTACTGAAGGCCAAGGATCACTGCGAAGTTTCTTTCCTCCAGGACTTTTGGCACTAACTGTGACTATACAATTGGATCAGGCGCCGATAGTTACAGTTCAAGCTATGGTGGACTCAGGGGCCACTATTAGCTGTATGGATATGGAATTTGCGAGGCAATGGGGAATTCCTCAGACCAAGGTCCAATCTCCTGTGATGGTGGAAACCATTGATGGACAACCCTTGAGGTCGGGACCAGTGACAGCTATCACTCAACGCTTGAGCATGAGGATTGGAACTCATCTAGAAGAGATTAACTTTTACTTAGTGGTCACGCCAAAGTTTCCCATAGTCTTAGGTTTGGACTGGTTAAGAATCCATGAACCAAGGATTGTCTGGTCGAGCGGGGAAGTGGAATTTTTTAGTCCACAATGTGGTCAACATCAGACAGTTACAGTCGCCGGTGCTTATATGACTGAAATTGAAAAACAGATTCCTGAACCATTCCATGAATACCTGGATGTCTTCAATGAAAAAGAAGCAGAACAGCTTCCTCCCCATAGAACTTACGACTGTCCCATTGAGTTAATTCCCGGTGCCAAACTTCCAGTGGGATGAATTTATTCTTTATCAGAACCCGAACGAATAGCTCTCCGAGAGTTTGTAGACTCCAATCTGAAGAAGAAATTTATTCGACCATCTACTTCACCGTTAGCTGCACCAGTGCTTTTTGTTAAAAAAAAATCAGGAGAGTTACGGCTCTATTGTGACTATCGCAAATTAAATGACATTACCATCAAGAACAGATATCCGTTACCTTTGATTTCAGAACTGCTGGAACGGGTCCAAGGGGCCAAGGTCTTTACTAAATTGGATCTAAGAGGAGCTTATAACCTAGTACGAATTAGAGCAGGAGACGAATGGAAAACGGCGTTCCGTACGTGTTATGGCCATTTTGAATTCACAGTCATGCCATTTGGGTTGTCGAATGCTCCTGCAGTCTTCATGTATTTCATGCATGACATTTTTAAAGACCTTTTAGACCAGTTTTTAATAATCTACTTAGATGATCTCCTGATTTACTCCTCATCCCATGACATGCATGTCCAGCATGTTCAAGTAGTGTTACAATGCCTGCGTGAAAACAGACTCTATGCCAAACTGGAAAAATGCCAGTTTGCTCAGGAGACGATAGAATTTTTGGGACATCGGATCTCTGCCGCTGGAATCGAGATGGAACCAGGCAAGATAGAGGCGTTACAGTCATGGCAAACACCTAAACGGGCCAAGGATGTACAGCGACTTCTAGGATTCACTATTACAGAAATTTCATACCGCAATTTGCAGAAATCACAGCTCCGCTGTCCAACTTATTGCGTAAACGATCTACCTTCCAATGGGGAAACATGGAGACCCAAGCTTTCAACAAGTTAAAGGCTCTCTTTATGACCGACCCCATTTTGAAACACCCCAATCCAGCATTACCATTTGTAGTAGAGACTGATGCCTCAGATATTGCCATCGGGGCGGTGCTACTTCAGGCAAATTCAGAGGATGGGTTACTTTTACCTTGTGCCTACTACTCGAGAAAACTAACAGCACCCGAACAAGCATATACTATATGGGACAAAGATCTCTTGGCCATCAAAGTCACTTTTGAAGTTTGGAGACACCACCTGGAAGGGGCTAGAGATGTTGTTGAGGTAAGAATGGACCATCGGAACTTAGAGCATCTTAAAACAGCACGCAACCTCAATCAGCGTCAGATCCGTTGGTCTTTGTTCTTTTCCCGTTTTGATTTCAAAGTCACCTACATTCCGAGAGGGAAGAATCAACGAGCAGATGCACTTTCACGCAAGCCAGAATATGATCAAACCAAGAAAGAATTGATAAGACAAACGGTCATTCCTGTAGAACGAATCACTGTACTACAAACCTCCAGCAATCTATTACAAGACATTCGAGAGCAGCAGCAACAGGATCCATTGGTTAAGAAAAAGATACGCGAAATATCCCAACTACCGAACAACCAATCAGGACAATGGTCCTGGAGTGATAATCTACTACATTTCAGGGGTTGCTATTATGTACCTGCTGGAAACCTACGAGAAGAAGTACTGCAGCTATCTCATGATAAACCTGCCGCAGGTCACTTCGGGTTTTACAAAACCCTCAATCTGATATCAAGGAACTTTTGGTGGCCACGACTCCACCATGATGTAAAAACCTATATATCATCCTGCCCTACCTGCCGTAGAGCAAAACATCAGCTGGGCAAACCGATAGGATTGTTACTTCCCCTGCCCACACCGGAACAACCTTGGGAGACCATATCAATGGATTTCATCACAGATCTTCCAAAATCTAATGGGGCAACAACCATCTTAGTAGTTGTAGATACCCTGACCAAGATGGCACATTTTATCGCCTGTAAAGGACTTCCCACAGCAAAAGACACGGCACAACTGTACATAAAGCATATCTTCCGATTGCATGGGTTACCAAAAGGGGTGGTTTCAGATCGGGGACCACAGTTTACGGCAAAATTCTGGAAGGCTTTACTTACCGGCTTACAAATTCACAGACAATTATCATCGTCCCATCACCCACAATCTGATGGGGAGACAGAAAGAGTAAATTCCATCTTAGAACAATACCTGCGCTGTTACGTTAATCACTTACAAGATAATTGGGTCAAGTTACTATCTTTAGCGGAATATTCGTATAACAACTCACAACATACTACAACAAAAATGTCACCATTCTTGGCTAATTATGGGTTTCATCCCCGCTCATTCCCTATGGACTCTCCTGACTCAGCGGTTCCTGCAGCAAATCAATTTTTACAAGACCTACAGGCCACACATCTGGCACTCCAGAACCATCTAAAAAAGTCTAAGGAGGACTATAAAAGATTTGCTGATCGTCATCGACGTGCTGGGCCTCCACTCTCAGTGGGAGATTTAGTGTGGCTTTCCACTAAACACCTTACATCTTCTCGCCCTTCAAAGAAATTAGATCACAGATTTGTGGGGCCTTTTCCTATCGAAACCATTATCAATCCGGTGGCCTTCCGTCTTACCATCCCATCACACATGAAAATTCATCCTGTATTTCATAGATCCTTACTGATTCCAGCCGGTCCACCTAGCCCATTACGAACTATCAAACTACCACCACCTCCAGTCCTGGTTCAGGGTGAAGCAGAATATGAGGTTGCATGCATCCTAGATTCACGGGTTCGCCATGGACGACTCCAATATCTGATATCTTGGAAAGGTTATGGACCACAAGAAAACTCTTGGGAAAATGCTTCCCATGTTCATGCCCCTGCGAAGCTTCGAGATTTCCATCAACTTTACCCGACAAAGCCTAGGCCACAATGCCGGAGGGACGGGGGTCCTGCGGGGGGGGGGGATAATGTTAGGAAGGACTGGTCAAAAGAGGCCAAGTCTGGCAGCAGGAAAAGGGAAAAGGTAAAACTCCGTTGCAACGATAAAAACGTTGCAGCAGAGTTGAACTCAATTTCAAAAAAAAAGAGCCAAGAACGCAGCGCGCCTATTGGCTGCTGCATTCGAACAGCGCGAGATACAAAGTATAAAAGGAGGAAACAATGAAGAATGGGTTGTCAGGGACAACCGTTCTTCAGGAGTACCACATACCTTCAGCTCCAGACTTCTTCCACAGCTGCTCACACCACAGAAGCCCTGCTTAAACGATCTCTCTAGCCCTCCCCATCCTCAGACTAACTCCAGCCCTCGGATCCACCGATCAACCAGTTCTCCTTACCTTTCGGAGCTGTCTTCCGTCGCAGTTTCTGAGGAGACTCCTTCTGCAGTTGCTTCTCTTGCTGCCTCAGCGTCAATGCCGTGGCTTCCCTCCGTGCCTGTCTACACTGACGGATCTGTCTCTGGGCTGTCTTCCTTCGCCGCTGCTGCTGCCTCGCCAGTGCCTTCCGGCTATTTCAAGCCCCCTGTTGTTAAAAACAAAGACCGCTTATCACCTGCCAAACAGCATACTGTTGCTAGGCTGAATTACGCTGACCCTAAATTGCCTCAGACCTCAACTATTGGAAAGTCTGTTACAGCAGAGGATCTTCTATCAAGCTCCCAACTACCTGTCTTCAGAACAACCCAGTTAATTAACCCTTCCCATTCCTTCCTATTAAAACCCAGCCAGCCTTTTAAAATACCCAGTCCTTTCCACCTTCCTCCTAATCCAGCCTTGCCTACCTTTGACAAAAAACCAGAACTGTCTGTTTTGTTCTTGTTAAACTGTACATTGCCTGAATTAATTCTTGATGTAATTACCACCTAGTAGATTAGTAGTTGTGTAAGTTGTCTTGCTAGTTAATCTTCAGAACCAGTCTGATATTTATTCTTGATTGTACTGATTGTCTTGCTTGTGTTGTCTTGCCTTGTTCCTGTCCTGTTGTATTGTTTCCAGATCCCAAAACCCATCAGATTGAAGTAAAATACAGTACTGTGCCCTATAACAGAAGAAGATTATCTTGGAGCCTGCCACCCAATTGATCTGATAGTACTTAATAAAAACTGTTAATCAATTCAAGTCTCTGTATTAAGTTGGAACAGGACACAACAATGGAAATTTCAATGGAAGAATTTTAAATTTACTCCAAACATTATCCTCAGAGAAAACTGGTATAAAATGTTTTATTGTTGGTATATTATCCAGTTTTGATTGCCAAAATGAATATAGTAATTTATTTTCAAAAAAATTGTGGGAAATGTGATGACAAGGTTGGATTTTCTTTCACATATTTGGGGGCTATGCTATAAAGATCAACACTTCTGGAAAATGATTCTCACCAGTATGAAACAACTTGAATTCCCATTTCAACCTCCAATATTCCAATTAAACTTCACTAACCCACATACCCCTCAACATACACTGAATGAGCTCTATATAGGATACCTGCTTCAAGGACATTATATGCTTCTTACTGGAAAGGTGGTCTGATCCCTTTAATGGAAGAATGGTTAACCAAGCTGTGGGAATATGCTTCAGTGTCTAGAATAAATTCCTGCCTGAAAAGCATGTCTGATAGAGACTTCAATTTAAACTAGGAACCATTCCTAGATGATAATCTAAAATATAGACTGGTAATTCATCCAAAATTTGGGTGGGTTTATGCATAGAATTTATATTTCAATTTTATGAGATATATAGTCAAAATATGTATTTTTGTAATTTCAATTAAACTAATCACAGTGTACAATTTCATTTTATTTATATTATGTTGCCTATGATTTATTTTATTTATGTATTTTATTTTCTATCCTGCCTTTCTTATTTTTATAAATAACTCAAGGCAGCGAACATACCTAATATTCCTTCCTCCTCATATTTTCCCCATAACAACAACCCTGTGAGGTGAGTTGGGCTGAGAGAGAATGACTGGCCCAAGGTCACCCAGCCAGCTTTCATGACTAAGGTGGGACTAGAACTCTCAGTCTCCTGGTTTCTAGCCCGTTGCCTTAACCACTAGGCCAAACTGATCTTTGTTACTCATTTTTATCTTAAGTTTAATAGTGATTTTTAATCTTGTAATGTGATATATATATATATATATATATATATATATATATATTCATTCATTCATTCATTCATTCATTCATAATTAAAGTTATTTTAGAATGCTATAACCTACATGACATTTTAAAATCCCTGATTTATTTATCTGCATTATATTTTACTCTTTTTCATGTTTTTCTTGTATTTGTTTATATTTTTTTCTTTAAAGCATTCAATAAAAGGGAAAAAAAGAATGAGCACTTGTTTATCTTTGTGATGATTCAAGCTATTGCAAACTATTGCAAAGAAACTAACAAATAGCCTAAGAAGAGAAAACATGGAAGAATATGTGGGAAGAAAAATAGAACTGTTTCACAAAGGGATATATCATATTTTCCTGTCCCTATTTGTAAGTCCCGTTTATTCTATCAGAAAGATTATGAAGACAGAATTAATTCTGATGAACAGCATGGAGAGCCCTGTTGCTATTATTGTAGAGACTAATGCATGCTCTATAGTGTAGACATTTATAAGGCATCTATATGTGATTCAGAAATAGATCACTGTACAGCTAAGCAAGGATAGTGCTTTTATTCATGCATCAGAATTAAATCCAATACATTTGTAATCCTTTATTAGTAGTCTATTGTTTCATGAATGAAGCTTTTAATCTGCTTAGACAAAATCATAATGCTCAAAATTAAGGCTAAATGTCTTGTCTTAAACTTTAGAAAAACCAGTTATCAGGGTGTTCTTTTAAGCATAAAGTAAGAAGTGATCCAAACAATGTAGAGATTAAACTGAATATTCTTAAAATATCAGCTGGTAAATCCCTTTCTGCACACATACTCTTGGTGATAAAAATGACTTTTCAGTATTTATGATTGACATAAATATTTCCAAATACAAGAAGAGTCATAAGTCAATGGTAGAGCATATACTTTGAATACAATGAGGCCTACCTGCATTTACAGAGCTCTTCAGGTACAACTGGAAAATACTTCTTTTTGATATCCTTTCTTATTTCCTCTCATTCTACTGGAACTAGATTTAGTTGTCCTTAAATATGGTCACTCTACAAATTCAGCAGCTCTGTAATATCTATGGAGTTCCTTCCTCATGCTAAAAGTCATCTGCCAGCATCCCTTATTAAATAAAAGAAGCACTGTTCGTGTGAAAAAGATGAGCAAGGGTGATCTGGAGGACTATTCCCTTTAGCATATATTTTCCATTTCACATATTGCATTCCGCTGTTTGAAGAAGATAATCTTTATTCCAGTACTTTCAATGAGATATAGGTTCCTTCCTTTTTTTTCCCTCCAAAAACTCCAAATCACTGCTTATAATAGCACAAAATATTCAATTGTATAAATAGCATAGTTAAAATTATGCCCTAACAAGGAGAGTGAACTCCAGAATAGTTTGATTCTATAAACAATTAGTTTGTATTTTGATTCTTGGTAATGATTTTCCCTTATGTTGAGAATCATTAGTAAGCAAAAATAGATGTAAATCTCGGTCATGAATTCCAGCCATCCGCTGGCGTGGACATCAAAAGCAGCCTTACATTCCTTTTGGTTGGGGCTTAATGCATTTGCTTTAAATTATTCATAACATATTCTGCACACTGCTATGTTTTAAACTCCTCTCAAGCTGCCATGTTGAAAAGAGAAGAAGAAGAAGAAGAAATGGTAATCACAACATAAGCATTAGCATGTAAAAAGGAACTCTGTATAATACCTTCACAATCCCTTCTCATTATAGCATTGTGATCTTCAGGAAAATCAATTCATGTAACTCACTATTTCTAAGAGGATTCCATGTTTATTGCATTCCATCAATTTCTTTTGAGTGAGTTGGATACTAAAAATAACATAAATAGCAGTGCTTCAGATTTTACTTCTGATTCCAGTGCTGAAAATATAGTAAATATCTGAACAGAGTTCACTTCAGAGTTGGAGTTATTTTAATAGATCTAAACATAATAGATTTGTAATTACAATCAGGTTGGGTCTACCTTGTCTGTGATATACAGGGACAGCAATACTCTGTATAATGTCACTCATTTATTTTTGGTAGCTCTCATAGGATTTGCAAGACAATTTTCATATCGTCTTGGTATTTTGAGGTACCTCTTTATATATTCTACATACAAATCCTATTTCCAAACCTTTATACATAATAACTGTTACTAATAGCTTTAAAAGAATGTATGTATGTATGTATGTATGTATGTATGTATGTATGTATGTATGTATGTATGTATATGAGAGCCAGTTTGTTGTAATGGTTAAGGCACCAGGCTAGAAACCAGGAGACCGTGAGTTAGAGTCCCACCTTGGCATGAAGCCAGCTGGGTGACCTTGGGCCAGTCAATTTCTCTCAGCCCTAGGAAGGAGTCAGTGGCAAACCACTTCTGAAAAAACTTACCAAGAAAACTGCAGGGACTTGTCCAGGCAGTTTCCAAGAATCGGACACAATTGAACGGTTACACACACACACACACACAAACACATATGTATTATATATAAATAGGTCCTTAAGGACAGAGAGGAAAAGTTTGTTTTTGTTCCTATTGTTAAAAATAAGAGAAATTGTTAATCTGATTACTTGAAACCACCAAGAAATCAATGAGTAAATTTTCATGGACCTCCTTTTCCACCTCATTTTAACATTTATGTCTTACATTTGTGAAAATAGGCAGTAAAGGTAAAGGAAAAGGTTCCCCCCGCACATTTGTGCAGTCGTGTCCGACTCTAGGGGCTGGTGCTCATCTCTGTTTGTTAGCCGAAGAGCCAGCATTGTCCGAAGATGCTTCCACGGTCATGTGGCTGCATGACGCACGTGGAACGCTGTTACCTACCCACCGAAGTGGTACCTATTCATCTACTTGCATTTGCATGCTTTCAAATTGCTAGTTTGGCAAGAGCTGGAGCTAGTGCGGGAGCTCACTCTGTCACACAGGGCTAGGGATTCGAACCTCCGAACTTGCAATCTTCCAATCAACAAGCCTGGCGTCTTACCCGCTGAGCCACCACGCCCCTATTTTTAACATTTTAACACAGCTCATTTTAACGTTTATATATTACATTTGTGAAAATAGGCAGTACATCCGACAAATCTATAGAAATCTTTTCTAACGTAATTTGTTTTGTGGCAGAGATGCAGAAAGAGCTAAATCAAAAAGCAAAGCATCTGAGTTTCTCTTTCTCATGGACTACAACAGGAGGTAGAATGAAGCAAAATCTGTTCTTGCTACTGTATATGCTTCATTTATTCCTGCACCTGAATATAGAGAAAATATTCACTTAATGTTTATCTTAATTTTGAGGTCACAATAGCTTTTCACATAACATACCAACCTATGTAACAACTTAGTATTACAGCTTTTTGAGATGAAGTCTTTTAAATGTTAATTATCTTTCCTGAGATATTCAGGAATGATGCCAAGAGAATATTTCTAAATCATTTCCCAAACTCATTGCAATATGTGAGTTACCATCTGCAGCTTCAGATCTAACGGCAGACATGGATAAAGAAGTTGCCCTCCATTGAACTGTGTCTTCTCAATGGTGTTGTTATGAAAAGACTTTAAGGACAAGTCGGGCTCCCTACTTAACTGGAGGACTCAAAGCATGGACTGGCTTTCTTCATTTTAATTTAAGTGAAGGAACACATGTTGTGATTTAACAAATCCAGAATCTAGAATTATCTCCTTGCACTACTGAGTCTAGCATATACTGGATAATAAAAAAATAAAAGTTTATCTGTGCTGTGTTGTGCATCTTCATGTATATGTCATTCAGAGACCTTAGTGAAGAATCCTATTTGGTTACTGTAACATTTTTTATATAGATCTGCCCTTGAAACTGATTCAGAAATTTCAGCTAGTTCAGAATGTAGTTCATTCATTCATTCTATTGAATAAGGGAATGGAGTATTTAATCTTGGAAGATCAATAGACCCAACTTTGAAGAAATGCTAAATAAACTTCTCATAACCTAAGGATGAAATTAATAAATCACAAAATCTTGTTCTGTATCTATTGGACTCCCCAATTAATGTTTAAAGAAAGATGGCTACCATATTTTGGTGCTGTAAGCAATTTCAGAGATGATTTGATTATATGATTTGGTCTTGTTCTGTTACAACTCTGTTTTGGTTCAACTCTGTTTAGGTTTTCAATTTTGAAAAACAGTAGTTAAAAACATCAATGTGATGCCAAATTATGGAATTCAACACTTTATTAAGAAGTAGGACTCTATCAAATGTGGATTTGGCTGAGATAATTATTCTATGTAGGTAGAAAGAAAACAAATGTACAGATGTCAGAGTGGATTCAAAGAGATGTGTTCTTTCTAGATTTTAAAAATGTTTTTATAATATAAAAATGAGAAGATGAAGTGTGTTTCTACATGGTCTAAATTCAGTAATATATTAACAGACTGAACTAGTTTCTGCTTGCTCGCTTGCTTTAGTACATTTTAATAACCCTTAGGTATTTTTGTATTACCATTATTTTTCTATAGTTTATACAATATCTATTTATTGATTAAAAAGGAGTAAGACTGTTATCAAGAACACATTTCAGAGTTCATATATTATTATTATTATTATTATTATTATTATTATTATTATTAGCCTTATATCCTGCCTTTTGTACATGAGCTCAAAGAGGCATACATAGTGCCCCCTCCTATTTTCCCCTATAGCAACAATCCTGTGAGGAAGCTTGGACTAAGAGAGAGTGATTGGCCCTAAGTAACCCTGTGAGCTTCCATGGCTGAGGGTGGACTAGAACCTGGGTCCAGGACCTTAACTGCTGCACCACACTGTCTCTAAAAGAACTAGAGTGAATTGCTTATGTGCTACCTGATTGAATCTTACACCAATTTGGATTAACTCCCACACTGCTCCCAGCTGTTTTTTTAAGCCAAATTAAGCAAGGAAAAATGATAGTTCTGCTTCATAGAAGAAAGGTGCTGTGTTCCTCTGTTGAAACTTAAATAATTTTTTTTAAATGAAGGGAAGGGAAGCTTTGCACTACTGTGGGCAGTGATTGGGAAAGCAAGGAAAATGCATCTTACGCAGCCTGGGCAGAAACCCAAAGGGTGCCTAGTAGGATATGTAAGGGTTCAATGGAGCAGATATTTCTAGGGTTGAGGATAGTTCATTGACGTAATGGGACATTGTGGGATCATTCACAGTATTATTTTTTAAAAAAACTGCCAACAAACAGAGAACGTATCAGCTTGGCAGCCCAACATGAAATGGTTGCACAGGACAATGACCAGCTGCTGGAAGAAAGAGATTGTGCCAGGCATTGCAGCCATTCGGAGCTGGAGTTGCTACTAAATATGGAATGGGCACTATTTGCTCTGAACAATTTTAGAAGTTTTAGTTGGAAAACAGAAGTTTTGAATTGACACTGGAAATCACAGATACAAGGATCCGTTTGCAATGGGCTGAGATAATGTCAATCGAAGAGAATATTTGTAGCTCAGGGTTGAACTGGGGAGTCTTTGGTGCTCTCTGAGCCTTGTTGTTTTCATGCAGACATTTCATTGCCAGGCTAGGCAACATCTTCAGTGTGAAAAGGGAGTGGAACTTGCTGTCTGTTTATATACCCTGGCTTGTCCTGCCTGTGTTGGTGGGGGTCTTGTACTCTCCTTGGTAGTTCCTTGATTGGGCTGTTGTGTGCTGTTTGGGTGATTGACCGAGTTAATAGTTCCTTGATTAAGGTCTATTGTGTTGAGATAATGTCATCTATTCTTCCACTTAGGAAATTATGAGTAGATCTTACTGTCAATAGGCCAAGTAGAAAGTAATTATCTGCCTTTAAGGTTATAATAATGACACTTAAATCCTTTAATGGTTTAGAATCCTGATATTTGAGAAACCGGTCACCCATATGCAGCTGTCCAATTGTGAAGATCTGTCCTTCTCAGATTGGTCCCTTCTCAGCCTTTCATAACACAGAAGGGCACATTTTTCTGGAGACATGGGAGAGTGCCTTTTCTATTATGGCACTCCTGATCACCTGAAGGCCAGGTTGGCACTGATATGTGCTTTTTAATGCCAGATGAAGATCTGGCATTCAAGACATACAAACTAAAGTTTCATCATGCCTTTTCTACCTTCATACCTCTCTGTTAGTATTATTTGTTTATTATTCTGCATCATATGTTTTTATAGAGTTTTTTTACTTCATCACTATCAACACAATTTAATAGGCCAATAGAAGCATGACTTCACCTCAGTAAAGGTCGAGTCAGTTCACTTATCACAATTTTCTAAGGAAGTGGCAATAATTTCCAAGAAGATACATTCAGATTGACCTATCTATGTATTCAATGACTGTTGGAGAATTAGTGATCTATTACAAAAATGGAGAAGTGGAAGCATTCCAATGTTCAAAAAAGAAGAAAAGATGATGTATCTCCTCCTGAAGAAGCCCACTCCCAAACTAGCATTGATGAACAATTTCTGTCCATAAAAATAATAAAGGCGGGATAAAAATAAAAAAAAAATAATTAAATAAATAAACTGCTTTGGTCACTCTTGTGGATGATCTTAGATGGAGATAGGATGAAGATAGTATGGTGCTCCTGGCCCGATAGGTCTCTCAGTGGCATTGGATACCATCAAACATGGGATGCTTCTGTGGACATTCTTATGCAAAAATTTGGGATTGTTTCCTCTTCTTCCTGAGCAGGTGTTACAGTTGCAGATGAGACTTGTCACTCATATGGGGTGCCTCAGGGCTTGGCCCTCTCCAGCATCCTATGTAACATCCATATTAAACTACCGGGGGAGGTCATATATTAGTTCAGGGTGCAGTACCATCAGTACACAATTTATACCGAACTGTCTATCTCTACCCCAGGTCAAGCAAGATATGCAGTGGAATTTCTAGCCTGGTGCCTTGAGGCTATGAGTGAATGGAGGAGATGAAAGAAGCTCCTGGAGGAAAGATGAGATATAAGTCTAACAATCAATAAAACAAACAAATATCAGTGAGAAGGATTGTTATTTGTTCAGAAATTATCTGGCTTCATGTTAGCTCATCGGGATGGGGACCCACACTTCATTGAAGGAGTAGGACCATGATCCGAGAGTTCTTCTGGACCCTTGGCTCATGCATGGGCAGCAGATGGATGTTGCAGATATGAGAGTTTTTCCCTAGAAGTGGGAGGAACACCTCTTTTGCATTGAGGGAGAGCCCTGACTCTCCTGATGCCAAAAGCATTCTGCCCTAAGAATCAGTGGGCAGGGACCAGAAGTGTGGAGGGGGGCATGACTGCAGCAGCGGGTGGCCAATAAGAAGAGGGCCTGCCTTCTTATTAGAAGGCATCTTTTAGTCCTCTTATATAATTACTTAGGTATCTCAGATTGTGTGGAAGAACCTTAGTAATTAAAGATTCTTTAATTTTAAAGAAACTCATTGTAAATTGCCATTCCATTGTTTTATTTATGTTTTACTAGATTTTGCTTTAATTATTTTATACACTTTTGTTTAAAATATAAATTGTTTGAAGTACTTCTAGGACAAAGAATGAATTGTGATTATTATTATTATTATTATTATTATTATTATTAACAACAAAGCAATGAGGCTCTACAGCTGAGTGAGGAATTGAACCTAGCTTGTCCTGATCATGGTCTAGTACCGATACTGCTTAATCACAATTAATTTTAGAAAGTAGTTGCAAGAAATATAATCCAACTCTGACTCATGATCTATAATTAGGTCTAATATGCATACGTTATTCTCAATATTAATATTATACTGTGATGAAAACTGAAAGTCAATGTAAGTTCATGCAAATACAACCATTCTGTGAAGGATTAACTAATTTGTGGCAAAATTTTAACTTAAGCTCAATCTTCCTAAGTATCACACTTTCAAAAGGCTTCCACTAGCTATGTGCAAAACCTAACATGTTCCAGGTTCAGTTATTTGAATATAGCCTATGGTGAATCTCTTCATCTCTCTGTGGGTTTTGGGAGGGAGGGAGGGAGGGAGAGAAAGAAAGAAACAGCCCCCCCCCCGTACACTTTAGAAGTAACAAATTTTGTATTACCTACAGCAAAATACATTGAGTAGTTAATTCCATGTGTCTTTCAGCATTATGTGTAAACTTGTTTCTTCAGCAAATATAATTTCAGTTGCTTCCAGATGGTACAGTTTAACTCCCTTGATAAGGTTACTCATGAGTGGCTTTCTTTTTAAACAAAAAATTTAGCCAGCAATTGTCCTTTCATTAAGCAACCTGTTTTTTTTTCCCACCTGGAACTCATATATGATGCTGCTTAAAATAGAACGTGAAACAAATTATTTCTATGCAATTGACATTCCTATTAAGATCTATCCAGTAGATTCAGAAACAATGGTAATCCAAAAATTATTGGATTACAGCTATGAGACTGATAGTATTAATTGTAGCTTGACAGCCCAACAACCTCTACAGCATCACAAACTTCTACCTCTATTCTAGTAGTTATAACAAACTGTTCATAAAATTTTCAAAGTGCAAACCATACATTGAACAGCTAAGAGGAATAATACATACATACATACATACATACATACATACATACATACAGTACATACATCTGGTCAATGTGTCAAAGATGGTTGATATTTCAGAAATTGCTGCCCTTCCAAAACCATTTGCTTTTATTGGGCTTAGTGCAGTGCTTAAATCTGTGCATGGTTGAGCTGGTTATTGAGCAACAACAGAACAAGCAAGACTGTTCAACTGATGAACAAATAGAAACTTCTAGGCAATGTCCAAGAAAGTGGCAAAATAATGTATGCTGTTGCAGGATTCTAGAGACAAATAATAAGTAAGGATAATAACTCCAGCCCAGCAGCTCAGGTTGCAAGGACAAGTGAAGCACACCAATAATCAAAAGAGGAAGATTCATGTTTCAGATTTTCCAAGCAGGTTTCAGAATATGTTGCAGAGGACAGAAGTAAGTATATAATTTAAAAATAGTGTCCTGATAATAAGAGAAATCCAAAGATTTTGCAGGCAGAAAATTCCAAATTAAATCCTTATGAAACCCTGAAGAATTAATGCTGGACAGTATAGACAAATATTGAGATGGATGTTCCAAAAATCTTGTATTAGTTTTATTGTTATGATATTTACATTTATTTCATGATCTGTTGTTTTTAAGTCTCTGTAAGCTTATCGGCCGACAGGAAGCTCTGGCGTGGGCTTGTCCATGAAGTCACAAAGAGTCGGAAGCGACTGAACTAATAAACAACAACAAGCTGATCAGAGTGGGCAGCCTTATAAATTGAAGGAATGAAGGAATGAGCAAGCAAACTATCACCAGTCTTTGGCTTCCATTTTTCATACAACAATCTTCTTATCTTGTGACCTACATTTTAGCCATTTCATTAGTAATAATAAACCTACACCTTAACTTTCCTACACGCATTCCAAAGAACATATAATCTTTATTCAGTTCTATTACATTCTTCCAGTTCTTAAATTCATGGAAAAATACCCTTGGGAATCTAGGGTGGTGCTAGTCTAATTTTCTTCCTCGCCCCCCCCCCCCCCCACTCTCCAAGCTGTGCAAGCTGTGAGAACGCTTATCTGCCTGGAATGCGCTCTCTACTGCCCCAGCTCCCAGCTCCATCACAATATGCTAATTCATGCTTTTTAAAATTTCCTCCTCTTACATTCCAAGTCACAGTCCTCTGTATACCATGGTTAATCCCAATGACGTTCTCTACAGCAATCCAGAGACTCTAAGTAGCTTATGTAAGGAATAAAAACTAAGTAAAACGCCCACAACATAACAACAATAAAAACAGTAAAACAATACCACCAAACAGAAAATTGCAAACAATAAAAATAAACTATGAAGGTAACTTAATAATTTAATTATAATAATTTATAGATTAGTGATTTGTACATGCTGCTTAGAGTCATGTGGGTGAAATGAGTCAAAAGCATATGAAATGTGACTAAAACTGTAAGAACAGACATACACCTAAGTTTTATACCAACAACCCTGCTGACCACTTTTAAAGACCATCATATGTTGAACATGAAGGGTTCCAAGAGGTTTGTAAGCATAGTTGACTGAATGTGTTAAAAAGCCTTTTGACTGGAGACTCAGCCTTATTAGAGTTGCCATTCACATATCAGTTTGTAAGTAGCACAGATAAATGGTTTCTAAGAGGCCCTACAGAGGAGCCAGATATGTGGAAGCCTTGGGAGAGGTGTTTGCATTTCATTCCTTGTCCTTGCCACACTTTTAACTCTCAGATATGCAAACTAAAGGTTGAAGTCTCCTTTAGATTGTTAGTGGAGGTTTAAGGAGGAAAAGTTGTATATGTACTCCCAGGAATTTTCTCCTCACGATTGTTTCATATGTATCATGGCCAGTCCCTGAAAATGACAGAAATTCATAAAGCTTACAGTACAGTTATTGCCTTTTTATGTGTTCATTTTTATTACTCTCAAGGAGGTCTACTTCTGTTAGAAATTTGTTGTGTTGATTTGATGTGAGCTATGGAACACTAATAAATTACTACATTACTGAACAAAGAAATAATTAGAACAGTATTAATGATCATGGTTTTTTTCTCTTCAGAACTGTATAGTAAACTACTAAATTCTAATAATTACTACCAAGGATTAAACAATTACATGTTAATTATTACAATCTATTTATTTAATAGTTTTGTAATAACAGTGGCCCGAACATGTTGAAGAATAGTTGAATTGTTTTCAGCCAGTTCCTAAAGTTGAGGCTAATAAACAGAAGTCTACACTAGCTTGTAAAGGCAGCAGATGAAACATCTAGAACCATGCTTAGGCCACTTAAAATAACACTATTGAATTCAGGGGAAATAAGGATACTGTTGTCGAAGGCTTTCACGGCCGGAGTTCAATGGCTGTTGTGGGTCTTCCGGGCTGTGTGGCCGTGTTCTGGAAGTTGTGGTTCCTAACATTTCGCCAGCATCTGTGGCCAGCATCTTCAGAGGGCAGGAGCACAGATAGAAGCAAAATCTCTGTGCCCAGGTAGAGTGGCAATGTTCTATTTATAGAGCTAAATTATAGGAGATTAGGTGGGGTTTTTTGTTGTGTTGAAATGTTAACGAGTGGCTGATGAGCGTGATTAGCATGTTCATTGTGAGAAGTATTCCCATGTCCTGGTGGTTGGACTGAGTTCATTGACCTTTTGCAGGCTGTGTTTTTCAGGACTGGTAGCCAGGTTTTGCTAATTTTTAAACATTCTTCTTTTTTATTATAACTGTGCTGGTGTTTGTGAATTTCAATGGCTTCTCTGTATAATCTGGTGTAGTAGCTTTTGGTGTTGTCCAGTATTTCTGTGTTTTCAAATAGGATTTTGTGTCCCGTTTGCTTGAGAGCATGTTCAGCTACTGAAGATTTTTCTGGTTGCTGTAGTCTGCAGTGTCTTTCATGTTCTTTTATCCTGGTGTGAATGCTTCATTTTGTGGTTCCGATGTATACTTGTCCACAGCTGCATGGTATGCGGTATACTCCTGCAGCGGTGCGGGGGTCCCTTTTGTCTTTTGCTGATTTTAGCATTTGTTGTATTTTTCTGGTGGGTCTGAAGACTGTTTGAAAGTTGTGTTTTGAAAACTGATGGAAAAACACAACTTTCAAACAGTCTTCAGACCCACCAGAAAAATACAACAAATGCTAAAATCAGCAAAAGACAAAAGGGACCCCCGCACCGCTGCAGGAGTATGCCTTGTGGCGAAGGGGCTTGCGTAACTCAATGAAGTCAGGTCAAGAAGAACAGGTGATGATGGAGAGTTCTGACAAAACGTGGTCCAAAACTGGAGGAGGGAATGGCAAACCACTCCAGTATCCTTGCCAAGAAAACCCATGGACAGTATCAAAAGGCTAAAAGATATGACGCCGGAAGATGAGCCCCTCAGGTCAGAAGGTGTCCAAAATGCTACTGGGGAAGAGCGGAGGGCAATTCCGAGTAGCTCCAGAAAGAGTGAAACGGCTGGGCCAAAGCCAAAAGTACGCTCAGTTGTGGATGTGTCTGGAAGTGGAAGGAAAGTCCGATGCTGTAAAGAACAATATTGCATAGGAACCTGGAATGTAAGATCTATGAATCAAGGTAAGCTGGATGTGGTCAAACATGAGATGACAAGATTGAACATCGACATCTTGGGAATCAGCGAACTAAAATGGACAGGAATGGGCGAATTTAATTCAGGAGACCATTATATATACTAATGTGGGCAAGAATCCCTTAGAAGAAATGGAGTAGCTCAAATAGTCAATAAAAGAGTGGGAAAGGCAGTACTGGGGTACAACCTCAAAAACGACAGAATGCTTTCAGTTCGAATCCAAGGCAAACCATTCAACATCACAGTGATCCAAGTCTATGCCCCAACCACTGATGCCAAAGAAGCTGAAGTTGACCGGTTCTATGAAAACCTACAACACCTTCTAGAACTAACACCAAAAAAAGATGTCCTTTTCATCATAGGGGACTGGAATGCTAAAGTAGGAAGTCAAAAAATAACCGGAATAACAGGCAAGTTCGGCCTCAGAGTACAAAATGAAGCAGGACAAAGGCTAATAGAGTTTTGTCAAGAGAACACGCTGGTCATAGCAAACACTCTTTTCCAACAACACAAGAGATGACTCTACACATGGACATCACCAGATGGTCAATACCGAAATCAGAATGATTATATACTTTGCAGCCAAAGATGGAGAAGCTCTATACAATCAGCAAAAACAAGACCTGGAGCTGACTGTGGCTCAGATCATGAGCTTCTTATCGCAAAATTTAGGCTAAAATTGAAGAACGTAGAGAAAACCACTAGACCAATCAGGTATGACCTAAATCGTATCCCTTATGAATATACAGTGGAGGTGAGGAATAGATTTAAAGGATTAGATCTAGTAGACAGAGTGCCTGAAGAACTATGGATGGAGGTTCGTAACATTGTACAGGAGGCAGCAACTAAAACCATCCCAAAGAAAAAGAAATGCAAGAAAGCAAAGTGGCTGACTGATGAGGCTTTACAAATAGCTGAGGAAAGAAGGGAAGCAAAAGGCAAGGGAGAAAGGGAAAGATATAAACAACTGAATGCAGAATTCCAGAGAATAGCAAGGAGAGATAAGAAGGCCTTCTTAAATGAACAATGCAAAGAAATCGAGGAAAACAATAGAATGGGGAAGACTAGAGATCTCTTCAAGAAAATCGGAGATATCAAGGGAAAGTTTTGTGCAAAGATGGGCATGATAAAGGACAAAAAAGGCAGGGACCTAACAGAAGCAGAAGAGATTAAGAAGAGGTGGCAAGAATACACAGAAGAACTATACAAGAAAGATCTTAATATCCCAGAAAAATATGATGGTGTGGTCACTGACCTTGAGCCGGACATCCTAGAGAGTGAAGTCAAGTGGGCCTTAGGAAGCATTACTAACAACAAAGCTAGCGGAGAAGACAGTATCCCAGCTGAGCTATTTAAAACAATTGCGCTCATTTCACATGCCAGCAAGGTTATGCTCAAAATCCTACAAGCTAGGCTTCAGCAGTATGTGAACCGAGAACTACCAGAAGTGCAAGCTGGGTTTCGAAGAGGCAGAGGAACTAGAGATCAGATTGCCAACATTCGCTGGATCATGGAAAAAGCAAGAGAGTTCCAGAAAAACATCTACTTCTGCTTCATTGACTATGCTAAAGCCTTTGATTGTGTGGATCACAACAAACTGTGGCAATGTCTTAAAGAGATGGGAGTACCAGACCACCTTACCTGTCTCCTGAGAAACCTGTATGCAGGTCAAGAAGCAACAGTTAGAACCGGACATGGAACAACCAACTGGTTCAAAATTGGGAAAGGAGTACGACAAGGCTGTATATTATCACCCTGCTTATTTAACTTATATGCAGAGTACATTATGAGAAATGCCGGGCTGGATGAATCACAAGCCGGAGTTAAGATTGCCGGGAAAAATATCAACAACCTCAGATATGCAGACGATACCACCCTAATGGCAGAAAATGAAGAGGAACTAAAGAGCCTCTTGATGAGGGTGAAAGGAGAGAGTGCAAAAGCTGGCTTGAAACTCAACATTAAAAAAACCCAGATCATGGCATCTGGTCCCATCACTTCCTGGCAAATAGAAGGGGAAGAAATGGAGGCAGTGGCAGATTTTATTTTCTTGGGCTCCAATATCACCGCAGACGGTGACTGCAGCCATGAACTTAAAAGACGCTTGCTCCTTGGGAGGAAAGCTATGGCAAACCTAGACAGCATATTAAAAAGCAGAGACATCACCTTGCCGACAAAGGTCCGTATAGTTAAAGCTATGGTTTTTCCAGTAGTAATGTATGGCTGTGAGAGTTGGACTATAAGGAAGGCTGAGCGCCGAAGAATTGATGCTTTCGAACTGTGGTGCTGGAGAAGACTCTTGAGAGTCCCTTGGACTGCAAGGAGGTCAAACCAGTCAATCCTAAAGGAAATCAACCCTGACTGCTCATTGGAAGGACAGATGCTGAAGCTGAAGCTCAAATACTTTGGCCACCTAATGCGAAGAGAGGAGTCACTGGAAAAGACCCTGATGCTGGGAAAGACTGAAGGCAAAAGGAGAAGGGGACGGCAGAGGATGAGATGGTTAGATAGCATCATCGATGTAATGAACATGAATTTGAGTAAACTCCGAGAGACAGCGGAGGACAGGAAGGCCTGGCGTGCTATGGTCCATGAGGTCATGAAGAGTCGGACACGACTAAATGACTGAACAACAACAACAAAAGGTAAAGGTTCCCCCTGCACATTTGTGCAGTCTACCACAAAAATTGGTTTGACTGAAGCTACCTTTCTATATAACCAAGATACTGTTGCTAAATCTTTTCACATGCCTGCCCCATTCCAATAGCCAGATTTTTTTTAAAAAAAGAAAAGTTCTTTGAAGAGAAGAGATGAGGAGCACAGGAACAGACATTCTGTGATTTCATTCCACAATTTAAAAAAGGCATACTTTACACATGATTGAGCATCAAATTAAGTGGTACTAACTATAATGAACTAGTTTAACCCAGTCTTCTCCAACCTGGTGTACTCAAGGTATATACACACACCTGGTGTACTCAAGGTATATATATATATATATATATATATATATATATATATATATATATATATACACACACACACACACACACACACGTGTATGCGCATGTATGTATGTGCGTGTCTGTGTCTGTGTGTGTATATATATGAATGAAATAAGGACTGAGATAATAAGTCATAAAATATACTACTTGAAAATATTTATCCTACTAATTTATACTGTACATATATAGCTGAGCTTGCAGAAGTTATTTTCATTTTAACCTAAATATATCTTCTCTGACTATAGATTTTCCTCCTGTTGATCAAGTACAGTTTACATCTGTAAACTTGATATGCCATTAATAGGAAACATTCATATCAGTCTTGAAATAAAAAGCCAAGAAAAAGATATACATTTCCAGCAAAAAAGGAGCATATTGATTTATAGACATGAGTGATAGTAGCGAATGAACTAAATGTATGTCCAGTTGGCAAAGTATACACCCATTGTAAAGCAATATATGTTCTTTTATAAATATAATATAATACAATATATGTTCTCCATAAATAGATAACTTTTAAAGGTCTTCATAATGCAGATAAAGACCTATGGCTCCAATCAGATCATGGCTTACTGAACATGCTATAGTTTCTTGTTTCACATGTTGGGCTAAGCTAAAAGAAAACCTCATTGTTCCTTACCATGATGTCTAAAGGCAGCAGTTATGATGCAATTTTGATATGCATAAGGAAATCCAGCTATGTGTGGCTACATTTAAACTATAACTAAACTACAGCTCCTATTTTGAATGAAGCAGTTGCTACAAGAGCTTGTTCCTCTTTTCTAATATTTCAGATAGGACAAAATATGCAGTGATATTTTTGCATGGTGAGTTTCTCTAACCTTTATCTTTTACATTGCCTGCAACTTGTGGGGTTTGTGTGTGAGGAAACTAAGAATATGATGAAATGTTTCCTGCAGCATCAGCATCAAGAGAGAGAAAGTATGGCCCATCCCTTTAGTGTGTGGTTCTTCCTTTCCTGGAATTTTAATCTTTTTGTAGTCAGTGTATGTAAAAGCAGCACAGGTAGGACACAGATAGACAATAGAGGCAGCAAATCTCATGCCAATATAATTTTCTGCTAACTTAATGATAGGTGGATAGCATTTCAACTCAATAGCAGGGAAAGTCTTATAATTCAAAGCCAATCATAGTTCCTATCTTAAAATTCATATAAATATGCATTAATTGTATTAAGTAATATACTGCAACTTGCCAAGGAAAATTTGTAATTTATGAATGAATCTTAATAAAACAGGTAAATTGTGTAAACATACCCTGGATTTCTCTTAATTCTCAGATCTATGTATCAGTTTATGAAGAAAAACAGGCATTTTACAATAACACAGCACAAGCTAATCCATGAAGTGTAATGAGACTTTTATGATAATTAAATAACTTCACAATGGTAAGGAAACTCTATTTCTAAAATCTGTGGCCATTAAGTTATTTATGTTACAGATATTCTGTGTTCTTTTCAAAACTTTAAATATGTAATCTGCTTTTTTACAGAAAATGGCTGAGATGACTCTTGATAAGGAAATTAAAATGCCTTGTAGAAACCCCTACAGTAAATAGTAGAATTAAATGCAATTCTGGTATTGAAATTGCTTTAGAATTGTAAGCAGTTAAAGAGCACTTTCCTCAAATGATCAGCATTTATTACTTGAGCTGCACATTTACAAACTACAAAAAAAAAATTCTGAGATGCCAAGCAAGCTATTCAGTTGTATACTTTTTATCTCCACAAATTGTAGCTATGACCTTGAAGTTCTGAGACAAACATTAAGCACTCCCTATATACTGATTCAGGAGCCAAGAGAAAGAAGCCTATAAATCTCTCAGAGGGAAAAATAGTCTAGATATAAACTTCTCATGATTGCTATTTGTCAGATATAAAGTTGAATAAATGGAAGGAAAATGTTGCCAACCACAAATGACACTATCTTCTAAGTCTGCAGCTACTTTGACTGTGAGGCAGCACTTTCAAGAATTCTTCCTCATAGAGCGTTGTGTTCATAATGCCATGCAGTCTAAAACTATGTACTGAAATTAAGTGTGGGGAAGGGAAATATACTTTGAATTTTGAATTTGAATGGATTTTGCCTCACAAACTGCCTGTATATAAGACAAGCCATTTTCCTCCTACCTACATAGCCTCTCTTCATTTTTTTATTATTGAGGATGTGGTACTTAAAACAACCACCAATAACTAGTATAGTGTTTGCATGGGCATTTACAGTATATACAGTACAGCTCTTGTGTCTCTTTGTTTGTAACCTTCAATTGGGCAAAATGATGTATCATAGGGCAACAATTTAGGAAGGAAGGAAGGAAGGAAGGAAGGAAGGAAGGAAGGAAGGAAGGAAGGAAGGAAGGAGGGAGGGAGGGAGGGAGGGAGGGAGGGAGATTTCTCTCTGCCAGCTTCCCACAAGGAAAGTCAGTGGAAAAGCTGGCAGGAAGTTGAAAGTTGCTCCTGCTCACTGCTTTTTTGCCTGCCCATGGTCATCCTGTTTCTCTGTTTAGGTAAGGAAATATCTCTGAAACTCATGGCTCACGGGTTGTCTAGTTTTATATTATTAAAACTTTTATGTATTTGTCATAATCTATCCTTATTGGACTAATTTTTTTCTCTGATTTACATCATATATTTATGTCATACATATACATTGATATATGGTTTACGTAATATATTTACATCATCATATTTACATCATCATGTTTACATCATATATTTACACACACGCACACAGACACTGATGTATGTTAGAGTTATTCTGTTAGAGTTATTCTGTTAGAGTTATTCTATGTAGAATTCATACGAATGGATTCCTTCACTGTGATATTCTTTAGCTGGTAAAGACAGTATTTTTCCATACAGTGTTCCCAAAACATTCCACCAGTAAACACCAGGTGCGACCTTGCTCATAGCCAAAACATAGTGATATCAGTCCAAAATACCTCATCTCATGGGAACCGCTTTCCCGGAGGGGAGACAATGTGCAACACTGCCATCTCATGGCGATTTATAGTAAGTACAACTCTTAATGCATTGTCAGTTTGAAAATGTCCTGACCCACATATAGCCAATCAGAATGCTGAAACAAGTGTATATCTCAGCTATGAACTATGGGTCTATACTCTCTCTTTTTCTTGACTTCTATCTGTCCTGTTGCCATGTACTCTGTTACTGAACTGTAACTATGCCTGGCCTTTGTATGGGCCATGATTTTACTTCACATCTGCTGATGGAACTCTGTGTATGCTTTGTTGTTTTTTCCTTTTGCAATAATGTACTATATCCATTATTGCCTTATGCTACAATAAAATATTGTTAGCCCTACAATGAGCTAAATGTAACAAACACCCAAATATTTTAACACACCTAATGAAGCCTGATTCTTGTTTAATCTTTTCATACAAGCCTGAGAAAAAGTGGTGGTGCTTTAACCTAATAAAGTTAATGTGATGCTTAAATAATGGTGCCTTATTTCTTATGCAAATTGTTCTGCTGTAAGGAATGCCAGAGAGGTGCCATGATCGTATGAGGTCTGAAGCACTCATATTTACAGCACTGGAGTCTCTTTTTTCCTCCTCCTCCTCCTCCTCCTCCTCCTCCTCCTCCTCCTCCTCCTCCTCCTCCTTTTAGAGGCCTTATTGAAATAAGAGTCATGTACTCTTTGAAAATTATATTGTTGCTCCTGAATAATGTTTGAAACAGAACTGTTATTTCTGTTTCATATGCTTGCTACTAAATGCAAAATGAATTCTGTCTACACATTGTCTATGGTTTTGCTTAGAAGCACTCAATACCTGCCCAGTTTAATAAATACTTTCTGTTCTTTGAGGAAGAAAAGGATTAATTTGGTCTCTTTTTATATTCTAGTGCATTGTTCTGCTGCTGTTTTCAAAGATACTGCTAGTGGCTCTTGATAAGATAGTATCTCTCTATTGTTTTCTGTTTAACCAATACTTTTAAAACAATAGCAATATTTTTTAAAAATCCTGATTTTATATACTTTTTTTAAACTTTCATCTCTTTTGACCAAGACCTTAATGATGAGATCAGATATTTAGAATAATAAATATAACCCCTCTACTCACATTAAATTGATTTGCTTACATTTGTGAGAAGTCAAAGAACTTTGTGAATCAAAAGTAAGTCAACAATTCTTAGTACATTTAGAAGCTCTTAATTCACATCTATTCATTTCAGCATTATTCTTTCAGGTGAGGGATTGTGCATTTTCATAGTACATCATAGCTTCCTGAAGATGAACCAACCAAACAATAAAATTCATACTATTTGGCATATTTTATCATATAGATCTGAAAACACATACATGTTTTTTTCCTGACTTGAAGCACATTTTTTCTTCCCTAAAAGGTCCTCTGAAAAGCATTAACTCAATTCTGCAAATAGCCAGCATATGATATATTTGTGTTGGGGAGTGGAAAGAGATGGGGGTAACAAAGGTAAAAGTCTAGTCTTCTTTCAGCACCTAAAGCATTTTCCAGCTATTTCTGAAATATTTGTTATTTATTCTAATAACAAAAACGACTAAATATATTTCCTTAGTAACAGCTTCAAGACTGGTTTAGATAAAATTTTAAAAAATCAGAATAAAACGCAAATTACAGATAATGAAATTCTCATTTAAAAATCTAGTAACTACAAACTTATCTATCAGGTTCAGTGAGTGTAACAATTCTGATTCTATAGGAGCCTTTATAGAAAAGGGACTTCACAAACAGCTTTCCACTACTGAGGATGTTTTCTGCATCAAAAGAGCCTTTAAAGATTATCTTAGTACATGGGATGATTGAATTTAATTATTCTTTCAGTATCTGAGATATAAGGTATATTGGACTTCAACTGTAAGCAACAGTGCTTTGAATTGTACTAAGAAACAGCTGAGTGAAGTTCTTTTAACATCAGCATGATGTACTTCTACAGAGTGCTCTGATTCGGAAGCCAGCTGGTTTTATTTTGAACTGAATTTTTAACATCTTTAAAAGAATTTCCATGCACAACTCATTATACTAGTTATGTCCAAGTTATCTCACTTTAAAAAAGACTGTGTCTGATGCATCTGAATAAGACAATGAAAGTAGAATTGTACCAGAGCTCTGTAGTCTGAACTGACAAAGCTCAAGCAAGGTCATCCACCCAGATGGAGAATTTGATTCCAGGAATATTCAGGCCACTGGTAACATTTGGGAGTTGATTGACATGCTCATAGAACCAGGACACAAATTTAATACATGTAATTTAATTTATACTTACATTTAATCTTCTAAATTAAATACATTTAACACTCTTAGAATTGGAAAGGGACTTTTTGACTATCAAGTGCATCTCCCTGATCGGTACAGGGATATCTACATTAAGGCATCTATATAAATAAGGGGAAAATCTCAGCCAAGGTTCTGTTTCCTGCTGCCTCTTCAACAAAAGATTTCTACCCTGTCTTTGTCTGCTGCACCTGTTCTATTTTCAGCTGAAGATTCCTGTCTTCTTCTCACCTGCTGGCCTGGCTTCCCTTGTGAGACACAGTAGCCATAAAATGGAACATTGTTGTTCCTGAGGGATGTTCTGTTTTTTCTTTATGTTATCAGCTTTCTTTCATGTCACAAAACGCTGTTTTCATGAAATTAATTGCACAGAACAAACGTTTCCAGCTAAAAAAAGAATACCTGATTCCTGCATATAAAGATGTCTATATCCACAGTGAACATTGTATATTTGCAGCTACTTTGAATTTGGGACATATTAATGTTTATATCATACAATGCTAACATATTTGCCATATTGTTGTAGTGCACATTAATAGAACTGGCAAGTATAAATCTGCTATAAAAGGCATAGATAATGGTCTAGCTTCAGCTTGAGCATATCCAGTGAATGGGTTCTTTACCTCTCTACATAATTAGTTCCACAGTCAAATTGCTCTTAATAAGTTTTTTTTCCCCTTCCCCCTAACATTCAACTGGAATCTGCCTTCTTGAATCCATTATTCCTTTCAGCCTAGAGTAGATTTCAGGTATTTCCACAGGAGTTGAATAAGAAAGAAGAATAGATATGTAGGTCATCAGAGCAATAGCAACTGATCCCAAGTGACCTCTGTCAGTGTTTTCACACAGATGTTATAGAACTATAAATATATACATGGATCTTAATTTGTAAGGTAAGTATTCCATGAAAATCATGAATGGATGGCAATAATAGTAATTGACTTGCATATAAGGCAAGTTATAAAGATTGCTTATGCTAGGATTGAATATGCTGTGACTATTGTTATGAATGTCAGAATTGTTGTTCCTGAGGGATGTTCTGTTTTTTCTTTATGTTATCAGCTTTCTTTCATGTCACAAAACGCTGTTTTCATGAAATTAATTGCACAGAACAAACGTTTCCAGCTAAAAAAAGAATACCTGATTCCTGCATATAAAGATGTCTATATCCACAGTGAACATTGTATATTTGCAGCTACTTTGAATTTGGGACATATTAATGTTTATATCATACAATGCTAACATATTTGCCATATTGTTGTAGTGCACATTAATAGAACTGGCAAGTATAAATCTGCTATAAAAGGCATATGTTTAAAAGCCAACAAATACAAACTATCCAAGATAAGCTGCCACAGTCCAGCAGAGGTTAGAAAGAAGAAGCTGCCTAGTTTTCTCTATCTCGGTTATGTGTAAATAGTCCATGTTCCATTTTATGGCTACTGTGTCTCACAAGGGAAGCCAGGCCAGCAGGTGAGAAGAAGACAGGAATCTTCAGCTGAAAATAGAACAGGTGCAGCAGACAAAGACAGGGTAGAAATCTTTTGTTGAAGAGGCAGCAGGAAACAGAACCTTGGCTGAGATTTTCCCCTTATTTATATAATAAAAGCATTCTAAAGTAAATATTAAACTTGTTTTCTAAGCAAACTGAAGCTTTGTATAGGTTGCTGGAACTCATACTGTGATAAGTTCTGTTGAAGGGCTACTTTGTTACGTGAGAACTAAGGACTAGCTGAACCAGAGAGAGTCCATGTTTGAACAGAATAGACCCTCTTCTGAGGCTTGTCCAGCAAATAATTTTCACAAATAATTATGATGGATATTGGGCTTAACAACCTTATGGTGAATATTCCAATCTAATTAAGTATATATAGTCCATTTCTATGCAATAGTGCATAGAGAGTGCAGAAGTATGCTAAAGTGGACTAAAACAATGCCACAATGCCACAAATCCAGGAGAAGATCAAAGTTTAATTAATGGATAAAAGTAACAAGAAGCAGGACATGAGCTTCCATAACCAAGAATTACCCAAGAACAGCTAGAATCCTTCCTAAATTGCTTTCTGAACTGTAACAATAACTATGAATGAAAACTGACTGGTCAGAATCCACCACTTTTAGATTATAAAGTAAGAAAAAAAGAAGTTAAGAGAGTAAGTAGTTTATATATACTGTACATAGACTGCAAAGGTGTGTTATTTTTCCGCTTTCTGTTTCTAACTTTTCTGCAATACAAACTCTTCCTGGAAGCAAGGAGGTACAAGATAACTTGTGGTAACTATCTGACTATTAGACAATCTCTCTGCTTACATCAGTTGGGAAAATCATGTTGGCCAGAGATGTGTTTCTAATTAGTTGTGCTGAAACTAAGAAATGTATTATAGGGACAACTATATTCAAGCTATGATTCAACAAACGTATGCAATTGTTGTGTTGTATCATGTTGCCTTTTGTGTTGATTGTGCTCACTGGAATCAAAGTTCCTGAGGAGGATGGAAAAGGGGTTCTCTGAATTTTCCCTTCTTCCATCAACAGATGGGGGTTCAGTTGAAGGAGGTTCATTTTCTGAATCTGAGGATAGAGGCAAGGGTGGTCTTTCTGAGCAGCAGGGCTTTGGAAAGTATATTTATATCCATAATTTCAATTTCTACATTGATCTTTTCCCCTGGACAAAGAACAGTGAACAGTAAAATAGTCATCTTCGTCATTATCATCATCCCATAGAGCAGCTGAAATTATTGTTAATTCATCTCAAAAAGCCTGGCTAGAGAAATCTCGTTTTCTTTACTTTATAATGAAATATATTCTATAGGTTGGAAGAAATACAGGATAAAATTTTATCTCATATGGCTGATAAACAGACCTCTGAAACTGGACATAGTTTTTTGATAACTTCTACTGCTAACCTGACTTAAGGATGCTTTGAATTGAAATAAGCAGTCCCTGAAACAGATTTTAACTGTCTTAGAATTTCAAAGGTTAAAATATACACATGCACACACTTATTTGTTTATTTATTTATTAAATTTCTATGGCCGCCCATCTCCCCCTCAAGGAGGGACTCTGGGCGGTTCACAACACAACATCATTAAAATACAATAAAAACAACAATAAAAATATAAATACAATAAAATCCAAGTGGCAGGTGGTTCTTACAGTGATGCTGAACATATTTAAAATATTTGAGGCGGCTCTAGGAAATCAGCCATCTTCAGGCTTGACCACTTTCCTTCTTGCCCCAGGCGAGATCACAGAGCCAAGTTTTTAATTTTTTCCTGAAGTCCAGGAGTGAAGGGGCCTGTCTTATCTCTGGGGGGAGGATGTTCCATAGGGCAGGTGCTACTGCAGAGAAGGCTCGCCTCCGGGACCCTGCTAGATGGAATTCTGTCATAGAGGGCTCCACAGCATGCCCTCTCTGCAAGATCGGGTGGGACTGGATGATGTAATGGGGATGAGGCGGTCCCTCAGATAACCTGGGCCCATGCCATGTAGGGCTTTAAAGGTGAATTTAAATTGAATTGGACCCGGAAGCAAACTGGCACCCAATGCAGCTCACGGAGCAGAGATGTTATGTGTGTCAATCTTGGTGCACGTAAAACTATACCTGAAAAGCCATTGGAACTAGTTCAGGTCTTTCAGCATGCCTGAAAAGTGATTCACAACTAATGCAGATATTTCAATAATATGATCCAATATGTGAACTATCAGCTGCATTTTGCATTGAGGCCTTGAGTATGGAACTGATAAAACTTTGCCCCACAGTCCTTACCTAAGCCTTCTGGCATAACAGTGTTACCCTGAGACATTTAAAACACAGGACTTAGAGACTTTAACAATAAGGAGAACTTTATTCAAGGTCTGGTACAAGTAACAATGACAAAATTGTTTGTGCTTTTGGATGTTACAACTTTGGAAATTACTCAAGCTGTTCAGAGAAGAAGAGGTTTAGTTGACCATTAAGAAACTCTCAGTGTTCCTGTGTTGTTTCAGCATATTTTAGAATATATCTTCTAAAGAACATTTTATTAAGCATTTTGTTTTTAAAATGTTACTCCCAATCAAATTAAAACAATTAAAATAACTTTACATAAAATCATTTATATTAGATCTGCAACTTAATTTTATATTAAAATATATTATTTTAATTGATACTAATTAGCACATAACTTTGATGACAAAGCATAAAGCAGAACAGCAGCTTCTGTTCCTTGTCACCAGATTTTCAGGACTATTTACCTGCTAATCAATAAAATATAAGGTATTGCCATAGCAACCACCATAATACCTTACCAGCACTTATGTAACCTCTGGGACATACACAATTTTTCAGAGTAGCAATTATGGTATCTTAAGTGGCTACAAATAGTCTTTTACACTTCAGCCTGAAAGTCAAAATCATTAGTTTAAAAATGGAAGCTGAACTTTGTCTAATTCTGCTGAGCATTCCTCTAAAGCTAGCAGTGACCTTATTTCCTGTGACCTCTGTTCCTGTCTGAAGGCTGTAGACTGCCAGCCTTCATTAGAAATTATTCTCTACATACCCTACTGCAGACTTTTTAAGCATCATGGAATCCTTCAGTGTGTGCAAGAGGTAGGGATAAATATACTTGTAAATTATATTTGCTCTCCATTTATCTCTCTCTTTTTAAGTCTGTTTTATTTTATTTCTCCATAAATCTGTTTTTTTAATGTATGAAAATTGCAAAGTAGATATTCATTTTTTTTTAAAAAAATCAGATTATATTAAATATATTAAAATAATTCCAATTTGCAATCATGCTTTGAAAAGCAGCAGTTCAAAAATTAAGCACATTACAGCCATGAACATAAGCTGTAAACGAACTTACTGTGCTTTGTACACTATCTGGGATTTAGAAATATCATTCCCTTCAGACAAACTGAAAAGTGGTATTTCAAATCAAATATAGGCTTAGACGAGACTGAAGATATCTGTTTGCAGCTATCTTAATCACTCCATAGACATATCAGTGATGAAATTATTCCTAATACATAAGAAGGGAAAATACCACACAGTATTGTAAGAGCCTCAATTTTACAAGTACAGTAGTCCCACTATAGTTAATGCTGTTGTTGATCCTTTGTTCATTCCTTTCCAACTCTTTGTAATCCAATGGACATCATTTCATCAGGATTATCAATCAGGAATTGCTTCTTTGAGTTCTTATAAATTCATCCTTGTGTCATCAGTGACAATATCGAGTCACTTTCTCTTCTGTTCACCTCATTTTGAATAGCTTTCAATTTTCCAAATTTGCCCTAATGTTCAAAAGATCTAAGTATCAACTTCCCTTAGTTCTCATTAGTACTTCCAATGAGCAGTCTGGTTTTACTTCTTCTAATATCAATTTAGTTGATTGGTTGGTTTGGATTTTTTAGGTCCAAAGTATTCTCAACAATTTTCTATAGTATAACAATTCAAAGGCATCATCTGTGGTTGCTGCTGCTGCTGCTGCTGTTGTTCAGTATTTCTAATGGTCCAGCTTTCACAGCCATATCTTACAACTGGGAAATCTATGGTCTTGACAATATCAAAGGTTTGTTCTCTGCACTTTAACAGTCACATAGATCTTATCTTACTTTTTTTTAAAAAAAAGTAAAAGCTCAGCAGCAGACTGCATTTTCACCTTCCACAAGGGATTTCTTAAATATTCCTTCCTTCAAGCTAGCAGTGCGGTATCATCAACATCCACTATCTGAAGTTGTTGAAGTTTCTTTCAGTAATTGTTTATTCCAGTTTCTATTTCTTCTACTCCAGCATTTTTCATGATATATTCTGCATATAAGTTAAATAAATAAGATCAAACATATCTGCCTGAACAAATGCTATGGAATGAGAGAATACCTGAATTAATGTCAGGCAGAAAGCCAGCTTTCCCATTGGGTCACCCTTTGAGAGAAAGGTAGTGCAGTCTGGTGTGACCAGAATGAACATTAAATTTTAGGCTGACCATATTTTTTTTACCCCAGTGCTGGATGGTCCAATGATCATCTAAGGAGAGTATATATCATAAATAGAAAAATATGTGGCAAATAAACTTCAATAACAAGTCAATATTTACTTACCATACATATAAACAGTATGACCAAGTGTGGGCAAAAAAGCAGCGGGAGTGGGAGCGACTTCCTGCTGGCTTCCGCATTGACTTTGCTTGTGGGAAGCTGGAAAGGAGTGTTGGAAATCATAATCACATGGCCGCAGGGATGCTGCAATGGCCACAACTTCGCAAATAAAACTGGTGTGAATTTTGTGGAAATTTCAACTCCACAGGAGTAATGGATATTTTTTACGCATTCTTTAAGTTAGCAGAGTAGTATATTCATATTCCCTAATATTCAGTTTTCCTTAATATATATGATTAAATGTTGAAGTATATTATAAATTTGAGAGCATTATTAATTCAGAAGAATTAAGTTTTGATGTATATGATGAACCAAAAGTTGACAAGGTAAGCTCATCTTTAAATAGGAAATGAACTAATTTCTCAGCCATCTCTGTAAGTAAGCTGTAAAAGTATATTTATATGGGAAAATCTAACTCTCAGAGTACTGCTCCTATAATTTATCTGATATTTAATGATAAAATTTCCTATTTGGCAATATTAGCCTTTTACTTTTTTGTATACTGTGTTTGTGGTCACAAATGATCCCAGGGGGCTTATTTCTCTCCTTCTTTGTGTAGAGCAGCAGCTGATTTGACTATGTTTCTTTGTATACCAGTTGAAAGTTTGTTGTTAGAATGTATAATTCACAGATAATTATCACTTTACATAACTGAAGATGGAGGTTGGAGAGGGGAAGAATGTGAGAAAAGAGGTCCCAGGAATGAAGACAGAGAAGGAATAAGAAGATTCCCCCCCCCAAATACTAAATTGTACCTGAAAGATTGAAATGTATTAGACTGGAGAGTTAACATATTTGGCATAATTGACTTGATTATTAATTCTGTCAAGGCAAAAGTTAGGAATATTTAGTAGGAGTGTGCAGATTGGGTCCAGTCTGATTTATATTGATTCAAACATTTCAACTACAGTAATCCCCTCCTCCCCCCAAAAAGAAACCTTCTGTACACATGAAAATGTTTACTTATTGCTTAGTGATGGAAAGCAGGCAGACCTGGTATGGTTACTAAGACATAGAATCATAGGATTGGAAGGGACATTGGAGGTCTTCTAGTCCAACCCTCTGTACAGTGCAGGAATCCTCATACCATTCTGGACAAATGGCTGTCCAGTCTTTACATGTTTGGGTAAGAGTGACTGAGATCTGCCCTCCCAGGTTTCATGCCTATCAGCACTCTCTGTGCCAAGGCTGGCAGGGATAGTATTGATATTAAAATACAACTTGTCTGTGACTAGGAGCCAGAATCAGGGTAAATATATTTATATAAATAAACATAAACTTATATAAAGTTGGGCTGTAGGGACAAGTTGAGGATTCTGCTTGGTGCACTGACTGCCCAGTGGGATCCATTTGTGGGCTCCTAGAATTGGTGTCCAGGCTAGTTTGGGCATCTGTTAGTGCTGGAAGACTTCAATTACCATGCCTTGGATGCTAGGTCTAGGAGAGATTCAGGAGAACTCATGACCTCCATAGTGACCATGGTCTTATTCCAAGTAATTTCTAATATGACATACCGTATTTTCCAGTGTATAAGACGACTTTTTAACCCAGGAAAATCTTCTCAAAAGTCGGGGGGCGTCTTATATGCCGGGTGTCGTCTTATAGGGCGGTGCTGAAACCGGAAGCGCTGATGGCGCACCACAGGGGTGCAACTTCACTTCCCACCGCACAGCTGATCCCCACCGCACAGCTGATCGGCGCGGAGATTTTCCACCCGGGCCCTCCCCCCCCAGAATACACCTCCAAGCTTTAGCAGAACAAACCGTGAAGGAGGAGGAGGAAGAGGGTGGTGGTGATGATGGGGGGAGGTTTGAAAAAGCAGATCCAAGCACAAAAGTTAGTGAGTCATTTCGGTGGCAGCTGGAACAGTTTTTTTTACTCCGGCCTCCCTCCCTCTCTCACTCTCTTTCCCTGGCAATGGATCAGTACGGGGGGAGGGAAGGGAGGAGAAGGCAAGGGAGGGAGCATTCAAGAGAAGTGGATTTAAAAGAGCGGGGGGGGCTTTGTATACAGATGCCCGTGTGTTAATTCTTCCGGCGGTGATGCGATTCACACCCCTAATTGATTTATTTTTAAAACCACCCCCTGCTCTTTTAAATCCACTCCTCTTGAATGCTCCCCCCTCTGGTCCCACCCTCCACTCCCTCCCTCCCTTGCCGTTTCCTCCCTTCCTTCCCGACCCCCCCCCGCACTGATCCATCGCCAGGGAAAGAGAGCGAGAGGGAGGGAGGGAGGCTGGAGTCAATAAAACTGTTCCAGCCGCCGCTGAAATGACTCAGTAACTTTTGCGCTTGGATCTGCTTTTTCAAACTTCCCCCCATCACCCTCCTCCTCCTCCTCCTTCATGGTTTGTTCTGCTAAAGCTTGGAAATATATTCTTCACCCCTCTGCCTTGCCCAGGTAATTAAAGCTTTCTCACCCCTCACCCCAATATTCTCCTTCACACACACACCCCGCGCTGCCGCGCTTCGCATTACTATTCGCTTTCTACTCCGCTTCCCTGTTTTCTCCCTGCAGTTTTTTACTTTCTACTCCGCTTCCCAATGCATTGGGAAAGCTTTTCTTTCCCAGTGTGTTGGAAGAGGGGTAGTCTTATACGGCGAGTATATCCCAAACTCTATATTTTAACTGGAAAAGTTGGGGGTCGTCTTATACGCCCAGTCGTCTTATACGCCGGAAAATACAGTACATAGGCAGACATACTGTATGTTAGAACTTGTTTGCTTCAGAGCATTGTTTTGTGATCTAGATATTTTATTTATTATTTATTTATTATTTAAATTTGTATTACCGCCCATCTCCCCCAACCGAGGGACTCTGGGCGGTTCACAATAAAATATGGTGAACATATGGTAATATGGTGAAAATTGTCTTTCTGTGCTCCTTGATTTCATTTTCCTAAAAAGCACGAATGCATGGGAGAATAAAAAGGCCCTGCTGCCAAATGTCTCAATAAAAGCATTGTGACTTTCTCTAAGAAGGATATTTCTTAACTGAAGCATTGGTGTACTGAAAGGTCATCTCCCTTTTACTACCTATTTTGCTGCATTTGGCAAGAAAAAAAATGCAGTAAGGCCTCAGAAAATAAGTTCCAAGTAGGTGTATATAGGAAGAGAGATATGTTCAAGCTGGTTTTATGCTTTGGATAAAAACATTGGTGATTATACCTCATTATGGGGGAGAAATACTGAGAGAGGTAGGTTTTAGACTAGGACTGGGAGATTTATGTTCTAGTCCTCCCTCAGCCTTGGAAACTCCTTGGATAAATTTGGGAGAGTCAGCCTTTCTTAGCCCAACTTACTTCACAGGGTTATTGTTGTGGAGAAGGCAGGGGGTAAACAGGAAGAAGAGCAATGTACAGTGTTATGAGCTCCTGCAGAAAAGGTTGGATATAAATCCAATAAATAAATATAAATGAATAAGGGCAGAAGAAGGTACTTGGATTAAACACTTGTGTCCTTTTTAATAATGTAAGGGTTAGCTTAGCTTAACCACCGCCATTCTGCTTTTGGAAACTGCTTGCTGTTAAAAATTAGGTAAAAAGGCAAGAAGAGTAGATACCGCTCGGCAAGGATTGTTTAACTTACCAGGAGACATGCAGACTGCCCCTGGAGGTCTCTAGGATGCTTACTGCTAGCAATGCAGATTCAGGAACCTTGCCCTGTTACTAGGAGGAGAGTTCACGATGCTTTCTTACTGGGCTTTGCAAACCCTATATAAGTACTGAACTTGCGATGTGTGTGTGTGGATCTTCCCAGACATTTCACTGTCATGATGTCTGCTTTGATGCCACCCAGCTTTACTTGGCCAAATAAATGCTGTTACTTTAAATCTCCAAGCCTTGACTCAAAGACTGTTATTGGTAACTTCAGGAACTTGGGTAAAACAGTGTAAGCAGGGGCCTTACAATAATAAACTGGTTTATCCATGTAATTGCCTCATATGATTATTTCAGGAATTCTGGATCATTACTGGTTGTATATCTGGGTGGATACATTGCTATTGTACTAGTGTGACCCAAATCATACTTTGAAACATCCATTTTATTTGTATTTACTTATTTAATGCATTTTAGCTGCCTAAGACTGCAATCTTCACAAGGTTTTATAGTATAAAACATACAAACCATATGAAAGAAAACAATCATAACATTATAAATCCAACTGAAACAAACTGAAGAATGAATTTACTAAACCAAGGCAAATCCAAACATTAGCAACAAAAACAATATATAATAATACAAAATATTAAGTTGAAAGTAAAGGAAAACCAGAAAGTTTTACAAATTCTATTAACAGCAGATGGAGCCAACCATATATCTCTTGGGAAGGAAATCTTTAGTGCAAAAGCTACTATCAAAAAGGAGTTTGAGAAACCATGACACTCTCAAGAATGTTGTTCAAGAATGCATATATATATATATATATATATATATATATATATATATATATATATAGCTTTGCATATGTTTTTATATCTTTTATGCTTTTTAATTGACTGTACCCTACCCTCCTTACGTATGCTGGTCTATGACTGTAGTAAAGGTTTGTTTATTTGTATAGCGTAGTTAACAGTCACATCAATCTTATTTTTGAAGCAGCAGTAATGATGTTAAAGAAGTAGCCTTTTCAAAAACATACATAGATCTGTCTAAATTTTAATAAAAATTGAACAGCAGCAGGAGAAACATTCTCAGGTTATAAACAAGTTATCTGAGCCATAATTCAGGTAAATACAATAGGGATTTTCTAACATAAGGTCCTTTTATCATTAAGTTGGTAGGTGTATTCTTTATTTGCATTATAGCTTACAAATGAAGGTGAGAAAATATTTGAAGGTTGAAACATATTGTCCCCCAATGTCCTGTTCCAAGCTCATCGGAAGCATTCTGGTGTGATTCCAACCTCACTGGAAGTGGTCCATCCTCAAAACAGGCTATTCCACTCTTTGATTTGCAACTGCTATGGCCCATTTTGAAAAAAAAACAATGTTGGCAAGATTAGAATGACCATTTCAATGGTGGAATATTTCCAGTGAATCTATATCAATTTGTTATGTGCTCAGAATAATATAATAATGTGCAGTAATAATGCACATTACTGTATATTCATAGCATTCTGCACAGATTCAAAAACAAAATTTATAATATTAATAATGTAACTATTGGATACAATAAGTTGAATGCTTTTGCATAGCAATGAGAAATTTCATCATGTTTTCCCCATCTCAGCACTAAATCACCTACAGATTTTTTTTTTTTAAAATGACCATTCACATATCAAAATGTGAGTGTTTAAGGTACTGTATTCTGTTCCTTTTACAATCAAGTGCATAGAATTCTATGAAGTTGGCAAAATAGGCGCTTTTTGCCATTAGGAAAAAGCTTAATTAATTAAGAAGCTTAATTCTTTGTTCAGTAGAAGGTTTAAAATAGTTTTTTTACACTTTTCAGCTGTCACTACATCAATTTTATTAATATATTTCTGAAAATAGATTTAGATTTGAATGGAATATTTGTAAGAGACATTTTTGGTATCTTGTTTGAAGTAATTCTCCCCAAGCAGCCTTCACTTTAACTGTCTTGCCATCAGCACAAAGGGCACAAGGTGGGTGTCATAATATCCCTATGCTTGGATCAACATTCAGTGGAAAGCATACAAGAATCCAGAGCTGCAAAGAATCATGAAAAATATTTTTCATTCATTCACTTGTTCTCTGAAACACACTTTTCACTAAACTGCCTGAGGGCTCAGTATGGAACTGCTGTGGAATAGAAGTTCTCTAGGCTTACTTTAAGCTTGATATGTTAGTATGATATTACAAGCTTAGTTGCTCAGTTATGAATGTTACAAAGCCAGAATGGAAATGCTAAGACACAAGATGGAGTTAAAACATGGCTGAGGAGTAATTGAAAACAATATTTTGGTAAAAACCAAAGAAATAAAGGCCACCGAAAACAGCTCAGTAAAAACTTATCATGATTGCCACAGAATGCTGAAAGTTGTTAGGGCTAAATAAAGAAAAATGAACAGAATGGAATGGAATACACTGAAAAATTGCATGATTAGTTGATATACTCCTACTTGTAACAGGCATATGATAATACAAATCAACATTTTTTCAGTTCATACATATTTGTCCAATAAAAAAGCAGTTGCTAAGAAAATTAGAACCAATATTGTGGTCATATCCATCTTCCTTCCTTCCTTCCTTCCTTCCTTCCTTCCTTCCTTCCTTCCTTCCTTCCTTCCTTCCTTCCTTCCTTCCTATCCTGAAATATGCACTTGGGCCCCTTTCATTACTAAACAAGTGCTGTACACTATTATGTATGTACAAATTATGAATAACCTCTAAATCACTGTAATCCCCAACATATTAGAAAATGCAAGAGTTTCCCTGGAGGATTGCAATCTGCCATGTCAACAGCCCTTAGATTAAGGTCCTTAATCTGATTAAAGTGAGACAAAGAGTACAATGACATGACAGAATTCCAGTCTATCCTATTAATTAGCCTTGGATTAGGAAAACTTGTTGAGTATTTTTTTAATTATGGAAAGAATTTCATGCACATAGAGGTTAGATTTTAAAGTGCAGCTCAGAAGAAAAAAAGGAGGGGGCTTGGAGTAAGGTATTTGGGTTTGGTGCCTACAAGTCTGTGATAAGGGTTCTGTTTACTTTAGCCTGATTATGAGGTTTCTGCTATTGTGTTCTTCCCTTGGGGGAGATGGGCGGTCATATAAGTTAAATAAATAAATAAAATTAAAGGGAACTGCTGATTGGTCAATTGTGATCAGAACAGAATATATAATGTACTCTGCTAGCTCCTCCTGCTACTGCTTGTTGTTCTTGTTATATTGCTTTATTTGATCTGCTATGCTTTTGCTTATTTCTAAGCAATGATTCTTTAATGCAGTTTTTATAATATGCCTGGTCTTATTTCTTATTTTTTTATTTGCTGCTGTGATTATGGATCTCTGCTAAATAGCATATCCATTACAAAACTTTTCTCTCATAAAGATTGTGAAAATTGAATTACATGCATTGAGACAAGTTTGAACACAGCTTCTGAATCAGCTGGCATTACTCAGGAGTTATCCTGCATTCAAAATATAGATACCTAACTTTCAGAACATCAGTGTTTTAAAAACTGGGTCTTTTTTATCCACAGGTAATAAGAATTTGCTTCAGTTGCTTCAGCTCTAACATCCATGTCCTTCTTCTGTATCCATCTACAAAGAAGAATAGAAAAATACATTTGTAAGTTGTCAGTAGTACCTATATACTTCTGACAAATCTATATTTGTGGTCTCTATATTTTTCTGGAATGGATTTGAGTTCTATAGCAACTATTTATTAATTTTTTTATTAATTTTATTTCTTCTTGGCTTGCTTTTTCCCCACCTCTATCCCTACAAAACTAAGTTCCTGACTGAATGTCATAAAATACAAATTATACATATGCATAGGTAACAAGCATTTTTAGTTGAAACCTACCATTACATATATTCTCACAATAATTAATATTTTAACTATGATATACTCCTAGTTTGTATAAACATTCCTAAGAACAACTAATTAAAGCAGTATCATTAGTTTACAGCTTTGTCAAACAGTGCTCATTTAGAAAAAAATACTAATTTATTTTGCTGTCCATGGGCTGAAAAATCTCTGGTTTACTGGAAGTGACCTATTTAAATGCTTAATTAGGATTAATAATTTCAGGAAGGCATATATAGGATGAAATAAGTTGATCATATTTCATATTTTGTATCTGATAGTCAGTGTGATTGTTGTTAACTCTCTATTTGAAATAGTTGCTGTTAAAAAATGAACATTAAGGAATCATTCTTGAATCAGGTGCCATTGCTGGAACAAATCAAACATATTGGTATTTTTTGCTTCAGTAAACCCAATTCTAAAAACAAGGAAGATGCTATTGATGCAATACTGGCCTCTAGGCTTTCTGATTACTCAAAACCAGTGACTCATTTGTAATGGAAGGAAAATAAAGGGAACATTATTTAAAAATTGTTTTTTAAAATGATAAAAATGAAAACAAGCAAGAATAGACATATTTATAATGGATGACAGAGAAGCAAAAGTGGAATGAATGTTATTTATTCACAAAATATATAAATAAAAACATAATACAGCTAGGAGAAATACTTAATTTGGGATAGCACTGTATAACTAATTCAAGATTAGGGGGTTATCATATTACCAGTGAATAGTCATGTAACAGCAAAGTGTAGCAAAGCTTGCTCAAAGTACTGGTGTGCTATGATGACATATTCACCTCATTATGAAATAGTATCCAGTAAGACTTGCAAAAGAGTAGAGCATCCCTAGCAGCAAAAACTTACTTGCTGGGCATCTGGGAAAAGGCCTTCTCCTGCATCACCCCCAAATATGGACACATAATAATTTATAATCACATTGACCAAACTATTAATATCAACCAATGTATAAGCTAGGATTGGCAGAAAACACAAAGCTGAAATTACAATTTAAAAATTAATTAATGTGTTCAATATTACTGCCCTTTTTCTTTGTTTGGTGTTGTATATTATTTTTCTGTACTTCTTTTCTTAAACATTGCATTAACAGTTATTTTAAAAAGGCCTTGAATTTACTTGATGTGGTTATCCCTAATTCATTTTATTTGCAAGTACTTCAGTGACCTTTTCCATAGTTTTCCTCTTTTTTTATTGTTGTCCTCTGAGTCATTTTCTTCTCTGCTATCAAGTAAGTCTTGTTCTTCAGAACTGAAGTATATTTTTCTATGAATATCTCTCCAAAAGCACATTGATTCATAAACACTGAAAATATTTTAAAGGACAACCAACATTTCCTTAAGCAAAGGATCTTCATGACTATGAAGTCATGGTGATGAATATAAAATAGAGGCAATTTGCTGCTAAGGGCACTTTTGTTTTTGTTTTAATCAGTGATGCAAATAAACATTCATAGAGCTCTCACACACATACACACAGAACTAGTAATTTGCTTCTAGCTAAAGAAAGGACCCACTATAATAATAAGAAAAGGTAGATCTGAAAGCAGTAGAAAATTTTATGCACCCTCAAAATATTTTTGCCTATTCTGATCTGTGTGAAAAAGAGAGCGCTGTGATTGATATGCCCTTTCAGTGTGTTGGTATTTTTTACTAGGTTAGTATGAGGGCATGTATCTCTTGCAGAAGGGACTGGTACCATAAATCCCTTTGATATAAGTTTATGAAAAACATGCTGGATGATAATAACTTTTCAGCCCAAGAGACTGAGTCTGAAGTCCCGAATAGTGGAATAGAATTCTCAGTATTTGATTATTATTCCCCTGAGTTTTTCTTGGTAGGCCTTATCTAAATGTTAGATTCTTGATCTGAAATGTTAGATAATTAACACTCTCACCTTTGGTGGCCATCTAGTATCTATGGATTTTGCACAACCAATGAGGTTTCTTGATAGCAATGGCTAACTCTTGCTCAGGAAGATGGGGAATAATTTATCTTTATATAACAACACAACTGAAAATATCTCTTTCTGGCCACCACAGTTTATAGTAAAGAAAAAGAGAATAATATATAAAGAAATATCTTCCCCCTTCATCACAACAAGTATAAACAATTTTAGTAACTTATCACCTTCTCTGAAAATACAACAAATGATCTCTTCTTCCCATATCCCATCTCCTACCCATAAACAAATAATTAAAGGCTTGTTGTTTCAGTCCTCATTAGCAAAAGTCCATTAAGGATTACCAGAGATAATAACATATCTATTTTAATCTTGATCAAATAAACCAACTTTATATTTCTTCCTTTTACTTTTAACAATCTTGATCTTTAGTCCCTTCAAATAATGTTGTTGAAATTGGTTTCTCTTCATTTTTTCTTTGTCCCTTCTCACAAAATTCTTCAAAACTTTAACAAGCCTCTTTTGTAAATCCAATATAGGAAAATTATCCAGGTCACTCTCTTGGTTTGTTATTTATATATATCCCTTTTAATTATTAAGACATCAGCCAGTTTCTTTTGTATGTACAGTGTAGCATCTTTTTCCATATCATTCTTGTAGCCTGTTATTTTAAATTCTACTTTCAGAGCAGTCTCAGTCTTGTTTGGTAAAATGTGTTCCTCTTCTATAACATCTTTTAAACATAATCTATTTATAGAGACAGACACTATTAAAATTAACTTCTGGGTCCATTGTTCAAAAATATCCTTCAATATAGCCAATGTTAAGATATTTTGCTTCATTCTGTATTAGTAAGTCAAATTTAAGTGTTCTTCTCCTTTAATCATTTTAAATAAGATTTTGGAATTAATTACAAGAATACTGTCTGTGGGTTCTTTGAATGTATGTGTATGTGTATGTGTATACACACACACATACATACATACAGTATATATAAAGATTTTGAAACTAACTCTAAGAAACCTTCCCATGGGAAAGTGTTGTTGATTAGGAGGAAAAAAACATGGTAAGAGGGGATGTTGAGGGAACCAGAGAGAACTAAAGATTATAATTAAAGGAGAAGAGACCCATTAATACAGAATGGAGTAATTTTATTTGGCTGTGGAAGAATTCAAGGGTATCTGGGAACATTGCACTCAGAAATTACTTTTAAGAATGTCTGCTGTTATAAAAATGGATTCAAAAGAAGTTATGGAGGAAAAGCAGATTTTATTGGATAAAACAGAGACTAAGGCTGGTTTGAATGTGGATCTGAACATGGATTTTAAAATGTCAGGCTACAAGCATGATATGGAAAATGATGTCACACTGGATTTACAAATGAAACCAGCTGATGTCTTAATAATTAAAGGGGACATACAAATAATACATCAGAAGAGTGACTTGGATAGCTTACTTGGATAGATTTCTTATCTTAGACTTACAAGAGAGATGTGTTAAATTTATGAAGGAGTTTCTGAGAGGAGACAAAGAGAAAATGATAAGAAATCAACTTGTGGAACATTATTTGAAGGGATTAAAGATTCTTAAAAGTAAACTGAAGGAATACAAAGCAGGTTTATTTGATCAAGGTTAAAAATGTCAAATCAAATCAATTTTTATTTGGTCATAGACCAGCAGAAAAAACAGAAGATTCACAATTAGAATAAAAAGAAAAACACTTAAAATTCTAAAAAATCTAAGAAAATTTAGAAGAAATACTGTGACGTACTGTACAAACTATAGAACAATACTTGACTGTGGCCAATGAAATAAAATCAGATTAGTCTGATAATAACAACTTAAGATAAAATGAATCCAAACGATCTAGACGTTTAGTAAAGAATGGAGTTAATAATTCCTGGCGAGCAGCTAGATAGAGGGGACAATACAAAATGACATGTTCCATCGTTTCAATTATTCTTGTGCCACATGGGCACAGTCTTTGTTCAAAAGGGATGTTTTGGTATATCTCTTCAATAATAGCTGTTGAAAGGGCATTGAATCTTGCCAAAGATAAGGACCTTCTAAATCGTTAGGCAGCTAAGATATCTGGCTGGTTGGAGAAGGTGGCTGCAGAATGGAACCAAAAATTGTTTTTAGATAGAACTGATAAATTTGATTGCCACTCTAAATCGATGGCCCATTGGTTGAGATCAGCTAGTACATGTTCGTAGCCCATCAGGGTGATGGCTGCCCATGAAAAGCCATATAATTGCAGTTTGGGGTGTACTGCCTGGCACCAAGAAGACTGAAAGCTATCAGTCGTAATCAAAGGGGCCAAGCCAAGTAGAAAAAAAGAAAGCTTAAGCTTCTAAGAAAAAGTGTAAATCCAAGCAGTTTCTATTTTTAGTAGGCCAGCTTCACGGAGAAGCACCACGTTTGGAACACAGTGAGGTACTTGAAAATTAGATCTTAAAAACTTGGATTGAACTCTTTCAAGAGAAAGGAATGACCTGTAGGGGTCCAACTGAGCTCCAAAAAGGAGCTGAGCTTGGATCTTAGCTGAGAAAATTTTAATTGCTGCAGGTATATGCTGCACTCCTTTGGAGAAATAGAAGGATTGTGATGCTGATGCTGTTTTTTGTGCATTCAGGCTGACACGGTTAAAATATATATGTTGTTTCTGGTAACTCTTTATTAATTTATTTTTGCAGTCATAGACCAGTACAAGCAGAGTGCTTAGTGAATATATATAAATCTAAATAAATAATAAGTGAAAGAAAATATAAGACAAAGTTAAAATACTTTTCTGGTAACTCTTAATGGACTTTTTTTTTTACTAGGACCAAATGACAAGGCTTTAAAGATTTGTTTATAGATAAGAGAAGATATGGGAAGAAGATATTTTTTGCTGTATTTTTAGAGAAAGTTATAAGTTACTCTGTTAAAAGTAAAGGAATATAAAACTGATTTATTTGATTAAGTTTAAAATATATATGTTATTATTTCTCATAACTCTTAATGGACTTTTGCTGATTAGGACTGAATGACAGGGCTTTATACTTTGTTTATTGATAAGGGATGAGATGTGGGAAGGAGAGATCTTTTGTTGAAATATCAGAGAAGGTGATAAGTTACTGAAGTAGTTTGTACTTCTCTTAATGGAGGGGAGGTCATTTCTTTATATATCTTTTTTCTTTTTTCTTTTTTCCTTTTTTCTGCACTTTTTATTTTTTACTTTTTATATTCTTAGTTTGTATTAGTTTTTTTTATTTTTCTATTTGTAAACTTAAATAAAAATTATTATTAAAAAAATCTTATTTCAAATCCATCTGGACCCTTAATCTGTTTGTAACTTTCCAAAACCAAAGTTCTAATCACCTTTTTGCTATTTATTCAAAAAAAAAAAATTAAGTCCTTAAACTTGTATATAAAACTTCTTTCACCAAGGATTGAAAGAAACTCACCCAGTATTTTCACCCAGGTTACCTAAGGGACCGTCTTATCCCCATTACATCGTCCCATCCCATCTGGTCATGCAGGGAGGGCATGCTACGGACCCCATCGGTTCAAGAATTCCATCTAACGTGGTCACGGAAGCGTGCCTTTTCTGCAGCAGTGCCTGCTCTGTGGAATATTCTTCAACCAGAGTTAAGACAGTCCACCTCGCTCCTGGACTTCAGGAAAAAAACTCAAGACTTGGCTTTGCCAACAGGCCTGGGGCGGGAAGAAGAGTATAAACTCTTGGGGATGGCTAACACCTTAGGATGGCCCTAGAATTGCCCTTCCAATGTTTTAAAGAAGACATCACCATCTTGATTTTATTATATTTATTGTATTTTTAAATGTTCTATTTTAATGTTTAATGTTTTATCGAATTGTAAGCCGCCCAGAGTCCCTTGAGGGAGTTGGGCGGTGAAAAAGTCGAATGAATGAATGAATGAATGAATGAATGAATGAATGAATGAATGAATAAATTTTCAGACTTTTAGTTCTAAAGGTTCCTAATAGCTAAAAAGCAGTTAACAAGCAATTTCTGAAAGTGATTAGAAAAGGAAGTATGCAAACCCAGTGTCCTTTTGAAAGCGCCAACTGTGGTTTGAGCAAAATGGCTATTACCTCATCTCTCAGAGCTCTAAATCCACTGGAGACCACTGTCTTGCAGTGTCCTCGCAAGGAGCAGCTGTCTGGAGCACTTGTGGGTGATCTCAAGCCCTCTCCTTGTCTTACAAAGAGCCTGTCTACTCACTGGAGGCATCGGGTCTGCTTTTAGTGGAGTCGTATTCAGTTTGCCAATTCTTCCCCAGAAGTATTAGCCACCTCAGTTTAGAATAATACTTCCATTTATGTAAAAATAGTGTTATAAAACCGCTCTTACAGAAACAAAATAATTCTTGAATTAGGCATCTGTTTGAATTCTGATGAATCAGTTTCTGGGGGAAAAAATGGTTCAGTCCAAAACAGAAGACTACAACAGCAATCAATTGAAAAGGTTATTAATTTACATGTTCACACAATGTTAATTACAGGAGAGCTTTATTGCAATAATTCTAACCCTATCTTTCTTTTCAAACCTTTCTCTTTAACTCTTATTGTCTTTACCACAGAATAGCATGTTTTCAGAACCACTAGAGGTCTCTCTGAATCTCAGTTTTTTTGTCTCCTCTTTGTACATGTACTCTGCTCAATTTTTCTTTCTCTTACTTCCCATACTTTCTCTTCCCCACCTAAAGATGTCTCAGTTATATCATTCTTTATTTTTTCTATGCTTCTCATAGCATTATATTTTCAAAAAAATTGATAACTGCATTGATAACCATATTTTAAGTTCAAAAACCAAGCCCCTAGTAGACAACCCCCTTCCGGTATTGAATTCTCTTCCCCAGCCACATTTTTCAGCTATCCCCTTTCCACCTCCTTGGTTACTCCATACAGGTACTTGGCCTTCTTTCTGCACCAGCATGGATCTTGCTAAACCAGCTGTAATATCCAATTTTCCCAACTAGTTCAGAGCTTCTTTTTTTATCTTGTCATGCTAAAAAGCTACATTCCACCAGTGCCTGAATAAGCAGCAAAATATAAAAATGCATAGCATAGTTATTTCTATCTGATCTGGAGGGGGTGGGGTGGGGGGGAAAGAGTTAAAAAAATAGGTATTTGGATTTTCTCCAGACAAGTGGCCATAAACAGTCCATGAATCTTACATTCTACTTATTACACTAAATGTATTTACTTCAGCAGAGCAATTGCTTTCTGAAACTATAATTAAAAAATTAAAAAGAATTGAGTTTAAGATAGCAGCACCAGCCACAAAATACTGTATGTATGTATGTATGTGTATGTATGTATGTGTGTGTGTGTGTGTGTGTGTATGTGTGTGTGTGTGTGTGTGTATATATATATATATATATATATATATATATATATATATATATGCATGCATATGTATGTGTGTGTGTATATGTATGTGTGTATGTATATGTATATGTATCCATCCCACCTTTATTATTTTTATAAAAAACTCAAGGCGGCGAACATACCTAATACTCCTTCCTCCTCCTATTTTCCCCACAACAACCCTGTGAGGTGAATTGGGCTGAGAGAGTGACTGGCCCAAGGTCACCCAGCCGGCTTTCATGCCTAAGGCAGGACTAGAACTCACGGTCTCCTGGTTTCTAGCCCAGCACCTTAACCACTAGACCAAACTGGCTAATACATTGATACATTGGAAGTACCTTCAGGCTCCCTTTTTCCCACCCTGCATGTTACTATCCATAGAAAGCAACCATGGAAATCAAGAATTAGCTCAGGGTATCTAAAAATGTTGGGGTTTTCCAGGAAAAATGAGGCCAGCTTCAGATCATAGCACATTTTGCCTTAAATATCCAGTAATATAGTCATTTTTTCTGCTATTTAAAACTACTGATATTGTATAATAATTCAGCACTTTAAAAATTGCACTATTGGAGGTCCTTCATATTGCCAATTATTAATAGTCTAATATGTATTTTAAACAACATCTGACAGAAAACACACATCAGTATTCAGTGCATTCTAATGGTATTCTTAGTAAGTTACTAAATCAAATTTCACACCCATTTAAATTAATATGAGCTTTTTAATAAGAGGCTGGAAATATCAGGCATTCTAATAGTCCAGACTGTATTTTTCTCATGTTCACAATCAAGAAGTTATTCAGCAGTATGTATGGCTTAAGTTATTAGAATATATTCAATAAAGCTGGATATCTTTTGGTAAAAGAACCCCATTCAAAAATGGATGTGAACCTTGTGACTCATAAGAAAAATGGACGACAAACTGCTGTGATATGCTGAATTATTAACTAACACGAGACAAGAAAACAAAAGAATCATGTAAATGTGGTTGTAGAGAATATATACATCTCAGAGTTGGAGTATTGGGTTGTATGAATTCTTTGAGCTTGGTTTTTCTTTTGAAGACATTTCATGACTCACCTTGGCAACATCTTCAGTGCTGTGATCTTGGGGAAGTGAAGTTTGTTTTGTCCATGATTACAGCACTGAAGATATTACCGAGGTAAGTCATGAAATATCAGCAAATAAAAAACCCAGCTGAGAACTCCTGAACTATCATGTAACTAAACTGCTCCAAGTGAATACTATAATTACCGTTTTTTAAAAAATATAATCTGTTTGACTTTTCTATTTGATTATTTATACATTTCATATGGTATATGCATAACCTAGATAAGGATGGGTGCTTTTTTCTTTTTTAATTTCAATGCTTTTTTTTTTCAATCCTATCTAAAGAATTAAATCCTTTTTTTTTAATCCGTTCAATGGTGTCCAGTTCTCAGAGACTGCCTAGACAAGTCCCTGCAGTTTTCTTGGCAAGGTTTTTCAGAAGTGGTTTGCCATTGCCTTCTTCCTGGGGTTGAGAGACTGGCCCAAGGTCACTCAGCTGGCTTTGTGCCTAAGGCAGGACTGGAACTCCCGGTCTCCCAGTTTCTAGCCTGATGCCTTAACCACTACACCAAACTGGCTCTCTAAATCCCATTAAGACTGAATAAATGGTCAAACAGGTCACAGTTAACCTGGAGTTAAATAAAGTGTGAGGGTTAATTCATTCTAACCATGTCCACTGGATTATCAATACATTAACATATAACAAAGCTAGAATTGCTGTGTTCACCCAGTGTTCTCTTCCCAATGCATGACAACTACTAATACAGATTAACTGGCAGATGGGTTTATCATTAAAAAAAGAAATGTCAAGTGAAGTAAAAAATTCCAGTTATGTTTTTAGGTATCATTGCATAGACAGCCTTGTGCTTTGGAAAGTGTCCCTTTGTTTATAAAACTTTCCAAGATTGAAACAAACAAACAAACAAACAAAAAAAGAAAAGAAAAAAAGCACCTTGCAAAGTTGTCAAAGGAGAAGGAAAGTAATTGTAATTCTGTTAAGGCCTTTAATTCAAGCAAACTACTTCAAATGTTAATAGATTTCCAATGCAATACAAGCTAAGCTTCCACTGTCAATTTATATACTGGGAGAATCAGCTGCATTGACATGTTTAATGTGGTTTTTGCAGCCATACCGCCTTGAGCCATGATCTCGTCAGATCTCATTAGCTAAGTAAAGTCGAGTTTGGTCAGTGTTTGCATGAGAGACCTCTGGGGACATTCTGGCATATTAGTGAGATGAACAAGGAAAGCATGCTTTTGTGGCTAGAAGGAATAAGAGATCTTGACTTTAATTCTTGTTTCTGCCATAACTAATCCCATAAAATGCTATATTTATCAGCTGAAGATATTTGGAACAATACTTGCTTCAAAGTAGCTCTCTGCTAGATAGAATCAGATGACATCTGTGTTAGGATACAGTCACATCTTCAGAGGAATTAAAACCGTAGGGAACTATTTTCAGCTCACAGTGCAAACTGGTCAGATTTTAGGGCCATGTTATAATGTAACCATTGCTGGCATGTAAACATTTTCACATATACACACTGTCCTCACATTAAAAAATCACATTAATGTATGAATACTTTATTCAAGCATATACATATCATTAATGCAAGAGTCCTGATTCACATATAACATTAAAGAAATAATGTGTTTATTTAAATTTGACTTACCTTATAGCATGAATTCAGCCATTATGGTATATTTAACAAATCAATTTGGTAATAGTAATTGTGAAAATGATATTGGAAGAATAGTTCACTGCAAAGAGAATATGAGTAGGCTACCAAAAGAAAAAAGGGGCGTGGTGGCTCAGCGGGTAAGATGCCAGGCTTGTTGATCGGAAGATCGCAAGTTCGGAGGTTCGAATCCCTAGCCCTGCATGCAGAGTGAGCTCCCGCACTAGCTCCAGCTCTTGCCAACCTAGCAATTCAAAAGCATGCAAATGTAAGTAGATGAATAGGTACCACTTCGGTGGGTAGGTAACAGCGTTCCGCGCGCATCATGCTGGCCACATGACCACGGAAGCGTCTTTGGACAACACTGGCTCTTCGGCTAACAAACGGAGATGAGCACCGGCCCCTAGAGTCGGACATGACTGCACAAATGTGCGGGGGGAACCTTTACCTTTACCTTACCAAAAGAAAAGATAATTTTAGGCTGTATCAAGAGAAATATTAGACCCCATCTTTAGTATGTACATGGAATAATGAATTTATGATACAAGAAAGCAGATTCCAATGGGAGTGGGGACTTCCTGAGAGTAAGGGCAGTTTCATAGTGGAAATAATTACCCAGAAAGGTGAGAGATTCCTTTTTACTAGATGTGTTCAAGCACAACCTAGACAGCCATCAACTAGGAATTTTTTAATTTGAATTCCTACACTAATCTAGGCTTCAGACCTCATAGCCTTAATGGCTCTTTTCAACTCTATGGCCCTAAGTAAATCATGGCTTAGGGCAAAGTGTAAACTCAATCATACACTGAAATACATGCACACACTCTTCTCAAACCTATTTCCTCAGTTAATACATGTTGATCAAGTGGAAGAAAGTGTTTGGGAGTTGAAAAGGCTTAATTTCTATTTAAATTTCCCTTAAATATGAGTATGTGTTAGTTAAATAGCTGTAGTATTATTTTTTCTTAATTTTTCTTTTCTTGATTGTGTAATTTATTATTGTGAGCTCTTGCACTGAAGTCAAATTCCTTGTATGTTTAGTCATACTTGGCCAATAAAGTATTCTATTCTATTCTATTCTATTCTATTCTATTCTATTCTATTCTATTCTATTCTATTCTATTCTAGACTCTTGTCTTATTTCTAAAGAATCTTAGAAGCATCTTTCTGTACAGATTCTGCTAAGGCATCTTCTGTTCTCTACACACACTGTTGCTGAGATCAAAATGATAAAACTAGAGTTGGAGGGAAACAGTTAATTTTTAGGATGTAGGAAATAACATATTTTAACATATTTCCCCCCCCCTGCTTAGCTGATTGGCAGCCTCCTTTCTTTTGACATCAAGGGGCTATATATACTATTACACATTTATCACTGTATATCTCTTCCATCAGTTCCCTAAGTTTAGTAAAAACTACTTGTATATAATGCCTTTATGTTTGTAAGCCCAAAGTCTTTTTAAAAATAATACTGAATAGATTAATGTGCTATTAATGGAAGTCAAATGTTAGTGAAGCTAATACATGGAAATATCTCCACACTTGTATCACAAATTTGTGTGTAAAAATATAAGGAGTGGCGTTTGTGCTGTGATATCACGATGCATGTTCTGTCACTTGAACCCTTTTCTTCCCCTCCTAGGGATGCCTATGCTGCTGTATATTAATATTTATCTCCCATCCATCCATCCATCCATCCATCCATCCATCCCTGGTCATTTTTATCTTTGCCGTGCTCTGTAAATGGTTGTATAATTTGTGCAGGTAAAGTATTTTTTCTAAGGATTTCTTGCTGGGATTGTATTCAACTTCTATCAATCAGTCTATGATGAGAGTAGGGAAATGTGTATATAAAAAGTGTCTTTAGACTAAATTAGTTGAACGTTTTAAACAGTAATCAACTAAAAAGCAGGACATAAAATATATACCAATTAATATCTTGAATTCCACTTTTCAGTGAAAAAAATGCAGCTGAAAAGATAATATTGATTTTTTTTCCTCCCAAGACTAGGTTGCTTGAGGCTGCAATGCCCTCTGATTAAATCACTATATTGAGCTCTGTCGTCAAGGTTTCTTTCAGTTAAAAAAAAATCACAGTAAATATCTGCAGATACTCAGAGCTGTTTGTATGACTAAACTGGTAAAATGTAAATATTTCCCTGAAGGCTTTGATCTGATGCTAAATTATCTGCTTGAAGTTGATAATTTCAGTTCTTCAGTGCAGTTCTTGTTTGATGGGAAAGCAGTTAATACCTATTTAGTTTTGCCTTGATAAATCAGGAAATGAAAACAGATTAGTGCTGAGATTGTATCTGTGCCTGAGCTCTCAACAACATTCTTCAACAGAAAAGTGTTCATGGCTTCTTAACACTCAATAAAAAGCCTTTGATTTTTGTTTTTGCTTTAAATATGACATTTTATAAGAACAAGAGTAAAGGCCTACATTCTAAAGGATCTTCAGCCTGCTTTCTAATGTATAGGTTAGCTGTGCTAGTGAGATGTTATTTCATATATCCTAAAAAGAAAATATGTATCATTCATCAGCCTCAGTTTCACTAGTCCAAAGTAAAAACATTTTGATCAGAAAGATGTCCAACTTCCTGCTTTCTACCCCTTTGTTTACAGTAATCAGAATTCTGATCCTCATTAAGTCTGCATACTTGATTTTCTCCATTTGCTTGCCCTTTTTTTTAATTTGATGAGTTTTAGAAATCTATCAAAGGAAACTGCAAAGACAGTCTTTGAATGTTCTTATGATGGTAATTTGCAAAATTATGGGCACAGGCAGAAGCCATTATTTTTTAAATTCTTACCACAACTGGGAGTTAGCATTAAGAAATCAGAATAGTTTCAGCATAGAAGAAATCCACTTCACAATCAAAACATGCTTTGAAATGCTTCTAGCATTTGTTGGCATTTCACAATTATATGATTTACAGGGCCGTTCAAACAATTCAAAGCATCCATGCAAATATGCTGCTCAAAGCATCCCATCCTCGTGAAAGTTCAGTGCAACTACTTCAAGAGCTTTCCCACATTGTTTGAACATACATGTGCATGCACATATTCCATTTCCACTGGGATGACAAAATACCAGAGTCCACAAACAGCTTGAAGCTTGTCCTCCTCTGCTAAAATACATCATTCTATTACATGTAGCAGGATTAAATGGATCTGATAGAATTGTTGCCACAATGTTATGCCGTAGATATAGATATTATATAAAAATCATATTCATTCATTTAATGTGTGGAAAGTGCCTGTTATAGATTTATTTCATTTGAAATACTGTGAGGCTTGTTACAATAATATATTTGCATCTATAGAGATAAGTGGTTTTTACAAGTGTCAGTGAAAAATTAGAGCAAAAAGTATCCATAACCCCAGGTTTTCAAGGGAATTCATGAAACAGAGTATTCAGAATATTGCCCTGTTTTCCCTGTTAGGAAACCAACAGTTAATTTGAGTCATTTTGACCATGAATATGCTTCTGCCTATGTGGGCCTTATAGAAGTGTAGTTTTGATCTTGATATAAAAATAACAAATAGACCTTTGTTATCGTGAAGATGAACAAATTCATTCTCATGTGCTAGATTCTGCTCCATTAGAAGCATAAAGTATTACACAACTCCCCAATCCGCAGAGCTCCAGTACATCTGTAGGGCAACAGGTTACAGAGCAGGGAGAAAACTGTAAAGCATATGTAGTAAATTAAACACTATTTAGTTCAAATGAGCTATGTGCCCCAAATAACTCATCTTTAGAATTCTGCTCTATAAAATTCTGCTCTATGCTGAACTTTGCTAGTATTTCACATCAGCATTTGATACCTGGTGCTTTTATGAAGACTATTTAACAATCTTCTCAACCAGGGCACCCTGCAGATGTACAGATTTCAATTCACAGGAACGGCCATGCTGACTGGGGAAATTTTGGAGTTGAAATCCATACATCTGACAGGCACTCAAGCTGAGGAAAACTGCTGCATAAAGTATTATCAGGCATTAGCTATTCAACTTTGATGCTGACGTGCAGTACTGTTTATAGATGATAGGAAGTACTGTGTGGTACTTCAGTGTTTGACCAAAGATGTGCCCCAGTACTTAGCTGGTCCTAATATTTACAGACCTTGCTGAATTAACAGGTTTGGATGAACTTTTAGCATTACCATTTGAAGGATATAGTTACCATTGCTAGGGTCACTGTCCTTGAGCCAAAGGGAAAGCTTCCGCAGTTACTGCACTTTCTAAGCCTTAGATATTGATGAATATTAAGGGCAAAGGTCTCTTTTATATGAAAGCATATAAAGGTCGAGTCAGAGCCCCATGGAGAGGACCTGAGTTTTAAAACATACTTTCTCTTTGAATTCCTTTAGCCTTGAATTACAGTAAGTACCCAGAGGAACAACAGATTCCCCACCCCACCCCAATTTGTCCTGTCCTGCTTTCAAAAATGGGAATCAGTGATCCTCCAGAACAGAAAGCTGGCAGTATGTATGTTGTATTTTACACAGATGATTAACTTCTTATTTAGGATTCGAATTATAATTTGTAAAATAATATTGAAATGTTTAAATAAGGCAGATAGTCCCAGTTCTCAAACAATCCAAGTGCTGTTTGGTGATTTATTGAAAATGACTAAAAAAAACCTGTTTTTGAAAGTGAAATTCAAAAGATTTTGAAGATTTTAACTATCATGGTAGGTTTTGTTGTTGTTGTTGTTGTCCTGTATAAGGCTATACTCAACTCAGATCCTAAAGGACCTCTGTTTTGCTCCCCAATTACACTATAGCCAAATTCATTTCTAGCAAACCAATGTTATGTCAATTCTCCACCAATCCACAGCTTTTGGAGTAATTCCATCTTTGTTTTTGTTTTTTTAATTAATGATTAAAATACTTAAAGGCAACAATTGTGTGGTTTCTGAGAGAGCCTCAGTGTTTTCTAAGTACAATTGTAGTGAGCACTTTGAGGACTGAACTATTTAATGTCTTTTTCTTCTTGATATTGGGAAGTAAACACAGGGAATAAAAAACTTAGTGGGGTGGAACTGGAGATGAACTGGGGATATTTGGAACTGAGATGAATGTTTTGAATAACTTACTGTTGAGGTGAAGGGTAAGTCTCAGAAGAACACTATTGAGGGCTTATTTAACTGGGGAGACTCTCCTATACAGTGGGAACTGAAACCAAGTATAAACTCTATATTTATGGCAGTCTTATCAACCCAATTGAACAGAATTCTTTATTCCTTTATGTGAGTAAATCTATTAATAATTATCTTATTTATTGTAGTAAACTCATCTCTAGTGGCATTAATTACATTCTGTACAACAAGAAGCAAACTACTGGTTTTCTATAAAATTCAGGTTTAGTGTGGTGGTAGCATTTAAGCCTTTATGGTTTAGGTATCATTCCCTAACTTTGAGGTCCATTTGAACTTAAATATAGTGGCAGGGAGTTCTGAATCACTTTTTTTAGATGGAACTTCAGTGAAATAGACATATTTATTTCACCTCAAAGCAATTACAAATTTGTACAAGGGCTAGATATACTATGTTTGGGAACTGACAAGATCCATTAAAAGAATGTATGTGATTCTACAGCTTGGTCTAATTCATTTGAACATTTGTATGGGGCTTAAATATATATATATTTTCCAAAAGCATGCAGTGTAGCCATTACAAAGATTTAATTCTATCCACCAGACTACACTGGCTTACCAAAAAAAAAAAGGCAAGGCTTCTTAAGTATTTCAATATTATGTCAGTATAAACACAGCTTACAATATGATCGGGAAAGTCATAATGCATCCAACATGTATAATGTATTTCCATTCAGCAGGCACAGCTTAGCTATAGTCCATTCACATAAACACAGACATTTGGAGCAGTTGACCCTGAGGTTCATTCCAATTCTAACATTTTCCAGTGGTGTTATTCTGTCATCATCTTGTGAAACAATATGATACTCCTTTAGGATAATATTTCAACACAAATTGTGCAATTCATGTTACCTCACTGGTAGCTATATCTTTTCAGGATTTTCTTAGTTATCTATATAAGCAATTTCTTCCTTTTTATCTTAAATAACTAGGTTGCAAAAGTTTTGCTTGAGCAAAGCAGTTTCTAGAAATTGTCTAAAGTTTCCTCATTATTGCTTGTGAATTGGTCACTTTCATCAAAATCTATCAACTGAGTGGACTCATTCATGTTACAAATAATTTAGAAAATGTTAAGACCTAAAAATGTGTTCAGGGAAGCTTCAGTTCTGGAAGTTGAAAGGCAATATGGTCTATGAAAATCTTTTTTCTTTCCTCTCTCTTTCTCCCATTCGTGAAAATGCATTCAAATGGTTTAACACTGAATACTTCGAAAACTACCAGCTGTGGCTGGGCCTCTTGACAAAAATAATAGCTCCTTTCCTGTGACACAGTTACAGTTTTCAATGAAACACCAGGGAGACAGGCAGAGTGCTTCAGAAGCAGAAAGATCTCTAGTTTTAGATGACACATAGTAGCAACTATGCATATAACACACACTGGGAAAAAGCTCAACACAACCCAAACGTCAGCTCAACCAAACAATTCTTCATTTACACGTATAAGTAAAGGTAAAGGTTCCCCCTGCACATTTGTGCAGCCGTGTCCGACTTTAGGGGCCGTTGCTCATCTCCGTTTGTTAGCCAAAGAGCCAGCATTGTCCGAAGACGCTTCTGCGGTCATGTGGCTGGCATGATGCATGCGGAACGCTGTTACCTACCCACCGAAGTGGTACCTATTCATCTACTTGCATTTGCATGCTTTCGAATTGCTAGGTTGGCAAGAGCTGGGGCTAGTGCAGGAGCTCACTCTGTCACACGGGGCTAGGGATTCGAACCTCCGAACTTGCAATTTTCCAATCTACAAGCCTGGCTTCTTACCCGCTGAACCACCACGCCCTTATTCTCATAGACCCAATCAAAATTAGACACACAGATTCTGAATAATGGCCAAAAACAGACCAATAATATGTGGAAAAAGTTGTGGTCTGTTTCCTTAATTATCTTGATGCTGAAAGAAATATACAGTCAAATGGAGAGAAAAAGGAATACTGGAGAGAACTGGCCCAGGACTGTCTTGATTTCAAACAAAACAGGTGAGACAAAGGGAAGGTAGAGTGGCATTACATATGAAGGAAATGCATATATGTATATTCATATATGTATAGAGATTTAAGAATCTGAGCATGAAGGTCCAGCCAAGACCATATAGGTAAGAATACAAGGGAGGGAACACAGCATAGATATTATAGATATAGATATTATAATGAGGATATAATAATAATAATGATAACGAGGATATGGACCACCAAGTCAAACAGAAGAAATTCTTTCTGGACCCGTTTATAGAACTTTTGAGAAGGAGAGACATAGAATAATAAGATGCTTTAACTACTTGGACATAATTTTTCAGTAGTCACAAAAGGGGATTAGCTTTCATTACCCTAATCAACAGGAAAACACTGATTGGAGAGGTAAATGCAATGGGAATGTTGGAAGGAAGTCACTACATTATCTTAGAATTAAAAATACTACAGAAAAAAAAATTGTAGCAAGACCACATGAGCACTAGATTTCAGGAGCCAGTTTCAAGAAGCTTAGAAAAGTGATAGGTGGGATCCCATGGTTTTGTTCCCAAAGGAGAGTTTTGTTTAAATGATATCAACTGAACAATTGACAAAGGAGGAAGTGTCAATCCAACATAAATAAAGAAAAATCTTTTTTAATGAGAAGAGGAAAATTTTAGTTTCTTGTGGTACCCTCCTTCAGTTTAAAAAGGTAAAGGTTCCCCCTGCACAGTTGTGCAGTCGTATCCGACTCTAGGGGCCGGTGATCATCTCCGTTTGTTAGCCAAAGAGCCAGCGCTGTCCAAAGATGCTTCCGTGGTCATGTGGCCAGCATGACGCATGCAGAACGCTGTTACCTACCCACCGAAGTGGTACCTATTCATCTACTTGCATTTGCATGCTTTCAAATTGCTAGGTTGGCAAGAGCTGGAGCTAGTGCGGGAGCTCACTCCGTCACATGGGGCTAGGGATTCGAACCTCCGAACTTGCAATCTTCCGATCGACAAGCCTGGCGTCTTACCTGCTGAGCCACCACGTCCCTTATTTACACGTATAGTTCTCTTGAAACTATATACTTCCCTCCCTCCCTCCCTCTACACACACACACACACACACACACACACACACACACACACACACATTTACATCTTCCATCATTGTCTGGTCAATTGAGGCAGAAATACTTGTCCAAGGTTGGTTCTTTATCTCTTCGTATGAGTAGTTGCTCACTTCATTCTATCCCTGTGGAATAGTGTGATGTTCCTGTGTTTGTACTATGGTGTGTAATTTGTTTAGAGATAGTGTAAAAGTGTGTGGAAGCACTTCCAAATCTTAAGAAAGTGGATGGTCATTTTCAATTTGAGAAACACTGCAGTTTGTACTGTTCATTATTCTATTTTTTTTAAAGTGGCCCATTTTCTTGCTCTAGATAAATATAAAAATTTGCAAGGAATTACATGGAAAAAAAATCAGTTCCAAGAGAATGAGGATGCTTTCAGGCAAATGGCTGCTAGTCAAAACACATTGTGCAATTATTCTATCTTTTGCACCTTAGCAGATCTTTGTGGGGGGGAAAGAATGTTAGAAGCAGTGAAAAACCACAAAGGGATTACAACTTCATCTGCTTTTCCTGTATATTTCTATGTAGGGAAAAGAATGATTGCTCATAAAAGCCTCACTTAGAAATACTGCAGGTGTCTAACCTCATCAGTATCTGTTTTGTCTCATTTGCTTCCAATATGGCTATGAACTCTATGAGTGGATCACGGGGTTTCTTCTTTAGGTAGACTAATCCTGAGGCTTCATTTCAACACTCTGCAGTAATAGTGCTCCAAAAAATTCAAATTGCTGTTTACTTCAGCTTCATGATAGAAATCAGGACAGAGACTTTTGTTGGAGAGAGGATTGCTTTATGAAGCAGAAAAAAATGTATAGATAAGGAAAGTCTAAAGTTTCTAACTCCTGTAAGAAAGTATTGCGGGTGGTACTGGCATGAAAGAAAAAAATATTTATTGAGGAAATAATGTGGTGGTAGGAAAACCTGATGTGAGAATTTGTGGGGAGACTGGGAATAAAATGTGAGGGTAGACATGAAAAATGTAGGCATTGGCAGCTTATCTCAAAACAGCAACTCCAGCCAGATGGCAAGTAACCTACAAGAAGCATTTGAAATCATTCAAAGAAACTCCACCTTAATGAACCCATGAGGGTGGAAATACCTCTTAGTTTTCATGATTCTATATTTACCTCTAGACTAGCAATAAAGATACCTTACTGAAATCTGTGCAGCTCTTGTTTCCTTGATCTTGCCTGACTGCCTGTGGCATGACATCAATATGGGGAACTCCCTACTTTCATGCTAGAAAAGATTCTGGATTCATATTCTGAATCTAGACCATGGTTATTGACCTACAAGAAACCCTGCTGATGGCAATCTGGAGGAGCTGAGCGACATGGGGGAGGGGAGAAGGAGAATTTAACACCCTTTCTTCCCTCCCTCCCTCCCTACTGATTCCACAGTTGCCACAAGAGTATAACCCATGAAGTCAGAAGCAACAAAAATTTCATTGTCTGTGACAAAGAAACCAAACAGATGTTTTGGGTTTGTTTATTTCTTTGTCTGTTTTACACATTTCTAGGGCTGCTTGACTCCAGAATGACTCTGGGCAGCTTAGAAATCTAAAAAGGTAAGAAACATCATAATATAAAAATAAGAACGGTAGTGACCCATAGAGAACAATAAAAACCTTTTCCACATACAACACCCAACCTAAACCATCTTAGCCCCAGGCCTGGGGGAGGAGCCAGGTTTTCAAGGCTCATTTAAAAGCAGGCAGGGAAAGGTTGTTTCGACCTCTGGGGGGATGCTGTTCCAGAGGGCAGGTGCTCTGATAGAGAAGGTTTGTGTTTATGCTTTTACGGTGGCAGTTTAGGCCATCTAGAATTTGCCTGCTCTGCTAAATAATCTTACCTTGAATCAGTTGTGAAATACTGCACATGTATAAACAAGGGCCAGTACTCCAGTAAACGTCTGGATCATTCCAAGCCTGAGAATCAGAGAAACTTTGCAGGCCTCCCTTGCGGGAGCTCAGAGGTAGGGCCATTGGCAATTAAAGGAACTCCAACAGCTAACACCAGACAACATAATTTTGCCTGTAGTTCTATGTTCCACTTATGGGCTCTGAAATATATATCTCAGACCTGTTGAATTCATGAGTAACTGCTAATTTCACTGATAGACGTATTATGTAGAAATTTGATTTACATGCATATACTGTACGTTGAACCATCCTACATGCATGACAACCATAGATGGCTGACCTCTCCATTGAGGAGCCTTCATTCACTGAATGACTACCCTATGGCTTATTGTAAATAACTATAGGCTGTCCTTATATGCATATTTAACTTCCTTACACATTTCTACTGACATATGCTGTATATGGTTTGATATTTGAGTTACTTCAGTCTATCTACAGCTAAGATCCTGTAGAGTTTTCTGCTCCGTTAAGAAGAGAGAACAATAAGGATTTGAACTGCATGGGTGAGAGTCAGAAGAGAAAAAAGGAACTGAACTGAGCTAGGAAGGAAGTGAAAAAAGACCTGAGATTATCAGTCTAACCAATAGGGGCATGTTACATAGAAACATGCAAAGAGTTCTAGTCCCGCCTTAAGCATGAAAACCGGCTGGGTGACCTTGGGCCAGTCACTCTCTCTCAGCCCAACTCACCTCACAGGGTTGCTGTTGTGGGGAAAATAGGAGGAGGAAGGAGTATTAGGTATGTTCGCCACCTTGAGTTATTTATAAAAATAATAAAGGTGGGATTAAAATTAAATAAATAAATAAATCTTTTAGATAAGGAAAATATAGTATTTGTGCTAACTATCTCTACATCTATTGTCCCTAATGGCCAGCAGGTTTATAGGTACAGAAAGGCAGTGAGTGCAAAGCTGAATCAGACAAATATAGCAAGGGATGGAGAATTTTGAATTAACCTTTCCAAATCCACTATTTGCCCAACCCTTTCAAGAATAGCTAAAATATAGGCTGGTGAGAAAGCAGCAGGCTATGTAGGTTCTTGCCACTTGTGTCAGAACAATGAAAATAGTGCCACATCATGACAACATTGGTGTGCAATGTTGTGACACACATAGAAAAGGGGTGGGAGTGATATCATTAGTTTGACTCCCCTTGTTCTCCCCTGTGAATACTGTTGAGTGGAGCCGCAGTGTAAGTTTTCAGTCTCTTGGATTTGAAGTTCTCTGTTAAACTTGCAAGGAGAAAATTGATCCCAGAGGCAATAGGTTTACAGGCAAAAGATAAATAAGAAATTGATCCACTGAATAAAGATCAATGTATTACTGGAATATATGGATTGTACCTAATATGACCTATGTGAACGATAATGGTTATCAGAAGAAAGGTTGGATGAAGTTTCTTTTGTTGTTTATTCATTCAGTCACTTCCGACTCTTCGTGACTTCATGGACCAGCCAACGCCAGAGCTTCCTATCAGCCATCACCATCCCCAGCTCCCCCACGGTTGAGTCCGTCACCTCCAGAATATCATCCATCCATCTTGCCCTTGGTCGGCCCCTCTTCGTTTTGCCTTCCACTTTTCCTACCATCAGCTTCTTCTCCAGGGTATCCTGTCTTCTCATTATGTGGCCAAAGTACTTCAGTTTGGCCTTTAATATCATTCCCTCAAGTGAGCAGTCTGGCTTTATTTCCTGGAGTATGGACTGGTTAGATCTTCTTGCAGTCCAAGGCACTCTCAGAATTTTCCTCCAACACCACAGTTCAAAAGCATCTATCTTCCTTTGCTCCGCCTTCCTTATGGTCCAGCTCTCACAGCCATAGGTTACTACAGGGAATAACATTGCTTTAACTATGCAGGCCTTTGTTGTCAGTGTGATGTCTCTGCTCTTAACTATTTTATCAATATATGCCATTGCTCTTCTCCCAAGAAGTAGACGTCTTCTGATTTCCTGGCTGCAGTCAGTGTCTGCAGTAATCTTTGCGCCTAGAAATACAAAGTCTGTCACTGCCACCAATTTTTCTCCATCTATTTAGTCGTCTGCTGCTGCCTTGTTATTACCAATGCTTCTTAAAGCCCATTCAACCTCACTCTTCAGGATGTCTGGCTCTAACTCACTGACCACACTGTCAAAGCTATCCCCGATATTATTATCCTTCCTATACAGATCTTCCATATATTCTTGCCACCTTTTCTTGATCTCTTCTGCTTCTGTTAGGTCCTTGCCATCTTTGTTTTTGGTCATACCCATTTTTGCCTGGAATTTACCTCCGATGTTTCTAATTTTCTGGAAGAGGTCTCTTGTCCTTCCTATTCTATTGTCTTCTTCCACTTCCGTGCATTGCTTGTTTAAAAATAATTCCTTATCTCTTCTGGTTAACCTCTGGAATTTTGCATTTAATTGGGCATATCTCCCCCTATCACTGTTGCCTTTTGCTTTCCTTCTTTCTTGGGCTACTTCCAGTGTCTCAGCAGACAGCCATCTTGCCTTCTTGGTTTTCTTTTTCTTTGGGATGTTTTTCGTTGCCGCCTCCTGAACAATGTTGCGAACTTCTGTCCATAGTTCTTCCGGGACCCTATCTACTAAATCTAGTCCCTTAAATCTATTCTTCACCTCCACTGCATATTCCTTAGGAATATTAGTGAGCTCATATCTAACTGATCTGTGGGTCTTCCCTATTCTCTTTAGTCTGATTCTAAATTTTGCAATAAGAAGTTCGTGATCTGAAATACAGTCAGCTCCAGGTCTTGTTTTTACTGACTGTATAGATGTCCGCCACCTTTGGCTGCAAAGGATGTAGTCAATCTGATTTCAGTGTCGACCATCCGGTGAAGTTCATGTATAAAGTTGTCTTTTAGGTTGTTGGAAGAGAGTATTTGTTATGCACAGTGAGTTGTCTTGGAAAATTCTATCAGCCTATGTCCCGCTTCATTTTGTTCTCCTAGACCATGCTTGCCTGTAATTCCAGGTGTCGTTTGACTACCCACCTTAGCATTCCAGTCTCCTGTAATGAAAATAACATCTCTTTTTGGCGTATTATCCAGTAGGTGCTGCAGATGCTCATAGAACTGATCTACTTCTGCTTCTTCAGCATCTGTGGTTGGGGCGTATATTTGGATCACTGTGATGTTAAATGGCTTACCCTGAATTCGAATTGAGATCATTCTATCGTTTTTGGATTGTATCCAAGCACTGCTTTAGCCACTTTATTATTAATTATGAAGGCTACTCCATTTCTTCTGTGGTCCTCTTGTCCACAGTAGTAGATCTGGTGGTCATCTGATGTGAAGTGGCCCATTCCAGTCCATTTCAGTTCACTACACCCAAAATGTCTATATTTAATCTTGCCATCTCACCAATAACCACATCCAATTTGCCCTGGCTCATAGATCTTACATTCCAGGTTCCTATGGTATGTTGATCTTTAGTACATCGGATTTGTCGTTCACCACCAGCACCGTCGGCTGCTAGCCGTCCTTTCGGCTTTGGGCTAGCTGCGTCATCACATCTGGGGTTAGTTGAACTTATCCTCTGTTCCTCCCCAGTAGCATTTTGACCATCTTCCGACCTGGGAGTCCCATCTTCCGATGGTATACCAACATATCTCTGGTTGTACTGATCCATTTAGTTTTCATGGCAAGAATACTGGGGTGGGTTGCCTTTACCTTTCCCAGGGATCGTATTTAGTCTGACCTCTCTACCATGACCTTCCCGTCTTGGGTGTCCCTTCACGGTTTAGGTCATGGTGTCATTGAGGTGCTCAAGCTCCAGCACCACGACAAGGTAATGATCTCCTTTGCTGGAGTATGAATGAAGTTTCTACAATCCAGCTATTAAACATATGTAACTGACCATCTTAGGAGTAATGAATCCTAAAATATATTGGATATTGTATTTTGACATATGACAGATGACCAAAAAGCCATCTAATTTCAGCTACTGAATCAAAGGAAAGCCATCTGCTTTCCCAGCAGTCCAATTGATATTTTGATTGAAGCATGTCAGTCAGAGGAGCCATAAACCTTAAAGCAGCAAAAATAAGTTGCATAAATATGTTAAACAGAATCCGATTATATATCCGATTTTAGGTTTCCAGGTGTTTTAAAGGATATCTAGAAAGAGTATCCTACTTTTCATGCACAAAGGCATGTTTAAGATAGCAGGCCCTGTTTACTGATAAGTTACAGGCCGTGATCCTGCTCATCTTTAGTGTCTAGTAAGTGAATATATTCTTTTAGGTGGAAACTATAGTCTACATTATCATTTTTTCCCAAAAAAAATTCCTGAGTAGTGCTATAATTAGGATTTAACATTAAGGCTGCAGCCATAATGTTCATTTTTGTGAGCTCATTAACTTGAGCAGGATTTCCTTGTGATTAAAATGGCATAAAATTGTAAAGGTTATAAAACCTATACATAGAAAGAATTTGCATTGACTGTAGTAGGCCTAGTCCTGGATAGTTTGTTTGCAACTGATGGATCCTAGTTTAGGAAGATTTAGGAGAAAGATTAAAGGTTATAGTTGAAGCTGAACTTATTTACTATGTAATCTTTTAGTCCATTAGGACAATTGCAAGGAATCTAAAGATATGCTACTACCCATTTCCATTCCAAGTTAGAGTTTTAAACCACTTTCAGTTTAAATATCCTGAGGCTTTTGTTCATTGATTTCTCTTTTCCCAAGAAGAAAATTTAACCTGATGTAACAGAGTGGAGACTCATGCAGTATAGGATGCTGCTAGTTAAAGCAGAAGCAACAGTATTTTTTGTGGGCTTTAAATCAGCCTTTATTTGCACTGGCTGTTTTGAATAGCAGATAGAAACAAACAGAAGCTGTGATTTTCCACTTTCTTCCTACTTTATCTTTAGCAGTAAGTATTTCCAAATATGGCTGATGAGAATTTTCATTTAAGCATACAAAGCCAGGAGATTACATAAAAATATATGTAGGAAAATAAAGTGTATAATGTTGTCTTTATGATTTCCAACATTTTGTAGCATTCTTCTTTCCCTGAATAATACCGACTGCTTCCCAGATCAGTCACTCACTCACTGTATTTGACTATATCTAAACTTTCCTTAAGTTCTTAATTTTTATAACTTACTGTGATTTGAAACTTGTCAGTACAAGACGTTTTTGATTTCAGTAACAATTTTACTTCATTCTGATATATCTAAAATGAGATACAAATTCATTTGTCTACTGTTTCTGTTATGTATTCTTTTCAACTAATTCTCTCAATAATTTTTTTGCTAGAAGATAGCAAACTTCTATAGGAAGTAAAGTATTTAAAGAAACTTTAAACCGAATTGATTCAGCTACAATGACACTATTTTTTTCAAATGGCTATGTTGGAGTGTTGACCTGCATAATCTTCTAAGAAAATCCACTTGCTAGATTGACATTGTAGGAGAAAAGTTGCATTAGTCTATGGTAGCCAAAATCAGAAGTGGTCTGGTAGCACTTTAGTTTTTAAGAAAGTAACTAAAAGGCATAAGCTCTTGTGTTCATGAAAGCTTATGCCTTTTACTAAAACTTGTTAGTATAAAAACAAGTCACCAGACTCTTGATAGATTGGCTTATTTCAAGCTTGTATCTTCGGTTGTGGATGTGAATTCAAATTGGTTGTGGCATATTTCTTTTAGTTCTCCAGGGTATCTATAAAAGCTTAGCTCAGATGAGCGTATAGTAAATTGTGTGAGAAATCTTGGAACATTCCTATAAAAAGCACATAATCATTTGAATTGGTCACTGCTTTCCGAAGTCCTACACAATTTTGCTGAATTTCCTTTATTAAAGAAGGGGTGCATATATAACCCTGTTAACAGCCATTCCTGGTAAATTGGGGGTTAAATATTGCACATCTAACAGTTATGGTTCCTGTTTTTGAATATAGTTTAAGTCAAGGCCATTCTGTAATAATCTTTGGTTTAAAAATATACAACAGAATGTGGACCAGCATAAAATAGTTTGTAATGTACCCTCAAGTTCTTAAGGAACCAATTGCCTTTTCAAGACAGATTATTCTCCCACAGCAATAGTCAATAAATAATGTCATACAAAGAAATATTGAAACTCTAAAGTGTAGTAAAATGGCAATAACAATAACAGTAAAATCAGATTTAAAAAGAATCAAATAAAACAATTGGTTGTGAATAGCAACTATAAATAAAACAGTGCTAAAATAGAAAAATAGAATTTTTTTTGTCCTCCTAGAATCTTCATGTTTATCATCCCATTTATATATCATTGTGCTAATTGCATATTCCTTTTCTTTTCTGACAGGAAATAAATATACAAAATAAATAAAAACAAAAAGAAAAGTGGGAAATGCAAATCTCTTGCTGACATTCCTGCAAATATATCCCAACAATTGTGTCAGTAGACTATGACAAAATCAGTACATCCATTTCTATTGTGTTGTATACTATATTTAGCCAAGCTGAAATACTTGCCTGAAGCTGAAAACACTTTCTGCCAGAGAGCCAAGAGAGAATATGCCCCCAGTTTAGAACAGAAGTAAATATCCCCTTTAAGCCTGTAAAGTAGTTTATAAGCAGCCACTTCATCAGAAATCCAGGTAAGTTTGAAATAAGGGAAAATTGGAGTATTATTATAATTGGCCCTGAGTCTTAAGCTATCAGCAAGGGGAATTTGGACCATTATGTTCAAGGACAATCATATTCTCAATTTTTATACCTATAATAGGGATGAAAAGTGAATGGGAGGGAGAAGTAATGTAACTGATTTCACATTCTATTCTTACTCATTAATAAGTAAAAAAGGAGGTAGTAAACTCCTCTTTACTGGGTGCATTCAGGCAGATGTCCGACTGCCGTCTGTTGAGGAGCTTTAACTGGATTCTAGTTCTGACTAAGGTTAAACTAAATGACCTCTTAAAACTCCATATTTTTTCAGAAGCTTGTGTAGACCTAAAATGTCAGGATTGATATAATGGCTTCTAGATTAGTCAGCATTTCCAAATATTTTTCATGCATGATAAATAATGTGATGGCAACAAATAGGTGAAATTGAGGGTCATTTGCTGAAGGGCTTCAGCCAGTATTTAAGAACAGGGATGGCAATTTTTTGTCATCTGAATTTACCTAATTTGCACTTTCCAAAACAATGTAGAAATAGGAATAATCTGATATCTGATCATTTATGAATATTATGATAAGGGAAACGTGTTCCTCAAATGAAATTATATTAAGAAATATTTCCAAAAATATATGTGTTAGAAGAATACACAACAATGAATTTGTTGAAGAAATATGCATCAAAATATATACAGTTGTTGCAAAGGTTTTTTTTTTAAAGCACATTAAGTTCAGTGTTATTATGGGTCTGCTAAAGGCTGACATTTTAAGACTGGATGAAACTTATTGAAACGTATTGAAATGTAGAGGCCTAGGCTGATCTTTGTGGTACCTGGCTGGGTACCAGACAGCAATTTGATGAGTATATTTTTTGAGCCAGATGTGTATCCACTTAATTGTCATGCCATCCAGCACCCACTTTGACACACACGTTATAAGAGTACTTTGTCAAGTGCTTTGCTAAAATCAAGTTATTTTATATTTGCCACATTCCTATAATTTGTGAAGGAAGTTACCCAATCAGGTAATAAATAAGATATAAGGTTAATCCAACAAGTTAAATCATGCTGAGTTCTGGTAATTCATTTATTATTTACCATCCAATACCAACTGACTCTGGGCTGTTCACAAATAATAACATAAAAACCAATACAAACCAAAAAGAAGATGGGATCTGGGCACAATATGTAGACAAAAACAAAAATAACAGACTGTAATAGAAGCAAGAATAAACTTGAGGAAGAGCCACAACCAAGGCAGTAGTCAGACAAAATAAACCTGACTGAAACAAGTCTAGATAATCTGCTTCTTGCAGGGTTCTCATCAGCTGCAGAGTGACCAACGTCTCAACAACCTTCCCCAGAAAGGAAGGTTGGAAACAGGATGGTAGTCATCAAAAATCATTGCACTGAGGAAAGGGCACACCACCAGCTCCTTCAAGGCCAAAGTCACCACACCTTACCTCAATGATAGTCCAGTCCCAACCAGAACACATTAATCAGTTCTTGTTTTACAACTCCTGGAAAATGACAAACTACTCAGAATGGTACATTCCAGGAGAAAAATAAGATCATCTACTGGATCACAAAACTTTACACATCTTTAGATATAATACATTACTGGGTAAATTAAAAATAATAAATAATATATTTTAAGAGTTACATCAGATTTCTCATATATCTGTTGTACCTGGATATAATATTAGTGTGATACAACAGCCATGCCAACTGCTTGTGTTTATGATCCATATATGTAATATTCATGCAATAGTAATGGTCTTCCATATATAATATATATGTAAAAATTACTGTTGATCATCACTTATTAGCAATAAACCTCTAGCCTGATTTAAATACATTACAGTTCAAGTTTGTTTATCATCCTTGTTTTCTACCATCAGTATATATAGGGCAGTAGAGATATTAATAAAGGGGTGTGGTGGTTCAGCGGGTAAGACGCCAGGCTTGTCGATCGGAAGATCGCAAGTTCGGAGGTTTGAATCCCTAGCCCCATGTGATGGAGTGAGCTCCCACACTAACCCCAGCTCTTGCCAACCTAGCAATTCGAAAGCATGCAAATGCAAGTAGATGAATAGGTACCACTTCGGTGGGTAGGTAACAGCGTTCCGCGCACGTCATGCCGGCCACATGACCACGGAAGTGTCTTCGGACAACGCTGGCTCTTTGGCTAACAAACGGAGATGAGCACCGGCCCCTAGAGTCGGACACAACTGCACAAATGTGCGGGGGAACCTTTACCTTTACCTTTTTAGAGATATTAAGGATAACGTTCTTCACTTGGCTGGCACAATAGGGACAGAGGTGCTGTTCTATTGGATACTTACAAAATCTCCCTTTAAGATATGTGGAAAGCATGTTTAAAAGCAGAAAGATGTAAAATCCTTCCTCAATAAAATGTTAGTAATGTTGTCCAGATACTGGGAGAGGTTTCTATGTTTCTTATAGTGGTGGCACCTAAATGAAAACTTTGAAGACTGTACCACAATAGTATATCTATAGGCATGCCATTTGAAAACTTATCTCTTAGGTTTTTACTATTAAAAGAACAAATTCCCCTAAAAGGGGCAGGGAACATAGTTATAGGATACGACACAGGAGTCTGTTCCATTGATTTCCACCAATATGGAAATCAATACGTCTTGTACTGACAATATTTCTTTTCTCTTTTAAAGGCAATGATATCTTAAATTCTTATGCTCCAGGTATCTAAATACTTTACCCCTAGATGTCCTGAAACCATATATTCCATTGTGGATCTGTCACAGCTAAGCCTTTATTATGTTGTTCTTCTTGATTCTCAAAGTTAGCTGGTAAAAAAAAAAAGTATACACTGAAGGCCACTGGGAAATTAAGCTTTATCATCATAGTCAAAACATAGTAAAACAGATAAGAAACAGAATGAGATATTATCTAAGTTAATAATTTGCTATGGAATTATAATACCAGGGAAAGGGTACACACACAGAATGGTAAGCAACACTGAAATAGGAATGGTTACATCAATGGTAACCATAGCACCTTTGAACATAAAAGAAATTAACATATTAACAAAAGAGAGTACTTGAAGAGTGAAACAAATAGAAATGAAACATATTTAAATCTTACAGTGCCTTGTACCATAATGTCCTGCAGGGGGCTTCAAATTGCATGTTGCATTGTAAAAGGATAACATTTTTAAAGGCATTTTGAAGTAGCATGTTAACATTGTTATAAACAGCATGCTAGTACATTATTCCTAAAAGTGAGCAGCTGAAGAGAAAATATGTCCATACCATGCATCCTATTTAAAGTATCTATTTTATCTTACAGCAGGGGTCCCAAAACTCTTCAGCTCATCGACCTCTTTATGAAGTTTCAGATTGTTCATTGACCCCCAAATATTTATTATATGAAAATAATTTAATAAATACTAATTTAACTGATAGTACTATGAACAACAACAACAACAACAACAACATCCCCTTGAATAGTCCCATTGACCCTTGGGGGTCAATACTGACCACTTTGGAGAACCCTTCCTTACAGCATTGTAATCCTCCCATATGGATACAAGGCAGGCAGCAACAGGGACAGAGAGACAGAGACATGAACATAGGCAAGAGATAAAAAGGTCAGAAAACTTAATATCAACAGTCTACAAATATCTATCTCTCATGCTCACTTGCTCACTCTCTCAAAAAGTTAGAGATATTCCAAAGCTCCTAGAAATAGCAAAGTGGGTAAGTAGCATAGACAGTCCCAAAGATGGTGGGTTATACAATATTCTTTGGTTATTCCATTTTACAAGTATTGAATACCCTAATAGTTAACTATCTACCATTATTACTATTTGTGATTACTTAGAGCTACCAAAATAAGACCCAATAGAATCACTAATTTGCACTTTCAAACTTCTCCAGTGCAGGTCAATTCTTTGCAAAGACATAGGATTTGTTTGGAGCAGCTGCATTTCTTTCATAGCAGGCAGAAGTACAAACCAGGGTGGAAATAGACAATTTAGAATTCTGCAGATTTTCTAAGCATGTCTTTTGACTGATTTGTATTCCCTTTGCATATGGAATTAAAATTTTAACTAGCTTCCAACCAATTAGAACTTACAGTCATGCTCAGAGACAATAAATGGAATTGAATGGAGGAAAAAATGTTTTTGGTTTGTTTTTGTTTTTTGCTCTTTTGTTTTTTTTGCTGATTTCTTTTATTTTCAGATGTCATGATTTTTAATTTTCATTTAGGCTAATATTTCAAAGGCTGGAATGGTCAAGGCCTTTCTCCATCTCTGAAAGGGCTTGGTCATGCTGTACATGACTGGGCTAAAATATGTTCCAAGTATATTTGTCTATGATAAATTCATTATTGATAGGATGTATGTGAAATATTTATATAGGTGAATAATTTATCCACTGTTTTTGTCACATCTGTTTTGGTCCTTCAGGTTCTTTTACATCCTACATGTGTTGAGGACTTTTCAGCCTGTGCTGCCTACAATGGTGGTGAAAAAAAAATTGATGCAGTGTATTCTTATTAAGCATATCCTATAAATAAAAAAAATGAAACATATACATGAAAATGTGGAGTTTCATAACTTTAAACTATTTATGAAAATATGAGACCATTCCACAAAACCCAACAATGGCCATGTTGATCTTGAGTGCTTCCCCTGCTATTCAAAAAACAGAAAAAATGTTTCATTACTGTAAAGGTATTTCTCATTCCATAAAAATTCACAGAATTATTTAAATATAAATAGTATTTATAAGTAATACATTTAGTATTAACAACAGTGCAGATCTTAAGTATCACACATGTGTGGCTTTTAAAGTGACATTGTCCTAACTCAATTGTCCAAGTCTGAATACTTAGATAATTACATCTTTTTTTCAAAACATGAAATAAAGCACTTGATTTAATTATTTTCAAGAACTCTTCATCACCCCAAATGGTTAAAATCTAGAAAAAAATGGGCATTGGGGAAAGAGGAAAGAGGAGGGAAAAACTGGCTGATTAGTTGGAGTAAGACAAAACTTCTCTTTGATTTATTATCCGGACGATTGTATTTTAGACATTTCCATAACATGCATCTACCCTCTTTGAGATCCAAATAAGAAGTCAGTGTTAAATTCCTAGTACTTCTAATTACAGTGCTTAAGAAGTCATCTTAGAGAAAATAAACTATTGTTCATTCAAAAGCACAGAAAAATACCAACTGATAAAATGATCAAACAGGGCTTGATCGCAATTTCTTTCTGACCTTTTAATGCCTTCTGTTCTCAATGATTTTCTGTCATTTCTGTCTAGCCTTGGCTGGAGCTCCAATCCCAGAGGTGCTTTGCTTTATGTTGCCACTTAACTTTCAACATCCATTTTCAGAATTGAAAGATAAGTAACTAATTGTCATCCTAGTCTCTAGGAATCTATCTGGCACCCACATCTACAAAGTTGCTCTAAGCCATGAACTTGAAAACTTTGCAGTACTTGTCTAACATGGAAAGTACTTAAGTGAGAACTGTGCAGTAGCTGAATTGCTGCCATTGTCATTATTTAGGACCATCACAATGATTATCTGCCTTCTGCTTTATTAAGCAGTAATGAATTACCTCATTTCAAACAGTTCACCATCTTTCAGCTCAATATTTCATCTGCTGTCCACTGCATGTAAAATAATGCACTAATGCCAGTTAAATTTAAATACAGAAGAGCAAATTCTTTAGTGGGAAATATGTCCACCAGATTGTGATGGACAAGCCTATGGGCATGTGACTCTAAGAACTGTCGCTAGCAACATTAATACAAAGGACAGAAACAAACCTGATTATAACATCCTAATGTATATATTATTTTTAAAATATGCAGAAGTCAACCCTAGGAAAACAAACAGAGGAATGTATTATAGAAATAGAGCAAATAAATAAAAAGAGGACACAAAATGAGGAAAAAATATGATGCAAAAAAGAGAGATTTATTTTTTGCCTCTCTCTTTTTTGATCTTCCCAACCCAACAAAATGTGGTAAAACAGTATGTAAAGGGGCTCAGGACTTTGTCCATCAGCAGGGTAACTCTCTGAAAACAACAAAATGGGTCCAAAAAGTTCATCTAATCCTCCCTCCTATGTTTGTTAGTGCATGCATAACACAAACAATAGTCCCAATACACAGAAAATGCAGAAATACATCCAGAGACACATATACCCACCCTGACTGAGCTCTCACAGACACACATATGTATACATCCTGATTAGTCCCCAGGGAAGAAATACGCACAAACACACACACAGATGCTAAAGGAATTGGAAAGAATTGTAGAAGCCATGCTCTGCAGGCTTTCCATACATTGTTATTTTTTCTGACACAATGGAATCTTGGGAAGAAATTATGTAAAGGGGCTTGGGACTTTCTCTCTGTATAATAATTAACAGGATAATTTTCTAAAAACTAAACTGGATGAGACCAACTCTGGCATGGCAGAGAGCCAGTTTGGTGTAGTGATTAAGACATCAGGCTAGAAACCAGGAGACTGTGAGTTCTAGTCCTGCCTGAAATCTTGCCAAGAAAGCTGCAGGGACTTGTCAGGAAGTCTCCGAGAAATGGACACAATTGAATGGATTAAAAAAAAAAAACTAAATGAAACCATCTCTGGCATGGCAGAGCTGACAAAAGGATGGATTTTGAAAATAGGCCAGATCTGATTAGGAACTGAGAAGAAAATAAAATGAGGAAAAAAGAACCCCCAAAAGTCATTCTTTATGGCATGGGTACCCAACCTTTTTGGCACCAGGGACCGGTCACGGAAGACAATTTTTCCATGGACCGGGGGGGGTGGGGTTTGCAGGTGGGAGCCAATTGCATGGATCGGGGGGCGGGGTTTGCAGGCAGGAGCCAATCGTGTATATGGGGGGGTGGGATTTGCAGGCAGGAGCCAATCATGTGGATTGGGGGGCGGGTTTGCAGGAGGGAGCCAATTGCATGGACGGGGCGGCGGGGTTTGCAGGTGGGAGCCAATTGTGTGGACCACCACTGCTCACCTGCTGTGCGGCCCACTTCCTAACAGGCCGCAGCCCGCTAGTGAGCCGTGGCCCACAGGTTGGGGACCCCTGCTCTATGGGACAGGGACATAGGCAGCAACTTGGAATATTGGAGACTGCTCCATTTTGAGGTCTTTCTCTCCTCCCTCTCAGTAATGTAACCTATGGTGGAGCATATGCAACTCACCTACTCATCCTAATCCTATTGATGAGGAGGAGCAGGACCGTACACATACTGTAGACACAAGAAATCTGTTATATAGAAGAAAATACAAATGTCTCCTATGGCCACGGCTAATAAATGTGTTCAAAAAAATTCCAGAAGCCACACTCTGCACTCCCTACCTTTTTCACATTTCCACAATATGTTTCACCATGTCATGCTTCAATTAACCAAAAAAAAGCTGATTTCTCCTTTACCAGGACAAATAATCTATTCTCAGTTTCACAGAAAAGAGATTTCTTTAGGAAAAAGGATCACATTCAAATTTCATAAAATATTACTCCATGAGAGAGATACCACAGCAAAACTACACAACAGAACACAGTAGCACCACATTATAGGAAACCTATAGAATCTCATGTATACTTACATGCTTTTAGCTTCCATCCATGACATACTACCAAATGACATACTATCATGACATACTACAAAATCATCATCTATAATCAGACTCTATGTTACAACCACATTTGTTCTGACCTACTTGACAAAGATAATCAGCTAATGGAATTAAACCAGGCATTCAGGAGACTGAACCTCCTGCCCTACAAGATCAATAGACATCAACAGAGCAAGATCAATTCCCAAGGAGGACGTATTAAAGACAGACCACAAAACCAGAACACCACTGGTGTCACCTACAGCTCAAACCACTGAAATACACTGTCAATAAGATACAGTCCATACTAGATAATCACACTGTATTTTCACTTTAATTATATATAGACAAGCGCCTAACCTGAAGCATATTCTCACAAGCAACAAGCAACATGACGATGTCAACATGGGAACCAGTCCCTGCAAGAATTCGGAATGTCTACTTTGCCCCAACATGTACATCAACAGCACCAACACAGGCCTTAGTAACTACAAACATAAAATTATGTAATTGCTATCAAAAGGTTTCAGGCGGTGGGCTTTCCCCATCATATTAGATTGTTATATGGGCACTTATTTCTCCAACCCTGTAAATCAGGACCATTTTTAAAGCTCTAGGTATTAAATTACAACTGCAATTTTTATCCATAAATTTCTGCCTACATAGAATGTTGGAACCAAGATATCAAAACTCAATTAGCAAAAATCACTGCTAATGCTAGCATATCATGGCCAGATGCTGTCCCATATGCTGTCTTGGGAATTTGAACTCTTTCCAACAGAAAGCATGGTCTCTCTTCCTTTGCAATTGTGTTTGGTTGACTGATGCTGGGATGTACCTGCACTAGTCCTGACTGGTTAAATGCCAAATGGGACCATGCTACCCTGGATGTGCAACATAGTCTGTCCCTCATCAAACAATTTCAGCTTATCTTTGCAAAGGTGAAAGCTATGTTCTAGCCTCCTTCATAAGCTGTGTGCCATTCCCTGAAGCCTGGTGACTATGTCCTTCGTGAATACTGAAGGAAGCATTACCTGACTCCATTGATGGACCTTATCCTACCAAATGTTGCTGACAACTTACACTGCTGTGAGGTGGGAAGGACAACCTGCCTGGATGCACCCATCATACTGCTGGAAAGTAACTCCCTTGGAATATTTTCTGTCTAGTCCCACTTGAGCTACTAAATGGTTAACCCACACTCTTTCAGCATTGGAGCAAAGTACCACCTGAAAAAAGTCAAGTTCATTATCATCATCATCATCATCATCATCATCATCATCATCATCGCCATCCTGTTTGGACTAACCCTGAAGTCTTGGAAACCTTTGTTCTCATATCACATTATTTCTGCCCTCCATAATTTCTCCTGTTTGCTTATGTTAAATTATTGCTCCCCATTTCCAGTGGGGAGGAGCGTTGTGGTTGGAAACAGAGGTGGCTGATTATTGTGTTTGACAAAATACTAGAATTGTTAATTGGGAGCCCTCCATCATGGCGTTTGGAAAACAATGGCGACCCAACCCTTACAAGGTAAGGACAGTTGATGGAAAGTTGTGTTTTCCACCACTTTCTTCCTTCCCAGTTTGCACTAATTCATTCAAGGGAGCCAAATGGTTGGTGAAACTACTGCATGCAGGTACACATTAAGACATGACTATTGTTTTGGTGAAGGGATGATGGGCCCTGGGAAGCCTATTGCAGGAGAAGCAAAGGATCCCTAAAATTGTACACATAATCAATCCTTGGACTTCACCTGACTAAATAACACTCTTTGCACTCTTTGCATTGAGAGGTAGGCAGACGTCCACCAACCCTTAATGGTTTCATGCTCTCCAAGCATCTCCAAGCTATTTCCCTAATTTGCCCTTGTGAGAAAATTCTACTTGAACTGCTAGCTGAATAGAACTTATTTATCAGTTAGAATGCCATCCCAATGGTCCTTTCACTTCCCCTAACTCTTGGCCAAAATCCAATAGTGCTGCTTTCAAAGACTGTAATAGTTCATGGAAATGCAGTCCTGAACATCACCAGCATATAGATATCTTAACTCTGCAGATAAGGACCCTAGGCATCTTTTTTATTTGTGGAAATAAAGTTTAAAAAGCCTTGCTCCTTATGGGCTTGGATGGCAATACATGAATGTTTTCCAAGTCTGGGAGCTAACCTCTAAGCAAGTTCTTAATCTGAGTAGTACTGCCTATAGAATTGGAACAACAGTCTTTGGCAAAGTTCCTGTCTAGCAACTCAGAAAACAAGGATTCACAAATTATTGAGAGCAATGTTTTTTAGATAGAGTATTAGATGTTAAATGAACTTTGCATTTGGGTTTATGCTAATTTAGAACTTATTTGTAATGCCACCTTTGACTCTCTAAAAAATATTTCAGGATGAGGTGCCCTGAAAGTAATTTGTATTGAAGGTACTCTTACAAAATCACAGAGCCCTGGATTTATTAATGGCTGCCCAGGGAGCAGCTTGTCTCTTTGCCAGCAATCAACAACAAGATAGGCAAAGATTAACAGCAAGATTAGCAGCAGAGGAGCAATCAAACAACACAATAGACCCTAATCAAGGAACTATTAACTCAGTCAATCAACCAAGCAGCAAACAACAACCCAATCAAGGTACTACCAAGGAGAGTACAACACCCCCTCCAACACAGGCAGGACAAGCCTGGGTATATAAACAGAGAGCAAGTTCCACTCCTTTTTTGCACTGAAGATGTTGCCTAGCCTGGCAATGAAATGTCTGCAAGAAAACAACAAGGCTCAGAGAGCGCCATGTACTCCACAGTTCAACCCTGAGCTACAAATATTCTCTTCAATAGGTACTGTTTTTTCTTTTCCTGAGCTATCTAATTTTCTTCTGGGCACTTTTTAAAAAAAATATGCCGAACGATGCACTCTTTCATCATTTTTCATATCTATCAAGTAACTGGATAAATAATAAAATGGTGAATTAGAGGTCATATTTTTTAAAAAAGCCTGGTCCCAGTAGAAAAGTAATTTTTAAACACCTCTCTGGTTTTCAAACTGGAAACATTCTACATATTAGACAAGTGTTATAACCATTATGCTAGTAAGAAAAACTGTTGTAACAATGTCTGCAACAGATGCTATTCAGGATTAGCAATGAAGATGCAGGGAGGGGCATTCCTGCCTCTACAAAGTAGCCAAAGTTCAGAGTTTGGTCTATAAGAAAGTAAAATGCAGCAGGAAACCCAAACAGCTGGACTTGAGAAAACGGAAACAGGGAGGGAAAAACAAAACAAAACAAACAAACAAACCTTTGAAAGTGGAGCAGGGAACACACCCAGAGGTCACCTATGCAGTGGGCAAGAATTGAGTAAGGGGCAATGCCATTTATCCCTGCCCTTAAGAAAATTGTTGCTAGCCCATACTTATGGTAAGAAACATGGCTATGTGGATATGCCCTAAGTGTGTTCTACTCTATGAAGATACAATTAAAATCCATACAGAAATAGTTCTTCAGAAATGTTCTATTAAACAGGCACATTGCCAACCTGGAGCCAGGGGAAAAGCAAATATAATCTAGCCTTCTGATTAATTATGATAAATAGTAACAAATCCATACATTTTATAGATATTTTTATGGATATGTAAAGCCATTATTGGTCTTAAGTCACATTTCTAGACCCTACTGAATAATGAGTGAAACATTGTTAGTAGTGAGTTCAATAAACAATTATTGTTCTTTGTGAACTAGTGAATGGGGATTTGAAGAGTTTATAGGTAAGCAGGGTAAGTTACTAACAGTTGTCAAACTTGCAAGTGCTATACATTTTCTGTATAACATTTGATTTTCCTTTTCTATAGACTTCAGCAGTTTGCTTGCATTCTCATATCATCGAGGTATTCCTCCTAACAGAACAGCTTCAAGTCAGGATTTTAGTGGGCTTCCTTGCATGAACTGCCTGTTTCAGGTCTTTCCACAACATTTCTATAGGATTAAGGTCAGGATTTTGACTTGACCATTCCAAAATATTAACTTTCTTCTGTCTGTAGCTTGAATCATGTCAACTGGATTTCTATTTTCTCAGTGGAAACGTTTCGCTCCTTATCCAAGGAGCTTGGTCACACAGCTACCTAGAAACATATTTAGGATTCCCTTACTAACTTTGCTCAGACTGAAGAAGCTCCTTGGATAAGGAGCGAAACGTTTCCACTGAGAAAATAGAAATCCAGTTGACATGATTCAAGCTACAGACAATTCCACCTGGATGACTGAGAACCTTCATAGACATAACTTTCTTCTGCTTTAACCATTTTTTGGTCATATGACTTGTGTGTTTTGAGTCATTGTCTTGCTGCATGACCTGCTTTGTCTTAGTTTCAGTTCACAGACAGATACCCTGACCTTTTCTTGTAGAATTTGCTGGTACAATTCAGAATTCATAGTTCCATCAATGATGGCAAGCCGTGCTGGTCCAGAGGCAGCAAAGCAGACCCAAACCATGATGCTGCCACCACCATGTTTCACAGGTGGGATAAGGTTCTTATGCTGGAATGCAGTGTTTGCCTTTTGCTAAACATAACACTTTCATTCAAGCCAATAAGTTCTATTTTGGTCTCATCCATACCTTACCCATTACATCTACATATACTGTAGTATAAAATATTTGGTACATGCCTCTAAAGTTTTTGCTTACCTCTGCTTTATACCAAATATCTATATTTAGACCTCCTGCTGTGTTCGGCATTCTCTAACAAAATCTGTGTTGATTAATAGGTTGGGTGAAATTCTTTGTTTCTCTCTCCTTGTCCTCAGCCATACCATGCCTAAGGAAACTACGCTGAAAACTGTCTGTCTCACTAAGTCTATGAAGGTTCTCAGTCATCCAGGTGGAATTGTCTGTAGCTTGAATCATGTCAACTGGATTTCTATTTTCTCAGTGGAAACGTTTTGCTCCTTATCCAAGGAGCTTCTTCAGTCTGAGCAAAGTTGGTAAGGGAATCCTAAATATGTTTCTAGGTAGCTGTATGACCTTACACCTGGGGCTAGGTCATGGTTATATTGAGATGTTATTTTAAGTCCTTTTATCGATAAAAGGACTTAAAAATAACATCTCAATATAACCATGACCTAGCCCCAGGTGTAAGGTCACACAGCTACCTAGAAACATATTTAGGATTCCCTTACCAACTTTGCTCAGACTGAAGAAGCTCATTGGATAAGGAGCAAAACATTTCCACTGAGAAAATAGAAATCCAGCTGACATGATTCAAGCTACATCCTGTCTCACTAAGCTTACAGTGAAGTACTACTGTGCAATTCACTTTTCCTCAGCTGCTGTTCTGCCAAGTGTCCAAGCAGTGATCAGGTGCTCAGGCAATTGGTTCTTTTAGATCCAGAGACAATAAGTACACCAGTGGATAAAGAAACTTTAAGCTTTATTATAAACTTAAGCAAACAAGGTTAAACAGAAACACAGTTTAAACCAGAAACACAGTTTAGGCAGATTAAACAAAAGCATAAAAAGCATAGCATAAAGGAAGAGAAATCATACATACCAAGCAAGTTAACCCTATTCCCTTTAGCTGCTAGGACCCTCCTGACCAAAGCAGCGAGAATACCCCTTAGGATGGCAATTTTCCACAGCATCCAGCACTGGATCTGTGCAGAAGCTCCCAAACTCAAAAGACAATCCTAAGGTTTTTATCAAAATCTGGCCCCGAAACCCCGTGACCATGTTTCCATGGTACCAAGGCTGCATGGCCTGACCTTGGCTGGGAAAATTCCCAGGGTCTATGCACCTGTTTATGACATCATCTAAGAGCCTGGGAAGCTTTACAGATAAGCCAATGCCTAACAACAACAATCTCTTATCCCCCCCCCCCATTCCAAGCCACTTGAGGGGCTGTTGGAGGAGTGGACTTATGCTTAAACTAACGATCTTGGGGTAATCTATCTCCCCCTCCATTCCAAACAGAAATAAAAACAAGCCAGTTAAACATCAGCATAACTCAAAATAAACTCTAATCTTCTTCGTGTGAGGTAAAAAATCAAAATATGTCACCTAACTCCTCGAAATAACAAAGGTCTTCCGCATTTCCACTACAGCTGCGTCAACCTATGAAGACAAACAAAGCACTGTAAAATGTAGATCATACATTGTTCTGAGATGATTGCATTGCTTTGTTCACATTTGCTCTCAGAGACTAAAGACATTAAGAAATAAAATTAATTGGGAATGAACACAAGATGAGAAGAGTTCATGTTCCAAAGATAGTTACATGGAATAGACAGATAACTATAGATGATCTTTTCATGTGCTAAAACATACTTATTAAATGCATTACTTCAAAGAGTAACAACAGTATGCTAGGTTTTGATAGGAATCTATCTTAAAAAATAATAAACCTAATTCACAGATATGGATAACACAAATCATTATTTCAAATTTTCAAGTTCACCTGTATATAGCAAAGAAAGTATGTTTGATGCTAATCTTATTCTATAATCTTACATTCTTTTTTTTTTGGTGTTCTTCATTAAAGAAAAGAAGGATCTTTGAGAGCTTGGATGAAATATCATAGTGACTATCAGATAGTTCAGCAGATCATGCCTCAGATATAGGTTTACTAAGTGGTTTTTGTAAAAGTACAGGATTCAGTTCTGTGATACAAATTTTATTGTTCTTAATAAATGTGAATGTGTATGATACAAAATAATGTATTTTCTCCTTAAGTGTCGGCATATTTACAAACTAGGGATGTACACATCAATCTAAATCCCAACTTCAATATATTATAAGTATTAAAGTTTCATTCCATTTTATTTATCATTTGTGTGGGTGTCCTTGCACCCATGTATACTGCAGCACTAGCCTGTTGGATAGGATGTAGATCAGTGTTTTTCAAACTTGGCAACTTTTAAGATGTGTGGACTTCAAATCCCAGCATGGCTGACTGGGGAATTCTGGGAGTTGAAATCAACACATCTTAAAGTTGCCAAGTTTGAGAAACAGTGATGTAGATCAACTCCAGCAATATTTTAAAGTATTCTTCTTTATTGCAGAGCTGGGCTTTGTAGCTTCATTAGTGAATTTCAGATTCACTAATGAATGAACCTAACTGGAGTAATGTAAAATTATGGGAAGAGTTCATCAAACATGAGTCCTAACTATCCTCAGAAATGAAGGTCTTGGCAAAGATGAAGTTCTAATAACAATAGAACAATAGAATAAATCACAATCACCTGGATATTATGGTATTTTTTCTGATTTTCTCTGATAACTTTTAAGGTTTTTGTTGTTATTTCTTTTTATTAATTGAATATAACAAACAAACAAACAAACAAACAGAAAGACAAAAATACCTCATTGTAAAGAAAGAAAAAATAGGAAAATGAAAAGAAAGACAGAAAGAAACTGAAATATAAAAGGCAAATACTAACAAATCCATATGCAAAAGTTCCACATACGCATTTTAGTGATTGGTAGCCATACTAACCAGTTTCATTTTTAGAAAAACAAATAAAAAATAATAGTGAAAAAGAGAATAGGAAAAAGAAACGCTGTGTGTATGCCTCTCATACATATATGAGTATGAGTAACTTTTGTATAGCATTTAAATTGTTTTATACTTACATTGCAGCTAATATGGAGTTAGCCTGATTCTTGTTTTGTCCTCAGAAATGCAGTGAAGTCCAATAAGTCCAGAATATTATTTTACTGAATAAGCTGTATTCTGTTGAAATCTGAGGTTAAAACAGTTTCCCATTGCTTATTTTTATTATAGTTTTATTAAACAGAAAGAAAAAAACAAGAAAAAAAACAAGAAAAGAGAAAACAAAAAAGAGGCAAAAAGAAAAATAAACTTAAAGTAAATAAACGGAATTAATAAGCATTATGGAATTAAATAAGACTAAATTTGTTAGATAAGAATCTTCAATATTACATTAGTTAGTTCTTTATAACTGAATATTTTATGTCATTTTAAAAAGTGGAGGTCATTTTTAAAATCCAAAGAGTATATAATTATCAGTAGCAATAATAATCACAGTATAAACAATGAAGTAAAATAAAGAATTGCAGTAATTTCCTTCTGAACAGTGAAAAAGCTATCCTAATTTAAGAGATCAATGAAAACTAGAATATTAAGATGTGGGACAACTCCATATGTAGATTTGTTTGTTTGTTTGTTTGTTTATTTATTTATTTATTCATTCAATTTGTATAGCCACCCATCTCAAACCAGTGACTGGGTGGTGAAGAATTATAATCCAAAAATGGTTTCCAAGTAAAATTAAATCCTGTTTCCCATTGTTTAGACAAAATGGCAATCTCCAATTACTTATTCCATTCAGTGTTTAAAATCTGCATATTAAGTTGATATATTGATGAGAGGTATAAAGATTAATAATGAGCTTTTTTTATTAGCACAGGATTTAGTGATTGTTTCTGTTAAATAGAAATTGATTTGAAAATGCCACTGCTCATGTATGGTTACTATACCTCAAAGGTTAAAACATAAAATGTCCATTATAGTGGGGCGCGGTGGCTCAGCGGGTTAAACCGCTGAGCCGTTAGTCTGCCGACCATAAGGTCGGCAGTTCGAATCCGCGTGGCAGGGTGAGCTCCCGTCACTAGCCCCAGCTCCATCCCACCCAGCTGATCGAAAGCCACCGGCAAGTAGATGAATGGGGACCACTCACATGGGCCAATTTGCTGGTGTCCTTCTCGGAGGGTCACCCTCGGACCAAGAAGAAAGCTGGTTCCCGTGGATGGCGGCAGAGGATGGCAGAGGACGGCGGATCCCGAAAAACGACAACTTCCTGGATGTCAGCAGCGAGCTCAGAAGCAAAGGTTCCTGGGACATGTAGTCCGACCTGCGGTTGAAGAGCCGGTTCCCTCACCCCCTCCCTAATCGCGCGGGTAATATAATATGATTGTATAATTGAATTTACATGATTGTAAGCCGCCTAGAGCCCTCCATTAGGGAGGGGATAGGCGGGGTATAAATAAGATAAAATAAATAAATTAACAATACCCAAGAAAACCTCTTTATATGTGTTATTCATAATTAATCATTGTAAATATAATTTATGTAATTATTTGTAATTATGTAATTATTTGTAATTACATCAAATGTAATTATTTTAAAGTATCATGTAGAATAAGAATACCTAATTAATCAATCCAGTACATATACAACCATTGTAACCATTTAGTGTATGATTAAATAAATCTTTGCCTATTGGCATCAATTTTGACTTGTGCCAACAGTTTACAGAGTATCCTATATTTCACCCAAACATGTTAATCTAGTGCATCAGAGTTGGAATCAAGTCAAAGTGGGAAGATCAAAAATAAAAAAAATAAAAAATAGCAGTTTATAATACCTATTTATATTCTACTGAATTATGTGGCCCCCTTCCCCAAATGTTTTAATTTTGTCTAACAGTACAAAGCAAAGTTTCAAACTCATTTCAAAAATCAAAGGAGAAAATAAACACCTTGTCTAGTATCTTTATAGAGGAAAAAGTAGATTTAAAAGATCATTGATCTTCACCTTAGATTTAGAGGATTTATAGAGAATTTATATCTATTTTATAAATCCTTTGGGGAATCCACATTCTTCTAAAGTACCATACATATACATTCTATTCAGTATTTCAAAAATGTTTTCTGCATCAAATGATAGAATTGAGGCTTTATCTTTTTTTGTTCAAATCAATCAAACCTATTACCAGCTTAATATTACCTAATCTAGTGTTAATGAAACCCATTTCATAATTCTTAACCTCTGAAGAAATTAATTGAAATCTATTACTGAACAACAACAAATTAGTTAAAGCATCAGTTAATATTTTAATATCTACAACAATTTTATTTATTTTATTTTTTATTGTGATATTTATACCCAATCAATGAAAGAGGAAGATAGTTAGCACATGCAATATAATCTTTATTGGGTTTTGGTATTAACTGTAACATATGCTTCATTAAATTAAGAAGATAAGATAGCATTTTCAAAATTATTATTTTTTAAGTAATTTATATAGCTGCCTATCTCATAACAGTGACTCTGGGTAGTATACAAAATTAAAATGCAAGAATTAAAACAATTAAAATCCAACAATTATTGTATAGTTCATATAGGAGCAAGTAAATCAATAAATGTTTTGTACTATTACAGGAAATCCATCCAGCCCTAGTGCTTTAATCATATTTAAAATAACTTTTTTATCATAGTCAAAGAGCAACTAGCAGTTGCTTTGCTAGTTTCTAGTCGCAGAAGGTCAGTTTTAGATTCACGTAATTTATATTCCCTGCTATGTTTCATAAGTATTTTCATTATTTAGATCATATATGTTACAATCATATTATTTTGGGGGGAGAGAATATCCCACCCATAAAAGACAATAATTTGTGAAATTATTACTACAATTAGAACATACATAGACTTAATTGACCCTTGGCATTTGTTCATTCTTGTCATTTAGCCATGCATCAGAAATGTTATGGCCTTGATTACTTTGGTTTCCGTAATATTATTTCAAGAGATTTTATCACATATCAGATCAAAGCCCAATTACTTTGAAATTTACAACTATAACAGCTTATTATACCATCTGGATGTTGGTATTTCAATAAATTGAATGATACTGAAGCAAGTGACATTGCAGATAAGTTTTGAGATATTTCAATACATTGCTTATATCATAAACATTGGGAAAATACTAGTAGGGTCGTGGGAAATCACATTAAAAAATTAAGCTTTGTTAAAGATCAGACTAAGATATATAACTCTCCTGAAAATATAAATTTTCAATTTTAAAATGTTAGTCTTGTAACAAATGTGAGAGCTTATCTGATCAGGATATAGAGGCTTTTAGATACGATTAGATGCCCTACGACAACCGTTATCAGTTAGTCCATTGTTTGTTGATGAGATAAAAAAGTGATTTTGTATATGAGTGATTAGCACCAGGACCTGATGGATTTCCTGTGGAATGATATAAAACATTTATTAATATGATTGCTCCTCATAACTTTTAAAGTTCAACGCAATAAGAATTTAGATTATGAGCTCATTTAGCAACGAAGAGATAGAAGACCACTTCGTTCTGTTTGTTGCCATTTACCATTCTTGAGTATCTCCTTTCCCAAAATGTACCTTGAGTTCTGTAATTATTTTAGTGTTGACAATTCCTACTAAAGGCTCATCCTATCCCAAAACCAATGTAATTTTTTTTCACTCTTGGCAACCAACATTCTGCTTCATTCACAATACCTGCCCAATACCTTTCAGAGTTTGGTGCTGCACTCAGCAGCTTCCATAATAGAATTCACAGAGCAAGGGAGTAGAGAAATAAGTGCATATTGAGGTAGTAGGTTTAAATTAATTTGAAATATGCATGCAATTCATCTTCTCAGAATTGTAAATTGATGACTATTTTATTGTAAATTTCTTTCCAGAATTGCTCAGTTGTTCTCTTGGCTGGGAGCTGTAACAACTATAGATACTAGACGAGGATCTAAAATGTCAAAACACATAGTTCTAATTACTTCAGAAATTCATTTCCTATGCTTGAACCAAACTTGCAGTGTAAGAAAGCAACTAGCCTGATAAGCTACCACTGAGTGCATTTGCTCAAGGCATCAGTATGACAAGACTAATGTCACCCACTACAAAATGGTAAGCTGTCAGATGTGTCAGGATCAAATACCCTTGGAATAAATACTAGGTGTCCAGTCTTTATCTATAGAAATGGATTCTCAGCTTGCCACATTTTCAGCAGTTTCATGAGCCATGAGCTGCAGAATAACCTTTTACAGGTCTATCTTCAAGTGGAGTCTGGCTTGGTTGCAGGAGCATCCACACTGACTGTCATTGTCTTCAAAATGGCAGCTATGACCTGATCAAAACTGCCTTTTTTTATAAGCGTGAATGTGTGTAATACATGTTAATAGGGAGCATGATTGCCCAGTCGGGCCCACCATTTTGAAGCCGCTGTCATTGCTGCTAATATTTATTTTTTTATTTATTCAAATTTGTATTACCGCCCATCTTCCCCATTGGAGATACCAGGAACCATATTCCTGATTGACTGACAAGAATTGGCAACCAAAGAAGGTTATGAGACCAAGTTATCTTGCTTCAGCAGTTTCATAGAACTCCTATACTGACTAATGCAGTATAAGTGCTGGTGCTTTCCTGATACTGGTTTTTTTCCCCCCGCAAAGTTAATTCTGGGCATATTAAAATTTGCATATCTAAAATCTGTCATATCTTTTTTTTTAATTACAAATGGAATAAAGAAACTTGAAGACACAAATCAAATTGCTAAAAATATGGTAATATGGAAGAAAGTGAAGTACATTTCCTCTATGAATAGTTTATGTTGAGATATTTCTTCCTCTTTCAACTAGCTCAGAAGGGCATATCTAAAATATAATCCTTTCTTAGAAAACATGATAATAGGTAACAATTTCTCATATTTATTAGCATCCGGGAGACAGTGGAGGACAGGAAGGCCTGGCGTACTATGGTCCATGAGGTCATGAAGAGTCGGACACGACTAAACGACTGAACAACAACAACAAAAAACCACTGAAACTCCCAATTTCTATTTTTGAAAACTAAGTCTTAATTGATATAGGCTTGATTATTGTTGCCTTCCTTGGTTAGTACTGAAGTTTAGAAGTGCAAAAATATCTATACTGGTAATATCAATATGTATATTTGTGTCTCACAAAGTAAGGGACATGATCTTCAAAATTATAACTTGTTATCTGTCTTAAATCTACTTTTCCCAAACTTCTGTTGTATTAAAATTTAAGTATAGACTGGCAATTCCACAGATCAATTCCTATAAAAAAAAGTGATAGTTCAATTTTTTTAAATTGAAAAAATTAAAAAAAATTGACACTCTTCTTGTTTTAATTAAATGTATTTAATTAAAACATTTAATGTATAAAACAATAAAATCAGAGAGCCAAAAATAAAGTCAGGAGTAAAACAATTTAATCTCTTGACACTTGCTATTAAGTGACAGTCTAGCCTTTTTGAATCTTTTTTTATTCATCTGAAATTAGCAGGGTGTGGATCTGAAGCTTATAGTCTAATGTTCCCATTGAGGAAAATCCTGCCATCATAGCCTTCAAAGCCATGACACTTCAAGCAACTTTTAACACAGTGAAGACAAAAGAAGCTCCTTTGGAAGAAAACAGTAATAATAAATCTGTTCAACATCAAATTAAATCACTCCTCTTATCATACTATCCCTTTCACATGGACTCATAGGTCCTAGCATACAGCACACCTTCTTGTGACACCTGCCCCCTTTTCTTAGTGACAGCTATCAAAGTTAAGTTTTGTTATCAGGCAGTAATTCATTGCAGCAGCTTTTGCAGGGCTCCCACCTCCCTATAACAGGCAACAATAAAGCAATAAATAGAGATTTGGATTAAGCATATCGGGCTAGGCTTTTTAAACTGAGTTAATTCTATATTGTATGCGCACACAGCCTATATATAGTGGACTATATATAGATATCCCTGTATTCTAATTCTTATTTAGGAATAAAGGGACTTAATTATACAGCCTGGTACTTTCTCAGCTATCAGTCTATTTTTCTAGGTGGCAGGAAATGCTCTCTCTCTCTCTCTCTCTCTCTCTCTCTCTCTCTCTCTCTCTTGTCTTCTTTGGGTAGATTTATCATATATCACTCTTCTTCTTCCCTCAGTGTGTCTTCAGACTCTCCTCCACTTCAAAACTCTTGTCTCCAGCTCTCCTGGAATAAACAACAGTAAAAACAACAACAAACCTCCAACAACCAATGCTGTCCAAATCCAGTTTGCTTTGCCGGCTGTTGCACCTCCTCCTTTCCCCTTTCCAGAAGTCCTTCATTTCAATCTCCAGCTTTCTCCTCTTCCTTGCCAGCACAGCAGCAGTCCCCTTTCCCATGGAGATGATAGTAGGTAGGTAGGTAGGTAGGTAGGTAGGTATGTAGATAGATATAAAAACTCCCTTCTCTCAAGTTCTGCTTTCAGTTTGAAATAGCAGTACATCAGTTGTTCTATGATTGGACAGCAGAAGATAGCAGAGCACCATGGGCAATCACATGCTGTCACAATCCCTAATTTCTAAAAGCTGGTCTAAAGAATGACTGCTACCATTATAACCTATAACTATATAACTATATAACTATATAACTATATAACTATATAACTATATATATATATATATATATATATATTATTATTATTATTATTATTATTATTATTATTATTATTTAAATTTATATGACTGCCCAACTCCCCCAACGGGGGACTCTGGGCGGTTTACAATAAAATTAAAGTTAAAATATAAATATAAAATTACAAATTATTAACATAATATAAATAAATATAAAATTCAATGTGGTGAGTTGATCTCAAATAATAGGGAGGACATTATGGTATTGTTTAAGGTGGTATCATATTCAGGTTTTCTTACATATTCAGACAGCCACATTCTGTTTCAAACATTTTGGCTGTATCTCTTTCTATAGGTAGAGATGCCAATAGCTATATGGGCTACAGAATCCCCCAGGTGTGCTGGGAGTAAAGCTCCTGAGAACGATAGCAGCTGGAATTCAGCAAGATTTCTGATTCTCTACTCATAGGCTAGAGGAACAACATAGGGAAAGACAGCAAAGAGCTTTAATTGAATAAGTATCTAGAGTCTTGCTGCACCATTTTTAAATAACGTTCAGCTTTCACTGATATCAAGTATGGATTTTGACAAGTTGGATTATTTGGGGCTAAGCCTTCATCTGACTCAACCATGGGGGAGCTGGGGATGGTGACGGCCGACAGGAAGCTCTGGCGTGGGCTGGTCCATGAGGTCACGAGGAGTCGGAGACGACTGAATGAATAAACAACAACAACTTCATCTGAAAGGCTGTATGTAGTTTCTTATAGCATTTCCTTACCACTGAAAACCTCACAAGCTCCAGTGAAGACTGGATATTTGTGCTTTAAAGGGTCACCTGAAAATGTCACATCCAGAAAAATTGATGAACTGTTTCCTTTCAAGCTGTTTCAAAAATGTGGATTTTTGTTTGTTTAAATTTGAATATATTGCTACTTTGACAAAAGCGCTATTGTCGAAAGAGCAATTTTAAATGCAAACACTGAAACCAATACAGTTCAGTTAGAGTTTTTCCTTAATGACATTTTCTCTTCTAGACAAAAGAGAGACACTTGTAGTCAATGATCTGCATTTACTCCCAACATAATTTTCAAAATATCTATTGACTTGCTGATTTATATTTTAAGAAATGATGGCGCAATTTGCTTTGAGGATAAAGAAGAAACTATCCCAATCACATTGATTTTAATCATAGAAATGCATTCTGATTTCCCCTTTGTTGATTTAAATTTATACCCACACCAGTGAGATTTCAAATGAATATCATTTAATTGTTTGTACAATGATGGCACTATCATTTTAGAAACACAAAAATATCTCAATGACAAAAATGTCAACAATGAGATGGAGCATGAAGGAATGTGCTAGACAATGTCCATGATAAAATGTCATTCTCAAGATGCTGCACAACGAGGTGCTGCTGCAATGAAATGGTGCATGGCAAAATGTCAGGACATTGAAATGTCAGCTCCGAAACATTGCCATGACAAAATTTGTAACACAAAATGACATGATTCCATGGGATTATGGCACAGGAGGATGTATCCTGTTGTGCTTAATTGATTTTAATCAAAAATTGCTTTTCTTCAACCTCTGTAATTTAATTTTATCTGTGCATTAGTTCTAGCAAGAATTAAAAATCTTTCTGTGGGGAGAGAAATGTGGGAAGCTTTCTTGCATAATACTTCTTATTAAACAGGGTTCACTGAAGCAGCTAATCTTGGCAGCTCAGGAACAATATCCCAGTTAGATTACTCTCCAGTGTTATTCAGTTGAAATACTATGTCTTTTAAAACATCTATCATGAGTTATTGGGAGAATGACAGGTATCTGAAAATGTAGCTTTCTTGATGTTTCTAATTATTTAGCAAGAAATAAATTATAAGCTTAAAACATTTAAATAATTTTAATGATACTGGGAAAAGGCTTTTAAGTATTGTTTTACTATTTTATTGGAGGACACACAGATTGATAAATATAGAAGAATAAATCCAGATCTATCACCCCTTGCATCAGTACTAAATATTTATTTTCATGAAGAAGATTGTATGCCCCCCCACACACAGACACACACACACAAATCAGAGGATATATAATTTCTGTGGATCTCATATGAATTTGTTTTTCTTTTTTTATAGAACAAAAATAATGTATATTGACAGTATGTTCCTGAAATGGTCAGAGATGCCTCATTGGTTTCAATGTCTTCAGATAAGATTTCGTTCCGACTTCTAGCCCTCACCAGGGCAACCACAGCAAGCTTACCTACTTGCATGAAATATTGTGATACAGAATAGGCAGAGTTTGGGTTGTGATATTGCAATGTTTCATTATTGCCCCCCCCCCCTCCTTACACCTGACCCACCATTGATGCCCATGTCCATAACAGCTTACCTGTTGGAGTCATTAAAAAGGAAAAGAGGCTGATTTTTATTTTTTCTAAATATAAAAGCCTCAACTGATAGACAAGTCACTTGACAGGATACTATTGCACAATGGGGTAATAAAGTCTCAGCCTACAGGGCCCTGCTATAGCTTGTGCACCTCACATACTAGAAGAAAGCATGTTCATCTGGCTGTCTGGATGTGTCTGAAGAAAGCAATAGACCAGAGCTTTGCAAACTTTTTATGTTGGTGACACACTTTTTAGACATGCATCATTTCGCGACACACTCTTATAGCAGGGCACAAGGCAGGCACTACAACCTCACTAGGAATCACAGCAGGTTTGGAGGCAGCAAGGCACAAGGCAGGCACTTGGACCTGTGTGGAATCCTGGCAGGGCTCGGAGGCAGCAGCAGCCGTGACACACCCAGACACTGCAGCCAACACACTAACGTGTCCCGACACACAGTTTGGAAAGCTCTGCAATAGACATTTGAAGAAACACCCATTCACAAACCTCTTTCCGAATTTTAGACCAATTCATTTTGGGGAAAAGCTAACTTTTAGGCATACCTATGCATTCACTTGATGTTAAAAAGCAAACATAGAAATAAAAAACAGGATCGGCCCCAAATGTGCTTTGATGACCAAGTCACTTTTCATCTTTAAGTTTTGAAAAAAAAAGGCACATTTTTTCTTCTTTTTTTGGTGCCCTCAAGTCAGTCTTGACCCCTGATATCTTCGAGGAGGAGTCTCTGCAGTTTTCTTGGATATATTTTCAGCAGTGGTTTGCCATTGCTTTTTTCCTATGGCTGCTAGAGAGTGACTGGCCCAAATTTTCCAGTTGGCTTTGTGCTGAAGGTAGGACTTGCACTCCCAGGGTCCTGGTTTTTACCCTAGATCCTTTAATTGCTATACCAACCTGGTTCTATAGTTGTGTTGAACCTCTGTAGAAGCAGACATATAGCAGAAACAAAGAAAGAAGACATCATCCTCAAAACTGTCCAGCAAAGAAAGTACCAAAGTGAAAGGTTCTGGTTGGCACCCTGAGATCACTCACTCAAATTGGCAGACAGGTGACTTGATACAACTCCAAAACTGCCAGTTTTTCAAAGGCAATATTTTAACGATAAGAGTCCTTTAGCTTTCTAGGCTGTGGAGTTTTTATTTTTAAGCTGAAAATGTCCACGTTCAGATTTTGTTCTATATGCTTTTGCAAAACAGTTTGGTGGCAGCTGGGCTTTCTGATCTTCACTTCTACTATCTCTGCCTTAAAAGAGTTTCAGGGGAAATATTTCAATAATTTATTGCAGTGTAACACTTGAAGGTATCCAGCTGAAATTGGCATGGTTAATATTCTCTAAAGATTTACCCTCCTTGCTATTGTCATGCCATTCTGCTGGAAAAAGTGAAGTGCCTGAAACAGGTTCAGTGTTTTTTGTTTTCCATTAGGGCAGTTGTGTTGAGAAGCATTCATTCAGTGGATGGAGATGCTCTCCAGTGCACATTTGGCTTCCTCATTTTTTTTTAAATAGATCCAAAGAATGAATAAAAAAGGTCAATTTTCTCTGCAGCTCTAAGCACAAAAGGGGGAAAAAGGGGGGAGTATTTTAAATTCTTTCTTTCCCTTTAAGCATGAATGGCAGGTTTCTTCCTAAAAGCCCTGCTTTTCCCCTTGCTTGTCTGGTAATTTATAAGCAAGCTAGTGGATTATAGCAAGTTCCAGCAAATCTGCTCAGTCCCATTCCATCTGCTTCTTGCTGGTAGTCCATCCCTCAGTTACAATGTCTAACCCAGAGCTTTCCAAACTGTGTGTCGTGACACAAAAGTGTGTTGCCACACACAGTCTGGTGTGTCGCCACACAACCCGGGGCGACACACCAATTACAGTGCGAAAAACCCAGAAGCGGCAGCAGCGCTTCCGGGTTTTTGCACGCTGCCGCACTTCCGGGTTTTCCCGCGGCGACACACCAACGCCGGTTGGTGTGTCGCTGCGGGAAAAACTTTGGAAAGCCCTGGTCTAACCAATCACCCTCTGAAACTACCACATGCTGAATTGTGAAAGGGCACCTTCAACCTCATTGCAGAGGCATAGTACAGGGTAAGTTATGGGGTCAGCATTATCTCTCAAGGATGGGAAGAAAGCATATTAACATTTCTGTGCAGATGAGCCCTTAAACAAACACAGATTTGGGCCAAAAAATGAGTGCAGTGAAGACAGACTTTTGGTGGCAAACTGACATCCTGTGGAGACTCTATGTGTCTGTTGATGGCTGATTTGTCTGAGTGCCAAGCTTCCAGGAATTCTCTAGCATTTTTGGACAGCTCTAGAAACACAGTCTATCAGAAATCTACCCACACTAACCAAGTACTCCACTACCAAAGCAATAACCCAACCTCCCACAAGAGGAGCTGTGTAAGAACACTATTCAGATGAGCACAAACACACTGCAGCAACCCAGAACACCAGAAAAAAGGAAACAGACCACTTATATAGCATCTTCCAGCAAAATGGATACCCACGCAACTTTATCAAAAAGTGCCTGACCACTCAACCCATCACAGCAAAACCAACAGAAGCTATGAAAAGGATTACACTGCCATACATCAGAAACATCTCAGAAACTACGAATAGACTGTTACAACCACACGGCATCACCGTAGCACACAAACCAACCAAAACCCTTCAGAACATTGTAAGTAACCCAAAAGACCCAGTAGCCCAAGAAGAAAAAAACAGAAGTTACCTACAACATACAGTGTAAGGACTGTAACAGCCACTATGTAGGACAGACTGGCAGAAGACTAGCAGAATGCATCCACGAACACCAACTAGCAGTCAGAAGACATGATGAAAACTCCTTAATCTCACAACACATGGACAGACTTAACCATACTTTCAACTGGGAAACTGTGAGCATCTTAAACCAAGCCAAGTCCAAAACTGCTAGAGAATTCCTGGAAGCTTGGCACTCAAACAAAGCAGCCATCAACAGACACATAGAGGTAAACAACATTTACATACCATTCATAAGAGACAATAAAAAAGCCAGAAGACCAGAACACCTCCTTGCCAGAAATCATCACCCAGATATGCAAAGATTAACACCAGATTAGCACCAGAGGAACAATCAAACAGCATAATATACCCTAATCAAGGAACTATTAACTCAGTCAATCAATCAAGTAGCAAACAACCGCCCAATCAAGGAACTACTAAGGAGAGAACAACACCTCCACCAACACAAGCAGGACAAGCCATGGTATATAAACAGAGAGCAAGTCCGACTCCCTTTTCGCACTGAAGATGTTGCCTAGCCTGGCAATGAAACGTCTGCAAGAAAACAACAAGGCTCAGAGAGCACCAAGGACTCCACAGGTCAACCCTGAGCTACAAATATTCTCTTCCATTGGTACTAAGTATTCTGCCAACATATCTGTACTTACCATTTAAGCAGTTCCTGTCCTGTGCTCATACTGGCTTGACTCTGGACAACTTTTAAAAAATCCTGTCTGGACTGAGATACTTTGGCAATAGCTTGCAAGGTTCAGTCTGGATAGCAGACTACTGGGTCTTCCCATTAGACAAGTTCCCTGCTGCTCTGCCCTCCCAATTTTCTATTCTAGGAAAGCAATTGCCAATCACTTTCCTCCTAGTGCGTGGGTCTTCCTGTATATATATTCTCTTCTCCCTCCCTCCCTCCCTCATTACAGTACTATCATACCACAAGACTCTCGCTTGCTCTCTTTCTCTCTGTGTGTGTGTTTGTGTGTTTATACACAGATAATTTGAATTTATATATTCGGCGTTAGAGCATCAATTGCACATATATGCAGTAGAACAAACAACTTATTTTTGAAAAACAGCAATACCTTTCTTACTGCCCTATTGCTCTGTTCTCTCTTTTACATCTATCCTTACCTTGAGTATCATAGAAGCACAATGGCTATAATTCTTGTCTTCTAAATATAAAGTTGCTAGTTTGAAACCCAACAGAAACAATTTATTATTATTTTTCTTTTTTTCTTCCCTTACGCTTTGTACTTTTCTCCTGTGTTTAGGTGAAGGTTCAGTGGTACACCTTTTAACAATTTTTCCAATCATGTGAGGTACAATGGTGTCACTCTCAGCTCCCAAATAGCCCTCTTTCCCTGAAGGAATAATCATACCCAGATATTCTGGGAAGGTTCTGGCAGGCCTGTGAGGATATTGCTAACAGACATACCTCTTTGTTCCCACTATACAACCACCTACTGGAAGATAAACTAGCTCCTCTGGATGTTCTCTCCCGACCCTCTGGGAACTTTTATGGGATCCAAATGCATTGTAGCATGCCAGTTTGCCTGCCTGCCTGCTTCCCTCCCCCCCTCCAATATTTCTAAAAGTCAGGTGATAGTCACTAGGGGAGGTGTTTGGGATGCATATATGGGACTCACATGTATCAATTTCCATATTCTGGAATAATCTGTCCCCTGACAGTTTTGTTCCATCTAACACATTTCTCATCTTATTCAAAATTTTAGTGTTCTCCCAGTGTATTTTTATGCCAACTGGTTCTACTGTGACGTTTTAAATTATTTCCTCTGTTTAGTAGAATCATTGATTTCCTGATAGATTTTCTTTCCAAATTTAAGATTAGATTTTAAAAAGTAGTTGAAGAATTCCGACCGTGCTTGTAATGGGATTATTTGGATGAATATTTGTTTATAAATCTCTTGACATTTTCAAGCAGTTTCAAAATCCATTTAGATCTTTGCTGAAGCAAACTAGCTTAGCTACACTACATATTCAGCTCTTTTAGAGGACAATTTGATGTGCCATCACAGAACAAAACAATATGTCAAAGATCAGAGGGAAAAAAAATCCCAACGTACTGTATATTGATTTTATTATGTTTTTAAAAACTAATTTGGGGACTTTTTATTGCTTCAATATCTTCCTAGACTTGAAAGTAATTCATAGTACTGCTACATTAGCAAAAACAATAACTACTTAATAGAATAAATGAAAAAATGTCAAAGATTTCCACACATCAAAGTATTTGTAGCTTGGTGCTCTCATGTCATACTTATATATTCAAGATACATTACATAACAAATGAAGGCTCACTTATATGATACCCAAATGATGAGATTGCTGTTTTCTTGCATTTTATCTGCATTTTTCTACCTTTTTAAATCTTAACCATTCCTTGTTCTCATTGACTACATTCTCTGCAACACCATTTTTCTAACTATACATGTTATAGAATATATTGTACATTTTTTCCAAGCAATTATTTTCTCAGTGACTTTTTTCTTCAGATGAATTAAATACTCATGATATCCCCCACCTTTTAAATAATAATAATAACAAGAGCAACAGCAACAGCAACAGCAACAATTGCAATATATAATATTTATTGTGTACATTTAATAATTATTGATAAACAAGGAAAGAAAAAGTTCTCTGTCCATTAGGTTGTATTCTTCCATCAGATCATCCTTCAAGGCATTCATGTCAGAAAATTTCAAGATTAATAGAAAATTATTGTTAAGATCCACTGACTGCATTTCCATTTCTCTAATCATTTAAGATAGTGTCCATGTATGAGGAAATGGACAGTGGCAAACGAGTACAGATATTGAACTGAACATGTGAAAGCCACAGAATTTGTCTGCTGTGCAATAAATCTACACTGGAAAATTTTTTTCTCCAATATCTAATAGAGGGCCAGTAATTCAAAACAGCACTGCACTGCGGGACAAGAATTGTAAACATGCTAACTCCAACCAGGTTCCAGTTCAAATTCTTCATGTGGAGTGCTCTTATTCCCTTCTGCAATGATTGAGATATTGCAGACCCTCCTTCTGCTGTCTTCAGCAATTTTTTAACTACTGAAAACTGTATTTGCTATGTTTCAATTGCATTTATCTCTTATTTAGGCTTCTAGATCATTTGATTCTTCTTTTGATAGGAGATAATTTCTGTGAACCCCAACATGATCTCCATGAACATCAGTGTGCAGATACTTCCCATGGGGCCCACTAACTACCTTGCATCATTTTAATTTTCAAAAGAAAATGTTTATTTACAATTAAATAAATAATGTGAAACTGGCATGTCTTGAAGTTCAGTGCCAGATCATCATTAGTTCAAAGAATTCTCCTGGGCCACTTTCTCATCCATATCAGAAGCTAACAATACTGTTATCTTTCAGTGATGTTATTGTTCCTTCCTTCCTTCCTTCCTTCCTTCCTTCCTTCCTTCCTTCCTTCCTTCCTTCCTTCCTTCCTTCCTTCCTTCTTGTAATATCTGAATTTTGAAACTCATTCAGTCTTTAAAAAGATATCTGCAGATGTACTGAGATGTGAGCCATCCAAGATGTTTTGCTATTGGCATCCTAATCTACTATCTGGAAATGCCTGGCTTCAATAAACAATGTAATTGTTAAGCATCATCAGGTTATATCTATTATAAATTGGGAAGCAATCAAAAGCAAACATTTCCAAACTAAAAAGCACAATATCAACATAGCTGAATTGATACTTGAAGATATCCCTAATTACCTTATTAATACTTGTTTAGTTTCACAGATTGCTCAGTTATTTTGTTTCAGATAAATCATATATTCTGAGTCATTTTTATACTTTTACAATAAATGTCACTTAAGAAATAATTTATCCTTAATATACTCTGTCTTTTCTTTTTCATGTTATTCTTATTTTCTTCCCAGTATGCCCTAACGCCATTATGTACAGTTCAGCATCAGCTTCTTATTTTGACAGAATTATTTTTGATAAGTCAGGGTGAAGAAGAGGGAAAAGAAAACTATTCATTATTTTGTGTACAACTCCAATTGTATGAGCACTTCAGAAAATTAAACTGAGTTATCTTTAGCATTACATCAGCAATGAAGGAATTGTTCTGGTTGTTCAAGCTAAAAAGTTTTTCTCTGCTGCTTTTGCAAATATGATTAAATATTCTTAACAAGATTTGTTGTAAGTATCTTAAATCTTTCCTATATTCTTTCATCTGTAGTGATAAGATTATTAAATCAGGAGAGGTGGACTCTGATCATAACATAACAATATATTTAATATATTCCCTTGGAAACTGTAATCAAATAACATTTTGTGTATTGTATGTATATGTTTAGAGTGGGTGGAAGTAAGATTATTCCTCCCTGCTTTCTCACTCCAGAACAAATACATACATGGCATAAGAAACATTGGTAATCTACTTAACAACTGTTCATTTCATTCTGCCTGTCTTTAGTAGACAAATTATGGAGGACTGAATCAATCTTCTCTTAAGAGTATAGGTCCATAGTTAAACAGCCAAAGTCTGCAGTGTTAGTAGCATAGAATGTTTTGTACTACCTGATCCTTTTTGAGAAAATGTGTCATTTATAGGCCTTTATTTAGAAACAAAACATAAGGGTTTCTTTCCCTTCCCAATGGTTGCTGTTGAGACAAGCACCAAATCATCAGATGAGGAAGCCATGCTGTTTTGTTTCCACTAAGGTAAAATTGCATGGCATTGAACAACATTCTGTTGTTAAGCTACACCTACACAGATATTTCACACTGATATTCTGTATATATGTAAGAACATGCTCAAAATATTAGTTGAGAAAGAGAGAAAAAGAGGGAGGGAGGGAGGGTATATAGTAGAGAACTAGACAACTTGTAATAGTCATGAGTTCACTTACAGGTTTTGAACAGGGCTAAAGCTGCAGAGGGAAGGACAGTGATATAGAATAAGCAGGACCAGAATTTCTCTGTTTTGTTAGGACAGGTTTTATTTTTCTTTCCAATCATGTTAAGCCTATTTTTAGGTAACTTGTGTTTGTGTACTCTCTATCCAAAATAGTAGAAAATTGCATTGCACCTTAATATAAAAAGGTAATATCGTATTATATCTGTATATGATCCTGAGGCTACACATTGCCCATCCTTGGTGTATAGGTGAGTTTATAATACTCAGGCTTTACATGATTATAGATTTGTTTGTTATGTTTTTAGATAGAGCTTCCAGATAAACAATGAGAAATAAGGCTGCACTAGTAATACCACTGGTAACACTGCAAGTAAACCCACACATCTACATTAGTGAGGTTGCACTCATGTAGACAGCATGCATGTGCACCTACTCCCAAATTATTACTCTACATGAAAGGCAGATCCACACTTTCTATTTAGCCCATCGCCAGTATTGGCCTCCCACCACTACCTGAGTGCAGAAATGGATGATGTCATTCTTCTCCCACTTCCAGCCCATTGCAAAGGCACCTCTCACTCGTATTTTCTAGCTTTGATTAAAAACTGCTGTTTCCTGTCCTTGTAATGGTGGGTTCAGATTTGGAGTCAGATTCAGGTGTGGAAGGGCAGCCAGCTCCAAAAGTGGCCATAGAATATAGATAATGAACAGTCAGCTCCAGGGTCACCAGATGAACTGCCACAGGCAGAGGAGGCAGGGCTGTCCAGCAATCAGCAGCCATCAATCTCTGAAGATGAGGGCACAGAATTACCACCCCTTCCCAATACAAGAGCTTGGCAGGTGGCAAAGAGAGCAGAGCAATGGAATTCAATGAAGTTACTCACTAGGAAGCAGCCTTGCCCTCCTAAATGAGTCACACCGGGACTGCTCTTATTTAAGAAGAGCGATGAACTCGGGCCTCTTCGTTGGAAACAACCATTTGTAGACCCAGACTCTGTGTGCCTTGCCTTTGGACTTGAACCCGTGTGACTGTGACTCTGAATCTGGACCAGCTGACAACCTTGCTAATGCTTTGGACCCCTGGATTTGCCTGACCACTCTTGTGCCTGCTCCTTTGATTTTGGACTATCCCTTTAGGCAAGTTTTGCTGGACTTGTGGGGACTTGATTGCTCTTGTGTGCATTTACTTTTACTTAAGTTTGCACATACTTTTCCTTCTGCTGCTTGTTATTGCTTAAAAGCAATAGCAAAAGTTTGCAACTACCTCTCTGTGTACTTTTGTATGCTTGGCTTGAGACAGGACAGATCTGAGCCTTCTTAAGCCCTTCACAGAAGATGGTGTCCCTCCTTCTGTTCTAGTAGCATCTTCAGGTCTGATAGGTGAAGTGCCTGCATCCAGCCCTTCCAGTAGCTGGTCACTGCCCTGTGCAGCTGTTTCATCCTGGACTCCCAGGTTCTTATGTTCTCCCTTGATTGGCAGTTGCTTTAAAAAAATAATACAGTTGATGATCTGTTAAGTCAATGAACTATCTTCACCCCTAGGAGCTCATGCTCCATTCAACTCTTTCATCTCCCAGTGGGCATGTTCCCCTTGCATTCCCACTTTCTGTCCATAGTATTGCAAAACTTCCCTTCCCTTTTCTTTATTTTTGAACAACAACTTTAAGTTGCATCACAATAATATTATAAGTGATGCACGGATGAGGGGGCCGACCTGGTGTGCATTACCGAGACCTGGCTGGGTCCAGAGGGGGGAGTGGCCCTCTCGGAAATGTGCCCAGATGGGTTTCAGGTTTGGCATCAGCCGAGACACCTGGGCAGGGGAGGAGGGGTGGCAGTGGTCATCCGAGAGTCTCTTGTGGCCTTCAGGGGTGCTGCTCCACAAGTGGCCGGGTGTGAGACCCTGTTTTTCAAGTTGGATTCACGAGAACAGTTGGGAGTGTTGCTGCTGTACCAGCCTCCCTGCTGCGTAGCAACCTCCCTGTCTGAGCTGCTCGAGGCTGTCTCGGGGTTGGCGGTGGAGTTCCCCAGACTTATGGTTCTGGGGGACTTCAATCTGCCGTCTCTGGGGCGGGCCTCGGAGGCGGCTCGGGAGTTCATAGCTACCATGACAGCTATGGGCCTGTCTCAGATTATTTGTGACCCGACTCGTGACAGTGGCATCACCCCGGACTTAGTTTTCTTGTCTGAGCAGTGGCAATGTGATCTGAGGGGAGAGTTACATATTTCCCCATTGTCATGGTCAGACCACGCCCTGGTGACCCTAAGACTCTCTTGTGCTGCCCCACTCCGCAGGGAGGCGGGACCTATTTGATTGGTCCGCCCCCGGCAACTGATATTTCTCCGCTCTTATTGCATCCGCAGAATGCCGCCCGATGGCCCTTTTTAAAATTACAAGATCTCTTTTGGGTCGGGAGCAGGGGGAGACCAATTTACAGGGCCGATCGGAAGAGTTTTCTGAGCATCTGCAGGACAAAATCGCTTAGATTCATTCCAAGTTGGACTCCAAGCGTGAGACAGGATCTGCAGAGATGCCAGGGGCTCGTACTTACCATGTTATCTGGGAACAGTTTGATCCTGTTGCGCCTGATGAAGTATACAGGATCCTCCGGACTGTGAACACCACCACATGCCAGCTTGACCCATGTCCCTCCTGGCTGGTGAAATCAGCCAGTGAGGTGACATGTGGTTGGGTCCAGGCGATGATTAACTTGTCCTTGAGTGAGGGAGTGTTCCCAGCAGCCTTCAAGGAGGCGCTGGTGCACCCCCTCCTCGAGAAGCCGTCCCTGGACCCTACTATCCTGGGCAATTTTCGCCCAGTCTCCCACCTTCCCTTTTTGGGAAAGGTGGTTGAGAAGGTGGTGGCGTGGCAACTCCAGAGGATTCTGGAGGAAACAGATTATCTAGACCCCTTCCAGTCAGGTTTCAGGCCGGGATATGGGACAGAGACCGCATTGGTCGCGCTTATGGATGATCTCTGGCGAGAGCGGGATGGAGGGAGTGCATCCATCCTGGCTCTCTTAGATCTCTCAGCGGCTTTCGATACCGTCGACCACGGTATACTTTTGGGGCGGCTCAGGGAGTTGGGGGCGGGCGGCGTAGTTTTGCGCTGGTTCGCCTCCTTCCTCCGGGGCCGTTCCCAGTCGGTGTTGATAGGGGAGGAGAGAACTGACCCGCGACCCCTGACTTGTGGGGTGCCGCAAGGGTCGGTTCTCTCTCCTCTCCTATTCAACATCTACATGAAGCCGCTGGGCGAGATCATCCGTCACCACGGGATGAGGTATCACCAATATGCTGTGGGGTCTGGATGGGGAACAACAGGCTTCAACTGAACCCTGGTAAGATGGAGTGGCTGTGGATTGATGGCCCCCCTAAATCTGGGAAGTTGTCATCCTTGGTTCTGGGTGGGGTTGCACTACCTCACTTGGAACCAGTGCGGAACCTGGGGGTCCTCCTGGACTCGCGACTCCTGCTCGAAGAGCAGGTGGCAGTCGTGGCTAGGAGGGCCTTTGCACAACTGCGAGTTGTGCGCCAGTTATGCCCTTTCCTGGATCGGGAGGCCCTCCGAACAGTCACTCACGCCCTTGTCATCTCCCGTATAGACTACTGTAATGCGCTCTACATGGGGCTACCCTTGAAGAGTATCTGGAAGCTTCAACTGGTACAGAATGCGGCGGTGCGAGCAGTTATGGGTGCCAGGAGATCGGCACATGTAACACCTCTGCTTCGCGAGCTGCATTGGTTGCAGTTTGCTTCCGGGTCCAATTCAAGGTGTTGGTGATTACCTTTAAAGCCCTATATGGCATAGGGCCAGGATATCTGAGGGACCGTCTCGTCCCGATAATGTCGGCCTGCCCCACCCGTGCATGCAGGGAGGGCATGCTGCGGAACCCCTCAACAGGAGAATTCCATCTAGCAGGGTCCAGGAGGCGTGCCTTCTCTGCGATATCGTCCGCCTTATGGAACATCTTGCCCCCGGAGATGAGACTGGCCCCTTCACTTCTGGCCTTTCGGAAGGCCCTTAAGACCTGGCTCTGCCACCAGGCCTGGGACAACAGAGGCAGTAGTGCCTCCTGGGGTTGGCTGGCCCCGTAGCAATATGATCTTTGCTACGATTCCCTACCCATCTTGGATTTTATTTATTTATATTGGCTGTATTTTTTAGATACTTTCAATTGTATAGTTTTTTTAAATTTTTAATTATTGTAACCCGCCCAGAGTCCCTTGCGGGGAATAAATTGAAATAATAAAAATAAAAATAAATAAAAAATATTGCTACTTGTTTCAATGAAGCTGAATTATTAGTTTTTCCTTGCTACAAATTTTCCATGGACCTACAGAGGAATGTAAGTATGAAAGAATTATGTATTCCCTATCACTTTGATTATAGTAACATTAGAACAGTAGTGGTACCATAATTGGGAAAAAAGAAATAAATGTTTAAGTGTCAAAGGAGATAATGGAGAAAGGGGGGGTTGGGGTTGAACCATTCATGTGTGCAAACATATGGGAAAGCAAAAGTAAGACATGGGAATGTGGCTTGAATCATTTCAACTGGATTTCTATTTTCTCAGTAGAAACGTTTCACTCCTTATCCAAGGAGCTTCTTCAGTCTGAGTAAAGTTAGTAAGGGAATCCTTAAATATGTTTCTAGGGTGACTGTGTGACCTTGCACCTGGAGCTAGGTCATGGTTATTTTGAGATGTTTATTTCTAAGTCCCTTTATCATCTAAAGGAGGATCGTTAAGATTACCCTGCTGCTGTTGAGCTTGCGAAATGGTCTTAATCTTCCTAGGCACAGAAGACAAAGCAGGAAGGAAGATAGGGGAAAGGTTGTGCCTGAGGCCCCCACCTCTATTCAAGGAAGGATTTTCCAAGTTGGCATAAATGGATTCCTTGACCCCTCTCTCAAACCACCTATCTTCTCTGTCTAAAATGTGAACATTAATGTCCTCAAATGAGTGTCCTTTTTCCTTTAGATGAAGATAAACTGCTGACTCTGGTCCTGTGGTGTTACTTCTCCTGTGTTGGGCCATCCTCCTGTACAAAGGTTGTTTGGTTTCTCCAATGTAGAGTTCAGAGCACTCCTCACTGCACTGGATTGCATACACTACATTGCTTTCCTTGTTTTTTTGGAGTTTGATCTTTGGGGTGTACAAGCCTCTGTCTCAGTGTGTTGGTGGGTTTGAAATATACAGGTATGTGGTGTTTGCCAAATATCCTTTTTATCTTTTCAGACACGCCAGCCATGTAAGGAATGACCAGGTTCTTCCGTTTACTCCGTTTATCTTCATCTAAAGGAAAAGGGACACTCATAAGGATAAGGAGTGAAACGTTTCTACTGAGAAAATAGAAATCCAGTTGACATGATTCAAGCCACAGACTGTTCCACCTGGATGACTGAGAACCTTCATCAACATAAGACATGGGAAGTAATAAAGAGGAATAGTAATAAAGACCCTCCTGGCCACAGCTTCTACAGCTTCTGTTCAGCAGGAGCTGAGAGTTCAGAGCACCCCCAGATTGTGCACCAGCTCTTTATGGAGAAACACAACTCCATCCAGAGCACAATAAGAAACAGTCTAATTGTGAGAAACAGTACCCCACAGTCAGTTGGCTTATGACCACACAGCCACTCCATCTTGTTAGGGCTGAGTGCCATCCTATTTCTCCCCTCTAGATCCTTACAGCTTTCAGGCACCGAGACAAGACATCCACTGCATCTTCCATATAGCTTGGGGTAGAGATGTATAACTGGGTATCATCATCATATTGATGATTTCAAAGCCCAAGCCATGATGATAACTTCCAGTGGATTCTTGTAGATATTAAATATTAGAAATCCCTAGGATTTTATCTCTCCTCCCATATGAACCAATGAACCCTCCCACTGAAAAAGGAACAGAACCGTTAAATAACAGTGCCCCCAATGCCTTGTAGCCAGCCCAGAAGAATATAATGGTGATGGCACTGAAGATTGCCAAAGATCTAATAATTTTTAAAAAAATTATTTAACAAATTTTGTCACCGCCCATCTCCCTCAAAAGAGGGACTCTGGGTTGTTTACAGTAAAGCTAAATAATAATATTAGTAAGGTCACGTTTCCCCTTTCTATGCCCTGCCATAAGTGATCCACAAGTGTGACCAATGCAGTTTCCACCCTGTGCTCAGGCCTGAACTGAAAAGGGTCTAGATAATTTGCTTCTTCCAGAGCTCTTTGCAGCTGGTGGCTCACCACCTTCTCAATAACCTACTTCCCAAAAGGGCAGCTCACAGTTAGGATTTTAATTTGTGAGATTAATATTTCTTCCCTTCTTACTTCTCTAAGGAAGGTAAGGATCATCATCAATCATCATCATCATCATCATCATCATCATCATCTTTATAGCTTCTATTTTGGAATGATAGATAATGGCTTTCATCATACATGGGGTGGAAAGAAAATGGCCATAATTGATTGACAGTAGATTACCCATCTCAGAAACCTGACAGTGAGTAAGATTGGCTCCCCATGTTGCTTCCACCCAGGATCCCAAATTTCTAAAGTTTTGAGGTAAGCTAGGCTCCCCAATGATCCATACCCCGTTATTGTTTCCATAGTTCTAAACTGTAGGCATCAGGAATTGCAGAAAGGTGTCTCAGGATGTCCATTTACTCTTTACCCTCTCTTCTCTTTCCTGTTAATACGTACTCAGAGTCAAATGTTACCAAATTAAGCTAACAGGCCTGCTCCCTGACAAAAAAATTATTCACTGCATCCTCCCCCCCCCCCAACATTCCAGTGTGGTGGCAGGCAATAGCATTTCTTTTTTAAAAAAAATATATTTAATTTTATTATTAAAAACAAAAAAACAAAAACAACAACAACAACCACATAAAAATGAAAAACAAAGTACATAACAAACTTAACAAACATACATTCAAATCTAAATAACCCTACATAACAAACCCCTTATAACATCACATCACATGAAACAATTAATTTAAAACGACTTCCTGTTTCTTCTTTGAAGATAGCTTCTTACTTTTAATTTTTACTATATTTCTATATTTCTATTATATTCCTCTTTTTATTAATATTCCTTTAATATATATATATATATCTTATCTCTTATTTTATTTTAAACCTTTCAGTTATTCTTGTATTCTAATACATATATTCTAATATATTATCTTATTTATCCCTTTTAGTACTTTTCCCATTACAATAGTTTTATTTTATATTCTTTTTGCAAAAACTCTATAAATGGGTTCCATATAAGTTCATAATCTCCCAGTTCTTTTTGCTTTATTAGAATTGTCAATCTGTCCATCTGTGCTATTTCCATCGTTTTGATTATCCATTCTTCTATTGAGGGGGTAACTTCTTCTTTCCAATGTTTTGCGAATATAATCCTCGCCGCTGTAGTCAAATGGTATAATAATTTTTTTTGTTCCTTGTTCATCTTCGTGTCCATACATCCCAGTAAATAAATTTCTGGTTTTTTTTCCATATCAATTTTGAATATTTTACATATATTACCATGAATTTCCCCCCAGTATTTTTTAGTCTTTTGACATGTCCACCAAATATGATAGAAAGTTCCCACATTTATTTTACATTTCCAACATGTGTTTGTTCTTATACATTTCATTTTATATAGTCTCTCAGGAGGCAAATACCATCTAAATATCATTTTGTAATTATTTTCTCTTAGATTATTACTTAAGGAAAATTTTATATTTTTCGTCCAAATTCTTTGCCAATCTTCATAATTAATTTCTCTATTCAGGTTTTCTTCCCATTTTATCATGTATTTTTTAATTTTTATATTTTACTTTTTAGTTCAAATAATTTTTTATATACTTTAGATATTAAATGATCGTTTTCTTTCCATAATATACTATCCCAATTTTCTGTTGTTTCCATGAATTTGAACATCTTTTGATCTAATTTAAATTGTTCTTTTAATTGTAAATATTTAAACCAATAACATTCAAATCCTTCTCTTTCTAGTTCCTCTCTCGTTTTAATTTCATAGTTATTCCCATTAAATTTCAATAAGTTCTTATACCTTATCCATTTTTTATCTTTTGGAATTTCTATTTTGGCATTTGCCTCCTGAGGAGATATCCACAATGGTAATACCGGCAATAAATATTTTTTATATCTGTTCCAAATTCTTAAAATTGATTTCCGAATTCTATGATTAGTGAATGCCTTATTGCTTTTGCTTTTATTATAATACATATATCCGTGCCATCCAAATCTATTATCGTGACCCTCTAAGTTTAATATATTCGAATTATCTAATTTTATCCAATCTTTTAGCCAGACCAAAACAGAGGATTCATAATATAATTTTAAATTTGGTAATCCCAATCCTCCTCTTTTCTTTAAATCTTGTAGATATCTTAATTTTATTCTGGTTTTTTTTCCATTCCATATAAATTTTGTAATGTCTTTTTGCCATTTTGAAAATGTTTGATCTGTGATTTCTATAGGTATCGTCTGGAACAGATATAAGATTTTGGGCAATACATTCATTTTTACTGTGGCAATCTTCCCTAGTAATGATAATTGTAAATTTTTCCACTTTTCTAAATCTTTTTTGATGTCATTCCATACTTTACTATAATTATTTTTAAATAAATCTATATTTTTACCTGTTATTTGTACTCCCAAATATTTAATTTGTTTAACGTTTTGAAATCCAGTTTTCTCTTCCAATTTCATCTTATCTTCTTTCTTCATGTTTAAATTTATCATTTTTGTCTTTTGCTTATTAATTTTAAAACCTGCCAATTCTCCAAATTCCTTTAATTTTTCATTTAAATTTTCTATTGATTTCTTATTGTCTCAGGATGTCCATTTACTCTTTACCCTCTCTTCTCTTTCCTGTTAATACGTACTCAGAGTCAAATGTTACCAAATTAAGCTAACAGGCCTGCTCCCTGACAAAAAAATTATTCACTGCATCCTCCCCCCCCAACATTCCAGTGTGGTGGCAGGCAATAGCATTTCTACCAATCAAAGAGAATGTTTGTAGCTCAGGGTTGAACTGTGGAGTCCTTGGTGCTCTCTGAGCCTTGTTGTTTTCTTGCAGATGTTTCATTGCCAGGCTAGGCAACATCTTCAGTGCAAGTTTTTGCGAGTTTCGCGAGTTGCCTAGCCTGGCAATGAAACGTCTGCAAGAAAACAACAAGGCTCAGAGAGCACCAAGGACTCCACAATACCATTTCTACAAAGGCCTCTAATGCAGAGCTTTCCAAACTGTGTGTCGCAACACAAAAGTGTGTTGCCACACACAGTCTGGTGTGTCGCCACACAACCCGGAAGCGCTGATCATCATCAGCGCTTCCGGGTTTTCCTGCGGCGACACACCAACTGCAGCACGCAAAACCCAAAATCAGCAGCAGCACTTCCGGGTTTTTGCACGCTGCCACACTTCCGGGTTTTCCCGCGGCGACACACCAATGCTGGTTGGTGTGTCGCTGCGGGAAAAACTTTGGAAAGCCCTGCTCTAATGACTAGATAATTCTGTCCAAACTTGTATGGAAGTGAGGGAACAACAAGATATTCAGAGAGGCTGTTAGTCTGTACCTTAGATAGCCCACGTTTTGTCTCCAAAACTTGATTTTTCATGCATCCAGTAAAAACCAACCAACTAAACAAACTATGGCACCATGCTCTTCCCTCCTTCCCTGATGCAGAAAAAGGATGTGTAATTTTCTCAGATATCCAGTGGAGTCCAAACATCACCAGTACTAATACTTCTAACGTTCCAAGCCTCATACAAGAAAACAAAGAATATACCAAATTCTCCTTTAACAATAATTTACTTATGCTAGTGCATGCTTTACATTCAGAAAAATACAGTTTTCAGCTGAGGAAAGTCCACAAATTCCAGATTAGTATCCTTGTTATGATATGGTTTGATTGACATATAGCCATGTATGTTTCGGGTGATATTTTTAAAAAGTTAATATTAAAAAAATGTTGAAGTAGCAGCCCTTTTACAGCAAAATTCCACACATTCTACAATCTCTAAACCTAAAATGTACAAAGAATGACTGCAGGATTCACAAAGTCCTTGTTCGTAACCCCAGCTGCTCATATATAAATAGCATGTCAAGTGATCTAGAGTCCATGAGACATTCTACAGAGGCTACAGATGAATACTTTTCACTTCCACCTTTAAAAGCAACTTGGGATTTAGAAAGAAGGATAGAAAGTAGGTTAGAGCTTTTGACAATGAAATTGGATTGGAACACACACACACAATATGAAAGTCAAATAATTGTCTTCTAATTCAAAATAAAAAAAAATTAAACACAAATAAATTATTCTAAAATGTTGTGATAATATTTCTAGGTTTTTTAATCCAGTCTATTAATTTATAATTAACAAAAAATTAAGAATGATATCTGGACCTTTTTGATTAGGGAACATATTCTTAGAGTATTGTTACCTTTCTGTTACAATATTCAGTATTACCGAATGTTTATTTTACACATAACCAATTGTAATAGCATATGATTGTTATAAAAAGTTTCAGATATATGACTAGTGTAAAGGTTGAAGGTGTAGAGCTGCTTAGTGCTCAGGCCAAACAGAACCTTCAGAGAAACACTGATCAGATGTCTCCAACTCTCAAAGCTGGAAAAGAATGGTCAAAAGAACATTGCCTTGAGAAGATAGGAGGAAAAGGCCTAGAGTTTAAACCCTGGAGAATGCAGTATGTGTGTGTGTGTGTGTGTGTGTGTGTGTGTGTGTGTGCGTGCGCTTATGTGTTATATGTTATGTGTTATGTGATATGGGTAGGTACAGTAGGTAGGTAGGTAGGTAGGGATAGATGGATGGATGGATGATAGAGGTGTGTCCAACAGTTGGACAGTCCAACACATAGTGGCAGGGTGTAAGATGCAGGCAGGAACAGCATACACTGAACGGCACAACCAAGTAGCTGGCATTGTGTACAGGAACATCTGCATAGCATATGGGCTAGACCCTCCCAGGTCCAGATGGGAGATTCTACAGAAGGTTGTGAAGAATGACAGGGCTAAGATCCTGTGGGACTTCCAGATCAAGATGGACAGGTATGTACTGGCCAATCAACCAGACAGCATGGTAATAGACAAGGACCAGGAGACAGCAGAGGTGATAGTTGTAGTGATGCCAAGTGACAGCAACATCAGGAAGAATTTATTTATTATTTTGGTTTCCCCTGCCCCCATACCTACTGTATATCTTATTTTGCCCTTTTCTAACTTTGGCTTCCTACTGGAGTTTTTTTTCTTTTCTTTTTTTTTTTTTAGTTTTTATATGGTCATATATAGTATAATCTGAGTCATACAAAAAAGCCACTTTTTAATCCCATCCTTAACCCATGGATATATGTCTGAATTTTATGGTGGATGGAGTAAGACAGTGAGATCCAACTTCACAATTGCCTCTTGTTTGGCTTGTGAGGTGTAAGACCTAGTGTTCTCACGTTGCAGCAAAGTTTCCTTCCTGTGCTTCCAAACTCTGCTTAATCATTGTTCCAAAGTTTTGAGTTCTGTAGTGTCATGCTCTGAGTGATGCAAGGAAATCCATATGAATAATGCCATTTGTGTCCTAAAAAATTGTAACCATGAATTGTCCTGTAGAAGTCTGGGTTTTGATTTTGATTTTTTTTTTCAGTTGGAGCATTGTGTTGATATTACATGGGTTGACACTTTGTTTCTAGGTCATAATGATGAGCCCATATTTTGTCAGCTTGCACAATGCTCTGAAGAAATTCATCATCATTATCACAGCATGACAATTGCTGGCAAATTTCAACTCTTGAAGCTTTCATCTCTTTGGTCAGCATGCAAGGAACCTATATTGCAGAAACTTCCTGTCACTGAAAAACATAAAGAATGTTCTTCATTATTCCTGTGAAATGCCAAAGTCGACAGCAATTTCCCTTTGAGTGATCTGCCAATTTTCTTTAATCAGTTCATCAATCATTCTCATGTGAAACTCATAGGTTGCTGTCATAGGACATTCACTTCACTCTTGATCACACACATCAGCTCTTCCCAGTTTACCATCTTCACATTTTTTGGCCCAGTGATATAGACTCACATCATTACAATCATCACCATGAACAACCTGCATTCAGCAGTGAATATCAAATGGAGGGACTCCTTTGGCAGTCAGCAATTTAATCATGTTGTGTTACTTAAGCATGCCAATGAGTACTCACTGAAGGCTTCCATTTCACAAACAATTGCAACACAATCTTTTCTCAGAGCAACTTTCAGCCAACTGAAATGAAAGTATAGATGCTGAAGAACATGTCAGAGCTTCTAGCTAATCAGTACTGCCATCTATTGGTGACTTATATCATTTAAAGCATTTCTTTCATTTTGTTCTTTTTTTTAATTCAATCTTGTACTTAATATGTGATCGGATAAACTAGATCTGGCAAGAGTTGTTTAAGTGGATGTGAAGGAAGCCTTTGGCATGGTGCAGATTAAAATTTGGAAGATTATCTGGTTAGATCTGGTTTCTTTTCAATTTTGCTGATCATGTCACAAGCAATACACCAGGGAGGCAGTTGTAAACTTTATTGAGGAAGTTGTGAGGCAAACCAACAGGCGGCCAGGAAGTGTGAGCACAAAACACACTCACACCATAGAAACAAGTCCCCAAAAGTCCAGTGAACTTGCCTTAAAAGAGTTATGAGTTCAAAACAAGTTTAGTCAAGTTAAGTCCAAGGGCCCAGATGCTGTAGGAGGTTTGTCAGCCAGTCCAGAGTCAAGTCACGAGGTTTCCAATCAAGAGTCAAGGCACATGAAGTCTGAGTAAGCAGACAGATATTTCCAATGGCCAGTCTGGGCTTGCAGCTCCCTTGAAATAGGGGAAGACCTGGGTAGAGCTTATTTAGGAAGGCAGGGCTGCTTTCCCATGCATAGCCTTGCCAACCTCTGCTGTTCCTCTCTCCTTTCCACTCTCTTTGCTCTAGGGCTGGGAGGGGGTGGCAACCCCACGTCCTCATCCTCGCTGAGCAGTGGCACCTGACCCTGCTGCTCATTGGCCAGCCCCACCTCCTCAGCCTGCCCATGCGGCCATTCGTCTGGCACCCCCGTCACTGCCTGCTCGCCCTCTGAGGCTGTCCCAGGGCCCAGCTGCCCATCCTTGTCCTCCGACTCGGACTCTGAGCCCCCCATGACAGATTGTACTAAAATGTTATATTCTTACTTCCTAGCTGAAAGACATATAAGAACGATGTTGGAAAGGAAACTTTAATATAATCCAAACTTTCATGAAAATCACACATTATGAGATAATTCTAGCTTGAAAATTGCTGGTCAATCCTTTCAGAGAGGGGAAAAGCTACTGATATTTTGATATTTTACATAAAGAATTTATATATAACTGATGATTGGCAACACATCCAAATAAAATACTTTATTTTCATTTAATACACACACAGAGACTTATTTATTTATTTATTTGTTTATTTATTTTAATAGACTGATTCCTAAATGATTCTGGGTGGTTTACAACTAAAAACCCAACATATAAAAGAAGAGAACCAACTGGAAGAACAAAATACCAAAATAAAACCAAAACAGATCAAACAATCTGGCTCTACAATCACTCAGTTCCCAAACCCTGGGAGAACAACCAAGTCTCCAATATTTTCTTGAACAATATAAATTGGATTAGTTTGTTTTGTTTTTATTGTCTTTTGGTTTAATTCTCTTTTTGTTTTTGTTTTGTTTTGTATTTTTGTTTCCTTGATTTTTTTCAATTTTCTCAAATATAAACAAGAATACTTTATTTATTAATGAGATTATTCCAATAGGTTTAAGAAAGTATCTAAAAGTATATGTTCATTTAAATACTGATGAGAAAATCATAAGGTTGGCAAAGTTGAAAGACAGCAAATGGCTCTAGATTTGATTTCAACATGAATCTCTGTTCTAGTCCTTATTGAAATCAAAACAGACAAACCACTTCCATATTATTGCTGAAAAAACTACATGGATGCCTATGAAGTTGCAAGGAGCTGAGTTTGACTTCCAGGAGACTTTACTTTTGCTAGGTCTAGAAACATATAGAAGGTGGTGATGAGAGAAAGAGAAAATGTGAAAGAGAAAGATGTCAGAAACTGAAATCCAGTTTAGAATAACAAGGAACTTCCATTGTTTGCCGGGTAAGAGCTGAAAAGTTCAAATTTCACAATTCTATGTAGCTCAGGAGAGTTTTCTTCTTCATTTATCATTTCTCCAAGCTCAGTCCTTCTGGGAGACTAAGAGATGCAACTTATTTCTCAAATAAATAAATTTCAGAGTTGAACTATTCAACTCTGTTATCAGTGCTGAAATGATGTTTCTTTTAAGCAGCTTTCCATCCTTGGAGTAATCTATTATTACACCTCAAGGAAATTTACATGGGCTTTAGAAGATGCTCTCATTCAGATTTCCTTAGTGGAATGTTTAGACAATTTGTAATTTAATAGAGATTCCTTTCTTTATTCTAACAGGTCGCCTCTCCTTTTTCAAAAACATTCCTTTTATGTACACTGTAACTCACATTGAACATACAAAGTGCTGTGATTAAGCTGCAACCCAATGACCTTAATTATGTGTTTTCCAAAGGTTTTCCATTTAGGCTGCTAGGATTTTAAGCATCATGCAGTGAGCTCCCATGTGATTGCTTCTATTTTTTTTTTCTTATGAAGAAAGAAGAGAGCAACCATAACAAAACATACTGGTTAAGCATATGCTGTATTCTAGCCTGTTTTATTTATGCTGCATCTATACCTAAAATGTTTGTCTGTTCTTCTGAGCAATTCCCCTTGCCTCTGGCTGATCTACTCCCTTTTTCAATTGCTGTACATCACAGGCTATTATATAGATTTGTGCTCTAAGGCTTTTCTCTGTTCTATAAAACTTTTCTAGTCCTAGACCAGTAGTTTTAAGACATTGATTTGTTGGGAATTCAGATGGAGCCTCACAATATGAATTCACTTCTCCTGTTAATGAAGGAAGGAAGAACTATTTAATGCTTTTCCCCCCCCCATAAAGATTTCATTCCTTCACTACTCATGTTATTAGTAATGTTCCTTCTTTTCCAATGTCACCCAGAAGATATGTAAAGCATTTGCACTCAAAAAGAATTATTGGGGGATAATTGGAAAGAAAACTGGATACAGCCTTTAAAACTTCTATCAGAAGATATTGCAAAATGAGGGAATAAAACAAGATAGAGTCAGGATAAAGTTCCTCTTCATTTTCTCACTCTATTCCATGAGTTCACCACTTTTACAGTCTGAGCATACAAATGGTAACAGATTATACCTGCATGACACCAATGCATTGCCAAGGATTCTGGTAAATGGTCATAGGGTTCTTCCAATTTCTACTCATTGGCTCAGATCAAGTCCATATTGGCATCAAAAAAAACCAAAAACCCTCTGCTGTCTGATAATTATTCAATGCTAAGTGACATGGTAGAAACAAGCGATGACCTATATTAAAATAAAAAGGTAAAGGTTTCCCCCGCACATTTGTGCAGTCATGTCCGACTCTAGGGGCCGGTGCTCATCTCCATTTGTTAGCCGAAGAGCCAGCATTGTCCGAAGACGCTTCCACGGTCATGTGGCCGCATGATATGCGCGGAATGCTGTTACCTACCCACCGAAGTGGTATCTATTCATCTACTTGCATTTGCATGCTTTCGAATTGCTAGGTTGGCAAGAGCTGGGGCGAGTGCGGGAGCTCACTCCATCATGCAGGGCTAGGGATTCGAACCTCCGAACTTGCGATCTTCCGATCGACAAGCCTGGTGTCTTACCCGCTGAGCCACCATGATTTGTTATTAAATCCATAACTATAACACTAATAACTGAGGAAGCTGAGGAAGGAACAATTATATGAGGACTGAATTTCAATTTTACCTGGATTATTACAAAATTTACATAGTAAATTATATGCAGCATTCCAAAGAGCAGAATAATAATAAAAAAGACAGTTTCTTTTATATTAATGTGTATACAGCCAAATATTTCAGTGGATTCAAGACCACTATTAAAAATAACAGTCCTGCATCTTATGTCCCCCATCTCTCAAGTAACATCAGATTTCCAAGGCCAGCACTGCAATTAAACAAAATAAGGTCATTCCTTCAAGTGGCAAGAAAATGTTGGAGAAGAGTGCACCAGATGGCTAGTTTTGCACTTCCATAAGATAGCTTTATGCTTGCCTATGTGAAGGAAAATACAGTGCCCTTGCTGATGTTGGAAAAAGAAAAGTCAATCCAGACAATATTTGCACTGTAGTAGTTAAGGTACCTGGCTTACCATCAGGAGATGGTGAGTTCTAGTCCTGCCTTAGGCACAAAATCAGCTGGGTGACATTGGGCCAGTCACTCTCTCTCAGCTTTGGAAGAAGGCAATGGGAAACCACTTCCAAAAATATTGCCAAGAAAACTGCAGGGACTAGTCCAACCACTTACCAGGAGTGAAGTCTGATTCAAAGGCGCATGCATACATACACACACACACCCACCCAAAACAGATAAAGTAGTAAGGGACCTTATCTTCTTTGCTTAGGCAACACAATATCTCTTGGGCAGATTTGCTACTAATATAAAGCATGTTGCACCTTCCCTATTACAGTGCTCTATCATTCAGCTTCAGTTTTCATTATTTGATTGGGGATTATGGCAATTTACATCCACCATATCTGAAAGACAGGCATGTGGGAAAGATAGTTAAGAATGCCAAATGTAAATTGTGTTCCTCTCATCTTCTGAACTGAGACTCTTCATGACTCCTTAAACTATAAATTAGTCACTGAAATGTATAGTAACATGAAGCAAAATGATACATACTGTAGTCCCTGCAGTCCCATGCACATTTTCCTGAGAATAAATCTCACTGGAGTTATTCAGGAGTAGCATATATAGGAGTACAATTTAATAGTTATTAGGTTGTAACCAGGCATTCATACTAGATCACCAGTATTTTTTTTAATTAATAAGAAGTGCTGAAGATCAGCCTTCAAAATTCAAAGAGAAGGAAAGTTAATTACCTCCACGCCTAAGCCATTTTCTGAAGTAGAATTCAGTTAAAATGCTACACAGAAGGAACTTGTAAAAGATGATGTGATAACTGAAAGTTTCCCCTCAAAGAGCAAATAGTGTCAAGTAAGTGTGGATTTAATCCAGAAAATTGTGCAGGGCTAAGGGGTCAATTCTGTTTTGCAGTGCAGTGGCTTCCATTGGGGTTGCTATTAGTTTAAGAGATCCTAATCATGACTCTCCTTTGCTACCTCTCTACCTTTTACACTTGAGCGAGATAACAGATGGCACTTGATCTGTTCATGAAAACTGCTTCATGAGGTTTCTGTTATTACTCTGCAATTATTTTGTGAAAAGAACACAGTGAAAAGAATGAAAATTGGGGCAATAGGTTGGAAAAGCATCAGTTGGAAAAGATGCAGTTTTTATAAAATTATTCACAAGAGAGGTCTCCACTGTGATTTAGGATATTGTCATTAAAAAGAAAAAAGAAAAAGCAACAAAGCAAAAAATGCCAATACAATATTGCAAGATAAAATTTCAGGAGAAAGAAATGGGCATGGAAATCTTAAATCCTGACAATCACAGGAAAGCAACTGTGCTTTCAAGAAAGCAGTACTGTGAAACAGAATTAAAAAATCAATCTCTGCAATGGTTCATTGCTACCATCTCTAACACACAAAAGCTTGGTGTACATTTACATATTCTGCTGCTGCCAGTGGACACATTTGTGCTATTGATAAGGACCCCTACTATGTTATGCTCAAAGGGGCTGGTTGAATTAGAGTCAGAATGGGTGCTGGTTACAGATCACTCATTTTGGAATAAAATTATGTGTGGTTTTTCCTTATCCATCTTGTAGATAAAATAAAAGTGTATATAGTTGTTGAGATAGGCATTAAACTGCTTTCCTTTCATGTTTATAGACCCTTACTGACATTTCTGCTTTTTGATGTAGAAAGTACAAGTTGATAGAAAGATCTTGCTTTCTAAGTAGCATATTTATAAACATCCAGTTTATTTTAAAGAATGTATTTCTTCTGTTGATAAGAATGCAAACTATTTATATACTTTTTTTAATAAGTGGGAAACCAGACAGATATCCTGCTTCTGTTAGACAAGCTGCATACATGGTTCACCCACCTGCTATTTCTGCCTGCTAAATGATGAACCGCTGATTTATTCCTCCCCATGAACCTTTGCACTGAAAGGGACAAGCTAAGATACTCAGATGCCTTAATATTACACAATGTTATAGGATATACTAAGTGGTATTCAATGCTAGTATTATAACCAGTAAACATCAGTTATATATTAATGTAAGCTGAACTCTGAGCTCAATAACCTGGTAAAATATTATAATGATCACTAAGAAACCAAAACAGGGGCCAATAAGGGGTGGGGGAGAAGAGCGTTAATAAGGAGCAGAATAGGGAAATCAACAGAAACATTGCTTAGGACCTTTAATAAATTACATGCTCATTTTGGGATGACATGTTATTTTGAGATGACACATTCGACATGTCACATTCCCATTTTATTCACACAAACCCCATATTATATAATAATATAGCACTTTTCACCCAGTTTAAAGCAATATATTGTCATAGCAGTATCACATTATTGCTTAAAGTCATGGAGTAGACATATAAAACATGCAAGTGTTCCATCAATAAAGTGAAATTACCCCCCCCCTTTTTTTTTTCCTCCCAGCCATTAATTGCTACTTGAATATTTTTATATTTTATTTTTGGACATTATTTTGGATTATTATTATCATCATCATTATTAATTTTAAACAGTTCCCCTTTTATTCAAAAACCATATTCTAAGTGACTTGGCAAGGCAAGCTATGTGATATGTTGTATATAAGGGATCCATTCCTGCTTGAATTTAGACTCCTGTTGTGAAGATATGCAGTCAGTTTTTCCATTGCTGCATATTTCTCAATTTTAGTCCTCCAATGTTTCTTTCTTTCTCTTTTCCAATGTTGTGCCAGATTAATTCTTGCTGCTGTCAGCATATATCTTTTAAATTATGTTGCCTTTCATTTATATTCTCTGGGATCATATCTAATAAAAATATTTGTGGCTTTAATTCAAATCTTATTTTCAGATGTTTCTGGATGTTTTGGTGTATTTCTTTCTAGTACTAGTTTTTTGGGGGGCGGTTTCTGCATAACCACCATGTATAATAAAACATTCCTTCTTTGTTGTGGCATTTTCAGCATTTATTCTTGTATTATTTATCCATCTTGGCAATTGTTGATGTTGTTATCTACCATCTGTAGAACATTTTGTACCAATTTTCCTTCACATTGTAAATTTTATTGATTTTTTTTTCTATAGAACTTCCCATTGTTCCATTGTTATTGCTTCTTTGAAATTTTGTTCTATCTCCATATGATATTTAAGTAACAATTGGTAAATATGTCCTAATAAATAAACTTGATTCTGTATAAATATTTCTTTCTCAGAGTCCCTCCTTCTTCTTTAAGATCACCTTTTATTTTTCCAATTATTTACAAATACATTAACCAAGGTAGATTTCTTAGTTCATTAAGCAATTCTTGATTTGTCTTTAATCCAGATGTATATGTAATCAGATCTTGCTTATTGTCTTTGAAATAAAAAGCACTTGATGGTGATTCTAGTGGTAAAATCACTAAAATCACTTGAACTTATGCTTGCTTTTAAGGAATTCCAATTTTTTAACAGATTTTCTCATATAATCTGTCCCTTCGGATTCTTGTCTTCTTTTGTTTCTTTATATCATAAATATATGTGAAGCCCATTGGGTACATTAGATAGAAATATTTTAACTTCCTTTCCTTGAGAAACAAAGCACCAATCTGCTAGTTGGAGTTGTTTTGAAAGCATCAGAAGAGAGAGAAGTAAGCATTGGCGAATGCTTCAGCAAAGAATATGATGAAGCACAGGATGGGAACACAGCTGTACTTGTTATTACAGCTTTCAATACTTTTTATTTCTTCAGCTTCTATTGTTGGAAACAAAAGTATTGCACGGATGCAGCCTCTTATGGTGCAAGGTGCATGGTGCATTCTTCAAGGGAAAAGGGTGTGAGAGATGTGCCTACGTTCAATAACTGAAGTACACCAATTTGGTGATTCACTGCTATGCTAAAATCATATCTACGCTTTAAAAAAAAGTGACCTCAAAGTAGTTCTAAATGCAGTGAATTAATTTGATATGAATATTGGCTCTTACACTCTGCTAATCATTTTTCTTAAGTTTTCTGACAGTCTAGCCCCTGAGCTTCTCTGGAGAGCATTTTTTTTTCATTATACAATCAATCATCCTCTGTTAATGTTGTTTCATATCAACTTTATATACTTAATGAGATTTTAGTTCAGGATTAATTTGAGACAGCAGTTATTCCTGATTTTCAGCTTTGAAATATGTTTGGTTACTGTAAAGATGGGTTGAGTTCTTTTTTCAGCAGTAATTGTAACAGCTAGTTCCAAAATCTTGGGAACTGTGGTAAGCACTTGACAACATGTTTAAGGCTGTTCAGCTTTTTTTGGAAATATTCACCACAATTTGTTTCTTCTCAAGATGTGACTGGTATAATAAATACATGTATTTCAAGTCTAGAAAGGATGGTGGCACATTCCAAATTAAATTTGCAAACTAGATGCCTCATTTATAATTGGCTCTGTTGTGCATGAAGGATGAAGAGTGATTGCATGTGACTGTTCAGTAAGAACCATCTTTAGGCTCTGCCATGCTGAAGTACTCAACTCAAAAAGAAAGCAGTGGTAACTGCAGAGCCTGGTCACACACTCATTCCTTGTCTCTCTCTGTTAGCATCAGGAAAACCTAAGAAGGACTGACAGAGTCAAAGAATTAGAATCAAGAGGATCCATCTGTGATCTGCCTTCTCAAGTGCATTGACCCTATTAAATTTGTTTTCCCTTTCTGACCTTTTGAAAATTAAACTCTTATCCTTTTAGCCATGGACAGTGAAACATGGAGGCAAAATTGTGAGCTAAGTATAAGCTGATCAAAGATTCATTAAGAGCAAGTGGCAAATAGCATATCAAGTTAAGTGTACTACAACATTAGTTGGCTAAAAAGAGTGGCTTCAATAAATTGAATTGTCTCCACAGTTTATGCTACAGAAGGAAAGATAAATAGATAACGCTTTCCAAAGTTGCAGCAAGTAGCAAGCAATACGTGTACTCCATAGGTAATCACTTGACATTTAAGATGTAGAGAATGAATATATGCTTTTAACTTATTATACATTAAGCAAAATTTATTGCACATTTGGCCATTGCAAATATGTGTATTTGTGGTACAAGTATCTATAATTCTATTTATATATCTTTGGTGTACTTTTTATAATCTATATTTTCTTCATTAGAAAATAATGGTGGTAAAGGTAGAAGGAAAGAGAAGAAGAGGATGACTAACAGCAAGGTGAATTGAGTCAATTATTGTTGGAAGACCTGAAGGAGCAGGTTGGGGACAGATCATCCTGGACAAAATCTAGCTGTATGGTCAATAAGAATCAATATCAATTTGATGGCACATCATCCATCCATCCATCCATCCATCCATCCATCCATCCATCCATCCATCCATCCATCCATATCTCTTATGAGTCAGGGTGAACTCCAGGTAACTTACATAGACATGTCCATGAGGTTATCTTGGCATGATGCAGAAGTGGTTTGTTATTGCCTTCTAGGACTACAGAATAAAAAATGGCATAATCAGATGAAATAACTCTTTCTATACAAATTACATTAGCAATAAATTAAATAAACAAATTAAATTCAGGGAGAAAGAATCTTTTGTGACATGCATCAGTGGAAGAGACAGTCATGTTATGTGGTCATTTCTTCTTTGCTAGAATTGTTCAAATGGCAATCTGTCAAAAATGCTGTATTGGATCCTGCACCGAATAAATGTCCTCTAAGGTTAATTCAGACTCTATGATTTTATGATTTTTATACATAGAAAGTGTTCACATGTAGGAAACAATCAAATATACAATTTCTTGAACTCTGCACAATTATTTCAAATCCTATTACTTTATTAATAGTAGAAATCTGAAATTGGCAACCACTTCCTAACATTTTTAACGAAGTGTGGACTGAGGACACAGACTCTGTAATGATCAATAGTATCTTGGAACAAAGATCATATCAAGCAGATTGATGAGAGCTGTATCCCCAAAATGAGTTTAATCGGGATTTTCACTATTTAATCCATCTTTGGTTATCTCCAGAACTATCTAGAAATGGGAAGTAAATTGGACAACTGTGCCATCCACTTCTGAGATACTTATGAAACAGCTATTCCATGTGAAGTAGAAAAAATATCTAAACCATATCCAATCACCTGAACACAATCACCTGAACAGTAGCAGCATGGAACAATGGGGGAAATATATACTTAATAGCCATTATAGAGATATAAGACAAAATTCCTCCTCAGCATGATAAAGGCAGCTGGCTAATCCCATAATGCTCTCCAAAATGGGTATATAGGATGCTGCATAAGTTGAATGAGGAAATAGGAGAAAAGTATATCTTATAAAAGCATTTCAGTTCCCTGGAGTACTGGGTAAAACCTACATAAATATTTAGAATAATCATTCCAATGTTTTGTCATCCCAGTTTTAAAAGGCAAAATTGCATTTATCTATAGGACGGCTAAAGGGGCCCATCTATTTTTTAGGATATAACTTGTTGCCTAGACTTACAGTATAGGACAAGACATTAAAAACCTATAACTGAATATTTCATACAGAACTAGCAGCAAATCAAATATTTAATTAAGATGATTGCAGTTAGAAGTGGCCATCTTCATGGTATGCATTGTTGGAGGCTCCACTCCACTCCACATTTGACAGGCTCCACTCCACTCCACATTTACCAGACAATGTCCCTCCAGCAGCGTGTCCTGCAGCATCTGCAATACAACCTCCCATCCTTTCTCTGCTTTTCCTGGATATTTTTGTATTCTATACCCAGGACATATACTTGCCACTGTACAGGTGCTTTTTAGCATTTTCCCCTTTCTGCTCACATGTTGGTCTTGTGCTGAATCATCTGCCTTCCCTAAAAAAATAATATTTGACCTTGGCATAGACCCAACTGCTTTCCTTCAGGCAGGCACTTCACCTTGCCAAATGCCCATGTGTCACTGCTGCTATGTGACCTGCATTGGTTGCCAGTAGGCTTCTGGGTGTAATTCAAGGTTCTGGTTGCCACCTGTAAAAGCCCATTATGTCATAGGGTCTGGTTATCTGAGGGACCACCTATCTCCAATTGTTTCTGCTTTCCCAGTATATTCAGGCAAAGTGGGTGCACTCCAGGCACCTTCAGTTAAAAGCTGCCATCTTGCGGGACCAAGGAAGTGTGCCTTCTCTGTTGTGATCCCCATCTTCTAGAACAGAATCCCCACAGAGGTTCAGATGGTGCCCACTCTCCTGGGATTCTTGAAATCCCTTAAGACCTGGCTCTGTTCCTTTCTCTGATCAAAGAAGTCAATTTAGCCATCTCAAAAAGTTCCATCTTCTTCACCAATCATTCCTCCATTGTGGGTAGTGCTGAATATTTCCATCTTTGTGCATACAAATAATCCCGCTGTAGTTATCATGCATAAAAACAAAGTTCCATGCCTTTTTTTCCCAACTGTTTGTCCACCAATCCTAAAAGAAAAACCTCAGGTTTCAGTTGTATATTAAACTTTAAAATCCTCTGAATCAGTGTATATATTTGAATCCAGAATTTTATACCTTTTTTATACCTGCACCAAACATGATGTCTCTTCTTGTTGTTCACATTTCTAACATAAATTTGAAGTGCCTTTATACATTCTATTTTTTTTGTTAATAAATTTTATTAAGTTTCAAGAGAAGAATAAAAACTACAAAAAACGCCAAAAAAACTACAAAGAAAAAAGAACTAAAAAGGTGCGAAAACAAAAGAGAATTTTTTTTTCCAGGTTTACAAAAAGATGTGGCTTCTGACTTTTAACAGCAAGGATATACAAAAATTTCCATAATCAATCTCTTACTCTATATTAAACCAAAACACCACATTATTTCTATGTCATTTCACTTTAGCACATAATAAAAGTAACTCAGTACAGTTACTCCTCCCCCTTATATTAAAATAAAGGGGAAAAAATCATATAAATCTCCTAAACATATTTCTCCCCTCCAAAAGATAAAATATATTTAATTATTCCCTTCCTACCATTGTTCTGTACATTTCTGTATACTATAATAAGAATGAAATTTAAAAGCACATACTGTAGGTTGTTTGCTATTATACTTGATAATACAACAGTTTTAGTAATCTTAATCTAAATAAACCCAAAAAACAAAGATAATTCAAAACAGTAGTTCCATATCTTTTTTGTTGTTGTTGTTCAGTCGTTTAGTCGTGTCCGACTCTTCGTGACCTCATGGACCATAGCACGCCAGGCCTTCCTGTCCTCCACTGCCTCCCGGAGTTTACTCAAGTTCATGTTCATCACATCGGTGATGCTATCTAACCATCTCATCCTCTGCCGTCCCCTTATCCTTTTGCCTTCAGTCTTTCCCAGCATCAGGGTCTTTTCCAGTGAGTCTTCTCTTTGCATTAGGTGGCCAAAGTATTTGAGCTTCAGCTTCAGTATCTGTCCTTCCAATGACCAGTTAGGGTTGATTTCCTTTAGGATTGACTGATTCGACCTTCTTGCAGTCCAAGGGATTCATCCAGCCTGGCATTTCTCATGATGTACTCTGCATATAAGTTAAATAAGCAGGGTGATAATATACAGCCTTATCGTACTCCTTTCCCAATTTTGAACCAATCGGTTGTTCCATGTCCGGTTCTAACTGTTGCTTCTTGACCCGCATACAGGTTTCTCAGGAGACAGGTAAGGTGGTCTGGTACTCCCATCTCTTTAAGACTTTGCCACAGTTTGTTGTGATCCACACAATCAAAGGCTTTAGCATAGTCAATGAAGCAGAAGTAGATGTTTTTCTGGAACTCTCTTGCTTTTTCCATGATCCAGCGAATGTTGGCAATCTGATCTCTAGTTCCTCTGCCTCTTCGAAACCCAGCTTGCACTTCTGGTAGTTCTCGGTTCACATGCTGCTGAAGCCTAGCTTGTAGGATTTTGAGCATAACCTTGCTAGCATGTGAAATGAGCGCAATTGTACGGTAGTTTGAACATTCTTTGGCATTGCCCTTCTTTGGAATTGGAACGTAAACTGACCTTTTCCAATCCTGTGGCCACTGTTGAGTTTTCCAAATTTGTTGGCATAGTGAGTGCAGCACTTTAACAGCATCATCTTTTAGGATTTTAAATAGCTCAGCTGGGATACTGTCTTCTCCGCTAGCTTTGTTGTTAGTAATGCTTCCTAAGGCCCACTTGACTTCACTCTCTAGGATGTCCGGCTCAAGGTCAGTGACCACACCATCGTATTTATCAGGGATATTAAGATCTTTCTTGTATAGTTCTTCTGTGTATTCTTGCCACCTCTTCTTAATCTCTTCTGCTTCTGTTAGGTCCCTGCCTTTTTTGTCCTTTATCATGCCCATCTTTGCACAAAACGTTCCCTTGATATCTCCAATTTTCTTGAAGAGATCTCTAGTCTTCCCCATTCTATTGTTTTCCTCGATTTCTTTGCATTGTTAATTTAAGAAGGCCTTCTTATCTCTCCTTGCTATTCTCTGGAAATCTGCATTCAGTTGGTTATATCTTTCCCTTTCTCCCTTGCCTTTTGCTTCCCTTCTTTCCTCAGCTATTTGTAAAGCCTCATCAGTCAGCCACTTTGCTTTCTTGCATTTCTTTTTCTTTGGGATGGTTTTAGTTGCTGCCTCCTGTACAATGTTATGAACCTCCATCCATAGTTCTTCAGGCACTCTGTCTACCAGATCTAATCCTTTAAATCTATTCCTCACCTCCACTGTATATTCATAAGGGATATGATTTAGGTCATACCTGAGTGGTCTAGTGGTTTTCTCTACGTTCTTCAATTTTAGCCTAAATTTTGCAATAAGAAGCTCATGATCTGAGCCACAGTCATATCTTTAAAAGGGAATAACATCAATCAAATCCTTAAAGCAAACCAGATGAACATTCTTCAACCCTTATCGCACTTCAAAATAAACCAAAGCAGCTACATATCCCCACAATGTGTGCAGAGCTTTCCTCTTAAAAGAATCAAACAGCCCAACTGCCCCCCTCAAAAATTCCAGGTTCTTTTCATGGCATCCCACCAGGAGATCGATTTACTTATGGATTGCAGATCTCTCTCTCCCTTAAATTTCTCCAACTCCACTATCCAATCTTCATCCAGCATCTCAATAAAAATCCCAATTGCAGTCTAAAAAAACCCTTTCTATCGCTCTTTAATTTCTCAATTTCATCCACCACATCCCCAACCTGATAGCACATTTTAGATCTCATATTTTCCACAATGTCCTGGATATCTTGCATAAAAGCTTGATAGAAATCAGAAGAAATCTGTTTAAAATCTTGGTGGAAGTCAGAAAGAATCTGTTTGAAATCTTCCATGTCTCACTAAGTTGATTATGGCGCCACCGAGGAGCTTAACCAGCGAGAGTCGAAGATATGGAAGAGTTCCGAAGTGCGTTTACATAAAGTGAGAGATAACAGACTGTTCTCAAGGGAAAGTGAAAACAGAACGCTGAAGGTTCAAATCAGCCGATTCAACGTGTAGGAAAATGCTAATATCTTCAAATTTAATACAAAAATGATAACAGGAAGACAATTGTTTACTCTCAATCCTCCTTTATATTTGGAAGGAAAATGGAATCCAAAACTTAAAAAAAAAATTAAAAAAAAAGTAATCCCAAAAATAACGATAAGCACCAAGAGAGCCAGCTTCTTCTCGCTGTAGAAAGCCTCTCTTGGGGTACATATACTTAAATATATATATATACAAATTGGTGATTTAGAAATGGGGTGGCCATTCTTAGTGTCCCTTTAAGGCTACAGCATGGCTTGGAAAGTGATGACTTCCCCGCCTCCCAGCTGGCTCTTATCAGTCAAACGCGAACGCTGTTTGCGATCTTCTGGCTGCAAGCAGCAGTCCAGAGGACAGATGGGATGATTCCAGGTATTCTCCTTGATCTGGAGAACATTTCTGGGCTTCAGGAAAACCTGCCTGAGCCCCCCAAAAATTGCCGCATTGTCAGCTTTGCCCGCTGAGCTCGCGGGTACAGCCGTTTAGTCCATCATTCCCCACAGGAAGCCAAAGTGCCTTTATACATTCTAGGCAATTTCTCTGGTGACATATACCAACAGTACATTTTATAAACATTCTCTTTAAGATTATAATATAGTATAAATTTCAGTCCTTTCAATCACATATTTTCCCATTGTTCCATCACTATATTATAACCAAAATTTTTAGCTCACTTAATCATACATTCTTTCACTTGTTCTTCAAATTTCAATAAAAGTTGAATTTTAGCATTTTAGCAATTACATGTTCATCATTTTTACACAATTCTATTTCAAACTCAGTCTTACAATACTCAAAACCATAAATTCTTTTGTCTGCTTTAAATCTTTCTAATAACTGTAAATAAGAGAACCATTGACAACTATATCCCTCTGCCACCAGTTCTTCTCTTATTTTATTTTGCATTCCCCTTGACAAAATTCTGGTATCTCACAATAAGTTAGCCTTTTGTGTTTGCCTATCATTTCCCATCTATAAAATGCTTCTTGTGCTGAAAGCCACAAAGTTGTTTTCAGGCAGAACCTGGGTTTGTATCTATTCCGTATTCTCAATATGGCACATCTAACATAATGTTTTTTAAAATCCACATTAACCTTAACTTTATTGTACCACAAATATCCATGCCACCCAAATCTTAGGCCATGTCCTTCTAACTCCAAAAGCCTTCCATTTCTTAGCACACCCACTCTTTCATCCAAACCAAACAGTAAGCTACAAAATATAATTTCAAGTCAGGTAAACCCAATCCTCCTCTTTCCTTTGCATCTTGTAACACCTTATATTTAATTAATGTTTTTTTTCTTGGCACACAAATCCTTCTGCCACTGTTTAAATGGTACATCAATTGTCAAAATATGTATTGTCTGAAACAAAAATATCATTTTAGGCAAGACATTCATTTTTTATCACAGAAATTTTCCCCAGCAGTGACAGTTGCAGTTTCTCCAATCTTAACATAACTTTTTAAACTTCATTCCATGTCTTAACATAATTATTCTTATATAACATACAATTCATATTTGTCATAGTGATACCCAAATATTTTACCTTCTTCTCATTCTTAAAACCCCTTTCATTCATCAATTTGGTTTGATCTTCTATTTTTGTTAACATCTTCATCTTCTGTTTATTCATCTTAAAACTTGCTAATGTTATCTAAGTTTATTGCTAACTGGAAACCCCTTAGAGACTTTTTGTGTGAAACAAAAAAATGAGCTTATGATTTATGGTTATAATGATTAGATTGAATAGATTATAGAAAGAAGAGAGTTATGTTGTAACCATATAGTAAAAGGTAAATTTATAATTGTACTTGTAACTGCTATAAAGAAGATCGGAAGCTAGTTCTTTGTATCTGTTTTCTTTCTTTTCTATTTTCTTTTACTTCCCTTCTCTTTCTTCCCATCTTAGCTTTCCCTTTGATTTCTTTCTTCTTCTTTTCTTTTTCTCACTTTACATTAGTTTGTATTAGTTTTTATCTTCTTTTTAAAAAATCTTTCATAAAATTATACCAAAAACAAAACAAAAACAAAAACTGTGTCTCTGTTCCCAGGCCTGGGGTTCATGTGGGTGTGTTCTATTGGTCAAGCTCCTGTAATACTGTTTATTTTTTGGTACTGTTTGTTGTTTTGGTTGTTTTAGCCTGGCCTCCCTGTTTGTGTGGGTGTTAATTGTTTAATTATTTTCTTTTCTTTAGTGGATTTGTAAGCCACCCACAGTCTTCCAGAATAGGAATCAAATCAAATCAAATCAAATCAAATCAAATCAAATCAAATCAAATCAAATCAAATCAAATCTACCCCAACTGGCAACCCTCAACTCATGTAAAAGTAGTGGAGCAGTGATGATATCAGCATGGCCAGAAAATGGCAACTAGCTTCTAAAATTTAGCACGAGGACTCCTGCAAAAGGGTTCCAGGGTTGTACAAGGATATCACAGAATCTGCCTACAGGTTTTCCACTAATGTCCTAAGCTGCTTCTTTTCAATTCATCTCCACCTTCATCTCACTTTTCCTCTTTGGGTAGTTGACAAGATTCTCCTTACTGCCATGTCATTCAGTCTATGCTCTGTTCAGCTGTAGTCTCTTACTCATTTTAACATTTCATTTCATATACCTACCAACCTCCTTCCCTTCCTCTTAAAAAATAACTTAAAGAATATTTTTGCCAAGGATTCATAGTATGGATGGTATTATAATTGAAAAGCTCTATGTTACATGTAAAAATACTATGGTGATAGGTCTTACATTTTATAGTAGCAATTTATGGTGCACATCAAGATTCAGGCAAGCATGTTAAAATGCTGACCAAACTAGTATGTTCCTTTTTGTTGAAATAATGCATAAATTCATTTTTATTTTAATATCCATTAATTAACACCATTTTTAGAACATATAACTTCTACCTAGTGTTATTTTTAACATCTGTTTTTCTAAAGTATTGAAATGCAGCAACCTTGCAGCTCACTAAGAGGTAGACTTTATTCTCTGGTATGGATAAGTGCCTGCTGGCAACCGAGGGCTGAGTTGGCAATTGAGGGCCTGGTTGTTTTTATACACTGCTGCTCAGACTGATATCAGGCTGGTTCTGCTCTGCAGCTGCGTGTTATACATGCCAACATTAGCAGTGAATAGATTCTGACCACTTGGCTTGGGTCATCTAGTCAGATGCTACTAGTTGCTTCTTTCTTACAGTACATGCAGGTGCGCTGATGTTCCAGACTACTTGCAAGATCTTTCCACAAGCAGTCTCAGTTGTTTTCAACCCTATGGCCCCTTCTGAATACAGAGAGCCCAAATGCTAGTCTACTAGCCAGTTGAAAAGAGTTTGTCAGTACCTGTGGCAGGTCATGTGTTAAGATGCAATAACATTATGTCAGGAACATCAATCTATGAAGAACACAATAGAACAACCAAAACAGTAAGATGTGAATTTGAATTTTAATGAACTCATGAAATAATGAATTTATAAAAAGAACCATTGTACGTGTTCATATGATAGGTTTTCCAGTTTGTTTGTTATTTCAAGTTGGGCTATGAATTTGATTTAATGTTTTTATAAAATCCAGTGACTTATTTATAATGAATTTTTTTACTGAGGATTAGTAAAGTATATCAGATTGTATGAATATGAAATTACCTGGCAGTTTCTTCAAAACAAATAAATATAGCAAGAAAACTTTCTTGCTTTTCCAGTGGTGACTAAATAGTTTAAAAAATACTTCTGGATGAATGTTTCCTAAACAAAAATTAGACGGAGCTAATTCCTACAAAGAGTTCTACTGTTCTGCAAAAGTAATCCTTATTAACTTTACAGCTATCTTCAATTAAAGTTGTCATAGCATTTGAAAACCTTTAATGAAATTTCCATATAGACCAGACATTTGTTGTTGTTGTTCAGTCATTTAGTTGTGTCCGACTCTTCGTGACCTCATGGACCATAGCACGCCAGGCCTTCCTGTCCTCCACTGTCTCCTGGAGTTTACTCAAATTCATGTTCATTACATCGGTGATGCTATCTAACCCATCGCATCCTCTGCTGTCCCCTTCTCCTTTTGCCTTCAGTCTTTCCCAGCATCAGGGTCTTTTCCAGTGAGTCCTCTCTTCGCATTAGGTTGGCCAAAGAGTTTGAGCTTCAGCTTCAGTATCTGTCCTTCCAATGAGCAGTCAGGGTTGATTTCCTTTAGGATTGACTGATTTGACCTCCTTGCAGTCCAAGGGACTCTTAAGAGTCTTCCCACTGTTTAATATGTGGAGTAATTCAAATACTGAATTAACACATTTGCAAACTGAGCCCTGTTTTCTGAGCTTTCTCGTACTGAAATACAATGAGGAGATTAGGTATAGGATAATTTCCTTTCAGTACATAACCGTAGAGCGTCAGCCACAATAATGAGTCCAAAATTTCATAATATATTAGAAATTTTATCTCGCCATTGCAAATGTGTTAATTTATTATGGATTGCTATTTTATATCAGTTATTGTGATTTCATTAAAACATGTTTTCAGGCTGTTTTTAAATTTTAATTTGATTAAATTGGTGAAGGAAAAACAATATATATTTTAACTTTTTGTTAGTTAGCTTGGTGTAAATAGAATTAATATATTAAAATCATTAGCTATATTGGATAAAAGAAATCTTCTCAATTGGGATTCTAAAATATGCTGTGACTAGTTGAAGGACTCTGTTGATCAGTCTTAAAGATACATAGGAGAAGCTTCCCTTATTCCATCCCATTAATGGAAAATGTTTTCAGTAGTGAAAGCTGATAATTAGATTCTGCCCATTAAGTCCATCAATTGGATTAGATAGCCTGAAAGTTGGGGTGTGGGTGGGGAGGTAAAAGAATAGTGAAACAAGATTTAATATTAGAAACTAGAATTGGTTCATATTTTGGCCTTAAATATTTTCCCCTCTTTTTTCTATAATTTATGGTTTCTTAAATTGTTCTCTTTTAAATGATAATTAGTTGAGATTAATCAGTGTTTCAGAAACAATAGCGAACTTTTAAAATTCAAACATGTATGTCAAGCAGTTTTGTTAGTGCCAGGCATTTAAGTTCCAAACACTTACAGAAGAATAGAAATTATTTAGCTTCCAGTTATAAGTTTCTATAGCAACTGTATCTTCTACAAGGAAGCTAATCTATCACATGACTAAAGATTCAACTAGGGATTTTCATTACTTTAATTTGGGATGGCACTTTTAAAAAATAGGATAATTTTTTCCCTTTACTACCCTGGGATTGATTTATAAGTGTACCTGCATAATATCATTATTAATTTTACCATCTAATCCAGCACTTTCATAATTTGAAAATTCTTTAAACCTTGGCTGAAATAGTAAATAATTGATTCACTTTTAATTTTTCCCTCTACTGAATAATCTTGAAATTGACCAAAAGAACAAGAGCCAAGAAGTTAGCCATAATGTTGATGGAACTTTATCTCTACAGCATAGCAATGTAGAGTTCTTCTGACTTGGTTGGTTGAGTCATCCCAATTTTACAATGCAACATTACTTGAGGAGATGGGAATAATGTGGGAACTCTGTCAGAGTAAGACTTTTTTCTATCAAGAAAGGCTCTTATACTCTGGAACTTTAGAAAAGAATCCAAGGTCTCACTGTTGATTATGTTTCTGAATCTCTGGATGAATATCCCTGCCAAAGCTTCAAGGACTTCTTTGAGAGAGGGCTCTAGAAGTTTTGCAAAGAAAACCGTGCCTGCCTCTTTCTGAATAGGAGGCAAGGAGAGATGATGGTGAATGGAAATAATGCTGACAGAAACAGAGTCTTCAAGGGACTGTGAAACACTGAGCAAGAAGGGGACACAGGTTGTGTTTTCTTCTCTACTTTCTGTAAAAGAATATGGTCCAATATGGTCCAAGAAGAGAAACAAGAATTCTGAAAGTCAATAGCTGGCTATGCAGATGATGTAAATGAAAATTGGTTGGATTATTTGATAAATGGGACTCATGGTGTCTTCAGGGGGCATGTATGATAGAATCAGCAAATCATTGGGTATGGTATCATTATCAAAGCCCTACCTTTTTGTATGGGTAGTGATGCAATGCCACCATTTTGTAATGTGTACACATACCTCTGTGGATGCCCATGAATGAAATATTTCCAAGATGAATTACTTTTGGCAAGGGAGGGGCTGCACCTGATAAGAACTGGGAAGAATGTGTTTGGAAGGAACCTTGTAAACCTGATCTAGAAGGCTTTAAATTGAATTCTGCAGGATGCAGCCTGTAAAATAGTGTAACAACACATACTGAACAGGACAGATAAGGGTATGAAGGATATGAAGGCACCTAGTAATTATCCAAGGATTTCAGTGTTTCTATGGATGGGAAACAAGTAGGAAGAACTAGAAGTCTTGATTCAGGAAGATAAACGTGCTGTAGTGGGCATTTCTGAAACCTTGTGAAATAAAACTCATGATAGAATGCAAGGATTGCACAATATAAACTTATTCAAAAGGCATAGGCCAGGAAAATGGGAGGAAGAATAGCACTATATGTGAAAGAAGTAAAACATATATTGAATCGTGGAATTTGAGCATGAATCTATTGCAGATTTTACCTGGACACATGTTCGAAATCCACCTTAGCCAAAACTTCTAAGTCCAAAGTCCAAAATTTCTAAGTGGTCTTGCTGACTGTTTCATTATCCAGAAGAATGAAGAAGATAAGTTACTTGCTGTAACTTTTTAATAAGCTGCTCAAAAAAATAAAGGGAACACTGAAATAAGACATCCTAGATCTGAATGAATGTAAGATTCGTATTAATTACTTTGTTCATTACATAGTTGAATGTGCTGACAACAAAATCACACAAAAAGCAATGGAAATCAAATGTAAGCAACCCCTGGAGGTCTGGATGTGGAGTTACACTCAAAAATTAAAGTGGAAAAGAACACTACAGGCTGATCCAACGTTGATGTAATGTCCTTAAAACAAGTCAAAATGAGGCTCAGTAGTGTGTGTGGCCTCCACGTGCCTGTATGACCTCCCTACAATGCCTGGGCATGCTCCTAATGAGTTGGCGTATGGTCTCCTGAGGGATCTCCTCCCACACCTGGACTAAAGCATCCCCCAACTCCTGGACAGTCTGTGGTGCAACGTGGCGTTGGTGGATGGAGCAAGACATGATGTCCCAGATGTGCTCAATTGGATTCAGGTCTGGGGAACGGGCGGGCCAGTCCATAGCATCAATGCCTTCGTCTTGCAGGAACTGCTGGCACACTCCAGCCACATGAGGTCTAGCATTGTCTTGCATTAGGAGGAACCCAGGGCCAACTGCACCAGCATATGGTCTCACAAGGGGTCTGAGGATCTCATCTCGGTACCTAATGGCAGTCAGGCTACCTCTGGCGAGCACATGGAGGGCTGTGCGGCCCCCTAAAGAAATGCCACCCCACACCATTACTGACCCACTGCCAAACCGGTCATGCTGGAGGATGTTGCAGGCAGCAGAACGTTCTCCACGGCGTCTCCAGACCCTGTCACGTCTGTCACATGTGCTCAGTGGGAACCTGCTTTCATCTGTGAAGAGCACAGGGCGCCAGTGGCGAAGTTGCCAATCTTGGTGTTCTCTGGCAAATGCCAAACGTCCTGCACGGTGTTGGGCTGTAAGCACAACCCCCACCTGTGGACGTCGGGCCCTCATGCCACCCTCATGGAGTCTGTTTCTGACCGTTTGAGCAGCCACACGCACATTTGTGGCCCACTGGAGGTCATTTTGCAGGGCTCTGGCAGTGCTCCTCCTGTCCCTCCTTGCACAAAGGCGGAGGTAGCAGTCCTGCTGCTGGGTTGTTGCCCTCCTACGGCCTCCTCCACTTCTCCTGATGTACTGACCTGTCTCCTGGTAGCACCTCCATGCTCTGGACACTACGCTGACAGACACAGCAAACCTTCTTGTCACAGCTCGCATTGATGTGCCATCCTGGATGAGCTGCACTACCTGAGCCACTTGTGTGGGTTGTAGACTCCGTCTCATGCTACTACTAGAGTGGAAGCACCGCCAGCATTCAAAAGTGACCAAACCATCAGCCAGAAAGCATAGGAACTGAGAAGTGGTCTGTGGTCACCACCTGCAGATCCACTCCTTTATTGGGGATGTCTTGGTAACTGCCTATGCTTTCCACCTGTTGTCTATTCCATGTGCACAACAGCATGTGAAATTGATTGTCAATCAGTGTTGCTACCTAAGTGGACAATTTGATTTCACAGAAGTGTGATTGACTTGGACTTACATTGTGTTGTTTCAGTGTTCCCTTTATTTTTTTGAGCAGTGTATATGAAATAATCACGCTGTTTTATGAAAATTACTATGAATGTGATTCAGCCAAAAAATTTGAATCAAAACAAGAGGGATATGAGTGCCATGCAAACTGTTAACTTATGGTACTCAGATACTCAGATTTCTTTTCACAGGACTGATGTAGCATAAAAGTGCCAGTTCTTACTGTAGAAAATCACACAAATAGTAGAGGTTGCAAAGTAGTTGCCCACACCAAAGGAATAGGATATCTGTTATTTAGCTAAATATCTTTTCTGTGCAAGTCTTCAATCCAGTAATGACCCTGGATAGATTGGTAGCAAAACTAACTTTACTTCGAGTCCATAATCTCCACAAGGCTCCTAAAATTGTCCCAGTGCAATACAATGGAGCTGGGCTATTCCCTCAAATAGTACTCATGGGGGATGATATTCCACAGATTTGCTGTATTAAACTCACCTATAAATCCTACAGTGATAAGAATTGCTTTTCTGGCAGGCTAATCCAGAAAAATCATTCATGTTCTTCTGATGCTTAGCCATTTCTTCTTTGGATGCAGTGTACAAGATACTTCATGAATTGTCTCTTAGATGAAAAAATGAGAGCACCAACAACCAGTAAGAATTCCATGTACTGTGAATAATAATTGATATATTAATTGAAGTTACTTTGTGTGTTATCTTACACAGCTGTTTATTCTGTTTCATCTACAAATATAGCAATATACATTTTTCTATATTATCCTTAACATCTATGATATATGTGACAGATGACTATAGACTACCCATCAGTACACATGGGAATTAACTGTCAACCATAGCTAAAAAGTCACAAGTTATATACAGTAGCTGTGCTGTTACTTAGTTCCCTTCTACTCTGTAGCACAAAGTCAGATTTCTAACATATTTTCCTCCCTTGTGAATTAGAATGTAATGATCAATAATATTGTACCACAGTGTTTGTGAAAGAAATTAAAGCTCATGGCTGAGGTAATTTGTAGATGTGCAAGGCCAAACTTTTGGAACATAGTAATGTAATTTTCATGATTTTTTTTTAAATGAAAAGCTTTCCTCCTTCATGCATCACATTTTGCACTGTTCAGTAGTAAAGTATTTTCTCTTTATTATTTGATATATAACTATAGCTTCATTCCTTGTTACAGACTGGTCCAAATTATTCAGCATTCAAAACCACTGGTAATTTAAGAGTTCTGTTTTATGCTCTTACCTATATGTAATTATAGCACCTTGGGATACCAGGCTCAGTTGGAGTCATTACAATCCATAAATTAAAATACAGTAACATTGTTTCTCTATTCCCTATGTAAAATAGGAAGGCTGTTCTGAGGAAAAATCCTTGTGAGCCAAATGACAGAATCATTACAGTTACATTTACTGTTCTGAGATATTACACTGAAAGAGTTTAGCTTTTGCATTCAGAATAGTTTCCTTTATTGTAAATTCTGTAAAAAAATTCAAATACCTTATGTATAAAAACAGTCCCATCACAAATTATCTTATCGTGATAGAAAACATTGTCAATTGTACCTATTTGTATTCAATCTATCAAGATCTAAGACTTAGAATAACCCTAACGGAAAATATGCTAATCTGACTAGGACATTCAAACTCCTCCCTAATTTTTGCCCAACATCATTTCACCATTAATTCACCTGGAAAAGTGCCAGTGTTCATTCTGAAAGACCACAGGATTATGTGAATTGTCATTTATGAAGACATTAGTGTACTTAACATTTCCTGCTCTTTCATTTTGCTTTCATTTCTTACTGTATTTTTGTCTTCTCCTTGGAGACTTGGAGACTACAACAAAGCCATTTCAAAATCTTCAAAAAGACCAGAATACCTCCTCGCCAGCAAAATCAAACAGTACATTATACCTTAATCAAGTAAATATTAACTTAGTCAATCAACCAAACAGCAAACAACAGCCCAATCAAGGAACTCCCAAGGAGTGAATAACACCTCCACCAACACAAGCAGGAGAAGCCAGGGTATATAAACAGAGAGCAAGTCCCACTCCCTTTTCGCACTGAAGATGTTGCCTAGTCTGGCAATGAAACATCTGCAAGAAAACAACAAGGCTCAGAGAACACCAAGGACTCCACAATTTTGAAAATTATTATATAGGTCACCATTGTTAGATGTAGTGGACTTTCAGTCTGATTTAACAGGTATTTTTATATGATAAATCCTATAAAAGAAAAGAACTTACATACACGAACACTTTCCCATGCAGTTTTATCCACAGCAAGTAAAATGCCAATTTACTGCAATGATATTAAGTAATCAAGTGAAAAATTTGTAATTAATTCTTGCTTAGAATTGGGGAAGAACCACCGAGAAAGCCTTAATTTAAGCTCTAAAATGTATGATCAAAGTATGCCTAATTGAAAGAACCATGTTTCATAATTCTGATTTTGTTAAATATGGTCCCTTTTTGGAAGTGATGAATCTGGCAAATTATTATAACTGGTCATAATGCACATCTTTTTTGTATCTAGTTCTGCAGCTATTGGGATATCATTAATATTCTCATACAATTTTCTGCATTTAATTTGAGAGTTATTGCACACAAGAATCTTTCTATGACTAGCTGATATACAGTAACTAGAACCCCTATATTATGATTCAGGAAACCATTAGCTTTCATGAAAGAAGACTTTGATGAAAATAGTGCTTCATTATAATAATAAAACAGTAAGTACAGTATGTCTCAGCATTTCATGAAATCATGGACAAACTTTTAAGAGAGCAAAGTATAACACAATAATATTGCATTTTAGAAGCTTAAATGAAGCCTCTAATATCATGTTTCTCATTTATTTATTAATGCAGCACAATTTATACAAACATACTAAAAAGTTGATGACAAAGACTTTTGGAGGTTTTAGTTCAATGTAGATCCTCTGGCTTTGATCACTTCCATCTCTTCAACTGTTGATTTTTTTAAAAAACAAAAGCATTTGCAATTGGCCACAGAAAATCCTTTAATGAGGTATTTTGCTTTAGTGAAGCATCCCTCTGCATCCTCAGCACAAAGGAATGAAGCAACCACATTCATTCAAACATTTGTGCAGCTCAGTCATTCCAAGATCTTCTGGACATGTAGTGTGCATGCCCAGAAGACCCTTTTATTATCTAGCCTAGAAGATCTCAGGAGTTGTATAAAACAACCACACCCAAGTTTTCAAGCAGTATTTTGTACCTGGACACTTCCCTCTGATCTTGCAAATATGACAGGGACCAGGTTCAATACCCCACTTTACCTAATCCAGTCAGACCCAAAATAAGTATTCCTGTCCCTAAATAAATTCCCTAATCCTTTCCGTAGAAAATAAAGAACTATTGCCCGCCATGAACAAAAGTGATTAGAGGCAGAGAAGATCCAGCCCCTTGCAACTGACTAAAGCAAACCTAATAAGGAAATTGCACAAAGTATAACTGTTTGATAGGCATCTAATCCCATCAGTTCCCTAACAAGAAAAAAAATGTCTATTTCCAGCACACCTGCTGCTTCTAAAAAGCACAGGGTTTCTTAACAATAAAATGTCTCATTACACAATCAGACTCAATCCAATTTTCCTTATATAGCAAAGGTCCTGCTAGCAAATCAGTGCCCTAGAAATCCTGCTCCATAATTCAAAATCCTTATAAAAGATCTTCCTTTTTACTGTTCTTGGTTCCTCTTCCTTTGTAAGCCAGAACCCAAGGATCATTGTTTCAGTAAAGTATGACTTAAACTTCCTCCTCAGAGTAGTGCTTCATCTTTGCATCCACAACTTATTCACTACCTATCAGACATCTTGTGAGGTTACCCATAAAATGTTCTCAAAGTTCCAAATATGGTTACTGGCCCCAAAAGGATGGGGAGCCTTTCTTTTGAATGTATTTAGGCATACATTCATCTCATATTCCAGCTTATATAGAAGTGAAACATAAAGTAACATCAATCATACTTTGGGAATTTATAGCCTGTGAGCAAAACCCCTAGGTTAGATGCTGCATAAATCTCCTTCAAGGTTTTTGTGTGTCCTTCATTTCTTCAGTCACAGCACTCTGAGGTCAGCCACCTTCAATGATTAACTCAATTTGTAAGACAAAATGCATCTTCTTCTTCTTCTGATTTCCAAATAAATTAATACTAATATTAGTTGGGGTAAGATTGGATAAAATTGGAGACCATGGCTGGGAATGCAAAGAATTTAAGAAAAAAAAAATGAGTGGAGTTGTTGAAAAAAAAGTAGAGGTTCTGTTAATGTTGCTTTTTTTATTATTACTGTGAAGGTTCTGTTCTGTTTTGGCCATGCCTGCTTTCTACTCATATGCAGCGGTGACATATTCCATAAGACTACTTGCCACTCTTGAACCCTCTGCCCCCCCTCCCCAAAATGTAGGCAGCTATGAACTCTTGTTACTGAGAAAAATACAACATGCTATAAACATGAAAGTTGTATTTTGTTAGTATCAATCTAATATCTCGTCTAGAGAACTATGGGAATTATGCTGAATCCGTTCAGTTATTACAGCAAAGTGTCACACCCTTCATTATGCATCAGTTTGCAGAATTCTGAATTCCCTCAGAATTGTTTAGATGTCCTATCCTTTCCCCCTATCTAGATTAGCAACTGGCCAGAATCAAGTGTAAATCTCTGGATGATATGAATAGATCAATGAGGATTTCTGATTCCCAATAGTTTAACAATATGGCAACAAAATTACTCTTCCTCCATGAATTACACAAATTATATCAATTAAAATAAAGAACATTTAAGTTATCAAGGAGTAGGTTTTTTCTTCTTCTGTGATTGGACCATAAGCTCTGTTCAGTTCTGATACTGAAAACAAATAGTTGCACTCAGTATTCTTATAGAATGTCATTTTTATCAAGTTTGGATCAGTGGATCAAAAGTTCTGTGATAAACAAAAGCCTACAATTATGAAGCCTGTCCATCCTTGCCTATGCCAGCCAGTGCTGAGTGGGATCAAATTCTATGATGTGCTTCTATTGGATTCAACTTCTTTCCCCTTTTGTTAAAATATTGTAAAAAAGCAGGTTTGTCAACACCAAATCTCTGCAAAGGACATCTGTATTTCTAGATTTGTTGAATACTTGCAAGCACATACAAATTCATATCCCCGTCATGATAGCTCCTCTGCCATCATTTGCCAAAAAAACCCCACAAACCACCCACGATGTTTATTTACTATAAATATTTATATTAATTTTATGTTTTATTTTATTTATTTAATTTATCCCCGCCCATCTCCCTGAATAGGGGACTCTGGGCAGTTTACAAAATAGCAGAAGTTAAAATCTATACAAAAAATTACCATAAAACAATAAATAGAGAGAATAAGTAAAATCCAAAAGATGGTTAAAATCTACTATCAGGATCAAGGCACTACGAGGCCAGGAGGCACTTTTAATCATATATTCATAATGCAGTTTAGTTCTTTTTTAAAAAAATAGAAATATAAAAATAAATTATATACAACTGCAACAGGTTTGGTCAGTTTGGTCTAGTGGTTAAGGCAATGGGCTAGAAACCAGGAGTCTGTGAGTTTTAGTCCTGCCTTAGGCATGAAAGCCGGCTGGGTGACCTTGGGCCAGTCACTCTCTCAGCCCAACTCACCTCACAGGGTTGCTGTTGTGGGGAAAATAGGAGGAGGAAGGAGTAGTAGGTATAACCGCCCAGAGTCTGCCACGGTAGAGATGGGTGGGGATAAATCCAAATAATAAATAAATAAATAAATAAATAATGTTCGCTGCCTTGAGTTATTGATAAAAATAATAAAGCTGGGATAAAAATTAAATGTAAATAAATAAACAATGGCAATAATTTTAGTCTGCTTAAGTAAGCTAGTAACAAAGCTGTCTTAAACAGATTTTATACAGAAGCATTATTTGCTCTTGGTAGAGCTTAAAAAAGCATGTTGGGAATGCCACATGTCCTAGAACCTTCTGTCTCTTTTGTTCTTGGATTTTTCCATAGCTGTTACTGATCTTCTCTGTATGTGTTACCATTTCCACTGAAATCTTTGTATACCAGAAAGGAAATATACTACTTTAGATGTATTTAGTAAACCGGTAAATAGATCTACAGTATATAGATCACATATTAAAGTTTTAATATGCATGTTCAAATTTATAAATGTACGACTTCATTGATTCCTTCAATTCATGGAGGCTAAAGAGTAAGTTGGCCAAAAGAACTATCACAATAATGCTTTAATGCATACATGCTTTACACCAAAGAGATGATGAGAAAGCCACTATAAAATTGAAATGTGTTGCATCTGCAGCTTACATATTTGAGGAAGATACTCTTTTAATATGTACTTTGTTGATAACCCTTGCTGTGTTTCAGTCTGTTTTTCTAAATATTGTTCTGTATCTAATGTGAATTACAAAGCAAAGGGTTTTGAATAGGAATTGTGTTCAAAAGCCAGTTCTGATTTAGAAGGAAGAGAAGAATAGATTAGAAGATAAAAAGTCTCTTTGATGAATCCTGTCATGAAATGTTTTTAGTTACCTCTCTTATATTCTTACAGCTGTTACTATGATGTCTTTTGTTTATGTTCATTTGGCATTGCAAAGTTTAAAAAGGACTTCACTTTATTTTAACCATCTTTTAGTCAATTACAGTGTATTTCCAGGTACTTAGAAGAGGTATATAGTTTGAATAATCACAAGAAGTCTCACAAAACAGAGCACTCTTCTGAAAAACCTGGACCAAATATAAACCTCAATCTAATTTAAAAAGCCTGTGCTAGTGACCAGTTCAGACAACTGGGAGGTAGAAAGGGTTTTGGAAAGAAAGAGGATGTGAAGGGAGGCAGGCAGATGATATCCTATTGACTATAGTCCTATCCATCATTCTTACATTATGTGAGCCCTGCTACAGTATATTACTTGTAAGAGAGCAGGTTTCAAAAAAAGGGAAAGAAAGAAAGAAAGAAAGAAAGAAAGGAAGGAAGGAAGGAAGGAAGGAAGGAAGGAAGGAAGGAAGGAAGGAAGGAAGGAAGGAAGGATTGTCTTAGACCTAAGATTTCTGTACCAAAGGAGTGCAAATGATACTTCAAAGTGTTATTTTATTTTTAATCTATGAACACTGTGGCTTGTCCATAACTCCTTGTGATCCCTGTCAATCTTGGAATTATCATGAGCTAAGATTACTTTATTGCTGGGATAATGTGGAACTTATTGCTTTGGAATACATCTCTTTCCTTAGATTGCTGACCTGGAACATGATAGGAAATTGCATACTATATTGTACCCCTTGGAATCAATACTGTAAGTAAAAAGGTTGTTTTGTTCTAAAGGGAATTGATAAAACTGGTACATGGACGTTTTCCCTATTGTACAGATTTGAAAGAAATGGTAGAGGACCATGATCTAAACACTGACAAACAGAGACTACAAAGAAACACTCTTTAAGAAAGATGTTTGTATACAGTGTGCAAGGCAAATAAAATTGTAGATTTTAAAGACTTAAAATTAAAATAAAGTAACAGAATTGCAAGAAGAAATTGGAGAGTAAAATAAAAATTATATAATAAAATTAACTCACTTTAAAAAAGGTTTCTCTTTTCTCCCCAAAACCCTCTAAAGTGATCTATTACATTTATCCTGAACTGTATCACCTACAACAAGACTGGCATTTTTTTTTTTCTGAATCTGCAGTATAGATTCTTTCTAGTTCTTTAATACAAATACATTCATTATAGAACTATCAAATAATTACATCTAGGATAGCATAACCATTGTTTGACATACAAAAGGATGTTCCGAAGCTGTCACAGAGATCCACAGAGATGGCACAGCAGTATCAGATATCTGTCCAGTGAAAGAAGAAGGATTTGGTGTTTAGAAGGCCCAGGATTAGATCCTCACCATTGTAAGTTAGAAGATCTCAGGTTATGAGATATTTATGAGATAAATGATATTGTCATTTGATGAATAGGATGAAAGCAGGCTGAATTAATGACTTAACTAAAATATAGTTTTTATGAAATAAGTGAATGGTTATTTAAGGATGGATTCATCCTTAAATAGCTAGCATTAAGCCAAAAGTTTCTTTTTCCCATCTGTTTTATCTGATTAGACAATATGAACTCCTTCTAGTTTACAGTGAATATGGAATATTAACTATTTTGACTAAAGATGGAGGTGTTCTGCTCCCTGCAAATATTAGCCTAATTCAATTCTACATATTTTTGAAAGGCCACCTTGCTATAGATACATCTATAAATGTGGGGGAAGGAGGGGACAAAACTATCATGTAATTGATTCCCTTATATCAAATTTACTATTGTAAACTCCTTACGGAAGGAATCTGTTTTATTTAATAACTCTATAAAACAGTATTCTCTAACACTGTGGAAGTTTCAAAAATTATTTATAAGTGTGATAAACACAGCACTTCTTTGCTATGTATTAAAACAGCTCCTTCCCACCCCCTAGGCTTCTGTGCAACTTTTTTTTTTTTTAAAAAAATGCTGCTGCTTTTGGGAGTTGATTCATTAATGTGCTTAAAGCACTGCTTATTTTTTCAGACTTGCGTGAATGCATGGTCTAAAACAGTTCTTCCAAATCATTTTCAATCTGTGTTCAGTCCTATGATGCACATTAATGGTGTAATATAGTGCAGTACAATATAATACAAGAGACTGAATTGAGGAATCTAGGAAGTGGTGTAAGACGGATGCCCTGAAATGAAGACCTCTGGTCTCTGAAAATTATTAGGATGAAAAGACTGGAGAAGGAAAGAAATTGAATAATTGACAGATTGACCTTCCAATTGCAGGGAAGTATTATGAAGAGCTCAGCAGTTACAATGACTGAGCTTAAATAACGTTCTAAGCCATAATGTGATTTTCCTGCTTGTGGCCTAGCACGGTGTATGAATCAGACCAATTTTGGTTTAATAAACTGTGGTTAAGCAAATTACTGCTTAGTGCAACAGTGGTTTTCCATGAGCCAAATGCATCCCCAAGCATCAATTTTACAACACCAAGAGTATCCCTGGATCATACCACAGAAATTCAGTACAAAAGTATTTTCCCCTATTAAAATAAAATAAAAAGAAGTCCATTGAGTTCATCCCATTTTTCATCCCTAAAAATATTGGCCCATCCATTCTATTGATGTCAACATGTCTTCAGCTATATCCCACATGGCCCTTCATAGATGAAAACCCTTTAAAAATATTAAAGGCTAGCTTAATATGTTGTGCGAAAACAGCCATTATTTGGGGGGACAGAATATAAACCATTCCCTGCTTTTTATTAATTCTGTTTCATATCGGCAGGAATGCTTGAAGGATTCTGGAGGAATCTGTAAAAAGAATTGTTGGTGGCTCATGTAACTTTTGGAATTTTTACTCTTTTAAACAAACGTGTAATTATTTTGGTTTATATATTAGCATCTGCCTGGCTGATTTGATCCTGCCGGGTTTGTGCGCTCTGGGTTCTTTTGGTTAAACAATGTCATTTATTGGGATCCCAGAGATCCAGATAACTCCCACCCTGCTCTTGTTTAGAAGAGCTGTGAAGACCTGGCTCTTCACCCAGGCTTTTGGCAAGGGAGGGTGAATCCCCTTGCTTCATCACGCTTGTCATCTTTTATCTTTATCTTTTATGTTTTATTTTTTTTGGTAATTTCTTTGTTTGATGGTTGTGAGCTGCCTGGAGTTGTTGAGATTTGGGTGGCATACAAACTTAATAAATTATTATTATTATTTATATTCAAAGGGTATTTATCTTTCTGTACATTCATTAATAATAATTGAATTTACCCCAGCATGTCTGAAAGTTTGTATCAGCAGGGGAAGGCTGTTCTAACCAATCAGGTTCCAAACTGCTGGCCTTCTATCTAATTATTTCCTCTTTGCTTCTATATGTAGGTTGCTTAGTGTGACTGCTGCTCACCCAACTTTATATTCCTTTATATTTACCTGGCTTACAGTGGGTAGCCTTCAAATCAATCTAAATTTAATATGGCTGTTTCCTTAATTGCTGAGTCAGGATTGGAATCAAGTCCTGTAATCAATTCACAACCCTAGTTTCTGATTACTTAAAGTGAAAAAAAAACATTACTCATGAATAATAGGACCATGCAACCCTTTGGAAATAATGTAAAAAAAGTGCTTCGGAGTATGTGGAAGCATGTATTTGTATGTGGGAATGACTTTGGGAAACAGGGGGAAGAGCCACAGCCAGGGGAATGGTTGGACAAGAGGCAGCTTAGACCACAGCAGGAATGTGGGTGTGGCAAATGTCTCAGAAGGGACCCTCCCCAGTTTCTTGGGCTATAAAGGCAATGGGGGAGAAATGTACTTTCAGATTTGCAAGATTCTGTTAATATAACCTTACAATAAAATAGAATTAGCCCATCTGATTGTGCTTCCTGCCTGGACTACCTCACAAGGCTGACATCAATCTTGAAAATCTTACCTGCAACTCTTTAAAATTGCCATGTCCATTCCCTAAGATTGCAGTCTGTCCTTCACAGTTAGCACACAATCCATGGAAAATAGGTGTGCTACTACACCTTCCAAAGCAACTTTGAGAATCAAACCTGCCATGCATTACATAGCCCTCATGACCAATGTAAAGGTTAGCTTAGATTACCTAACGCCATCTTGCTTTTGGAACCTGCTTGCTAAAGGGAACTAGGTCATAGGAGACTGCAGAGACCTTAGGGAGATAACGCTCTCCAAGGATTGTTTGGAATACCAGGAGACATGCAGACTGCCCCTGGAGGCTTCTGGAATGCTTACTACTAGCAATGCAGATTTAGGAACCTTGCCCTCTGACTAGGAGGAGAGTTCATTATGCTTTCTTACTAAGCTTTGCAAACCCTATATAAGTACTGTACTTGTGTGTGTGTGTGTGTGTGTGGATCTTCCCAGGCATTTTACTGTCATGATGCCTGTGGAGACCTCACCCAGCTTTGTCTTGGCCAAAATAAATGCTGTTACTTTAAATCTCCAAGCCTCGACTCAAGACTGTTATTGGTAACTTCAGGAACTTGGGTAAAACAGTGTAAGCAGGGGCCTTACACCAATAAGATGGAATTTTTGGAAATCTCATTTACAGAACACATAAATACAACTAGCATGAAACTTGCTTCAAATCAGTGCCAAATTGTGCCTTCTAGTCTCATATTTAATACATTTCCTACATTATGAAGAATTTTATCAGCTTCTCCCCCACCAAAAGCAAGCTCTATTGTTTGAAAAAGACATAAACTTTTAAGATTAACCGGCAAAAAATACATTGTAAAAAAGGTACCACTATCAAAGGAAGAATAACTTCTTAAATATTCATATAATTCATTGCACAGTTATAACTGTAGCAACAGAAACTAGCACTAAATATCCAAATCACAATTAGCCTTGCAATCATTTTCCTGTGTGACTGAGAGTTTTGATAAAGAAATGAAAGCATTTACATAATTTTGCCAAGTTTTGCTGTGTCTCCTGCCATCTGAAACAGGTTGCATTTACCAACTGCAAGGGAGGACAGCTAGTGATTTCCTCAGCATCCAAAATACTCCAACCACCACCACCAAATGTAGTGAAAGCTGCCTGGCCTGTTTTATGTTAAAATTAAACAGATGATTGCCCCCGTTCATTTTCAGGATTAGAAAACAGCTTGAAAAGAAACAGTTTGCTTGATTTTTTAAATTTGATTTTAAAATATTATTTTTATTGCTCATAAATTAATATGTCAGTATCTCAAAGCCACTGAAAGCCAAAACTTCAAAATCAAAACAAAACTTTCCCCAAATATACAGAACTGAACAATTAGTTCAGTTCAAATCAGTGAGTATGGGATACCCCATCACCCCCATCCACTAAATTGTTGTTTTTAATGGTACAGAATAGAGGAGGGATCACCTGACATCCTACTTTCCATCTCTTCCATTTTCTGCTGCTCTGTACATAAATGTACACATAAAGAGTCCCCTTGAAGGGGGAGATGGGCGGTGATATAAGTTAGATAAATAAATAAAAGAGTTAAAGAAGGTTTAACCAAAAGCCATTCACTTTGGGACTATTCTTGTTATACCCAAAGTATTGCTTCCAGTGGCTCTGGAAAGTTCTGTTTCCTTTTGATATAGATAATTTAAATCCTTGCTTGTTCTTGCCTCTTAATATTTAATACTTTTTAATACTTAATACTTAATTAATTAATACTTAATACTTCTCCAGTACTTTTGGCAGTATTGGCAATCTAAAATATTCTGTAACAAGAGACATACTGTGTGTATGTGTTTCTGTATATGTATGTGCATCTGATTAATAAATATTCAGAAAGAAAAAGCCTGCCAATATATGTAAATTGTCAGTATGATGATCACAGATATTATGAGTCATATTCAGAAAAAAATCATTGAGAACTGTCATTTACAATTAATTGACCAGATGATTAGACCATATCATTTGGCTTAATAAATGATATAAACTGTGGGCTCCTGCATTATCTGAGGGAAGCAATGTGTAATCCCATGCCTAGGAAGATGTCATGTGAATATTCATTAGAATTTCCTCTGTCCACGCCCCTCTACATTCTTGATAAGAGTTTCTCTCTTGGACAAAATCCAGAAGAGAGTTTGGAATGCTTAAGCACCACTGATATTCAGAAATTCAAATATCTACATTTGGTCACAGCCTTTGCCTTTCTCTCAAATTGATGTCTATCATATTAATTGTCCTATTGAAAGGTTATGTTAGTAAAGGTTAGAGTTTTTATTTTTCTGACTTACTGACTTTATTGTAATTTGTTAATATTTGGTCTTGGGTAATCATAACATTCAGACAGATATCTCAGTAGTGTAAATTGTTGTAACAATTTACATATTGCTTTAATTTGATTGTGCATGGCCCTCAGGCAAGTGGAGCCATCTGTGGTCATTTTAACTTCTCTTTTACAGTCTGTTACAGATTGAAGATGATAAGAGGCTTTAACTCTGTAACAATTTAACATATATAACTCTCTTTAGCCATTTAAATATCCTTTAGCAACGAAGTTTGATAGAATTCAGTTGGTTGTGTATTGAAAAAATATAAAAATAAATCAATCTTACAAATACAATGAAATTTCAGTTTGAAATAAATCAAATATAAGCCAAATTTAAGGCATAGCTGTGATTTTTTACAATCAGAAACATAAATATTAAAATAACAGAAATCAATTATTCAATGTCTTCAAGAATACAGTATCTAAAATAAAATATATTTCCTATTTTAAAATAGGAAGACACAGAACTTGTTGAATCTCCCAAGCAAAAAAAGTTATACAACTTTGTCTCCCTGGGATCCAAGAATCAAATCTTGCAGAATGATAGGCTAGATAATGAGGATTATATAGAGGGTACACTAAAAATTTGAATTCCCTGTTTGGTACACACAAGAGCTTGGGGAGAAGCCTGCCAGTGGATTTGTATTACCAGGATGATATAGAAACTAGCATCACCATATGTGGAGAAGTTGTTTGTGTCTATAATGCAGTCTCTTGAAAAATAATGCCACCATTCCATAAATCATAGCAGTCACACGTGTGTGGTCCGCAGTTGGAATCTTCATCCTTCCCTTGCTAAGCTGAAGGTCCTGCACACTTCAGGACAGAGATATTAGCTGTAAAAATCAATCATAACATTTACAGTATGTATGTCTATAACATTCTAGTATATCTAGAACATTGATACAATGGATTCATCACTTATTTTACAACTTCTAATTCTATGGGTCTTGTAGCAGCTGTTGGTAATACCGTTAAGGTGATTTCTACATCACAATTTGTTTTCCTTCATGACTTTCATATTTAAGAAAAAAAACCTGTTTTTTAATTTAAGCTCTGCTGAGAAAATTATATTGGATGAAAAGATAATAATTTAGCCAGTTTGGTCTACTGGTTAAGGCTCCAGGGTAGAATCCAGGAGACTGTGAGTTCTAGTCCTGCCTTAGCCATGAAAGCTGGCTGGGTGACTTTGGGCCAGTCACTCTTTCTCAGCCCAACTTACCTCACAGGATTGTTGTTGTGGGGAAAATGGGAGGAGGACGAAGGAGTATTAGGTATGTTCCCTACCTTGAGTAATTTATAAAAATAATAAATGTGGGATTAAAAAAATCTTTAAAAAATAATAATCTGGTTTCACTGTGGCTGGAACTGTCCATATCTATTCTGACAGGGACAGACAGTGAGCTTTGGTAACTTATACTGAAATATAATATTTTTGGTATATAATTGCATAATATGTAGAATGTGTTTTCAAGTGCTTTATTTCTGATTTTCCAATTTTCTTCTACTTCATGTGCATAGAAACCTGATTGCCTGATTGTAACTTTATATTAGGTGGGGGGGGGGGGGAAGAGGAGATACATGATATTCATTTATAATCGTACAGTCTAACTCTTCAGTGCTTTTGTAAGTGTGTTAGATATTAATCAATATTCCTTAGGACCATGCACTCAATTCCAAAATTATAATGTCTGGTTACAATATTGTTGTTGTTGTTCAGTCGTTCAGTCGTGTCCGACTCTTCGTGACCTCATGGACCATAGCACGCCAGGCCTTCCTGTCCTCCACTGTCTCTCGGAGTTTACTCAAATTCATGTTCATTACATCAGTGATGCTATCTAACCATCTCATCCTCTGCCGTCCCCTTCTCCTTTTGCCCTCAGTCTTTCCCAGCATCAGGGTCTTTTCCAGTGAGTCCTCTCTTCTCATTAGGTGGCCAAAGTATTTGAGCTTCAGCTTCAGCATCTGTCCTTCCAATGAGCAGTCAGGGTTGATTTCCTTTAGGATTGACTGGTTTGACCTCCTTGCAGTCCAAGGGACTCTCAAGAGTCTTCTCCAGCACCACAGCTCGAAAGCATCAATTCTTTGGCGCTCAGCCTTCCTTATGGTCCAACTCTCACAGCCATACATTGCTACTGGAAAAACCATAGCTTTAACTATACGGACCTTTGTCGGCAAGGTGATGTCTCTGCTTTTTAATATGCTGTCTAGGTTTGCCATAGCTTTCCTTCCAAGGAGCAAGCGTCTTTTAATTTCATGGCTGCAGTCACCGTCTGCGGTGATCTTGGAGCCCAAGAAAATAAAATCTGTCACTGCTTCCATTTCTTCCCCTTCTATTTGCCAGGAAGTGATGGGGCCAGATGCCATGATCTGGGTTTTTTTAATGTTGAGTTTCAAGCCAGCTTTTGCACTCTCCTCTTTCACCCTCATCAAGAGGCTCTTTAGTTCCTCTTCACTTTCTGCCATTAGGGTGGTATCGTCTGCATATCTGAGGTTGTTGATATTTTTCCCGGCAATCTTAACTCCGGCTTGTGATTCATCCAGCCCGGCATTTCTCATGATGTACTCTGCATATAAGTTAAATAAGCAGGGTGATAATATACAGCCTTGTCGTACTCCTTTCCCAATTTTGAACCAGTCGGTTGTTCCATGTCCGGTTCTAACTGTTGCTTCTTGACCCACATACAGGTTTCTCAGGAGACAGGTAAGGTGGTCTGGTACTCCCATCTCTTTAAGAATTTGCCACAGTTTGTTGTGATCCACACAATCAAAGGCTTTAGCGTAGTCAATGAAGCAGAAGTAGATGTTTTTCTGGAACTCTCTTGCTTTTTCCATGATCCAGCGAATGTTGGCAATCTGATCTCTAGTTCCTCTGCCTCTTCGAAACCCAGCTTGCACTTCTGGTAGTTCTCGGTTCACATGCTGCTGAAGCCTAGCTTGTAGGATTTTGAGCATAACCTTGCTGGCATGTGAAATGAGCGCAATTGTACGGTAGTTTGAACATTCTTTGGCATTGCCTTTCTTTGGAATTGGAACGTAAACTGACCTTTTCCAATCCTGTGGCCACTGTTGAGTTTTCCAAATTTGTTGGCATATTGAGTGCAGCACTTTAACAGCATCATCTTTTAGGATTTTAAATAGCTCAGCTGGGATACTGTCTTCTCCGCTAGCTTTGTTGTTAGTAATGCTTCCTAAGGCCCACTTGACTTCACTCTCTAGGATGTCCGGCTCAAGGTCAGTGACCACACCATCGTATTTATCAGGGATATTAAGATCTTTCTTGTATAGTTCTTCTGTGTATTCTTGCCACCTCTTCTTAATCTCTTCTGCTTCTGTTAGGTCCCTGCCTTTTTTGTCCTTTATCATGCCCATCTTTGCACAAAACGTTCCCTTGATATCTCCGATTTTCTTGAAGAGATCTCTATTTTACAATATTATGGTTCTTCAAATAACTGATGATGATGATGTATTTATTTACTTAGACAACCTGATAGTATTCTAAGACACCTATTTATTTGCACTGATATAATAGTAGATGTAATACTTCCAATTATTTTTTAAGTGGTTATTATTGGAAAATTGAAGGAAATTCAACTACTGAATTTATAACCTGGCAGAAAGGTCCAATTAATCAAATAAATCAGTACTCCTCAATTCCCATGGTCAATGTTGGTATATACTAAGCTAAGTTCCAGGATTTTAATGGAAAATTATGTTTTGATATCTGAAGACTCCATATATTTTGTGGTGGAGTGGTGTTTGTGTGTGAAATGTCTCCATTGATAGAGCAGCCTATATTACATGGAGTATAAATACTATATCACATTTATATTTACAATTTCTATGAAATGTACTGCAACAGAAATATAAATGAAGAATTAATGAGATATTTCACTTGTAAAAGCTAGATTTCAACTGCTTATCATTAATCAAAAAACACAAATGACCTTTCAGAATATAATCATCAAAATCATCTGTCAAATTAAAATTGTTCACAGCCCATATAATAGGTGAACATTTCCCTCATGCAAGGATTGTTGAAACAGTTTTCCTGCATTGGATGAAAAATTATACAATCACAGAATCGTAGAGTTGGGAAGGGACCAAAAGGACTATCTAGTCCAACTCTCTGCATTGTGCAGGAAAAGCAATTAAATGAAGTGGCTACACTGTGGCTGTTCTTGAAAACTTCCAGAGATGGAGAAACCACATTCATAGGTGGACTGTTCCACTGTTGTAAAAACCTTAACATCAAGACATTTTTGTTGGTGTTTTAAATATTCCAGAAATGCTATGCAATTGAGAGATCAAATAAAGACACAAAAACTTTTTCAGGAAACATTATATATATTAATAAAAAAAATAACTGCAAAATTTCTCTCTTCACAGAGAGAGATAGCCTCAGCATAACTCACAGAGGCAAAAGAACAGCAGAGCAGAGAACAAAGAAGAAACAAGGCACACTTTGCAACTCAAAGGACATGTTAATATATACCTTTTTACATATACGTCAGAATAATTAGTTGTCATGACAACTGACCTCTGAACCTGGGCGATACTTAAGAGAATGATAGAATACCTTGGGAGTACAAACAGAAACCCAGACTTGCTGGCACCACAATCTTGTGATCCAAATTCTTCCTTCCTGCTTTGTCCTCTGTGCCTAGGAAGATTAAGACCATTTCGCAAGCTCAACAGCAGCAGGGTAATCTTAACGATCCTCCTTTAGATGATAAAGGGACTTAGAAATAAACATCTCAAAATAACCATGAGCTAGCCCCAGGTGCAAGGTCACACAGCCACCCTAGAAACATATTTAAGGATTCCCTTACTAACTTTACTCAGACTGAAGAAGCTCCTTGGATAAGGAGTGAAACGTTTCTACTGAGAAAATAGAAATCCAGTTGACATGACTCAAGCCACAGACTGTTCCACCTGGATGACTGAGAACCTTCATCGACAAATCAAAGAGGTTGTTATAACATGAGAGCTAGGACATTCACAGACATCCCTTAACCACCTTATAACTAAGGTAAGGTAAAGTCAAATACTCAGCATCACGCACATAATAACCATTAATTAAAAAAAATGTTTGGAAAAAAATTTGTTTTTCAACATAGTGAATTAGCATGATTAAAAACAAAAATGAAGAAGAAATGTTCAACACAGTAATACTAGCTCATGTTTAAGTTATGGTCAACAAATATACTTTGATTCCTACACATGTATTACTTCAAGCCAGGTCTCTCATTTGTACCTTACATTTTTCCTATACAGATGAAGAATTTTGCTTTTTTCCCTTCTAAATTCAATCTTATTCATTTCAGTCCAATGCTCAAGTCTATGAAGAAGTTTCTTTTTCTTTTTGGCAAGGAATTGTGCCACATCCCAAAAATGGATTTTAGAGTTTAGATCTTAATTTGATATATAATTTACAGTATTGGTATAATGTATTGTTTACTCTCTATAGTCTTTTTTAAACAACTTGAAAATGTTAACCAAGCATTTTTAGCTTAAAATTTAACAGAGACATACAGGCTTAAGTTGTTTTAAACTTGGAATTATGTCACTAAGGAATTATTTTATCTTAATTTAATTTGTATCTATTTTGTTCTGTTTTGTTTCATACTCTTTTGTTTATTTATTGAGACTTGAATTCATCTAAATTAGCTCAGTTCTTTCTTATAATCCCGTTGTCTATCTTAAACTTGTGGTTCTTTCCTTCCCCCCTAATGGCTAGTTCTGCCTTCTCATAATCAATTGTTACAGATTCACAAATGTCACCACATTTGTTGGGTTTTCTCCTTACTCTTCCACCCCAAGGTATCCAAAGAACCCTTTTTTGTTATTTTTGATATTTCTGGCAAGCCTTATCTCATTCTGAGCATTAGCTTTTCTGACAGATTTCCTACAGTTTCTATAGACTACCTTGTATTTTTCTCTGATTATATCCTCTTCCGTTTTCTGTTCAGCATGTGCCTTCAGTATCTCATTTTGTAAAAATCCCCATCCATTTTAGACACTCCTTAAAGATTTGAAACCTCAACATTCATCAAAATTTGCTATTATTAAATCCAATGTACAGGAACAGTACCTCCTCCTCTGGATAATATAGATTCAACAATAGCAGTAATTATTTACCCACCTCCTCACTGGTACATCTCATGATATACATACTCATGATATACATACTCTGAAAAAAAAATTGATCAAGATTTGAGACAGTGTGGACTGTCAATACCAACCCTACTTGCTTTAGGCCTAGAAAAAACCCTGGTAGAAATAAAGCAGAGTATGGGACTTAGACATTCAGGTGGACAGAGCCAAACTTACCCACCTCTCCTACAGATGAATTGTCTCTCCCCTGGATACTCCCTAATTAGTTCTATAAGATTCTGTACACCCCACATAGAAGGCTATTCTCCAAAGCCTGTATAGATGCCCTCCCTACTAGAGTAACATTTGGTCTATATGCCAACCTTCCATATGATCCTTTTAAAGTGCCCACTGTACATGCACTGGCGATCAGAGCTAATACACCCACTCTTTAGTCTGATAAACTTCACTCATGATGAGGAGATTGAGGTTTTCTTATTAAATGATCAATACCCATGTGTTGGTGGCTTAAGGGGCGTGGTGGCTCAGTGGGTAAGACGCCAGGCTTGTCAATCGCAAGTTCGGAGGTTCGAATCCCTAGCCCTGAGTGCAGAGTGAGCTCCCGCACTAGCTCCAGCTCTTGCCAACTTAGCAATTCGAAAGCATGCAAATGCAAGTAGATGGATAGGTACCACTTTGGTGGGATGGTAACAGCGTTCCACGCGTGTCATGCGGCCACATGACCATGGAAGCGTCTTCTGACAATGCTGGCTCTTCGGCTAACAAACGGAGATGAGCACCGGCCCCTAGAGTCGGACACGACTGCACAAATATGCGGGGGGAACCTTTACCTTTACTTACCCAGGTGTTACCAAGGCAGTAGCATTTTTTTTATTTATAGCCTTAGTTTATAGAAACAGTTTGGTCCCTTCAATGAAATATTAACATTGTAGAGTTTCTTCCTTTTATTTGTGTATGTACTATATATGCCTGTATTACTTATGCATGTATTAATGGTGTGCTGTATTTTTAAATTCTGTGACTTGGTCTTGGACCATAAATAAATAAATATATATACACACACACACCCTAAGATTTCAGTCAATTTCACTTCTTCAACCAACTCCTCCTCTTCGTGAGAATTAAGCCCAGGATAACAGACCACTTTGTTCCTCTTTCCATCTTCTGACAAATGAAGAATGAGAGGGGATAGTAATTGTTTTGGACCTTTGACTCTTAACAGAGTTAGATTCCCAGCAGATATCAGGATAATTGAAATTTCTCATTATCACTATATTATATTGCCTCTTTGAAAGGCTGATCATCTAATACAGAAAAACCTCATTTGTATCTTCTGTCTGCCATAGTGATCTAAAGTATTTGAAGAATGCTATAATATTTTCCACAGTCTTCTCTTTTCAAGACTAAACATGCCCAGCTCCTTTAATCTCATATCACAGTGCTTAGTTTTTAGTCCCCCTGATTATTTTGGATTTATTTATGTACTTTATATGGTCATCCCATTTGCAGATGTGACTCTAGGCAACTAAAATTGGCTTAAAATTGACAATCAAGCCAAATTAAAACAACATAGATAAAAACATAACATATCTGAGGCCAGTCTCAATCAGTCCAATAACCCTAAATGTAGGATCATGTAGTGTCCCAGCCCAATCCCTGAAGGGAAAAATAAGTTTTCTGTACCTTATGAAAGCCAGCAAGGTCAGGGCCATCCTATCCTCAGGGAGTATGCTGTTCTGCAGTGAAAGCACTGTGACAGAGTGGTTGCCAATACCATGATTTACCCATAAGTACCCATACCACTACATTCTGGACCATTTGTAGCTTCTTGGTGGTCCCCAAGGGCCTTCCCATATACAGCACATTGAGGTAGTCCAAATGGGAGGTGACCAAAATATGAGTGACCATGAGCAGGCCTCTCAATTCAGGGATAGTTGCAGTTGTCACAGAATATGGATTTGTGTAAAGGCTTTCCTGGCTACAGCTGCCACCTGCTCTTTAAGCAGGAGTCAAGAGTCCAAAGGGACTCTCAAATTGGTTACCAGTTCTGTCTGGAGGAATGGAATGTCATCTGAGAAAAGCTGAAACTTTTCTCCGATAAGTGCCAGAGTCACTGGGAGTCAGGTGGCATATCATCATCATCATCATCATCATCATCATCATCATCATCATCCCAGACTGAAGTTCAGCTCAAATAGATCCAAGTGACTTTATTTGTCAAATATCTTAAAGAGTCCTCAGAGCAGCCCTGAAGAAGTTCCTCTGGCTCTCCCTTTCCAGGAGGGATTAGGTCACTTTTAACAGAGTTGATAGCCATGGACGAGATAAGAGTGGAAGAATAATTATATTTTGTTGCATGTTACAAGAATAGTCTTTAACAAAGGCTTGTACCCATGTTCAGTCAGATAAAGAGTGAATTTAGAAGTGTCTTCTTCCAGTGGCACTCTAGGTGTCTCTTCTACCATTTCATCTCCTGGAGTTTCTCTGAAAACCAGTGGGATCCCTGGGATCCATGGATAGGGAAAGTTTGCGCAGTTGTAATCCAATTCTTAGTTGTCATTCTAAGAAGTGATCAAAACCTGTGAATCAGAACTTCAGTAACAACCCCAAGTTTCTTCTGAAACCCAACAGAATAGTTGAGGTAAAGAGCAGCTGTAGCTGTCACTACAAAAAAACATATCTAATGTGTGATATCCACTGTCTGTTGGGCCTTAATTATTTGGGACAGGTCCAGGGTTGTTAGGAACTCCTGAGCTGTCTCCAGCCCAGGGAAAACAGATTGAAATCTTCTACTACCATACAGGCAGAAAAGCCGCTGCTCAGCAGGGAGGCTGGTACAGTAGAGTAAGCCCCTTTGTTTCCTAGAGTCCAGCTTCACAACACAATCTCACATCTAGTTACCTGAAGTGCAGCACTTCTGAATGCCCCTATCTCCTGGGTGACAATAGCCACTCCACTGCACCTGTCCTGGGGTCACAACTGGTATCATACTTGAAATACAGGTAGGTACATCTTGGAGCAGGAGACTACCCTCCCCCCCTCAAAAAAAAACCTAGCCATTCTTGGGGTTGGCTGGTTCCTTAGACCTGCCCTGGACCGGCCTTATCTGCTCATGGGATGAAGTAGAACTGCCATTACTTGGATTTGACTATATTTCATATTTTGATTGATTATTGGTATTTATTTATGACTTTTATTGAATTTTAAATTGTTTTATTGTGAAACCGCCCAGAGTTCCCTTGCGGGGAGATGGAGCGGTATATAAATTGAAACATAAATAAATAAATAAAAAATAAATAAACTGCCCAGGGTCCCTCCTTGTGGGGGAGATGGGCAGTAATATAAATGTGATGACTAAATAAATAAATAATCTGGGTCTATCATCTGTTATTAAATTCTGGATGATGGAGGCCTTATTACTGGATGACTTGTCACTCAGTGGTAGCAGCCAGAAACCTGGGCCACAGATGGCTCCATGACTGGAAACTGGGGCAGGAGTTATGGTTCCTGGAACACTGAATCAATATGAAGCACTGAGATCTCCTTCCCTAAGAATGGCCTATCCTGGGACTCCTACTATATTTCCCTCACTTCTATGACATTGGTGTTTGTCCCTTCCCCCTGAGATATTAACTTCCGCAGCCCCTGACATCCATTCCCCAAGTTAGAAGGCCTCATCTAACATTCTGGTGACCCAATCCTCTAACCAGCTAGCTAATCGGGTTTTCTGGGTCACTTCTGCTCAGCATTCAACGACTGCAAGTCTCAGACGGCTGGCTTCTTCTTTCAACAAATCCCCCCCACATGCCTGGTTCACACCTACTTTCACTAGGGTGGATGATAGTGTTGCTCCTTCCCCCATCCACATTTCTTACATAGATACAGAGGTGCCACTTCCACCTCAATTGCCACCAGACTCTCAACACCATCCACTACTCAAAACCCTGTTTTTTTCCCACAGTCCAAATTTTTGAATACCATAAATGAATATCTCCGAACATATACTGATGATAGGTGGAACACATGGTATATGCTCCTTTCCTCTTGAGTCCAGCTGCCACATATGAAGAAAAAGATGGTTGCTTCCTAGCATGTCAAGATTTGCAATAGCCATGACTTCTGTGGAAGAAATAGCAGACTGAGACTGCGGCAGAATGAAGAGTTGGCATGAAGACCAGCTCTTCAACAATTCCTCTCCAGACAAGGATAAGAATCACCCAAAAGTGCTCCAAACAGCTGCTCCGCATGAGGAGACCGCAAGATAGTGGTCTCTAGCAGGTTTAGAGCTCTGGGAGTCAAGGGAATAGCCATCTTACTCAAACTGCGGTCGGCCACTTTGAAAGGATACTAAGTTTGCATACTTCCTCTTCTAATCAGTTTTGGAAATTGCTTGTTAACTGCTTTTCAGCTATTAAGAACCTTTGGATTGACACGTTTTATAGCACCAGGTGAGTTTCCTTCAATCCTTAGCAAAAGAAAGTTTTAACTACAAGTTTAAGAACTTAAAACATTTTTTTAGAATAAACAACAAAAGGGTGATTAAAACTTTGATTTTAAAAAGTTAAAAATGGATAAATTTGAAATAAGATTTTGGAATTAATTATAAAAAATACTTCCCATGGGAAAATGCTTTTGTTTTGAAATATAATAAGATAGGATTTTAAAAATTGGACATTAGAGAGAACTAGTGGGAACTAAATATTACAATTAAAGGAGAAGAACACTCAAACTTGGTTTACAATTACGGAATGAAGCAAAATATTTTAACATTGGACATATTGAAGGATATTTTTGAACAATGGACCCAGAAGTTAAATTCTCTGCCTCTATAGATAGATTGTTTTTAAAAGATGTTATGGAAGAGGAGCTTCAAGTTCTACCTGACAAGAGTGAGACTGAGTTGAAAGTGGATTTCTACAAGAATGACATGGAAAAAGATGTTACACTGGATATATAAAAGAAACTGGATGATGACTTAATAATTAAAAGGGATATAGAAATAACAAACCAAGAGAGTGACCTGGATAATTTTCAAATTTTGGATTTACAAAAGAAGATTGTTAAAGTTTTGAAGAATTTTGTGAGAAGGGACAAAGAAAAAATGAAAAGAAATCAAGTTCAACATTATTTGAAGGGACTAAAGATTAAGATGGTTAAAAGTAAAAGGAACGAGTGCCAATGGAATGATTTATAAAAATAATGTGATTTTGGTTTAATATAGAGTAAGGGATTGATTATGGAAAATTGTTGCATATCCTTGCTGTTAAAAGTCGGAAGTCACCTCTTTTTGTAATTTTCTCTTGTGTTTCTATACTTTTTTAGTTTTTTTCTTTTTTTTCTTTGTAGTTTTTCGTTTTTCTGTAGCTTTTATCTTTGCTTCAAACTTAATAAAATGTGGAGTCCTTAGTGCTCTCTGAGCCTTGTTGTTTTCTTACAGACATTTCATTGCCAGACTAGGCAACATCTTCAGTGCGAAAAGGGAATAGGACTTGCTCTCTGTTTATATACCATGGCTTGTCCTGCTTGTGTTGGTGGAGGTGTTGTTCTCTCCTTAGGAGTTCCTTGATTAGGCTGTTGTTTGCTGCTTGGTTGATTGACTGAGTTAATAGTTACTTGATTAAGGTATATTGTGTCATTTGATTGTGCTAATCCTGGTGTTAATCTTTGCTTATCTGGGTGTTGATTGCTGGCAAGGAGGTGTTCTGGTCTTCTGGCTTTTCTATTGTTTCTTATGAATGGTATGTAAATGTTGTTTACCTCTACATGTCTGTTGATGGCTGCTTTGTCTGAGTGCCAAGCTTTCAGGAATTCTCTAGCGTTTTTGGATTTGGCTTGGTTTAAGATGTTGACAGTTTCCCAGTTGAAAGTATGGTTGAGTCTGTCCATGTGTTGTGAGATTAAGGAGTTTTCATCATGTCTTCTGATTGTTAGTTGGTGTTCGTGGATGTGCTCTGCTAGTCTTCTGCCCATCTGTCTTACATAGTGGCTGCTACAGTCCTTACACTGCATGTTGTAGATAACTCCTGTTTTTTCTTCTTGGGCTACTAGGTCTTTTGGGTTACTTAAGATGTTCTGAAGGATTTTGGTTGGTTTATGTGCTACGGTGATGCTGTGTGGTTGTAACAGTCTATTAGTAGTTTCTGAGATGTTTCTGATGTATGGCAGTGTAATCCTTTTCATAGCTTCTGTTGGTTTTGCTGTGGTGGGTTGAGTGGTCAGGCACTTTCTGATAACTTAATAACATTCTTATAAAAAAAGGTAAAAGGAAGGAATATAAAGTTCGTTTATTTGATCAAGGTTAAAATATATATGTTGTTATCTGTGGTAACCCTTAATGGACCTTTGTTCACATCAGGACTGAAATGATGATGCTTCATGGATTCGTTTATAGATAAGCAATGGGATAAGGAAAGAAGAGATGATTTGTTATATTTTTAGATAAGGTGATAAGTTGCTAAAATTGTTTATATTTGTTGTGATGAAGATGGGTCACTTTGTATATTTCTTTTCTTTTTCTTTCCTATATTATTATTTTTCTTTCTTTTCTATTTCAATTTGTATTTCTCTTTCTCTTTTTTCTTTTCTACACCTTCTACTCTTTTTATTTTTCCATTTTTTCCAGTTTGTATTAGTTTTTACTGTTTTAATTATAATCTTTACTAAAATTATTATTTAAAAAAAACAAGAAGAAAATTACTATAAAAAAAATAAGATTTGCAAGAGCCACAGGACTCAGGCTGGCTTTCCAACATATTAACTGACCTGATTGTACCCCATCACCTGCATGCCAGCACCCTTAGAACAATAAGGTCAGATGAACCTGATTGCTTCCACTGTTCAGGTGGGAGATCTGATTTCATCAAACACACTGCTGTTGCTACCTGGTCAATAGTTGCTATTGCTGCACTGCTGGATCTTCAAATGATGATCAACACCAAACGCCACTGAAGAACTAATTCACAGCACTGCCACTGTTGTCTCTCTGCCACCAGGTCTCCAAATCACCGAGTCAACTGTGCCATCTCACCTGACTCCTGCCCTTTCTCTTGGTTATATGGAAGGACACCCTGAAGGTTCTGCTCATGACCTTCTCCCACAGCTACCATGACCTGTACAGCACTCTTGAGAGAATGTATATGGCAAGACAGGCCACCAAGGACTTCACTGGCTAAGTAGAGTCTGTCTCTTAACTAAGTAGGTTATTTATTTATAAAAATAATAAATAAATAAATAAATAAATAAATATAAGTAGGTTTACTATATTTTTGAAAAAATATCATTGAGTATTTATTTTATCACGTACATTTATATGGAATGAGAATTTAACTAAATATCAACCTCTGTGGGCTTTACTGGAAAGCTGTTATGTATTTCTGTTAAGAGCTTGGTAATTACTTGGGTCTTGTCATCCAACCTACTTTAAATAGTTTGTAAATCATCGTGTCATGGAGCACTTCATCAAATGTTAATGTTGCAGTCAAAATATATATACTGTCAAAGGGAGTGCACGGAGATGGAGCGGCCTGCCTCTCTCCTAGGCACCAGTGATCCACGTACTATGTAGTAAATAGACTCCAAACAGAAGTTATATCAAATATCCTATTTACTTTATATACATATGTATTTACAGATCACTTCTACAAGTAACAAATGATACACCATCAACGATACAGCTTTCACGAGGTAAAATGGGAATAAATGAAATACAGAATATCTCTGCTTATATAGTCAAACTGACCAATCACATTATAGGTCAATCTCGTTATTCACCACACCCAACCTAACTCTGAGCACCTGTTGTTATGAGTCACACATGACACATCATTCCTACAACAATGGCTGCTAATTGGGAGACTGTGCAGAATATTTCACCTTTTACCTAGAAATCAAGCCTCTCTGTATAATTTATATCTAGAAGTAAATTCCTGGGTTTATCAAACCCTAACACCCCTTCAATTTACAATAGATATTACATTCAATTGTACAGAATAGAAGACATACACATTTGAGATACACACATCCTATGTCTATCTATGCTTAGAGGCTTTGTCATCACATCTGCTACATTACACTCAGATGGACAATATTGCAAATCTATCAGAGACTCTTTAACAGCATTCCTAACATTATGATACTTGATATCAACATGCTTGCTTCGTGCTCTGACCTTATCACTCTTTGCAATCTGTATACATGGCTCACTATCATCGTATACACATATAGGCCCCTCAATTGTTATATTTACATCCATTAACAATTGCCTATACCAAATTAATTCTGAACACAAATCAGATAATGCTGCATACTCCGCCTCTGCTGTTGACACGGCAACTGAACTTTGTTTACGAGACCTCCACCCAACCAAGGTGTTACCAAACATTATTATCAACCCTGTCATTGATTTTCTGTTATGTACATCGTTACCCCAATCACTATCTACATAGCATTTCAATTCCAATGGCTTACATGGTTTCATCAATAAACATTTATCAATAGTCCCCTTCAGATACCTAAACACACGTTTGATACCTTGCCAATGCCTCTGAGTAGGTTTGGTTACATATCTACTCAGAACATTTACTGCGTTCCCGATATCAGGACGCGACCATTGTGCTATATACAATAAACTTCCAATTATTGAATGATAGTGTTCTTGATCACATGAAGTTTGGTCATCATTTCCAGTCTCTGATTTAACAAAATCTGTTGTCATCGGGGTATAAACTTCTTTACACTGTTCCATATTGTTCTCTCTTAGCAGTGCTTCAATTTTCTTCCGCTGCTCTAGAACATAACCCCCATCAACCTTCTGAATACCCATGCCTAGGTAATTCTTAATTTCTCCCAGATCTTTGACATCAAAGTGCTGTTTCAGATTTTCAGTAAATTCAATTACCCTGCTTTGATCTTTCGCTATAAGACACAAATTGTCTACAAAAATCAAAAGCAAAATCTGTTCATCGTTTTCACATTGCTTTACATACAGACATGGGTCAGCTATACTACACTTGAATCCCATTCTTTGTAATTCCTTATCTAACCTAAGATTCCAGCAACGTGCCGACTGCTTGAGTCCATACAATGCTTTCTGCAACTTGTATACCCTTCCTGCAATCTTTGATTCATAACCTGGGGCTTCAATCATATAGATCTCTTCATTCAAATCAGCATGCAAATATGCTGTTGTGATATCATAATGCTGTACTACACAATTCCCAGCTGCTGCCATTGCTAAGGCAAACCTAAATGTCTCCCCTCTTAGCGTTGGTGCAAAAACTTCATCATAAGTCTGATTCTTAATCTGGGAAAATCCTTGTGCTACCAACCTAGCCTTATACTGAATATCACCATTCACTAAGGTTTTCTTCTTATACACCCATCTACAGCCTACTGCTCTATGCCCCTCAGGCAGCCTAGTAGATTTGAAAACCTTATGAGAATTAATGGCTTTCATTTCCACATCCATGGCAGCTTTCCATCTACTCTGCTCGTGTTGTGGCAACTTCAATACGTCCTTGTAATTACGAGGTTCATAATCAATAAAACACACTTTTACATCACCTGGTGTATAACGCTGAGGTGGTATGCCCTTGTTAACTCTCTCAGATCTACGCAATACTGTAGCATCCTGCATCATTGGCACACTAGGAGTTAATTCCTCTTCCTTCTTAATCACATCAGTGGCCTCACTCCTCTCTGAAAACTCAAAACTTCTCTGACTAGGAAGATATACCTCACTACTCCCGTGTAATCTCTGCCAATTGCTATGCTCACTAAAACTAGCTGATCTAGAAATAACAACTTTCCTGCCATCAGTGAACCTATATCCTTTGGTCCCTGGCTCATACCCCACAAATGTCAGCTTCTGTGCTTTTGCCTGTCCCTTCCTACATACTTCCTTATGCACGTGAACATAGGCAGTGCACCCAAACACCTTCAAATGAGCTAATGGTGGCTTCTTGCCATATAACATATAATATGGAGTTTGGTTTACAGACACACTCCATAACCTGTTAATTAAATAATTAGCAGTTAATATTGCCTCTCCCCAGTATCCTCTTGATAACCCTGAGTCAGCAATGAGTGAATCCTTCACTGTCTGCAATGCCAAATTCCTACGTTCAGCCACACCATTCTCAGCTGAACTATGTGGGTTAGTTCTCCTATGCACAATGCCCCTTCTACGGAGCCATTGCTGAAAACTCCCTCTAAGAAACTCTGTACCCCGGTCAGTTTGTAAACTACACACCTTTGTGCTATACCTACGTTCCACAAACTGTACCCAGTTTCTAAACTTTTCAAATGTTTGACTTTTAGCTTTCAATAGGTAACAGAACCCAAATCTAGTGTAATCATCTACAATGACTAAAACATATTTAGCACCCCCTATTGTAGCTGGTAATGGACCAATTAAGTCAGCGTGAACTAATTCAAAACGTTTATGTGACTTCCTATCACTGAATTTGCTCACAGGAAAAACCTTTGACTTTGCAACCTTACAAGCTGTGCAATCCAAATACACTTGGCACTTTTTCAATTCCATTCCAGAACTTGCTTCTGACATCTTTTCAATCACTTTGAAACTTTGATGCCCAAGCCTTCTATGCCACAGGTGCACACATGAATCATGTGTTGGCTTATTAATTGTAGCTAAACCATGATGGCTGCTGCTTGTCCTGGCTTGTACAATTTCATAAAGACAGTTTTGCAAAATACCTTTGCCACAAACATTGTTATCCTTCATGACAATACATTCATTATTTCCAAACTGTACAGTATAACCCTGTTTATCCAATTGTGACACACTAATTATATTGTACTCCAGTTCAGGTACACACAACATTGATAATTCAATATTTAACCCTGGTACATATACAAATCCTTTACCAGTCACAGATGCAATGCTTCCATTAGCTAGAGTAACATGATCTTTATCAGCCTGCCTAAAACTCTTAAACATCTGTCTGTTACTCCCTATATGCTGACAAGCCCCACTGTCAATTAAAAATGGTCCCTTTAAATCTTGTTCTACACTTGAACTAATTAAAGACAGCTGTGCAGCTTCTCCCGGCTTGGAAATTTTCAGCTTAGCCTTCGGCTTCCGTTTCTTATCACAATGTTTCAACAAATGCCTTTGCGACCCACAGTTAAAACATTTTCGTACATACAAAACATTCTCAGAATATTCCTTAACAGAAACACTGTTCTGCTTATCACTAATTACATTAGAACACTGCTGCCTTCTTTGCTCTTCTTCCAGTAATCTGCCAGATAAGTAATTTATGGTCAAATCCTCCTCAGATAACGACCCAAAGCTCATTGCCAAAGTATCCCACATTTCATTTAAAGAACTGAGAATTATATACGCTTTGTTAGCTTCTGTAAATGGCATATCTCTCTGAGCCAACTCCTGAAACAACTCTGTCATATAATGCAGGTGATCCCTTATATTATCAGATACCCCTAATCTAGCGTGATAAAGTTTTCTTGTTAGTAAAACCTTACATAATGGTGAGCTTCTTAGATAAACATTCTTTAAAGCTTCCCAACACTTATAGGCTAACTGACAGTCTCTAACATAACACAATTGGCTATCTTCCAGACATAAAATTATGCTTGCCAATGCTCTATCGTCCTTTAGAGCAACTTCTTCATCTTCCAGGTCTGGTTCAGGGCAAAGTACAGTCCTCCAAAGCCCTTCACGCCGAAGATACATTTCCATTTTATATGCCCATGACGAATAATTACTGTCATTCATTCTTTCCAGAGGAAAACCTCCCCCGACTGCCGGCAACATCTTCGCTGTGCTCATCTGTCTTCAGCCCCTTCTGGGCAGACACCAATGATTAAAGACACAGACCTTATCAGAATGTCCTCCAGCTGCAAAACAAGCGTAGGAGAGAAAAAAACACACACACACAGGCACAGAACCTGTGAAAGCTCCAAATCACTCCAAATAGCCACACGACTCCTGGATAGGCTTCCAAAGCTTCCAGCTCACAGACTGCACACGATCCACCGATCTACCGCCAGTGCAAAGCCTTCCGTCATCTATGGCGTCTCTGCCGCCTCTGGGCCCATAACCCTGTCAGAGGGAGCGCGCGGAGATGGAGCGGCCTGCCTCTCTCCTAGGCACCAGTGATCCACGTACTATGTATTAAATAGACTCGAAACAGAAGTTATATCAAATATCCTATTTACTTTATATACATATTTATTTACAGATCACTTCCACAAGTAACAAATGATACACCATCAACGATACAGCTTTCACGAGGTAAAATGGGAATAAATGAAATACAGAATATCTTTGCTTATATAGTCAAACTGACCAATCACATTATAGGTCAATCTCGTTATTTACCACACCCAACCTAACTCTGAGCACCTGTTGTTATGAGTCACACATGACACATCATTCCTACAACAATGGCTGCTAATTGGGTGACTGTACAGAATATTTCACCTTTTACCTAGAAATCAAGCCTCTCTGTATAATTTATATCTAGAAGTAAATTCCTGGGTTTATCAAACCCTAACATATACAGTATTCCTATAATCTATTATGGAAATTAAATATTTTTTTTTAAAAAATGACATAAAATTAGTCTGGCAAGGTTTATTCTTGAAAATCGATGCTGACATTTGGTAGCTACCTCATTATTTTCAAAGTAGTTTACAGACTGATCTTTTTATGACCTGCTGTTGAATTTTCCAAGGTATCAGTGTCAAACAGACTGGTCTGAAATTTGGTAGATCTTCTTTTTGCCTTTTTTTCTAGATAAGGACAGCATTTGCTCTACTCCAGTCATTTGGCTCTTTACCATTTCTCTGGGATTTCTCAACAGAAGTAAAAAAGGATTCAGCCAAACCATTGATCAGTTTATCTGGTCCTGAAAACATAAACTGATTGAAAGTAAAGAGGTATTCCCTGATCATGTTTTTATTAATTTCTAGCTTCATCCTGCTTTTCACAATTTTCTGGCAACACAAATACTTTTTTGTTGAGAAGACAGAATCAAAATAGTTGAGTATTTTCTTAACTTTGTTACCTGTTAAGTTGCTGCTTTGTCACCTGCCAGCATTCTGCTATTTTTACCGAGTTGCTGGTATAATGATTCTTTATTTTCTTTCCATATTAAATATATTAAATGCCATCTGCTGGGGCTGTGTAAGCATGCTTGCTCAATCACTGTTCCCTCCCTCCTAAGGAATAGCATTCCTCTAGACATTTGAATGGCCTTTTCTCTTTCAACATTTAGGAATTCTATTAAGATTTTGCTGTTTAAATTAGCCCTGGGGTCGGCATGATTATGTCCCCCCCCCTCCTTGGGCTACTGAAGTTGTTAATTGTGTCTTGTTGATGGTGTTTTATTCCTGGCTTTTATACAGATGATTTTATTATGTTGTATGATGAGATTGTTTTCTTTTGTAAACTTTTATCAAATTACGGAAGGAAATTGTACACCACTCAGAGTCAGTTCTCACTGGAGTGGCCTGTAAGCCTTCTAAATAAAAATGAAAACTAAATCGAAAGACACATTTTTGGTATTCTTAGCCTTGTCATCTAATCTCTGACCTTTTGTTTTCCTGAGACCAATTCTATTGTTGTGGCTGACTTATCTATGCTTTTTCTTTGTGATCTGGCCCACTTTCCACTTCCTGTATGGGTCAAATATTTATTAATTGTTTTGGGTAGGTACATTGACTTCTTCTAATGTTGTCTATTTTCATCCTTGTTGGATTTAAACTCTGTTCTTAGTATCTCATTCTTTAGGAATATCCATCTATCTTGAGCTCCTTCTCCATTAGCTCCTTTTGCATGAGCTTCTACTTATAATTGCTCTGAGTTTATTAAAATTGGATTTTTTTAAAGTCCAATACACATATTTCATTATGGTTAGTTTTAATTTCCCTTAAAATCAAGAACTCTTATGTTGTATGATCACTTTCCCTGCTATTTCATTCCCTTAACTCCTTCTTGTAGGATTTCTCAAAGAAAGACAGCAAAGAACAAGGAGAAATATATATGTTATCATTGGCGATCACTCGTAGCCAAGTAAGATTGTCTTCCAAGGGTAAAATTTTAACAGTGGATCCGTAAGTGGCTGTAAAGGCCAATTCTGGATCCGCACAACCTCCCACAATGAGGGCATAGGTTTCCGGGTGGGAAACGGTCATGATGAGGGTTTGCTTGACGTGCCTTCCTTTTAGCTCTTTTCTCCCTTTCGCCCTGTACTCGTGCTTCTTCAAAGTCCATAGCGCCTTTAATAAAGGCTGACCTCCAATTGAAACGCTCATGAGTTAGGGCTTCCCAGTTCTCAATGCTGATATTACATTTTTTAAAATTAGCTTTGAGAGTGTCTTTGAATCTCTTTTGCTGTTCACCAATATTCCGTTTTCCATTCTTAAGTTGGGAGTAAAGTAGTTGCTTTGGAAGACAATGGTCAGGCATTCTAACAACATGGCCGGTCCAGCGAAGTTGATGTTGGATGATCATTGTTTCAATGCTGGTGGTTTTCGCTTCTTCTAATACGCTAACATTAGTCCGCCTATCTTCCCAAGTAATTTGCAGAATTTTTCGGAGGCAGCGTTGACTGAAATGTTAAATGGATCATAATAGATTTGCACTTAACTATGATTGTTAACTGTGTTTGTGTGTGTCTCTGTGTCTTTGTTTAAATAATTGAGAATATGTTGTAGCCCAAGTATGTAAGAAGAGCTGTTCAAGTCATAGCTGCCTATATCATATTTATGATGAGATGAAATAATGAGTCAGAACATTATGGTTTTGAGAAAAGAACCTTATAATTCCTTCCTTGCCACCATCATCCCCCTTCCTAAGGTGGGGGGTGGGGGGGGACATATGGAACAATTCCTGAATTTTTCAAGTTGTAGTGATTGAAAAATAAAAATAATTCTGTTATTTTTTTAAACTTTCATTATTATAAATTGTAGCTGAGAAAGTTGTTCTCTGGGAAATATATGCTAAAGAATAGAGCTACTTAGTCACAAAGCATATCTTGCTGCTATAAAAAATTTAAATGATGATGTCATCGCATAACTGAGAACAAGGAGACAAATACATAAAACACCAGCTGTTTGCTGCTTGACAGTTCCAGAGAGACTGAAAAGCATCTGGCTTCAACCTGTTGGAAGCACTTTACCCAATGGGATAGTTTCCATTAACATCAGTTGAGTCAGAATGTTCACCCTTTAAATTATATACAGGAAAAAAACAACATAAAAAGATCTGCAGAGCCCAGAATAACTGAATCTGTAGGCAGATATGTCATCAGCAGTAATGCTACTTTACATCTTTTGACAAATAGAGCTTTTGCTCTTTGGTTTTCAATTAGGAAAGACGTGCAGCATTTCCATATATCTCTATTTCTATTAGTAAAAGCCACTCTCTTGACAATAGCTAATTTAATTTTCTTTTTTAAAAAAAACTTGCAGTATTGGACAGTGATAATGCGCACTGCAGTATGTTCAAACACATATAAAGATAGTAAAATAGCCTGATTAGATGAAAAATATCTGCTTTCAACGAGACTGATTAAGTTTGAAGAAGAAAAGATAGGATGTAGCCGTCTTTTCCTACTTAAAACATCATCCCAACCAAGTGGCTTCCAGCTTTTAAATCACCCCTGCCAAGTGCTTCAAGTTTTAAACATGAAACTTAGGAGGGATAAAATAAACAAGGGAGCTAAGGTGGCCACGTGCATTTTCAAAAAGAGACAATGCCATAAATCTTATTAAAACAAATGTAGAAAGAACAAACATTTACTTTTGATAACTTTCCAAGCAAAGACACACATTTCTATCACTTCAATTGAAATATAATGTATCTTACTGTAATGGGGAAGAATGAACCAAGTAATACATTGCATTGTTCAGTCTGCTATCCAAGTGCACCCTGTTGACATGTAACTTTCAAAGCTCCAGTTATGCATTCTTGAGGGGTTATTTTAAAGTACTGGACAAGGTTTTAAATTGAGATTGTCTACAAATACTGTTATCTCATAACTTTTCAAATAAAAACCATTCTCTGTAACATCATACCAAAGACTACTCAAGAGGGAATATAACTTGGTATGGGGAAACAATATACATATTATAAGGTCTGGATTCTTTAGCCTTCCATGACAGGTGTCTTCACTTGGTCACATCTCCATTCCACCAGCACTGGCCTTTTAAAAAGTATTAAATCATTGAGACATAACTTAAGTCTCAAGTCAAAGGTGTAAGGTAAATGATTTCTCAGTTGTAAATGATTTCTCAGTTGTGCATAAGATCATTTAAGTATTGCGTTTAGCACAAGGAGTAACATTTATGCTTTAAAAAAGATAAATTTGTCCTCAAGTTAAGGTTGATATCTGGTGACTAGATCCATTGCCTTCTTTTGAGTGTTCTGTTTGTTTACTTCCAAGTCTAATCAATAGCCTGGAATTCCCAAATACATTTGCCTCATCTGTTGTTTTATTTTTAAGGAATACCTATTGCTTGTATTGTAGAAATTGTTTAGAAACATAAACACTCAGGTGGTTCCAGTTTAGTGGCTCCCAGAAGGATTTGAGGGAGAGAGTTGTAACAGGCAAAATACTGGTTGAAGCCCCATCCCTTTTCTTCACATATTAACATCTCACATTCATACGAAGGGGTGGGCCTTTGATTATAATGCAATGACCATCATCTTGCCTGTCCTGAAACCTCCCTCCCCCCCCCCAAATAATAGAGGTTGCTTTCTCCAAAGACTGTGACCAAATGGCAATTTTGGGAAAGCAGATGAATAAAGAAGGGTTCTTTATGTTACTTTCTTTATGTTAGGGGCGCGGTAGCTCAGCGGGTTAAACCGCTGAGCTGTTAGTCTGCTGACCATAAGGCCGGTGGTTCGAATCTGCATGGCAAGGTGAGCTCTCATCACTAGCCCCAGCTTCTGCCAACCCAGCAATTCGAAAGCTAAGGCAAGTAGATAAATGGGTACCACTTACATGGGGCAATTTGCTGGCGTCCTTTCGGGGGTCGCCCTCAAACCAAAGGAAGACCTGGTTGATTCCTGTGGATAATGGCGGAGGACAGCGGATCCCGATGACAACCTCCTGGACGTCAGCAGCCGGCTCGGAAGCGAGGCATTCTGGGGCATGTAGTCCGATGCCTGCGGAAGAAGAGTCAGTTCCCTCACCCCCTCCCTAATGCGCAGTAATATTATAACATTGTTAAATATATGATGTATAAATATATGTATTTCAATGATTGTAAGCCACCTAGAGCCCTCCATCTAGGGAGGGGATAGGCGGGGTATAAATACGTTAAATAATAATAATAATAATAATAATAATAATAATAATAATAATAATACTGTTCTCCATCATATATGCTTTAGATTTATTTATTGGGAACACTATTGCCTGGGTTCCCAGTTGGCATGTCTTTGAAATTTCTGGCTGGGAATCCCAACATATCTCCAGAGCATCAGGTTAGGAAAGGTTTCTCTAAACGAAGTATATTGAGTAATTAGGCAGTTGATGTAATCCACCAAGTTTTGAGACAGAGGTAGATAAAGAACAAGATGCAATGGTGAATGAATGAGTAACTGATTGAATGAATGTATATTATGCTGCTGTAGATTAATATAGTGCTAACAATGTGTATACCAGTTCACATGATACAAGACAATGAATTCATAATCTAAATTCAAATATTGGGGTTACAAACCCTTTCAGACTAATGAAACTTAAATTAACTGAAGTCACATCACTTTCAATGTGCTTATTCTAAACCTATGTACAGAACCAGCCAACTGCCTTTTGAGGGAGACTTTTGAGCTAGTAAAGATAATCCATTTGTCATAGGCAAACGTTATTGAATCAAAAATTGGGGCAATGAGAGGAAAAATCAACATAAACATAAATGTAAAGATTAAAAATGTAGTAACTATCACTAGGCTAGTAAAGAGGTTTAAGAGTAGTTGTATGCTTAGAGCAATGAAGGAGGTGAATTGTTTTATTATGTTATTATTAACTGTTTAGCTTTTACACCAGGCAGCTCTTACAAAGTATGATAACCCACTGTACATAATCAGCTTTCCTTCCTTCCTTCCTTCCTTCCTTCCTTCCTTCCTTCCTTCCTTCCTTCCTTCCTTCCTTCCTTCCTTCCTTCCTTCCTTCCTTTTTATTATTTGTATAAACTTAAGAGTAAAAATAAGCGTGAAAAATAAAGATACAAGAGGCAGCATGAAATATAGAAAATAAATAAAAAACATTGTGAAGGAGAATTTGGTGATACATTCTCCCCTTCCTTTCCATTCTTTTTCCCCAACCAATAACCACTACTTAAATATTTATTTAATATTTATTTAAATATTTATTTAATAACTTGCAATCTTCCGATCAACAAGCCTGGCGTCTTACCCGCTGAGCCACCACGCCCCTAAATATTTATACTGTACTTTTAATATTAAACACTGGAAATCTTTCCTTATATCTGTTTAGCTCATGTCATCTGTTGTTTTTAATTAGTCTCTTAACTCTTTTCCAAGAAAAGAGATATTCTAAATATCTAAATCTGCCTTGCTGTGTAATATGTCGTACTGTATATAGGGAAGCTATTCCTGCTTAAATTTGGTTAAATGATTATGACTATATACTGTCAGTTTTGCCATTGCCACATATTCACCAATTTTTGGTCCCCCAATCTTGTTTTGTCAGCAGAGTTTCAATTTTCCAATGTTGTACCCATGATCAGCTTTCATGAGGAGTCTCCTTTATCAGACAATCGAAGGTGTGCTTGAACTGTAATGTCACTGTATATTAATTTAGTCCAGTTTCTTTCATTTCCCATCCAGCCCACAGGTTTAAAAGTAGAAAGACGCTGTACAAGCCTCTGTGGGGTGTTTGGGGTTTGATCTTTGGGTTGGGATGATCTTTTGGTTGACCCCAAAGATCAAACTCCAAAACACAAGAAAAGCAATGTAGTTTATGCAATCCAGTGCAGTGAGGAGTGCTCTGAACTCTACATTGGAGAAACCAAACAACCTTTGTACAGGAGGATGGCCCAACACAGGAGAAGTAACACCACAGGACCAGAGTCAGCAGTTTATCTTCATCTAAAGGAAAAAGGACACTCATTTGAGGACATTAATGTTCACATTTTAGACAGAGAAGATAGGTGGTTTGAGAGAGGGGTCAAGGAATCCATTTATGCCAACTTGGAAAATCCTTCCTTGAATAGAGGAAAAATTGATGGAGCTCTCTGTAGTGTAATGTCTATTACATGTGGGATAAATCCATACAGGATGCATGAGGGGGGACATGTGCAACCAGATTTAGGAAGTTATTAATACTTCTTTGAGAGTGGTGAAAACGTCATTTAGAGCAGGGGTACCCAACATTTTTGGCACCAGGGACTGGTCGTGGAAGACAATTTTTCCACGGACCAGGGGGGTGGGGTTTGCAGACGGGAGCCAAATGCGCGGACCGGGGGGGCAGGGTTTGCAGGTGGGAACCAATAGCATGGACCGGGGGCAGGGTTTGCAGGCAGGAGCCAATCGTGTGGACCAGGGGTGGGGTTTTCAGGTGGGAGCCAATCGTGTGGACCACCACCGTTCACCTGCTATGCAGCCCACTTCCTAAGAGGCCGCGGCCCACTAGTGGGCTGCAGCCCACAGGTTGGGGACCCCTGATTTAGAGGAGGCAATGGTGAGCCCTTTCTTAAAGAGGCCTTCTCTTGATCCAGCCACATTAGACAACTTTCATCCAGTTTCCAATCTTCCCATTTTGAGAAATTTTTTGGAGATGATGGGATATCAGCTACAGAGGATTATAGATCCATTCAAGTAATAGTTAAGACCTGGATATGGTATGGAAACAGAATTGGTTGCTCTGAGGGATGAGCTTTGTAGGGAATTTGATGAAGAAAGTAAGTGTGTCACTTCTGATCTTTTTAGATCTTTCAGAAGTTTTTAGTACCATCTATTATGTTATCATTCTGGAACACTTATTAGGACCTGAGCAGGGATGCCCAAGTTCAAATGAAAACCTAGAAAGTTGGAGTTATTGATTGTCCAAAAGCATCGTGACTCCAATTTCATTTTAGTAGATGAAATGGCAATTCCACTAAAATAGCAGGATGAAGAACTGGAAGACTCAAGGATCTTGTTAGAACAGCAACAGAAAGTTGTGATGACAAGAACTATTGCCCAGATAAGACAAGTGTGACAGTCTCATGCCTTTCTGGATCAGGAAGTCCTTGTGATGGTTACCTTTATCACCCATGCTTTAATTGGGGTTGTCTTTGAAGATTACTCTGAAATTACAGATGGTATAAGATGCAGTGGTCAGACTGCTACCGGGGAGAGCCACAATTGCATGTAGCACCTATACTTCAGTCACCACACTGGTTGCCATTTGCTTTCTAAGGTCAATTCAAAGTGCTAAGTATAAAGACCTACACTTTGAGGACCTGGATTACCTTAGGAACTGGCTTCTCCAAATATATGCTGTCCATTTTGTGTAATAATTGAAGTAGGGGGTGTTTAGGGTATGATTACTGAGATAGGGGATGCCCCACAAGAGATGAGGATGATGTAGATATGAAGACAGATCTCTGAGGTGGCCCCAACTCTTTGGAACAATTTGTTCCCAAAGCAGCACCTGATGTCTTTGTTAGTGCCTACTGCAAGGTGATTGAAACAATCTCGTTCAGGTGAACTTTTAAATTTTAGTTATGATGCTGGGATGCCATTTTTGTTTGACATTTTATGTTACTCAGGCTTGTCTATGTTTCATGGAATTTTATTGAATTTTTTGTTTGTAAATTACCCAGAATCTTGGGAAACAAATGTAATAAATTAATTAGTACAATGCCATGACATGCACAGACAATGTATGAAGGGGATTTCAGACTTCAGCATTAGCTTTGATCCTTATCTTCATGCATTCACAAATACTTAATTAGGACTATGCATTTACAATCTTGCATGTACATTAGCTCCATAACCTTTTTGTGGAATGCAGAACTGTTCAGAAGTAATGAATGTATAGAAATCATGCCAAGATAAAACATAGACAAAGATTTGCATAAATATAATCAAGTTAAATCTATTAAATATTTATATTAAATTAAATATCAGCACCAGATGTCTTACTTATGGGTTATGATAATGTTCTCTCAACCTAGTCAAAATAATTAACACAGAATAAATTATTATATACTCAAATAGATCAAAATTTCCCAAACATCTATCTATTATGAGTGGGAAAATACACTTATATCATCCATTTCTAAATGATTTCTTTTCAGCATTTATTTCATGATAGCAAAACACTTTTCTTCTTTATGCCAAAGAAGATCTTATATACTGCAGAGATTATTCGCGCAGTGAAAATTTATTTATTTATTTATTTATTTATTTATTTATTTATTTATTTATTTATTATTTCTAACTTATATCACCGCCCATCTCCCCCCACAAGGGGACTCTGGGCGGTTTACAACCAAGTCAGCAATTAAAACATATAAAATACTTTATACAATCATTAAAAATATAAAAATATAAAATCCAAGAGGCTGTAAGTGATGTTTACGAACCAAACTATTTACGGTGCGAGCCATCCCCAGGAAGAACTATTACTCATCCCGTCCCAAGCGAGGTGGCAGAGCCAGGTTTTCAGTTGCTTCCTGAAGGTCAGGAGTGTGGGGGCTAGCCTCACCTCAAGGGGCAAGATGTTCCAAAGGGCGGGTGCTATGGCAGAGAAGGCACGCCTCCTGGATCCCGCTAGGTGAAATTCTTTTACTGATGGGATCCGTAGCATGCCCTCTCTGCATGACCGGGTGGGGCAGTTCGATGCTCTGGGGATGAGGCTGGTCCCATACCACGTAGGGCTTTAAAGGTAACAACCAACACCTTGAATTGGACCCGAAAGCAAACTGGTAACCAGTGCAGCTCACGCAGCAGAGGTGTCACGTGTGCCGATCTTGGGGCACTCATAACTGCGCGCGCAGCCGCATTCTGGACCAGCTGAAGCTTCCGGATACTCTTCAAGGGTAGCCCCATGTAGAGTGCATTGCAATAGTCTATATGGGAGATGACCAGGGCATGAGTGACTGTTCGAAGGGCCTCTCACTCCAGGAAAGGGCGTAACTGGCACACAATGCGAAGTTGTGCAAAGGCCCTCCTGGCCACGACTGCCACCTGCTCTTCAAGCAGGAGTCGTGAGTCCAGAAGGACCCCCAGGTTCCGCACTGAGTCTGAACGGGGTAGTGCCACCCCGTCCAGATCTAAAGATGACAACTCCTTGGATCCCGAGACGCCATCAATCCACAGCCACTCCGTCTTACCAGGGTTCAGCTGAAGCCTGTTGTTCCCCATCCAGACCCCCACAGCCCTCAGGCACTGAGAAAGGGCAGAAACTGCATCACTTAACTCACCTGGGATGGAGATATATAGTTGAGTATCATCAGCATACTGATGATACCTCATCCCGTGTTGGCGGATGATCTCACCCAGCGGTTTCATGTAGATATTAAATAGGAGAGGGGAGAGAACCGAGCCCTGCGGCACCCCACAAAGTAGGGGCCGAGGGTCGGACCTCTCATCTCCCATCACCACCGATTGGGACCAGTCTCGGAGGAAGGAGGTGAACCAGCGCAAAACTATGCCGCCCACCCCCAACTCTCCGAGCCGCCCCAAAAGGATACCATGGTCGATGGTATCGAAAGCCGCTGAGAGGTCAAGAAGAGCCAGGATGGATGCACTGCCTCCATCCCGCTCTCGCCAGAGATCATCTATAAGTGCAACCAATGCAGTTTCTACCCCATATCCCGGCCTGAATCCTGACTGGAAGGGGTCTAGATAATCTGTATCATCCAGAATCCTCTGGAGCTGTAATGCCACCACTTTCTCAACCACCTTCCCTAAAAAGGGAAGGTGGGAGACGGGACAAAAATTGTCCAACACTGTAGGGTCCAGTGATGGCTTCTTGAGGAGGGGGTGCACCAGCGCTTCTTTAAAAGCAGCCGGAAACACTCCCTCTCCCAAGGATGTAACAACCATCGCATGGACCCAGCCACATGTCACCTCCCTGGCCGCTTTCACTAGCCAGGAAGGGCATGGGTCAAGATGACATGTAGTGGCCCTTACAGTCCGAAGGATCCTGCCCACTTCCTTGGGCTCAACAGGATCAAACTGTTCCCAGATAACCGGGCATAGATGTTCCCTTGGCATCTCCCCAGACCATGCACCACGCTTGGAATCCAGCTTAGAACGAATCCGAGTGATTTTATCCGCCAGATGCTCCGAAAATTCCTCCGCACGGCCCTGAAGGTGGGTCACTGGGCCCACCTTACCCAGGAGAGATCGAGTAATCCTAAACAGGGCCGACGGGCGGCATTCTGCAGATGCAATAAGAGTGGAGAAATATTGACGTTTCGCCACTCTTACCGCCACCAGGTAGGCCATAACCGCGGCTCTAGCTAGTGTTCGGTCAGATTCGGTCTTTGTCTTCCTCCAGCGGCGCTCTAGATGTCTCTTAACCCTCTTCAAAACCCTCAATCCCTCCGTGAACCACGGGGAATAACGGGTCGAATGGGGCAAGAGAGGCCGCACAGGCGCAATCCTGTCCAAGCCCCGGCCGCTTCCTTATTCCAGGCTGCGGCCAGGACCTCTGCTGGACCGTGCAAAAGATCCTCGGGTATAACCCCCAGCTCCCTCTGAAACCCTATCGGGTCGATTAGTCGCCGGGGGCGGACCAATCGAATAGGTCCAGCCTCCCTGCGGAGTGGGGCAGCATATGAGAATCTCAGGGCCACCAGGGCATGATCTGACCATGACAATGGGGAAAGATGTAACTCTCCCCCCAGATCACCTTGCCATTGCTCCGAAAAGAACACCAAGTCCGGAGTGAGGCCACTGTCTCGAGTCGGGTCCCGAATAATCTGAGTCAGGCCCATGGCTGCCATGGTAGCCATGAACTCTTGAGCCGCCTCCGAGGCCCGTCCCAGAGACGGCAGATTGAAGTCCCCCAGAACCATAAGCCTGGGGAACTCCACCGCCAACCCCGACACGGCCTCCAGCAGCTCAGGCAGGGAGGTTGCTACGCAGCAGGGAGGCTGGTACAGCAGCAACACTCCCAACTGCTCTCGGGAACCCAACTTGAAAAACAGGGTCTCACATCCGGCCACTTGTGGAGCAGCGCCCCTGAAGGCTACCATCGACTCTCTGATAACAACTGCCATCCCTCCTCCCCTACCCCGATGTCTCAGCTGGTGCCATACTTGAAACCCGGCCGGGCAGATCTCTGAGAGGGCAACCCCTCCTCCTACGCCCAGCCAGGTTTCAGTAATACACGCCAGGTCGGCCCCCTCCTCCGTGATCAAATCACATATGAGGGGGCCCTTGTTATTAACTGACCTGGCGTTAAGCAACAACAGCCGGAATCCAGGGCCCTCGAGGATCTGTTGACCAGGGCCTAGGTTTGAGCCTGGAGGGCCGGAACACGCCACCGGTAACAAACACCGGGGGCGTCTTCCCCAACGATGGCCTGCCCTCCTGCTCCTGCCATAACATCCCCGACCCATCACCACCTCAATAGAACAACCCACCCCATAGCCCCCAGAGTTTTCAGGCCCAGTTGCCTCCACCACCGGACCTCCGAAAACCCCAGGTTGAAACAAGGGTCCCCTCACCCATGCACACATCCTCCCGTACCCAGTCACTCTCAGGAGGCAGGAGGCCCACCAGCGCACCAGCGATTAGCTTTTGGCACTGTGAGAACCCAACCACCCCCGAACCATTCACTCCACACTCTTTATACCCCCCCTCAACTTCTCTCACAGGTCAGAGGGGCCACATCCACTCCTGCCCACCACCTGTCTGTCACTCAGGAGTGGGCACTCTTGTATACTATCACTCAGTTCTGGCCTCCCCCTGGCTCTCCCACACCCAGGGGAATACCACTCTCACATCAAGGGGACCCAAACCTCTGCCACCTCTAATAGACAGGGAAAAATCTAGATGATAATCAAAGTCTGCAGCATAGTCAGAAAACGGGGGACCATTGATGTTACTCTTATGTTCTTTAAGTGGTCCAAAACAAAGCCACTCGCTCTGTTCTTTAAGTGGCCCAAAACAAAGCCACTCGCTCTGACTCGAAGTTGCAGTCCTGGGTTCGTCCGGTCGCTCACACCAACCACGTGACCAGAGTCTAAAATGTCCCCAAAGTTCCCTGGACTGCCAGAACCGGCCCGTCGCAGCAGAGTCTGCCACACTGCTGGAATCCACCACACCACCAGGTCAGTCCATGCAGTCAAAGCCAGCTCCAACTCCACTCCCCAAGGCTGCTGGGCGTCAGGCTGGTCTGTTGCTGAACCAACGCGCTGCTCAGCTGTTTCATCAGACAACTCCGCCACACCTCGTCTGCACGTGCCGCCCCGATTCAAGCTACACACGCCGCCAATTAAAAGGAATAGCAGGGTAAGGGGGTTCGGACGACCACTGTCCAGCACTGAGGGCCGTGTCGCCAAGGCCCCCGCGTCGTTGACGGGGACGTCCGGGGTCTGCCGGGGTCTGTCGCGCCATTCATCGCTCGTCCTCCAGAGTCCCAGGTTCCTTGTAATCCACCGTAATCTCGCCGCACTCCACCACTCCATTCGGGGGTTCTATCCGACCCCGACCCAGCTTAATACAATGGTCAGGGTCCCTAGAATCCCCTCTGACTTGACTAACCAGTGGGGGCTGTGATGAGGGTCAGAAACGCCAACAGTTTCTCCCTCTTCAGAGCAGCAGCAGTCGGCGTCTGTTCGCGGTCGCCATCTTGGATTTCAATTGAAATCCATGTATTCCATTGTGCACATAGGAGCATATTACAAAGTTTCCCTATGGCATCCATATTGTTTGAGAAAGGGCCATTCTTTGTGAGAAAATAGTGAATGACACTGCAAACATCAGGTTTACATTATATGTCTTCACAAGAGTACTGTAAATCAAACCTATTTATTTACACTATAATATTTCAAATTACATCTTGACTATGATATTGGAAAGGTACATGAATTATGAGAACAATTTGCTTTTCAGTGACTTTCAGTATCTTTGGTAAGGATAAGGTTATGCTCTATCTCAGTTATGTCTCAGGTAATAATCTATGTCCCTAGTCCTATAGATGACAATTACCGAAATTTATATCACCATGGATATAGGTTGGGTAAAGTGCTAAAATCATGTCAGTGGTGGCCCTTGCATAATTGTAATTAACATTAAAAAATACAATATTAACATTTCTGAACAAGTCCTCAAACTATATATTTTTATAATGTTCAATGTATAAGAAGACTTGTTAATATAAAAGGATTACAGTTTAGTATAGTTCAGAGCCTTCTAAATATTTTAGTAAAAACACTTACAATACAAATGGAATTGTTTCTTGCTTTGGGACCCACATGTCAATTTGTGATGGAATGTGTTCCTGATGAAGGAAGGGGTGATGTGGTGGATTCCAGCTCTGCCGCTGGTTCCCAGGGAGGGAGATAAGCACCTTTGCAGCCCGGACTCTGTTGCTGGGAAGGTTAAGAGGTTCAGGGTAGCTCCACCCTAGGGCCTCTCCCAGGCTATTTACCCTTAGGTTAGTTAGATAGCTTTAGTCTGGCAAGATTCTGTCTATATGGTGACAATAAAGAACAAGAGTTGGAAAACATCGACTCGGCATGGTTTGTGGCCTGACCCTGACACAGTTTGAATTTGTGACCCAGAACTGAAATCCTGTTAGGCTTTTTGCTATATTTCTCCAAGGCTGTCACTGTTGGCAGCCTAACCACAGAAGACTCCTATAGCTCATTGGTTTGTTCAGACAAGTAATCCTGTGCTTGTTCTCACTCCCATCATCATTGAACTAATGGAATTGGACCTGCCATCTTTGTGTACAAAATACAGAGTTTGAAATTATCAGAGAAGGAAATGTGTCTATACTTAGCTTTACAAATATGTATAAAACTCTGAGAAAATTTGTCATCTTGGTAATTATAGGTACAGACAGTAAGACACACCTATATGATACACATAGATGATATTTAACTGTGCACAATAAATAGAAAATTAAGACTGCTCTAAACAGAGCTCCAGCATGCATTCATTAGTTATAAGAACAAAGGATATTATATTCACTTGAATGAAAAGCAAACCCATGTCTACAAAGGAATGTATACACCAACCTGTTTTACTCATTAAAATGAATGGATAGACCTTGAGAACAGACCCATGTCTACATTTAAAGTAATATGTTGTCATCATAAACGTATGACATGCTGCCAGAAAAGAGGCACTTCTGTGGTAAGCTTTTCTCCTGATTTATTTATTTTTTATCACATGTACAGTATCAAACCATATTTTCTCCCAATGTCTTCCTGCTTCACGTGTGTCCACCTCATTGATAACTGCACCTTACTGTATAAAGCAATCTCATTTATCATTTCTGATCCTAGAAACATTGGTTAGTAAAGAGCACCGAACACTGGAATAGTCATGGAAGTATTTCTTCAATCTCTCTCTCACAAAACACTTGAATTTGGAGAATCCTGGAAAAATGTTCCATATTAGAAGCTGAATTGATTAAATTAAAAAGGTTTATCAGATACAAAATTATAACCTTTTTTTCTTCCCTCTCTTCCTACCTGCAGTTTTCCCTTACATGGAGATGTTAAGGAGAAATGAAACACTCTTTGAAGAAGCACTAATACTGTGGCTGTTGTGGGTCTTCCGGGCTGTGTGGCCGTGTTCTGGAAGTTGTGGTTCCAGAACACGGCCACACAGCCCGGAAGACCCACAACAGCCATCGAACTCCGGCCGTGAAAGCCTTCGACAATACATTGAAAGCACTAATACTGTCTGTGCTTCTGTGTCCTGAGTACCAAATTGAAAACATAACTTTAGATTCAAGTTGGTTTAGAGAAGCCCTGCTTTGATTCAGACATCTGGCAATACAGCCCAAATGTCTTTGGGTTTTGCCTCTATCTGATGCGCACTTCAATTTCATATGGTTTTTTTTAACCTTTTTTAATCTCTGCAGGATGACAGAATATGACAGTAATTAACAACTGAAATATATTTTTCACTGTGATTCTGCTTTTCTTTGCTTTTCATGCTACAAGTCTTAGTATTTTACATATTTGTTGATTAAAGAGCCAGATTTACTTGCAGAACCTAACCTGGCATATGAGCTGATCTTTTAAGAGAGAAAATAGATGTTTGGTTTAGCTGCGATACATACACATATTTTCTGCAGTATAGTTCTGAAAATGAGTTTCTGCAGCTGCTGCTTTGGAACATAATTAGTAACAATTGTTCACAGGAAGTCAGGAAGCTGAATGGCCCCAGTAGGCTTTGATGTCAGCCATTTCAGTCGCTACTTTCTTCCTATTTGTCATGGTAAGATTGGTGAGCTTTAACATGGTGTGAACCATTACTTTTGGGTGTCCAGACAGGAACATGTCTTGTTAGGAGGAAGTTATTAGTAATAATTAATTATCCATTTCTTTTGCTGGGCACATTTGCAATGTGGGGAATTGGGGCCCTACACAACCTGGGTTGGTCTAGCAAAAGTCATTTTTGTAATGCATAAGTATGTTATGTTGATATCTTGGTTAACAGAACTTAAAACGTCTTCAGAATCAGAAGGTAAGGAAAGCTGCAGATATTCAAAAGGCCTTGGCAATCAATGGCAAAACATGGTCCTTGGGGACAGCTTTTGCAACAATAACTACTGTCAAATGTCTGCTTCTTGAAGGTTCTCAGCTTTACATAAACAGAAGACTTCATAGTATCAGGGAAATCAGAGCTAGAAAAAGCTCTGTTGGGTCATCCTGTCCTCTCTGACACTACACTGACTTTTTTTCTGCAGTATATACTTAATTGCTTCATGAAATATTTTTGAAACATTTTCAAGAACCAGACTTTTCAGAGGGAGAGTTTCTGTATTTCATTCCATATTTATTTGCTCATTTTATGTTGGATTTTATGATATATAATGAAGATGTTTCATTCATGATAGCTGTGTCCTAGTTAAATTATGATGATGATGATGATGATGATGATGATGATACTATCTTGCATTTTTTCTGTCAGTAAGATTAAATTACTTAAACATGTCAAATCATAATACAATTAGATAAATCTGATCCTATTATATGACTTCCATAATTCAATATATTTTCTCTTTTCCCCCCTTTTCTTCTCCCCCTTTCTTGTTCTCTCTCTCTTTTTTTCCCTCTCCTGCTTTTATATATACACATACCAGCCTATGTTTTATTTTGCTATTTCTTTGTTATAATTGGTTGGACCATAATGGTCTTAATCCAAACAAACCCTAGCAGGGCTTCACCAAGTATTAGACTTAATGTAAGTCAGCATAGCTTTACATTCTCATGGTGTTATATAAATTCTAGTAATATTTATAGCCTTTTGTAGTTACAGTATCTGTCCTAGTTATTTATAGTAGTTAGATTATTCATTGTAAAATTAATTGTAGTTTTGTAGGATTCTTTTGTGTTTTAATACTTCTACTCTGTAATATTACCTTAATAATTTTATCTTTACCTTATTTTATTCTATCAATATGAGTTTTTATTTTTATTTCTATTTTGGCATAATTGTTATGTTATTAGTTCCATGCTGGTCTATGACTGAAATAAAATTTATTAAATAGCATACAAATATTTGTTCATTCAGGTCACAATACTATTTACAGTATGTGTCTCTTTCTCTCTCTCTCTCTTATATATATTTTTACACTGCTACTATCATAGAATTTGTACTTGGAAAAGCCTCTCTTGGACACCAGACTATCATTGGCAGATGCTTAACATTTGCTTTCATGGAAGTCTTCATAAAGAAAGTTACAATTCATAAAACGTTTCCATAAATATCATTTTATTTCATGAGGCAATTGAAAATATATTTTACGTAGTTGCATTTTGGTAAATTTAAAATGGAAAACAACTTGAGCAGAGCAGTTATTGAAGTACCCATCAGTTAAAGTATCCATTATAAAACTACTCAAACTACTATAGGACTTGCTGCTGTCAAATCTGACAGTAAATCCCTGGCCCCAAGCTTTGCTGCCTTCAGAGCAGGATGCAAACATTTAGCTTTCTCATGCTCCCATTCTCCATCTGTCCACTGACCCATGCAGCTGCCCTATCCTTTGCTTCACTGGAAGGTTTGTGATTGCCTTGATAGGAAGAAAATAAAATACAGAAATGACATCCCTTCAGTGGGACACCAGAAAGAATAATAAGGTTGTCTGCAACCTCAGAAGTATCTGGAAAGCTTAGAATTAGAAAAGAAAAGCTTTGTGAAAATCAGGATAAAGCACCTGCCAGGATCAGGATAATTTAGAGAAGAAAACATAGAGAAAAACTATGGTTGATCAACAACACTGAGTTTGCTTTGGAAGGGCTAAATCAACTAAGCATCTACCGTGGTCAAGAATGGCAATTTGTTTTGCTTGATGATTAAATGCAGAAGTGGCATTGAGTCAGTAGAAACATGCCAATGGGTATAATAAGCATGGCAAAACATAGACTGGCTGTGACTACAGCCAGAAGATATAGTAGGTATCTCTCTCTCTCTCTCTCTCTCTCTCTCTCTCTCTCTCTCTCTCTCTCTCTCTCTCTCTCTCACACACACACACACACACACACACACACACACACACACATTCTCTCACACGTATACACAGCTTCTTCTCCTTCTCCCCACACATATATTCACACTAAAGGCTGTACAGCAGAGGATTAATTTTCCTTGTCATCATAGTTTCCATCACAACTGAGCTTTCCTCAGCCATTTGGTAGGCTGGGAGGAGTATATTTATATTTGTGGGGGTGGGAGGAAAGATATCACAATTGCAAGAGAGAAAATTGGGGCTAATAACATGCAAGTGGGCTGCTGCCCAGAAAGTCTCCAAGGATTGCATGCAGCTTGTACATTGCAATCCATATGATCTATGGATTGAGACTGAAACCATTAAAATTTATTGATTTTAATTATATCTCAATTTAGCTGATGTGCTGATGTGATGTGATGTGATGTGATTTTTTTTTTACTTCACTCCCTCATTTTGTGATCATAATCCATAGACTTGGTCAGTGCTCAGTTCTTCCTCCATGTAGTTTGTCTGTGGGAGGGAGAGGAGAATAGAGAAAATGCCCAATGATATTGCAGTTGGATGGAAAAGACCAACATGCACATACTGTAGATCTATCATATTCAGAGTCATGAAGGAAAGAAAGCTGAAAAAGAAAATATCCCTTTGAATAGAATTGGAGGAAAAGGCTACAACTAAGTACATGGAGAGCAAAAGATCAAATGTGGCATACTCTCTCACCTGCCTATGAGCTAGGGGAGAGTACCTGATTTGACTTTGACAGTATATAGTATGGAAACTTCAGTATGTAATAAGCAGTTGCTGGTAGTATGTAATAAGCAGTATGTAATAAGTAGTATGTAATGTATATATGTATGTATGTATATAAGTAGTATGTAATAAGCAGTATGTAATAAGCAGTTCTTCTTTCAGAAGAAATAACTCTCAGCACACAGGAGAACAAGCAAGAGTATTATTTTTAAAAAATGATAAAAAGGACTATTACCCTAATTGTTGATATGCTTCCCAAAGTAGAAATGTATGATATTCCTAAATACCAATTTGCATTACTCAACATGCCCCAGCGGATTTCCATGGTAATCCATATATCAATTTATGACTGATTTAATTACACTTGTAGAAGAGTGATATTACAATGTGCTATTCAAACCTGAATAGGAAGATTAGTTGAAGTCATCAGTGTTCAACTGGAAGGTGAGAATAGTCGGTGGCTGAAGGGAACAGATTTCAACTCTGATCAGGTGCCCAGAGCTTGCATGCAAGCTTTTCTTGGAGCAGAACTATGAAGCTCAGGACAAGCATGGAGTGATCTCTCCAGGATAGAGTGTGAAGCAGGCAGCCACAGCATCTTCATTTTTATGCTGAGGCATTGGCAGTTTTTGTCAACATGTTGATAAAGCAATGTGTCAGTGTGCATCTACCTTTATCCTATCTCCCTCCCTCCCCCCACATCCATCTGCCATCCATCATGCCACCTTAGGCAATGCCTAGATGTCCCCTATGTGTGTACTGTCTCTGTCTGTCCATTTCTTCAGTTCTGCAGGAAAACCATCTGGAGTCTGTCTTTTTTTTACAAGCAGAGACATTACCTTGCATTGTTCCCAGGCTACAGAATGACCTCCTTTGGGAGTTGCTTTGGCCCCAGCTGTCTAAGCAGTAAGAAAATCTGGTAAAAAACTCTTTTACCAAGCTATCAATTGTTAAATAATTTTAGTATCAAATTTGTTCTTAATTTTAATCTACAGTTTGAACATTTTATATTCATTATTATTATTAAATGTTTTTATTCAGCTTGAATAATCAATGGAAGATTGAGGGAGGGAGGGAGGGAGGGAGGGAGGGAGGGAGGGAGGGAGGGAGGAAGGAAGGAAGGAAGGAAGGAAGGAAGGAAGGAAGGAAGGAAAGAAACAGCTCTCCTAAATCTCTCTCTCTCTCTCTCTCATCTATCTATCTATCTATCTATCTATCTATCTATCTATCTATCTATCTATCTATCTATCATCTATCTAGTTTTTTTTAGAACCATGACAAAAGACATATATGGAAATCAGTCATGGAAAACAACAGTGCAAGTACAAGGGACTGTAGGGCCATTCATTTACACCCAACCACCACCTACTATATATGTCCCTTAGCATTTTCTCATGTACTGAAGTAGAAATCTCTTTCTATAAGATGTTTGTATGGCAAGTGAGAAGAGAAAAGAAAAAGATTTTCCTACAGAAATTCTCTCTCAGGAAAGAGACTAGAAGAATGCATATAATGGGGGAGGGGATGTAAAAGTGGGGTGCCAGAACCACATGTCAAAAGGTTTCCCCCATGTGAATAAGAGTTGTACAAAGCTAATAGAATATGTACACACACAAATACACACACATATGTTTGTGTCTGTGTCTGTGTGTGTACCCATCACACTATTCATTTTTGGGATAAGCAAAGCACAGAAAAGGAGTAAGAAACAGTAAGGATAAAACATTAAAAACAAGATATGACAAATTAAAAGGAAATATAGCTAAACCTAGTTTATGTCGCTACTAGCTTTAGTTTTGTCTCCATAGCCTTCTCTCCCTGCAAACTCTCCTTGTTTCCACCATGTTGAAACTTCATACATTGGTTTTTGCTCTGTAAACCTGTCATTTCTCTTTCTTTTTGAGGATTCTACTCCACACTGTGAGATGTTCTTTCCCAGACTCTGGGTGAACCATCTCTGCCTTTGAAGACTAATTAGCTGACAGCAGTGTGGCTAATTGCCTTGTATAGGCTTGAGTTTGGGGGTCTTTCCTACTTCTCCAGGGTGATCAAAAGCCATACAAGCTAAAAGGAAAATTGCACTATCAAATCCAACACATCCTGCAAGCTGTCACACTTTTTCTCCAACCTTCTCACACTAGTCTATGCATGCTCGGATCTTTAATATAGAGCCTACCTAGCAAGCCAACTTACTGTTTCCTACAGCCCACATCAAAGAAGTGCATGCAGTGTAATGACACTCTCAGATTGTGCTTAACAGAGTCTGCACACCAGCTTGTGGCATGCATGTGGGGCTCTGCCTGCTTGCTACATCCTCGAACAGTTACTCATAATGTTCCGAGTGGTCGTGTATTTGGTCTATATGAATAAAGGGAAGATGTGAGCAACAATTTCTCTGCCAGGTGTCACAGCCATTTAAAAATAATCTGCATGTAAATGATAGGTAGGATTTAATCAAACAGTGGCCATCCATTCTATCTCTGACACTTTCCTTTTTATATTCTTTCTTCTTCTCCCTTTTCTATGTACTTCTAATACCCTCATCTTTGTTTCTTTCCCTTGTGTTTTCCATTTAATAGAGAGACAAACTTAACTTACAGAGTTGCTTACTTGGAGAGAGCTCTAGAATTAGTACCACTCAGTAAAGGTTCCCCCATATTTGTGAGTTCTGATTGGCCAAGGCCTCCTCATCCTATGGAAGAACTCTTGATGCATACAACTTTATAGTGCAGTCTTTTTAAAGGACACAACATTTAAAAACATTATTTGGCCTTATTAAATTTATTGATCCCAATTCACTATTAAATGTTGAGAAGAATCAGACCTCCCTTTTTGGTGTGCATGTGTGTTGGAGAAGGCCATTTCCATAAAGTTTAAATTTGTTCTGGAATGTAGCAGTTAAAGATCTATGTAGAAAAAACTAATATGTTCTGATAACTTATCAACTGTGAAATCTGAAGCTTATGGGTAGTAAAATGTGCAAAATTAACAGTGCTTCCTGTCAAATGAAAAGTGCTAGTTCAGCTACCTTTACTTTATTTGGTTGTCTGCATCACTATGTAATAGAATTGTTCTTCTCTGCCTCATTTGGCAGCTTCACTAAACTGTCATATATAACATTTTGGGAGGAAAGACATCAGATTCCCTGCCTGAGACCAGAAAGACTGAACACTTTGTTAAAAGTAAATCAATTATAAAAGAATTCCTCCCAATTTGGCAGCATAAACATTTCTGCACTGTCAAAGGAGACAATTTGTCCCATTTCTTGCTGAACAGAGCTGGCACTGTTCACTTCAGGCTATCTCATGGTACCTTCCTGGGCTAAAGAGATCAAAAGCCCTCATTACATTTTTGTCAAGCTCAAAGTTTCAGGGAGCTGATTATTCTGTTTAATAACAGTCATCTTTTTAATCACAGCCCCATCAGTAGTACAATATTTACTCCTGATGTTTCAGAACAATTTTAAAGCGTTTGAAGGCAGTTATAATCACAGAGAAATCTGAGCTATCCCTTAATGGAGTTTCATTGTGATGCAAGATAAAATACCACATCCAAGAATTGGGAGTAAGAAAGTGGCAAAGTAGAAGTGGCTTCTAGTAATGGATATCAAAGTAAGGTAAAGGTAAAGGTTCCTCCCGCACATTTGTGCAGTCATGTCTGACTCTAGGGGCCGGTGCTCATCTCCATTTGTTAGCCAAAGAGCCAGCATTGTCTTGAAGGGGTTTAGCATAACCTGAGCCATTTTTGCTTCTGTAACATGCTTGGGCCAGGAACTGCCATTTAGCAAGAGATGTACCTGAGCCATTTTTGCTTCTGTAACACGCTTGGGCCAGGAACTGCCATTTAGCAAGAGATGTAACAGCACGTATACAGGAAATCAGAGATAGCCATGTAGTGAGGAATGTAACACCATTTAGCAGTAAATGTAACAGCACACAGGAAAAGAAGGGATAGGTGGATGAGCAATGTATGGTCCTTTGTTCTCTTGTTACCTTGTTCCTGATAAGAAACGTATAAACACATAAATAATAAACATATAAACGTATAAACATCAGGTACGCCTGATGTGGGGGTGTGGATCTCTTCCCAGACACTCACTGCCATGGTGTCTGTAGAGATCCCACCCAGCTTTACTAGGCCAAATAAACGCTGTTATTTTAACCTCCAAGCCTCGACTCAAGTCTCTTTTTGGCAACCTCAGAAACTTGGGTAAAAATGTAAGCCAGGGACCTTACAGTCTGAAGACGCTTCTACGATCATGTGGCCGGCATGACACACGCAGAACACTGTTACCTACCCACCGAAGTGGTACCTATTCATCTACTTGCATTTGCATGCTTTCGAATTGCTAGGTTGGCCAGAGCTGGGGCGAGTGCGGGAGCTCACTCCTTCACGCGGGGCTAGGGATTCGAACTTCCGAACTTGTGATCTTCCAATCGACAAGCCTGGCGTCGATATCAATGACAATAGAGGTAAAGGCTGGACAGTTCCATGCTTGTAGGCTGCATGTACTGTATCCCTCCATCATGGTAGTCTTTTACAGTACACAGAACTCCTTAATCAATTGCTACTTCCTCAATTGTCCCAGTCTGGAAAGACTTCATTCTGTGAAATCAATAAGGAATTCAAGGGGAATATACAACCTTTAGTCTGAAAAAATCTGTGATGGTATGTTCAGAACCTGAGACAGATTCCAAAGTTGGTTGGGAAAGCTTTGGCTGCCTGCACATTCCTTGGTTGTCAGGAAAACAAACACTCCCCCCCTTTCCAGTTTATAGACAGACAATTAGTAGAACACTGAAAAAACTCTCTACCTTAGCAGGATGATAGATAAATTGGGTTCTAAAGTAGAAATAATCCAGTTGCTGAGATTTCAGTAAAGTTATTACATTCCCTTTCAATTAAACTTGTTAAAAGAAACTCTGGGAGAATCTTGCTTTTGCCTGAAGTTAGCTACAAAGAGTTTGACAGATTGCCTTACTCCTTCTGTACCTAAAATCACAGAGTGATTTAGGCCATTGAGTTTAACATTCCACTCAGGAATCCATATAAAAACATTCATGACTGAAGACTGCTCTCTCTTTGCCTGAATACATTCAATGAAGGAATCCTGCCATTTCCCTGGATAACTGGTTCTTGTGTTGACTTGCTCTTCATGGTAGGAAGTGTTAACATTAATCCAGAATCTGTCTTCTTGTAATTTAAGATGTTATTCTGTGTCCTACACTCTGAGATGTTAGAGAGTATGTTTTTACCTTTTGAATAATATTTCTTCAGGTATTTGAAGACTGCGCTCATATCCTTCCTACCAATCTTCTTTTCACAAATCTGTATATGCTCAGTTACTTCAATCTCTCTTAGTCTTCTGATCATATTTTTGTCCTGCTTTGAGCCAATTTTTTTTCTGAATCCTTTCAGAGGGTGGTGCCCAGAATTGGAAACAATACTCAAGATCATGCCTAATCCATGAGAGAATATATTGGAACTTTTACTTCCTGTTATTTGGAAATAATATGTCCATTGATGCAGCCTAAAATTTCCTTAGCCTTTTGAAAAGCCATATCACACTATTGACTCACATTCAATTTGTGATCCACTATAATTACATGATTATTTTCACACTGTTACCAACCTTGTACCTCTTTTTCTTAATAAGTAACCACATTGGTTTCAATTAAATTTCATGGTCTTATTTTCAGCCTACTTCTCTAATCTATTAAGGTCATTTTGAATTTTGTTTCTGTTTTCTATAGATTTAGCTACCCCACCCAAAATCTGTTTAGACTTGTATTGTGTCATCTTCATTCTCTATGCATTTTTCTTCTCTCATTTAACCATATGGGTCTCAGAAGAGACACCTGTGGCAATCCATTTACAGCTCACTTCATTTTGACAAGTAACTGTTGATGAAAATATCTGAGGACAGATTTGAAGCCAACTGTGATCCACAATACACATTCTAGCCACATTTGATGATGCCATGGGGCACTTTTCAAGTGCTTTGCTGAAGTCTAAACAGATTTTGTGTAGATTATTCTTACAATATACTAAGAAAATTATCCTATTAAAAATAACATTATTATGATAATACTCGCTTTTGACAAATTTATACTCTTAGTAATCATCATATTCTTTTCAGAGTGTTTACAGATCATTCACTTTATGATTTGTTGTAGTTTTCTGAACTACTGATGTTAGTGTGATTAGTTTGAAATTTCCTGTATCTTCCTTTTTCCCTTTGTGAAGACAAACATTTTACCCTCTTCCAGTCACCTGGTATTTCATTCATTTGCTAGGATTTCTCAGATAACTGATATAGTTTTGGCCTAACCATTAGCATGTTCCTTCAGTACACTAAGAAATAATCCATCTGAACCTGTAAATTTGAATTCACTCAAATTCAGTAGCTACTCCTGGATAAATTTTCTAGCATGTTTGAATTGGAATCCTGGTCCTTCAACCAGCTTTTCACTATTGACCACTGCAAAGCATACCCTCTTTTAAAAGAAGATGGAGCCACACATTTTAAGTATTTCTAGGTAAAGAACTGTATATTAATCAGTGGAGATCATTGGTTGATGACAGCAGCCACATTTCTTCCAAAGAATGCTGACTGCAACAAAGCATTGCAGCGTTCCAATAAGACATTCTTTTGTGAGCTGTTAAAGAACATGACATCATTGCTGAGGGCAGTTAAGCTGAGGCTTAAAATGATGGCATAGCATTACTATTACATTATTATTACCTTCCACAAAAGTAATAAATGCCTCCTTCTCTTTGCCAGGCATGAATGATAAAAATATAGGAAGTATAATATTTAGTCCACATACAGATACGTCTTGTTGCATACCACATCCACAATTTTCCACTGATGCATTCTGACCTTATATACAGTACTTGTGCAGCAGCTTTTTCAAAGGCATCCAGATGCATTTTGCAACCTTATAAGAAACCCACCAAGCATTGCAATGCAAAGCTAGCTACTGTGCAGATGTATCTACATCCATCACAGCTGCTCAGTTATCAGAAAATAATACTGAATATTTCTACAGCTTTGAGGAGAAGGAAGTGGATGAGTCTTCCTTAATTCCTCATTATGATTTTGTATTTCATAATTCTTTATGAATTTTCTCTAATAGTGGCTACTATTAGTATTACTATTACTATTAGTTCAGTTACTACTATTATTTTGTTACATGCTTATGCAAACTAGTTGGTTGCTCCATCACCAGACTGGCAGAAAACTGTTTCTAGAGGGCAAAATGATTGACATCTCTCTTTATTAATCCCTCAATCACCTTGAAAATCACCACTTCTGAAGTACACTTTTCCCTATTATGTCTCTATGAGTACTCCTGTCTATCTGGGCTATAGCACTTTAGTTTGTTGCAGGCTAACCTCACCAGTTCATTGGCTACTTGGAAGACAAAAGACTGCCTCTTGAAGTGAATTACTGCTAATCATGCATTCTAACTTTATACCTCTCTTTACTAGTACTTCTGAAAGAGGATAACAATTAAAATATTTGCTTAGCATGGAGAAGGTTGTGGGTGGGTTGACAACATCATATGTTCTTGTCCTCAAGAAACTGTTAGTGGTTATCTCTGTGCTGGAGCAAACAGGACATGCAGCTGAATCCAAAGAAAGCAAGGAGTAATTAAACCTGTAAGGCAGAGAAAATGCAGGTAAATTTTGATGAAAATGAACTGTTTTGGAACTGGAGAAACAACAAGTACTGTACAGCAGAGGGAATAGAATTTAAAATAAAGTAATACATTTCGAGGGAAAGGAAGTGAAGTGAAGGAGTTTTAAGATCTATATGAAAATCAGTAATAGTGGAACTAAAGCAGATGTTATAAATATTGGTGCTAAAGAAAAAGAAATATGAAAAAGCAGTTTTGCTTTCTTATCAACTTTTTCTATTGTTGTTGGCCTTGTTGTTCTGTTTAATATAATAAATAAAAGGAGGGGCTAAGAAGTGATTAATGTATGAAAAATGGTAATGCTCCAGGTATAGAAGATGCAACTGGAAAAAAGTTAAAATATGTATGTTTGCTTATGGAGTGGCTGTGTGACTTGTTTAATGTGTGTGTGAAGCCTCCAGCTGTGCCTGATGATTGGAAGTATGCCATTATTGTTACCTACAAAGGGAAAGGCAGCAAATACAGATGAAAAACTACAGGGGGTCCATTTTTTATGTGTGTCCAGCAGAATTCTGATTGAGGATACATGAGGTGACAATGAGCAAACATTGGGAAGTGTTGGGAAGTGCGGTGTGGCTTTGTGCTGGATAGCAAATGTGTAGACCAGACCACAGTTTTGCTCTTCAACCAATCATTAAGAAATGTAAACATGTGAGAAATAAAATTATTTCTTGATTTAGAAAAAGTGTGTAATAAAGTGAATACGGTTTAAATATGCAGTGTTTTGCATAAATATGGAATTGAAAGTTGGTAGCTTAATGTGATAACAGTTTTATATTATGGAAGTAAAGCATGCATGTAAATAAATGGAATGCATGGAATAAGATGAGAATGTGTAATGTCCCATTGGTTATAGAAACATCCACAGAATCTGATGCTTTCTTCAAAATGACAGAAGCAGCATCACACTGTCATGCTGCAAATTATATGAGGGAACAGGGAATGGGTTGAGAGGAAGGGGAAGACAGAGAAAGATGTGGTTGGATGGAGTTGATTAGATCCTGAAAAAGGGAGTGGGAGAAAGAAATGTAGAGGGGAAAAAAAGCAGTGTATGAAGCCATGTATGGACATGCTAGAAGCAAGGATCATTTATAAGGACAGAAAAAGTGCAAAGAGATATAGCAATGGTGTTGGTATAAACTAGTTTTAGCTATGTTTCCTTTCCTTTTTTATTTTTAAACTTATGCCTTTAATTTCTGTCCTGTAATATTTTCTTGCTCCTTTTCTGTTCTTTGCATCAATTTGCTTAGCCCAAAAGGAAAATCTCTGATGATGTCCTAGATTTCCCTTTCCCTTTTGTTTATACAGTAGATGAAAACTCACCTAATTTTAGGCATTTTATAATTATATAAGAATATAATATAAATAGTTTTTAGACTACTAAATCAGTGGGTATTGATATTGGGAGGTTTTGAAAAATTCAGAGTTGTATTAAACTTATTTTATTTGTGTGCTGTTTTTTCTTTCAAGGGGACACTGGGGAACATTTCTATAAAATCACAGTTTAAAACAAACAGCCCCAGTGTTGTCATTGTTTTTAAAGAGTACCTTTTGTTCTTCAATAATTAAAGTTTTTGTCAAGATTTAAATATATTTACCAACAAGAAACTATTTATTATTGGCTGTTATTAGTGGCTGTTGTTAACTTGTACATATCCAAGGAACGAACATTGATTTCATTGCTTTCTAGAATTAATTGTATTCCATGTAAGAGATAGTTTAGCCATGAGAAAGCAAAGGGAACATGACTTGAATTTAGAATTATTCAGAATACTCTGACAGACTAAGTTGGGAAATGCCAATTCAGTTTAAAGGCGAGTAATCCATAGACCTCACTGAATGACCTTGAGCCAGTCACACAAAATATTTCGGATACACCTTACATGTATGGGCAGTAGAGAAACTCTACCTGCCTAATATTGTTCTATGACACAAAATTTTCTTATAAGGCACAGCAGAATCCCAAAAGACCAGATATATTATGCCTGCACTCTATGGCTGCGTATGGTGCAGCTCCTCAGCCAGGAGAATAAAGCTTCAAACATCAGGTGAACTAATTACCACTGCTGGTGCCAAAACCAGCATCCTTGCAGACATGTTTATCTGCCCCTGCAAGTGCACTTCTATCCAGTGCCAGGACCATATTAGAAGTGTAGTGATCTCTTCCTAGCTTCTTCACCAATGGCAAAAACAAACAAACAGAACAAAACACAAAAGCCACAAAGTTGTGCTGTTCTGAATTCCAAGAGAATGTTTAATGCCATCTGAATGCAAAACATCTGATTTGCAGATGCTCAGCCAGATCATGTAAAGGCAAAAAGTGGGTAGGACTCATGACTAAGTGTAACTGCTCTGGCTCTCCTCCATTTCCCCTTCTGCATGTCCACACTCACCTTTTCAACAGGAAAGTCCAATTATGGCATTGATGCACATTCTATAGAATGTGAATGGCAGACTTTGTGTAATCAGGAACTTGATAAGGCAGGATGACTAATTGCACAGAGGCTTCTATTAACATTCAAGTGGAGACACATAGGACCTGTGTTTTGATTGTGCTATTCAGCACAGTAAAATTAAAGAAGGTATAAACTCGAATGGGGATGCTGGAGTCATGATTTGCATAATCCCACTGTCTTTCCCCCAGTTTAAATTCTGGTATCAGCAGGCTAAAGAACTGTATATGATTTGTTAGATAGATTTTACCTTTTCATGGATAAAACATTATGTTTTTCCCAAACAAGAATTTGGTCTTTCCTTTGCCCATAAAACTACATTCTGTTACTTATCTTTTTCAAAACTTGGCAAGTCTGAGGGCCAGATTGGTGATTAAAATTCATGAACTGTCACAGAATTTGGGCAAAGAGGCTCCAAGGCAAAGCTGAAGTTACATGTAAAATGAACTATACCAGTTCAAAGGACACATTAAGGATAAAAGAAAAAAAATCAATTAAGCAACTAACCCATTATTTCTAGATCAGAAATATCCTGAACTTTTTTTCCCCCCTGACTTCTAAAATAACACTTGGCCTGACCTATTTCCCTCCCTCCCTCCCTCCCTTCCTTCCTTCCTGGGCAAATATATATATTTTTTTGTGGGATGGATGGATAGATATGGTGTACCAAAAGTCAGGCTCCAAAGACCAATAGGCAGTCTGAAGGAGACTGTCACATTAGAATTTGCAAACATCAGAGAAAATGTTACTGTACTTAAGAATGTTCAGATGTCATGTGTCAAACAAGTAAGGAATGTTTAGAGTATGTGTATGTGTGTGTTTGTATAATCAGCAGATGATGGAGTGGATTTCTAATTAAAATAATGATTTCTAAAAGACTAATTGAATCTATAAATTATAGATAATAATATCTAGATAAATAATCTTTGTTCGGTGGGCGACCCCCAAGAGGACGCCAGCAAATTTTCCCACTTAAGGTGGTACCCATTTATCTACTTGCTAAGCTTTCAAACTGTTGGGTTGACAGGAGCTGGGACTAGCAACGAGAGCTCACCTCGTTGCGCGGGGATTCAAACTGCCGACCTTCTGATCGGCAGTCTACAGCTCAGCGGTTTAACCGCTGAGCCACCGTGTCCCGTAGATAATCTATTCTGGGAATTCAAAGAGGTAGATAAATTTGGGTTATCCTAGAAATAAACATTATGGTTTGGAAAACCAGTGTCACTTTTTTCTGAACCAAATAAATATGAGCAAGCTGTGGGTAGCAATAATTTTCCTGGAAAGTAGATATCTGTGGTTGAAGAACTAAGGCTGAAAAGGATAGGCCAATGAAGCCATGCACATTGGTTCTCCTTCCAGTGTCCCTTGTATACTCATGGCTCATTCACACAGTTTCAGATCTTCCTTAGTTGCAGAAAAATATGGTAGCTGATTGGGACAAGGATTGCAGTGCTGTATTTAGAAGTGAAAAAAAACAGCTTCATTGGAAATCTACAATTACTGCTTTTACCAAGAACTCCTCACTTAGGACTATATGTGGACCTCCAAAGCTTCAGGTACAACTAAGTCATTTCAAATTGCAGTTTTTATAGATATCAATATGACATTATTGATCATAATATGACCAATTGGACCAGGAGATAAATAAATTCATAAATTATTAAATCCATATATACAAAGGAGAAATCAAATTGTGTATTTGCCATGTTATTTAAATTTAAGTTACATTCAAACACATTTAGTTTTTGTTCTGGCTCCATCCGCAGACATGATGTTAAGGATGGACCAAGTGTGGCCCATATCCTGAAAATGTTGTTTAGTCCTAATATCATTAAGCTTCTTTTTGAGAGGAAAAATAGAATTTATTCTATTTAGTGAAAAATATATATTATCCTTTCTCCTTGCTGCTGTCATTTTGGTTTATATTCCCTAGAAGGGAAAAAATGAGGTAAAAACTTTGGCTCAACTCCAGTGAGAATACATTGTCCAATACAGTTTGTATCTAACTTCAGGTAATGCCTCCAGGTATACAACAATACAAATAATAACCCCAGGCCAGCCAAACCCTCAATGTGTGATAAATAGAACTTTTGGTTGTATTATGCTTTGAGAGGGAATAAATATTACACTCACAAGAGTCCAACTCATTTATAGAATTTTATCAAGAAGAGTGACATTTTACCTAACAAGCATCTGTAATTGCTAATAAGAATTACATGCATAAGTTCCTGCACATTTACATGACATACACCCTTTTAAATTATTTTAATGCAGCCTTTGTTGGAAGAGAAATCAAATATGTTGAAGGAAACTGGAGGGGCAGTTTTGATTTTGCCACGTACATTACAATAAATTATTGATGGATGTCTGGAGAAAACAAGCTGTAACGGCTTATTAGTGCCTGTATTTGAATTAAAGGATAAAACTTGTTATTCACTGAAATTATCCAACCTGCACTTCACAGGCAATTGGGCAAATTATCCAAAAGCAACCATGACATGAACACACTTTGCATTTTCATTATGCCACTTGAAGACAGAGTCCACTTTTTCTAGAGCCATATTTTAATTATTTAAGGAAAAAAGCAAGCTTAACAAATGTATTCAACTAAAACTTCTTTTTAATCAAGCTCAACCTTGCCTGACCAATACTGCTTTGATCCAAGTCAAGTACTCTTGCAAAATAATTAAGAAATATAAAGGCAGTAGGAAATATACAGTGTATATATATATATATGTATATGTATGTGTATGTGTATGTGTATGTGTATGTGTATGTGTATGTGTATGTGTATGTGTATGTGTATATGTATATGTATATGTATATGTATATGTATATGTATATATATATATATATAGAGAGAGAGAGAAGGGTGAGATAAAAATAATTCCTCTAAAACTGACTACATACATACTGCACTTCTGATACTTTTTTTATAGCATGTACATTTCATGAATGATTGAGCTGATCACTGTGTCTTGATTCAGCTCATTTTATTTCTTTGGCCAGACTGCGAAACAACAATTAATAGCAAATAAGAAGTCACCCCAAACAGACGATATTTCATAGTTCTGCATCTTCAAAGACTTACTGGTTTTTTTTTAATATGAATAACTCACAAATAAATAAAAGAAAAAGAAAAGAAAAGAAAACACTGCTTATCAGAAGTAGATCAATTTGAAAATACATTTATTGGGGGAAATGAAGAAGGTAGTCAACCTTGTCTGCTGATTCACTGTGTTGTAGATCTGGCCACGTGACTGTATGATTTTAGAAAAAGAAGAAAAACTTCCCTCTGGCAAACTTATGAGCAGAATGAGGAAAACAGAATGAACAAGACTCTGTTTTCCTTGCTTTCATCATAATGTTGTCCCAAGAGGATGGTGGGTTAATATAATAAAAAGCAGAGCAATCAGACCCTTATAACATTTTCAGAACTTAGGGGAAAAGGTGATTCTTTTTAGCCTGTGTGTCTCCAAATACCATATTTTATTCAAAAATATATAGATATAATCTGCTTCTGGCAATTTATATTTTCCAATTCCTGTTTTGTGATGCTAATATTTCATTAGCACTACTTTTCACACATATGTGTAGGTATATTATTCATTTTTATAGTGGTGTTACTGTGAATATGAACTTGTGTTTCCTTTGAATTGATGGGAATACTGATTTTCTGCCTAGTTTGATTCTTACAAGTTATATTCAGTACAATGATAATTGACCACTTGTAATATGGATATATTAAAATATTTATTCTGTTTCACTTCATATTAATACTTAGGATTTTATCTTTAATTATAGCTGACCCATGTATGAATCCAAGCTATTATATATTGTTCAGATCATTTTGAGTATTTCTTTAGATCACCTCTCTACAAGTTTTCAATTTGGGGGGTGGGGGAAAGCTCAGAATGCATTTCAGAGAGTGAATGGAATTAATGTTTTTGGTCAAGGTGGAACAATTAAGTTTAATTCTGTTGTATTGCCATTAGTGATTTATGACCCTAACAGATTTAAGGAAATGGGGTAAATTGAAATTAATTTAATTTAATTTAATTTGAACTTAATTCCAAAATAATTATTTTGTATCATGGTCTAAACTTTTCTGTTGGACTTGTCAGGTTAAGTCAGTCACAAGACCGGTGGATGGCTGCCAGTAATATTGTATCTGGGCAGGTTTAAATTGAATTTTAGTCACCAAATGTACATGTTCAGATCTCCAGTGGAAGCTGTTTTTTTTCATGTGCAGGCGGTAGACAGAGGCAGCTGTTAAAATTGAATCCACGGCATCAAACAACTTGTGAACTGATTGAATTTAAAATTGGAATTTCTTATTCCTTGATTTTTGCCTCAAAATAGGATGAGGGGGTGCAGGTGGCTGATAAACAAAACTATATCACTCAGCCATAAGGTTAAAAAAACCCAAAGCAACAAGAATGTAATCTTTCTTGGAGGACAGGAGGAATCAACAATGAATTATAAAACTACTTTCTCAGCTGGCGAAAATCAGCACAGGTCTGTTAACCTTAAAAAGAGAAATACTGGTATATATTGAAGTAGGAAAAGAAAAAAAATGGCAGTGTCCTATGTCAGATATAAGAACACTGAATTGACTTCAGAAGTGCAATAATTAAATTCTGACTTTGAAGCAGGACCACTGTTACTGGTCAACAAATACATATACTGTAAACTGTTAATAATTTGATTGGCTTTCTTGATTGATACTTATAAAATATGGTGTTTGTCATGTCTTGCTTTCAGTTAGTCCTCTTGAAAAAGGGTAATGGGGATGGCCTTGGGTTTGAATGCAAAATGGCTGAGTTCCCATTAATTTCTAGATTCTTCAATCATCTTCTTATGTTAATACCACTTTCAACCATATTGTTCATCCACTCCTACACTTGAAGGCTGGCCCAATCTTGAATATGTTTTAGTTCCTACTAAAGACCCCTATCTAAGGCTTTCTCTATGGAAATATCACATTTAAAATATAAAACTATATTACTGTTATCAATGTTTTTAAACGTGCAATTTTTTTCATTCTTTATTCTTTTATGTTTTTATTTTAATGATGTTTCATTAAACTGCCTAAAGGTTTTTTAATATGGGAAGTGTCTAGAAATTGTTAAATAAATAAATAAACAAATAAATATTGCCAGTGTAGATGCTTCAAAATGGTTTTCAGATTCCAGTCTGAGAATTCTGTAGTAAACATACTAGGCTGTGCAAATACTTCAAAAGAGTTACTTGGAAATTCTCAGAGCACCTCTCTTCATCAATAATATTGTTGAATATTTTTACAGGCTTGCAAAGCATCTTCATAGACATAAGCAGCTCCTGGAAGCAAGAAGAAATCACTCACAAATCTATCGTGCCAGCCAGGAAAAAAAAGAAGAAGCATTTTACTGATTCATGGTGAGGTGGTTCATATGTGCTCCTGAGCAAAAAAAGTTCAAAAATGCACAATCTTATAACATACTTCCCATGTTATATCTTGATTATGTCAATCAAATACCACATCACAAAGGGCTAACTATCAATGAACAAGCTATGATACATTTAAAGCACATATAACTGAATGTTTTTCTCTGACATACACATATAATTATCAAATGAGAAGCCAGCTGGAGGATGGCTTGTTCAAACATAAGTGATGGTAAATGTTTGGAACTAACTTTCATTAATGATGACACCTTCATGTGCTTTTCATATGAGAGAACTTTGGGTAAAGGTGTGGGAGTTCACAAAACACTATTATTAGACTAAATATTTTAGGACAAAAACAGAGGATTTACAAATATCTATTTTTATATACTATATAGTGGGTTCCTGATATGAATTAAATCATGTTACAGATTAATATGATTCAATGTGGAAGAGGGTCTAATTTTATCTTTATACTGTACATTTTTGTCCCAAGGAAAATTCATCCACCCAAAGCTGCCATTTGTTCTCGACAGGAAGTGCATAATGCAGAGATCTCCAAAGCATCTTGGGCTGGAGGACACATTTAGAATTTTGAAAAAAAATGTTACCTTGGCTCATTGTCATATCTCCTTTCCCCCTCCCTCCCACCCACCCTCCCTCCCTCCCTCCCTCTCTCTGGTTAGATAGGCACACTTCCAAAGAAAACACTAGGCTGCAACCACTAAGTATCCCTCCCCCCCCAAGTCTAATGAACTGGAATTGACCGTATAATTAAAGCTATGGTTTTCCCAGTAGTAATGTATGGCTGTGAGAGTTGGACCATAAGGAAGGCTGAGCGCCGAAGAATTGATGCTTTCGAACTGTGGTGCTGGAGAAGACTCTTGAGAGTCCCTTGGACTGCAAGGAGGTCAAACCAGTCAATCCTAAAGGAAATCAACCCTGACTGCTCATTGGAAGGACAGATGCTGAAGCTGAAGCTGAAATACTTTGGCCACCTAATGCAAAGGGAGGACTCACTGGAAAAGACCCTGATGCTGGGTTCTGCCAAAGCTGAGTGAGAACTCAGCTGGCAGCAGTGGAAGAAAAAAGAGCTTCAATCGAGATAACCTAGATCAGTATGATGATTTGTTATATTCAGAGCACAATCATATATTTCATGTTGTTGTTGTTGTTCAGTCATTTAGTTGTGTCCGACTCTTCGTGACCTCATGGACCATAGCACGCCAGGCCTTCCTGTCCTCCACTGTCTCCCAGAGTTTATTCAAATTCATGTTCATTACATTGGTGATGAATAAATATGAGTTCTGACTCAGCTTTGGCAGAACCCATATTTAGGAGATAGATCCCTTCCCTCACCCTATTTCTCAGATATAATTATTCTTTATTAATGGTATTGATACAAAGTAGCAGACTTAAATCTGATCAACATTAAAGCACTGCTTGGTCTGTGGTATTCTTTTAGGTGAGAGACAGAACATTTCTCAAAGAGCTGATAGGGTGTTGATAGGACAGGCAAGCAAACAGAAGTAGACATATAGTTGCTCAGAGTTTCATTAGCAATGGCGTTTACATAATCAAGCTATCGGAAGAGAATAAATTAAAAATAAAGAAACAAAGATCTTAGTTTGAACTGTGATTGCCTAAATTTCCATTTCACAATGTTTTGCCCTCTGCTAAAATGGCATTTCTTTCATATGGTGTCAGGGTTTAGAACTTCTGCTACCAGTCAAGCACATTGAAAGGTAAAAGATAATTGTATCAAGTGGGGAGAAAAAGACAAAAACAAAACACATTCTCCTTGCTATCCTCAGAGAATGAAATGAAGATAGAAGAAGCTAGCTTGGCCACCCTGTTTCAGCAATGAGGGAGTTTTTGAAAAATATTGATTATCTGGATTTGCATCTAGAAATAAAGTGATTTTTAAAATGCTTTTTAAAAACTATTCCAGATGCTTTCACTCCAAAAACTGACCATTTCAAAAAATGTTAAAAAACAAAAAAACAAATACAGTAATAAAGAAGATAAAAGTGGAAACTGGTATACATTTTCAGAGTGTCATGATATGGTTTACAATCCAAAACAGGTCTAAATATGTCCATAATAAGAAACATTTTTGGAAGTTGAAACATTCTGTATGTGCAGAATGGGAATCCGACGTGAGCAATGATTAGTGGAGCAAGAATTATAGTTCTAAAAGGAGATTTATTTACAGGAAATTTATGATAGAGATAGGCAAAGCCTGGCACCTAGCTAACTACCTCCTACCAGGAAGAGAGTCAAAGAGACTGAGATTGGCAGTCTTTAAGAGCTTTGCCACATGACCAGTTTGTCCCAGTGCAAGTCTGACCATTTCTTGAGGGCAGGTGCAGACAATATCTTCTACCTGCACCTAGCCCACTGGGAAGATAATCCCATTTATCTTTTTCTGGTACATGTCAAAAGTGTTTTCTGATGGTGCCAGCTCAAGAGATGCTATATGGTTCACGTGCTATGCATCATTTCATTGTAGGCAAACACCTCCAATCCAACTGGTTACTGTGCACTGTGGGAGGAAGGCCCCTCTCCTCTGGATACCGATCACTGTCCTTTGTGGCCACTTTATTTACCAGTAGAATGGTGAAAAGTTTATTCACTTATGTATGGGACAGTAAAAAATATACTCCCCCCCCCTTTTTTTTAATAAGTTCCTGGATCAGAAGTGAAACAATGAAATGGTGGACTTGTCCAGGAAGGAGAATCCACCAATCAGGAGCCATGGAAAACACAGGACAGAACATCACCACAGTGATCTTGTGAAAGAATACTGGACATGCACCAAAATGACACCAGCAAAATGACATCCACCAAAAATGTCAATGTGGGAAACTTTGCTTTTCATCCTTCTCTTCCCACTTCTCCTGCCACCCATGGATTGGCAAGATAAGTGCAAGAGGTGGCTTTTTGGCACAGAAATGCCCTGGCTTTCCTGATGCCAAAAGTAGAATGGCCCTGATAATCAGTGGACAAGGACTAGGTAGGTAGGCAAGCCTACAGTTGTCTCAGGTGACCAATAAATGATTCACCACAGACTCATCTCTCAGGACAGCTTGTGCTGGCAGAAACTGAAAAAATACCACTTTTGAACTAGATCAAGAAAAATCAGACAATGGCTGCCTTCACAGGGACTGTGGACAGATTAGGGACACTGTCATATGTTCATGTCCTCAAGAAATTATTAGTGGGGTACCTTTGTACTGGGGCAAGCAGAATGTGTGTATGAGTCCTAAGTAGGAGGAAACACCCAAAACACAAGCAGATACATTACAGAGTTCTTTTGAGGATGGAATGAAAAAAAAATCTTGATATATGCAACACTGAGTTTCTAGGGAAAATGGGTGATACAAATTAAGAGATATAAATGAAATGATATTTCCCATCTTTTCAATAAGGAGTGAATAGAGGGAAGAGTGTTCATCCTGTATTGCTATGTTTTTGTTTCTGGAACATCTGTTATAATCTAAAATTGTCAGGACTGATGTGAAACTGATAAAGAGACCAAGATTTGTTTGGCATAATGTATAGCAGGAATGTACTGTCAGATATAACTGAAAGACAAAAAGAAAGCCTGTAATAGAGCTGACCTTGCATAAATGTTTGACTTTCTGGCAAAATCAAAATAATTTCATACTTTAGTTTCTCAGTGCTTTTGCTGTTAAAGTCTGAAGCTTATTTTTAGTTTCAGTAGAATTGTGATCCACTGCTTTCTAAAGAATCAGAAACATGCAACACAGATGGCTTAACAGTGAATTTGACTTTGAACTGTATTTCTGATGTTAAAAAGAAAAAAAAAAGAAACTTTCAAAAATCCCCACATAAAGACTAGAATGTTTTGGACTATTTTTAAAGAACAGACAAATCTACCCGCTCTCACTTTACCTAGAGGCAAAAGACAATTGAATAAAATCTTCTTTGAGGTGGCAATACTGAACTCTCCAGGCACAGTTCTTTCCAAACATAATATCATTGAGCTGATACAATCCCTTTGTTTTTTCTAAGCCTACTTTGGATATGGGGAGCAAAATGAGGAGCAAATTAAGGCAAATTAATTAGATAGAATGAGGGTTGGGGCTGATTTTCTCCTTTCTGATTTATGAGAGCTCAGAAAATTTCTGCTAGAAAGAAACTGCACAATCCCCTCTAATATAACTTTTTTAGGTGACAGATGTGTACTGCAATGTTTTTCTCCCCTCCAGATGCCTTTCAGAACTTTTCCCAAAAATATCATATCTATTAATACAGTACCTTCATAGCAGTTTCAATGGTTCATTTCAGGCATATATAAAGGCTTAAGATTCTAGGGTACAGAATGATCCTGCAGCACTAAGAAAAGAGTATATTCTTTTTATCAAAATAGGATTATTATATATACAGAACATACAAGTTTATTGCATTATAATTATATAAGCATTTTCAATTACACAGGAGCTCTGAAAAAGGGCTGACTCCTCTTTCCCTCCAGACACAAACTGATGTCTCAGTCCACCAAGATAGACATTCATAAAGGATAAAAGTTGTTACATACATCAAAATATTGCCATATAAGACCTGGGTTCATTCAACTATAATCAGGCACTGTGCTGAATGCTCACTAGATCTAATGAACAGGTAGCAAAGACTGGCAGAGGAAGATGAGGAGGAGAAAGAAGAGGAGATGAGGATGAGTTTGGTAGTGCTTTTCTTCCATTTCTGAGCATTAACTTGGGGTGACTTTGAGAGGTTTTCGGGGATGTTTTGGTTTTTTCTGTTACAACTGCGGGTTGAGTACATCTCCTGAGCACTTACTGGGATTGCAAGAGTTAGTGTGCTACTGTAGTATGTTACTGACTATTGATCAGGAAGGGGACAGGGTAACGTTCTCTAATCTGGGAGGAATAGCTAAATCCTGGCTAGGACTCTTGCAGAGAAGCCTGCATAGAAATTCAAAAAATAAAACCTGTAAATCTTGTTGAGAATTTACTTATTATTTATTTTATTATTTAAACTTATATTACCTTACTTATATTAAGATTATAATTAAGATTATAATAAAAGATTATTATATTAAGAATGCTTTGGTAAGAATAAAAAGATACAGAAACAAAAGTGGTATTGCTGTTGCTATTTTACAATCAAAGACAAATTATTAAAAACACAACAATGAAACCGTATACAGAATATAAAACAATACAGTTATTCAGGAAAGCCAGAAAAAAGTTAGTAGTATGAAGGAGGCATCATGTGACTTCTATGGGCCATATCTATTGTTAGAAGTTTGGCAACCTTTTTGGAAATGTATTAGGGTTGATCTTGTAGGAGGAAAGCAAAGACATCCTGCTCAGAATAATTAAGATTTCTAACAACTGGTTTTATAAGTGCTGTCCTCCATTTTGTGTATAGTGGGCATTCTAACAGTACAGGACAAATAGACTTGACACTGTATAGGATCACATACAAGTACGGTTTTCATAGGGAATGCTAGTGTATCTGCCAGTTGTTGCCCAATAGGTAATGGCCAATTAGGGGCAATGTGAAAAGTCTTCTGTGTAAAAATATTTTAAAAGTATCTTGGAATTGGCCAAGGAGAGGTGAGCTATAACACAAGTGGGAACTCTGGTTCTGTCTGTTTTAAGCTCTAACTCCCAAATCCTCTGCTTGAGATTAGCTGTTTTTATCAGGTCTGAGAGCAATTAATGCCAGGAAAGAAAAGCCACAGTAAGTTGATTAAGATTGATCTGTCTTAAGAAAAAATCAAAACTATCTAATAAGATAAGGTGGACCAAGGAAGTTCCCCAAAGAATTTGCTTCAGCCAATATCTAAGGTGGCATACCTTTAAACATGTCCCAAAGGAGATGCTGAACAAGAGAGTTAAGAGTGACATATGGAACCTGGGTTATTGCCTTTAAGAATTTATACTGAATAATTTCTGAGCTAGAAGCATCCCTTTAGATACGCATCTGTGTACCACATATCATCAAATCCAAAATTTTAGCCTTGATTAGTTTAATTGCTGCTGGTACATAGTTGTTGCCATGTTGACTTGTGTACCTAAGAATTACAGAGGGTGCTTTGGGGGCTCTCATAAAGAACTCCCTTGTTTGTTTGGTCCAACAAACAGAAGATTTAAAGTGAATATGTGAATGCTAAAAGTTGTGACTTGCTAAATAGATCTTCCATAAAATGTTATCTCTCTGGGAGTTTATTGCTGACAGCCTAGACAAGCTGAAAACACGGGGTAAGGCCCTTCTGTGTCAAATGACCAAATTTTCAAAGAGGCACATTTTCAAAGAGGCACAGATAGTGGGAGATTTCAACTATCCTGACATCTGTTGGAAATCTAAGTCTGGTGAGATACAAATCCCAAATCCCTCTGCTGTGGTTGGCAATTTCATTTGTTAGAAGGTAGGAAAGGACAAGGAGGTCTGCTATCCTGGACCTAATCCTTACTAACAGAAAGGATTTGGTTGAATCAATAAAGTGATTAGTACCATAGAGGAAAGTGATCATGTTATTTCTGAATTCATGATATTGAATGGGGAGAAATAAAGCAGGATGAGACTTGTATACTGAATTTCAGAATAGGAGATCTTTATGAACTTCCATCATCTAGATGTTGATGGAAGGTAAGTCACTCCCCATGGCTTGAAATTATAAAGGAGAAAAGCAAACTACCCAAAATTAAATAATGAAGGTGCAATTCTTACAATTCCTATTCATGACCTACTAAAAATAAAAATTGGATATATCTAAAAAGACCATTGTGGTTACAGTTAGAGATTTCTAAAATGCTGAAAAGAAATATAGACATGTATAGGGAATGGAATGATAGAAGGAAGAAACTGTGCATATTGTGTCAGAAAAGAAGAGCCTCAGAACTTGTTAGGATTTGCAAAAAATGACAAAAAACAGAAAGGCAAAGAGGCTGTAGGTCTGTTGCAAAGAGAAAAGGGGAGGACTTTCCTGATGGTAAGAGCTGACAACCAGTGGAATAGGATGTCTCATGATGTAGTATGTTCCTCTTCATTAGAGGTTTTTAGACAGGAAACCTATGTATCTGAAATGCTTTAGCAGACTAGATGATCTTTCATGTACCTTCCAACCCTATGTTATGTAACATTAATAATAATTTAAAAATGGGAAAAGCAAAGAGTAGGGAAGGATGATAATTGAAGATGTTTATGGTTCTCTCAAATTTTAGAGATCATGAAACTGAATAATATTATGTCTGCCTTGACACAGGGTGCCTGCTGACTATTTTATATGAAATGCTCATATTATAAAGTACAGTAAGTGTTTAATTTAGGATTTAGAACATTTTGCAATCTTATCGTTTATTACAATGAAACTGGAAGGAAAACCTATCAAGGCCCTTCAGCTACTATATAACATTTTAATATTATCAGATGCAATATATATTTAATTTGAGTAGTAGATCACTTTACAATCTCATCATTTAAAATAGATGTTTAATTAACAGATCCAGAAAGGACACATGTACTGCAATTTTACATCATTTCTCTGGGGACAAGTTTTAATTAAAGTATTTGATTACACAACTTGACTATGATCTACTGATTTTTCAGATGGGTCAAGTGCAATTATCCTTTATAAAACCGAACTACTACTGTATTTATGAATGTATAAAGTTATACTATTAGTATTATGCCAAGCTAGGTTAATATTACTTTGTATTTGAGCAGTTCTCCAGCAAAGGAGATCGTTACCTTGTCGTGGTGCTGGAGCTGTAGCACCTCAAAGAAACCATGAGCTAAACCGTGAAGGGACACCCAAGACGGGAAGGTCGTGGCAGAGAGGTCAGACTAAATACGATCCCTGGGGAAGGTAATGGCAACCCACCCCAGTATTCTTGCCATGAAAACTAAATGGATCAGTACAACCAGAGATATGTCGGTATACCATCGGAAGATGGGACTCCCAGGTCGGAAGATGGTCAAAATGCTACTGGGGAGGAACAGAGGATACGTTCAACTAGCCCCAGATGTGATGACGCAGCTAGCTCAAAGCCGAAAGGACGGCTAGCGGCCGACAGTGCTGGTGGTGAACGACGAATCCGATGTTCTAAAGATCAACACACCATAGGAACCTGGAATGTAAGATCTATGAGCCAGGGCAAATTGGATGTGGTTATTGGTGAGATGTCAAGATTAAATATAGACATTTTAGGTGTCAGTGAACTGAAATGGACTGGGATGGGCCACTTCACATCAGATGACCACCAGATCTACTACTGTGGACAAGAGGACCACAGAAGAAATGGAGTAGCCTTCATAATTAATAATAAAGTGGCTAAAGCAGTGCTTGGATACAATCCAAAAAATGATAGAATGATCTCAATTCGAATTCAGGGGAAGCCATTTAACATCACAGTGATCCAAATATACGACCCAACCACAGATGCTGAAGAAGCAGAAATAGATCAGTTCTATGAGGATCTGCAGCACCTACTAGATAATACACCAAAAAGAGATGTTATTTTCATTACAGGAGACTGGAATGCTAAGGTGGGTAGTCAGACGACACCTGGAATTACAGGCAAGCATGGTCTGGGAGAACAAAATGAAGCAGGACATTGGCTGATAGAATTTTGCCAAGACAACTCACTGTGCATAACAAACACTCTCTTCCAACAACGTAAAAGACGACTTTATACATGGACTTCACCAGATGGTCGACACCGAAATCAGATTGACTACATCCTTTGCAGCCAAAGGTGGCGGACATCTATACAGTCGGTAAAAACAAGACCTGGAGCTGACTGTAGTTCAGATCACAAACTTCTTATTGCAAAATTTAGAATCAGACTAAAGAGAATAGGGAAGACCCACAGATCAGTTAGATATGAGCTCACTAATATTCCTAAGGAATATGCAGTGGAGGTGAAGAATAGATTTAAGGGACTAGATTCAGTAGATAGGGTCCCAGAAGAACTATGGACAGAAGTTCGCAACATTGTTCAGGAGGCGGCAACAAAAAACGTCTCAAAGAAAAAGAAAACCAAGAAGGCAAGATGGCTGTCTGCTGAAACACTGGAAGTAGCCCAAGAAAGAAGGAAAGCAAAAGGCAACAGTGATAGGGGGAGATATGCCCAATTAAATGCAAAATTCCAGAGGTTAGCCAGAAGAGATAACGAATTATTTTTAAACAAGCAATGTGCAGAAGTGGAAGAAGAAAATAGAATAGGAAGGACAAGAGACCTCTTCCAGAAAATTAGAAACATTGGAGGAAAATTCCAGGCAAAAATGGGTATGATCAAAAACAAAGATGGTAAGGACCTAACAGAAGCAGAAGAGATCAAGAAAAGGTGGCAAGAATATATGGAAGATCTGTATAGGAAGGATAATAATATTGGAGATAGCTTTGACGGTGTGGTCAGTGAGTTAGAGCCAGACATCCTGAAGAGTGAGGTTGAATGGGCCTTAAGAAGCATTGCTAATAACAAGGCAGCAGGAGACGACGGTATCCCAGCTGAACTGTTTAAAATCTTGCAAGATGATGCTGTCAAGGTGATGCATGCCATATGCCAGCAAATTTGGAAAACACAAGAATGGCCATCAGATTGGAAAAAATCAACTTATATCCCCATACCAAAAAAGGGAAGCACTAAAGAATGTTCAAACTATCGAACAGTGGCACTTATTTCACATGCCAGTAAGGTAGTGCTCAAGATCTTGCAAGGTAGACTCCAGCAATTCATGGAGCGAGAATTGCCAGATGTACAAGCTGGGTTTAGAAAAGGCAGAGGAACTAGAGACCAAATTGCCAATATCCGCTGGATAATGGAGAAAGCCAGGGAATTTCAGAAAAACATCTATTACTGTTTTATTGACTATTCTAAAGCCTTTGACTGTGTGGATCATAACAAATTGTGGCAAGTTCTTGGTGGTATGGGGATACCAAGTCATCTTGTCTGCCTCCTGAGGAATCTGTATAACGACCAAGTAGCAATGGTAAGAACAGAGCACGGAACAACGGACTGGTTTAAGATTGGGAAAGGAGTACGGCAGGGTTGTATACTCTCACCCTACCTATTCAACCTGTACGCAGAACACATCATGCGACATGCTGGGCTTGAGGAATCCAAGGCTGGAGTTAAAATTGCTGGAAGAAACATTAACAATCTCAGATATGCAGATGATACCACTTTGATGGCTGAAAGCGAGGAGGAGTTGAGGAGCCTTATGATGAAGTTGAAAGAAGAAAGTGCAAAAGCTGGGTTGCAGTTAAACCTCAAAAAAACCAAGATTATGGCAACGAGCTTGATTGATGACTGGCAAATAGAGGGAGAAAAATTGGAGGCAGTGACAGACTTTGTATTTCTAGGCGCAAAGATTACTGCAGACGCTGACTGCATCCAGGAAATCAGAAGACGTCTACTTCTTGGGAGGAGAGCAATGGCAAATATTGATGAAATAGTTAAGAACAGAGACATCACACTGACAACAAAGATCTACAATGGTATTCCCCGTAGTAACCTATGGCTGCGAGAGCTGGACCATAAGGAAGGCTGAGCGAAGGAAGAGAGATGCTTTTGAACTGTGGTGTTGGAGGAAAATTCTGAGAGTGCCTTGGACTGCAAGAAGATCAAACCAGTCCATACTCCAGGAAATAAAGCCAGACTGCTCACTTGAGGGAATGATATGAAAGGCAAAACTGAAGTACTTTGGCCACATAATGAGAAGACAGGATACCCTGGAGAAGATGCTGATGCTAGGGAAAGTGGAAGGCAAAAGGAAGAGGGGTGACCAAGGGCAAGATGGATGGATGATATTCTGGAGGTGACGGACCCAACCATGGGGGAGCTGGGGATGGTAACGGCTGACAGGAAGCTCTGGCGTGGGCTGGTCCATGAAGTCACGAAGAGTCGGAAGCGACTGAACGAAAAAACAACAAAAACACATCATTTTTGCTAAGCTTTTATTGATAATTATTTTAATTATTGCTTTTAATTTTGATTTTAATTTAATTATATTAATTTATAACTGTTTTTTACTGTGTTTTTATTGTAAGACACTTTGAGAGGGGTGGGATATAAATTCAATGAGAAATGGAGATGGGCAGGGAATAAATTGAAATAATAAATAAATAAATAAATAAATAAATTGATTAATTTGCTCGATATTGCTCTACATCTCAAAGCACTAATAATATGCATGCTTGGACAATATAGCTCAAAAAAAGAAGTTTAATTAATTTACAGTGTATTTGGAATGGGAAGCAATTTATATGCTTGGTGCTAATGGGTTGTTTACATTTCTAACATTCAAATCCTAATTAGTAATGCTAATTAGTAAGTTACACCACAGAACATTTTATACCTACATATTTCAGTGTGTTTTATAAGTACTATTTCAGTCTCACAATATCCTTATCTCACAAAATATCAGTGAGAAGAAGACCAGGCTTAAATAAAAAGCAACAAATCACCTATTAAATGTATATAGTTAACCGACATACATTGGTGTGTTTGGACTTATTCTGCTTAAAGGTCAGAGTATGTGGCAGCTCCTTTGCCTTTGGCTGATCAGACAAATGACTGTTACATTATGATAAAAAAATGTCACATTAAGGAGATAATATTGGGGTGGAAATCCACTGTTGTAGCACAAGTAACATCAACTAACAGGACGTATCAGGTAAACATGGAAGAGCACATGCAATTTAGATATATATTAAGTGGGTTTTAAAAGATTCAAAACTGTATCTCTTGCAGACTACAGACTTGGCAAAGGGGTCCTATCTCTCCACTGGCAAGCTTTCCTTTCAGATGGCCCTTCACCCTAATCCGGGGAGTTTTTTTGCCAAAATGGTTTAAATTCATAGGATTCAGACAACAAATAAAGCACACTAATATAGTCTAGTTAACAGTTTTATTGAAAGCAGACAAGAAAACATGTCCCTTTAGTCACTGGGAACTCCGCATGGCAACTAATATTTGTGGGAGTATTGAAAGCGCATGGTGCATACTATGGTCCTTGCCCATGGAGAGATCTCACTTGTACGAATTGTTTAGAATTGCTGGTTGTAAGTGAGCATATAATTAAAAAATAATTAATGTTTAATAAGTACCAAAAGCATAAAGTCATTGGTTATGATCCTGCCCTCTGGGTTAGTAGAGAAAAATTATGTTCCTTCCTCTCCCATCATATTCTTGTGCCTTATATTTTTCCTATCCAAATGCAGAACCTACACTTTTCCCTGTTAAATACTATCCTATTCATTTCAGCCCACGGCTCAAACTTGTGTAGATCTTTTAAAATCTTCTTTGCATAGGCTGACCATATTTCCTTGAGACAAAAAGGGGACATTGGGATGGAAAAAACGGGACAGGGGTCCCTACCCCCCGGGTCCACGTGATTGGCTTCTGCCTGCAAAGCCACCCCCGATCTGCGTGATTGGCTCCCGCCTGCAAACTCCGCCCCCTGGTCCGTGTGATTGGCTCCCACCTGCAAACCCGCCCCCCGGTCCACGCGATTGGCTCCTGCCTGCAAACCCCGCCCCCAGTCCACATGATTGGCTCCCGCCTGCAAACTCCGCCCCCGCCTGTGCGATTGGCTCCCACCAGCAAACCCTGCCCCGGTCCACCCAATTGGCTCCCGCTTGCAAACCCCGCCCCCCAGTCCACATGATTGGCTCCTGCCTGCAAACCCCGCTCCCTGTCCGTGCGATTGGCTGCCACCTGCAAACGCTGCCCCCGGTCCACCCAATTGGCTCCTGCCTGCAAACCCTGCCCCCGGTCCACCCAATTGGCTCCTGCCTGCAAACCCCCCCATGGAAAAATTGATTACTTGCTCAGAGTAATCACACACACACGCTCCCCACACTCTCTTTCCCTAGCCTCCCCCTGACCAAATGCACCGGCACCTGTTGCAGGGAGGCTAGAGAAAGAGAGTGTGGGGAGCATGTGTGTGTGATTACTCTGAGCAAGTAATCACGTGCGCGCGCACACACACGTGCTCGCACCCTACAATCTCTTTCCCTAGCCTCCCCGTGACCAAATGCACCAGCACCTGTTGCAGGGAGGCTGGAGAAAGAGAGTGTGGGGAGCGTGTGTGTGCGATTACTCTGAGCAAGTAATCACGCGTGCGTGCACACACACACGCACACACCCCACACTCTCTTTCCCTAGTCTCCCCGTGACCAAATGCACCGGCACCTGTTGCAGGGAGGCTGGAGAAAGAGAGTGTGGGGACCGTGTGTGTGCGATTACTCTGAGCAAGTAATCATGCACGCACGCACACACACATGCACGCACCCCACACTCTCTTTCCCTAGTCTCCCTGTGACCAAATGCCCCGGCACCTGTTGCAGGGAGGCTGGAGAAAGAGAGTGTGGGGAGCGTGTGTGTGTGATTACTCTGAGCAAGTAATCACACGCACGCGCGCACACACACACTCGCACCCCACACTCTCTTTCCCTAGCCTCCCTGTGACCAAATGCACCGGCACCTGTTGTAGGGAGGCTGGAGAATGAGAGTGTGGGGTGCGTGTATGTGTGTGTGCGCGTGATTACTTGCTCAGAGTAATCGCACACACACACACACACACACACACGCTCACCACACCCTCTTCCTCCAGCCTCCCTGCAACAGGTGTGGGTGCATTTGGTCACGGGGAGGCTAGGGAAAGAGAGTGTGGGGTGCATGTGTGTGTGTGTGTGCGCGCGCGATTACTCTGAGCAAGTAATCATACACACACGCACCCCACACCTTCTTTCCACAACCTTCCCGTGCCTGCTTTCCCTGGCCTCACCACTGCTGGGCAGACAATCTCAGCTTCGGAGCAAGCGGCACCGGTAGGATAAAGGTAAGGAGGCAGGAACCGAGTGGACTGTGGTGCTGTGTCAGTTGCTGGGCTCGCACGTGGCAACTGGGCTTCCAGTTGCCGCGCTGATAGGGCCTCTTCCGGGCTGCCTCCAATGGCAAGTCCAGCTCCAGTCCTCCTTCCTGTCTTCCTCTCCTCCTTCCCACCCGGTTTAAAAAAGGGACAAAATTGAGATTTTGATCAAAACGACAGGACGGTTGAAAAATGCTTAAATAACGGGACTGTCCCATTCAAAACGGGACGTATGGTCAGCCTATCTTTGCAGGGTTTTTTTTTTAGTATTCTCTTTCATCTAAAGCATTAGCCACATTCTACTTCATATTTCTCTACAAACTGGAGCCATTAATTAGTACTTTTTCAGTATGGTCATTCAGTCAAATTTGAGTCCATATAACAGTACAGTACTATCATCTAGCTGATTTTTAAATTTTATTTTATTAAGAAGAATATAATGAAGCACTTCATTTCATTTCATTTCATTTCTTTATTTCTTTAAAAAAAATTATAGGGCCACCCGTCTTGTGAGAGACAACCCTGAGCAGCTAACAACAATAATAAAAACACAATAATAAAAACTTCCATCAAAGAAACAAGAAAAACCCAGCACCCAATCCAACAACATCCATCCAACTATAGAGTCACCTGGGCTCTAACCTTGCTATCCCAGTGCCTGTGGGAAAAAACAGCTCTTTCTGGAAAGCTAAGAGGGTGGGGGGGCTGCTGGATCTCAAAGGGCAGGGATTTCCACAAGGCAGGGGCTGCTACAGAAAAGGCACACTTCCTAGGTCCCCCTAGATGGCAACATTTAAGGGAAGGGACCTGGAGCATGCCCACTATCCAACAAGTGGGATGGGCAGATTCGGGAGAGGTGGTCCTGCAGATAACCTGTCCCTGTGCCATGTAGGGGTTTAAAGGTAATAACCAACACCTTGAATAGCATGCAGAAGAAACTGGCAGCCAGTGCAGCTCATGCACAAGTGGTATAACATGGCTGAACTGAGAGGTGTCCAATAATGAGTGAGCTACTGTATTCTGGACCAGTTGTAATTTCCAGGTGGTCTTCAGGGGCAGCCCCATGAAGAGTGCATTGTAATAGTCCAACTGGGAAGCGACCAAGGCATGAGTGACTCTGAGCAAGGCTTCCTGGTCCAAGAATGGATGTAATTGATGTACAAGACATACGTATCTATGCAAAGGGGTATCTGCTAAGCTAGTAACTATCAGAAAAGATAAGGTAGTCTGGCACAATTTGTTTCTGACAAACCTATGTTGTGTTGTAGCATACTTTCCCAAGTGCTCACAAACATGCCGCTTTATAGTCTTGCCAAAAACATTACTCAGTACAGATGTCCAGCTGACAAGTCTATTGTTTCCTGGATCCTCCTTCCATTTTTTTAAAATGACAGTGACATTTGCTTTCTTCCAGTATTATTAGAACTTACCAGACTTCCAAAGGTTATCAAGATTGGTTCTGATCACCTCCACTGGTCCTTTCAGTACCTGGGATTAATCATTTGGCCCTGGAGATTTAAATTAATCTAAATTAGCTAAATTCTCTCTTATATTCTCTTAGTCTATCATAACCTGAAGATCCTACTTTTCCCCACAACATAATAATCAGCTAAAGTTCATGTTTTCCTCATGAAAGAAAACAGAGAGAAAATAGGAGTTAAGAAGTTCTCCCTTCTCATCCATTACCAATTCACCACATTCTCCTTGCAATTGAACTATAACTTATTTTGACTTACTTGGCTTATTTATAACATACCCCCAAAAAGACAAGAATTTGTTGGACCTTGGAATCTTAGCAGAGATAGGTTCTGAGCAGATATCAGGGTAATTGAAATTCCCCATTATTACTATCGATCCCTCTTTGAAAGACTGATCATCTGATGCAGAAAGACCTAACTGGGATCTACAATAATCCCTCAAAGTGGTATTACTTTTGTTTTGCTTTCTTTTATTGTTACCCAAATATTCAGGGTTCTCGTGCTTATATTCTTGAATTTCTATGAAAGATTCCATCAATGCTGCCTCCGAAAAATTCTGCAAATTACTTGGGAAGATAGGCGGACTAATGTTAGCGTATTAGAAGAAGCGAAAACCACCAGCATTGAAACAATGATCATCCACTTTCGCTTCCGGGTGCTGGACTGAGTGGAGCGAAGAGCTGATAGCTCCGCGGTTTTCTGTCTGCGGCGAGAAAATCGCTGAAAAATCACCCTCGAAGAGAGGGTGAGCAGAAGATTTATCACAAGGGTCGTCGAACCTGCTGCTCTATCCTGACCCCTGTATTCCCACTACAGGGGAAGGGAGATTTGAGTGGTAACAGACAACTGGAACTAACATGAAAGCTCTGCAGAAACCGTGAAACTAAATAAGTTAAGTAGCTCCTCATCCAGCCTTTTAGTTGCACTTTTTTTTTTTAATATTACTGGATTTATTAAGCACTAGGATTTATCTCTGGACTGTGATTTATAGATGCTGGTGTTTTATTTTTCTTTCTTGTCAGAGGAGTGTTTGAACGGTGGGTTTGGAAAGATAGTTGACTCTGCCTGGAGTGGGCTGAGTGACTTTCTCTTTTGATTCTAAATATTTCTACTCTTGGTTTGCTTTCATCCTTATTGCAATTATAAGTATTTTTTTTTCCTTTGGGGACTAATTTGCCTGGATTTAAAGTTTTTATGGATAAATGAATTGCTGATTTGATATTCTTTCTTCTACCTGTTTGGGATTTTTATTATGAAAGAACTCTTTTTGCTTTTCTCCATAAGTGTTTGAATATTTTTTGGATTATATAAGTCACTTTATAGAATTTTTATGAATGCCTTGGACTCCTTCTGTATATAAATTAGACGACTTATTCATGGTTGGACTGTGTGGATATAAGCTGCCGTGAGAAACCTTGGGATTGTTTATCTTTTTTGTTATTATTTTGACTACAATAGAACCTCTCTGTTCTTTTTTTATCTTTTATTTACTTGCTCTTACGCTTGGACATACAATTTTTATGGACTAGATTTTTTGCTATTCTGATAACTACATTTAAAGGACTATTTTTATTTTTAAAAGTTTTTTTATTCTCCTATTATTAAAGGGGGAGAAGAAGAGAGAAAAGAGAAAGAGAAGAAAAAATAGTAGTCCCTTTTTTCTGTTTGTTCTTTGTCTTTGTCTTCCCCCTCTCCTCTCCTTTTTTTTTTCCTTTTTTTCCTTTTTGCCTTTTCTCTCTTACAGGGAAACTATCTACATTATGACAATCATGGCATTAACACCTGGAGCGTCGGTGGAGCCTCTTCAGTCAGAGATGAGAAAACGTCTGGAAGTGATGACACCATTTAATAAAGAAATGAGAGAGAAGGAGTGCATTTTGAGACGGAGAGCAGTTCCAGAACAGTTGAATGAAGATGTAGGAGAAAGGACTGTTTCTATATTAGATAAACCCTTGGAGATAAAAGAACAAGACCTAGATTTGGAAATAGATAAAATTTTTAGAGAACAGAAAGTGTTTAAAGAACAAAAGTTAAGGATAATTTCTACTTTAAAAGTTAAAACATTTCTAGAGAAATATAAGACAGACATGAGGGAGGCACCAGGAGAAGATAAGAAGCATTTCATAGAATAGAATAGAAGTAAAGAATAGAGATAAATGGCTGACCTATAAGGACTTTTTATTGTTAAAATTGATGGATTGGCAGAAAAGGATAAATTGACACGTTTATTAAAAGAAAATTCAATTATTACTCTTTTAAAGATTAGAAACTATTAATGGACTATTTGGAAAATGTTGGAGGGGCAAAGCTTATAAGAGGATTTGAAGATTAAATTATATATAAATTGATATATTAGATAAGAAATGTTTTTTAATGTGATTTACAGACTTAGTATGTAAGATGCATTTTATAGAATAGAATAGAAGTAAGGAATAAAGATAAATGGTTGATTTATAAGGACTTTTTATTATTAAAATTGATGGTTTGACAGAAAATGAGAGATTGATATGTTTATTAAAAGAAAATTTAAACTATTACTTTTTTAAGAGTAGAAACTAATAATGGACTATTTGGAAAATACTGGAGGGGCAAAGTTTATATGAGGATTTGAAGATTAAATCATATATAAATTGATATATTAGACAAGAAATGTTTTTTTAATGTCATGTATAGACCTAGCATGTATGACAAATTTTGTAAAGTATTGTGACCAGAGATTAATCGGAAGCTGACTACTTTCTATGTTTTATCTTTTTTCTTTTTTTTCTTTGCTTTACTACACCTTTTTTTCTTCTTTCTTTGATTTGTATTTCTATTTCTTTTTCCGTTTCCAACTTTTAACTATGTATATTCAAAACCCAATAAAATATTTAAAAAAAAAAAAAGAAACAATGATCATCCAACATCAACTTCGCTGGACCGGTCATGTTGTTCAAATGCCTGACCATCGTCCTCCAAAGCAGCTACTTTACTCCCAACTTAAGAATGGAAAACGGAATATTGGTGGACAGCAAAAGAGATTCAAAGATACTCTCAAAGGTAATTTAAAAAAATGAAATATCAGCATTGAGAACTGGGAAGCCCTAACTCATGAGCGTTTCAATTGGAGGTCATCCTTTATTAATGGCGCTATGGACTTTGAAGAAGCACGAGTACAGGGCAAAAGGGAGAAAAGAGCTAAAAGGAAGGCACATCAGGCAAACCCTCATCATGACCGTCTCCCACCCGGAAACCTATGCCCTCATTGTGGGAGGTTGTACGGATCCAGAATTGGTCTTTATAGCCACTTACGGATCCACTGTTAAAATTTTACCTTTGGAAGACATTCTTACTCGGCTACGAGTGATCGCCAATGAATATATTTTTCTTTACATATACAGGTAATCCTCATTTAGTGACTGCCTCATTTAGCAACCATTTAGAGTAACAATGATGATGAAAAAGTAACTTTATGACCAGCCCTCACATTTATGACCTTTACAGGTCTGTAAAGCAAAGGAAAGCTGAAGAAAGATCATAAGCACAGTCACAGTTTCACTTAGCGATTGCTTCACTTAACGACTGATTTGCTGGTTCCAATTGTGATCGCTAAATGAGGACTACCTGGAGTGTAAAAGTCCCATCCTTTCTATTGGGTCTGTTTATTTTAGATAAATTATAGCCTTCCACTGCTGTGTAATATCCCACCAAGTTTCTGTTATGCTTGTTTTTATGAACTAGGATCTCTTATTCTTCCTGTTTATTTTCCATTCCCTGTACATTAGGTGGAAATATCTGAAGTTGGAGAACCACTTTCTGGCAACTCTGTTGTACTTCCCTGTGACACTATATCCTGGCCTGCTTAGTGTTCAGCTTTTTTCTTCCCAGTCCTTTTGCTGAATATTCAGTTCTGGAATTCTTGCCACTCTTCTGATTTTGTTGTAGCTTAGCACCCTCCTAATGGCAGGGTGGCAAGGTACCTGCCAAACTGTTAGTTTTTCTAAGATGTACCTTCATCTCTTTTATCAATGTAGCATGACCAATGGCATAGAATCCAAAACCTTCTCAGCAACACCATCTGCCTAGTCAGTAACTGACTTCCAGGATCCTGTTTTCTCTTCTTGCATGATTACCCTCCACTGGAAAACTGACAAACAAACAAACAAACCTGTGCTTCTAGTTCCTTCACTTTCTTGCCCAGCTTGTTTCAAGCTATCTCATGATCATGTAATTTGTCTCCATGTGGATCAAGGATAACTGTTGGTAGGTTTGGATTGTTTTGGTATGCTATCACTTCCTGTATACAGGTAGTCTTCACTTACCCACCAGCTGCTTAAAGGCCGTGTGAAGTTATGATGGTACCCCAAAAGTAGATTTCTGACTGGGGCCTGAAATTACGACCCTCACAAGGCCTCTGCGATCATGTGACCTGGATTCGGCCATCCCGGAAGCGGCAGCCATTTTGGGTCACATGACCGCTCTATGATACCAGGAAGTCCTCCAGGCCTATGATGCTGGATTTCTGAGGCAGCAGGCCCAGTAATGTGGTCTCACTACTTCCTGTGATTTAGCAGCTGGCAGAGGGAGCCTTGTGTGTGCCTTACTGTAGAGGAAAGGTAAGTACTTTTTCCATACAGTACTGTATTGACTTATGCTTGCCTTTAATTTTTTTCCAGTTTTTGTTTAACGTAAGTAGAGATTTGTATGGTGGCATGCATGTTCCATCCTCTGCCTCTCTAATTTTTAATTATATTTAACAATACTGAATGCTGGTTTACTGTTTTTAAAACAGTTGTTTATAAAAATTAGATTTATATACAGCACTGTACAATAACAAAAACTGCAGAGTTTACTACAGCAGGAAAAAAGTTACAGTACTGTACAGTACCTTTAAACCTGTTTAGTACTGTACTGTAGAACAAAGATTCCAATGAAGACCTTACAGTAAAAATTCAAGTAACAATTTGTACAAGACAAATAGATCAAATCTAAGCTCTTTTCATCTTTGTACTACTTGTATTCAAATCTAAAAAGAAATGCTTTTAGTAACTCCCTTCAAGGTTACTTTATGATGGAAATCAAGAGGTGACTATGTCCATACATTTTAATTTGTAATAAAATAATTGTGGATGAATTTGGAAATACTTTTCACCTGTGATGGTCCTGATCCTTTAGCTATTAATTCAGAGACTCTTGCTACAAGCCATCAAAGGATATGAAAGAGTTCTTTATTAAAGCAAGTGATCATTTCCAATGCAAAGACTAGACTGAGAAAAAGCCCGTGCAAAATGGCAGTTACATCCTCCACCTTCGTGCCAACCCCCCCCCCCATTGGGGAATTCACTTCGTGACAGCCCCTCCCTACATTCTCACAGTTTCCATACTTTTCAGTCACAAATTTTTCACTAACATGCTGATAGCGCCATTCAGGCTGACCTTGGTGTCAGGCCATTCGACTAAACAACCCAAATCAACATTCCTAATGGCCCTGCAGGCATGCTAAACTAATTACTACAACCTCATAACTACGCTGGCAGGATACTCCATCCTGACATCATCATCAGAACAATGTTACTTCTTGTTGTTGTTTCATCATAAAAAGCAGCAAAGCAGTGTCAAAATACAATTCTAATAGGGGTGTGTGTGGGTGTACACACACACACACACACACACACACACACTTTTAAATATGTGCATGTTGGTGGATTTTAGGATTTTAAAGCAATAATTATAAATATTACAATATTTTCTATGATGCTTAAATTCAGTAATAGTGAAACTATTACAAAAAGCAAAAAATAATTTAAAAATATAATTTCAATTTTTTACAAAGAATCTATGCAAGCAGCATTGTAGTACTGTAGATTACAAATCGGAATGACAGCTGTAGGCTCTCAAAACAATTACTTGCCCAGATAAAAATATTGTATACTTGAAGCATTATTGAAAAAGTACTTGAAAATGTCAATGAGGAGAAACAAATAAGCACATAAATGCCATCCTAAACTGCTTGTTTCTTTGAATAACTTTTTTTTTTACCATTTCAAGAATATTTTTTTATATGAAACCCAAATCTACCATCTTACAATTCAAACGCATTGCTTCATGACTGGAGGCAAAATTCATGGTTATTGGTGAACAACTGTTCCTTTTCATCTCCATGACAGACTGTTAAATATTTGAAGACTATTGATATTGTTGTGTGCTTTGGGAAGTTATATTGCTGATTATAAAAAGTACTTCATAAAATAAAGCTGATTGGTTTTGGATTGTGCAGTAGATTTCAGCTGGCAAAATTGTGTAACATTTGTACCAACGATCATCTCAATTTCCATCCAAGGCAATATCATGAAATTAGTTTTATGAGTGGTTTAAATATTAATTGACTAGTTTATAATACTAACAACTGGAAAAAGGAAATCCTTTTTCCAAACACAACAAAAAATTAATGAGCCTGCACAAACCATGTTTAACAAATAATCATTTTCTAATTGACCTGTTCCAGAAGTTGGCAATGTAGCCCATAAGTAGTAAATGGGGAGTAGTAAATGGGGAATTTTGTGGGGAACTGTTTAGTAGAGAAATAGAACAATTGCTACTATGTGTTTTGCCTCATGACTTTGGAAATAGTCATCTGTTTGAGATGAGTCATTTTTTATTTGGTAATGGACTAATAGCTACATATTTCTATAACTAACCTTTCAGTCCCAGAGAGGTTCAGTCAAGGCCATGCAAACAACCACTTTAGAGGAAATGTTGTGGACAATACACACAAGTGCAGGTTCTTTCTATTTATATTCTAACGATTGTTGTGGTGCTATCGGAAAGTCTGAATTGCATGCCCAATTTTTCCTTGGATTTTTTTTTTCTTGCATAATAATAGGTACTTTCCCTGATATTCCCTTTTTAATCACATTCCTGTTTCCAGTATATACTATTGGCATCATATCTAGTCATTCATTTCCTGAATTATTCTATCTTTACTTGGGGAGAATAATTTGGTTGGGTCTAGGAGTGCAAACTGAAGAAACAAGAGATCTAACATGTGAGAATTGCATAACCTAAAAGATGATGGAGAATTTCATTTACTTTAATTGATTTCTTATGGACGCTCACTCCAGGAGACTCTGGGCATCCTACAAAATTCAAAAACATCAAAAACAATTAAAACAGTTAAAACCTACATAAACAGGCAGTCCAGACTAAAACAACTAGAACAATAAACACTACAAATACAAATGGGGCAAAGAACTGTTCCTAATCAATTTGGGTAATTCACAAGTTCCTGCCATGCTACATCAAACAAGATAAATGATTTAGCAAACAGATAAAAATGGAGTCCAAGTCAACTTGCAGCCATAATTCATATAGTACAAATTCAAGAAGTAAAGTCTGTAAATTACCACACTGTACCCTGAGCTGTATATTTCTGAATAAAAACTTGCTAATGGATACAAATCTGTGATTCCAATTCAACATGAAAAAATTTGTAAAAACCTTGGACTACAGCTTGATTGTATGGGGACAGGGAATATCTTTATTACATGTCACAGATCCAGACAACACAAAAATACAGTGTAGCGCACACAAAAAGGCCTGTGATCATGCTTAGTTTACAAAACATATTTAGTTTGTTGTTACAAACTTAGCAACAGCAAGAGTTATTTTAGGATCCTTTTCTACCAAAACAGGCTGTTCATAGAATCCTGTTCATCTAGAAAATGGACTAAAAAAAGATGTTAGTAGACATTTATTGAAATAAATATTTAAATGTTCATTCCATAGGTAGCATTCCTTAAGGTGGTATATTATATTGTGTTCAAATGAATACATGGGTATCAAGTCTATTTCCATCCACGCAAAAGGAGAAGCCCAATTGCCTGCCTCAATGCTGACTTATTCTTTACCAAAGAATGAGAATTCCTTTGGAAATCAGAAATCAGACATTATTTGGTACTTGATTGTAGAATCCTTTACCTAGTAATGTTACATTTTTCTTGCTACCTTTGGAAATGTTTATACAGGGAAGTTAATTAAATAAATAAGATAACATGAACAAATAAATTTCAAGTGCCATATATGTTGCTAGCATAAGAAATATTTGATGTCATGACAAACACTAGGCTAAAGGGCATGATTCATTAACCATGGTGTCATTCTGGGGAGGTTGCCCAAGATAGATTTTGGTAGCACCCCTACTTAGAAACTGAAAGAGATTTATGTTCATTTTTAATGTTACTTTAATTTTATTTTCAAAATTTGTATGCTGCTTTCCAAAACAAAATGTTACCAGGAATACTCAACTCTGTGTTGTTTACATTGTTGGGTTCTGCAGTTTTCTAGTTTATCCTTTGTGCTGTTGTATATCTACGTGGGCTGCTGAGTGACATTATATAAGATGTGGAATGAAATGTCATCAATATGCTGATGACACACCTCTCTTGTTTTCATGAAATCCTGGTCAGGCAGAGGGAATGCTTAATAAGGACCTAGTTATAATAATAGACTGGATGAGAGACAGCAAACCAAAACTCAATTTGAAAAAGAAAAAGGTGCTATTGGTAGATAGTTTACTTCTTAAGTGATGTTCCCCTTGTTCTAGAAGGGATTGCATTCTACCTAAGGGATAACATTTATAGTTAAATTTTTAACTATATGGAAATTCTTCAAGGTCTCTCTTTGTCTTCTGTGGTATGCAGATCCTATTACCAACTCAGACTTAGGCACCAGTTTATGGCCCTGCTTGGATAATGCATGCCCTGCTCTTTAGATTATTGCATTCAGTCTACACGGGGCTGTTATTAAAGATAGCCTGGAAACTCGCAGCAGAAACTGATTGTATGTAGCACATGCATACATACATACATGCACAGATCTTATTTGCTGATCATTGTCACCCCTTAGCAATGTCTGCAATTTTATAGCTGTGAGGGTTTTTCTGCACCCTGGCCTTCAGCTGTTTGTCTCCATACATAAGCTATCTGGAAATGAAGTTTGCTTAAGAAATCCTTTTTCAGATTTTCACCCCTTCCTCCACTGTGGCCACCATGATGTCCAGATGCTCTATCCAGAAGTTGGTTACCATTCTGTGAGCAAGTCTTGAGGACTGGTGAAAGAAAAAGCCAACGGTTTTACAGTACTTGCTATCACTTGGGATAGAAGGGAAATTTGACATAACTCTTGCAATTTCATCCAGTTAAAAAAACAAAACAAAACAAAAAAGGAAATGGGCCAGATCTCAGTGTCTGCTGAACCTGGAGAGAGAGAGAGAGAGAGAGAGAGAGAGAGAGAGAGAGAGAGAGAGAGAGAGAGAGAGAGAGAGAGAGAGAGAGAGAGAGAGAGAGAGAGAGAGAGAGAGAGAGAGAGAGAGAGAGAGAGAGAGAGAGAGAGAGAGAGAGAGAGAGAGAGAGAGAGAGAGAGAGAGAGAGAGAGAGAGAGAGAGAGAGAGAGAGAGAGAGAGAGAGAGAGAGAGAGAATTTCACTACCCTACTATTGCCAACAATCCAGTATAGAATGGCTGTCAAAGAAAGATGGCATAGACTGAGTGAGCAAGTTAGCCTGTCAGAGCATACATTGGTTAATTGGAATGGTGGCATTTGAAATGAAGCACAGCAGGCAGGCAGGAGTGCTTGCTTGAGCAGTGGAAGGATAAAAACATTACTTTTGATATGGAGCAAAAAAAAAAAAAAAACTGGGTGCAAGTTGCCTTCCTGCCAGGCTAAGGGCAGGTTGAGGAAAACATGTCCATTCCTGCCCTCCCAAAGGCCCATCTTCTTTTGAAATAATCAGGAAGTGCAGATCAGCCCTTAATCACAGTACAGGAAGCATTAAGACTGCATAAAGGGCAAGGAGGGAATGGTACAGAAACTCATGTAAGTTTCTTGGGAGTGTCTTGGCTCAATTTTGATAGTACAAAGGCTTCTCCTGTGCCTTTGCTGAGCTAGAGTAGGGCTTCTGTTTTCAACTTCAGTCTGTCTTTACCCAAAATGTATGAGAGCTTCCCAACAATTACTACATAAACATTACACAAAATATTCAGCAGTTCCCAGATTTCCCACTTCCTTTTATAATTAAATGTATGGTAAAATATTACTACAATGGGGTAAATTGCAAAAGGGAACATCTGGCAATTTAGCTAAGCAATTTAGCCACTAAGTATTTTCTTACCAAAGAGATCAGAAGCTATTTCTACTTGGGGTATAATATAATTGATTAGTATTTGATCTGCATGATCAATTTCTAACATCTCAGTTTTACTTCTTAAGTATCTTTTGTTATAAGGAAGGATGAGAAGGGCAGAGAGAGATCAGAGCCAAGAGGCACATAAATAAAACTGGAAATATTGTATATAGAAAGGCTGCAGTTAGAAAGATAATGTACTATAAAATTAAAATTATGAAAAAAATAAGAAAGGTAATATTACAGAAGATTCTAGGATATACTTAATAGACTTCAGTGTCTAGTTTGGTTAGTGCTTTGTCTTCTAGGCATGAACAAAGTATATTGCCAACTATCATAAGGATTGGCCAAACATTCATACTGTAAATGTCCTTTTTTTTAAAAAAAATATACAGTATATATTTCCTTTCCTTCCCCCTTTTTTTCTTTCTTAATGTATTTTTGTATTAAGTTTTTGTATTAGTTGTATCATTTTTACATAATCTTTAATAATTTTTAATAAAAGACAGTGTGACTACATTAGTGGACCAAGGAAATGCTGTGAATGTAGTATATTTAGTGTACTTATATTTCAGTAAGGCATTTAATGAAGTAGATCTCCTTCCTGATAAACTGGAACAATATGGGATGATTGTCACACTAACAAATGGATTCACAGTTGGCTCAAAAATTGTAGCCAACACAGGGTTCTTAATGAGTCTATATTCACATGGAGAGAGGTATGCAGTTGGGTACCTCAGAGTTCAGTCCTAGGCCTTGTTGTTGTTTATTCGTTCAGTCGCTTCCGACTCTTCGTGACTTCATGGACCAACCCACGCCAGAACTTCCTGTCGGCCGTCACCATCCCCAGCTCCCCCATGGTTGAGTCTGTCACCTCCAGAATATCATCCATCCATCTTGCCCTTGGTCGGCCCCTCTTCCTTTTGCCTTCCACTTTCCCTAGCATCAGCTTCTTCTCCAGGGTATCCTGTCTTCTCATTATGTGGCCAAAGTACTTCAGTTTTGCCTTTAAGATCATTCCCTCAAGTGAGCAGTCTGGCTTTATTTCCTGGAGTATGGACTGGTTTGATCTTCTTGCAGTCCAAGGCACTCTCAGAATTTTCCTCCAACACCACAGTCCTAGGCCTAGTCTTCAACATCTTCACAAATGATCTCATATGACTTAAATTACTTATAAAAGGAATGGGGGGGGGGGGAAGGATTGCTAACACTCTAGAAGATGGACTCATGATTCAAAAGGATTTTGATAGGCTTGATCATTAAGCCCTATCCAACAAAATTGGTCACTGATGAGAAATGTAAGGGTCTTCACTTAGGCAGGAAAAACCAGATGCACAGTTACGAGATAGGCTTAGCAGTAAAACTTGCAAGAAAGGTGTCTTGATAGACTACAGATTAGCATGAGCCAGCAATGTGCCATAGCTACCAAAGTGCATTTTTGGGTGGCATCACTAAATGTATAGTGTCAAGACCATGGGAAATGATAATACCACTCTGTGCTGCATTGGTCAAACCACACCTGGAATACTCCATCCAGTTCTGGTCACCACAATAGAAAAAAGGACACTGAGGGACTGGAAATTGTTCGGAGAAGAGCAACAAAGATTATATTATTATGAGGCTAAGCCCTATGAATAATGTATAAAGGAACTTGGTATGCTTAGCCCAAATAAAAATGATAGCAGTCTTCAAATACATGAAGAGATGTCACAGGGAATAGGAAGGGGGTTTGTTGTCCAGAACGTATGAACATAAGACAAGAACCAATGGGTAGAAGCTTTATAGTGAGAGTTGAAATAAGGAGGAATTTCCTAACTGTAAGAGCTATTAAGCCAGGGCTTTCCAAAGTTTTCCCGCGGCGACACACCAACCGCCGTTGGTGTGTCGCCGCAGGAAAACCCGGAAGTGCCGCTGTTGCGGCAGCGCACAAAAACCCGGAAGCGCTGCTGCCGCTTTCGAGTTTTTGCACACCGCCGTTGGTGTGTCGCCACGGGAAAACCCGGAAGCGCTGATGATGATCAGCGCTTCCGGGTTGTGTGGTGACACACCAGACTGTGTGTGGCGACACACTTTTGTGTCGCGACACACAGTTTGGGAAGCTCTGTATTAAGCAATGGAATGGCCTGCCTCCTGAAGTCATGGATGCTCTATCACTGGAAATTTTCAAGAAAAGATTGGGCAACCATTTGTCTCAGATGGTATGAAAATTCCCACACTGGATAGGGGGTTGGAGTAGAAGACCTCCAAGGTCCCTTCTAACCTAGGATTATATAAATATATGATTCTATTAATGTTGAAATACCTGTTCCAAGAATCATCATAATGTTATGTGCTATTTTGTAAATCAAATGTTCAAGAATATGTTAATGAACGCACAGAATGCTCTCATTTGTCTTCTACTGTATAATGGTGGTCACTTGCAGCTTTTTTTTTTCCAGCAGCAGCTGCTTTTTGGGACCATTTTCTAATGAGGGCTAATGGAGTAGGTGGTCTGTTTGAGAGAGAGGCAATATCTATGGTATTTTGTTCAAATCAGACCAGATGTCTGCTGTTCTGCTAGAAATTAACTCTGTAATTGTTTAAAAAATACTCAGCTGATCAAGGCCTCACATGTGGCACAGATGCATATCATCCATGCTGCTGTAAGTGTTTGGTAATTAATCACTGGGATGCAGAAGATATTTTCTATTGAAGGCTAACTAGGCACACTTAAAACAAGGCATGCGGTTGCTAAAACACTATGAATGAAAATAAATACCAACTTGCTTTTATTTTATTTTCTATTTAGCAGAAAATTATCCAGAAGTAGTGGACTTGTAAATGTTATTGCTATACTAAACTGCTTTAATTGATGACAGAACAATGAACAGAAAACAAAGCCAAATGAATGCCAGGCTATATTTGCTAACTTGAAACAATGAAAGTAAAGGTTTGGATTCTACAAGATTTCAAATCTTTCAGATTGATGGAAGGAAAATATAAACTCCTACAATGTTGGAATATTCCATGATATATGATAGAATAGTTTGAATTAAGGCTAGAGCAGAAGGAAGAAAAAGAACGTCTTCCTTCCTTCCTCTTTTCTCCCTCTCTCCCTTTTATTCTCTTCCATGAGCTGGAAGAAACAAGCTGAAAATCTTGAAACAAAATCTGAAATGGGCTGTTCTTGTTAAACAGACACAATTCTGTCATTGTTGGTAAGTAGCATAAGAAAATACAGTATCAGACTTTGTATATTTGCTCTTATCTCATCTCAGTCCAGAATTATAAAATATACTGTATTGTTCTAAGAGACACTGCAATCCCCATTCTATAGCTCTTACTCTATCATATTACACATTAGAAAAGTTATGTTACTATAATAAGGTCTACTGCTCAAAGATACAAATGCATGTTTGCAGGCAGAAGAATCCACATTTAACCTTCAAATCAGGAGTCAGTTTTGATAATGGCACTATGTAAATATAATAAACAAGCAAACCAACAACATAGTTATTGTTTTAGGTATTAGGAGCTGACATACATACAGTATTTATTTGAGGGACTCTGAAGAACTGTTGCCACTTCGAATAGAGATAATTATGCTAAGGCTATCTGCTTTTATCTTGCCATGCTTTAAAAAACCATCTGAAAAGCACTCCCTAATGCCATTTGTCTGAATTCAGCTGAAAAACTTAAACAATGTGAACTGTCTTATTATAGTCTCTAACAAAAACATCCTATTTATTTGTTTGTTTATTTGTGTAATTTATATATCACCTCAGTCCTCATGAATTCTTGGAGGTTTCCATCATTCATGTCTGCCGATTTCACCAACCCATAACATTCAAACTGAATATCTAAATCAGCCTTTCTGAAGCTGAGCACCTTCTATATGTGTTGATTTCAACTATCAAAATTCTCAGTATTGCTGAGAATTCTGGGAATTGTGGTTCACACATCTGGAGATATTCAAGTTGTCTAAGATTGATTTAAATCCATGATTACCTGTCCTGTTCCGACTAAGACTGGACACGGAAGCGTTACTGAAAAACAACTTAATTTACACAGTTACAATTTATAATGTCCTCTTCTTCTTCTGCAGGCTGTACCACAACCAGTTCAGAGAATGTCCCCGGCCTAGCCGGGAGGACCAGGGAGGGTGCAGGCGCTGAGGAAGCGGCGACCACTGGTGGTGAACCGGAGGTAACAGGTGAGACGACCATGGGCGTGGAGTTAGCTTGGCTGTTGGGGCTGGAGATAGACTGGGGCCCGAGAAAGGCCACCCACTGGTGACTGGCGTCAGTGGGGCTTGGTTGCTGCTCTTGGCTGGTGGAAGTCTGGGTAGACCAGGGCCCGAGAAAAGCCACCCACTGGTGACCGGCGTCGGTAGGGCTTGGTTGCTGCTCTGGGCTGGTGGGAGTCTGGGTAGACCGGGGCCCAACAAAGGCAACCCACTGTTGACCGGCGTCGGCTGGGCTTGACTGCTGGTCTGGGCTCGTGGCTGTCTGGGTAGACCGGGGCCCGACAAAGGCAACCCACTGTTGGCCGGCGTCAGCTGGGCTCGGTTGCTGGTCTGGGCTAGTGGCCGTATGGGTAGACCGGGGCCCGACAAAGGCAACCCACTGGTGACCGGCGTCGGCTGGGTCCGGGGCAGGGGGCAATCGAGCAGCGGTAGCTCGGGCGGTCGGGAGAGAAGCAGGCAAAGCGGCGGCACTTACCCCGGTGCTGGTTTCTTCCACAGGAAGCAAGAAGGGCTCTGAAGAGCGTTCCGGGACTGGACTCTTGCAGGGCGGAGGCGTGACGACAGGCGGAGATTCGGGCACGAGGCTTGGCGTGGCAGCAAGGTAAGATGGCGATCTGAGGCTTGGCGTGGTGGCATGGCAAGGCGCGGAATCGGGATCCGCCACGGAAGCAGGGCTGGGCTCGTAGGCGACGTCCGGGGCGGCAGCAAGGCAGGGCTCTGGAGCGAGGTTCGTGGTGGTAGCTAGGCGAGGCTCGGGAGCAGGGTCCGGTGCGGGGTCTGGAGGCTTCGGCGTACAGCTGCTAGAACGGTTGTCTCCGGCAATGGAGGTAAGTTGTGCCGGTCTTTTATTTCGTTTTTCGCGCCTTTGGAAAGCAGGGGCCAATCGGGCTTCGTGTTGTTCGGCCCGCCTCTCTGCTCTCCTTTGGCGCGCGCTGATTGGTGGAGGCGTCCTTCCTTCTGAGCCTCTGTCAATCAGCGTCTCTGTTTCTTCCACAGGGTTCGCGCCAAGCCTGCTGCCTCCGGGGGCTGTCTCCTCTTCCGAATCGGACTCTTCCGGATCGGACGGCAGACCGGTAAGTGGCCCGCCTCGTGGCCCAACTCTCACATTACCCATCCTTAGTATGTTGTAGAAGCTGGTCCTTGTAATGATTTTAATTATTTTAAAACTTGTAATGATTTTAATTATTTTAAAAGGTGTGTATATATATATATATATATATCACACCATATTTTATATATGATATTTTACTTTTTATAAGCATTTACATCTGATAGAATATTAGTTATGACTAATATTAAGAGCATATTTAAATTTGATTAAGGGGCTCATCCACATTGTGGTCTGAATGTATTTTAATTTTTAATTGGAACAATGTAATTTAACTTATAATTTTAAAACTATTCTAAATCAGATGGTGCATATTGTAAGGTTCAATGAGTATACCTTGTAGAATCTTGTACTGGTCAGTGACCGTAATAAACCAGAATGAATGAATGAATGAATGTAGAAGCTGGTCAGGAGTGACCATCCATAGATTTAAGAAATCGGTTAAAGACTATATTCCAAGACTAATTATGCCAAGGACAATGTGAATGTCATAACTGTATACAGTACAGGAAAATTCCCTCTTTGTAGGAAAATTCTTTGTAATTATAAATTTAAAGAAGGCCTGGTGTCATACTGAGGGGAAAAAGAGGCCAAACCAATTAGCACAGCCAGCCACTCAATCCAACAAAACCTTTTTTGCTGGAATTGGCACATCAAGAGTGGGACTCTTTAAATAATAAATTAAATAAATAAAGTTAGTTGCATGCAATTTTTAAATTTTCAACACCCAGTTATAGAGGAATGTAGTAGTACTAAAGCCAAGGCATATCACAAAAGCTACTATTTTGGGCAAGTCTGCACTCTGATAATGGAAAGTATTATTTGTTTATAAATTAATGGAATATTTTGAATGTATAAAATGTATCTAGTACAGTACTGTATTATTATAGTACAATTAGGTATACAGTTATATTTTTATTGATAACATAATCTTGAAATGTGGAAGTCAGGAAGTGAATGGGATAACACATGCATTATAATTCTATGCAGAATATTTCTGCATGCACACAACTGTCTTAATAAATGGGAGTGAAAATCATTAGGGAGTCTAGTCTTTCTCAGCAAATTTTTATTCTGTAATGGCTAAAATTATACATTCCAAAGAAAAGTATAGATCAGATCCAAGAAAGAACTTTCTAAATGTCAGGCTTCCCAAGGCATGCATGAACTAGACAGAAGCTTTCCAGGCACTCAACAGCATGGCTCCAATTTTTACTGTAATTCAGGAACAGCAGCCATCTCAAATAGTTAATAGTCAGTGAACAGTTTGAGACTGCCACAGAACTGGTATACCTTTGAGTTCAAACCCAACTTTCTTTTTTCCATGTGTAAAGGGAATTCCTGAATTCCATTTCTCATATTCAGTCATTAGTGGCCATTGCATGTTAACACTCTGTACACTCCTGGTCCGAGAAAATCTTGCCACTAATGGAATCCTGACACTAAATCAATATTCCCAGCTCTGATGTTCATTTCAAGTTGTCTTGTTTCAAGAGTCTGTTTTTATAACCATTAGCTTAAAATAGCATCGTTTCTACCATCCACCTGCAGCTGATTAAAATTTTTGTTATGTATGTGATTGTGAGGGGGTAAAATGCACACAGATATGGTAGAGATGGATTACCAGACATAGCAAGTGACAGCATTTCTAGACATTTCTGTGATGGATTTTGGAGCTGAGGAAGGAGGGTGCACATTCCAAGGAGATAAACATGCTCACAGCCTTGAGAGCCTTGGCAGGCAGACAAAGAGAGAGTAGCCCCGCCCTAGAGCCCCTGGAGTATTTCCCCTTAGGTTAGTTAGGATAGCTTCAGTCTGGCAAGATTCTGTCTGTATGGTTATGCAAATAAAGAACTGGTAGTCTAATTACACTGACTAGCTTCTGTTCTTGGGCTGACCGGGACATCTTCTTATATTATCCATGATATGAGATTATATGATGTAGTTCTGGAAAATAAAAACATTATTCCATTCTGGAAAACCAAAATTTAAAAATGGCTGCCAGCAGACCAAGTGGTCATCATCATCCTGAAACTGATAGCTAAGCTGTGAAAAGGAAATAATGAGAAATATAACCTGAATTACTCTCATTTTGCACTCTCATCTCCATGAAATTAAATCTGAATATTTCCTTAAACTGTTTAGGTTGATTTGATAATTAATTTCCACTCTCTGAAATCTTTGTGTCTAGACCAGAGCTTTCCAAACTGTGTGTCGCGACACAATTGTGTGTCGCCACACACAGTCTGGTGTGTCGCCACACAACCCGGAAGCGCTGATCATCATCAGCGCTTCCAGGTTTTCCCGTGGCGACACACCAACCGCGACGTGCAAAAACCTGAAAGCGGCAACAGCGCTTCCGGGGTTTTGCGCGCTGCCGCAATGGCGGCACTTCTGGGTTTTCCCGCGGTGACACACCAACGGCAGTTGGTGTGTCGCCGCGGAAAAACTTTGGAAAGCCCTGGTTTAGACAGACATTAAATGTAAGAATTTTCAGTTCTAATTTCAATCATTTGTTGGCAAAATATTTACTCCAGTTTTGGATGGTGAAGAGCTTTGGTGGCTTATAAGAGAATACAATTCTGCAAAATTTAAAGAGATTTAAAGTTCTGCAAGATTTAAAGAAGGCATGCAACCACTTAATATTTCCTTCCCTAGAAAAAGTGAGCTCTGAAATATCAGTCCCTCCCCCCTCAGAAACTCAGAGAGCTATAGATGAGGTACATTGTGAATTTATAGTTTCTGTTATTTATTTATAAACTATGAACCCTTTTTAAACAATTTGGATAGAAATATTTTTAACAAATTAATAGACTACATGAAAGCAAAGTATAAGCGCTATCTTTCTTTTTACTGATTTAATATCTGTTAGGCACTGACACTATTTCCTCAACAGCTTGTAGGAAAAAAATCTTATTTCCAGCAGCAGCTACTGTGACAAGGCCTAAGATCATATAAATTGTAAATTCATATATGGCATTGCATCTGGTAAGTCTTCTTTAACTAGGGAGATTTACTGTATGGAAATATTAGGAACCTCTATACACCATTTTTCCTTTAAAAACTGTCTTCTGAAAGAATATTTTTTTAGGAACTACAATGACTAGACATAGCAATTTGCGGACTTGTAGATGCTGCTCCTTTGAGTACTAACCACATTTCCTCATTGCATATTCTAATCTATTTGACATATTAACTTCTGTGTTATTTCTGCAGAATTCAGCTGAGAAGGAAAAAAGGAAGAATAGTTGGCATACCAATTCAGCCGCATGCCATTTGCAGCTGCATGAACTATTCTGTCAGCTGTTTCCCAACTCTGATTTCACATATAATTGAATTTAAGGTTGGTCAGCCATGTCATTAGTTTTATCCACCGTGCTCTAACCATTATACTACACCCATATTTGATCCATACACAGCCACCAGATTTTTTATTCTATTTATTTTTAATAAAGAAGCTCAAAGTACTAATTGTACATGCAGGAGATAAAATTCCTTATACAAAAAGTTATGTCATAGCCACTATGACATACTAGATGTATATAATGCTACCACTCCTGTCCAGTAGTAACTAAGAATTTTGAGAACCAAGAGGAAAAAAATACTGTTGTACCGAATATATGTAGATATATGACCTCCCACAAATACACAACAGTATTTAGGCCCTTACTCCCTGCTCTAGATTTCATCAAAGAGACCTTGCATACATCTAGTAATTAATGCAAAAATCCCCCATCACAATATGGCAAAGACTAAGGCTTGCAGGCATGAAACTTAGGTATAGTTTTTTACCTATAAGTTCAAGTGTATGAATATGATTTGAATCAAATCTGTGACCCAATCAATTCTTCAGATTTTCACTTTCAGAGTATCCCGAGTCTGCATTATACCTAAATACCCATAATTTGGTGGGATTCAAGAAGCAGTATTGACTTGAGAGGTAGTCTCTAGATTGAAAAAAATAGCATGAATATGCTTGGGGGAAACTGGACTATAGTTGTGTTTGTGGCATATTGGCCAAGATGTGACCAAACTGCCTAGAACTGCTCTTACTGGTAGCAGAAAATGCTACAAGTAGAACATGTACAACTACGGTCGGTAAGCTAGTCTAACTCTTTCATTCTATTACTACAAAGTGATATTTGAAAGCCTCAATGAAAGCAAATGTCGTTAAACCCTAAATAACCAAAAAACAAGAGCTGAACAGAGCTTGAAGTTGTATTAATCTGTGGTTACAGGATGTTCTCTCGCAGGAGAAGACAAATTTAGCAAACAAACAAGCATTTTTATTAAACTGGTTACAGACATCATCTTCCTGTATCCCTTGTTAGGAACAACAACAACAGCAACAAAAAAATGATTGTCAAACAGTGATTAGTTGATTGGAAAAAGTACATCCTTGCCCTTGACCACACATAGTTATCAAATTTGCTCCTGTCCCTGGGAATTACCCAACAACAGATATTTTTTACTCTTATATAGTCTATGTATCTTATCCTTTGCTGCCATGCCAGTACATTACTTATGAATCTTATATATCTTTTACAATGGTTTTTGGAAACTGTCTTCCTCTGGCAGGCCCTATGTTTGATTTCTAGTTTTTTCTGTGCATACTCTAATATGGCTTCAAATATATCTGCTAATTGTTGCAGATTTTGGATTCCTGCACAAAACCATAATGAGAAGTGGAGATAAATATAGGCCCATCTAATGATGATCCTGGCATATGAAAAACTGTGACTTGGAATATACAGTAAGAGGAGTGAATAGTAAGAGTTGAATTAATAAATGAAATAAATAAAACTAGATATGCTGTATATTTATGAAACTAAGAGAAAGGGGAAGGATGCAATAGGATGAAATGAAGTGATCTGATCTTGTGGAATAAAGTTTAATACATTTATACAAGTGAAGATATAGGTTTAATTCTGAGTGAGTGGGCTAAGATGTATGTTAGAAAGTATGAACTGGATTATTTTATGTTTGTATGAAAACAGGAAATAGTTATAGTTTCATGTTATGCTACACTGAAATTACTATGGTGGAATAATGAGGAATTAGTTTTGAGGGACTTCCGGTGGGAAATGGTGGACTGAACAACCTTGCCTGTGAGCTCTGTGAGCAGAGTTGGCAGCATGGCAGTTTTTTCTGGGCACAGGCAGGTTTTTCTGTAGCCCCAAGTGTTTTTCCGGATTAAGGAAAACACTGAGAATTGACCCATTTGTCCTCCAGACGATGAGTTGCAGCCAGGAGATCGTGGACAGCGTCTACGACCGAGTGGTAAGACTTCACCGGGAGGCTGGGATTCCATCTCTTTCTGAGCCATGCATGCAACCCCTTTAAGGGGAAGTAAGTCCTGCCTTCCCATTTCTTAAGCACCCAATTTGTTTTTTTTAAGTTTTGTACCTTAAGAGGAGCTTTTTATAGTAAGAAAAAGCGGAATCTCTTGGTGAATATAGCTATTTTTGGAGATTTTTAACTATATAAAAAAAAGTTCTGGCTTGTTTTCCCATCTGGATTGTATTGAGGGCTGAAACTGTAAGATTGCCTTTCCGTTGCTACCTTTGGTGCTGAATTTGAAGGACGGAGTGTTTTCCTACACGTTGCTTTTGATTTCTTATTTTAATCTCTTGGCTTTCTCTTTACTTTCTTTGGGTTGTCTGCTAGTATATTTTGTTTTGTTAATTTTGGATTAATTCACTAACCTCTTTTTCTGTGAGTTAACTCTTTAGGGGGTGCCATAATTTACTGTTTGAACTATGGAAGATTTTAAAGAAGATTTTAAAGAAGACTTCATAGAATTTTGTTGTCAGCAAAAAGAGATTTTTTCAAAGGGTTGTCAAGTTATTTTGCAGATTATTTGGGACATTTTAGATGAGATTCTGGCTAAAATGGGTCAACTATATGAAAATATTGTGATGGAACAAGAAGATGGAAAAGATAGCAATTTTATTGCTGTGAGGGAGATTGAAGTATTCCCAGCTCCAGACTCTGGATTGGTGTTTAGGGGTTTAAAACAATTGTTTAACTTCAAGATTGCACAAGGAATTGCCATGCTGGAGAAATATTATGACTATCTGAATCAATGTTATGGGAAAGAAGAGTATGTTATATGAGAGTTGTTTTTTTCTCTTTTGCTGGAAAGTTTGTATCTTTGGGGGTTGTTGGGTTGTTGGATCTTTGTAAAAAAGTGCTGTTGGTGTAATGGTGAAATATTTAAATGCCCTGGTATATTTTGAGGAGGGGTAAAAAATTAAGAATATTTAACTGGACTGATAATGAGGTTAACATGATTTACAGGATTTTTGGTTTTTAAGACTTAAAAGGTATTGAAAAGTTATAATAATATTTTATACTGTTCTTAGGCATAATAGGGCTAAAATTGTTAATTATAAAGGCAGACAATTTATAAAAATTAAGAATACTTAATTAGATTGATAATGAGGCTAATATGATTTTTTTTTCTTATGGTTTGGATTAGGATTTATAGGATTATAGTTTTGTAAAATTTAAAGGATATTGATAAGATATAATAATATTTTATATTGTTTTTTAGGTCTAATAGGGTTAAGATTGTTTATTATAAAGGCAGACAATTTATTTATTTTTATAATTTGATGCTTATTGTGTAGACAGAAGTATATAGAATAGTAGTAGGAAGAATTTTTTTTTTAATGGATTGTATAGTCGAAGGCTATATGGATTGTTTTAAATGGATTGTTTTTTAAGAGGGAGGGAAGTTTGAAGTAGAAATTTATATATATATATATATATATATATATATATATATATATATGTGTGTGTGTGTGTGTATGTGTATATATATATATATATATATATATATATATATATATTCCTTCCTTCCTTCCTTCCTTCCTTCCTTCCTTCCTTCCTTCCTTCCTTCCTTCTTTTTATGTAAGGGGAAGGAGCAATTGTATTAGAGATTTGTATATGTGTTAATGGAAGGATTTATAGAAATAATGTGATCATGGGTTGATGTAGAGGAAGGGTTTGTTTATGGGAATTGCTGTATATTCTTACTATTGAAAGCTGGAAGTCACCTGTATATATAACTTTCTAAAAGTCTTTTTTTCTTGTGTTTTTACACTTTTAAAGTTTTTTTTTCTTTTTTTCTTTTTGTTTGTAGTTTGTAATTTGTAGTTTTTTGTAGTTTTTTATCTTTGTCTTTAAAAATAATAAAAACTTTATTGCAAAAAAAAAAAAGAATTAGTTTTGAGAAGAATTGTGAATTGTTGTGGAAGTGGGTGAAAACAGCTAAATAAGGAGCCTTTAACCAAGTGCATAGAATTAAAAAATAAAAGTGATGATATGATTTGGATGAAATGAAGTGAAGAGATACTGGAAGCATTATTTTAGAAATCTAAATGGGAATGAAAGACATATATTAAAGAGTAGAATTGAAAAAAAATCTATAAACATTTGTGTGTAAGAAAAAATAATGTAAATGCTTCAAGTATGCTGAAAGCTTGTAAGGCTGCAGATGTTAATGGAGTAATTGGAGAAATGTTAAAATACAGATATGGTTTGCTAAATAAGTGTCTGTTTGACTTATTTAACGTGTCTGCAAACACTGTATCTATGCCTGAAGATTAGAAAAATGTTGTTAGTGTTACTTTATGCAAAGAGAAAGATAACTAGAGTGAAAGCAAAAAATACAAGGCAATTATTGGTTAAATGTACCTGGGAGAGTGGCAGAATTCTTATAGAGAAATTACAAGAGATAGAAAAAGTCAAGAAGTAATATGGCTTTATGCAAAGCAGGTACCATATTTTTTTTTCTTTTCCACAAGATATTGAGTAATGTATGAACATAAGAAACCAAGTTTACTACATGTTTTATCAGATGCAAAAGTTATAATAAAATGAATAGGCTTGAATGATGGAACATTTACTGTGTAATTGGTAATGAGTGTTGGTTGCTCACTGTGACAAGAGCAACATATGATGGAAGTAAAGAATGTACAATAATAAATGGAATTCTTAGCAAATATTCAACACTGAGCAGGAAAAAGGCAAAGATATGTGATGTTCCCTTGGTTGTTTAATGTAGTTACCTATTTATTGATAAATATAGAAGGAATGTTTGTAGTGATTTAGAAGTGTGTTAGTGCATAAATGTGCATGTACTTCAGGATACAGACAATATAAAATATTCAGATATTGTTGGCTGGGCACCCAAACATTTTAATTGAATGTTAGACAAATTGTATATTACAGTGTGGAATATGGATCTGAAAATTAATTTACCAAAGACTAAGGCTATTATTTTTTCAGGAAAAACTAAGTGAATGATAAGTTAAACATAAATGAATAGGTATATAGAGGAATTCGTTTATTTTTGTAGAATGTTTGCTAACGATAGGAACATTTTGGAGTAATTCTAAGATGTGCTAATGCTTGTTGAAATATAGTGGTTACTATGCAGCTTATTGTGAAGAGTGAAACTTTGTGAAAATAAGTGCTAATGGTTTTGTCTACAATAGTGTTATTCTGCCCACTTGGATATTTATTATTTTATTTTGTTTTAGTTTAAATTCACATTTTTAAAGATGCCCAACTTCTAAACAACTTCAATGAAAGTGAGAGTTGGTATGTTATGAGAACCATAAAAAATAGCTGAATGCAGTGGAAATGGGTTATTTAATAAGCTCGAGCAGTAAAACAAGAAATGATAAGGTCAAGAATGAATGTAGAGTGAATTTAAAAGTGAGCAAGCAATGCATAAGAAAAATGTGAAATGTATAGGTCACTTAAAGAGAATGAATTAGAATCAAATCATAAAACAAATATATGAAGGAAGAGTTTATGTGTCAAGTGGAAATGCAGAATCAATAAAGTAGATAAAATCTTCAATGAGGTAGGAGACAAGATTTAAGAACAAAAAGCAGTGTATGAATTAGCATTTGAATGTGGCTGAGGCTAAGATGGCTTGCAAGAAGAAACATAAAGAAATATAGTGAATGATATTTGTGCAAGCCATATTTAATTAGATTTTTTTTCTATTATCTCCTGCCTTTAATTTCTTTTGCCCACTATTTCTCACTGTTCTTCTGAACTTTGCATAAAGTTGCTTAGTCTAAAAGGGAATAGTGTGATGCTTATGTATATATACCAGATTCAGAAATTAATCCAATTAATTCTGCAGCAGATTTGACTAACAAAAATGACATAGTATTATAGTCTTAGACTGCATTTGTATGTACCTATGATAACACCTTAAGCATGCAAATATTATATTATATTCCATATATATTCCATATATATTCCATATATATTCCATATAATATAATATATTAATAATCACAAATTATTGAGTTGATTAACTTTCTCAGAACAAAGCTGTTCTGCCTTTCTACTATAGAGGAATTATAGTGGAGAAAACAGCATTGGCTACAATCATAACATGATTTGCATCAAATGTTCTTTTTTTTCTAGTAAGAGGGGAAAATTAAAAATCTGTGTTCATTATTCAGTCACATAGCACATGACACTATGATTATCTTGTTACAAACATTGGAAGGAAATACAATACTATGTCAGAGTAAAGAGTATGTGGGTTTGTGTAGAATACATTTTGAGAAGAATTGATCATGTGATTTTTAATATACTTTACCTTTCTCCCCAGTAGCTCATATCCCCACATATGTCCTGGAAGTGTTTGGCACATAATGACAATATAAATCACTGAGCCTTGTTACTATCTGCTTCCTTGATACAGATTTTACAGAGGATGAACCTGAAAATCTCACTAGGGAAAGTCTGCTTCTGTGTTTCTGAATAGTAAAATATACTGAAGACAAGAGCTGCATGCAAAATGAAAACATGCTACTTTTACAGGCCTTTTTTGTCTGTGCTGCCTTTAGCACAAATCCTGTGTGTATAACATATTGAATTACAATGATGAATGTTCACTTATTAATAAAGCTCTGGAACTTTAGTAGTAAGCGGCATACCCATGCCAATGCTGCTAAGGCAATAAGCATGAGGAATTCCTTATAATAATTATTTTGGAAAAGTACATATTGCCTGCAAAAGAAATGTTTGAGATATTTCTTAACAGAGATATTCTCCTTAACAGGAGAAATAATTGTTTATTTCTTTAACCAAATAAATGCAGGTAACTACTTCCAGCCTAAATTCAGACCATATAGCATTAAGATGTAGCGATGACCATCCTGTATCACACCCCAAATTAACTTAGATTATTCAGTGGAACTTGTTCCTCTTCCATGACACCATCTAGTTTATCTAAAATAACAGCTATTTTTAAAATTATTTTCTGAGCCCAATAGTCATAAATCTCTCTCAATGGATCCACTGATGTATTCATTTCCTTCTGGTACCATCTAGTGTAAAAGGTAAAGGTTCCCCTGCACAGTTGTGCAGTCGTGTCTGATTCTAGGGGCCGGTGCTCATCTCCGTTTGTTAGCCGAAGAGCCAGCGTTGTCCAAAGACACTTCCATGGTCATGTGGCTGGCATGATGCACGCAGAACGCTGTTACCTTCCCACCAAAGTGGTACCTATTAATCTACCTGCATTTGCATGCTTTCGAATTGCTAGGTTGGCAAGAGCTGGAGCTAGTGCAGGAGCTCACTCCGCACGCAGGGCTAGGATTCGAACCTCCGAACTTGCGATCTTCTGATTGACAAGCCTGGCACCTTATCTTCAAAGTCATCTTATCATTTTTTTTCCTGAGATGTAAACTTAGAAAGTTTCCCATGGGAAGGATTCTTATAATTAAAGTCTTAATTCAAGTCCATCTGAACCCATAATCAGTTTAAAACTTTCTAAAATTAACACTCCAATCACCCTTTAGCTGTGTTTTCCCCCAAAAAAATATTACAAAACCTTAAACTCGTAATTAAAATTTCTTTCTTAAAGGATTGAAGAAAAACTCACTCAGTGAATACAATATAACTTGCTATTCTGAAGGATCTCAATCAAAAAGCAGTAAAAAAAAGTGATTAAGAAGTAAGGTTCGGTTGAACTTTGAGTCTGTAAGGGCTACATTGACGGCTATGAGATTGTTGGAATCCTGCGACTCCCAGCTGTTTTGCAAGCCAACCGCAAAAACCTTGGTTTTGCCATCTACTCACAAAAAAAAACAGCTGTCTGGAATACATATGTGTGATCTCAAGATCTCTCCTTTCTCCAGAGAGATTTCGGTGGTCCGGATCCAGCATCTGAAAACTGCCATTTTCAGCTGTAATGTCTCCCCCTCTCTGTGGGATGTCAGTTTGGCATTTCCTCACTGAAAGTCTCCCGAGATCCCCCTCTCTTCTTATATATGATTTAATTTTCAAAAGAGCCTATTTATGTCAATTGATGCTATTTAAAAACCCTACATTTGAAAAAGTAATCTTAGATCCTGGGACCAAAGCCTTGGAGAAGTGGGGCAGGGTCTGGGAAAGGGGATGTGGAAGAAACATGTGTATCAGATGAGGAACCGCTATGGTTCATAATTACCATATTTCCTGATCTGGACCCTATGAATTTTCCTGCGTTCTCCTCTGAGAATGCAAAATGTCTAACTTTGGGCCTCTTCCCACAGATCAGTTTGGAAGGAGGTTGCTTTTTAGACACATCAGTAAGAGGACAATTGACCCAGGATATTAAATTAAGCCCAGAACAGACCAGTCATACATAGGATTAATATTGCACTGCCAATGTTGAATCATATTGTGAGAATACCTAAACCCATACAATTTTTCCTGTGTAGTCCTTCAAGAAAAATAGTTAGAGAGAAAACAAAATTAAAAGTAAGCCTCTTCGTTACAGAGCTCACTGCATTTCCAAACACTCCGGCCCCGAAGCAATGACTCTGGAGAAGGAAGATGTGATGTACTAAATCATTACAGTTAACATTTTTGCTCCAAGGGCTTATGAGATTCTCGCACCTTCCTGGAGAAAATACTATAAATGGTGCTTTTGATCCAGTTAGTATGATTCTATCTACCAGAAACACCAATAAGTTGGTGGCTCACTAAATAAAACTTATTGTGAAAAATGCCCATTGTCTGTTGCACACATGCATGGATTCAATGAATCATACACAGTACACAATATCTTTTTATATTCATTTTCTTACTCCTAAACTCAACATGAAAGTTGCCTGCAGATATGTTGTGGCTTTAATTGAATGTTGCATTTGGCATAACACTTTCCTCCAAAAGAAAAATAGAATCTGTTTAGAAATAGAAGTCCTTCATGTGCTTGAATGGATTCTTTTACTCCAAGCCAACATTCAGATTAATGTGCATTCTTCATTTTTGGAAGACTACACTTCCAGGATGCACACTTCAAGAGAGAGAGAGAGAAAAAGATGAATTCATTGCTGAATTTGAAATTAGTAGTTTCCTTTGTTGACCTTCTGCTGTGAGGTACATGTTGGATTGGAAGGGGAAAAATCATTGTAAGAGAAAATGCATACAAATTTCTTCTGCAGAAACTAGAAATATGACTATGCAGGCTATAATAAATATTAAATTGTACAATAAAAACAAATTGAAAGGATTTACTGATATAGTGGGTATAGTGGGAGCTATAATATGGTAGGAAAGAGCTGCTGTGATAGATGACTATGACATCAGCCCAGTAGCAGTGGGGTAAGTATAATGCATGAAATCATTTTTAGGTACACTGTGAAATGCAGAAATAAAACACCCACATTCATATGTTCCTTTAACTTACTGCAAATCTCTATTTCAATCTGAAGTTAAGTCTCTGTTTAAATTTAGAGTGAAACAGGTTTTAAAATATAGAATGGGTTACCAGGTAATATTATTCATTTCTCAAAGATCTTTAACATTAAGGGATTAAGAGAAAACAAAATCAGAACAGCAACCGAATCAAGTAAGTTTTTGTATAAGAAATCTCTCCCAGAGAAAAAGATATAGAAACAGTCCATGTTAGTAATTCCTAGCAAAGCCAGAGGAAAAACAATGTTTATACCATGTCACTTCCCCATGCAATGTTGATAGTGACCATTTAAACCTGGAACTTTTGAGTTTAACATAAACAGTTTGGTTGACTGTGTATTTTGGATTTATAATATTTATTTATTTATTTATTTATTTATTTATTTATTTATTTTTCAATTTCTATTCTTGCACCATCTCCCTCAAAGGGGACTCTGGGCAGTTCACAAAATACAACAATTAAAATTTATAAATATAAATATAAAATCATAAAAATCTACGATCATCAAAATTACTAAAAAGTTAAATATAAAATCCAGGAGGTGATAAGATGGTATTTTAAAAGGGCTCTATGGCACCAGCCGCAAGATGTTCACAAATTTATCAGGGCATCCGATTTTCAGAAGGATGGTCCAGAGAGCAGTACGATTTACAGTATCAAAAGCTTTAGTCAGATCAATAAACACCATGTACAGAGGGCGGTTTTGCTCCTTGCATTTTTCTTGAAGCTGTCGTGCAGTGAAGATCATATCCACTGTTCCCCTGGAAGGGCGGAAGCCATTTTGCGTTTCAGGGAGGATGTCTTCTGATACAGATAGGAGACGGTTTGCAATTAACATCTTGCGGTTACTCCGCAATCATTGTTACTCGATAATCATTCAATGATTATCGAGTAACTGAAATGGACTGGAATGGGCCACTTCACATCAGATGACCACCAGATCTACTACTGTGGACAAGAGGACCACAGAAGAAATGGAGTAGTCTTCATAATTAATAATAAAGTGGCTAAAGCAGTGCTTGGATACAATCCAAAAAACGATAGAATGATCTCAATTCGAATTCAGGGGAAGCCATTTAACATCACAGTGATCCAAATATACGACCCAACCACAGATGCTGAAGAAGCAGAAGTAGATCCGTTCTATGAGGATCTGCAGCACCTTCTGGATAATACACCAAAAAGAGATGTTATTTTCATTACAGGAGACTGGAATGCTAAGGTGGGTAGTCAGACGACACCTGGAATTACAGGCAAGCATGGTCTGGGAGAACAAAATGAAGCAGGACATAGGCTGATAGAATTTTGCCAAGACAACTCACTGTGCATAACAAACACTCTCTTCCAACAACCTAAAAGACGACTTTATACATGGACTTCAACAGATGGTCGACACCGAAATCAGATTGACTACATCCTTTGCAGCCAAAGGTGGCGGACATCTATACAGTCGGTAAAAACAAGACCTGGAGCTGACTGTAGTTCAGATCACGAACTTCTTATTGCAAAATTTAGAATCAGACTAAAGAGAATAGGGAAGACCCACAGACCAGTTAGATATGAGCAAACTAATATTCCTAAGGAATATGCAGTGGAGGTGAAGAATAGATTTAAGGGACTAGATTCAGTAGATAGGGTCCCGGAAGAACTATGGACAGAAGTTCGCAACATTGTTCAGGAGGCGGCAACAAAAAACGTCCCAAAAAAAAAAAGAAAACCAAGAAGGCAAGATGGCTGTCTGCTGAGACACTGGAAGTAGCCCAAGAAAGAAGGAAAGCAAAAGGCAACAGTGATATGGGGAGATATGCCCAATTAAATGCAAAATTCCAGAGGTTAGCCAGAAGAGATAAGGAATTATTTTTAAACAAGCAATGTGCGGAAGTGGAAGAAGACAATAGAGTAGGAAGGACAAGAGACCTCTTCCAGAAAATTAGAAACATCGGAGGAAAATTCCAGGCAAAAATGGGTATGATCAAAAACAAAGATGGTAAGGACCTAACAGAAGCAGAAGAGATCAAGAAAAGGTGGCAAGAATATACGGAAGATCTGTATAGGAAGGATAATAATATTGGAGATAGCTTTGACGGTGTGATCAGTGAGTTAGAGCCAGACATCCTGAAGAGTGAGGTTGAATGGGCCTTAAGAAGCATTGCTAATAACAAGGCAGCAGGAGACGACGGTATCCCAGCTGAACTGTTTAATATCTTGCAAGATGATGCTGTCAAGGTGATGCATGCCATATGCCAGCAAATTTGGAAAACACAAGAATGGCCATCAGATTGGAAAAAATCAACTTATATCCCCATACCAAAAAAGGGAAGCACTAAAGAATGTTCAAACTATCGAACAGTGGCACTTATTTCACATGCCAGTAAGGTAATGCTCAAGATCTTGCAAGGTAGACTCCAGCAATTCATGGAGCGAGAATTGCCAGATGTACAAGCTGGGTTTAGAAAAGGCAGAGGAACTAGAGACCATATTGCCAATATCCGCTGGATAATGGAGAAAGCCAGGGAATTTCAGAAAAACATCTATTTCTGTTTTATTGACTATTCTAAAGCCTTTGACTGTGTGGATCATAACAAATTGTGGCAAGTTCTTGGTGGTATGGAGATACCAAGTCATCTTGTCTGCCTCCTGAGGAATCTGTATAACGACCAAGTAGCAATGGTGAGAACAGAGCACGGAACAACGGACTGGTTTAAGATTGGGAAAGGAGTACGGCAGGGTTGTATACTCTCACCCTACCTATTCAACCTGTACGCAGAACACATCATGCAACGTGCTGGGCTTGAGGAATCCAAGACTGGAATTAAAATTGCTGGAAGAAACATTAACAATCTCAGATATGCAGATGATACCACTTTGATGGCTGAAAGCGAGGAGGAGTTGAAGAGCCTTATGATGAAGGTGAAAGAAGAAAGTGCAAAATCTGGGTTGCAGTTAAACCTCAAAAAAACCAAGATTATGGCAACGAGCTTGATTGATGACTGGCAAATAGAGGGAGAAAAAGTGGAGGCAGTGACAGACTTTGTATTTCTAGGCGCAAAGATTACTGCAGACGCTGACTGCAGCCAGGAAATCAGAAGATGTCTACTTCTTGGGAGGAGAGCAATGGCAAATCTTGATAAAATAGTTAAGAGCAGAGACATCACACTGACAACAAAGGTCCGCATAGTTAAAGCAATGGTATTCCCTGTAGTAACCTATGGCTGCGAGAGCTGGACCATAAGGAAGGCTGAGCGAAGGAAGATAGATGCTTTTGAACTGTGGTGTTGGAGGAAAATTCTGAGAGTGCCTTGGACTGCAAGAAGATCAAACCAGTCCATACTCCAGGAAATAAAACCAGACTGCTCATTTGAGGGAATGATATTAAAGGCAAAACTGAAGTACTTTGGCCACATAATGAGAAGACAGGATACCCTGGAGAAGAAGCTGATGCTAGGGAAAGTGGAAGGCAAAAGGAAGAGGGGCCGACCAAGGGCAAGATGGATGGATGGTATTCTGGAGGTGACGGAATCAACCATGGGGGAGCTGGGGATGGTGACGGCCGACAGGAAGCTCTGGCGTGGGCTGGTCCATGAAGTCACGAAGAGTCGGAAACGACTGAACGAATAAACAACAAAGACAGAGATGGTGGTGGCTTTTGAGAACATTTAAACAAAAAAGATTATTTTATTTATGTTCTCTGTAGATTCAAATTATTTCTAGTCAGCATATCAAGATCTTAGAGGGTAAGGCAAGCAAAAAATATAAGGCAGGCAGAACACGTTTGCAGCTTTTTAGGTTTAATTCCTTTAGTGTTTGGGTGATATGGCTAACAGATACATGCACTGCATGAAAACGAGTCAAGAGCCAAATATCTGACTGTAAGCCATTGTCCATATTAAATAAATGATAAGATGACAAACGGCATCCATGTGTAACTAGCTTTCTAAGTTTCCTTTCATTCTCCTAAAATAAAGTACAATGGGAAACTCCAAGGTGAGGAGATCAGCAGGCCTCTGAGAGTAATGCAGCATGGATGAACCCGAGGTTATCTGAGTTCAGGGAAAGCCCTCATCACATCCAACCTGAGGATGTAGTCTTTCCACCAGAGATACAGACCTCAACAAGGACCTCTGGCTCTGATGTTTCCATAGTTATGCAGTTTTGCGGCCATGTAGGAGTCTTCAGCTTCAAAATGCTTTGAAGCTTTTCCCCTCTAAGTTCAGACTTAGCAGAATGAAACAGGGGAATCTCCTTATTCATGACTTTTTAAGGCCACAGTTGAAGACAGAAAAATGGTTAATGTACAGTTTCTTGAACTGAGCTCTCCAAGATCCTTCCAGACCTGCCTCTTCATTGCTGCTCACTGAATATCTCTCCTTCCTCAAATTCCTTGGGTAGGACAAAGTATGAAGGCACTCAGACCCACACAGAAAAATAAACGTCAAAATTAAAGAAAAAAAAAATGTGAAGACATCCTCCTGCCACTGCCCAATTTTATTTATTTACTTACTTACTTACTTACTTACTTACTTACTTACTTATTTTATTTATATGACCGCCCATATCCCCCAATGGGAGACTCTGGGTGGTTTACAATAAAATCAAGTTTAAAATACAAATATAAAATTACAATTTAATTAGCAAAATATAAATAAATATAAAATCCAAATTTGGCAAATTGATTTCAACTAAAAGGGAGGACATTATGTTATTAACTACCCCCATGAGGAGCTGTTACTTTTCCCCTCCCACACTAGGCGGCAGAACCAGGTTTTCAGATCTTCCCTAAAGGTCGGGAGGGAGGAAACCTGCCTCAACTCTGGGGGCAAGATATTCCAAAGGGCGGGCACCACTACAGAGAAGGCCTGTCTCCTGGACCCCACTAGATGAAATTCCCTTATCGATGGGGTCCATAGCAGGCCCTCCCTGAATGATCGGGTGGGGTGGGTCGATGATATGGGGATAAGACGGTCCCTCAGGTATCCTGGCTCCATGCCATGTAGGGCTTTAAAGGTACAGTAATAACCAACACCTTAAATTGGACTCGGAAGCAAACCGGCACCCAATGCAGCACGCGGAGCAAAGGTGTTATATGTGCTGATCTTGGTGCACCCAAAATTGCCTGCGCAGCCGCATTCTGCACCAGCTGTAGCTTCTGGATAGTCTTCAAGGTTAACCCCATGTAGAGCGCATTGCAATAGTCTATGTGGGAGATGACAAAGGCATGAGTGACCGTTCGGAGGGCATCGCGGTCCAGGAATGGTCATAACTGGCACACAAGCCAAAGCCGTGAAAAGGCTGTCCTAGTCATGACTGCCACCTGCTCTTCGAGCAGCAGTCATGAGTCTAGGAGGACCCCCAAGTTCCGCATCGGCTCCGAATGGGGCAGTGTCACCCCATTCAGGACCAAAGATGACAACTTCCCAGATAGCGCAGGTCCATCAATCCACAGCCACTAGGTCTTGCCAGGGTTCAGTTGAAGCCTGTTGTTCCCCATCCAGACCCCCACAGCCCCCAGGCACTGAGACAAGGTGGCTACCGCATCACTTACTTCACCTGGGATGGAGATATACAATTGAGTATCATCAGCATATTGATGATACCTCATCCCATGGTGTCGGATGATCTCACCCAGTGGTTTCATGTAGATGTTGAATAGGAGAGGAGAGAGAACCGACCCCTGCAGCACCCCACATAAGAGAGGTTGCAGGCCGGATCTCTTCTCTCCTATCACCACCGGCTGGGAGCGGCCCTGGAGGAAGGAGGTGAACCAGCACAAGACTACGCCACCCACCCCCAACTCCCTAAGCCGACCCAAAAGGATACCATGGTAGATGGTATCGAAAGCCACTGAGAGATCCAAGAGAGACAGGATGCATGCACTACCTCCATCCTGCTCCCGCCAGAGATCATCCATAAGTGCGACCAATGCAGTCTCCATCCCATATCCCGGCCTGAAACCTGACTGGAAGGGGTCTAGATAATCCGCTTCGTCCAGAATCCTCTGAAGTTGCAACGCCACCACTTTCTCAACCACCTTTCCCAGAAAGGGAAGGTGGGAGACTGGATGAAAATTGTCCAAGATGGTAGGGTCCAGGGATGGCTTCTTGAGGAGTGGGTGCACCAATGCCTCCTTAAAGGCAGTTGAGAACATCCCCTCCATCAAGGATGTATTAACCATCACCTGGACCCACCTGCAAGTCACCTCCCTGGCAGATTTTACCAGCCAGGAAGGTCACGGGTCTAGTTGGCATGTGGTGGGATTTACAGTTCAGAGGATCCTGTCCACTTCCTCAGGCCCAACAGGATCAAACTGTTCCCAGATAACAAGGCAAGGCTGCTCTCCTGGCATCTCCCCAGACTGCATTTCACGCTTTGAGTCCAACTTAGACCGAATCCGAGCGATTTTATCCTGCAGATGCTCAGAAAACTCTTCCGCATGGCCCTGCAGGTGGGTCACTGACTCCACCTTGCCCAAGAGAGATCGAGTAATCTTGAACAGGGCCATTGGATGGCATTCTGCGGATGCAATAAGAGCGGAGAAATATTCACGTTTCGCTGCTCTTACCGCCACAAGGTAGGCCTTAATAGCACCTCTAGATTGTGTTCAGTCCGATTCAGCCTTCATCTTTCTCCAGCAGCGTTACAGACATCTCTTAACCCTCTTCAGAACCCTCAACTCCTCCGTAAACCACGGGGAGCAATGTTTCGAATGGGGCTGGAGAGGTCGCATCGGCGTGGTCCTGTCCAAGGCTCCGGCTGCTTCCCTATTCCAGGCTGCGGCCAGGGCCTCCGCTGGACCATGCAGCAGGTCCTCGGGTATTACCCCCAGCTCCCTCTGAAACCTCACTGGGTCCATAAGTCGCCGGGGGCGGACCAATCAAATCTCAGGGACACCAGGGCGTGATCTGACCATGACAACGGGGATAGTTCTAACTTCCCCCTCAGGTCACTTTGCCATTGCTCAGACAAGAAAACCAAGTCTGGAGTGAGTTCACTGTCTTGAGTCGGGTCCCGAATAATCTGAGACAGGCTCATGGCTGCCATGGTAGCCATGGACCCCCGAGCCGCCTCCGAGGCACGCCTCAAGGACAGCAAGTTAAAATCCCCCAGGACCATAAGCCTGGGGAACTCTACCGCCATCCTCGAGATGGCCTCCAGCAGCTCAGGCAGGGAGGTTGCTATGCAGCAGGGAGGCTGGTACAGTAGCAACACTCCCAACTGTTCTCAGGAACCCAATTTGAATAACAGGGACTCACATCCGGCCACTTGTGGAGCAAGGCCCCTGAAGGCCACTAGAGACTCTTTAATGATAACTGCCACCACTCCTCCCCTACCCCGGTGTCTCAGCTGGGCACATTTCTGAGAGGGCTACCCCTCCCTCTGGGCCCAGCCAGGTCTCAGTAATACACACCAGGTCATTCCCCTTCTCCATGATTAAATCACTTATGAGGGGGGCCTTGTTGTTTACTGACCTGGCGTTAAGCAGCAGCAGCCAGAAACCAGGGTCCTCAAGGAACTTCTGTCCAGAACCTGCGTTTGAACTTGGAGGACCGGAATGCGTCACCGGTAACAAACACCGGGGGTGCCTTCCCCGAAAAAAATGTGAAGACATCTTCCTGCCACTGCCCAATTAGTCTATCCTCTAATCTGCTTCTTTAAACAAATAATAAAAAATCCTCCAAACATGACAATATAAAGCATATATCAAATATATTGCTCACTGTGAATAGATGTTCTATTTTTCAAATAGTCAGGTCATTAATATTCTTAAAGTTTCTGAAGCACTCAGCAGGTTCCACAGAGAAGAATAACACTGAGTCTGTAATGTTGAATTTTCTTTTAAGAACAAGGTACTTCATTTAGACAAGTGCATTCAGCTTCTGAGACTGCAAGAAGAAATCTTTAAAATAAAGAGAGTGATGTTGAGAAGCACAGCTGGTTTTCCCTCTTTATAAAAAAAGAAAAAACAAAACAAAACAAAGTCTAAGCTAGAGATACTGAAATTAAATGATTAAAATGAAAGAAAATCATCAGAGAAAATCAATTTGATTCTATCTTTCCAGGAATTAGCTAATTTCAAATATAGATTTCCACTGATACCATAAATCAAGAGTAGATGTTTCAGTGACAGGGAGCTGCATTTACTAATTTTTATTTGGGGTGTGGGTGTGGGTGGGAGGAGTACAGGAAGTGGAATGCTGATACAAGCAATGTGTTGCCACATTGCTTGGTTTTCTGATGTTTGTTTTGTCCAGAAAGGCGTATGATTTTTCCTGTCTCTTTCTTTTCAAGCCGTGCTAAAATGAATTGAGTTTTGTGTGAAATGCTGAGAACCTGCAATTTGATGGTGCAATTAGAGGGAACACAGGGGTTGGCAAAATGTATGTGTGGGGGCTGCTTGCAGTTTTGGGCAGTAGGCAATCCTCCCTCGCCCTGACAAATGCAATGTGGGTGTGTATAATTTTGGAAAGTCAGTATTATAGTGAATGTTGAAATACTAGACCTGGCCTTTCCACACAGCAGGGTTTGCATTCTTCTCCTTGACGAAATGGTTGCTGGCCTAACATCCTGAGCATACAGTCTTGAGATTTTTAGAATTTTTCAGAAAGAACTGTGGCTGTTTAGCTTTACAAGTTCCACAACTTGAATTTATTATAGCTGCTTATATGGTCAGACAAGGAACATTTGAGTGAAGCTGAAGGCTGTTTTAGTATTTGTGATAGCATGCATGTGTGGGTTTGTATTTGGCTGAACAATTCAACCATATTTACATTTCATAGAGTAGAACTAATACATTATTTTTCTTTTGGAAGGTTATTGTTAATAGCTCTGCTTATTTACCATTTTGCAGATAGAGTTCTTCCTGCATATTTACAGTATACAGTATATTGCTCAAATGGCTATGCTGAAATATAAATGTAAGTAATTTCTTCCAGTTAATAACTAATCCTGAGTGAATCAGGACTAAGGATTCAGTCCATTAGGCTTCTAACTATAGACATAATTTTCTTTAATAGACTGAGAAACAGAAATGCTACATTAGGGGAGGCCTGATGAATGCTCAAAGTGCTGAGTAGTATAAAGTTGAGCAAATCCTTATACGTGGACCTGGTGTACTGTATGTATCATGATCATTGTCAAATAACAGATAAAAAGAAATTAGTAATACCTTGTATCTCAGATGTTCAGTCTGAATGGCAATAGGTAAGGATACCAATTAAGATTAGTTAGTGTAAATATAAGGAGAGAAACATAGATTAAAGCCAAGAGTAAATACCTTGGTCCAAGGCCAGGATATTGAGGGCTAATATGCAGTGGGCTGAGTTCAAAATATGCAAGAAATGTCAAAATCTTTCTTGACTTCCATCACTCACTTATATCCAGAACAATAAAGAAAGCTCTTTTACATTAAGTCAGGTCTTTGTAATTACTAACACTGGTAGACAAGTTTCAAGCAGGATTTTTCCAGCACTACTGCAAAATACAAGGTTTGAATCCAGGTGCTACAGTATCTGCATGGAAAACATGTGCTCTATAACTGAGGTGCAGCTCCTTTCCTAGTCTACCCAACACATCTAGTACAATCGCCTGCCCAGTGCAGAAATCAGCCATTATCACATAACTGACAGATGACTATCTAGCTTTGGAGCAATTATTCCTAGTGAAGAAGAGACCATCTCCCAAGACATTCTGATTCACCACCAGACAGTTCTTTCAAATTAGGAAATTTTCCCTAATGTCTAACTGAAATCTGCTTCCTTGTAATTTACATTTATTGTTTCTTGTCCTACCTTCTGAATTAACTTCAAATAATGACATTCAGGTAACTATCATGTCTCTCTGCAGACTTCTTTTCTCCAGGCTAACATATCTAATGTTTATATATAACAGCTCCTAATAGGTTTTTAATACCTGACCTTTTATCAGTTTGGCTGGTCTCTTCTGTACATGTTTATTTGTATTGTCCTCCCTAAAAGGTGGTCCCAGAACAGGATACAACATTATATGTCCTGTTTGAACAATACAGAACAGAGAGGAATAATGATTGCTCTTTATGTTGACATTATCCTTCTACTGATGTAACCTAGGATGTTTTTTTCTGCCTCACACTTTTCTGCCTATGATCAAGGACTTCCAGTTTGAATAAGGACTCATTAGCAACACAATTTACATGAATTCTGGAGGTTCTAAATTTTGTATTTTATTTCTTCCTTTAAACTAAATCTGCAGCTGTTAATTATCTAGAGTTGCAAAGAGGGAGGGAAGAGTAGAAAGAAGCAGAAATTCCCGCTAAATAAATATAGCTAAACCGTGATATCAGCATAGTTGAAGGCCACAGTTGGCTTTGTATAAATGGGGTTTAAACTCCCCGTTGGAAATTACAACTAGATGTGGATACAAACAGACAGAAGGTCCATCAAAACTGCTAAGTAAACTGCTAAGAGCCAGCAAGCTGCAGCTAACCTCAGAAGGAGGAGGCCCAAATAAACATTTTGATTCTGGAGGCCATTAGACCCCCGAATTTCTCTGTATACGGGAGTATTTTGCCTTATTGAAACTAATAAATTATAATCTATAACCAAAGTGGTTTGGGGACGCAAAGTGATACGCAGCAAAAAAGGAAGAAGCAGAGGAGGAGTGCTATTCAACGTGGACTTAACTAAGAAAAGAGAAAGGTTTTACAAGGTTTTTACACAGAGGTACAACAACTGAGACATTATAATATGGCCCTAAACCGGAGACATTGTAATACGGCCCTAAATTGGGACATACAATGAAGGAGATACAATTATTAAACCAGGGCTTTGCAAAGTGCCGCCGCTGGCGACACACCCAGCGGCGGCGGCGACACGCGCGCGCACAGCGACGGTGCGGGGGGGCGTGCGGCGGCGCGCGCGCGGCGGCGACACACAAACATGCAGCATCACGCACGGCGGCGGCGCAGGGGGGCGTGCGGTGGCGCGCACGGCGGCGGCAGGGGGGCGTGCAGCAGCATGGGGGGCATGCGGCGGCGCGCGCACGCATGGCGGCCACCGTGCATGTGCGCGCCGCCTCTTCCGGGTGGTGTGGCGACACACCACGCTGTGTGTGGCGACACACTTTTGTGTCGCGACACACAGTTTGGAAAGCTCTGCATTAAACAATTAAGCAAACAAAGATAAGCAATCTGAACTTTGGAAATTGACCTTAAACGGAGGAAACGAAGAGAAGAGAGAAAGAAGAGGGGGAATAAGGGGGAGAGAAGAAACAAGCAAAGTAAAGATCTACCCAAACCACCTGTATTAGACTTTGAAGCTCAAGAGATTGCTGCTATGGGATCAGCCATCTTGCTCGCAACTGTGGCGGAGACTTTTAAAGGATAACTAAGTTCGCCACCCTCACTTTCTAATCACTTTCTATAATAGTATGTGGAAATGACCGTGGGAGACGGGGGACCTCCCTAACTTATCAGACTCTAAAAAGAGATGGTGGGAGATTTGTGCTTTCAGACTTGCAAGATTTTGTTAATGTAGCCTTACACTAAAGTAGAATTAGCTCATCTGGTTATGTTTCCTGTCTGGTTTACCTGGGAAGGCTGACACTTTCAGAAATTGCCTATTAACTATTCTAAAGCTATTAGAGACCTTTGGAACAACAGGTTTGAAAAGTCTTCATCACATGTGTTTATCTTCAACTCTGAGTAAAAGAAAAAAAAGCTGAAGAAAAGAATTTGAAATAAACTGCAAAAAGCTAAATAAGATTTTGATCTAAGAAAGTTATAAATGGTTTAAGGGTCCAGATAAATTTGGAATATTGACTTTTATTATAAGATTTTGAAATTAATTATAATAATTATAATTAATTAAATAATAATATAATTAATTAAATATAATTAATTAATTATAATAAAATTATAAACTTCTCGTGGGCTTATTTTGGCTATCCTGGCAATTGCAAGTCATAACAAAAGATAAGTGATGATTTTAGAAACTGGAACTAGAGGGGACTAAAGATTTTAAGCAGGAAAAAAAATATACAAAACCTGATGTCAGTTAATACTGGGACTGACACAAAATGTTATAATACTGGAAATATTAAAGGAGATCTTTGAAGAATGAAGCCCGAAGTTAGTAAGTACAATATTAACACTTTCAGTAATGATCTCTTCTATGGATAGACTATGTCTAAAAGATGTTAATGAAGGAATGACAGATGTGGAACACATTTTATCTGATAATATAGAGAAAGAACAGAATATGGACCTACACATGACAGGCCAATAGAATGATTTGGAAACTGGATATACAAATGAAACTGGCTGAAGTTTTAAAAATTAAAAGGGAAATACAAATGATAAACCAAGAGAATGACCTGGAAAATGTTTTTTTATTGGATCTACAAAAGAGACTTGTTAAGGCCTTGAAGAAATCTGTGCGATAGGATAAAGAAGAATTGAAAAGAAATCAAATCCTATGACAATATTTGATTGAATTAAAGATTAAGACTGTTAGAATAAAAGAAAGGAATATAAAGTTAATATAAGACATTGTGTTGCAATGTTCTGGCAACCCTTTATGGACTTTTTACTGACACCAGGATTGAAAAGTTGATGTTTTATGGATTTGCTTATAGATAAAGAATGGGATTTGGGATGAAGAGATATCTGTTTAACCTTATAGAGGGTGAAGGGTTATTAATTTTGTTTATGCTTGTTGTGATGAAGGTTCGAAGTCACTTCTTTATATATTTCTTTTCTTTTTCTTTATTATATTCTCTCCTTTGGAGTCCTTGGTGCTCTCTGAACCTTGTTGTTTTCTCGCAGACATTTCATTGCCAGGCTAGGCAACATCTTCAGTGTGAAAAGGGAGAGGGACTTGCTCTCTGTTTATATACCATGGCTACATAGTGGCTGTTACAGTCCTTAGACTGTATGTTGTAGATAACTCCTGTTTTTTCTTCTTGGGCTACTGGGTCTTTTGGGTTACTTACGATGTTCTGAAGGGTTTTGGTTGGTTTGTGTGCTACGGTGATGCCACGTGGTTGTAACAGTCTATTAGTAGTTTCTGAGATGTTTCTGATGTATGGCAGAGTAATCCTTTTTGTAGCTTCTGTTGGTTTTGCTGTGGTGGGTTGAGTGGTCAGGCACTTTTTGATAAAGTTGTGTGTGTATCCATTTTGCTGGAAGATGCTATATAAGTGGTCTGTTTCCTTTTTCTGGTGTTCCGGGTTGCTGCAGCACAATATACCCTAATCAAGGAACTATTAACTCAGTCAATCAACCAAACATCAAACAACAGCCCAATCAAGGAACTACTAAGGAGAGAACAACACCTCCACCAACACAAGCATGACAAGCCATGGTATATAAACAGAGAGCAAGTCTCTCTCCCTTTTCACACTGAAGATGTTGCCTAGCCTGGCAATGAAACATCTGCAAGAAAACAACAAGGCTCTGAGAGCACCAAGGACTCCACAGTTCAACCTTGAGCTCCAAATATTCTCTTCGATTCTCTCCTTTCTTTTTTCTTCCTTTTTTCCTTTTCTTGCACTTTTTATTCTTTCTTTCCATTCTCTTCTCTTTCTCTAAGTTTAGTTTGTACTATATTAGTTTTTACTATTGTAATTAAAATTCTTAATAAAAATATATTTGAATAATGGCAATGAAAGGCAAGATACTCTTATTGCATCAGAGGGCTGTGGACTGACGACCTTGTTTAGGACTGATCTTTTTTTGGGAAGTGAGCAGCAAGTAAATCTACCATTGGCTGATGTACCAGTTTACACAGCATTTTGCTGGTGTCTCTCAAATTCACCAAAGTCTTGATTCCTCATGGGTGGAATTTGAGGTGGTCAGGATCTGACCAAGTTACATGGGACTTCTTTTGACCTGTGAATAGAGTGTTCTCTATAATTACATCAGCTACCTGTGAATTTGAGACATGTTTTTCTTGAGGCTGAAGGTATTGTCAGCTGCATCCAGGAAACTGTCAATACCTTACTTTGGGAGGGAATGTCACAAGTAGCTTTGAAAGATGCTGTGGTACATGTGCTCACAAAGGGGCCCTTCTGGATCTAGCTGTTTATAGATAAATGTCAGCCAGTTTCCAACTTCCCTCTTTGGGGAAACTTGTTCAGATAATGGCAGGGAAACATCTACCAAGTGCCCTAGTGAAAGCAGATTATCTGGATCTTTTTCAGTCAGGACTCAGGCCTAGGCATGGGATGGAGATGGCATTGGTCATTCTAGTGGTCTATTTGTTCAATAAAACTTGCCTAATTCATGTTTCTTGGATGACTATTTGGATCAGAACACACTTTCAAACCCCATACTTTCCCAAATTTGGTAAAGTAGATATTGATCCCAAACTTGCATACATAAAAATGTATACATCTACGTAAACAATATAAGATATGTACTAATTTGTTTATATGTAATATATTGGCCCAGGATATACATACATACATACATACATACATACATACATACATACATACATACATATCTTGAAATATTCTTGCAAATAAATATATTGGGCTATCACATGAACAACTTGGGATTCAACTTAATTCAGAGTAAGAGAAGAGAACAAACAGCAGGCTTAGACATATAAAACAATGTCCTTGTTAGCAAAAAGTGGTTGAATTTGCACCCATTTCCTGCACATTGTTCCACATGGTACATACAGTAACAAAAAGAAGAATATTGAAAAAGGTTAAAAGATGCCCCATACCTAGATACGTTTTTCCCCCTTTTGTAGCATATATAATTAATTTTAACCTAGTGGTGTTTTCTCTGCTTGTCATCAATATTTTTTTCCTTTTTTAATGTGAATTTAATAAAACTTATAGAAAATAAACTGTAAACAATCTGCATGCATAATTTATCCCTTTAAATACATATATGCTCTGGGTTTGTCAAATTGAGAGGCTTACATTTGCTGTATATTTTTTAAGGGATTGAAGACTTTAAGATATCCATGAATAACATTTACTTCAAGGTATATTTGCATTTTTATAATGTGCATAGTGTAACAGTATAGGTTTTGCTTTTCCAGTGCTTGCTTTTAAGTTAACATGAGTTCTCTCAGAATTAACGACAAAATGAGATGTGGGCCTTGAAATACACCTCTTTATTGTTTCCTATATACCATATATACTCTCTCTCTCTCTCTCTCTCTGTGTGTGTGTGTGTGTGTGTGTCTGTGTGTATGTATACACACATACACAGATATACATAAACAACCAGGTCATGAATAAAATTTCTGCTTTTTTTGCTAAAATTCTATGGCTGAATATACAGTCCTGTATATTCATTTCTATAACAAATAGATTTATAACTGAAATATGCTAAATTTCCTTCTCAGGCTCCAAAAAAGCACTAAATATAATTATAGGCCAGGATTGTCATAAAGACAAAAGTAGTACCCAGAGGATGACAGACATGCAATTACAGGTTGAAGGCAAAAAAGCCTCCTTGTTCTCAGTTAGATTACTGTCCTTCTCTGGCTTCTAGGTTTTATAGCTGCTTATCACTTTGTACCAGTTTATATGCTACTAGAAAGAATGAAAACCTGGATTAAGAAAATAATTAAACCTGGTTACTGTTTTATCTTTTCAACAGGCAGGACATTTTGTGAGTGTGGGGAAGGAATCCATTGTACAACTCCATTCCTGCCATTTTGAAATGGAAACATTGTCTCTTCATCCTAAATAAGAAACACTTCCGCTCCTTCTGCAGAAACCAGGAGAGAAGCATAGATAAGCAAGATGTCCTCCACCTGGAGGCATGGAAGGAGTGAGAAGGCAGGGAGTGAATTTCTAACTAGACATTGTCCTATTTTCCTTGCTTTCTGTGCAGCAATATTTCCTACTTAAAAAGCAAGACATGTCACTTGAAGTCATGGCGGCTGGTGAAAGCAACTGACCACATTTCATGGAATTATTTGGAGAAAAGGTCCAATGCCATATATTGCTTGAAAGCTATGGGAGTTAGAAATCTGCAAGGAATATTTCCCCTTCATGATTTGTTTCTACCTACTTAAAAGCACTTCTTTAAAAGCCAAAATAATGTTTTGCACAACCAGAGTTATGTACTAGCAATTGCAAACAATTACATTTGAAGTAAATGATGAATGATCAGCATCTTTCTACTTACCTTTCATAAAGAAGTAGGATCTAGGCTACAACCTCAGTCTTTATTTTTTGTTGTTTATTCATTTAGTCGCTTCCGACTCTTTGTGACTTCATGGACCAGCCAACGCTAGAGCTTCCTGTTGGCTGTCACCACCCCCATCTCCCCCAAGGTTGAGTCTGTCACCTCCAGAATATCATACATCCATCTTGCCCTTGGTCGGCCCCTCTTCCTTTTGCCTTACCTTACTGGCATGTGAAATAGGTGCCACTTACTAAGCATTACCTTACTGGCATGTGAAATAGGTGCCACTGTTCGATAGTTTGAACATTCTTTAGTGCTTCCCTTTTTTGGTATGGGGATAGAAGTTGATTTTTTCCAATCTGATGGCCATTCTTGTGTTTTCCAAATTTGCTGGCATACGGCATGCATTACCTTGACAGCATCATCTTGCAAGATTTTAAACAGTTCAGCAGGGATACCGTTGTCTCCTGCTGCCTTATTAGCAATGCTTCTTAAGGCCCATTCAACCTTACTCTTCAGGATGTCTGGCTCTAACTCACTGACCACACTGTCAAAGCTATCCCCGATATTATTATCCTTCCTATACAGATCTTCCGTATATTCTTGCCACCTTTTCTTGATCTCTTCTGCTTCTGTTAGGTCCTTGCCATCTTTGTTTTTGATCATACCCATTTTTGCCTGGAATTTACCTCCGATGTTTCTAATTTTCTGGAAGAGGCCTCTTGTCCTTCCTATTCTATTGTCTTCTTCCACTTCCATGCATTGCTTGTTTAAAAATAATTCCTTATCTCTTCTAGCTAACCTCTGGAATTTTGCATTTAATTGGGCATATCTCCCCCTATCACTGTTGCCTTTTGCTTTCCTTCTTTCTTGGGCTACTTCCAGTGTCTCAGCAGACAGCCATCTTGCCTTCTTGGTTTTCTTTTTCTTTGGGACGTTTTTTGTTGCCGCCTCCTGAACAATGTTGCAAACTTCTGTCCATAGTTCTTCCGGGACCCTATCTACTAAATCTAGTCCCTTAAATCTATTCTTCACCTCCACTGCATATTCATTAGGAATATTAGTGAGCTCATATCTAACTGATCTGTGGGTCTTCCCTATTCTCTTTAGTCTGATTCTAAATTGTGCAATAAGACGTTCGTGATGTGAACTACAGTCAGCTCCAGGTCTTGTTTTTACCGACTGTATAGATGTCCGCTACCTTTGACTGCAAAGGATGTAGTCAATTTGATTTCGTTGTCAACCATCTGGTGAAGTCCATGTATAAAGTTCTCTTTCAGATTGTTGGAAGAGAGTGTTTGTTACGCACAGTGAGTTGTCTTGGCAAAATTCTATCAGCCTATGTCCCACTTCATTTTGTTATCCCAGACCATGCTTACCTATAATTCCAGGTGTCATTTGACTACCCACTTTAGCATTCCAGTCTCCTGTAATGAAAGTAACATCTCCTTTTTGCGTATTATCCAGTAGGTGCTGCAGATCCTCATAGACCTGATCTACTTCTGCTTCTTCAGCATCTGTTGTTGGGGCGTATATTTGGATCACTGTGATGTTAAATGGCTTACCCTGAATTCAAATTGAGATAATTCTATAGTTTTTTGGATTGTATCCAAGCACTACGTTAGCCATTTTATTATTAATTATGAAGGCTACTCCATTTTTTCTGTTTTTTTTTTAGATTAATATTTTATTATTTAAAACAGGGCTTTCCAAAGTGCCGCCACTGGCGACACACCAGCAGCGGCAGCAGTGCGGTGGCGACGCACACGCGCACGGCAGCGGCACGGGGGGCGCACGTGCACAGAGGCGGTGTGGAGGGGGCGTGCGGCGGCATGCGCGCGCATGGTGGCGGCGCTGGGGGGCGTGCGGTGGTGCACTTGTGCACGGTGGCAGCATGGGGGGCGTGCGGCGGCGCGTGCGTGTATGGTGGCGGCGGCAGCGGCTGCCGCTCCCGCCATGCATGCGCGCGCCTCTGCTTCCAGGTGGTGTGGCGACACACCACGTTGTGTGTGGCGACACACTTTTGTGTCGCGACACACAGTTTGGAAAGCTCTGATTTAAAATATATATAAACATACATACACAATTACATTTACATAAATTTTACAACATATATAACATAGTTACACTCTAATACAGGGAACTAAAAAAAGAGAAAGAAAGGGGAAAAGAAGGACAAAAGAAAAAAAAGAGAAAAACACATATAACATAAACTTTAAAAGACTTCCTGTTTCCTTCATGAAGAAATATATTTTTATATTATTAAGATTAAAAAATTTTCTTTATAAATTTTGTTCCCTTTCGTATTTTATTTCTCTTTTTGTATTTTATCTCTTTATTTATTTCATTTTAACCTTTTTCTTATATTTGGTTCATTTCATTACATATTTTCTGTACTTCAAGCTTTTTTAAAGTCTCTATACATTTATTTTCTTTCTCTTATTCTTTCTTTCATTTCCAGTCTTATGTAAATATTTTAATATTGTATTCCTTTTGTATATACTTCAAAAAGGGATTCCATATCAGTTCATAATTTCCCAATTCTTTGTCTCTTACTAAGTTTGTTAGTCTATCCATTTGTGTTAATTCCAATGGTTTTGTAATCCATTCATCCATTATAGGGGTATATTCTTCCTTCCAATGTTGCGCGAAGATTATTCTTGCTGCTGCTGTCAAATATAATAGTAGTTTTCTGTTGTTGTTGTTTATCTTGACATCCATTAGTCCCAAAAGATAGAGTTCTGTTTTTTTTTCTATATTTGTCTCCAATATTTTACAAATACAATGGTGAATTTTGTCCCAATTTTTTTTTTCTACATGACCACCATAAATGGTAAAATGAGACTACTTTTATTTTACATTTCCAACATTTATTTGTATTTTTATATTTCATTTTGAACAATCTCTCTGGAGGCATGTACCATCTAAAAACCATCTTATAAATATTTTCTTTTAAGTTGTTACTCAAAGTAAATTTAATATTTTTTGTCCATATTTTTTGCCAATCTTCATATCTAATCTTGTGTCCTAAGTTTTCTTCCCATTTTAGCATATAGTTTTTTGATTTTATGTCATTGGTTTTTATTTCTAATAATTTTTTGTATATTTTAGAGATCAAATGGTCATTTTCGCTCCATAATATATTATCCCAGTTATCTGTCTGTTTCGCGAATTCAAACATTTTTTTATCTAATTTAAACTGTTCTTTAAATTTAAAATATGTAAACCATTGACATAAGAAACCGTCTTTTTCCAATTCTTCCCTTGTTTTAAATTCATAATTATTTCCCATAAATTTGAGTAGGTTTTTGTATCTTAACCATTTTTTTTCACTTGGATTTTCTTTTCTGGCAAATGCCTCCTGAGAAGATGTCCACAACGGAATAGTAGGTAGAAAGATTTTTTTGTATTTATTCCATACTCTTATGTTGTCCCCTTGTCCACAGTAGTAGATCTGGTGGTTATCTGATGTGAAGTGGCCCATTCCAGTCCATTTCAGTTCACTGACACCCAAAATGTCTATATTTAATCTTGTCATCTCACCCATAACCACATCCAATTTTCCCTGACTCATAGATCTTACATTCCAGGTTCCTATGGTACGTTGATCTTTAGAACATTGGATTTGTCGTTCACCGTCAGCACCGTCGGCCACTAGCTGTCCTTTCAGCTTTGAGCTAGCTGCGTTGTCATATCTGGGGCTAGTTGATCTTATCCTCTGTTCCTCCCCAGTAGCATTTTGACCATCTTCCGACCTGGGAGTCCCATCTTCTGATGGTATACCGACATATCTCTTTTTGTACTGATCCATTTAGTTTTCATGGCAAGAATACTGGGGTGGGTTGCTGTTACCTTCCCCAGGGATCGTATTTAGTCTGACCTCTCTGCCATGACCTTCCCATCTTGGGTGTCTCTTCACGGTTTAGCTCATGGCATCATTGAGGTGCTCAAGCTCCAGCACCACGACAAACTAACAATCTCCTTTGCTGGAAGTCTTTATTTTATCTTATCAAAATATTCAGGAATCAGAGGCTGTTCCTGCTGTCAAAAAGCTATTGGCAAACTGTTTTCTGATGAATTCCTGCATTTATTAATGGACCTGATGGGCTTCACTGACACTGCTGGGTTGCTGATGTAGCTACCCTTATTTTCTCCCAATATTTTTTAGTCCTTATTTTCTCCCAATATTTCATAGTGAAGCCAGTTTAGCACTTTCTCCAGTCTCCTGATGATGCTCTAAAGCCAGACCACCACCACCACCACCACCAAGGAAGGAAGGAAGGAAGGAAGGAAGGAAGGAAGGAAGGAAGGAAGGAAGGAAGGAAGGAAGGAAGGAAGGAAGGAAGGAAAGAGTTTAAGGGAGTTAGACATGCAACAACAATGGGACCTGTATATCAGATCCCCAGCACCCTAGTAGCTACCAAAGAATGCCAGGTGCTTGTCGTGCCTCTGCTTGGAATTTGTTTATTTGTTTATTTGTTTATTTGTTTGTTTGTTTGTTATTTAAACTTGTATTACCACCCATCTCCCCCAATTGGGCGACCCTGGGTGGTTGACAATAAAAGCAAGGTTAAAAATACAAATACAAAATCACAGCATCAATAAATAAATATAAAATCCAAGGGCGATAACTATTAATACTAGGGAGGGCTTCATGGGATCAGCCAGCCCCAGGAGGAACTGTTGGCATTCCCATCCCAGGCAAGGCGGCAGAACCAGGTCTCTTTTATTTCTAAAACCATTACATCCCTAAAGGAGTAAAGAATACAGTTTTAGCACTATGCCATTAGGGAAGCTTTCCTGAGACTCCTTTTTCAAACGTGTCACCTAGAAGAGAAAATGACTCTTTTTATTTTGCAGAACAGACAGGAGGCAAACAGCACATGCCATTGCTGACTGAACTGCAAAATCAAAATTGACAAATCCAGGAAGAGGAAGCTGCTATTATAAAGCCAGAGACAACCCAAAATGCTGTCTTGACTTTCTCAGCTCCTACCTGCACAACAGCCCCAATGATTCTAGTGACATTATCCTGGATTTTCAGACATGGGAGAAAGGGATAATTTTCCTGATCATCAAGGAGGGAAAATATAGATGGAGAAAAGAGGCTGCCATGGAAAACTCTTTCCTTTGCCAGGTGTGCTTCATGTGAGGAACAAAGAAATGTGGGGCATGATCAGTCCCAGTGCGATTCCTGAAAGTAGCAACAACAGTCAGCAGCAGAAGGAGCATTTTTCACTGCTCCTAATTTAAGAAAGAGATGTAGGTGTATCCAGAGCAGAATGCCAGACCAAGTGAGGAGCAACAATGACCCAGAAATACTAGAAGGAGATGCTTATAGCCAGCATGGAAAGTTGTACACACAGGATAGGAAACTTGATTAATGCATTGCTGGCAGTTTTGACCCCAAAGCTGAATTATTTCAAACAACAGCAGTGGATAAAACGTGGTGAAAAAAAATACTTTTTTTCTTACCCTTATGGTTCACTCTGAACTACAGAACTTTGTAGTTGGTCGGCTTTCAGGGGAAAAAGAAATATTGATTATTCAAAAACATTGTAATGTTATATGAAAGGACTAAAGAGGACATTTACACCCCCTTTGTGCCAGGAGGGGACCCAATCATTTATCAAATAATGATGTATCAGTTATTATGTATCAGTTATTATTATAACCGCCCAGAGTTCTCCATGGGGGGAGATGGGCGGTCATATATGCCTTTAAGGAGGCGCTGGTGCACCCTCTCCTCAAGAAACCTTCCCTGGACCCTACCATCCTGGGCAATTTTCGCCCAGTCTCCCACCTTCCCATTTTGGGAAAGGTGGTTGAGAAGGTGGTGGCGTTGCAACTCCAGAGGATTCTGGAGGAAACAGATTATCTGGACCCCTTCCAGTCAGGTTTAAGGCCAGGATATGGGACGGAGACCGCATTGGTCGCACTTATGGATGATCTCTGGCGAGAGCGGAATGGAGGGAGTGCGTCCATCCTTGCTCTCTTAGATCTCTCAGCGGCTTTCGATACCGTCGACCACGGTATACTTTTGAGGCGGCTCAGGGAGTTGGGGGCGGGCAGCGTGGTTCTGCGCTGGTTCTCCTCCTTGCTCCAGGGCCATTCCCAGTCGGTGTTGATGGGGGAGGAGAGAGCTGACCCACGACCCCTGACTTGGGTACCGCAGGGGTCGGTTCTCTCTCCTCTCCTATTCAACATCTACATGAAGCCGCTGGGCGAGATCATCCGTCACCACGGGATGAGGTATCACCAATATGCTGATGATACCCAGTTATACATCTCTGTCCCGGGTGAAGTAAGTGATGCGGTCAATGCCTTATCTCAGTGCCTGGAGGCTGTGGGGGTCTGGATGGGGAACAACAGGCTTCAATTGAACCCTGGTAAGACAGAGTGGCTGTGGATTGATGGCCCCCCTAGATCCGGGAAGTTGTCATCTTTGGTTCTGGGTGGGGTTGCACTACCCCACTCGGATCCATTGCGGAATCTGGGGGTCCTCCTGGACTCGCGACTCCTGCTCAAAGAGCAGGTGGCAGTTGTGGCCAGGAGGGCCTTTGCACAGCTTCGAGTTGTGCACCAGTTACGCCCTTTCCTGGATCGCGACACCCTCCGAACAGTCACTCATGCTCTCGTCATCTCCCGCATAGACTATTGTAATGCGCTCTACATTGGGCTACCCTTGAAGAGTATCCGGAAGCTTCAGCTGGTGCAGAATGCGGCGGCGCGAGCAGTTATGGGTGCTAGGAGATCGGCACATGTGACACCTCTGCTACACGAGCTGCATTGGGTGCCAGTTTGCTTCCGGGTCCAATTCAAGGTGTTAGTGATTACCTTTAAAGCCCTACATGGCATAGGACCAGGGTACCTGAGGGACCGTCTCGTCCCGACAACATCAGCCTGCCCCACCCGTGCATGCAGAGAGGGCATGCTTCGAACCCCCTCAACAAGAGAATTCCATCTAGCGGAGTCCAGGAGGCGTGCCTTCTCTGCGATAGCACCCGCCTTATGGAATATCTTGCCCCTGGAGGTGAGACTGGCCCCCTCCCTCCTGGCCTTTTGGAAGGCCCTTAAGACCTGGCTCTGCTGCCTGGCCTGGGACGACAGAGGTGGTAGTGCCTCCTAGGGTTGGCTGGCCCCGTAGCTCCATGATCTATTCTGCGGTTCCTAATCCATCTTGGATTTTATTTTATTTATTTTATGCTTGTTGTGTTTTTAGATATTTTGTATAGTTTCTAAATTTTTATTTATTGTAACCCGCCCAGAGTCCCTTGTATGGGAGACGGGCGGGGAATAAATTTGAAAAATAAATAAATAAATAAATAAATATAAATTAAACAAACAAATAAATAAATAAATTATCATCCACTTTAAAGCCATTGCTGAAATGACAGTACTAATGAAGGACACCCTTCCTGAAAGTTTCTCACACTCCCATATCTATAACTTTGGGTGCTATTCACCCAATTAACAGTAACTTCAACAAGTAACTAAGTATTACATGCAAAATAGTCACCATAACCAAGTAAAAGGTTGTACTGATTATTCTGAAAAGCATAAGATTCTATGTCATACTGTATACTCAATGTTAAAATATTTTTGGAGACATGTAAAAATGACCTTTATTTTTTTATAATTTTACTTTTTATGGATTCTAATTTTTATTATTGAGTTGGTGTTATGATTATTTAATTAAGATACTTCTGAAATCCAGAAATGTTTTTGGTTGGTATAGAATGCATTAATTTAAAAAAAAAATCTCCCAGTTTGTTACCTTTTTTTTAAAATTTTCCTAACCAAACTTCAGATTTATTTTTTTTTAATGTTGGGAGAAACAAAAAAATAATAAAAATCAGGTCACCACATTATATGCACAAAAATGCTTCTGTTCATGTAAAGCTATAACTGCATGTAGTTCCTAAGTCTCAGGTGATGGAAGCATTCACTAGGGACATAGGATTTTGTGTTATTCTAACTCAGTATCCTGGTTCATTTAGCCCAATATTGTCAAAACTGGCTGTGTTCACAGAACACACTATGATTTATATAACCAAAGTTAACTGAATTAACTCCTATGGTACCATCTTTCTCCTATTGTTTCTGCCTGATATGATGTGGTCCAAGCCCTAGTTGTAAAGCATCGTCATCTTGTGAGTCTTTGGATGCATACTTTCCCCATACTTGCACCTGCCCTGTGGAATAGTGTTCCTCAGAGGTTTGTACAGCCTTGATCAGTTTGACAGGGCAGGTCCAAGTTAATTGTCTGGGGTACTTTTGTGTGGTTATCTAGACTAAGTTCAAATCTGTGACTCCCGAGGAAGTGGATTAGTTTCTCCAATCTGTCAGTTCAGTCACCTGTCTGTTAGATCCTGGCCCCTCCTGGATTGTTAAGGTAGTCCAGGAAGTGACCAAAGGATGGGTCCTTGTGGTATCAGCCTCTTTGAGGGAGGGGGTGGTACCACAAGCCTTGAAGGAGGTGGTGGTGCACCCCCTCCTCAAAAGGCCATTGCTGGACCCCTCCATTCTGAACAATTATCATCCAGTTTCCAATATTCCCTTCTTGGATGGAGGTTGACAGTGGTTGGACAGCAGTAGCAGAGGATTTTGTAGCAAGCTGATTATCTGGACCTTTTCCAGTTGGATTTCAGACTGAGGTATAGCACACTGTCAATATTGGTACTGCTTGTCAATGACCTTGGTGGAGCTGGGGATGGAGGTAGTGCATCCATCCTTGTACTCCTTGATCTTTCAGTGGCTTTTGATAACATTTGCCATGGTATTCCTGTGGACCAGCTGTGGGGGTTGGGAGTGGAAGGCACTGTGCTGCAGTAGTTTGCCTTCTTCTTCAGTGGTTGGTCTCAGTCAGTGTTGGAAGGGGAGGGGAGATTGTGCCCTCAGCCCCTCACTTGTGGGGTGCCTCAGGGCTCGATGTTCTTCCCCTTCCTGTTTAACATCTATATGAAACTGGGTGAGGTCATCAATCTGTTTGGGGTTCAGTATCATTATTGATACTAATTTGATGATACCTAGCTGTACATCTCAGCCCCAGGCTTTACAGATGAAGCTGTCAATGTACTGACCCAGTGCCTGGAGGCTGTTTGAGTCTACATGGGGAGGAATAGACTTTGGCTCAGTCCTGACAAAACTGAACGGCTGCGACTGTTTGGGTCCCCTGGGATGGGGACGTTTCCATCATTGGTCCTGGATGGGCTTGCACTTCCCCATTCAAGACTGGCGTGCAACTTGAGGATCTTGCAGGTACAGGTTCATCTTGTGTACCGGTTGCACCATTTCCTTGACCAGAAGGCCCCTTCAGATGGTCACTCATGTCCTGGTCACCTCCCAACTGGACTACTGCAATGCACCCTACATAGTGCTGCCCTTAATGACCATCTGTCATTATATATAAATATTAATATATTTATTAAATATATTAATATTATATATATATATATATATGTATGTATGTATGTATGTATGTATTAATATATATATATATATATATATATATATATGTATGTATGTATGTATGTATTAATATATATATATATATATGTATGTATGTATTAATATATATATATATATATATATATATATATGTATGTATGTATTAATATATATATATATATATATATATATATATATGTATGTATTAATATATATATATATATATATATTTGAACAAATAAGTAAATGAATAAATATATCTGGAAGTTACAATGGCATGAGCAGTAATGGAACTTCATGGTATGCCCATATGTCCCCATTGTTACATGAGCTGCATTGGCTGCCATTAGGCTTCCAGGTGCAATTCAAGATGGTAGTCATCACCATTAAAGGCCTTTATGGCATAGGGCCTGGTTATCTGAGGAACCACCTAGCAATCATCTCTGCCAGCCCGGTATGTTCACACAGAGTGGGTGTGCTCCAGGTTTCCTCTACTAAATGCTGCCATCTTGTGGGACTGAGGAAGCAGCCTTCTCTATTGCTGCCCCTGCCCTCTGGAACAGCATCCCTCCAGAGATACGAATGGCAGCTATTCTGCTGGGGTTCCAGAAAGCCCTTAAAACTTGGCTCCGTTCCCAGGCATGGGTTTAATTTGTTTATTGATGTATTTGTGGGGCATCTGTCATATCTGTATGTTTTTTGTTTTTGTTTTGGTTGTTTTAGTCCAGGCTGTTTATGTGTGGTTAGGTGTGTTTAATTCTTTTTATTGTTTCTGGATTTGTAAAATGCCCACAATGAATTACTATAAAAAAAATTAATCCTCCTCCTCCTCCTCCTCCTCCTCCTCCTCCTCCTCCTCCTCCTCCTCCTCCTCCTCCTCCTCCTCCTCCTCCTCCTGGGTTTTTGTAAAGCTGTACAAACTTGCCTCTTTCAGCAGGCTTTGCAGTAGGGAAAAGTGACTTTCTCCCTGATATTGTATTTTGATTATTGTTGTAATTATTTTTTGAGTCAGTGCGCAGAATCCTTCCTGATGCACAGAATGTATTATTGTCTGGCTTTGGGGGTGTTTTTTTAATTACTTCTATTGCAGATTTTAACTGTAACATGTAACCTAGTCTAGAGTTTATTTGGTGACTCAGGCATATCAAGAGAGACAGAGAGAGCGAGAGCGCACACAATTTTTTTTTCATACTACTACTACTAGTAGAGATATCACCAACTGGCCTTGGCAACTTTTAGGTACAAAACATGTCCCACACCTCTTAGCAATGAATGATGGTATAGGAGGATGATCCATATATGTTTATAAACCATCAATGGATGCATGAAGTCATAAAATAGTGATACCTGTTCATTATTAAATACTGTTAACTACTGCTGACGTGTGTCAATAAATGCAATTGCATTCATTGCAATGCAATGATACAAGTGGCATATTTTCTTACTACTGGGTTGGCCAGATGAAAAAGAAGGCATGGCTCTTACGTATTTCATAGTTGTGTATAACAAGAAAATGCAGTAGGTATACATTAATGTCAATAAGTCTAAATTACTTTTCTTGAAACTTCTTCTTTTACCCAATTATGAAAGATTCAGGATTCCTAATGAATTATGCATCAGACTATCCTTAAGTTGTGGGAATTTTACTTTCTAGATTTATTCTGAAGAAACTCATCGCCTTGTGGACATTCAAAATTCAGCATTGCAAAGCTTAGATATTTTGGTATGTTAGAATCATGAACTAGGAATTTATATTATAATTTATATTATAAGCTTCACATTTTGTTTTTACATTAGCTTTTGACTGGAACTTTATATTATAAAAGATTCACACTTTAGGACTATCTGCATGAGGTAATAGTAGTAAAGCTACTGCTTTAGATTCTGTTATCTACACAGTCTTAAAGGTGGGAGAGCCTTAGCATTTGCAACTAGGCACTCTATCACATATTTTCTTGTTAGCATATACGAGCTAATTTGTTTATGTAGGCAGTGTTTGCATGCTATGTTCTGCTGCTTTGATCACTCAGTAAGACCTGTTGTTTCAGATCATCATTGGCAATATCCTTCCTACCACCAATTCTAATGCTAAACAATTTCTTGTCCTCTCTTTCCTCCAGCCCAAGAAATAGAAGGATTTTATTTCCTAAAGGTTGCTGAGAATTTAGTTTGATTTCTTTTAATGTGAGCCGCCCAGAGTCGCGGTACACGAGATGGGCAGCAAAGAAATTTGACAAATAAATACATGAATGAATAAATAAATAAACTTCCCAAAAAACATATATAAAAATAGTTCTCAAAAATTCAGAACAGCAGAGAAAAGAACACAGAGTCCTGCCTAACCATTCCTTCCTTCCTTCCTTCCTTCCTTCCTTCCTTCCTTCCTTCCTTCCTTCCTTCCTTCCTTCCTTCCTTCCTTCCTAACACCAAGCTAGCAAAAGTAGCTTGACTATTTTTCTCTCTCTCTTTATTTCTTTCCCTTCTAAGCCAAAAACATTTTATCCCTTTTCTTACCAAGAAGGCAACATCTTTCTTTATTCCATAATTCAGCTGTGTCCGGTAAACCATAGACGTGTGTGTGTGTGTGTGTGTAAAACAAAACCTGTGTGGAGATTCTGTGATTCAAACTCCACTCCTTCATATACACACATGTGACGTTGCAACGCAAATTCAAAAAAGGTGAAGCTTGCACCATTGAATCACAATAGTTAACAACCCTATGAACAATGTGCTCAAGAGTCCACTCTTGAGCAAGTATGTATGTGTATATATTAGACGCCTCCAATCTTTTCTTTTCTTTGCTGTAGCTTTAATGTTACACCTTTATTTTTAGTCTTATTTTTCTGTTTTCAGTCTAGAGCTGATGTGCTAAATTCTCATAGTTCTGCTTCTTCTTTCATTGTCTTATATACCATTAGCTTCAAACATTATTTGAATAGATTGAGAGGATCTCACTATCTCCCTCAATAAGTTGTTCCATCAGCTTTGCAGTTTCGGAAATGTTTCTAACATTCAGCTGTGCTGTGGGATCCAGATAGAAAACAGCTGTTTAAGTACTTGAAACCTGCTACCATACCCACACCCCTCTATATTTTCTCAAGGCTAACTGTACCCTTTTATATCAGTGTCTCCTTATAAGACTTATTTTTCAGCCCCCAATACTATATAGTAGAATTGTTCCATCTTTGATAAAATAGTGGAACGATGGTTATGTGAACATTTATGATTTGACGTCAATTATTTGTGCTTGGAAACTTTGTTTTTACCTGGGTTTATGAACAAAGATTATTTCATGTTCCTACTTGGGGGGGCGGGGGGCGGGTGCGCATGCGCACACGCACACACACTCCTTGTATTTGCATAAATTCTCTTGTCAAATGATGTTGCTCACAAGGTATTTAGATATTTCCTAGAACATCTTGCTTATTGCATTTCAATACAAATGAAAAATCATTTTTCTGGTTTTCTATTTGGCATCTACATAAGCAATCTGCATCCTTCCCTCCTGCAAATACCTATACAGTACAAAGATGATCTCCCGGTAATTGTAATTAAGCCAATATAATTTCTAACACATCTTTTAAAATCGTTTGATGACCAGTATTACTGAGTTTTTTCATTTTCATGTACTATGCATTTACTTTGAGGTAATGGTAACTTCACAGTAGGCAAAAATATTGCTTAAATATATTAAAGGAAAACTAATATAGGACAATAACATTGGTCTTTCTGAAATCCCCAAACACAGAACTTTTATTATGCTATAGTGGCAAATAAACTCTTCTGGACAACTTTAGTGCCATCGTTGTATTCTCTATTTTCACCATAGGCATGGTGATAAAGAATGTTTATTTGAAACACTCTCATGATTCCCTGACCATGCAGCATTTACAGGCTTTGTAAATGAATTCTACACTTGATCTTAGCCAAAAGGCTCAGACTAATTCTAGTAAGATGTTGTTATGAACCTACAGATCTTTCTTTTTTTCCTGCTCAGCACAGTAAAGCACTTATCCACTGTCACTTAGGTCTTCATCTTTTCTGAATGGCTTTTGTTTCAGATCATACACCTTACTTCTAAATGATCCCAATTCAGTTTTTGGCATTTCTGGGTAGGACTGGAAATTATTTTTGTCAGAAATTGTGGAGACTTCTTGTGGACTAGATAATGCTAATAGAAATGGATCAATGATGTGATTCACTATAAGGCAGTTTCAAATGTAAACACCATAACAGACAGCCATAAACTTCCCAGCAGCCAAATTGGCTAAAAAAAAAGGGGGGGGGATTCTAAGAGAAGAGTAGCCAAAAAATTAAGTCTTCCCCATGAGTGCTGAGGAGGATGAGAAATGATAGTACTGATGGGAAACAGATAAGTGCAAGGAAGATGTATGGAAACCATTATATCCTTTATACAGTATTCTTCCTATGCTATTATTAGACGTCCCACTATGGCTCCTTTTCTATAAAAGCTGAAATAAGTACAGCTAGAGAAATATGCCAAAGCCCTCTTGGAGGAGTATATGGTCACAATGATATACCTTATTAATCTATTTACCAAAAGCCACTAGATGGTCTAGTGGTTAAGGACAATGGACTAGAAACTGGGAGACCATGAGTTCTACTGCTGCCTTAGTAGTAGCTGAGTGTCACTTTCTCAGCCCTAGGAAGAAGGCAGTGGCTAACTATTTCTGAAAATGTTGCCAAAAAGCTGCATGGAATTATCCAGGCAACTTCCAGCAGTCAGGTCTGAACTGAAGATGTACTTTTTATATAGAGAGATAGCCAATCACATCCTATAAGTTTCTCTTTATTACACTGGTCTTATGTCAACTGTATTGGAATCTGACTTGTTTCTGGATTCAATTGCTATGCTGGTGCTCACCTATAATGTTCACAATAAGATATCTGAAAGGCAGCTGCTTCCCTTAAGATCACCAACAGACTATCTCCAATAGAAACTCTTTTGAATATCCATCAAAAGAAGTTTGATTTGATGATATACTGGACAAAGTTTTTCCTTCTGCTCCATTCATTTATGGAATTTTCTCCCAGGGGAGGTTAGATTACTTCCAGCACTGATAAATTGTTGACAGGCACTGAAAACAGTTTTTTATCTAACCTGGCCATTGGTATGACTACCTGCCTTATGAAAACTATTAATTCCTATCTACTACAAGTGATCTTATATCCCCATACCAAAAAAGGGAAACACTAAAGAATGTTCAAACTATCAAACAGTGGCACTTATTTCACATGCCAGTAAGGTAATGCTCAAGATCTTGCAAGGTAGACTCCAGCAATTCATGGAGTGAGAATTGCCAGATGTACAAGCTGGGTTTAGAAAAGGCAGAGGAACTAGAGACCAAATTGCCAATATCCGCTGTATAATGGAGAAAGCCAGGGAGTTTCAGAAAAACACCTATTTCTGTTTTATTGACTATTCTAAAGCCTTTGACTGTGTGGATAATAACAACTTGTGGCAAATTCTTGGTGGTATGGGAATACCAAGTCATCTTGTTTGCCTCCTGAGGAATCTGTATAATGACCTAGTAGCAATGGTAAGAACAGACCACAAAACAATGGACTGGTTTAAGTTTTGGAAAGGAGTACGGCAGGGTTGTATACTCTCACCCTACCTATTCAACTTGTACACAGAACACATCATGCGACATGCTGGGTTTGATGAATCCAAGGCTGGAGTTAAAATCGCTGGAAGAAACATTAACAATCTCAGATATGCAGATGATACCACTTTGATGGCTGAAAGCGAGGAGCTGAGGAGCCTTATGACGAAGGTGAAAGAAGAAAGTGCAAAAGCTGGGTTGCAGTTAAACCTCAAAAAAACCAAGATTATGGCAACCAGCTTGATTGATACCTGGCAAATTGATGGAGAAAAAGTGGAGGCAGTGACAGACTTTGTATTTCTAGGCACAAAGATTACTGCAGATGCTGACTGCAGCCAGGAAATCAGAAGACGTCTACTTCTTGGGACGAAAGCAATGACAAATCTTGATAAAATAGTTAAGAGCAGAGACATCACACTGAGAACAAAGGTCTGCATAGTTAAAGCAATGATATTCCCCATAGTAACCTATGGCTGCGAGAGCTGGACCATAAGGAAGGCTGGGCGAAGGAAGATAGATGCTTTTGAACTGTGTTGTTGGAGGAAAATTCTGAGAGTGCCTTGGACTGCAAGAAGATCAAATCAGTACATACTCCAGGAAATAAAGAAAGACTCTTCACATGAGGGAATTATATTAAAAGCAAAACTGAAGTACTTTGGCCACATAATGAGGAGACAGGATACTCTGGAGAAGGTGCTGATGCTAGGGAAAGTGGAAGGCAAAAGGAAGAGGGGCCGACCAGGGGCAAGATGGATGGATGATATTCTGGAGGTGACAGACTCGACCGTGGGGGAGCTGGGGATGGCGACGGCTGACAGGAAGCTCTGGCGTGGGCTGGTCCATGAAGTCACGAAGAGTCGGAAGCGACTGAACGAATAAACAACAGAAACAAGTGATCTACATTTAAACTTTATTTATTTATTCATTTATTCAAATTATATGTGCAGTTTATATGTTACTCAGTTGCAAAAAGTTTCTGAGCAGCTTGTGAATGATAGAAAATATAATAGTAGAATTAGAAACAAACCCAACACCTCCTAATAACGGTAGCCACTGATACTCCAAGCAATACAGTCCTACCAGTCCCCTACACATGTTCTCCAGTACATGCACACAAATGAACACTTTTAACCACCTTTTGCTCTTTAATCTGGATATTTTCACAGTTCTACAAGACAATATTACACTTAAGGGTAATATACAAAGTAATAATCATAAATTCAGCCATCTAAACACATTTAGATATGACAGAGAAGTAGTAAACTGTTTACACCAAGTTTCTGGTGTGCTGGAGGCAGGAGCCAGGCTGTATAAAGGGCATTACAGGCGAAAACAGGTAGTTTACCCCAGGGCCAGATTCATGCATTTATTTCATCTCCATAAAATAGAAAACAATATAATGCAAGTCAGACCTCCACATATAATTTTTATAATGAGTAGTGCTATCACATTATGGGTATAGGGAGGAGATACAGTACATCCTAGTCAAGTTTTGCAAAGAACAGAAGGCTCTCTGTTTATTTTACCTTTTGTGATAAATATAGATTTTAGAAAAGGAAAGGGAGTTAATATTTAGTTATAATTGGAAGTAATTAGATAGTGGACCTTCTGCGTTTTAGGAAAAACGTCTTCCGTAATTCAAGAACATAAAGAAGCAAATGTATGAATACAGCCATAGGGATTCTTATAACTTGTTATATCTACTTGTTTGTAGGGTGTGCAATGCACCACATTCAGAAGAAGTGCTATAGAACATGCTGGAGTGTGAGTATAACACCTGTTTTATGACTCATTAAAGCAGTCATGTCTATTGATCATGTGGCTGCTGTAGGATTTTTAAGTAGCCCAAAGTGTATTCCAGTCTTAAAAATCTGCTTCTTGGATATGATAAGTGACTCTGGAACAAATGACATCTAAGAAAATGGAAAATTGGTATCAAATTAAAGTAATCATTTTGCCCTTTTATCTTTGGGTGTTATTTCTCAGGCTTGTCTGCTAGACTATGATACTTACATTTTTACCAGTTGAAATGTAGAAATAAATCTATTGCCAGACCATTAAAGTTTTGCAGGTATTCAGTCAAATATGTTTTACAACTTCACCAGCACTCTGAAAATATTTCCCCCTTAATTCTTCAGCTGGGAACTACATTACAAAATGTGGAGAAGTAGTCAGTCTGAAGGAGAACTGTATTCTGATTTGCATATCAGTTCAGAAAGTATAAGTGGGGCTCATTTGCTTATAAATGAGGACCAAACAAAATTATTCTTGTTTTATTCATGAGTGATTATGCCTGTCAAGCTTACATGTATTAATGTCCCTTATTTCCCATCCTATTTGCTACATATCAAAATATTTGTATCTTCCATGTAGTAATGAAGCCATATGTGTTCTACTATTATAGAGCTTGATCCTATTACTGAAGCAATGTATTATTTACTAGTGGCAATAGGAATGGAGCAAGTAGGTTTGTATTTTGTGTACTTCATGGCCAGAAAAGCAGCTGGTTATAGAGTTTTTCCCCATTTTGATCTGAAAAACTTGTATATCATTCCATGGAGGAGCTTGCAGACCCAAAATAACTTAATTTGAAAACATTTGCCATTGTCTATATTTCCAAATGTTCATTATCAACATATAAAAGCATTTAGACACAGGACAAATGCAAACTATCCCCAATGTTACATCTAGCAGGTGGATTGTAGGATGATTTCTATTTTTCAGTTGTATTTTTGAAATATTTTCAAAAATACTTGCTACCACACCATCTGATCAGCTCTTTTCCATGTGTTCATCAAAATAAAGCATCTGTTACTCAGCATTTCTAGTATGAGGCTCATAAGATTCATAGAAAATGAACTATATCTGTATACTTACGATTATAGTAACTTCTGAAAACTTGTGAAAATGTATAAATTGTAATGTTATAGTTCAGGTTTCAACAATTACAAATTCTAGGAGTTGAATTCAGAAAAAGTAATAGCCAAATGTTGGACATGGTTGTATGAAAATCTACAGTTTATTTGATTTTTTTCTTTCTATAGCAATTAATCCATTCCTTAAAAATAAATGTCACCTTAGTTGATTGTATCTCAGGCAATAGTTTCTAATCCTACATTTCCTTATAGGTTTATACATATATTCAATCTTGGTGATTGAAATACATAGACCCAAACACTCTTGTTCGAGCATATCACCTGCTCAGAATGCATATCTATGCATGAAATCTGTCTGTCCCCATAATGTTACTTCTACAAACACACACGCATGTGTGTGTATAAGCCTATGCAAAGTTATTTGATTTACGTCAACAAAGAAGGTCAGCCCATACAGGTTTAATGATTTGATTTGTCAAAGTGAACTGAGCAGATTCATCTCAATAAAGCAATTTAAGTGGTCAGTATTGTTGGTGTGTGTGTTTTCTTGCATATGCAGAGTTTCAGAAAGTGCTTTGCATTAGAGACCAATAAATGACGCCAGTCATTGTAGTAAATCAGTTGCAGTTGTATTAGTTACTCATACAAACAGATAATATTTACAGTTCTCTTCCAGGGATCTGTTACAAATCCACACACCAGAAAAGATAAGAAGTAGTAGGAAGCAAGAAGGAGTAGAAGCAAGCAGGCGTAGAAAGCAGAAGCAGGGCAGGAGCAGGCAGGTTCTTTTATACTCTTCAACCTGGATCACGTGCTGCCTGACCTTTAAAAGTTTTCAGGTGCTTAACTAACAAGGTTTTATTGCTGTGACTTACTGCTCAAGGAATAATACACCAACAAGTAGAGTGGGAGAAAGCTCTTTTTAGCCTTCTCTTCCAGTACTTGGCAGGTTTGAAATTGTCCTTCTTGCTGAAGAAGACTTAGAGGGAAAGCAACTTAGACAATCTAAGGGGCAGGGGTGGGGATTCGTGTTGCTACAAAGCAGGTAAAAATCATGTATATAAAGCAGGTATAAAGCAGGTAAGGTTCACAATTCATTGGGATAATACTATAATGATGACCAATAATCTGCATCTAAATTAAGTAAATTATACCTAAATAGTTCAAGCTACCATCTTTCATGAGGCTGAAAAGTATGCTGGCTTTCCTGATAGTCAAGCCCTATTCTACCTTAATAATGGGGCCAGTGAGTAATGCTGTCTTTGTAGTTTTCACATGGGATAAATTCAGATATGGGATGGATGGATTCCTTTGGCTTTGCTTAGTGTCCCACTGAGGATCAGCTGTTGGTGGGTGAAAAGAAATTCATTAATAACTTTCCCTGAGGTTAAGCCAGGAGCTAGGGGAGAATTGAATTTTGACATATCCATGGGTTAGGCCCATGGATGTAACTGTCTGTCAAAACCTGGTACAAGCTAGCTGATCAGTGGGTTGGGTGGGAACTTCATGGTAAAACAGAAGACACTATTCTGTTTAACTAGGCAGCTGCACACCTAGTCAGCATGGGGTGGGGGAAGTTGCCCAGTAAAACAGCTGACAGGTGCTGAGTGGGCAGGATCTCTCCCATTTCACCACACTACCCCCTGAGCAGCTGTCAGCTGTTATCCTGGCTACCTTTAAACTTTTGAAAGGGTATTAGATCTGTGTTTGGGCTGTTTTCAAAAGAGCACTTAGCCACATTTAAAAATTGCCTGAAAAACAGCTAACAAGAAGGAAGCAGGTGCTCAGTGCAGTGAGAGAGCTGCCTCCCCATGTCTGTTATTTTTTTTTCTATTTTTAAACACAGTGATTTTCTGAAACAGCGTTAAGCCTATTTTTAAATGTAGACTGCCACCCTCTACCCCCCAAAAGGCTGATAGATGCTGGAGAGCAGCATTTTGTGAAGCAGGATCTCTCCTATGCAGTAGTGGCTTTATTGACATCCAACCTCTCCCACCATCCTCCCAGCCCTGGCAGAAGGAACAATTTCAAGCTGCCTTAACTGCAGCATGAAGACACTGAGTTCCAGACTTGCAAAGCTAAGGCATATGCAACATAATCTCCCTGTCATTTACCCAAAACTCTTTCTTTACCTTATTAATGTACAGCCAGAACCCAAAAAACAGTATCCAAGAAGGAGCATGTTAGAGAGGTTCATTAGTAATAATTCTCTTTTACCTCTCTATAAAAAATAAATAAGATAATTTAAAAATAAAGAGGGGGGGGGGTTTCAGGGAAGTTGAGGTTCTGAGAGGTTCAGAATCAAACCCAGAGCCTTCTAACAACAATTGCAATTGAGCACAACTTTGCTACATTCCTGGAAATTTCAGCATCAAAGTCAGCAAGTGTAAATAAACAACAACAACAAAACAACTTCAATTTCAGGCCAGTTGTAGAGTTATGAGCTCTGCATGTTAAGCACAATGAAAGTGGAGAAGGAGGACAGTGAAGTAAAAGTAAAACCTGAGTCTACTAATTCATTTGTAGTGTTGGAACAGATGCAAAAATGTTCTACATAAAGTATGTTATTTTATCTCCCCTACATTAAGGGTAAAGTGTTGCTAATGTGAATGATCTTCTATGTGTAGCAGAAGTAATTCTATACAGGTAATTAGGGAGTGTGAGAGAATTATGGAAGAAGTCCTTGAGACAATAGGGTGGACTTTTAGATCTGTTCTTCTGTTTATCCAGATCGAGGACTCTCTGTTTAAAGACATCCATGGATTTTCTGGGTGATATTAGGAATAGGGCAGAAAGGCACAGGAAGACAAACATTTGGCAATTGTATTTCTCGAAATGGAAGTAAACTTATGGACCAAAGTAATCTGAACGAAATATTCACCCCAAAAGGTCTGTCTTAGTATTTCAGGTGACAGATCCTCATTCAAACTGCTATAGAGGGGCATCCAAGTTCTACCCAAAAAAGTACATTCATAGAGAGAGATGCAGTAAGCTTCTGATGAATTTAGATTGGATAGCTTTGAAATGTGAATAATCAGAGTTTGTACAAAACTGGGCATAAAACAACAGTAGGCTCAGCAGCTTAACACCGAAAACTTTAATGTCTGCCAGGAGCAATGTGTTCCCATTGCAGATGGCAAATCAAATGACTAAACTGTAGGCTTTGTGAGATCAGTCTGTGACCTCTTGGGTTTGCTGTATTCAGGAAGTAGATGACTGGAAATAGATCCATAGATATACAGTATAAACTCCTTTACTTGCTTGATAGGGTGGGTATTGATTTCACACATATGATGGCTATGTCTATTGGTCTATTGGTTAAAAGCAGCACATTCATTTTTGAATAATTTATTTCAAGTCCCTCAGTTTGGAAATGTTCAGCTGAAGCCCTAAGGCTGAGGTGGAGTCCGGTTTGGACAATGGAGAAAATAGCTGTCATCAAAATAAAGGAGTGTAGAAATTAGTCTTTGAGGCAAGGTAAAATTCACATTTGGAAAGGCCTGTACAATTTCCTTACCATAATCATTAAATAAAGGGGTGAGAGGGCAGAATTCATCCTTAGAGACATTCTTTTGTGTGAGGATCATGTTGTTAATATATATTGACATTGCATTTTACTTGCATGTGTTGGAAGGAAATCTTCCCAGGGTTCTTGGATTTTATTTTCCAAGAGCATGTACAGAGTCTGCTGGTTGGAGGTGGCCACCTCAGACAGCTGACTTCTCTGTATTTTGCACCCTTGGACAATAAAGCAATCACCTCTGTTCAAAAAACTGCCTGCATATCTTTATTTCCGGCTCGGAATGGACCCTGTTAAGATTTCCTTCCAACAATTTGGCAACCCAGATGGGACTCCAAGACTAAACAAGTCGATAGACAAGGCCTGGGCAACTTCATCCAGCTGGCACCAGACCATTTGTCTGGAGGGTGCTGCCCCAGACTCTGCCTGCATCGACATTGGTAGTAAAGGGAGTTTTTTGGTTTTGGGCTAATATGGTTGCTTGAACTTGAGGCTTCATGGTTGGTAAGTACCATGCAAATTTTGTCTTGTGCCCAGTGAGTGTGTGAGTGTGAGATTTCCTTTGCGTTTTACCCAAACTGCTGACCAGGGCTGTGAGTCAAAATTGGTCTTAGACACCCCTAGGCTACTGTGAGTCCTTGTTGGACAAAGACCAGGAAGCTTGGATAGCCAGTGAGATCGATTAGACACACGTGCCCCAGCAGGTAGCAAAAAGCTGAATGTGTGAATTTATCTGGGCAATACCAGCCTGCTTTCTGCTCCTAAGTTAGTCCAGGACCAGGGTTTAGGATAGAGGAAGGACAGTACTTTGCTAGGAAATCTCCAGGGTGTGTAGGAGCACCTTGAAACCTCTGGGCAGATAGAAGGAGGGCCAGTACTTTGCTAGGAAGTCTCTGGGGTGGTAGGCGCAACTTAAAATCTCTAGGCGGACACATGTTAAATAAAGCTACAAAAGGTTAAAAGTTTAAAGGAATGGGGAACAACCAGTCAAAGGTCTCCCTGGCTTCCCCATTGGGAAGGTTGCTCATCATGTGGGATGAGGGGTTACTGCCTGTCCAGGCTGGGATGAGGAAAAGCCATGCACGGTGTTACTGTCTGGAGTGGACTAAACACAGAGATGCAGCTGGTAACGTGATTAGGCCTGAAGAGGGTACTTTCAACTATGTGACACTAAAGGCCTTAAGGCCTAGGTTAAAACCCGCACACCTACCATATTGGTATTGTTGGGCCAAGCTTTCTAACCTGACCAATCCAGGCCCTTCTGAGGCCAGCCCTAGTGCTCCCCCAGTACATCCAGAAATGGATCTTCTCAGCAGGAAACCTGGAGGAAAACTAATAGCGCCCTTATTGCAGAGACCCATACCCATGTGGGCCCAGGGCAATGTAGAATATGTCCTAACCCACATGCCCTTCTCCCCTTCCAACATGTCCTGTGTAGGTGCAGAAATAACACACCGAGGCTGGGAATTTAGTCTCTAGTGTTCATTGGTACCTACATACAGAATCCTGCTAAACTGATAGTGCCCGAAGAATCCCAAAGATATGAGTCCAAGCTAGGGCGGAGCTTTCCTGAGGCGTTTGGGAAAGAAGGCCAGGCTTTCCGAGCTACGTGCTCACTTCCCTCCCATGGGCAAGCTCCCCCCTCCGCTCTCCTGTGTCTCCCTGACACCACCCCCCTCTCCAGAAAAACACTCCATAGCAACCCCCTCCCCTCCTTCGTCCTTGGTGTCAGGTACAATCCCGTGGGAAGCTGATTCCATCTCCTCCTCTTCCTGAGAACTGGGCAGAGGAGGGAGGTCGTCCACGGAAAGAATGTCAGGGGAGGAATCCTCACTGTCTGTCTGATCAGATAACATCTCGGTTGCAGCTGGCGGCGTCTGAAAAACATCTAGATGGTTAGTATAGCTTCCCGCCCCCCCCCCCCCCCGCCTGGGAACTGCAACCCAGAAGTGGATGGGCGAGAATCCTCCTCTGCCCCCCTCGTTGGCCTCTGTTCCTGGAGTTGAGGTGGCTGCTGGTAACTTACAAACACCTCAGGCTGGCCGACTTCATCGTCTTCAGCCAAGGGCTGTAGCTCTGGCAGTCGAGGTGGTCGTGGCTTGTGAGGGAAAAGCTGATGAAACTTGTGTACAAGCAAGGGAGCATGCACGTCCTTGGCATTCTCCCAGGAGCGCTCCATTTGAGAATACCCCTTCCAGTGTATTAAATACTAAATTCCTCTGCCCCTCCTTCTGGAATGCAAGATTTCTTGCACTTCATATTCCGGTTCCCCTTCGACAAGTAGCGGAGGTGGGGGGTGGTATGTGAACACAAGGTGCTTGGAGGGGAATCCTTGACTAACAATGACTTGTGAAACACTGGGTGGATCTTCATGGAGTGGGGAAGCTGCAAACGATAAGCCACAGGGTTTATCTGCTGTAACACTGGGAAGGGGCCAATAAACTTAGAGTCCAATTTCTTGCAAGGCCTGCTAGATGGCAAAAACTTATTAGAAAGCCAGACTTTTTCACCCACCGCAATTGAAGGCCCTTCCTGTCTGTGTTCATCTGCGTTCCTTTTATAGGCTGCTTTCGCCATATCAAGCTGCTCTTTTAACAGCTGATGGGCTGGGCTGCCTGCCTTTCTGCCAGGTAATCCGTGGCTGCAGGGACAGCTGTTTGTTGGGAGGAAAGAGGCAACACTCTCGGGTTCATGCCATAAAGTGCCTGGAAAGGGGACATCTTGGTCGAGGAATGTACTGAATTGTTGTAAGCAAATTCTGCCATGGGGAGCAGGTCTGGCCAATTGTCCTGGCAATAGTTAATGTAACATCTGAGATATTGCTGCAATAATTGATTAGTTTTCTCAGCTTCTCCATTACTGCAAGGATGATTAGCAGAGGATAAGTGTATTTTGACCCCCAATGTCTGAAAAAGTGCCCCCTAGAACCTGGAAGTAAATTGCAAACCTCGATCTGAGATCAAGTGGTTAACCATGCCTCTATATCGGAAGACATTGTCCAAAAAGAGCTGTGCTGTAGCTTGTGCCATAGGGAGACCTTTGCAGGGAATAAAATGTGCCATCTTTGTAAAACAGTCTACCACCACCAGGATGGACATGAAGCTTTGTGCCTGTGGCAAGTCAGTGATAAAATCCATGGAGATAGTGTCCCAAGGCTGGGGGGGCGTGGGTAGGGGTTGCAAAAGGCCTGCTGGTTTTCCTGCAACATTTTTAGCACGTCTACATGTGTGGCAAGAGGCCACGTAAGTCTTAATATGCGCTGCCATCTTGGGCCACCAGTAATATCTGAGTGTTCTGTGCAGCGTTTTGAACACACACACACACACACCGTGTCCTGCCGTTGGGCTATCATGACATAGCTGTAGGACCTCTTCCCTCAGGATAATGGGAACATAAAGCCACCCGCTATGCCAAAGGGTCCCAGCCTCTACTGTGAATGGGGACGGTGTTCCATGCTGGGTCCCCTGGAGGTCATCCAGCCTAGCCCTTGCATAGGGGTCTTGTTGCTGCTGAGCCTTGATTCGTGCAAGGAGATCGTCCGCTTGCCTGATGGCTACTAAGATCTCTACCAGGTCCCTTTCGGGAGGTTTTTCAAAATTTTGAGGCTGCAAAATTGTGGCTTGAGTGGCTTGGTCAGGGTCTGCAATGTCCTGCGGCTGCCTAGACAAGGCGTCAGCCAGCTTGTTCTGCTTGCCGGGTAAGTATGAGATTACAAAATCGAAACGTGAAAAAAATTGACTCCATCTGACCTGGTGGGGGGTGAGGGATTCAGACTTTTGCAAAAGTGCCAAGTTTTTGTGGTCTGCGGAAACCTTGACTGGAAATGTAGCCCCTTGTAACCAATGCCTCCATTCCTGAAAGGCTGAATTTATGGCAAGTAATTCTTTGTTGAAGACATCATAATTCCTCTCTGCTGGTGACAGCGTGCGAGAGAAATAGGCACAAGGAAGCAAGTCCTCCCCTTTTGGGTCCGCCGCTTGGAGCAAGACGGTGGCGATCGCCCAGTTAGAAGCGTCAGTATGGACATGGAACTGCCTTTGTGGATCCGGATGCCTCAGGAGAGGAGGGGAGGCAAACAGCTGCTTAAACTCTTGGAATGCAGCCTGCTGCTGTTCCCCCCAGCAAAAGCGTGTGCCTTTCTTTAAAAGCTGAGTAAGGGGTCGTGCCCTCTCTGCATAGCTGGTAAAAAATTTGTGAAAAAAATTTGCATACCCCAAAAATTGCTGGACCTCCCTGACATTGCGGGGAGGTTTCCAAGACAGAATTGTTTGGACCTTTGCAGGATCCATGGCTATGCCTTCTGTGGAAATCCTGTAGCCCAGATAGTCCAATTGAGTTAAATCAAAGGCACACTTCTCTAGCTTGGCGAAAAGTTTGTTCTCCCTGAGCCTCTGCAAAACATTGCGTACATGAGTTATGTGGGACGTGGGGTCCTCAGAAAATATCAGAATGTCATCGAGATAAATGACTACATACTTATCTAACAAATCTGAAAAAATGTGGTTCATAAATCTGGAAAATACAGCCTCACAATTACTTAGTCCGAACGGCATGACCAAATATTCAAATTTACCATACCTGGTGTCAAAGGCTGTGAGATATTCATGGCCCTCTTTCATTCTGATCAAATTGTAGGCATTCCTGAGGTCTAACTTGGTAAAAATGCGTGCCTTTTGTAGGCGATTTAGCAAATCTGATATAAGGGGAAGGGGGTAGTGGTCCCTAACGGTAACTGTGTTGAGTGCGCTGTAGTCATGCACTGTGTGCATGGGAGCCCCCTTTCCACCAGCCTGTGCCAAAGGGGCGAAGGGATCTGGCTTCTTTGGGATGAAGAAGGTGGGAGCAGATGCAGGCAATTTCGATGGCTGAATGAATCCCTTCTTGAGGTTGGTATCCACATATTCTTTCAGGGTAGCTAGCTCCTTTGGTGACATGGCATAATGCTTTGCCACTGGAATCTTGGCTCCAGGCTTTAGGTCCACCGTGCAGTCGAAAGGTCTGTGGGGTGACATCGCTGTGGCCTCCTGTTCGCCAAAAATGTCTGCATAGTCTCCATACTTTGCTGGTAGGTGAGCCCTCCCTGCTTCCAAGGTTGCAACTGTTGGTTGGGAGTGGGTGGTTGCCTGTAATTTGTGGTGCAGACAGTCCTGAGCGGGGAAGGAAACCGCCCCGGTCATCCAGTCCAAATTGGGGTTATGAAGTTTTAACCACGGAGTGCCCAGGATGATAGGAACTTGCAATGAAGCTGTGACATAAAGTTGAATCCACTCCGTGTGATCTGCGATAGAGAGTTGAATTGGCTGGGTGCAGTGTGTAATTGTGCCTGCCTTGAGAGGTTGCCCGTCGATGGTTTCAACCTGTATGGGGCTTGGTAGGGCAATTGTTGGAATCTAAAACTTTCCCACTGCTTCCACATCTATAAAATTTGTCGTTGCACCGGAGTCGATCATCACTTCTACAGGTAATGGTTGCTTGGAATCTGTTGTCAGCGTGGCTGGAACAAGGTAAAAATCTTGGCTGCAATCTGCCACCTGAGCCCTTCTTAATTGCTGAATGGCCTCCCTGCAGGGCTCTGGTGAGGGAGGCCATTGAAGTTTAACTGCTGGGAAGAGGAGGCTGAAATTTGTGCCTGCTCTGTCTCCTGTGTTGTAAATCTTACTGGAGCTGCTTGGTGTCTGGCCCGGCAAGCCCTTGCTATGTGTCCTGGCCCTCCGCAATAGAAACAAAGTGCATTTTCCCTTCTCCTTTGCCTCTTGGCTTCAGAAACCAACCTCCCTGTGGCCCCAATTTGCATTGGTTCCTCTGCGCCCAGAGGGACAGCTGCGTTAGGGAGGGTAGCAAAGCTTGGAAATGCCGGCCGGGTTCCTGCCCTGCCTCTCCCTGGCCGGAGCTGTCTTAACACTTCTAGCCAAGCATCTATGACCACTGCCAACTGATACAAGTCTTCCAATGTAGCTGGCGTCCCCTGACGCACTAATTTCGTTTTAATCTCTTTGTCAAGTCCTTGTTTAAACTGATCCTTCAATGCCACCTCATTCCAACCCAAGTCTCCTGCTAGCAGTTTGAAATCTGCAATGTATGCTCCTACCCTCCTGTTCCCCTGTCGGAGCCATCGGATCTCTCGGCTAGCAGTGACTTCTCTGATTGGGTCATCAAAATGGGTTCTGAAACGGGCCATAAAATTCTGGTAGTTGTCTAGAATTGGGTCGTTGGCTTCCACCATAGGGATGGACCATCTGGCAGCTGAGCCTTTCAACAAACTTAAAATGAAGGTGACCCTGGACATTTCCGTCGGGAACTCAGCTGGTTGGCTGTCGAAAAACATGGTGCACTGGGCGACGAAGGTCCTGAGCTGCGCTGTCTCTCCCCCAAATTTCTCTGGTAAACACCCTGGGGACCGCAGAACAACTGGTGTGGGTGCTGCTGCTGGGGCTGGCTGCTGGATGACTGGAGCTGGTTGTTGCATTTGTTGTAGCATAGCTGCTTGCAAATTGTTAATCTGGTCGTCAACTTGCTGTTGGTGTTGTGTTAATGCTGCTGCGAGCTGTATTATTGCCTGCTGCAATTCTTGTGTCTGAGAAGCCATTCTCCTGGTTTTGTTCTTCCTCCCTCTTCTGATGGGAGTTGTGGTTTAGCAGGATTGATGTCCTGTGTAGGTGCAGAAATAACATGCCGAGGCTGGGAATCTAGTCTCTAGTGTTTATTGGTACCTACATACAGAATCCTGCTAAACTGATAGTGCCCGAAGAATCCCAAAGATATGAGTCCAAGCTAGGGCGGAGCTTTCCTGAGGCATTTGGGAAAGAAGGCCAGGCTTTCCGAGCTACGTGCTCGCTTCCCTCCCATGGGCAAGCTCCCCCCTCTGCTCTCCTGTGTCTCCCTGACACAACCTAGTAGTTTGGAAAAAGGACTCACCCCCTTCCAAAAAGACCCGCAATTGGTTATTAGGACCTTGCGATCAAACATCAAAAGCCATAACCCATTGTGGGGAGACATGATGCAACTACTAAACATATTTCTGACCCGAGATGAGATCTTTAGACTTTTTGAGAAAACCACTGAGATAGCCAGAACACTGACCGTCCCCATCCCTGGACAAGTAGTCCCAGCAGATTCCGCCTGGCCAATGGACAGCCCCACATGGGATTACAATGACTACAACCATTGGGATGAGTACACCTGAGCCAAGGAGAACCTGTTGGAAGCCCTCCAGGAAATGGGACAAAAGCCAGTAAAGTGGTCCGAATTCCAACACACTGTACTAAGGGAAGATAAGACCCTGGAGGCCTTCTGGGTCCACCTGTCCGAAGTTGGCATTGCATATGCACACCTGGATCCAAGCAATCAGAAGGATGAACAACTTTTTGTGTCTGCATTCATGGACCAATCAGCCAGCGACATTCGCAACCACTTCCAAATGATTGTCTCCAACTGGTCATGACTAGAGGTCTCCAAACTGTGCAGAATCGCCAACTTTGTGTTCAACCAAAGACGCCAGATAAGAGAAGAAGAGAGGGAGAGAAAGAGATGGACCGAGAGGAGGGAAGATCTAAAAATGTTTGCAGCCTTGCAAGAGGAAGGATGGCCCCAACCCCCAGAAAGCCAAAGGGAGAGACAAGCTCCATTGTTCTGCTACCAATGCTGAGAGGAAGGGCACATAAGGAGAAACTGTAACCAGAGAAGAAGGGTGTGCAACACTTCCAGCCAGCCGAGGATACCTGCTATTTTCCTGAACACCGCTGCACCCATTAACTGCAGACCCTCAAGCCACAGGCCTACGAACCACCACTCACTCATATCCAGCACCACCAAGAGAAGACTTCAACCCCAACATCCAATGACTAGACTCTGGGACTCAACAAGATAGACTGCTCTTTGCAGGCCTTTCCATCCCACTAAAACCCTGCCCAGAAGGCGATCCCCTACTGAACCTCACCATAGGGGAAAAATCCTATAACTATCTTGTTGACACAGGTGCTACTGCCTCCCTGATTACACACCCTCCTTTCAAAGGCTCCATTGTACCTGTGGCTTGCTACAGCATCATAGGGGTGGGAGGGAGGATAATCCTGGTTGAATATACGAACATGGTGAAGGTGGAAGTGGGGCCACTAACCCTGGACCATTCTTTCACTGTTTGCCCACAATCCCCTTTATGTTTGACGGGAAGGGATCTGCTTTGCAAGCTTGGGGCCACGATAAAATGCACTCCAAGGGGGCTAGTCCTAGATGTTCCCCTTACTCACATGCACTACCTAACCACACACTTTTCCAGCGTGTCACAAACTTTACCTTCGGACTTGCAGGACTTGCCTGCATCAATGTGGAGGTGGGATTCCACGGAAGTGAGATTTCTGAAAATCACTACCCCCGTCATGGTCACGGTGAAACCAGGACCGCCACCGTGCCTGCCGCAATACAGCATCTTGGTGGACACCATCGAGCCCATCCAAAATCTGATAAAGGCATACTTGGCACAAGGGGTCCTGCGGAAATACACATCACCCTGCAATACCACAATTTTTCCAGTCCGGAAACCAAAGGTTGATGCCGATGGCAAGCCAGTCTATTGCTTCATCCATGACCTGCGAGCCATCAACACATATGTCATCCTGCGAGCTCCAGTCATTCCCAATATGGCCACCATTGTCACCATGATTCCAGCCTCAGCCACCCACTTCACTGTTATCAATTTGTGCACCACCTTCTTCAGCATTCCAGTGGACCCAGCCTCCCAATATCTGTTTGCATTTACATGGGACCACCAACAATACATCTGGACCCGCCTACCCCAGGGATACACCGAGTCCCCGACCCTCTTCTCCCAGATTTTAAGGACAGATATAGCCTCCATCTCGCTCCCCTGCCAATCCATGCTGATCCAATATGTAGATGACTTATTATTAGCATACCCAACAAAGGAAGCATGCCACACTGACACCCACCATCTCTTATCTCAGCTGGCAGACAGAGGACACAAAGTGTCACCAACCAAATTACAGTACCTCCTCCAGGAAGTGACTTACCTGGGGTACACAATTGGCCCAGGCATGAGTAGACTAGCCCCACAACGCATCCAGATCATCTTATGTGTGAAAACTCTGGCTACCAAATGGCAGGTATGAGCACTTCTTGGAGTTCTGGGGTTTTGTAGACCCTGGATTCCATCATTTGGGGAGCTGGCAAAACCACTAATCGAACTGACCACCAAGGGTGCCCCAGAACCCATCCAATGGACCAAAGAGCTGAAACACCTCATTGAGAGAATAAAGCAAAATTTATCCTCAGCTCCTGTGCTTGGCCTGCCTGATTACGAAAAACCCTTCTCTCTGTTTGTACACAAGAACAGAGGAATTCTTCCAGAGTGCTTACCCAATATTTGGGCCCCACGCAAAGGCGAGTTGCCTACTATTCTGTTCAGCTTGACCCGGTGGCCCAAGGAATGGTCCCATGCCTCCGTGCCATGGCAGCCGCAGTTGAACTCATCAAATGCTCCAAGGACATCGTTCTGGGATACCCCCTCATTTTAAAGGTCCCGCAGGACATGGCTGCCATCCTGCTAAAATTGCAAACACAAGCCTTCACCCATCAAAGACCGGCACAGTATGAAGCAGAACTCTTCACGTCAGGACATATCTCCTTCAAGCAGTGTGCCACCCTAATCCGGCCATGTAGAACTGCCTCTCCATGATTGCCTCCACTTCATTCACAAGGATAAAATTAGAGAACTTCTAGACCCCACCACATACAGAAAACTAAGAAGGGACCCAACCAGCAAAATCATGAAACAAACAAGCAAAATATTTCTGCCCTACATTAAAGGAGTCACGGACCACATGGAAAAACTTATGAAAAAACATAACCTCCAAACAGTCTTCAAACCCACCAGAAAAATTCAACAAATGTTAAAATCAGCAAAAGACACAAGGGACCCCCCTCACTGCTGCAGGAGTTTACTGCATACCCTGCAGCTGTGGACAAGTATATATTGGGACCACAAAATGCAGCATCCACACCAGGATAAAAGAACATGAAAGACCCTGAAGACTACAGCAACCTGAAAAATCTGCAATAGCTGAACATGCTCTCCAAAAAAAAAACTGGTCACCAAATCTTATTTGAAAACACAGAAATACTGGACAATACCAACAACCACTATGTTAGACTATACAGAGAAGCCATTGAACCAGCACAGTTTCAATAAAAAAGAAGAAAGCCTAAAGATCAGCAAAACCTGGCTGCCAGTCCTGAAAAACACAGCTTGCAAAAGGTCAACCAACTCTACTCAACTACAGAAATATACAAACAACTCACACAATAGATGTGCTAATCCAACACACGATAGCACCACACTCCCTAGTCACAACAAAAAACCCTCTCCCAATCTCTTGTAAATGAACTCTCAGCAGCTATAAACACCAGCAGGAACACACAGCCTCCACTTGGGCACAGATAGAATCTACTAGCTGTGCTCCTGTCCTCTGAAGATGCCAGCCACAGCTACTGATGAAACGTTAGGAACAAAAACTGCCAGAACACGGCCACACAGCCTGGAAAACCCACAACAACCATATTATACAGACTGTTCGGGACATTCGAGATAAGATTCTAGCTAAAATGAATCAACTATATGAAAATACTATGATGGAAGAAGAAGACGTTGTAAAAGATGGCGATTTTACTGCTGTGAGGGAGATTGAAATATTCTCAGCTGAAAACTCTGGGTTGGTGTTTATGGGGTTAAAACGATTGTTTAAACTTAAGACTGCACAAGGAACTGCCAAGCTGGGGAAATGTTATGATTATTTCAATCAATGTTATGGGAGAGAAGAGTACATTATGTGAGAGTTTTTTTTCTCTTTCGCTGGAAAGTTTGTATCTTTGGGGGTTGTTGGGTTGTTGGATCTTTTTAAAAAATGCTTTTAGTGTAATGGTGAAATATTTAAATGCCCTGGTATATTTTGAAGAGGGGTAAAAAATTAAGAATATTTAATTGGACTGATAATGAGGTTAGCATGATTTACAGGATTTTTGATTTCTAAGATTTAAAAGGTATTGACAAGTTCTGGTAATATTTTATACTGTTTTTAAGCATAATTAGGGTTAAGATTGTTAATTATAAAGGCAGGCAATTTATAAAAATTAAGAATATCTATGTTGGGGTTTGTATAATACCCAGAATTTACAGATAGATTAATTATACAGGAGAGGCTAGAGTTATCTAGGTGAGAAGTGAAATATTCTGCAAGTCATCCAATTAGCAGCCATTGTAGAAGGTATGATGTGACTCATATTACAGGTGCTATAGTTTAGTTGGGTGTGGCAGATAATTTTTTTGACCTATAACGTGATTGGTCAATATTTGTATAAAAGTAGGGAAGTTCTTTTGTTCTCTCTTCTCGTTACTTCATCTCATCTGTATCTGTGTTGGACGTTACTGCACTGTATTTTGGACTGCGTATGTACAGTATATAAAGTAAATAGACTCTTTTATCTAATCTCTGTTTGAGTGTCTATTTACTGCTTAGAACGTATTACTCTGAAGTCGTGGAGAAGCACTGGCCGCCCCAGCATTGTGTGCTCTGACAATCTAATTGGATTGATAATGAGACTAATATGATTTTCTTTTCTTTTCTTTCTTTTCTTTTCTTATGGTTTGGATTAGGATTTATAGGATTATAGATTTGTAAAACTTAAAGGAGATTGATAAGGTATAATAATGTTTTATACTGTTTTTAGGTCTAATGGGGTTAAGATTGTTTATTATAAAGGCAGAAAATTTATTTGTTTCTATAATTTAATGCCTATTGTGTAAACAAAAGTATATAGAATAGCAGTAGAAAGAAAAAAAATTAAACAGATTGTTTTTTAAGAGGGAGGGAAGTTTGAAGTAGAAATTTAAATATGTGTGTGTGTGTGTATGTGTGTGTGTATGTGTGTGTGTATGTGTGTGTGTATGTGTGTGTGTGTGTGTGTGTGTGTGTGTATTTATTATGTAAGGGGAAGGAGCAATTGTATTAGAGATTTGTATATGTGTTAATGGAGGGATTTATAGAAATAATGTGATTATGGTTTGATATAGAGAAAGGGTTTGTTTATAGGAATTGCTGTATATTCTTGCTGTTAAAAGTTGGAAGTCACCTGTATGTATGTAACACTCTAAAAGTTTTTTCTTTTGTGTTTTTACACTTCTGGTGTTTTGTTTTGTTTTGGTTTGTAGTGTTTTTTTGTTTTTTGTAGTTTTTTATCTTTGTTTTAAAAAATAATAAAAAACTTTGATTAAAAAAAAGAACTTTCACAGTAGACACATATATGGCTGTGCTTTAATTTTAAAATGAAACCTTCTAGTCATCATTCCAACTTACTGTCCTATTTGATCCATCATGTTAAGAACAGATCTGGTCCTTCATTGGAAGTTTTTTGTTTGAAAGTTTTTAGAGTGAGTTTAAAATACCTACACACACACACACACACACAAACACACACAATACACAGACAGACAAACACACACACACACACACTGCAATTCAGTCATATCAAATCATAAAAGTAACTTATACTGATCTGCTCCAGAAACTCACCTAAACTTATACCCAGGTCCTTCAGCTCATTTTAACTGGAAATATATTATGTTAGATGTTAGATTTATTACAGTTACATTTGTTTTATCCTTATCCCCAAATCATTAGTATATCTATTGTGATAAATAACTTCTCAAGTCTTTGCTGTCTTCCAATAGGAAAAAAAATGGTGGGGGTGTGGGGTGAGGAACAACCTTATCTTTGATTCACCAAAGTAATTGCTAGTTAGAGCTGAAAACACTGGGGAAGCAGAACAATTGTCTAACTCATAAAAAGATGCTTCCTATATCCACATTTTCTTTATTTTTATTTTCTATATCTTTTATTGTTGCATGTATTTTTCAAAGAATACCTAGGATAAGACTGTATAAAGTGCTTCTTTTTTAGATAATTCCCTAACTGACATTTTTTAAATAATTGCTTAAATAGCATGAATTATTTCAAAATAAGATGTGATCTGAGTTTATTAAGTGTGTTCAAAAGTGCTAACATTTTCAAGAAGGGGGATTGTTTGTTTGTTTTATTATTCAAATTGAAATGTCACCTGGATCATTCAACAGTCACAAGAAAATTCTCAGAAGACAGAAAATACTATAAATATCATTTTTAATACCATAAATAAAATATATGGTATGTCTAATAGGGAAGAGGAAAAGGGAGAGAACTTATTTATCCTGGTCCATTAATATCTATTCAAACTATACTTCCATATAATTAAAATGTTGTATATTTTGCTATCGTGTAATTAGTGCTAAATTAAAGCAAAACCCAACAGGTCTTTAGTTATTTTTGATTATCACTTACATTCTGAGAAAAATTCTGGTTCTTCAGCTATGTCTTTTAACCATTTTTCCCCTATTAATTCCTTTCTAAAACTTTGTGCAACCTGAACATGCTGCACATTCAATAATTATTAATTACTTGCTATATATTATTCCTGAGATACTTTTCTGACAGCTAGTTGTTCTTGTTGGGTTGTATAATTTGACACTTAAACATCTAAATATCTGGGTAGGTTTTGAAATCCTTTTGATCAATTAGGAAGAGCTGTCCTTTGGTTTTCCTTATGCTGTAATTAACTAAGCCTACTTGTTTTTCTCCAGAAATAAATATAAACTTTTCTCTTTCTAATGTGTTATGTTTTATATTTAAAACAAAATGAAACATAGTTGCATTTAACCTCCCAAATTTTGCCCTTTTCTTTTCTTTGTATTGACCATGTTCTTTATTTGACAAACAATATTTTCATGGTTCTATCTTTTAATTATCTATTTTATAGGAATAATTCAGTAAAGGAAGGGGAAATAAAGAAAAATAATGTTTTGGGAAGCTTTTAAATGGAAGGAACGTTTATAAATTATAAGAAGCCCATGACCTAATAACTCTTTGAATAATGCAGATAAAAATTCCCAGCAATATTGGAGTTTGAACTTAACTATGCTACAGGTAATCTACTTTTTTTTGGTCTATTTAATGTTAAGAATTATTGAGAATTTACTCTGAGTTTCTGTTACTTTTTGTACATTTGCTTGCTTTTTACTTTATTGTGGTAAATAAATAACTCGTTGTTGTTGTTGCTTCTGTTACACACTCTGCACTTGCTTAGGCTGCCAAGCTTCCAGAGTTGAAAAACTCCCTTGGGAAGAGTTCTACATAATAAATATTTATTTATTTATTTATTTATTTATTTATTTTTATCCCACCTTTATTATTTTTATAAATATGTAACTCAAGGCGGCGAACATACCTAATACTCCTTCCTCCTCCTCCTATTTTCCCCACAACAACAACCCTGTGAGGTGAGTTGGGCTGAGAGAGAGTGACTGGCCCAAGGTCACCCAGCCAGCTTTCATGTCTAAGGTGGGACTAGAACTCACAGATTCCTGGTTTCTAGCCCAGCACCTTAACCACTGGACCAAACTGGCTCTCTTGGGTGATTTAATTCAAGTGTGGGAAGCTACAGATTGCTGAAGATATGTTTGCACAATGAGAAAGAAGGATCTTACATTACCATAATCATTCCCACCTATGAGAATTTCACTGGTTGTTTCTTTCCCATTGAGTAGGTTGGGGGGGGGAAGACACAATACAAATTATACTTAGACTAAATAATGATTTTATGCTGAGAATAAATAACCATGGTTTATAGAAACATCCTTTTCAGTCAGTCCAACCTTTTGCCCTTACTGTTTTTCATATCAAGACCAAATGAGCATCTCATTTCTTAGACAACTCATTTCATTTCTTAGACAACTCATTGTCTAAGAAATGAAATGATCATTTGGTCTTGATATAAATTATACATAACTATATTTCTAACTCCCTCTGCTGTACTTTCCATGTCAGAAGTAAAGTTAGTTTCATGTTTTTGCACTCAGCTGCAAACACACTCCTTTTTGTCTTTATAGCAAGTGCATGATTTGAGGATTGTACGTTTTCCTGAAAAGTTTTTTAAGCAGAATTCTTTCTCTTTAGAGGCACAAGTTCATGATCAGAGGTATAGTATATTTCATCATAACTAGAGCTAGGAAAATTTACTTGCAAACAAGCTTGTGTGTTAAAAGTTTATATTACACTGCACATTTTTGATTAGCTAATATGAATTTGAAAGAAATAGTAAACACAAGAAGTAGACAACTGGGACATACAGTATGAGAAATTACTGTATATATATTGTTTATCACTAAATGGAAGCTTCGTAATAATAAGTCAATAAACAATAGTTCATCTCATAATGTGGGCCTAGTTATGTCTTTTAAGTCTTTCTAAAGTCTAGTTTTTATATATATATATATATATATATATATATATATATATATATATATATAAATGTATAGACCAGTACAAGCAGAGTGCTTAGTGAGTATATATTAATCAATCTTAATAGATAATAAATGAAAGAAAATTTAAGACCAAGTTAAAATACATTTATAAAACAACCTAACTAACATCTATGATTGAAGTCCAGGGTGCAGTCTATATTTAAATTATAACATTGACACTAAAATGACATAAGTATAATAACTTCTAAAATTACAAAGAAGTGATAATATCTAAAATTTAAGTGAATTATAATTACATACTCCAGCAAAGGAGATCGTTACCTTGTTGTGGTGCTGGAGCTTGAGCACCTCAATGACACCATGAGCTAAACCGTGAAGGGACACCCAAGACGGGAAGGTCGTGGCAGAGAGGTCAGACTAAATACGATCCCTGGGGAAGGTAATGGCAACCCACCCCAGTATTCTTGCCATGAAAACTAAATGGATCAGTACAACCAAAGATATGTCGGTATACCATCGGAAGATGGGACTCCCAGGTCGGAAGATGGTCAAAATGCTACTGGGGAGGAACAGAGGATACGTTCAAATAGCCCCAGATGTGATGACGCAGCTAGCTCAAAGCCGAAAGGACGGCTAGCGGCCGACGGTGCTGGTGGTGAACGACGAATCCGATGTTCTAAAGATCAACACACCATAGGAAGCTGGAATGTAAGATCTATGAGCCAGGGCAAATTGGATGTGGTTATTGGTGAGATGTCAAGATTAAATATAGACATTTTAGGTGTCAGTGAACTGAAATGGACTGGGATGGGCCACTTCACATCAGATGACCACCAGATCTACTACTGTGGACAAGAGGACCACAGAAGAAATGGAGTAGCCTTCATAATTAATAATAAAGTGGCTAAAGCAGTGCTTGGATACAATCCAAAAAACGATAGAATGATCTCAATTCGAATTCAGGGTAAACCATTTAACATCACAGTGATCCAAATATACGCCCCAACCACAGATGCTGAAGAAGCAGAAGTAGATCAGTTCTATGAGGATCTGCAGCACCTACTAGATAATACACCAAAAAGAGATGTTATTTTCATTACAGGAGACTGGAATGCTAAGGTGGGTAGTCAGACAACACCTGGAATTACAGGCAAGCATGGTCTGGGAGAACAAAATGAAGCAGGACATAGGCTGATAGAATTTTGCCAAGACAACTCACTGTGCATAACAAACACTCTCTTCCAGCAACCTAAAAGACGACTTTATACATGGACTTCACCAGATGGTCGACACCGAAATCAGATTGACTACATCCTTTGCAGCCAAAGGTGGCGGACATCTATACAGTCGGTAAAAACAAGACCTGGAGCTGACTGTAGTTCAGATCACGAACTTCTTATTGCAAAATTTAGAATCAGACTAAAGAGAATAGGGAAGACCCACAGATCAGTTAGATATGAGCTCACTAATATTCCTAAGGAATATGCAGTGGAGGTGAAGAATAGATTTAAGGGACTAGATTTAGTAGATAGGGTCCCAGAAGAACTATGGACAGAAGTTCGCAACATTGTTCAGGAGGCGGCAACAAAAAACGTCCCAAAGAAAAAGAAAACCAAGAAGGCAAGATGGCTGTCTGCTGAAACACTGGAAGTAGCCCAAGAAAGAAGGAAAGCAAAAGGCAACAGTGATAGGGGGAGATATGCCCAATTAAATGCAAAATTCCAAAGGTTAGCCAGAAGAGATAAGGAATTATTTTTAAACAAGCAATGTGCGGAAGTGGAAGAAGACAATAGAATAGGAAGGACAAGAGACCTCTTCCAGAAAATTAGAAACATCGGAGGTAAATTCCAGGCAAAAATGGGTATGATCAAAAACAAAGATGGTAAGGACCTAACAGAAGCAGAAGAGATCAAGAAAAGGTGGCAAGAATATACGGAAGATCTGTATAGGAAGGATAATAATATTGGAGATAGCTTTGACGGTGTGGTCAGTGAGTTAGAGCCAGACATCCTGAAGAGTGAGGTTGAATGGGCCTTAAGAAGCATTGCTAATAACAAGGCAGCAGGAGACGATGGTATCCCAGCTGAACTGTTTAAAATCTTGCAAGATGATGCTGTCAGGGTGATGCATGCCATATGCCAGCAAATTTGGAAAACACAAGAATGGCCATCAGATTGGAAAAAATCAACTTATATCCCCATACCAAAAAAGGGAAGCACTAAAGAATGTTCAAACTATCGAACAGTGGCACTTATTTCACATGCCAGTAAGGTAGTGCTCAAGATCTTGCAGGGTAGACTCCAGCAATTCATGGAGCGAGAATTGCCAGATGTACAAGCTGGGTTTAGAAAAGGCAGAGGAACTAGAGACCAAATTGCCAATATCCGCTGGATAATGGAGAAAGCCAGGGAATTTCAGAAAAACATCTATTTCTGTTTTATTGACTATTCTAAAGCCTTTGACTGTGTGGATCATAACAAATTGTGGCAAGTTCTTGGTGGTATGGGGATACCAAGTCATCTTGTCTGCCTCCTGAGGAATCTGTATAACGACCAAGTAGCAACGGTAAGAACAGAGCACGGAACAACGGACTGGTTTAAGATTGGGAAAGGAGTACGGCAGGGTTGTATACTCTCACCCTACCTATTCAACCTGTACGCAGAACACATCATGCGACATGCTGGGCTTGAGGAATCCAAGGCTGGAGTTAAAATCTCTGGAAGAAACATTAACAATCTCAGATATGCAGATGATACCACTTTGATGGCTGAAAGTGAGGAGGAGTTGAGGAGCCTTATGACGAAGGTGAAAGAAGAAAGTGCAAAAGCTGGGTTGCAGTTAAACCTCAAAAAAACCAAGGTTATGGCAACGAGCTTGATTGATGACTGGCAAATAGAGGGAGAAAAAGTGGAGGCAGTGACAGACTTTGTATTTCTAGGCGCAAAGATTACTGCAGACGCTGACTGCAGCCAGGAAATCAGAAGACGTCTACTTCTTGGGAGGAGAGCAATGGCAAATCTTGATAAAATAGTTAAGAGCAGAGACATCACGCTGACAACAAAGGTCCGCATAGTTAAAGCAATGGTATTCCCTGTAGTAACCTATGGCTGTGAGAACTGGACCATAAGGAAGGCTGAGCGAAGGAAGATAGATGCTTTTGAACTGTGGTGTTGGAGGAAAATTCTGAGAGTGCCTTGGACTGCAAGAAGATCAAACCAGTCCATACTCCAGGAAATCAAGCCAGACTGCTCACTTGAGGGAATGATATTAAAGGCAAAACTGAAGTACTTTGGCCACATAATGAGAAGACAGGATACCCTGGAGAAGAAGCTGATGCTAGGGAAAGTGGAAGGCAAAAGGAAGAGGGGGCGACCAAGGGCAAGATGGATGGATGGTATTCTGGAGGTGACGGACTCAACCATGGGGGAGCTGGGGATGGTGACAGCCAACAGGAAGCTCTGGCGTGGACTGGTCCATGAAGTCACGAAGGGTCGGAAACGACTGAACGAATAAACAACAAATTACTATTACTATTACTATTATTATTATGGATATGGATATGGATATGGATATGGATATGGATATGGAGGTGGGAGATGATGAAGGTCAAATGAAACTTTTCTTCACATTTTTGTTCAAAAATTCCTTTAAAACTAATTGTTGAACAGACATGGGATATTACCATTTAGCTGGGACTGGGCCCTAGGTTTCAAGTTGATGGTAAAGATACATGCCTGATGAGGAGGCAACGTAGCTGTTTCTTGCTCCCCCAAAACTCTTTGTCCTGCATATTTTTGTGACGGAATGAGGTTCAGGCAATGATGTGAGAGAGAAGGAAGGAAAAGAATGGAATGCATGGAAATGGTGCTGTTGACATTTTTGAGAAGGAAAATCCCTCACTTTATCAGAAAGTCCTTCCCAAACTGGTCAAACAGGGCAAAATCACTCCAACATACATCTCTGGCATACAACTGGATTCAGCTGTATTGGGAATCTCCTGATTTCTGATTGCTCTTTTGACCTGATTATCAAAAGCAGTTCTAAATTTTTGCATGAAGTTCTTGTAATTGTCTAAAAATGTATCATTGCTCTCAGTGAACAGTACAGCCCATTTGGCTGCCCCTTCTTTCAGCAAGCTAAGAAAAAAGGTAACCGTTGTCTCATATCTAGCAAATTCCACTCATGAAAATCAGGAATTCTTCTTTCTCCAAATGCCTCCAGTAGACTTTCAGGAAAATAGAGCAATACTGGCTGTCCAGCAACTTGTGGGGCTGTTCCCAGCTGAAGTAAGCCTTGTCCCAACTGCTATGCTAGCTATATCATGGCATTGTGTATTTGTGTATCCAACTGCTCTTGATGCTCTAATATTGCCTCAGCAACTTGTTCTACAGACAGTGGGGTGCCTTGATGATCTATCACAATATTTTAGGTTTAGAAGGCAAAATCTGATGTCTCTCTGATGAGAAAGAAGTGAGGCTTTCAAGATTGTTGTCAACCTTTTGAGATAGGCATGGTCATGAAACAGGCATGGCAGGCATTCCAAGAATGCTCTTTACTGTTGTAGGGTAGAATAATGTAATATTGAAAGCCTGTTAAGAGTTTTTCCTCTGCTCTATGTTATACCAAACCAAATCAAGGCCAGGTTATTTTTACTTTCTTTCTCATGCTTTCCTCTTTTCCAAGACTGGATAATCATCTCTGAAACTCCACCCTTGCCCACTCTTTCTCCATTCCCAAGGTCAGGTCTATATCTGCAATGGCTTACAGCCTGGATATCTACTTAGAGGATCACCTCTGTGAACTTGTTTCTGCCCATAGGTAAGATTACAATATTTGATAAAGATAAATACTTTGTTTAAATAGTTTAAAGCAAATGATCAGTGCACTATTCATAGCTGTGTGTTGCTATGGTATGAACGTCCTGAAAGATCTTGGAAATAGAGCAGTGAAGAAGATCAATTTTGTATAATGATTAACACAAAACATTGTTATACCCAACTGTTTAAGGTGCTCAGAAGGATCTTGTCTACTAATAGGCCATGCTAAATTGCTGTCACATAAAAATTGTGGCTCTCCCACTGTGCAGCTGCAAGAATGCTGTAGGGGAACTTCAGAATTTCTAGCAATACATTCTATACTATTATTATATAGCATGCTGCTTCAGAGACTGGAACATATCAAATAGTAATTTGTGTTAATGAATGTTACTACTCTGAATATTTTACTATTGTGCCCTTTACAGTCCTTAAGTTGTGAATTCTAACAACTGTCATGCATTAATAACGTAAGTATATTTATATTAGGAACAATAGATAAGCAAATGTTGTTATTCTGGCTGAGGGATATAAAGTTTTATTTTCTTCTTCTTCTTTTTTGTACTTCAATATAAGTGTTGGACTACAATTTTCATTGCCTCTTTCCCTACAAATTTAATCAATTTCTAATTTCTTATAATTAAAGAAATTACTTACTGGCCACTGCAACTATGGCATAAAACAATCAACCAAGGGTTCAGATATGATCTTTTTCATTTTATTGTTATTGTATTGCTTTAGTTAAATTCCAGAGTATTTAACTAAATGCTGCCCTTTTGGGGGGAACTGCCACTATAGAAACTTCTAATGGTACTGAATTATGGTTCTTTCGCAGTGATCTGGAAATGCAGCTATAATTGTGGTTCTGTGTGACACTTACTATATTGTTCAGTGTTTATCACTGCAGAGGCAAAAGTGAATGAGATTCTATCTTTACAGCAAAATCATGATGTTTACTCAGAAGTTAATGTCATTCAGTATAAAATTACTTACTCCCTGGAAAATATGCACAATATCATTTACTTTTCAAAGTTGCATGATGTTTATTTTAGATCACCCAGTTGTTTTAATTAGGTTGTTATTTTAATTAGCCATTGTAAGAACAATGCCAATTTTGAGCTAGTTTTAAAGGTAAATGCATGTACAATACCATATTTGTCTCCCTTGTGTCTGGTTAGAGCTGCAGCGGATGAGATTTTGGCAACATTGGTTGGGTTAGTGATTTCAAACAATTACTGTAACTCACCACAATGATTTGGCACCCATCTCCCCATCATTGGCTTTACCAGCATCATGTAATGGATTCCCAGAACATATTGCCTTTTGTGTTCCCCATATAAACAACACAATTCATCAGGCCAACAGAATTTCTAAAACTATAACTTGATAATCAATGACCTAAAATGACACTCCTACATCATACTGAAAGAAAGTCAATATACTAACATCTGCACAGAGTAACTCTGCTACTCTGTTCCAGTCAACTTTTATTACCAGTGTGATGTTTAGGGCTTTTGTGTTGTATATAGCATATTTTGATTTTTGAAACTTCCTTTATAATAGCCCTTATCCCTCCATCTCATTTTATACACTTACTATAAATCACAGAAACATAACAGATAGATTGGCACATTATAGATCAATAGGTTCAGATGTTTTTTACAAAACTGCTTGAAGTTGAGCCCTATGGTTAATAATATCATGCTATAGTTAATAATATCATGCTATCCCCACAGTTGATTAAAAATATGGCAATCCATTTATCCTTATGCATTACCTTGCATGGCTTTAAGTATTTTGGAGTAAAACAATATTTATAAATGTTTTCATGAAGATAGTTGAAAAAAAAGCATTCGGCATGTAAATATGTGTGAAAAGGATGTTCTGTTTAAGAGAAAATATTTTATTTATAAGTTTTGGCATTTTTACTGAAAACAACTATTATGAATGAAGCATAAAAAACAATAGGGGAAAGACCCATATGATCCTGTTCACTATGTATATAATTCATTTTCACTGCAGCAAATTGCAAAAGTTTATGATGTTCCCTCAGGGAGGAACATGTCTCTTATTTAATGGCTAGTAGAAATGTTGCTTATCTTCTTCTTTCATATTCTTATTTCCCCTGATGGTGATTTCTTTTATCTCTGATATCCCTTCTCAGGTATGTTGGACTAAGTGTGCAAATCTTTATTGCACATTTACTATTTGTTATGAAAATACAACTGACCCTCCTCCTTCACAAAGAAAAGGAAGACTTGTAAGCATATGGAGCCATTACATATTAGAAAGTAATTGTGATAACACTGAATGATTCAATTATACTATTTTGAAAGAAGAAGAGAAGAAGCTGGCATTGAAGAACTGCCATCTTACTACTGCTATGGCATGGAAATCCACAGAAGCCTCAGTTTTACCTACTGTGTGAGGAAAAGCAACAAGACTTTTGACTTGGAAACAATGATATCATATGGGCCACCATAAGAAATGTCATTTTAATTATAGTTTTATTATAAATTATATTTTATATAAATTATATAATTATATTTATATAGTTTATATAATATATAATAGTAAAGGTAAACGTTCCCCCACACAGTTGTGTCTGTCTGACTCTAGGGGCCAGTGCTCATCTCCATTTGTTAGCTGAAGAGCCAGCGTTGTCCGAAGATCCTTCTGCAGTCATGTGGCTGGCATGACATGCGCGGAACGCTGTTACCTTCCCACCAAAGTGGTACCTATTCATCAACTTGCATTTGCATGCTTTTGAATTGCTAGGTTGGCAAGAGCTGGGGCGAGTGTGAGAGCTCACTCTGTCGCGCAGGCAAGGATCTCGAACCGCCAAACTTGCGACCTTCTGATCGACAAGCCTGGCATCTTAACTCCTGAGCCATCACACCCCCTTAATATACAGTATAATAGTTTATATAAATTATAGTTTAATTATTATAGTTATAAGTAGCCACAAACTATTAAAATTATTATTTGAGTCATCTTGTTTGCATTCTTCCTCCCCATCATTTCTCCTTTTTATTGATTATATGCCTTCAAATTGGTATCAATTCTTAGCATATAACATTCATAATATTCTTTAAATAGCTTTGGAATATATTCAGGTCAACAAATAGATATAAGTGCTTCAAATAAACAAACAAAATTATTATTATTATTATTATTATTATTATTATTATTATTATTATTATTTAAACATCTAACACCCTCCAGGCTGTAATTATAGAGTTATGGCTAAGTCCTACAAAAGCCATGGAAAAATAATCTTAAAGAACTATAGAGAATTACATTTGTGCTTTAATCACATTTACCTATGATTAAATTATACCCCATTAGATTCAATGGAGTATACAGTATTTATGATGCAGTATATATAGGACTATGTTCTTAATTGTTTTCTGCATAGGTTTTGTGTAAAGAAGCTTAAAAGCATGTTAATCCTATTGATTTCAGCATGGGTTATTTAAGTGAGTATAAGCTTGTAACCTAAGATTCTATGAAGTCTTCACCAGTTTGCAGTATGGATGCTTGTATTATGCAAATCAAATAATATTTTAGCATGCTGTTGTTGTTGTTATGAACAACATTCCTTAACTTCTAATGGCCTATTTTCAGGACAGATTTTTTTTATAAAGAAGAATAAATCCTTTGACTCAGATGCTGTCATCTATCAATCAGTTGTCAGTATGGTATTCATATGTTACTTATCACTGTAGTATCTAAGTACTATCCAAAGACTTAAAACATGGTTAGCACTGACAGAAGCAGTTGGTTCTACATCTAGCTCAGCATGGGCAGAACCCTTACTGGGAGAATAATGCTAGACATCAGACAGAACTCTCGTTTTAATGTTGCTCCTTGGAGCATCTTGTCAACAGTTTGCTGATGCCTATACATTTACCAAAGCTGCTGTCAAAAGCTGTGTTTTTCAGCACTAATGATGACAACTCCATGATCAAAGTTTCCTGAGAATATGGAATCTAGGATCTTACTAAGGAGGATATATTTCTGCTTTCAGTTTTGATAAACAATTATTATGATTTTCATCAAACTCTTCTTCAAGGAAATAAATTGGCATTTTATTTTTTCTTCAAATAGTACTAAATGACATATTCACAAAGCTGTATACATTGTGGACCTCTTCATGTGAAACAGAAAATGTAGCCTTACTTATAATATGGCTGTTGAGGCAGTAGAGCAGCATGGAGAATATGCTGAGGAAGCTTAAATCCAAAAAAATACAGTGGCAGCATAACATCATAGCAAAGTCTTATGAGCAGGATGAGTGAGAAAAATTCTAATGAAGCAATACGTTTTTGCACTCCAAGAAGAAGTAAGCACCTTTAGCATCATATTGAAAATCTGAAGGAAAAGGAAAGCATGGGCTATTACAAAATTAATTGTGAAAGTGGGACTTCTGGAGAGGTATGGCAAAATGAAGATAGCTCTGTGAAAGCAGAGCTGATGACTGCTGCAAAGACCAAGGAACCAGTGAGAAGACTGGTCCCTTAGAATCTTTCTGGATAAGGAGAGAATGGGAAATCAGCCACATGTGTAGCAGATGGCTGCTCCTCATGAAGAGAATGCAAGCTTTCCATGGGTTTGAGCATCGGGAGATGAGGGATTAGCCATCTTGCTCTCAACAATGGAGGAGACTTTTAAAGGACACTGTGAGGTTTCGTGCACTTACCTGGATGCCGGCCAACATGCTGGACTCGGAGGAGGAGGAAGAGCCAATCACAGGAGACGGCAGGCTTGGCACGAAACCAACCAGAGACCCAGAAACGCTGATTGGCAGAGACTCGGAAAGAAAGACGCCTCCGCCAATCAGTGTGCGCCAAAGGAGGGGAGAAAGGTGGGCAGAGCAACGTGAAGCCCGATTGGGCCCTGCTCTCCCAAGGCGCGAAAAATGGAATAAAAAGCCGGCGCGACTTACCTCAGGTGCCGGAGACAACCGTTCTACCCATTCTACGCTGAAGTCTCTAAACTCCACGCCGGACCCTGCTCCCGAGCCTTGCCTTGCGGCCGCCCCAAACTTTGCTCTAGAGCCCTGCCTTACCACAGTCCCGGACCCCGTGAACGAGCCTAGCCTTGCTTCCGCGCCGGACCCGGATGCCACATTTTGCCCCGCCGCTGCGTCAAGCCTCAGATCCAAGCCTTACCTTGCTGCCGTGCCAAGCCTCGTGCCCGAACCTCTTCCGTTCGCCGCGCCTCCATCCTTGTTACCTGTGGAAGAAACCAGCATCGGGGTAAGCGTTGCCACCTTGCCTGCTCCTCTCCTGACTGCCCAAGCCACCGACTCTCCGTTGCTCTCCGCTCCGGAGCCAGCTGATGCCGGCCACCAGTGGGCTGCCTTTGTCGGGCCCCGGTCTACCCCCAGCCCTGACAGCCCCGCTAACTCCATGCCCACAGACACCTTGCCTGTCACCTCCGGTTCGCCGCCAGCTGCAGCCTCTTCTACAGCGCCTGTACCCTCTCGGCTCCTTCCTGTCTGGCCAGGAGTATTCACGGGACTCGCTGCTATCCAGCCTGTAGAAGAAGAAGAGGACTATGTAAATTGGGCGGCTTGTGTATCTTGTAAATAAAGTTATTTCAGTAACGCTTCTGTGTCACTCTTAGTCGGAACAGGACAGACACTAAGTTAGCAAACCTCACTTTCTAAACACTTTTGGAAATTGCTCATTAACTACTATTAAGCTATTAGAGAACATTGGAATGACAACTTGGAAAATGCCGAGTGAGTCTGCCTTCAATCCTGAATGAAAGAAAAATTTAATCATAAGCTTAAGAATATAAAGAATTTGAAATAAACAGCAAAAAGCTAAATAAGATTTTTATCTTAGAAAGTTATAAACAGACTAAGGGTACAAATAAAATTGGAATACTGAAACATTTACAATAATATTTTGGAATTAATTATAAACAACAAACTTCTCATGGGAAATAGATTCTGGTTTTTTTTTACAAGACATAAGATAGATAAGCAATTTCATGATTTCAAAAACTGGACACTAGAGGAGACTAAAGTTTTTAGGTAGAAAAAAAGATTTACAAGCATGTAAAAATGTTGCAAGATGTTCTAAAAATGAAAATACTGAAGGAGAGTTTTGAAAAATGAAATCAGAAAATAGTAGCCACCATATCAACAATGTCAGTAATGATGTCTGCTTCTAAGGATAGACTATGTCCAAAAGATGTTATTGAAGAAATGACAGATGTAGAACAAATTTTATCTGACAAGATAGAGATGGTATTGTAAGTGCAACTGACAGGCTAAGAGGATGACTTAGAAAAGGATGTTTCACTGGATCTACAAGGGAAACTGGCTGAGGTTTTAAAATTTAAAAGGGAAATATAAAGGACAAACCAAGAGAGTGACCTGGATATATTTTTTTCCTATTGGATTTACAAAAGAGGCTTGTTAAAGCCTTGAAGAACTCTTTGTGATGGGACAAAGAGGAAATGAAGAAAAATCAAATCCTATGACAATATTTGAATAAACTAAAGAGTAAGATTGTTAGAAGTAAAAGGGAGGAATATAAAGTTGGTTTATTTGATCAAGGATAAGACAAGATATGTTGTTACTTCAAGCAACACTTTATGGACTTTCTGCTGACACTAGGGCGATGTTTTATGGATTTGATGGGATATGGAATGAAGAGATCAATGTTTGTAACCTTAGATGGGGTGAAGAGTCACTAAATTTGTTTATATTTGTTGTGATGAAGGTTGGAAGTCACTTCTTTTATATTTTTCCTCTTTATTATATTCTTGTTTTTCTCTTTTTTCTTTCTCTCTTTCTCTCTTCTTTTTTCTTGCACTATTTACTCCTTTCTATTCTCTTTTCTTTCTTTAAGTTTTGTTTGTTATTTCTATATACACATATATAGAAATTAAATGTGAAACTGTTTTTAGAGAAAATCTTGAACAATTAGCAAAAGCTGTATATTTTTCACAGGAAGTAGGTCCTAATGATCATATAAGGGAGTTCAGGTTTCAGACTTTGGCAGTGATGTTGGCCAGGTGTTTTGTTCATATGGAAGTTACTGCAATCTATGATTGATGGATTTCCATGCTTCTTTACCCCTCCCACCCAAACGCTTTCATTTCTATGGGTGGGTCTTTGAGGACATTTGTATTAATAGCCAATACCCAACAGTCATAAAATTATGCATTTGGAAGGAACCTTAGAGTTCTTAAACCTGCTGCTCAGTAGAGGATTTGCTTGCACATGGTGAACATTTCACTGGTCTACTGATAGACCAGTTGCCAAGATACCACTTCATAATTTCACCATTCTTGATGTTATTTTAGCTAGAAGGGGAAACCGGTAAATTCTTCTCAATTTCAGACTCCTCTTTTCATCAGATCAAAAAAATGCCTTTTCCCAGTACCTGGTTGCAAGCCCCATAAGGAAAGTTTCAATTAGCCAGAAATGTTACTGGATTTCAGTCCAAAAGAACTGAGAAGCAGAGCTGCCCTGAAAAAGGGAAATTTTTTTCCTCTCTTTCTCCCTTATTTATGATTATCAGGAAGAGGTTTGGGGTTTACTTACTTCCTTGTTATACTCATCCATGCATCGCTGGGTGTGCCCACACACATGCACAAGCACACATACACATAGACACACACAAGATCCTTCCTTACCCCACACTTTCTTCTTTTTTCAGCCTTCCCTTCCCCACTCTAGTTACCCCCAGCATTCTGTCCTTCCACTATCTACCTGTTTTTATGAAACTGATTTAAAAAAAAAGAGGGAGAGGAAAAATGTCAACTGGATTTCTATTTTCTCAGTGGAAACGTTTCGCTGCTTAACCAAGGAGCTTCTTCAGTCTGAGCAAAGTTGGTAAGGGAATCCTTAAATATGTTTCTATGGTGGCTGTGTGACCTTGCACCTGGGGCTAGGTCATGGTTATTTGAGATGTTTCTAAGTCCCTTTATCATCCAAAGGAGGATCGTTAAGATCACCATGCTGCTGTTGAGCTTGTGAAATGGTCTTAATCTTCCTAGGCACAGAAGACAAAGCAGGGAGGAAGATGGGGGAAAGATTGTGCCTGAGGCCCCCACCTCTATTCAAGGAAGGATTTTCCAAGTTGGCATAAATGGATTCTTTGACCCCTCTCTCAAACCACCTATCTTCTCTGTCTAAGAGAGGGGTCAAGGAATCCATTTATGCCAACTTGGAAAATCCTTTCTTGAATAGAGGTGGGGGCCTCAGGCACAATCTTTCCCCCATCTTCCTCCCTGCTTTGTCTTCTGTGCCTAGGAAGATTAAGACCATTTCACAAGCTCAACAGCAGCATGGTGATCTTAAACGATCCTCCTTTAGATGATAAAAGAACTTAAAATAACATCTCAATATAACCATGACCTAGCCCCAGGTGTAAGGTCACACAGCTACCTAGAAACATATTTAGGATTCCCTTACTAACTTTGCTCAGACTGAAGAAGCTCCTTGGATAAGGAGCGAAACGTTTCCACTGAGAAAATAGAAATCCAGTTGACATGATTCAAGCTACAGACAATTCCACCTGGATGACTGAGAACCTTCATAGACAGGGAGAGAAAAAGTTAATCAGTTCACTAGTGAACTAGCTAAAAAGGAAAAGGTCCTTTTGCTTTCACATGTCTGCCAATTTAAATAAATAAATTAATAATTTCACCAGTCTAGCATCTTAAGACAAAATGCAAAGTGATTGTGAAAGGCAGTTACCAATGAGAACAATCCAAATCAAGGGATGCATTGCCTACATTGAGATAAAATGACTGCAGCAGACAGCATTGTTTTTGCCACCAATGTTGAAAAACTGTTTTTGATACAAAGAAAAAAGAAAAGAAAGAAAAGAAAAACTAGTGGAGATTGCCTTTGGGGTAAGGGGACATGTTTAGGACGATGTTAGCATTCATGTTCTCCAGAATCCATAAGTGGGCCATCCCCCTGCCAGGGGTGGTAGGACATGCAAAGGAGAGCAGAGAGATTGGGAGAAATATCAAACTATCCCAAACTGAGCAAGCAATACTGAAAAGAAATAAAGGATTCCTCATACAACAATCACTTTTCTGACCAAATTTATGTTACTGGTTCCAGTTATCTAAAAGCTTTTAGGATATTGTGCCTGCATGTTTAGGCCTAGTTGCATAAAATCCACTTCTTAAGGTTATTATTTTTCCTAGGGACCCCCAGACAAAGCACACTAAGAACAAAGACACTTCTAAATTCCTTACCCCTGAATTTCACCCCCCTGGCTCTCATCTGAGAAAAGCTATAGTTAAGAGTCCTCAATTAGGTAGCAGGCTTCCTGCATTTACTACAGCTCTTTCTTCTTGTTATTATAACCCTAAATCATTTGTTGCTTTAGTAAATATTACGACTGTGTAAACATTGAATGGTAGCTTCAATTTGGCAAAGGTTTGCGCATACAATCCTTTGAAGCTGTTTCATAAAGCAACATCTCCTCCTCCACTTTTAAAGATAAAGTGTTGCTTTCCTTTGTGTTGTTCCAAGCCTTTTATCCAACAGTTTTTGTAGTTGGATCAAAAGCTTGGAATGACATGAAGTATTTTATTGAGAAGAATTACATGGCCTTCCCATCTCAATAAGAAGAATAATATTTCCTCAGTTAGCCAAACCTTGTTAAGGAGAAGTTCACTTGGCCAGCACAAGCCAAATACAGAGGGCTACTTCAAAACTTCATATCCCTCTGCAATAAGTTTCCACAGAAATCCAGATATCTTCTACCCTGATGACATTCAAGAAGCTATTGAAGACCTGGCTATTCTCCAAGGTCTTGGGGCAGGGTGATGGTTGAGCCCTGTTTGAATGGGGACAGGGAGGGAGGGCTGCTTATATGTTTGTCTTCGGGCCACTGGTAATTTATTTATATTGTTCCTACTTTTTAAATTGCAAGCTGACCAGAGCTGTTAGGAATTGGCTGACTCTAAATTGTATTAATGAAAATAAATAAATAACCTTTATGATAAATAAAGAAAAAAGAAAAAAAGTCATTTGGGGACTCTGCAGTTTAGAACCTTGTTTTATGAGCTTCCTTTGCTTTAATTAACCACAGATGTCCAACAATCTCAGGATTGTATTGTCGAAGGCTTTCATGGCCGGAGTTCAATGGCTGTTGTGGGTCTTCCGGGCTGAGTGGCCGAGTTCTGGAAGTTGTGGTTCCTAACGTTTCGCCAGCATCTGTGGCCAGCATCTTCAGAGGGCAGGAGCACAGACAGAGATTTTGCTTCTATCTGTGCTCCTGCCCTCTGAAGATGCTGGCCACAGATGCTGGCGAAACGTTAGGAACCACAACTTCCAGAACACGGCCACACAGCCCGGAAGACCCACAACAGCCAATCTCAGGATTGTTATTTTTTCTGGAATCTTTGGTGAAGAGCCTTCTTTGAAGACTTTTCTCCATTGAAGTAAGCAGTGCTTGTTAATACTCTTGGTAAGGTCTGAAAGATTACTGAAAAAGACTCACATTTTCAGAAACTAGGTTGATACTTGTTGATCAATGTCTTATCCTTTCATTTACTTTATAAACATAGAGTACCTTAATCTTCAGTGTCCCCCAATTTACCTAGAACAGAAATTAAGCATAGAGAGAGAAACAATTATGTTTATTGGGATGTTTGGGATCAATCACTATTTTCAGTTTAATCCAATTGATAAAGAGATTATAACAAACACGAATGCTACATAACAGATGCAGTATTATTGTCCCTTAATTCTCCCTTAAATATGAGTATGTGTTAGTTAAATAGCTGTAGTATTATTTTTTCTTAATTTTTCTTTTCTTGATTGTATTATTTATTATTGAGAGTTCTTGCACCAAAGACAAATTCCTTGTATGTTTAGTCATACTTGGCCAATAAAGTATTCTATTCTATTCTATGAGAAAACTCTAAGTACAGTGTCTCAAGACTCCTTATAAGGCTATTATAGAATTTAATATTAATATAATCTTTTACAGCTTAATATGGAATTTTATAAACAGTTAATGTTTTTAAGATCTCTAACATAGATCCCAGAGTTGCTGAGATTCAGGAGTCATATAAAATTATTATTATTATTATTATTATTATTATTATTATTATTATTTTCAGTTTTTATGTGCTCTCCCACACTCTCCACTATGGTAATAAGGGGAATGGCAGAGCTTTTTCAGGGAAACAGATACAAGCTGAGTGTAGCAGAAATTTTCCTAGTTCTATGTGTCTAATGTTACCTGGTAAGAAGAAAAACAGTCAGATTTGGAGATTGGAAAGAGAATGTTGAATTAATGATAAGGCTTATCTTTATCATTGAATAAACCAGTCTCATAGACATGAATCTGCCCCCACTTTTTAAAATAAAATAATAAAATAAAATAATAAAATAAAATAAAATAATAAATTAAATAAAATAATAAATTAAATTAAATTAAATAAAATAATTAAAATAAAATAAAATAAAATAAAATAAAATAAAATAAAATAAAATAAAATAAAATAAAATAAAATAAAATAAAATAATAAAATAAAATAAAATAAAATAAAATAAAATAAAATAAAATAATAAAATAAAATAATAAAATAAAATAAAATAAAATAAAATAAAATAAAATAAAATAAAATAAAATAAAATAAAATAAAATAAAATAAAATAAAATAATAAAATAAAATAAAATTCTAGAACAGTATACTACAGTACCTTAACAGTTGTTCTGAAACATCAATCACTACTTTATCACCGTGACCTAATCCTTCTCCTGAGACAATAGTTCTAGAGGTCAATTTATTTTTTATTGCTGCACTATTGAATAAAGTTTAGAATTGCACCAAAATATTAAGTGGAGGGTTGGTCTAATATGAAATCATTCAAGATTATTGGGAAATGGATGCTCTTATTTATTAAAGGGAGTTTGAAACACATCCTCCTGAGTGGGATTTAACTTCATAATCTGTTTATTCTGACTATCATACATTCAGTTTGAGGATGATGACAGATTCAAGCAGGAAGTGAAACAATTCCTTTTTCAAGGATTTTTATTTGACAAAACAAAAGTATTGATATCAAACTGAGTTTCCAGCCTCTTTTGGCTAAGTAGTTATATTCCCCTCTGTATATGTTATTCTTTATCCTACTTTTCATTTCAGCATTATTTAATTATTTCTATTTCTCTTCAAAAATTAGGTCTGTCCAGCAACTGCTAAATTAACAAAGATAGAAAAGAAGGTTTTAAATATAGTGCAACCACTTACATATACCTACAGGAAGGAAGTGCACACAACATGATACTAAATGTCGATGAAGGTTCTCAGTCATCCAGGTGGAACCTTTGTACAGGAGGATGGCCCAACACAGGAGAAGTAACACCACAGGAACAGAGTCAGCAGTTTATCTTCATCTAAAGGAAAAAGGACACTCATTTGAGGACATCAATGTTCACATTTTAGACAGAGAAGATAGGTGGTTTGAGAGAGGGGTCAAGGAGTCCATTTATGCCAACTTGGAAAATCCTTCCTTGAATAGAGGTGGGGGCCTCAGGCACAATCTTTCCCCTATTTTCCTTCCTGCTTTGTCTTCTGTGCCTAGGAAGATTAAGACCATTTCACAAGCTCAACAGCAGCATGGTAATCTTAACGATCCTCCTTTGGATGATAAAGGGACTTAGAAATAAACATCTCAAATAACCATGACCTAGCCCCAGGTGCAAGGTCACACAGCCACCCTAGAAACATATTTAAGGATTCCCTTACTAACTTTACTCAGACTGAAGAAGCTTCTTGGATAAGGAGCGAAACGTTTCCACTGAGAAAATAGAAATCCAGTTGACATGATTCAAGCTACAAACATGATTCTAAGCTTAAATTAATGAAGCCAGGATTTGAAGATGCTGGCCACACATCTCTGAAGATGCTGGCCACAGATGCTGGCGAAACGTTAGGAACCACAACTTCCAGAACACGGCCACACAGCCCGGAAGACCCACAACAGCCATTGAACTCCGGCCGTGAAAGCCTTCGACAATACAAGCCAGGATTTGATTATAAGAATAACCAAAATAGATGGATCATATTGTTCCCATTAATTCTACTTAGATATCCACTCTTATAAAATAATAGCTTACATGTAGTATTTAGAGATTTATCTGGATTTCTAGCAAAACACTTCACAAGAACCCAAAATATTCAATACCTTCTAAAGAACATGTGCCTTCTCTTGAACAGAGACCTTTTGATTTACTTTTCCATCAGCTATCAGCATTGGTAACTCTAATGTCATTTTAAGAACTCCCTCCTTCTGAAGTGCCAGATCAAAAGTAGAAGAGAAATTACTATAATACATAAATTATCCAACGTAATATAAAGCAAGCAGTGGCGTCTTTGGACACTGGGTCATTTGTATTATGAGAAACAGCCATGAAATTAGCAGTAATGAGGCTTGTTAGAAGCTGCAGCCACTGCCTTACTTCATGTAATGAAATGTTTTTTGCTGAAGCCAACATCACTATAACAAAGTCTCAAAAGTTTTATTTTGTTCTTTATGATTACTGGATACAGTTGTATGTAAAAGTTTAGGCATTCCTGGTCAAACTGTATATTTCAAAACATCCCTAAGTGAGTTGAAGCTGATACAACTTCATATGGTATCTCTTGCTGTAAGGAAATAAAACATAAGAGGCACTGAAGATGTTGACTAGCCTGGCAATGAAACATCTGCAAGAAAACAACAAGGCTCAGAGAGCACCAAGGACTCCACAAAGAAAACATACTTTGAAAGGCCAGAGAAAGAGAAAGGCTATAATATAAAGCTAAAATTACAAGATTAAACAAAGATGATCAAAGTTGACAGAGGTTAATAAGATTTTGTCAGTTCCTTCCATTTGTTTGCTAAAAGATTTCACAGAAGGGCCACTGAGTTACTGTAGAATAGCTGCCATTGTTTTACTATTAATTGATAACATATATGTGGAAAAGTATATTTGTACAAGCTTAGAGGCATGTCCTTAACCTGGAATCTAAGGTACCTTTTAATGTCATTTTCATTCCTTATTGGCTCCAGAATTTTGCTGACCTGAAGGGGGAAATTGAAAGATAGACTGTGAAGACATGCCTGCCAGCCTCCTTCTTGTGCATAAAACTTTCATTTTGGAATGAACTGCTTGCTACAGTATAATTAATCACATTGACTAGCATGTTGGAGCTATACAACATTTAGCCAGTTATGAGTTCAAGTTAAGAGTGGATTAGCAAGAGTGGGTTAGCCTCAAAACTGATTTCTCCTTGAGATTAGATTACCATCATTTGTCCAATCACAAGTTCTTGGGAAGAGGGTGGAGAGAACTAATAACTCATCCTCAGGAATTGCAAGAAGAAATTGTATGGCTATCTTATCAATCAAAGTGGTCAAGGATGATCTTTTCTTTTATGAAAAAGGTGAGTGAGTTAATCTCATGTAGTTCCCCAACAATCCAATCCATTCATGAAAGGACATCATTATTCCTTGTAACTATCCATTCTGTTTGTATAAAATCGTTTCAGCTTATCTGCTTGAAATTTTCCATAAATTTTCATTTCCACTGCATATTTCAAAATGAAAACAAAAACAAAAACAGGATTAAATAATACAGATTTTATGGTATCACTCTGATAAAAAGCTTAAAGTTCCTGTGCAAACTTTTATGAAATTTGTTATGCTTTCTCTGTTTATAACAGTTCAATATTTTAGAAAATGTCATACCATTTCTGATAAAAAGCAAGAAGACTATAACACTATGTGTGTGTAAGGAGAGAGTGTGCATGTGTGTGAAAGAGAGAGAGATAGAAAAAGAGACAGTGTGGAAAGTTGAAGCTCAGGTTTCCCAAATAACATTCCAGAATTTGCATAAGTCAGGATGACCTATTGCCTCTTGGCAAGGTAAGGCTGACTGTGCTACTCTCTGAGGTCAGGATCAAGTCTCAAAGCAAGATGGATGATCTTTCCATCGCCCTATATATTTATTTTATATTTATTTTTACATCAACAGATGTTAATGTTAGGTAATAATAGCAAAAAGAAAAAAAACCCAAAAACTATTACGCTAGCATCTAAAGTGCTAAACATGAATTCAGTCTACTGTATATATTTTATGGAACAGGACATATAAATATTAAAAATCAATGCAGCCTATAAGCAAATGGGGAGGGGGTGATTAGTTTTTGTAGTTAAACAAAAAACCTACAATATTTATACAAAGCTAAACAAATACAGTCAGATTTTAAAATGAATGTGGATTCTTCTGTTTTTCTCTCCAGTATAGATCATCTCTGAATAGCTAGAAATAGGACATGTCCTAAGTCCTATTTCTAAAGGAGTGTTTCCCCCCACCATTCCATAGAAGATCAATTGTCACTAAATATATTTAGTATATTTTATAGCTTTCTTTAATAGCTTTTGGCAAATTAACAGTGTTATATGATTTACCGGTCCAAAAGAGTGTTACAGCACTAAAATAGAATCAACAAATCAATCAATAAACAAGCCCTGGAAGGCATAGTCCCAGAATATAGTGGGAATGTATTATTTCAACAGCTTTCATTGTGTCCTGTTCTAAGCCAATCACACGCAATACACCAGGGAGGTAGTTGAATCTTTACTGCAAGTTTTGTGAAGCATTGAAGAGGTGGCAAAGGAAGTATGGGTGCAAACGCACGCACACATGGACTACAAGAAATAAGCCCTCAAAAGTCCCGCGAACTTGCCTTTTTAGAGCTCCGAGTCCTCACGAGAGCAGTTGTGGGAATTCCAAGGGTTCCGAAGTTGTGGGAAGTGAGCCAGCCAGTCCAGGGCCAAGACACGAGGCTTCCAATCGAGAGGCAAGGCACATGGAGTCTAGGTAAGCAGACGGTTGTCTCCAACAGCCGGCCTGGGCTTGCGGCTCCCTTTTTATAGGAGCAGACCCCAGTGTAGCTTAATTAGAAGGGTGGGGCTGATTTTTCATGTCCTGCCTCAACAATTTCCACTGCCTCTCCCTACTTTCCACTTTCCTTGCTCTCGGGCTGCGAGGGGTTTGCAACTCTGCGTCCTCATCCTTGCTGAGCAGCGGAACCAGATCTTGCTGCTCGCCAGCCTGTCCTGCCTCCTCTTCCTCATTCTCCGACTCAGACTCCGAGTGCCCCATGACACTATCCCTCCCCTCAAAACCTACCTCCCCTGGAGTTCAAGGCTTAGGTTTCTGGGGGTGAGCGAGGGTGCCATCAGGGGCGCCTTCTTGACCTTCATTGCTAGAGATGGCTGTCAATGTGGAGACACAGGTACATGAGAGCCTGAAGGGTCTGTGGGCATTCAGTCCAGGCCAGCTCATCCAGTAGTTTTGATGACAGACCTTCCTGGAATTGGTCCACAAATGCCTCATTATTCCACTTAAAATCCTAAGCCAAAAGCCAGAAGTCACTAATATACTCTGCTACTGGCTGGTGACCCTGCTTCAGTTCTCTAATGCATCTATTTGCAGTCTGAGTTTTAACTCATACATAAGTTGCAGTTGTCTGCTAAATTCATCAAAATTGTCCAGCAGGGGACTCTGTTGCATAAGCAAGGGAGTGGCCCATCTGGCTGCCAGGCCCAACAACAAGCTTTTTGAAATGCCACCTTATGTCCATCTGTAAGGAAGTCTTCCTGATGCAGGCTCATGTAAAGTTGGCACTGAGCAAAAAAAGCAGGAAACTGAGCTAGTGTCCCATTGAATTTCTCTGGCACAAGGACTGGGCATTTTCGGCATGGGGGGCAGCGGGTGCAATGGAAGGTGGCGGGGACTGGAGCTGGTTTAGCTGAGCTATAAGGAGAGTGACTTGCTGCGCAAGCTGAGCATTTTCCATGAGGAGCTGGTCCATTTTCTTTGTGCTGGCTGAGCAAACAACCGCCTCCTGTTTTCCCCAGGGGGGTGGTTTCAGAAATGGTCAATACTATGCATTGTTTTGAAGAAAATCCCCTTTCTTCTTTTATATTGCACAACTATACCTTATGTTTTAAGGTTGCTATTCAACAGTTCTGGACCATTTGATTTTTGCTACTTTTCAACTGGATTTCTTTGTTGGTAAAATAAAAACAAAATAGCATCAGTTAGAATAAAGAATTGGAAATTATATTCAGATTCAGATCTAATGCTTGGAATAAATAAGCTCTATGACTGACTAGTTTATCCCTGAAATTAATCATACCTCCTTAGATATTCATGTCTATTTTTATTTTGCTTCTTCAATTGATTGTCAGCAATGCCAATTCACAGCCCATCTCCTTTGGGGGAGATGGGCAGTGGCGAAGTTTGATAAATAAATAATTTGCTGCCTGAGGTGATGCTCATATGATCCCGCTCTTATTTGCTAAAGCCAACAGCTTATCTATATGGGGTCCCTGGAAAACAAACAAACACTATTTTGCTTGCTTCATGGCAGATAGGGCCAGATTTAGACATGGTGAGTCTCTAAGCTTTGGGGAGCTAACATAGCAAGTGCTAACATAGGGTAAGTTTGTGTAACCAGAATGCCAACACGATGTATAACAAACCCATGATAGGAAGGGCTCTCTTTGAACAGAAGGTATTAATGCATGCATAAACAAAGTATATCTTTATCAATTAATGAGGGTCATGTGAGCCATACAGGAAGGCTTAATTTATAGAGATGCTCATATATCAAACAAACAAACAAACACATTATAACAGACGGAAACAAAGTCTGAAACTTTGAGAAGCCCTTCGAATTGTAAAGCTCTAAGCCAGAGCTTTCCAAACTGTGTGTCGGGACACATTAGTGTGTCGGCTGCAGTGTCTGGGTGTTTTGCGGCTGCTGCTGCCTCCAAACCTGCCCTGCCAGGATTCCACGCAGGTCCTAGTGCCTGCCTTGTGCCCTGCTGCCTCCAAACCTGCCCTGCCAGGATTCCACGCAGGTCCTAGTGCTTGCCTTGTGCCCTGCTGCCTCCAAACCTGCTGTGATTCCGCACAGGTCCTAGTGACTGCCTTGTGCCCTGCCGTAAGAGTGTGTCACGAAATGATGCCCTGCTGTAAGAGTGTGTCACCAACATGAAAAGTTTGGAAAGCTCTGCTCTAAGCCATAATGTTTGGCTCTGATGACAGGGTCCTCTTGATATCTCATTGGAAATTATTCATACTCACTCTAACTAGATAGTGTATCCTTCTGATTGAACTATACTCACAGTGACTCAGTAGGAATGGGATACTGCTGTCTTTTCTACTCCTGTCTATTGTTCCTAGCATTCTTTATCCCTAGCAAATAAACAGGAGGATATTTTCTTAGTTAGTTTAGAAATGCCTAGATAAAATATCCTTCTGTTTATTTGCTGGGGATAAAGCATTATGAGAACAGTTACAAAAGATAATTATATTAAAGAAAGGAGTAACCCATTATCTCATTCCATCTTACTGTAACCTTCTTCTAACCTTCTTCCCAGTGGTAGGAACAATTCCTGTCTCTTTGAAAACAACTTAAAATATTGCTATGAAAACAGTGTCATTTGCCCAGTCCTGTTTTTTATTACACTTCAGCAGAAAACATGTTTTCACTCAAATACGATTGGAAAATAGGACAGGATGCATATACCGAAGTAGAGTTAATTTCTGATTCTTCAGATAATCATATCTGATTAGCTGTTTGAGTCCTTATTATTTCATCTGCATTTTACTTTTTCTGGATCTCCTCAGCCAGGAATGCCCACCAGGAATGCCCCCAGTGTATACCAAAAGAAGCCACTCTTGGTTTATGCTGAAGGTGTGATCCCAAAGCTACCCAGATGACTGAGGTGAATCACAATCTCCATGGCATTAACCACCACTAATCGCTAAGGTGAATCTAATTTGTTTTGCACAGTCTATCAATTATCATTTTGACCATCAGAGATTCTGAGTCAAAGGAAAAATGATGGCCATGATAGAAAAATATTTTTTTTCCTGACAAGTTAAAAATACGAGATTTACCAGTGAATGAAAAGACTTAACAAACTTCTAAGGAAAAGTATTTGCTACTCCATTACCTTAAATAATTTTCCTATGAATTCTTTTTCTTGAATTTTCTATTATCATCATAATGTTTTTATTAACAAAAAAATAATAACAACCAGAAATATAGATGTTATCAACAACAATGAATTCATATTTGAATCCTGGATCTGAACCTTTTCTGAAATGGTACTATTAAATCATTTATAAATGTAAAAAAGGTGATAAAAAATCTAAAATGCCTGGCAAAAACTTCCAAAAGTTTTTATCCTCATTGTTTAATATGCAAGGTATATGATCTCATTAGTTGAGCTGCAAACTATTCAATAACACCTTTGGTAAACAATATATCCCTGCTTTAAAATTCTTCTTTTCACTGTTTAAAGGCATGTCAGTGGAAAAGGGAACTGTTGGGTCTCCAAAGCTTTACTTTTAATTAGTCAAAAGAGCAGCTTTTCTGTTGCAATATTATTGGCTATCATCATGGCAATTTTATAAAATAAATTACAGCTCAGTTATTTCCCATGATAACTCTCTGGTATTTAGAAAGTTGCAACATATTTTATCCATTGAAACTTGTATCAATATGTATGGAGATGGTGGGTAATAACTATCATTCCTGATGAGAATGGTCAACTTTTTACAAATAGCTTGAAAATTCATCAATGTTATTTGTGTAAACACCAAAATTAGATAATACCCAAAGGTCTTTACTGTCAATTTTAGGAGATTAGGGCACCACTGTTTATCTTTCTGTCAGTGATTATGCTTGTTTACTAGAGCTGTTCAACTCAGCCAAGATTTGATTGAATTCATCATTCAATTTGAATATGAGATTCAAAGGCAAACAGTTTGATCTAAACCAATTTGAGATTTAGTTCAATAAAAGACTTGAGCCTATGATACAGAAGCATCAAAATGCCTGCAGCTGCTTCCTTTTTGGAGTGAATGGGATGAAAATAGCCTGGATACAGACCTTTTAGAGGACATTAACCCTGAATAGTTTCAACCTGCTAGTTTCAGGGGTTTCATTGATATATATATATATATATATATATATATATATATATATATACACATATACATATACATATACATATACATATACATATATATATATACATACATACACACACACACATACATACATACATACACATACATACACACACACACACACACACACACACATACACACATACACACACATATATACATACATACATACATACACACACATACACACACACACACACACACATACATACATACTGTACTTTTTAAAGGCATATATACAGAAATGAAGAGCAGCATAGGAATCTCAAAGTTTTCCAGCAAATGACAGTAGAAAGTTGTGCTGAACTAACACACACACACGTGTCCTACTTTAACTGAAAAAAATGAATTTGCAAAACTGGTTTAAAAGGAAGTTTTTTGTAATGATTAAAAAGTCACTACCCTCTGTCCACTTCTTTTCTGGAACACTGGCTTGTTGGCATGGCTCATTGGCCAGGTTAGCTTCTTCTGGAAATGACATAATATGTGCTATCTCCACAGAAACTTTTTTTTTAATGAAGGAAATTAGAGAGCTAAAGAATTGCAAACAGACTGGACCCAGAAAGTAACAGGGATTTTACTACAGATTGAAAGGATAAAAGTGCATGGATTTGGGAAAAGGTAGGAATCACAAAAGAAAGACAAGCCAGATTTAAAGACAGTGCAATAATACATCTGAATCTCTGTCCCCACCACCCCACACCCTTCCTTCTTCTACATAAATCTTGAGACACAAGCAGTTGTGTAGGTTTCTGGGAAGATCAGGTATACAAACTTATGGATGTGATAAAACTGATGTAAATATCAGGGAGCCTATCATACCACTGAAACCTCCCTTCCACTCATAGATATGCTCATTTCTGAAAGGAAAATTTCAATGATATCTGGGACTCTGCACAGTCAGAAAGTCCACTGAATGTCCAAATTCCCTTTAAACCCTTCCAAGGCAATTCAAAGGTTCCCAATTCAAGTTGTTGCCTCAAATTACTGAAAGATTCAATTGAAAGGGATAATTCAATCACTTCTCCTTCAAATTGAATTATGCCTTTGAAGCTTTACAAACCCTATTTTTATACTTTATAGTTTAAATCCTTACAACATTGTTTCATTTGTTTTAGAGATATACAAAGGTACTAGTTTAGAACCTTAGTTCCTGTAATGTGTGTGTATAAACAATTTGGGGGAGAGTGAAATTCTACTTCTAATAGTCCTTTTATTCCAAATATTTATCTCTAAGCAACCTCCCCTTCCAGGTCCTTCTCTTATTTTGAAGTTTACTTCTAGACTCATCTGTATTTGTACTGGCAGTTTGCAGTGTTTTTTGGTTTAATATATTGTCAGGTTTGGCAATATATATAGTAATTTTCTGGTGGGGGAGAGGACTTATTTTCAACTAAGGGAAAAGTATGATTTCCTACAATATTTCTCACTTAGCTCTTCTTTTCACTCCAATAAGATTAGAAATAACAATTAATAGTAATTAATAATTAATAAAATGCTAATAATTTTAATTAATAAAAATCCCACCCAGCTCTGTACACTGGACCTTCTGTCTTTCTTTATTCCAGCCTTAGCTATCTTCCTAAATAGTACTCCTAGGAGGTATTTCTGGCATTGCAATATTCTTTTTCTGTTTAAATGGCTTCTCATGGAGATGTGGATGCTATGAACTAGTCTAAAAGGTTTGTGCATAAGAACAGCTTTTACAATAGCTCAGGCAGGTGATATTCCTTCTTCATTTTATGGTACTATGAGACTAATTGGGCTAAAAGATAGTGATTTAACTGATGCCAGCTAGCAAAGAATCTGATCTTCTGAGCATTCTCCTTTCTTTAGCTTACTGAAAGTATGTGTATTGTATGTATAAACAGACAATACACTGATTTTCACTGATTTTGCAGGAAATCACAGATAATTAAACTGAATAGGCTTAGCAGACATTCTTAGCTTTCGAACATATAGCATTACACAAATATCAAAATAAATACTTTATAACAGCAAGAATACAAGAAGTCAGGATGGAAAATCCTCAGGGAACTGGTAGTCATCTATAAAGCTTCATGGGTCTCCTGACCTGGATCTGTAGAACTGCCTTCCACCACTGATTCCTCTCTGTCCCTAAGATTTAGTAAGAAGGGCCCCATTCAAGTCCTGTCTTTGAAAAGATAGTCACCATTAGAGACCATTATGGCATTACTTTCCTGTTGTTGCACCTCTTCTTTGGAACAGCACCTCACCTACGGTCAGATTAGCACCAAAGCAGATGGCATCTAGGAAAGCTGCTAAGCCCTGTAAAATGTTAGGGGGGTTGGTAGCATGTTAAGGTCCTTCCCTGAAAGAGGTGGTTGTTTTTACGAAGAATGGTTTTTGTGTATATAATAGGAAATGTTGTTGTTGTTTGTCTAGTTTGTGTCATAATTTTTATGTGCTATTTTTATTGTATTCTTTGTACTATTGGTAAAATACTTGGAGCCTTCTTTGACATATAAATTGCAGTAAATAAATAAATAATCATTCTGATAATTGTGGTGAAGCAGTTGCCTATAAACAATGCAATATACAAAAGGGCTTTTCAGCAATGATTTATTACAATATGCAAAATATTATGTGATACACATACCTCATGCCAAAAACTCATTGCATATCCATAGGACAAGTTATTTCAATTGAAAGAAGATATTATTTACTATCATTTATTTGTTTTACAAATTACAACTTATAATTGACTATGTTAATATTAAAGCAATGGTCCTATCAAAACACCTTGCCTTGTAACTGGAGAAACAAAATGTTTGAGAAGGAATGCAAGATAGATCTCTGTAATCCTTTTTTCTTTTCCCCCTGAGGAGAATTCAAGAATTCCTAGCATGGTGGAGGAGCATCAGAAAGAACTTAGGCTACAAATTTATTTTATTGAATCTTCATAGCTTTGGCAGCTGCCATTAACTATACAACTTTATCACATAATATTTGATTTTCTCATACAAGCACCTGACTTTCCTTTTTATTGTTGACTGGACCAAACTTTTTTTTAGCATGACTAGGCTCTGTAGTAAAGCAAACAGAGCAGTTTCAGATCAGGAAATCACTTATGGTTGTACTGGTCAAATCTGGTCCAGGCACCAGGAATTAATACAGCAGGCATCACACAGCTTCAAGATAATCTGTCATAAAAGTTATTTCAGCAGAGGATCTGCCCTTTTTTCTTGTTGTTGTTCAGTCGTTTAGTCGTGTCCGACTCTTCGTGACCTCATGGACCATAGCATGCCAGGCCTTCCTGTCCTCCACTGTCTCTCGGAGTTTACTCAAATTCATGTTCATTACATCGGTGATGCTATCTAACCATCTCATCCTCTGCCGTCCCCTTCTCCTTTTGCCTTCAGTCTTTCCCAGCATCAGGGTCTTTTCCAGTGAGTCCTCTCTTCGCATTAGGTGGCCAAAGTATTTGAGCTTCAGCTTCAGCATCTGTCCTTCCAATGAGCAGTCAGGGTTGATTTCCTTTAGGATTGACTGGTTTGACCTCCTTGCAGTCCAAGGGACTCTCAAGAGTCTTCTCCAGCACCTTTGGGGAGACCTTAAAAATCCAAGGTCCCTTTACTCCCCACCCTGTACAGGTGAAGCTAAGAATCCTTCATGTACTAGACTCAGTTCTGCACAGCTTCTGCTGCTATCAGATGTTTTCCCCTGCAAGTAACTTCTCCTTTGCTCTGATTTCTTCTGGCTCTCCAAATAAACTTTAAAGAACGTAAGTCCCTAGTAGCTCAGATTTTGACATCTGGCATGTTTGATCCTGTCTTGTCTTTACAATTTCTAGAACAGACATATTGGCCAAGTGCTAAGGTAATCTTTTATTTATATACATATACATATACATATACATATACATATACATATACATATACATATACATATACATATACATATACATACACACACACACACACACACACACACACACACACATACATACATACATACATTTGTTGCAGTTAATTTTAATTTGAACTAGCAGCATATAGAATATCTTACTATGCTCATATGATAATACTAATAAATATTTATAAATCCGATGGTAATGTAGACATATTGTCTCCTGTGAATTTTATAAATGCAAATGTTTAGAGCATGAAAGATCAGAAGTTCTTTGTTTCATTTTTCAAAATGTTTTCTTCTGAGAAAATAAACTTTCAAAGTATTTTTGTAAAACAAGCATTATCAATAGTGTGACATGTTATGTAAATATTTTTGTCCAACTTCACATCTTGCTTTTTTTTCTTTTGTATTAGTAAGCAACACCTTTCTTTTCATTCTGCTCTTTTTATGATCTTGAACAGGATCCATCAAACAGAATTGTATTTTGAAGGAAACCCCTTTGCATACAAGATGATGAGAAACAAAGCAACTTTTTGTTGGGCTATAAAATGTACAAATAAGCTTTTAACAAGACTTCAATATATTCTCATTTCTTCAGATATACTGTATCTACAGAAAAAAAGCCTTCCACAAACAAAGAATTTGTAATATGTTATTCAGAATATTTACTGCTTGGTGGAGGATTCCCACTTAGCGGGAATGCCTAATGAGATTTACACAGTTCATAAATCAATGGCACTAGTTTAGAAAGAGTTTAGTAGGGCTAGATAGTTTTGAATGAAACTAATCAGTTTTGTTATAATATAATCTTCCATGAATTTTGTCCACTTAATCACATAAATAAATCCCTATGAAAGTGACTTTATGACAACACCCATTCTAGGAGAATTGGTAGAAATTTTAAAAAGGACTGATTAGAATAGATAAGAGATAGAGATACAAAATTTATTAGATATTGGCAATAAATAAAGTAGTGGTACGTCCTTCTCAGTCCTATGCAACAAAATCAACAAAGAAAGGATCTTGTGGCCTCTCAAAGAAAAGCAATTCCTTCATTACCTGAAAGTTATACTGTAGTTTTGGTGTATATTGAAGTAGAATTTTTGGGGAAAAACCTTGTTATCCAAATACATTGCCAGGGAAAAGCAAAGTGCTAGCTCAGCAGCAGGAACACTGAGGTGGAAATAGTGTTGTAAGTGGTAACAAGGTAGTGGAAATATTAACCACAAAAATGCTAACTAGGACAAGAAGGTCTCTAGATAGTGGCTGAAGGAATGTAGCAGCCCCAGATTTAGTTTCTTCAATCCTTTATTTAAACCAGGAGTCTCCAAACTGAAATTTTAAAAAATACTATGTTTTGAATACAATGATACCCTTAGTTTAAACCAGGGTTCCCCAAAGTGGTCAATATCAAACCTGTAATGGTATGTGGGAATTACCTTGAGAGACCGGGAATATCCACAGCCAGGGGAATGGTTGGATAAGAGGCAGCTTAGCCCGCAGCAGGAATGTGGGCATGGCAAATGTCTCAGATGGGACCCTCCTTGGTTTATTGGGCTGTAAATGCAATGGGGGAGAAATGTACTTCAGACTTGAAGACTCTGTTAATGTAACCTTATAATAAAGTAAAATTAGTTCATCTGTGTGTGCTTCCTGTCTGGACTACCTCGCAAGGCAGACAGAACCCCAAGGATCAATGGGACTATCCAAGGAGATGATGATGATGATGATGATGATGATGATGATGATGATGATTTGTAGTATTATTAGATTATTTTCATATAATAAAGGTTTGGGGGTTGATGAACAATCTGACATTTCATGAAGGGGTTGATGAGCTGAAGAGTTTGGAGTAGCCACTTATCTGTCCATATTTTCATCAAGATTTAGAATGAAAAAGCATGTTCATATGGAATGAAAAAGTCCTTCAGGTGTGCTTGTTACAAACTATATAACATTTTGTAGGTCAAAACCAGTATTTTCAATTTTCCTTAAAAAACTAAAAGCTGAAAAAGTTGTTCTAAGGACAATTCCATACTGCAGCCTAAGCTGCTCATCTCCCATGCCACTCCCAGCTGTTTCTTAAATCAATATCAGAAATTCCAGGCCAGATCACAAAGGATTGACAATTGGGCCAGGCTGGTGCTTAGTCTGGACTATTGGCACTGCTTCTTGTCCTTCCCACCCCTGCAAACAAGTAAAGGCTTGTGGGTGCCTTTCGTGAGGACCAGTATACTAGTGCCTGCCTTTTCCTTTTAGGGATTGTTCCCTTTTCATTGTCCCCATGTCTTTCCTTTGTTTTACCAGATGTTTGCACAGTTGGCTCCTTTCTATCCCCTTCTCACATATCTCCTTTCCCACTGCAGACTCTTTCTTTTTTCTTTTTTCCTTTTACCGTAGGTACCATCAGTTTCAATGCAACAATAATCAAAGCAAGAGGGAACAGATTGTTCTATCTTTATTATTTTTCTTTGTAAATCCATGAACATTTTGAAGTAAAGAAGAACAGATAGTTTTACCTTCATAGAAACAAAGCAGCAGTATTCCTATGTTGCAACTTAATGATTTTTTAAAAACGACTTAACAATAATTGCCATCCTATAAGTTTACTAAATATAATCAGCAAATTGTATTCCAAACATCTCAATACAAAACTTTTGAATTGGCTGGAAGCAGAACAAAATCTTGCAGATGATCAGGCCAGTTTTATAACCGACTATTCTCTCCTTGATCCTGCTTTCATCTTATAGCACCTGGCAGAAAAATACATAGTTAAAGCAGGATCTGCTTTACATGCTGCTTTCATTGATACTAGGTTTGCCTTTGATTCAGTACAAAGAGTTGGGTTATGAATAAATATATTAATTCTACAATAGATAGTTATTGTATATATAAGCTTCATGAAAACTCCTACTTATAGATTTGATTCAATCCCACAAGGTCACCTAGCTAAAGCAATAATTTTGATGAGGGGAATTAGGCAGGGTTGGATATTGATGTCATTGCTGTATAAATTCTGTGTCCTGTTTTCTTTCCTCCAAATTTAGCTCTTACTCTTATCTGCCAATGAATTAATTCTCCTATCTCAGAATTTGACAGGACTAAAACATACCTTAAAATCACTTGCCACTCACTGTAAGGACAAAGAATTAGCAATTAACTATGCAAAGAACAAAGCTTGGGTATTTGCTAACACTTCCTAGAACCCAGAGATGGCAGCTAAATGGCCATGAAATTGAGCAAATTAAGATTCTTAAATACCTTGAAATTGTTTTTCAGTCCTCCAGTGGGAAAAGTGCTCATCTGGACTATGTAGCTCAGAATGCTCAAAAATCAGCTTCAACAATTGGGATTTTCTATCAATCAGGAGGTGCTTTATTTACCCTTACTGCCTTGTTCTCTGCCTAAGTATGTTCCCAGTTCCTGAATGGTATACAGCTAGGGCCTTATGGCAATTATTCAGTAATGGAAACCTTGCATTCTAAATTTCTATGAAACCTCTTTTAGGTTCCACACTGCACTTCCAACTTAGTTCTCTGCTGTGAGACTAGTATATTTAAGATCAAATCCAAGATTTGGCTTTTATTTATTTATGTATTTATTTTACATGTAGGCTTGACCCCTCTGACATTAGCAGATAATTACAATGGCACAATACCAGATGGAACAGATACTAGAGAAGTTGCATTTTGCTAGAGAAGTTGCATTTTTGTGGATTCTCCAGGGAAGCCCTTCTGTCTCTAAGATATGATTTGACACAATGTGTTTTTGACACGAAAAGACAATCAGAGCAGTCTCACTTGCCCAAAGACATATGTTTAAGTAGTTATTCTCCCTTGTTTAGGTCTACAAGATTATTAAATTCCATCACAGTTTCCAAACTGAGAAAGGCTCTAACATTAGCTCAGTTTGTTCTGCCATCAGGCGTACTAGAAGTCAGGTATAGGCACGACAGAATATATTGCACGTGTTGCAGGTGTCATAGAGACTCTGGGCCCAGTTAATCTATTTTCACATAGAAAAGTATCTACATGCAATTTCTTCTATCTGACCAGTCAGACTCCATTTCTTTGGATATCAGCAAGTTTTGTACGACCACCTCCAAAATTAGTTGAGAGCTGACATCCCTTGAATGTCACCTGCTGAACAAAACAAAGACATTGACAGATGACAATAAAGGATTCTACTGATGAATATAAACTATCAAGGGGATTTATGCTTCCCCCTTGACCGGTTTTTATTAGTATAACTAATAACATAACAACATAACATATAATGCAAGGTATTCCAGATTCCAACTTTTAGCTTTTGGTTGGGATCATAATTTTAGTTTTAAACAATATTATGATTTTAGGTTAAAGTTAGTATTAGTATTAGTATTAGTATTTATTATAGATTCATATCTAGGGTGTTACTGAGATGATGTTCTCTTTATGTAGTCTTTTATTTCTTGTTTGTTTGACTGCCTCTGTTTTATGCTGGTCATGACTGAAATAATGATTGACTGACAAATAAAACACTACAACCATATGCAGGAAAACTGTTCAAATAAAAATGACTAAAATAAACAGAAAATGACAAAATACAAGCAATAACCTGCCATTTGAAAGGTTCTGACAAGATCTAGTTAGGTAAACATACAGGATAACTTGCTGAAAGCAAAGGGAAAGGCACTCTGCATGAGTTCAGATACTTTCAATATGGTTTTATTAACAAGCTTAGACAATCTGTGGACCGGTGAACCGATTGACCACTTATACAGGGTTTTAGGCTCAGTGAAAGCACACATTGTTATTGGCCCTAACAAGAATACTACAACTCTTTCATGGTTCTATTGTTTACTGAAACCCATATATAAAGATTTGCCACACAAAGCACTAGCATTAAGCATGTTCCATGGAGTCAGGTGTTTCAAAGAATTCCCCTACCAGCCAGGAAAAAAAAAGTAACACACCTAATAATCAAAAAAAGAACTAGAAGAATCTTATACCATCCTCTTCTTTCTTAATACTGCTGTAATTAATGAGGACTAGCAAATAGGGAATAAAATGAAGTAAAATACCTAACCCAGGGTTTTTAAAAGGCAGAACTAACAATATGTATGTGAAGAAGCCAAAAGGCTTATCAAATACAATGATTGCACTGCAACAACAAACTTCTGCTGATGTGCACCATGGAGGCCATTGCCTAGAGGACACATCTTCCCAGACTTAAGGAACTTGAAGTAGGGTAGAAGGATATGTACCACCCAATGGTTACCCTAGGTTGTCTTAGGAATTTATCCCAATAGGGGAAACAAATAGTTGCAAAGGAGACAAATCAACATTATCAATTGTCTGGCCTATTCCATTTCCATTAATTAAAAAAACCAAAAAACCCTGAACACAAAAATAAACATTTGGCTGAGACAAGGATAACATAGTGGACTTAAAGAGGATATTATGATAAAATGAATATATAAAGTATATATTCAAATTTTTTGGGCTGAATATGCAATGCACCTTACATATCATACATATAGTATTTGCCTAAAGTTTCAATGAGGCTTACATGCTTGTTAATAATGTAATCCCAGAAAAACAAACAATGGAAGCCTACCTCCCAGGGTAGGCTGGGCTGCCAGGTATCTGTGTAAAACAAAATAACTCCCACATCCATATTGAAAGCCAAGAGAAAATTCCACCAATTGGGGAAATGGAAAATAACATCCAGCTGGATATAACAAAACATCATGATGTCTCTAAAAACCCATTTTCCTCCTTTCTGACATGAATTTTGGAAATGCCCTTTAGCTGTATTTATGCCCTTAAATTTATCATTTACAAATGGAGCAGCCACATATATCTTATACTGTACCTCTCTGTGACTTAGTCTGAAAAAAAGAGCAGGCCATTTGGTTAATTTACAGTTTAATATAGTATGGTAACTGACAAAATGGGTTACATCAGTAACAAGGTTTAGTATGTTGTGTGAATCAGCTACAGTTAGTTTAGGTATTTTACTGCTCAATATTTTTTACTTCTTCTACACATAGAGAAATGAATCCTCAGTGGTCTCTATGAAAATGCTAATTTCATTCTAAAGATTATAAACCTCTAAACATAACTCAAAAGTTATACAGCCATGTGCATTTCCCATTTATCAGAACAGCCAAAGTCTATACTGTAATAGAGCAATGACATTTTCAAACTGCAGGAAGTGAGGAAATTATTTCAGAACAAATGAAGATTAAGTGTCTCTAAATTATCACCTAACCTTCTCAAATGCACACTTAGCACAAAGTTAGCCTCTTCAATGCTCAGCTCATACATTTCCTATTTCTCTGAAGCAATTCTTTGAAGCATGATGACCAGATCAAATACTCACAGCCCAATTCACAAAACAGTTAAACCAGAACACTTGGACTGATGTTCATTTTAGCTGTGTTTTAGAAGAAACAGTAGTCACTAAGGAACCAGTGTGATGAATTGGTTTATGTTATTGCCTTATTAGTGGTGACCTGAACTACTCTTCATAATAAATCTGAGGGTAAGGAACCACAGAATCTGATCTTCACTGTTTCTTACAGTGCAAACTTTGATGAAAGAAAGAAATCTATAACCTGATTATGGTGCAGGGAAAATGGAGGAGCTGTAGTATAGAAATGGAGCCCATGCACTCCATATATAAAATCCCATTCATTCATTCATTCATTCATTCATTCATTCAAATTCATTCATTTCTTTTTTTTTCTCCTCACATCTCTACTAAAAATATATTGGATAACTAGGAAAAAAGCCATGGTTTAATCAATGTGGATCTGGAAAACAGAATAGACCTATAGCTGGACCAGTGGTCTGATTCAGCATAAAGCAACTTCACATGTCATTGTGCCTTCTTCCTTCTTCCATTAAAGTGCCTATTTGTAAGCATAGCCAGAGTAAAAGCATCGACTAGTGTAAAAATAGCACAGCTTCTGGACTGTAGAAGTTATATGTATCAATGCTGCTAGCATGGTGATTTAAACTTTGCATGTCACAAGGGGTTTAATAGGTTCGTGGATAAGCATTTCATCATAAAGAATTGGCTGAAATAAGTTAAACTGGAGGAGATCTTGTAGTCAAACATGTTAATGTATTGATGGATGAATGAACATATGCATCCCTCTTATACTGGAAACAATTTTAATTTCAGTTTTAAAGCTTATCACTTCTATATATTTATCTTTTAACTAGTTTTATTTCTACTGTTGTTTCCAATATTTTTAATCTAATGTTTTAATTTTTGTTTTATTATTTATTTTTTCCCTGTTTATTTTATGCTGCCCTGAAAGGTGCTGCTGTAGGGCAATTCATCAATTTTAGAAACAGAGAGAAAATCAAGATTGGACTGATAGTAAGAGAGAAGTTAAATGTCACCTCAACTTTTCTAGCTAATGTTTTACTAGACCACTATTAGTCAATTTGTGCAAGACTTTCAGAAATAGTTATGGAAGGTGTAGTTATGCCTCAGTAGATAGTGGACACCATAGCTAAGTCCACATAAAAGAACTATTTAATGGTTGAATATAAACAATCAATGGCAAAAGAATAATCTGCAACAGTGTTAATGCTATCTGGTTGGTTAGCTGACAGTCTTTATCTATCTGCTAAATAAAATAATTTTAGCACATTTTTAGAATGGATGAGAAACATTGAGTAGATGGGAAATAGTAATACTGACAAACATTGAGCTGCAGAATTTGCACAGCAGCTTAGAAGAAAAGTGGCTGGAAACCTTCAGGCACGGACATATATTTACAGCTTACACTACAAAAATGAAGAAATTTGGAAGATTGTTTTTTCCTTTTTCAGCAAATATAACAAAACATAATCAACCAACAAAACAAAACAAAACCCACACACATATTGGTTTTGAGCCTTTTGCACTACATCCTTCAGCTGTTTGTCTCCTATGTATAAACTGGCTGGAAATAAAGCCAGGTTAAGAAATCCTTTTCCAGGATTTCACTTGGTAGTGGTTTGATGTCCAGACTGTTTTCTGTAGCCCCTGATAGATGAATTATCCTCCTCTTCCTCCTCCTCCTCTTCCTCCTCCTAAAGGATTATCATTTTTTCCTGTCATTTGACATATAAAGGGAAAGTAGCAGAACTCTTGTCAATTTCACTTTTAAAAAAATCATTGTAAATTTTTCTTTCTTTTTAAAAGGTCCATAATTTCATTGTTTGTTATGCAAAGTTATTTAAAAATACATTTTAACCTTTCACTGATAGAAGAAGAAGAAGAAGAAGAAGAAGAAGAAGAAGAAGAAGAAGAAGAAGAAGAAGAAGAAGAAGAAGAAGAAGAAGAGGAGGAGGAGGAGAAGGAGGAGGAGGAGGAGGAGGAGGAGGAGGAGGAGGAGGAGGAGGAGGAGGAGGAGGAGGAGGAGGAGGAGGAGGAGGAGGAGGAGCATGCATTGGCGGATTATGTAAAAGATAGCCAAGAACAAGCACTGATGCAAGTTAAATTTGGAACTTACTGAATTTACAGAAAACAATACGTGAATATCAAAATAATGCAATTAAAACACAAACAGAATGCTGGCAAGGAAAAACATTACATGGTCAACTTCTATAAAAGACTGAGGGGAAAGTGGATAAAGATAAAACCTGGCAATGGCTTATAACTGGAACATTAAAAAAAGAAACTGACGGCTTGATTTTGGCTGCTCAAGAGCAAGCTATTCAAACTAATGAAATCAAGGCCAGAATTGAAAAATCATCAAATAATTCAAAGTGAAGATTGTGCAAAGAAGCAGAAGAAACAGTAGATCATACACTCAGCTCATGCAAGATTCCACCAACTGACTATAACACAGTTGCCAAAATGATTCACTGGAACATCTGTAAAAATTATAATGTACCAGTAATGAAAAATTGGTGGGAACATATAGTTGAGAAAGTAGTTGACAATGAGCAGGTTAAAATATTCTGGGATTTCCAAATAAAAACTGATAAAGTCTTGGCACATAACACACCAGATTTAACTGTGGTTGAAAAGAAGAAAGTGTGGATAATTGATGTGGCAATACCAGGGGATAGTAGAATATAAAACAAAGAATTGGAGATGATCACAAAGTATCAAGATCTGAAAATCGAAGTTGAAATATTATGGCACACTGGGTGGTTATCGGCAGATTGGGTGCCATACCAAAAAGCCTTGGATGACACTTAGAAAATATGTGCATTGACAAAAAAGGAGGCAAGCCATCTTTAGAAAAAAGAAAGGGGATAAATTAATAAATTTTAACAGTAGGATAATGTTGTAAGACAGTAAAACAATAAAGAAAGAGTTAAAAGAGATATGTAAGGGAAAGGAGATGCACCAGTGTAAGAAATAGAATTCCTAGTATTTGGATAAAGAAAGAAATTAGTCATAGAGAACAGAAATTAAGAAATTACAAATGAACATTTAATTAAAGAAGTAAAGCTAGAGAGAATTCTTTAGAGGTTTAGAGTTCTCCTCTACAGCTAGAGCAGTTGGGAAATAAGATAAGGAATGGAAGTACTAAACATTGTACAATAGGAAGAGGTAAAAATAAAGAAAATACAATAGAATTTGGAATAAGAAAATAAATGGAAATTCAAGATAACCCAGGGCAGTAGGAAAGGTGTGTGCTACAATAAAGTATTTTGTACAGTTATCTTCTACATTGTGGTGTGTCCAGTCTTTGGAGAACAAAGAACCCTCATACCTTCTGGGCTAGAACTTCAATCCTGTCAATTTCTCTAAACTTCGAACTTATCCTACCTACTTGGCAACTTCTTACTGGCCTGACTCTATCCACTAAGTAGCCAACTGACACACTTGAATTCTTTGCATCCCACACACTACAGGAAGTAGAATTCTAGGTGGGCAAAGTGCTGCTAAGATTAATGCTTAATTTCCTTTTATCTCTTACAAGGGGTAAGAGGGAAAGCTTCTCACATTGCTGGGTTTTCAACACCTTTCCTTTCTTTTTTTCCTTCTGTCCCTCTTCTGGATTGCACCACCTCAAATATGGGGTGTTTATATGTTTCTGAACTACCACTCTGCCAATTTATAAACCCAACTTCTTTTCCTCCATTCTATCCCTCTCCACTGTATGATCTATTTAGGGGCCAAGTAAACCCTAACTCCATAATCTTGTTTCTGGCAAGAGCAAAATAGCTTCTATTTCTTGAATCCTGAGATTTAGTTAAGAACAGAGGCATCACACTGAGAAAAAAGGTCCACATAGTTAAAGCAATGGTATTCCCCATAGTAACCTATGGCTGTGAGAGCTGGACCATAAGGAAGGCTGAGCGAAGGAAGGTAGATGCTTTTGAACTGTGGTGTTGGAGGAAAATTCTGAGAGTGCCTTGGACTGCAAGTAGATCAAACCAGTCCATACTCCAGGAAATAAAGTCAGACTGCTCACTTGAGGGAATGATATTAAAGACAAAACTGAAGTACTTTGGCCACATAATGAGAAGACAGGATACCCTGGAGAAGATGCTGATGCTAGGAAAAGTGGAAGGCAAAAGGAAGAGGGGCCGACCAAGGGCAAGTTGGATGGATGATATTCTGGAGGTGACGGACTCGACCGTGGGGGAGCTGGCGATGGCGATGGCCGACAGGAAGCTCTGGCGTGGGCTGGTCCATGAAGTCACGAAGAGTCGGAAGCGACTGAACGAATAAACAACAATATGTTTCTGAACTACCACTCTGCCAATTTATAAACCCAACTTCTTTTCTTCCATTCTATCCCTCTCCACTGTATGATCTATAGATCACAATCAGGAAGCAAGAATTAATACTGAGACATACCGCCCAGAGTCCCTCCTTTTGGAGGGGGAGGGAGTTGGTGGTGTTAGAAATGTGAACAATAAATAAATAAAATCTGACAATTAGTGTAACTTATCACTGATACTCTAACAAGATAAGGATATTTTGCCCATCTTTGGCAGAAATCCTTTATAATCAGATTTCAGATAGCCAAAGAACATTGGAAGTAATTTTTTCACTAAGCCAAACCATTTGTATTAGATTTTGGAATGTTGGAAACTGTGAAAGAACCCTCCAGTCTTCTTTTATTAGTAACTTCATTAAGGCAAAATCTCTTTGAAAGTTGTGAATCTCTTCAGGCTTTATGCAGTTTGGACTGAGCTGCCATTTGTTAGATAAGCCACTAATTAACTTTGTCATTTCTTGATTGTCACATTCTTCGTATTTCTTTCTCTGTCTCATCACAACTTCTTACATTAAGTCATCTCAGCCTAAATTGAGCAATATTTTCTTCAGGGCTAAACTGGTTAATCTTACCACACCTGGATGAACAGAAAGCAGTGGTGAGAGAGGTAGTTTAAACTGCAAAGAACTCCATCTGGCTATTTGCCCATGAAGCTATATGTCTGTCTGTTTGTCTGTCTGTCATCTAATCTCCCTGCAATAATAAGAAGAGTAATTCTATCCCTTTTCTTTCTTTCTTTCTTTCTTTCTTTCTTTCTTTCTTTCTTTCTTTCTTTCTTTCTTTCTTTCTTTCTTTCTTTTTCTTTCTTTCTTTCTTTCTCTCTCTCTCTCTCTCTCTCTCTCTCCCTCCCTCCCTCCCTGCCTCCCTCCCTCCCTCCCTTCCTTCCTTCCTTCCTTCCTTCCTTCCTTCCTTCCTTCCTTCCTTCCTTCCTTCCTTCCTTCGTAAGATTGTGCCCAGTGGTCCCATGTATACTCTCCTTTTATATAGTGGGAGATATAGTTATCATCTGAAATTATCATCTCAACTCCAAGGTGCTGATTGTTCTTATTTACTGATGCAATATATGGGAGATATGATAATTATCTATAAATATCTCCATGGGCGTCACATGCAAAAGAGGATAGACTTGTCCTCTACTGCAACTGAGAGTAGGACAAGAACCAACAGTGGTTGAAATTGAAAGAAGATTGAATATTTGGATGAATTTCCTGAGGGCTAGATCATTGGAAGAGTCAAAAAGTGGTAGATCCCTCTTCTGGAGTGGAGATGGTTTATTGACTATCCACACTGAACAAGGGGTTGGACTACGTGAGATATTAGATTACTTTAAGCTCATACAGTCTATGACTCTAAAGCATATCAGAGAGACTCTGGCCAAGTAAGACTTGTCTTATTAAGGGTCCTCCCTTTGTCCTCAACCTGCCTTTGCTTATCTTTTGAGTTATTTTATTTGCTTATATTAGGTCCTTCAGATATACTATACCCCCACTAAACAAGGCTTTTTAAGTTAGCTGGTTTCTACTGTTTGCTATTGAACTCTCTAGTTTGGTGCTCTGTGCTTCCTCTCCATTTTGAAGCTTTTTGTTGTTTATTCGTTCAGTCGCTTCCGACTCTTCGTGACTTCATGGACCAGCCCACGCCAGAGCTTCCTGTCGGCCGTCACCATCCCCAGCTTCCCTATTGTTGAGTCTGTCACCTCCAGAATATCATCCATCCATCCTGCCCTTGGTCGCCCCCTCTTCCTTTTGCCTTCCACTTTCCCTAGCATCAGCTTCTTCTCCAGGGTATCCTGTCTTCTCATTATGTGGCCAAAGTACTTCAGTTTTTCCTTTAATATCATTCCCTCAATTGAACAGTCTGGCTTTATTTCCTGAAGTATGGACTGGTTTGATCTTCTTGCAGTCCAAGGCGCTCTCAGAATTTTCCTCCAACACCACAGTTCAAAAGCATCTATCTTCCTTTGCTCAGCCTTCCTTATGGTCCAGCTCTCACAGCCATAGGTTACTACAGGGAATACCATTGCTTTAACTATGCGGACCTTTGTTGTCAGTGTGATGTCTCTGCTCTTAACTATTTTATCAAGATTTGCCATTGCTCTCCTCCCAAGAAGTAGACGTCTTCTGATTTCCTGGCTGCAGTCAGCATCTGCAGTAATCTTTGCGCCTAGAAATACGAAGTCTATCACTGCCTCCACTTTTTCTCCCTCTATTTGCCAATTATCAATCAAGCTGGTTTATTTATTTATTTATTCATTCATTCAATTTATTCCCCGCCCATCTCCCATACAAGGGACTCTGGGCGGGTTACAATAATCAAGGTTAAAAACGATACAATAAAAAAGTCTAAAAAATGCAATATAAATAGATAAAATACAAGATGGGGGACGTAGGGAACGTAGCATAGATAGTGTTGCTATGGGGCTAGCCAACCCCAGGAGGCACTACTGCCTCTGTTGTCCCAGGTCAGGTGGCAGAGCCAGGTCATGAGGGCCTTCCGAAAGGTCAGGAGGGAGGGGGCCAGTCTCACCTCCGGGGGCAAGATATTCCATAGGGTGGGCGCTATCGCAGAGAAGGCACGCCTCCTGGACCCCGCTAGATGGAATTCTCTTGTTGAGGGGGTCCAAAGCATGCCCTCTCTGCATGCACGGGTGGGGCGGGACGACGTCATCGGGACGAGACGGTCCCTCAGGTACCCTGGCCCTATGCCATGTAGGGCTTTAAAGGTGATCACCAACACCTTGAATTGGACCCGGAAGCAAACTGGCACCCAATGCAGCTCGCGAAGCAGAGGTGTTACATGGGCCGATCTCCTGGCCCCCATAACTGCTCGTGCCGCCGCATTCTGCACCAGCTGAAGCTTCCGGATACTCTTCAAGGGTAGCCCCATGTAGAGCGCATTACAATAGTCTATACGGGAGATGACAAGGGCGTGAGTGACTGTTCGGAGGGCCTCCTGATCCAGGAAAGGGCGTAACTGGCGCACAACTCGGAGCTGTGCAAAGGCCCTCCTGGCCACGACTGCCACCTGCTCTTCGAGCAGGAGTCGTGAGTCCAGGAGGACCCCCAGATTCCGCACTGGATCCGAGTGGGGTAGTGCAACTCCACCCAGAACCAAAGATGACAACTTCCTGGATCCAGGGGGGCCGTCAATCCACAGCCACTCCGTCTTACCAGGGTTCAGTTGAAGCCTGTTGTTCCCCATCCAGACCCCCACAGCCTCCAGGCACTGAGATAAGGCATTGACCGCATCACTTACTTCACCCGGGATGGAGATGTATAACTGGGTATCATCAGCATATTGGTGATACCTCATCCCGTGGTGACGGATGATCTCGCCCAGCAGCTTCATGTAGATGTTGAATAGGAGAAGAGAGAGAACCGACCCGAGTCACCCCACAAGTCAGGGGTCTCGGATCAGCTCTCTCCTCCCCTATCAACACCAACTGGGAATGGCCCTGGAGGAAGGAGGCGAACCAGCGCAAAACCATGCTGCCCGCCCCCTACTCGAGCCACCCCAAAAGTATACCGTGGTCGACGGTATCGAAAGCCGCTGAGAGATCTAAGAGAGCAAGGATGGACGCACTCCCTCCATCCCGCTTTCGCCAGAGATCATCCATAAGCACGACCAATGCGGTCTCTGTCCCATATCCTGGCCTGAAACCTGACTGAAAGGGGTCCAGATAATCCGTTTCCTCCAGAATCCTCTGGAGTTGCAACGCCACCACCTTCTCAACCACCTTTCCCAAAAAGGGAAGGTGAGAGACTGGGCGAAAATTGCCCAGGATGGTAGGGTCCAGGGATGGTTTCTTGAGGAGGGCGTGCACCAGCGCCTCCTTAAAGGCAGCCGGGAACACCCCCTCACTCAAGGACGAATTTATAATCGCCTGGACCCAGCCACATGTCACCTCACTAGCTGATTTTACCATCCAGGAGGGACATGGGTCAAGTTGGCATGTGGTGGCATTTACAGTCCGGAGGATCCTGTCTACTTCATCAGGCCCAACAGGATCAAACTGCTCCCAGATAACATGGCAAGTACGGGCCTCTGGCATCTCCCCAGATCTTGTCCCACGCATGGAGTCCAACTTGGAATGAATCTGAGCGATTTTGTCCTGCAGATGCTCAGAAAACTCGTCCGATCGGCCCTGTAAATGGGTCTCCCCTTGCTCCTGACCCAAAAGCGATCTTGTAATCTTAAACAGGCCCGTCGGGCGGCATTCTGCGGACGCAATAAGAGCGGAGAAATATTCACGTTTCGCCGCTCTTACCGCCACAAGGTAGGCCTTAACTGCGGCTCTAGATTGTGTTCGGTCAGATTCAGTCTTCGTCTTTCTCCAGTGGTGCTCTAGACGTCTCCTAACCCTCTTCAAAGCCCTCAAATCATCCGTAAACCACGGCGAGTGACGGGCCGAACAGGGCCGGAGAGGTCGCACAGGTGCGATCTTGTCCAGAGCTCCGGCCGCTTCCCTATTCCAGGCTGCAGCCAGGACCTCCACTGGACCGTGAAGCAAGTCCTCGGGAATAACCCCCAGCTCCTTCTGAAACCTCACTGGGTCCATCAGTCGCCGAGGGCGGACCAATCGAGTAGGTCCCGCCTCCCTGCAGAGTGGGGCAGCAGAGGAGAGTCTCAGGGTCACCAGGGCGTGGTCTGACCATGACAATGGGGAAAGATGTAACTCTCCCCTCAGATCACATTGCCACTGCTCGGACAAGAAAACTAAGTCCGGGGTGAGACCACTGTCACGAGTTGGGTCACGAATAATCTGAGACAGGCCCATAGCTGCCATGGTAGCCATGAACTCCCGGGCCGCCTCCGAGGACCACCCCAGGGATGGCAGATTGAAGTCCCCCAGAGCCATAAGTCTGGGGAACTCCACCGCCAACCCCGAGACAGCCTCAAGCAGCTCAGGCAGGGAGGTCGCTACGCAGCAGGGAGGCTGGTACAGCAGCAACACTCCCAACTGTTCTCGTGAACCCAACTTGAAAAACAGGGTCTCACACCCGGTCACTTGTGGAGCAGCACCCCTGAAGGCCACAAGGGACTCTCGGATGACAACTGCCACCCCTCCTCCCTTACCCCGGTGTCTCGGCTGATGCCACACCCGAAACCCAGCTGGGCACATTTCCGAGAGGGCTACTCCCCCCTCTGGGCCCAGCCAGGCCTCAGTAATACACACCAGGTCATCCCCCTCCTCTGTGATTAAATCACTTATAAGGGGGGCCTTGTTATTCACCGACCTGGCGTTCAGCAACAACATGGTTGCCATAATCTTGGTTTTTTGAGGTTGAACTGCAACCCAGCTTTTGCACTTTCTTCTTTCACCTTCGTCATAAGGCTCCTCAACTCCTCCTCGCTTTCAGCCATCAAAGTGGTATCATCTGCATATCTAAGATTGTTAATGTTTCTTCCAGTGATTTTAACTCCAGCCTTGGATTCCTCAAGCCCAGCACGTCGCATGATGTGTTCTGCGTACAGGTTGAATAGGTAGGGTGAGAGTATACAGCCCTGCCGTACTCCTGTTAGAAGTAAATTTTATCTTACCAAGTTCGTTCCTGAGCCGGGAGTAAAGAAACTGACAAATTGCATGAAGTTAGGAGTTTATTCACCCAAGAGCAAAAGCAATGACAGCAAGCTGTTAGGTGGGTGGCCGCGCAGGACCCCCTTTCTACAGCACATTATATAGATTCCATTCAACTCCTCCTTTAGAAGACCACCCCTTACTCAGTAACCCATACTCCACCTTATCCTCATTCCATATTAGGAATTTCCTTCCTTCACTCCATATTAGGAACTTCCTTCCATCCTTGCTAGGGCTCCTTGACCGTTATTAAACAATATTTCCCCTGGAGAAGCTATCCTTGGAAAGTACACTTTATTCTATGGGCACAGCTATCTATCAAGGCCTGCTAGAAAGGAAGGGTGTCAACAAAACTCTTCAAGGAAATACAGCATGGTTTCAGAGCCATAATGCAAGTGCAAATGTTTCTAATATATGAATATGAAATATATTTGTATTTATATATATATACAGAAATGTAAGAATATGTTTACAATCCAACAATCCCCCCTCTGTGCAAGGGAAAGCATATTCCCATAGCACACCTAGGAATGGTAACAGGACTTATGAATAGGAAAGAGTTTGGTACCTATGTGCATCCAATCACATTGTCATGTAAAAGTTATACAGTCGCCCATAGCTCCAGGGAGCCATTGGTATTGGGATAATACTTGCTGTTTACATAAGCGAAAAGGAGTGTTCGGAGGTTGTGGGGATCTGGAGGCATGTAAAAGGGTCCAGTCGGTAGTTGTGGTTGAGGAAGGAAAGGGAATAGCGACTGGATTCCCTTTAGAAACCTCTAGTAGGAGAGCCCACAGCATTATAAGCCAAGACATTCTTTCAAACCCCAAATGTCAGAATCCGGATCCCTAACGAGCTTGATGGGAGGCCAAGGCAGGAAGGGGGCTGTGATCTTGGACTGCTGGTTTGACGTGTGTCCAATGAAGCCAGGTGTTTCGTTCAGCAACCCGAACTGCTGTTTGTGTTGTCAAAACGATATCCACACCCAATCACCTGGTTCAAAAGGATGAAGAGTTTCTTCCAATGGCAAGGTCTGGAGTAGAGCACTTCATTTCCATAGAGATCGCAAGTACCTGCACATAGAGAGGAGATAAGAAAATAACGTAGAATCCCCCCTCTCTAGGTGAAGGGAGTGGGGATCCAGGCCTTTTGAAACATCTGGTGGCCTGCCAAAAAGCAACTCAAATGGGGATAATCCCACATCTTTTCAAGGTCGTGAAAATAAAGCGATAGGCAATTCCTGGGGCCACTTTAAATGCGTCTCCTGGCATAATCTTCCTAGCAACGTCTTGAGTTCCCTGTTAGCCCATTCCACCCCCCACCCCGAAGATTGAGGATGATAAGGGACATGTAAGTTCTGTGTGATGCCTAAAGCTTGCAGGATGTGAGTAATCACGTGTGCCGCAAAGTGTTGGCTGCGGTCCATATCTAAGACAGAGGATGCCGTATCGGGGAACGATGTGCTTCAGCAGGTGTCTTGCAGTTTCAATTGCGGTAGCATGTCGACAAGGGAAGGCTTCAATCCAGTGTGTAAGTGGGTCTCTGCAAACAAGTACATGTTCAAAGCCATTTGCCTTAGGTAATTGAATATAGTCTAGCTGTATTTTTTTTCCAAAAGGTCTTTGGGCCCAGGGTCTCCCTCCCTTATGGATCTTTTGTCTTGAGGAAGCATTGTTAGCTTGGCAAGTGAGACATGTTCGTGCTACTTTTTCAGCTTCCATGTAAACCCCAGGCACATACTATACCCATCGCATGATATCCACAATGGCCTGGTCCCACAGTGGCCCTTTGCATGAATCTGTTGACAAAGAAGGTGTAACAAACATCTAGGGGCTAAGGGTCTTCCATCCGGTACCCTCCAGAATCCATCAGAAAAAGTTGCCTCACAGTTTGCCTGCCACTGTTCCACCTCCCCCCCCTCAACGAAATTGTTGTATGGAAGAGACAATTGAAGATGAAACTCTGCAGCTGTGACAGAGAGGGATAGAGGCTGCAGGGCGGCCCATTTTGCTGTAGCATCGATGAAAGCATTCCCCTTTGTAACCAGGGAGATGTCCTGTTGATGTGCAAGGCAGTGCACTACGGCCAGAGCCTTAGGGAGCATAATGGCTTTGAAAAGGGAGGCTATGAGGGTAGCATGGGCAATGGGGGCACCAGAAGAAGTAAGGAAGCCCCGCTGTTTCCACAGGGCTCCTGTAGCATGGCAAACCCCAAAGGTATATTTAGAGTCCATGTAGATCGTCACACAGAGGGTGCAGGCAGCCTTGCAAGCCTCGGTCAGGGCAATGAGTTCTGCGGCTTGTGCACCGTGGGAAGGGGAAAATCCAAAATCAAGCCATTGGGAGTACATTTAATAGTGGCCCCGAGTTTACAGAGTAAACCACGACCTAGGAGAGAAACAGGAGATTCAGAACAAACAGTAAAAGCATGTTCAACAGTGAGAGGACCCACCTCTACTGTTAAGGGGTCAGTAACATTTACAGGAATGATCCCCCAACCCCAATAATATGATCAGAAATCCCAGAAAGAACAGTAGGGGAAGAGGGAGGGTGAGTTAGTAAGGATGCAGTGGCCCCAGTATCAACCAGGCAGTGATACTGTTGACTACCTATAGTTAAAGGAAGAAAAGGTTCTCCTCCAGGTCCAGAATGTATAGGTAACATGAGTGCACTCAAGGGTAAGGTTGCTTGTAGAGCCAGCTGGTTGAGAAGAATCAGTGACAGGCAAAACTGGATACACATGAGAAGGTTCTGGAGGGAAAGGTGTGTGGGTCAAAACGTATCTCTCAAGGGCTCTAAGATATGTGTTTGCAAACACAAAAATATATGGGGTGGTTCCCAAATGTATAACTTTATGTTTGTGCAGCAGGATCACCCCTATTTTCATCCTGCTACCTTATTAGTTGGTCCAGGTGTTGGGGTCACAGCAACAAAGCACAGTGGAAACATAACAATTTCCTTTCTTTTTCCCCTCTGTGATTCACTCCACATCAACTCTCTCCCAAGCCATCTCAACATCACAAATACATTCCTGTGTCTCCATCTTCACTTCATTCAACTTACTCTCACCCAACTTCAACTTACTCTTACCCAACTTAAAATATTCTTTCCTCACATTCCCATCTCTTACTTCCATACAGATCAAATTGGTGACCTACTTACAGCAGAAGTAACATGCAAAGAGGCAAACAATAGATCTGCAAACAACAAATTATTTTCCAACACCCTCCCAAGGTCTCGGTCTTTAAATTGAAAAAACAAAAATAAGTTGAAACAGCATTTCGGTGTTTTGGCAGAGCTCCATCAGGTTTTATCTGGGAGCAGGCAGCAGACACAGCATAGGAGCTGATTTCTTCTTCGCCTCTTCTGTCCTTCGGTAGCAAACAGTCAGTGAAACAGTCAGTGGGAGGGGGAACCTCAAGGAGAGTAGGCACACAGAAAAAAATGACAGGAGAAAGCTATGTAGATGTCAGGAACAGAAGGCTGTCCTTGCAGGGTCTCCTCTCTTTCTAAACACTTTTCTGGAGAGACAGCAGCCAGCCAACCACTCACAAGGGACATACCTCAAGTTAGCAGAAAGGATTTCCAAGCTGAGTGAAAGAGAGCTTACAACTGATTAGTTTACACACTTTTTCAAACATCAAACACCATACCACACAATCAGGGCACACACAAGCCTTTCCCATGACATTCATCAGTTTAATTCATGCTTTACTCATTGTAAAAGGAAAGGAGAAAAGTTAGGATCCCATGTCAGTCAGAACACACACTCCTTCTTCCAAGTCCCATCAAGCACAGCCTACCAGGGCACATACAGTCTTCAGTTCCTTACTTGCAACTAGGAAATCAGAGAAACAGCCCTAATCAGCAAACAGGAGATTTATACAAACTTACAAACACATAAGTGTAGCCCAGTTGGAGTAAAAAAAAAATGAAAACCAAACCAGGGGAGATAGAAACACACACAGATAGAAAGAGCTTCTCATGTATACACACACCACCTTTCACAGGAAATCAATTTTCCTCCCCCTTTCCCTTTCCAAAGGTGGCAAACATTCAAGATGGCATGAACATATCATACAATAAAGATTATATGGTAAACAACAAACAACCTCACCTTTCTTCTTGTATGTACTCAACTTAGAAAACAAACACAAAACTTACACAACTACAGGAAGTGCAAATAACTGGACACATGGCACAATCAAATCCCATGTCCAACTATTCACATTAAATAACAGAAAGGGTTGCATAGCCAAAAAGTTGGAAGAGCCACAGCCTGGCCAGAGCTATGGATCTCCAAAAATTTGAAGCATTCCCTTACTGTGGAGAAATTTAGTTCCGTAAAGGGACAGACTCACATTTAACTCCTAAAGGGACAAACTGACAGACAGACAGACAGACAGACAGACACACACACACACACACACACACACACACACACAACTGGCACCATTTCCCTCAACAAATATAGATAGAAATGTACAGACTAATACTTAACAAACAGAAAACATTTTGGTTACAGATACTTTGTTAGGGTTTGATAAACCCAGGAATTTACTTCTAGATATAAATTATACAGAGAGGCTTGATTTCTAGGTAAAAGGTGAAATATTCTGCACAGTCACCCAATTAGCAGCCATTGTTGTAAGAATGATGTGTCATGTGTGACTCATTCAACAGGTGCTTAGAGTTAGGTTGGGTGTGGTAGTTAACGAGATTGACCTATGATGTGATAGGTCAGTTTGACTATAAATGCAGAGATATTCTGTATTCCATTTTATTCCCATTTTTACCTCGTGAAAGCTGTATCGTTGATGGTGTATCATTTGTTACCTGTGGAAGTGATCTGTAAATACGTATGTATATAAAGTAAATAGGATATTTGATATAACTTCTGTTTGGAGTCTATTTACTGCATAGTACCTGGATCACTGGTGCCTAGGAGAGAGGCAGGCTGCTCCACATCCGCGCGCCCTCCGACAGGGTTATGGGCCCAGAGGCGGCAGAGACGCCATAGACGACGGAAGGCTTTGCGCTGGCTGTGGATCGGTGGGTCATGTGCAGTCTGTGAGCTGGAAGCTTTGGAAGCCTATCCAGGAGTCGTGTGGCTATTTGGAGTGATTTGGAGTTCTACCAGGCTCCGTGTCTGCGTGTGTGTTTTTTTCTCCTATGCTTGTTTTGCAGCTGGAGGACGTTTTGATAAGGTCTGTGTCTTTAATCATCGGTGTCTGCCCAGAAGGGGCTGAAGACAGATGAGCACAGCGAAGATGTTGCCTGCAGTCGGGGGAGGATTTCCTCTGGAGAGACTGAATGACACTAATTATTCGTCATGGTCATATAAAATGGAGATGTATCTTCGGCGTGAAGGGCTTTGGAGGAGTGTACTTTGCCCTGAACCAGACCTGGAAGATGAAGACGTTGCTCTAAAGGACGATAGAGCATTGGCAAGCATAATTTTATGTCTGGAAGATAGCCAGTTGTGTTATGTTAGAGACTGTCAGTTAGCCTATAAGTGTTAGAATGTTTATCTAAGAAGCTCACCATTATGTAAGGTTTTACTAACACGAAAACTTTATCATGCTAGATTAGGGGTATCTGATAATATAAGGGATCACCTGCATTTTATGACAGGGTTGTTCCAGGAATTGGCTCAGAGAGATATGCAATTTACAGAAGCTAACAAAGTGTATATAATTCTCAGTTCTTTAAATGAAACGTGGGATACTTTGGCAATGAGCTTCGGGTCGTTATCTGAGGAGGATTTAACCATAAGATACTTATCTAGCAGGCTTTTAGAAGAAGAACAAAGGAGGCAGCAGTGTTCTAATGTAATTAGTGCTAAGCAAAACAGTGTTTGTGTTAAGGAATATTCTGAGAATGTTTTGCATGTACGAAAATGTTTTAACTGTGGGTCGAAAAGGCATTTGTTGAAACATTGTGATAAGAAATGGAAGCCGAAGGCTAAGCTGAAAATTTCCAAGCCTGGAGACGCTGCACAGCTGTCTTTAATTAGTTCAAGTGAAGAACAAAATTTAAAGGGACCATTTCTAATTGACAGTGGGGCTTGTCAGCATATAGGAAATAACAGACAGATGTTTAAGAGTTTTATGCAAGCTGATAGAGATCATGTTACTCTAGCTAATGGAAGCATTGCATCTGTGACTGGTAAGGGATTTGTATATGTACCAGGGTTAAATATTGAATTATCAATGTTGTGTGTACCTGAACTGGAGTACAATATAATTAGTGTGTCACAATTGGATAAACAGGGTTATACTGTACAGTTTGGTAATAATGAATGTATTGTTATGAAAGATAACAATGTTTGTGGCAAAGGTATTTTGCAAAACTGTCTTTATGAAATTGTACAAGCCAGGACAAGCAGTAGCCATCATGGTTTAGCTACGATTAATAAGCCAACACATGATTCGTGTGCGCATCTGTGGCACAGGAGGCTTGGACATCCGAGTTTCAAAGTGATTGAAAAGATGTCAGAAGCAAGTTCTGGAATGGAATTGAAAAAGTGCCAAGTGTATTTGGATTGCACAGCTTGTAAGGTTGCAAAGTCAAAGGTGTTTCCTGTGAGCAAATTCAGTGATAGGAAGTCACATAAATGTTTTGAATTAGTTCACGCTGACTTAATTGGTCCATTACCAGCTTCAATAGGGGGTGCTAAATATGTTTTAGTCATTGTAGATGATTACACAAGATTTGGGTTCTGTTACCTATTGAAAGCTAAAAGCCAAACATTTGAAAAGTTTAGAAACTGGGTGCAGTTTGTGGAACGAAGGTATAGCACAAAGGTGTGTAGTTTACAAACTGACCGGGGTACAGAGTTTCTGAGTGGGAGTTTTCAGCAATGGCTCCGTAGAAGGGGCATTGTGCATAGGAGAACTAAACCATATAGTTCAGCTGAGAATGGTGTGGCTGAACGTAGGAATTTGGCATTGCAGACAGTGAAGGATTCACTCATTGCTGACTCAGGGTTATCAAGAGGATACTGGGGAGAGGCAATATTAACTGCTAATTATTTAATTAACAGGTTATGGAGTGTATCTGTAAACCAAACTCCATATTATATGGCAAGAAGCCACCATTAGCTCATTTGAAGGTGTTTGGGTGCACTGCCTATGTTCACGTGCATAAGGAGGTACGTAGGAAAGGACAGGCAAAAGCACAGAAGCTGACGTTTGTGGGGTATGAGCCAGGGACCAAGGGATATAGGTTCACTGATGGCAGGAAAGTTGTTATCTCTAGATCAGCAAGTTTTAGTGAGCACAGCAATTGGCAGAGATTACACGGGAGTAGTGAGGTTTATCTTCCTATTCAGAGAAGTTTTGAGTTTTCAGAGCGGACAGATGCCACTGATGTAATTAAGAAGGAAGAGGAATTAACTCCTAGTGTGCCAATGATGCAGGATGCTACAGTATTGCGTAGATCTGAGAGAGTTAACAAGGGCATACCACCTCAGCGTTATACACCAGGTGATGTAAAAGTGTGTTTTATTGATTATGAACCTCGTAATTACAGGGACATATTGAAGTTGCCACAACCCGAGCAGAGTAGATGGAAAGCTGCTATGGATGTGGAAATGAAAGCCATTAATTCTCATAAGGTTTTCAAATCTACTAGGCTGCCTGAGGGGCATAGAGCAGTAGGCTGTAGATGGGTGTATAAGAAGAAAACCTTAGTGAATGGTGATATTCAGTATAAGGCTAGGTTGGTAGCACAAGGATTTTCCCAGATAAAGAATCAGACTTATGATGAAGTTTTTGCACCAATGCTAAGAGGGGAGACATTTAGGTTTGCCTTAGCAATGGCAGCAGCTGGGAATTGTGTAGTACAGCATTATGATATCACAACAGCATATTTGCATGCTGATTTGAATGAAGAGATCTATATGACTGAAGCCCCAGGGTACGAATCAAAGATTGCAGGAAGGGTATACAAATTGCAGAAAGCATTGTATGGACTCAAGCAGTCAGCACGTTGCTGGAATCTAACTTTAGATAAGGAATTACAAAGAATGGGATTCAAGTGTAGTATAGCTGACCCATGTCTGTATGTAAAGCAATGTGAAAATGATGAACAGATTTTGCTTTTGATATTTGTAGACGATTTGTGTCTTATAGCGAAATATCAAAGCAGGGTAATTGAATTTACTGAAAATCTGAAACAGCACTTTGATGTCAAAGATCTGGGAGAAATTAAGAATTACCTAGGCATGGGTATTCAGAAGGTTGATGGGGGTTGTGTTCTAGAGCAGCAGAAGAAAATTGAAGCACTGCTAAGAGAGAACAATATGGAACAGTGTAAAGAAGTTTCTACCCCGATGACAACAGATTTTGTTAAATTAGAGACTGGAGATGATGACCAAACTTCATGTGATCAAGAACACTATCATTCAATAATTGGAAGTTTATTGTATATAGCACAATTGTCTCATCCTGATATCGGGAACGCAGTAAATGTTCTGAGTAGATATGTAACCAAACCTACTCAGAGGCATTGGCAAGGTATCAAACGTGTGTTCAGGTATCTGAAGGGGACTATTGATAAATGTTTATTGATGAAACCATGTAAGCCATTGGAATTGAAATGCTATGTAGATAGTGATTGGGGTAACGATGTACATGACAGAAAATCAATGACAGGGTTGATAATAATGTTTGGTAACACCTTGGTTGGGTGGAGGTCTCGTAAACAAAGTTCAGTAGCTGTGTCAACTGCAGAGGCGGAGTATGCAGCATTATCTGATTTGTGTTCAGAATTAATTTGGTATAGGCAATTGTTAATGGATGTAAATATAACAATTGAGGGGCCTATATGTGTATACGATGATAGTGAGGCATGTATACAGATTGCAAAGAGTGATAAGGTCAGAGCACGAAGCAAGCATGTTGATATCAAGTATCATAATGTAAGGAATGCTGTTAAAGAATCTCTGATAGATTTGCAATATTGTCCATCTGAGTGTAATGTAGCAGATGTGATGACAAAGCCTCTAAGCTTAGGGAGACATAGGATGTGTATATCTCAAATGTGTATGTCTTCTATTCTGTATATGTGAATGTGATATCTATTGTAAATTGAAGGGGTGTTAGGGTTTGATAAACCCAGGAATTTACTTCTAGATATAAATTATACAGAGAGGCTTGATTTCTAGGTAAAAGGTGAAATATTCTGCACAGTCACCCAATTAGCAGCCATTGTTGTAAGAATGATGTGTCATGTGTGACTCATTCAACAGGTGCTTAGAGTTAGGTTGGGTGTGGTAGTTAACGAGATTGACCTATGATGTGATAGGTCAGTTTGACTATAAATGCAGAGATATTCTGTATTCCATTTTATTCCCATTTTTACCTCGTGAAAGCTGTATCGTTGATGGTGTATCATTTGTTACCTGTGGAAGTGATCTGTAAATACGTATGTATATAAAGTAAATAGGATATTTGATATAACTTCTGTTTGGAGTCTATTTACTGCATAGTACCTGGATCACTGGTGCCTAGGAGAGAGGCAGGCTGCTCCACATCCGCACGCCCTCCGACATATTTACACAAATATTTGGGCTTAACTGGCATGATCATGTTGTAAGTGTTTTAAAAGTCTTAAGTTTCTCATAGTGGAAAGTACCCAAGCTTGACCAGGGTTCACCTGACCACCTGGAGACTTCCTAATGAAGGTTGGGAATCAGGAGCACTGGCAATTGAGGGTGGGTCTGCAAGCTCATTCCAGCAATGCCAATAGGATAATTGATCAGGGTTATTTCTTTTCAGCTGAAGTTTAAGAAGCTTCAATTTCTCACAGTGAAATGTACCCATAGGAGGCCAGATTGCATTACCGCTTGTGTCTAAATATTGAGTCCATTCTATACATAGCTCACGTGCACGTCTTTTCTTCATTCCTGGTTGGGTGGGCAAAATCCCCTTATCCCAAGCCTTCAACAATGCCCCTAAGGGGGAAGATGGGGGTACCGTCGATTTAGTATTCCCCATAACCACTTGTGTCCCTAAGCATGGCACCGGTGCCTGTCGGATTTGGGGTGTGTCTAAACACCCAGAGACTCCCTATTAGAGTACCGACCCTCTGCGCACTTCCAAGTCTTCAATTACTTATTCACCTTTTTCTACTTTTAGCTCACAAGCGGTAATTGCCCAGTTATAGTTCATTCATGCATTCAATCACAACCTGTCCGGGCACGCGTATCGCCCTGGTCCCACTGGCTATCCGAGTTACTCTGGTCAACACCCAAAAGAGCTAGCAGAGGCCCGGGGGCGTCTTGAACCAGTTTGACACACAGCCCTGGTCGACAGTCAGGTTTTATAAAAGGAATCAAGCACACACATTCACTGGGCTTATAAAAGGAATAAAATTTTCAGGTACTCACCCACTGTGGAGTTGTCCTAGGTTCATGCAATCGGCTGGCATAAAAAACCCAAAGTTCCCTTTACTACCCTCTGGGCGGTCCCACAGGAAAATTAAGACCCTGTGGGCAAATGGCCCAGTGCCGGCAGGGCGTGTTATCCCCCTGGGACCCACTCCATTGGGTTAGCTCAGTAAAACATCTGGGGTGCCAAAATGTTAGAAGTAAATTTTATCTTACCAAGTTCGTTCCTGAGCTGGGAGTAAAGAAACTGACAAATTGCATGAAGTTAGGAGTTTATTCACCCAAGAGCAAAAGCAATGACAGCAAGCTGTTAGGTGGGCGGCCGCACAGGACCCCCTTCCTAAAGCACATTATATAGATTCCATTCAACTCCTCCTTTAGAAGACCACCCCTTACTCAGTTACCCATACTCCACCTTATCCTCATTCCATATTAGGAATTTCCTTCCTTCACTCCATATTAGGAACTTCCTTCCATCCTTGCTAGGGCTCCTTGACCGTTATTAAACAATATTTCCCCTGGAGAAGCTATCCTTGGAAAGTACACTTTATTCTATGGGCACAGCTATCTATCAAGGCCTGTTAGAAAGGAAGGGTGTCAACAAAACTCTTCAAGGAAATACAGCATGGTTTCAGAGCCATAATGCAAATGCAAATGTTTCTAATATATGAATATGAAATATATTTGTATTTATATATATATACAGAAATGTAAGAATATGTTTACAATCCAACACACCTTTCCCAATCTTAAACCAGTCTGTTGTTCCGTGCTCTGTTCTTACCGTTGCTACTTGGTCATTATACAGATTCCTCAGGAGGCAGACAAGATGACTTGGTATCCCCATACCACCAAGAACTTGCCACAATTTGTTATGATCCACACAGTCAAAGGCTTTAGAATAGTCAATAAAACAAAAATAGATGTTTTTCTGAAACTCCCTGGTTTTCTCCATTATCCAGCGGATATTGGCAATTTGGTCTCTAGTTCCTCTGCCTTTTCTAAACCCAGCTTGTACATCTGGCAATTCTCGCTCCATGAATTGCTGGAGTCTACCTTGCAAGATCTTGAGCATTACCTTACTGGCATGTGAAATAAGTGCCACTGTTCAATAGTTTGAACATTCTTTAGTGCTTCCCTTTTTTGGTATGGGGATATAAGTTGATTTTTTCCAATCTGATGGCCATTCTTGTGTTTTCCAAATTTGATGGCATATGGCATGTATCACCTTGACAGCATCTTCTTGCAAGATTTTAAACAGTTCAGCTGGGATACCGTCGTCTCGTGCTGCCTTGTTATTAGCAATGCTTCTTAAGGCCCATTCAACCTCACTCTTCAGGATGTCTGGCTCTAACTCACTGACCACACCGTCAAAGCTACCTCCAATATTATTATCCTTCCTATACAGATCTTCCGTATATTCTTGCCACCTTTTCTTGATCTCTTCTGCTTCTGTTAGGTCCTTACCATCTTTGTTTTTGATCATACCCATTTTTGCCTGGAATTTACCTCCGATGTTTCTAATTTTCTGGAAGAGGTCTCTTGTCCCTCCTATTCTATTGTCTTCTTCCACTTCTGCACATTGCTTGTTTAAAAATAATTCCTTATCTCTTCTGGCTAACCTCTGGAATTTTGCATTTAATTGGGCATATCTCCCCCTATCAATGTTGCCTTTTGCTTTTCTTCTTTCTTGGGCTACTTCCAGTGTCTCAGCAGACAGCCATCTTGCCTTCTTGGTTTTCTTTTTCTTTGGGACATTTTTTTGTTGCCGCCTCCTGAACAATGTTGCGAACGTCTGTCCATAGTTCTTCTGGGACCCTATCTACTAAATCTAGTACCTTAAATCTATTCTTCACCTCCACTGCATATTCCTTAGGAATATTAGTGAGCTCATATCTAATTGATCTGTGGGTCTTCCCTATTCTCTTTAGTCTGATTCTAAATTTTGCAATAAGAAGTTCGTGATCTGAACTACAGTCAGCTCCAGGTCTTGTTTTTACCGACTGTATAGATGTCCGCCACCTTTGGCTGCAAAGGATGTAGTCAATCTGATTTCGGTGTCGACCATCTGCTGCAGTCCATGTATAAAGTCGTCTTTTAGGTTGTTGGAAGAGAGTGTTTGTTATGCACAGTGAGTTGTCTTGGCAAAATTCTATCAGCCTATGTCCTGCTTCATTTTGTTCTCCCAGACCATGCTTGCCTGTAATTCCAGGTGTCATCTGACTACCCACCTTAGCATTCCAGTCTCCTGTAATGAAAATAACATCTCTTTTTGGTGTATTATCCAGTAGGTGCTGCAGATCCTCATAGAACTGATCTACTTCTGCTTCTTCAGCATCTGTGGTTGGGGCGTATATTTGGATCACTGTGATGTTAAATGGCTTCCCCTGAATTCGAATTGAGATCATTCTATCGTTTTTTGGATTGTATCCAAGCACTGCTTTAGCCACTTTATTATTAATTATGAAGGCTACTCCATTTCTTCTGTGGTCCTCTTGTCCACAGTAGTAGATCTGGTGGTCATCTGATGTGAAGTGGCCCATTCCAGTCCATTTCAGTTCACTGACACCTAAAATGTCTATATTTAATCTTGACATCTCACCAATAACCACATCCAATTTGCCCTGGCTCATTGATCTTACATTCCAGGTTCCTATGGTGTGTTGATCTTTAGAACATCGGATTCGTCGTTCACCACCAGCACCGTCGGCCCCTAGCCGTCCTTTCGGCTTTGAGCTAGCTGCGTCATCACATCTGGGGCTAGTTGAACGTATCCTCTGTTCCTCCCCAGTAGCATTTTGACCATCTTCCGACCTGGGAGTCCCATCTTCCGATGGTATACCAACATATCTCTGGTTGTACTGATCCATTTAGTTTTCACAGCAAGAATACTGGGGTGGGTTGCCATTACCTTCCCCAGGGATCGTATTTAGTCTGACCTCTCTGCCACGACCTTCCTGTCTTGGGTGTCCCTTCACGGTTTAGCTTATGGTTTCATTGAGGTGCTCAAGCTCCAGCACCACGACAAGGTAACGATATCCTTTGCTGGAGTTTGAAGCTTTAAAGAAATCCATTTCCAAACTTCCTGGGAAATCTATTATAAATAACAGAATTCTTACATTTTGGTTGTGAACAGAAAATAGATTTACTGTTAATATTATTCAAACTGCTTTACAAAATAAATATTAAAACAGAAAAAAAAACCTGTTACAATTTCCTTCAAGGTCTTTTACCATGTTGAGAATCATTGTCTTGTCATTATAGCAGTGGCTTATATTGAGAAACTTGCCACTGCTCCCTTCTGTGAACACTGTTACTTACACCTATTCCAAATCAGCCTCCTTTCTCCTAGATGTATTTAAAGCTGGCCTCGCACTGTAGTCAGTCTTTGGGTCTCCTCCTTGATTTCTGCTGCCACATCACAACAGCTTCACCCCTTTGAACATTGCTTTCCCCCCCTTGAAGACCGTTCTTCCTAATGCTCCTCAGAACTCTTGTGGTCTTGATCCCTGGTCACTCAGCTAGGTATCTCCTTTGCTGGGTGTCTGCCAAGGTTTTTTTCCACTGGTCATTCTCTGCCAACCAAATTCCTGTTTTCTTGTACTCCTTGTTAGAGATCGGGTTTCAACCAAGCATGTCTCACACAGGCTTGAAGGAGGAGGCAGCCTCTGCTGTAACCTAATCTTACTTGCTTTGTGTGGGAGGGGCTGAATCCTGGTTTCCTATTTCCTGTTCCCTTCTCTTTCTCTTTCTGCTCAAATCTCCTACCAAGGAGGATGGCAGCTATGGCTGCCCAAGTTTGCTCATACTTCCATCCAGGTGGGCCACATTAGAAGCATGTGGTTCACGTCAGAACCAATTGCTCGCATGCATGGACCATTTCTACTAAGGAACTGTGAGTTACAATAAAATTGTAAACTCTTTTTTATGTAACTTTACATTAACGTGTGAAGTGTGTTTATTTTGTGTTTTGAACTGATTAAGCCTTGTGCAAGTTTATGGGAACGCTTCTTCTCTGCTACATACTAATAAGAAGCTGCATGGAGTTCTGGTATTAAAAAAAGGTAAAGGTTCCCCCCGCATATTTGTGCAGTCGTGACTCTAGGGGCCGGTGCTCACCTCCGTTTGTTAGCCGAAGAGCCAGCACTGTCCAAAGACACTTCCGCGGTCATGTGGCCGGCATGACACATGAGGAACGCTGTTACCTGCCCATCGAAGTGGTACCTATTCATATACTTGCATTTGCATGCTTTCAAATTGCTAGGTTGGCAAGAGCTGGGCCTAGTGCGGGAGCTCACTCCACACGCGGGGCTAGGGATTTGAACCTCCGAACTTGTGATCTTCCGATCGACAAGCCTGGCGTCTTACCCGCTAAGCCACCATGCCCCTGTTCTGGTATTACCATCCCAGAATTCCTATACTCCTAGTATGTTCGTCTTCTCCTCTCCTGTATAGAGAAGAATCCCTGCTGAGTGTACACAATCTATTCCTGATTGCTGTAGAGAGAAGAATTCCTGCTTCCTTTTTTTACTCTTAGTCTCTTCTCAGACACTTTTTTTTCCTCCTGATTCTTTTCCCCCCATAAACCCCTTCTTCTTGACAATGGCTTCCATTTGCTTGGCTGCATATATCTCCCCTGTGCACTTACTATCTTTCCTTGCCTCATGCTCCATGCCATATGATATGCCATTTCTTCACTACCTCAGCTCTCTTCCTTTTATCTCTTTCAGGCTTCCTGCCCTGGATTGCCTCTATCTTTTTTGCTGTTGACTCTGTTTCCCTCCTTACTGCAGCAACACTCTCTTTACCTGATCTGTTCTGTCCTAATTATGCTCCCCTTTTTCTAGGGTCCTATTTCTCCTTATTTTCTCAACAAATGAATATTCTTCCAGCCTCTAAACCAGGACACTGAAAAGATATTGTTTTGTTATATTACCATAGCAACGTACAGTATATTATACTATATACACCCATGCATCCACCCACACATACAAACACCATAGATTGCCAGGCTTGACAATTCTCTATTCTAAAGAGTTTTTAATGCTCAAATAGCTCCACAGAATTTAAAACAGTAAAAAAGAGTTAAACTGAGGTAGGATACACAGAGGATTAATGTGTGAAAGATTCAAGTGGATGTATTTCAGGTTAGCTTCAGTAGGAAGTAGACTCTTATGGTATTTGCAAATTTTCTTGGCAATAAATAAATTCACTCAAATAATGAAATATAAAACAACAAATTTCAGCAAAACAGTGAACTGTCTTGTTTGCTTCCCCATATGTTTCTATAGCATTAAAAGGCATACTATTGAACTGATGCTTTACCAGGCCTCATACTATTGAACTGATGCTTTACCAGGCCTATATTCCTTTTTTCTCTGCTCTCTGATTGCTTGACAGTGGAAAAAGAAAAAAAATACTATATATCTTTTCAACTATGACTTTAAAAGGTGATGCAAAATACCCACATATGTAACATTTGAGCAATTTCCTCACAAATTTCCACTATTTATCAGCCAGCTTTATCAGCCAGCTTTCTCATTTCCCCAGTTCACTAAAAAATAAAACAAGCAAAACAAAAAAACCTCAAAACCTTATTATTCAAGAAAGCATTACTATAAATGTAAATACACACGGGTTTTCAAACTTTCCAACTCAAGATGCTAGCTCTGCTTCTCAGCCAAAAGCCTTTCTCTGATGATGGTCTAAAACAGATTATCAGAGGGGTAAGAAAAATGTTGTTGTCATTTTCTTTGATATAATTTTAATTGTATAAATTAAGAGAGGGAGAGAGAGAGAGATTATGTCAGGCTTCCTTTATTATTGCCTCTCTGAAGACCAATTTATGTTATCAAATTGCTATGATGAAAATTAAGTGAATCAACACAGAGCAATTTGAACCCTTTTGAAAACATGGCATAGATTACTGAAATATAGTTAAAATATTAGTGGTATTGTATATTCTTCCTTTAGATTTCCTTCAATATAAACCCTTTTATCTGGAATAACTATTCTTTATACACTCTCCTTCCACTACAGATGCAAGCGAAAATCATGTGGTTGGCATCTTAATATGAATCGAATGCATTTCTCTCAGATTAATATATAAACCAAAATTCATTTCCATTCAGGATACAAATGAAAAAACACATTCTTTAAACTGTTGCAACCCTTAACAAACCTTAAAAAATGGAAATGATAAGTTTTTATTATTATTAATGTTGTTGTTGTTATTATTATTATTATTATTATTATTATTATTATTATTATTATTGGTATTAGTAGTCAAATAAGTCATCCTTTAGATGATAAAGGGACTTAGAAATAACATCTCAAAATAACCATGACCTAGCCCCAGGTGCAAGGTCACACAGCCACCTAGAAACATATTTAAGGATTCCCTTACTAACTTTACTCAGACTGAAGAAGCTCCTTGGATAAGGAGCGAAACGTTTCCACTGAGAAAATAGAAATCCAGTTGACATGATTCAAGCCACAGACTGTTCCACCTGGATGACTGAGAACCTTCATCGACATAATGCTTATTAAGCACAATCAAGTTTCACATATGTATTTTAATATCCCTTCTGGAAATGGAAAGCAATAATAAAAAAAGTGAAGTGACAGATTCCCCCACCGCACCCAAATTATTAAATTAGGGATGAACAGTCTTTCGATGGCTGTGGCCACAAGCATGTGACTTGTGAGTTGGGTAAGGTTTCTTTTTTTAAATGGTGATATGCTAATTTGAAAGTCTAGCAATATAGTTTCCATGTGTTTTCTCTCTTAAAATAGTGGGAATCTCTTTCGTCAATTTTCAACATTATTGTTCAGAAAGGTCTTTTAGAAAGGGGCACAGGGGCTGCATGTTATTACAAGCTCCCTATGCCTGACCAGTTATGTAACTGTTTATGATTTTAATTTTCTTGGTTGGTAATATTGAAAGGATAGAATTCATTACTTCATCTTGTTCATAGACTGGATGAGATCCTTTCAGGGATTGTCTTCTCCCTGAAGCACACCTGCTGCTATTCTTTCTTCTAATCAATCAGAGGCTAGCAAAGGAAATAGAATTGAGCATTTACTTGTCTTCCACTTCCTCTGACAGGAAGCTATTTGATAATGAATGCTTATGTCTATGAAGGTTCTCAGTCATCCAGGTGGAATTGTCTGTAGCTTGAATCATGTCAACTGGATTTCTATTTTCTCAGTGGAAACGTTTCGCTCCTTATCCAAGGAGCTTCTTCAGTCTGAGCAAAGTTAGTAAGGGAATCCTAAATATGTTTCTAGGTAGCTGTGTGACCTTACACCTGGGGCTAGGTCATGGTTATATTGAGATGTTATTTTAAGTCCTTTTATCATCTAAAGGAGGATCGTTAAGATCACCATGCTGCTGTTGAGCTTGTGAAATGGTCTTAATCTTCCTAGGCACAGAAGACAAAGCAGGGAGGAAGATGGGGGAAAGATTGTGCCTGAGGCCCCCACCTCTATTCAGGGAAGGATTTTCCAAGTTGGCATAAATGGATTCCTTGACCCCTCTCTTAGACAGAGAAGATAGGTGGTTTGAGAGAGGGGTCAAGGAATCCATTTATGCCAACTTGGAAAATCCTTCCTTGAATAGAGGTGGGGGCCTCAGGCACAATCTTTCCCCCATCTTCCTCCCTGCTTTGACTTCTGTGCCTAGGAAGATTGACCATTTCACAAGCTCAACAGCAGCATGGTGATCTTAACGATCCTCCTTTAGATGATAAAAGGACTTAAAATAACATCTCAATATAACCATGACCTAGCCCCAGGTGCAAGGTCACACAGCCACCTAGAAACATATTTAAGGATTCCCTTACTAACTTTGCCCAGACTAAAGAAGCTCCTTGGATAAGGAGCGAAACGTTTCCACTGAGAAAATAGAAATCCAGTTGACATGATTCAAGCTACAGACAATTCCACCTGGATGACTGAGAACCTTCATAGACAGTAGTCAAATAGGTTTTCAAAGAGCTAAAAAGTTTACTTCCATCCTCTCTAAGTCACCCTGGTGATATCAGTGAAGACTCAGTCCCCATGGGTCCAGTACAAATGTCTCTCTGCTACAGTCAGAAAGGATGGATGGATAGTCACTGACATCAAAGCACAACTTTACAAAGGAAATGGATGCTCACAGCTGCTCACATGTTGAAACATAAACATGAAGGCATTGCATGAAGGAGCTTCTCCCACTTAATCTGTCTCACAGGAGAGCTATGTGGATATAGTAGAAGGAGGGAAAGAACCATAGATTCTGCTTTTAAAATGAAAGTTGGATATCAGGATAACTAATAATTATTCAGAGTTTTAGACTTTACTTTCATTACTCATTTTCTGCATAATGTATTTTCTCAAGAATCAGTTATGATATAGGGGAGATATCTTCATTAATTTGGACTGATTAGGACATTTGCTGCAGAGACTCTGGCAAAGGTGGTTGATAGGGGCCTTGCCCATTCACAAAATAGCTGCTACTTGGGGCACACCTAGTTGCAAAACACCAATCTATCAGAATGCTCCCTGCTCCCTACCACCTTGCTGACTTTTGACATTTTTCTATACAGGAAAACATGTTTTTAAACAGAATTTTGGGGTACACTCACCTGTCAAGGTTATAAGGCTTATTTGGGGTCCAGAGGTGTTCTCTTTTTTTAATGTAAAAAATGGGCTAAGAATATAAACGGGCCAAGAAGTCAAGTGGGGTCATGGGAAGTGTCCTTGGTTGCATTGGAACCTGGGCTGTACAGTATGTGTGGCTTGACATATAAAATGGTACATTGTCATCTTGGAATGGTGAAAGAGTCTCAGATATCAAGTCAAGCTCCAAGCTCAACAGTACACCAAATGATTCCTTAAGGAATTCTGAAGTAATTTTTTCACACCAATTCAGAATTGTTCTAGTGGGTAAAAACACACACACACATACAGTACATTCAGAATGTACTGGCCTAGCAATGGGCTATGAGGGTTTTAAACTAGTAGTTATTAGTGATAGAAATGTAGCCCAACCAACTCACAGGGTTGTTGTTGTGGGAAAAATAGGAGGCAGGAATATTAGGTATTTTTGTTGCCTTCAGTTGACCAAAATGTATTTAAAAAGGCACAATAAAAATCATATACCGTGTATGTGTATGTATATGTTTATGTACACGTATATATACACATACACATACACATAAACACACACATGGATTTTTTCATGGATTGTCATTTAAGAAAGAGATGAGCCTGTTTACATTCATTTTATATTATTTTTGCACTATAAATAAGAATAAAAATTATTAGGTTTTATATTCTGGAGTTCTTTTATATTACTAGAAAACTATAATTGAAGGCCAACATGAATATATTTTTTAAGTTTGGTGCTTATTATTTTAAGTTTGGTACAAAAAGACTGAAGGAAAGAAATTAAACAAGCATTCATTATCAAATTTTTGTGCTTTCTATAGAGCCTCATGCCCACAAATACATTTTCCAGCCCACTTTGTATACTGTAGATTCTGCAGTATCACTTAGGCACCAAGAGCTCACTGTACAATGCATTGAGGATTTCAGAGACAATTTTCTGTGACTACCACTGCTATACCACTAAATATTTTGAAGGTTGTTAAGAAAGCCAAAATGCAGGATGAGAAGTCTATGTACAATGGTAAACCCAGTACAAGCTAGTCCTAAGGTTAAATGATTATGAAAAAATGATAGAAGACTGATAACCCTTATGAAGTGCAGATCACCAATACAAAGTGCCTGTATTATCTGATATGCTTAAGTCACCATATTATATTATTGATGTGGCATTTTTTTCTCTTTTTATTAGAGTTTGATTGTTTTATTTCACTATTTTTTAATTTGTATAGAATCTAAATAAAATTCAAGCACAAAACAACTAGACAGAAGGGAGATAATTTTAAGAGCAATTGGCTACCATTTTTTATTTTATTTATTTATTTATTATATCCACCTTTATTATTTTATAAATAACTCAAGGCGGCGAACATACCTCATACTCCTTCCTCCTCCTATTTTCCCCACAACAACAACCCTGTGAGGTTAGTTAGGCTGAGAGTGTGTGACTGGCCCAAGGTCACCCAGCCAGCTTTCATGCCTAAGGTGGGATTAGAACTCAGTCTCCTGGTTTCTAGCCCATTGCCTTAACGACTAGACCAAACTGGCTCTCCTATACTGATAAGTAATTCATAAGTTGCTAATAGCATCAACTCTGCAGAATATGAAATAGTTGGGCTATAAATGTATTTTTGATGCTGAAAAATAAGTTTTCTTAGCTTAAGTAGGGCAAAAAAATCCATCTTATTTTCCAGATGTCCATTTCTGTGCAATAGGAATATAATTCAAAATAATATGTATATATGAAAATATTAAATATTGCCTGAAAGTTGAATTAATACATGGAATAACTTCCTCCAAAAATGGAACAATTATATTGCACCATAAAAAAAAACAACCTTTGAATTAAGTATGTTCAGGAAGTAAAGAAGAGTTGACATAGACTTGAAGGCCAATTCATGGCTTCCTTTGTTCTAACTCTAGCTACTTATTTTGTACTATGTAATAAAAAGTGAAATAATCACTATTAATTTGAAACCAAACCATCACAATTAATTTCTGAAATGGCCTATTAGGTACCATAAGTTCTGGTGATGGTACCTAGTTTAATTTTTTAAATCTCTTGATATTTTGTGAAATAAAAAAACTTAAATGAAATAATGCATTTTCCTCCCTTGATTCAAGCTTTTAATAAGGATACAATCCTCATATTATTATTTCAAACAAATAAGGTTAATTACCATTTAAACAAGCCAAATTGTTGTCTTCATTGATTTTACCATCAGAATAAAATGTTGAAATTAATAGATGCTATCATTGACTGGTAGGTGACACTGTGCAACCAGTTTTGTCGTTATTGGGGCTCCTCCGGTGCACGCAGTCTCCATATGCTCAAATATATACATGGAATATATGAATATATACCCATTATCATTGTATGAATATTTACAACCATATTGCTTGTGGCTGAAATCAATATTGCTTCTAATGGACTGGAGCCTACTTCAATGTTCTTGAAACCTAAATGTTGAATAGCTAAGTTGCAATGCAACTAATTCTGACACTAATTCAATCAGTCCATTTTCTGTTAAATATCTTCCTTTGATATTTCAGTAGATTTAAACCTGAGAAGTTCATTGTTGCTATATTATTTTTAGCATAACTATAACTAGTGCTGTCAGTTCCTCTTAGCAGTAATTCTACTAGAATAGAACTAGAAAACAAAACAAAAAAAATATCAGATCTGCTTTTTATCATTCCTTTTAAGTACCTTCAGAACATTGTATTATTATATGTACTTTGACTTTGAAAATAACTTAGTTTCTTAGACAGATCAAAGAAACAAAAGTAAGTAAAGGAGTCAAAACCAAGAATCTGACTATAGATTTCTTTCAAGATGTCAGAATGTGTAAATGTCCCAAGGACACATGAATAGATAAAGCCTGCCTTCCATAAAGAGAAAATGTGGATTATTTTGACTGTATCCGTTACTAGTATTTCTGCACATTTCAGTGTTTTCTTCTCTGGATATAGTACTCTGAACAAGACTGTTATCAACAAATAACATTATACTGGAGCACTACTTTCTCCAAACTGGTACATTTTTCCCAAGTGGTCATACCTCCCAAGCTCCTTGTAGTATATAAGGATGTCATAAGGATGTCAATTTTACTGCATAATTACAGTCTCCATGTTTAAACTGTTGACCTGACCATAGTACTAACATTGTGAAAACATTGACTCAAATTGGGGTAAAATTTAAAAGGGGGGAGGGGCAATCAGTTTCCAACTGATAAAAGTTTTCATGTCCTATCAGAACACAAGAACACCAATATGACTTGAAATTTTGTTCTGTCGGAACACAGCTAATGTAAAATATTATGAGATAACATTTCATTTGTTGTTTTGTTCCAAGCTTGTTTTTCATTTTATGCTTATTCCCACAAGCACATGCATAACTCCTGAAGTTTGAAAGTGTATATAAATACAGAATTATGCATATTTTTTTAAAAAAAACTGGAAGCATTAGTTTGAACTTTTCTCCATTCATGGAGCATTAATGGTCATAGAATAGAACAAATGACTTCATTTAAGTACTTAGGAGTAGTCATGCATGCCACTGGCTTGAGTAGAGCCCACTGTGAATATGCTGCTGCTACTGGACAAAGATCTGCTAATGCCATCATCAAATATTTCCACTCCAAGGGAGGATACTATGTTCCAGCTGCACTTAAGCTCTTTCAGGTGAAGCCACTAGCCTAGCTCCTTTATGGGACTCTGGTTGCCCGCCCAGCTACTTGTTTCACCTCTTTGGAGAGAGTACAATCTAAATTCATCAGAGCAGCTTCCCAGATACCTCGTTATGTCTGTAACGCACATTTACGACTGGAGACAGGAATGATAAAAGTTGAGTCAAGAGTGTGTCTAACTTCCATAAACCTTTGGTTAAAGCTTAACTTTTATCCTCAAGGCTTAGCACCATTAATTCTCCAGGACAATTTCCAATCCACATGGATCAAGGCTATAGAATCTAAACTTTCAAATTTAGGCTACTCTCCCTCCTCGGTTCTTACAATGAACTATGATCAGGCTAAACAAATTCTGAAGCAAAGGATAAAGGATTCAGAGCGGCAAGCAGATCTAGAGAAGGCCTCAGCCTTCCTGTTACACAACAGAAATATAGTCATTGCTGCCAGCTACCTTACACAGCTAGAAACACCCAGCCACCGGAGAGCCCAATATCATGCACTCCCCTCTGCAGTATTGGATGGTAAATATTAAAAGTACCATTGGCTGATGCCCCTGTGATTCCGGAGAGGTGAAAACTACAGAACATGTTCTTCGTTGCCCCTTCTATGGAGACATTTGAAATAGAATCATCCTACCTCTGATTAGTAGACATCCTTGTCGCTCAGACTCAGGCTATGCCCAGATGCTGCTCATAAACGAATGGCCGCCTGTTACAGCACATATGGATAGGTTTTGTGCAGCAGCACCGAAGATCTGCCAGACCCTGATGGGCCAATTTTCCACTAGCCGAACACATTTTATGTAATTATTTTTGTTGTTTATTCGTTCAGTCGTTTCCGACTCTTAGTGACTTCATGGACCAGTCCACGCCAGAGCTTTCTGTCGGCCGTCACCATCCCCAGCTCCCCCATGGTTGAGTCCGTCACCTCCAGAATACCATCCATCCATCTTGCCCTTGGTCGGCCCCTCTTCCTTTTGCCTTCCACTTTCCCTAGCATCAGCTTCTTCTCCACGGTATCCTGTCTTCTCATTATGTGGCCAAAGTACTTCAGTTTTGCCTTTAATATCATTCCCTCAAGTGAGCAGTCTGGCTTGATTTCCTGGAGTATGGACTGGTTTGATCTTCTTGCAGTCCAAGGCACTCTCAGAATTTTCCTCCAACACCACAGTTCAAAAGCATCTATCTTCCTTCGCTCAGCCTTCCTTATGGTCCAGCTCTCGCAGCCATAGGTTACTACAGGGAATACCATTGCTTTAACTATGCGGACCTTTGTTGTCAGTGTGATGTCTCTGCTCTTAACTATTTTATCAAGATTTGCCATTGCTCTCCTCCCAAGAAGTAGACGTCTTCTGATTTCCTGGCTGCAGTCAGCGTCTGCAGTAATCTTTGCGCCTAGAAATACAAAGTCTGTCACTGCCTCCACTTTTCCTCCCTCTATTTGCCAGTCATCAATCAAGCTGGTTGCCATAATCTTGGTTTTTTTGAGGTTTAACTGCAACCCAGCTTTTGCACTTTCTTCTTTCACCTTCATCATAAGGCTCCTCAACTCCTCCTCGCTTTCAGCCATCAAAGTGGTATCATCTGCATATCTGAGATTGTTAATGTTTCTTCCAGCGATTTTAACTCCAGCCTTGGATTCCTCAAGCCCAGCATGTCGCATGATGTGTTCTGCGTACAGGTTGAATAGGTAGGGTGAGAGTATACAACCCTGCCGTACTCCTTTCCCAATCTTAAACCAGTCCGTTGTTCCGTGCTCTGTTCTTACCGTTGCTACTTGGTCGTTATACAGATTCCTCAGGAGGCAGACAAGATGACTTGGTATCCCCATACCACCAAGAACTTGCCACAATCTGTTATGATCCACACAGTCAAAGGCTTTAGAATAGTCAATAAAACAAAAATAGATGTTTTTCTGAAATTCCCTGGCTTTCTCCATTATCCAGCGGATATTGGCAATTTGGTCTCTAGTTCCTCTGCCTTTTCTAAACCCAGCTTGTACATCTGGCAATTCTCGCTCCATGAATTGCTGGAGTCTACCTTGCAAGATCTTGAGCATTACCTTACTGGCATGTGAAATAAGTGCCACTGTTCGATAGTTTGAACATTCTTTAGTGCTTCCCTTTTTTGGTATGGGGATAGAAGTTGATTTTTTCCAATCTGATGGCCATTCTTGTGTTTTCCAAATTTGCTGGCATATGGCATGCATCACCTTGACAGCATCATCTTGCAAGATTTTAAACAGTTCAGCTGGGATACCGTCGTCTCCTGCTGCCTTGTTATTAGCAATGCTTCTTAAGGCCCATTCAACCTCACTCTTCAGGATGTCTGGCTCTAACTCACTGACCACACCGTCACAGCTATCTCCAATATTATTATCCTTCCTATACAGATCTTCCGTATATTCTTGCCACCTTTTCTTGATCTCTTCTGCTTCTGTTAGGTCCTTACCATCTTTGTTTTTGATCATACCCATTTTTGCCTGGAATTTACCTCCGATGTTTCTAATTTTCTGGAAGAGGTCTCTTGTCCTTCCTATTCTATTGTCTTCTTCCACTTCCGCACATTGCTTGTTTAAAAATAATTCCTTATCTCTTCTGGCTAACCTCTGGAATTTTGCATTTAATTGGGCATATCTCCCCCTATCACTGTTGCCTTTTGCTTTCCTTCTTTCTTGGGCTACTTCCAGTGTTTCAGCAGACAGCCATCTTGCCTTCTTGGTTTTCTTTTTCTTTGGGACGTTTTTTGTTGCCGCCTCCTGAACAATGTTGCGAACTTCTGTCCATAGTTCTTCTGGGACCCTATCTACTAAATCTAGTCCCTTAAATCTATTCTTCACCTCTACTGCATATTCCTTAGGAATATTAGTGAGCTCATATCTAACTGATCTGTGGGTCTTCCCTATTCTCTTTAGTCTGATTCTAAATTTTGCAATAAGAAGTTCGTGATCTGAACTACAGTCAGCTCCAGGTCTTGTTTTTACCGACTGTATAGATGTCCGCCACCTTTGGCTGCAAAGGATGTAGTCAATCTGATTTCGGTGTCGACCATCTGGTGAAGTCCATGTATAAAGTCGTCTTTTAGGTTGTTGGAAGAGAGTGTTTGTTATGCACAGTGAGTTGTCTTGGCAAAATTCTATCAGCCTATGTCCTGCTTCATTTTGTTCTCCCAGACCATGCTTTCCTGTAATTCCAGGTGTCGTCTGACTACCCACCTTAGCATTCCAGTCTCCTGTAATGAAAATAACATCTCTTTTTGGTGTATTATCTAGTAGGTGCTGCAGATCCTCATAGAACTGATCTGCTTCTTCAGCATCTGTGGTTGGGGCGTATATTTGGATCACTGTGATGTTAAATGGCTTACCCTGAATTCGAATTGAGATCATTCTATCGTTTTTTGGATTGTATCCAAGCACTGCTTTAGCCACTTTATTATTAATTATGAAGGCTACTCCATTTCTTCTGTGGTCCTCTTGTCCACAGTAGTAGATCTGGTGGTCATCTGATGTGAAGTGGCCCATTCCAGTCCATTTCAGTTCACTGACACCTAAAATGTCTATATTTAATCTTGACATCTCACCAATAACCACATCCAATTTGCCCTGGCTCATAGATCTTACATTCCAGGTTCCTATGGTGTGTTGATCTTTAGAACATCGGATTCGTCGTTCACCACCAGCACCGTCGGCCCCTAGCCGTCCTTTCGGCTTTGAGCTAGCTGCGTCATCACATCTGGGGCTATTTGAACGTATCCTCTGTTCCTCCCCAGTACCATTTTGACCATCTTCCGACCTGGGAGTCCCATCTTCCGATGGTATACCGACATATCTTTGGTTGTACTGATCCATTTAGTTTTCATGGCAAGAATACTGGGGTGGGTTGCCATTACCTTCCCCAGGGATCGTATTTAGTCTGACCTCTCTGCCACGACCTTCCCGTCTTGGGTGTCCCTTCACGGTTTAGCTCATGGTTTCATTGAGGTGCTCAAGCTCCAGCACCACGACAAGGTAACGATCTCCTTTGCTGGAGAGTAATAGTAATAGTAATAATAATAGAAATGTAACTCTTCTTTACATCCAGTCCATGATTATAGACTACTCAACTCTGTCACTATTAGAGATCACTACCTTCTACTATTTGTTTCAGATCTCCTGGATCACTTTCAGCAGGCATGCAGTTTCACTAAACTGGATTTGAGAGAAGCCTATGGTTGTATATGAACGAGGCCAGAAATATTTATGACCTTTTGAAACCCATTATGGCAAATTTGAATATGCTATGGATTGGTTAATTGTCCCATGGTCTTCTCCATGAATGAAACATTTTTGGATATTTTAGACAAATATGTAGTGGTGTAATTTGGTAGTATCCTGATTTTTTTCAGAAGACCCGTATTTATAAGACTCATGTCAAAAATGTCATAGAATGCCATCAGTGGATTATGCTGTTTGTTAAGTTGGAGAAATGTGTGTTTGAACTTCCTGAATTGAACTATTTGGATTATTGGATTTCTACAAAATTAGTACAAATAGATTCTGCAAAGGTACAATCCATTCTCATATAACAAGCACCTAGAAATGTGACAGATATCCAATGTTTTCTGGGCTTTGCCAATTTTATAGACAGTTCATCCATATTTTTGCAGACACAAAAGATCACTCAACTTCTGAAAAAAAGAAGGCACAAATTAAATTGTCCATTTAAGAGCAAGTTGCTTTTCAGGAGTTGAAGAATCTCTTTTCATCCTAACTACTGTTCAGGTATTGGGGTCCCATTCTCCTTTTATACATCAAACTCAGCTTTGGGGCTGTTTTCCTGCAGACTTCAGCAGTGAGAGGCAAGGATATCTTGCCTTGCCCCTTTTACTACCCTCCTTCTCTTGGCATAAAGCAAGGGTTCCTAACCTTTTTGAAATCAGACCTCCCTTTAGTGTAATCTTAATGTACACACCTCCCCTAAAAATACAAATACCAAAATGAACACAAATGAACAATGAAAACAATACAATGAAACTTTGGGAAAGGTGGATTTATTGTAACAATGTAACTAAAAGGTTCTTCACACCTCCTCTGGACTCATGGGAGGTACACCTCACAGTTTGGGAAATCCTGGCATAAAGGAACTATGATATTTTCAATAAAGAGTTCCTGGCTGTAAAAGCAGCACTCCTACAATGGAAGCATTTCTTGGAGGAGGTAACCCAATCTTACAGGTACATACAGATGACAAGAATTTGGATCACCTGCGGAAAGCAGATACACTCACTACACATCAGATAAGGTGGGCACATGTTTTCTTCCATTTCAATTTTTATATTACCTCTGTTCCTACTTCACAAAACAAGTTGCCAGATGCACTACCTTGCAAACCTGTTTTGGGGTGGTAGGGTAGGGGCAAAGGATGCCCATACGCAATAACTTGTCAATCAATTCCATCTGAAATTCTCTTACAAGCCCCATTTTTGTGAAGTGCCACTACTATAAATAGACAGTGAACCTCAGGGCAAAGGAGATTCTTTACTTCCTGCCATGTCGAACTCTCTGCTGGCAGTTGTCATGCAACAGGAAGGGATGGAGTACTTTCCAACTTCATTAGCACTTTACTGCCAGAATTGTCCATTGATGTTGGTGAGCTACTGAGCCCATCTGCAAGCAAGGAATCAGGGACTGATTCTGTGTCCATTGCCCTTGATGAATTGCCTAGCTTGTCTTTGTGTAGAGAAGGAAGAAATTATTTATACAGGGGAGGTGATATGAAGAAATGTGGACCTGGCTTTGGTATAAGATAGGGGAGAGAGAAACTCTGATGGGTGCTCAAGATTCTGTTATTCTTGAAACAATGAGGTACATTTCTGGAATCTCTACTGGGCCCGTTTCTTGGCCTTGCCTGCCTCAAAGGGCTGACAGCTTCATCAGTGACAGCCAGCACCTTGAATTGCACCTGGAAGCCAACTACTAACCAATACAGGTTGTGAAGTAGTGATGTTACATGGATGAAATGAGACACCCCCATAACTACTTGCACCACTGCATCTTGGACCAGTTGTGGCTTCCAAGTGGTTGCACTGCAATAATCCAAACTTGGGTGACCATGGGATGTGCCTCCCAATCCAGAAAGGTGGCACATCAAAGTAACCCCAAAAGGCAAAGAACCAAGGGTCTATCAATCTCCCAAAGCAACACCAACTGGAATTGACCCCAGATAAAAGAGGAGAACAATCCCAGAGGTAGTCTAGTAAGATATAATGAACAATAATTTAAAAAGCCACTGAGAGATCAAGCAGGAGCAGGTAAATTGCACCACTCCTGTCCTGGTCCTGTCAATGTCATCCACAAATGTAGTCAATGCTGTCTTAGTACAATACTCAGGCCTATAGCCTGATTGAAAAGGGTCCAGATAATTCACTTCCTCCAGGGCTGACTGGAGTATTAGCTCTACCAACTTCTCAGCAACCTTTCCCAAAAAGGGAAGGTAAGAGAGAGGTCAAAAATTACCCAGCACTTCTGTGGCTTCTTCTCTATGATTTTATGATTTAATTGCATGTAGGGCTTTGTTTTTGTATTAAAGCAGAAAAGGTTATTAACTATTGTTTATAAGCAACACTATAATGTCTGACTGTAAAACTGGACACATATGGAACACTATTATTAAGGTGGTATTTGGTTCACATGCTCAAATCATCTGTACCGAGAATTGTGGAAATTTGGTTCTTTGTAAAGTATTGAAGCCTGATAAAAACTTATCCTTAAAAGGGCATAGATCAGAAGGGGAATATGAATGACTGAACTGTCAGGTCTATACATTTGTAGCTGTTATTTAGATTAATTTTGTTAGATAATTTTGTCAGATAATTGCATGCCACCGAATATTAAGTATACAAAATTATAGTTGATAAAGAAGAGATTGTTTATATGCTGTTAAATGTGATTTAAGCATCACATTTACTTTAAAACAACAATATGGACTCATTATGTTGCTGTGCATGATATTTTCTTCGGGGCTTCAAAAGGGAGTGGCCAGGCTGCAGTTATGGGGGAAGGGATTGAAGTCAAACTGAACATTGGGGTAAGATTGGGGTGGCCTCACTCACTGTCAGTCATTCAGTTCCATCCATCCATCCATCCATCCATCCATCCATCCATCCATCCATCCCCTTTCCTCTGTTTTTTTCCCCTCAAACTTGTGCTGCAATCTGATAAAAATCTGTTCACACATCCTAATTTGCCACAGAAAAATAAAGTTTCCACTGGGGCCAAGGGACTTTTTTTCTTTTATAATATATATGTACTAAGGAGGAGGCTGAGAATGGATCTCATGGTAAGATACAGTGCACTTAGTCTTGATGAGGTGAACAACACTGTGAATTTATATCTGGACTGATAGAGATAACCATTACAAAATTTAGCTTAATCCAGAAAAGATAGAATTGTTGGTGGTTATTGAATCAGATGGACTTGGAATGGTTTTCTGAACAATCTTGGATGGGATTTTACTCTCCATTAGAAAGAAAATTTGGGGGTATTTTTGGACAACTCACTGCTCCTGAATATCCAGATGGTCATGGTAATTGCCAGGGACACATTTATAATTTAGGCTAGTAAACCAGTTTTATTCTTTCTTGGAACTGGCCACTGACGTTCATCTTCTGGTATCTTCCAGTTTATACAACAGCAATACATTGTACATAGGCATTCCTTTGACAAATATGCAGTGCATCAGAGATGGTTTACCAAATCTCATATTCCAGAGCTTATTAGAAAAAATATTGTGCCAATTTCCATTTGGGTTTGTTTCAGAGTATGGATATTATTAAAAATCCTCTACTGCCTCCTAAAGAAGATTCCCCTGACCTTGAATCTCAGGTTATAAGCATTGTTCTGCCCTACTGTTGCTATTCTTGCTTTGAAGTGTTTTAATCAATTTTTTTAATAACTTTTATTTGGCATAAGCCATGAAATGTGAATTTTCCTGTAGAACAAAACAAAAGTTCAAGGAATCAAAACTAGAGCAATTTTATAGAATGGAAACAGAAATTTGTTTTGAAAAATAGTCTAAATAAGTTATATCTAATGCAAATCCAATCTAGTCAAAATTCTTAATAAAAAAGCCCTGTAGTTAGCAATGAGTATTTTTCTCATGCATGCCAAGACTCAGGTAGGAATCACTTTGTTTAATAATTCACTAAGTTGAGCTTTATATAAATTAACTGAATTCCAGAAATGGACTTGATCCTGGGTAGAGTCATCAGAAGCTCTTCTAATTGGGTGCGGTAGCTCAGCGGGTTAAACCGCTGAGCTGTTTGTCTGCCGACCATAAGGCCGGCAGTTCGAATCCGCATGGCGAGGTGAGCTCTCATCACTAGCCCCAGCTTCTGTCAACCCAGCAATTCGAAAGCTAAGGCAAGTAGATAAATGGGTACCACTTACGTGGGGCAATTTGCTGGCGTCCTTTCGGGGGTCGCCCTCGAACCGAAAGAAGACCTGGTGATTCCCGTGGATAATGGCGGAGGATGGCGGATCCCAATGACAACTTCCTGGACGTCAGCAGCCGGCTCGGAAGCGAGGCATTCTGGGGCATGTAGTCCGATGCCTGCGGAAGAAGAGTCGGTTCCCTCACCCCCTCCCTAATGTGCGGTAACATTGATAATATATGATGTATAAATATATGAATTTCAATTATTGTAAGCCGCCTAGAGCCCTCCGTCTAGGGAGGGGATAGGCGGGGTATAAATACGTTAAACTAACTAAATAAATAAATTGGATGTAGTGCTTTAAGTAAGAATATGTGACTCACACATTCCAAACTTTCAGCATGGCTGCACTGGACTTTGACTCTATTACCATCACAGCTTAGATATTTATGAATTAAATCTGACTTCCAGGGATATGTTCTCAAAAAATCCATAATAATTACATTGGTATAAAATAAAATAAAAAATGATGCAAAGCAAAAAGTGTTGTTCATTCTAAACAAATAAATAATTCAATAAATAAATAACAGACAATCAAAATCAGGATCCATAGTTAAGCATTAAAAAATAGGTAAGCATTAAAAAATAGGTAAGCATTAAAAAATAGGATCAAATAAAATATCACAAAAGAGCAAACCAGCTTTGGAGCCACTCACAGTCTTCATCTGTCTTGATGATATTTAAGTAAGAAGTTAATTCAATTTTCCTTTTCAAAGGAGAAACATTGACAATCTGAAGATTATTCCCTCAAATAAAAAAAAAACAATATTTATTTGTTTGTTTATTTATTTATTTATTTATTTATTTATGAGATTTATATGGCTGCCCAACTCACAGTGACTCTCCGTGGCTTACAAAAATAAAACAAAATAAAAATAAAGAAGGGAATCCTTGAAAAAGAGTGCTCTCATTTTTTACATACCTGGAGATTTTGATTCTATTCAAAATTATATTTTTAGAAAAAATGAGAAAAAACATTTTTCTTTAGAGAATTCTTATATGTGCGTGACTGGAGTTTTCCCAGTATATGAAAGCTATTGATGGTGGAGGATAAAAATGTGCTGCAGATTACCAATCAGATATTGAACAACATGAGAGATAGGATAGCTTATTGCTAACAGCAGCCTGCTCCTGAATGCAATTTGCCCTCGGACTAGGGGCAATTCTCTATGTCCTGAGCATAATGCTATTCCATATACTACCTTTTGACATCAATGGGAATAAAACAGGTAGGGACTGCTTAATTTAAGACCAAGTTGAAACTAAAGACTGTTAAAAAGTCACTACTCAGTTTCCCCAAGTCTTGTAACCCATAACTGGTTATATGGCACATTGAAATCTTTTATGGTGCATGAAAGAGAAAAGTAGATACCTACCAGTTCAGCAGCACATTGAAAGAAAGAACCCTAATTTGCAACACGGTAAGACAAATTGTTAGCCTCACCAAGATTTTATAAAGTATTTAAGTGAAGAAATTTTATTTATTTATTTATTTAATCCACCATCCATCCCACCATAAAGGTGATTCTGGGCAGCTTACAAATAAAGAAGTCATAAAAACCATTATAAAAATACAAAAAAAATTACAAAATAAAAGAAGGTAAAAGAGGAAAACTAAAAGGCAGAGAAAGCATCTTCAAACCACCAACCACCTCCAGGGCTGCCTATCACTCTTGGATCCCCAAACTAGTTGGCTGAGCCAGTTATTAATGGTCTTCCAGAAGGCCAAAGGAGTGGGGGCCAACCTTTACTCAAATGAAGTCAACAATCTACTGTTATCAACCATGTGTGTGGTTCTCATGTGTGAAACTAGCTTAAGTTTTCCCTTTTCAGATTTCAACCCCTCTGCCCACTTTGGCCACAGTAATGGCCAGATATTCTGCAGGATTCCCAACTTTTTTTCCTCTTCAAACCATGCCAGGAAAGCGTATATTAATTGCTTTTTGTTCTGTGGCCAAGTCTTTCAAGACTGCTGAAGAAAACAAACAAAAGACAATAGTTTTATAGCTCTTTCTATCACTTGGGTTAGAAAGGGGAACTTGGGGAAACTTGTCAAGTTCACCAAGTTATGAAGAAAAGGAAGGAAGGAAGGAAGGAAGGAAGGAAGGAAGGAAGGAAGGAAGGAAGGAAGGAAGGAAGGAAAGAAGGAAGGAAGGAAAGAATGAATTTCACCTTTCCTCTATTGAACCTATTAAATAAAATCAAAGAAACAGCCAGCATTTGATAATTATGCCAGCCTGTCATGGCCGACAGCCCAGCATCCAGGATGAAGTATGAAATAAGCAGACGACAGGGAATGGGTGGAAGTGCCTGCCCAAGCACACACCAGACAACTGAAACAAAGGTATTTCTACAGTATGGAATGAAGTGCTGCAGGTGAACGAGGCTGTCCTGCTAATGCCAGCACAGTATTAGTACTTTTGAGGCTGAGCCAGAAACCTTGAATGGAGGTGATCTTCCCCATCTGCTAGGGCAGATTGATGATGTCATGCATTCCTGCCCTTCTTAAATAGTAAGTGGGTCATCCTCATGCTACGGCAGTGGGAAGTACAGATTAGGCCTTAAACTTACTCCCCATTAATTTGCTTTCAGTAGCTATTCAACTTGCTCATGATGAATTCTACTTGTAGCTCAATCTTCTATAACTGAATTTATATAAAAATATCATTTATTTTAAAAAAATCAAGAGGAGTTCTATCATTTAAATTAACTTATTAAATATTAATTAATTAAACATTTTAGCTCTAAAAACAATGCATTAGTCCCAAATATCATTGTGGTTCCTCCCCACCCTCCTCCTGGGTAATGCTGGCAATAAAAAAGAAAAAAGAAAAAAAACACATTCACGACAACTACACTTGACATTAATGCTGAAAGAAAATTGTGGGTATAAAGTCTACTCAACTCTCTTTATGCGTATGAGCTCTGATTAGTTGATTGAAGGCATCACAAAACAGAGGGATTTTTCCTCCATAGGATAACCACCTCCTTAAAGAAAGGGTGGGGGGAGTCCTACAGCCATTTCAGCAACAAAGAAGCTGCTCACTACAAGAATTAGTATTACAGAACAGTGAGATAACAGTAATCATAACAAAGAACATTGGAAAAAATAGTGGAAGGCTAATGAGTAATGCAGTTTTCTTTTCTTAAAAGGATTAGCTTCAAGTATTTAATGAAGCATTTTTCTCAGATTACTTGTCTTATGTATTCACAATATTTCTATTAAACATTTATGCATATAGGCATGGAGACAAAGTCATCCCTAATCTACTGAAAAGGGCTTTGATAACAATCCAGGTTTCATTTCATGCCCAATAGCAATTAAGTCATTCTGTAACAGTATGGTAGGATAAAGGAAACAGAACCAATATAAACAATATAATTTGATCCAATTTACCCAATTATAAATTTCTGTATGATTTTTTTTGCGCAAGCAATGAAGGATGCTAACAAACTTGAGTTATTCTTGTCAGTACATACCATGTGGAGTCTATTTTGGCAGATCACTCTATTGTTGTCACTGAATTACATAGAGGATTGGCAGATTACACATCACCAATTGGTAGTTTTCCAAACTGTATCCATCCTACCTTCAATTTTGCTTACTGATAATTTCCTCTAGTTCTGCATAGATATTATTAGGGCATTAATATCATCCCTAAATGATCCAAGAATGAATGAATGAATATGTCTCTGTGTTATATACATTTAACAACACTGAATATTTGAACTAGGATGCCTAAAAAGTAAGAACAATCTGTGCCTCAAGCTGAAAAACAAATATTCTAACATATGTTTTTGATACTGAATAGTTTCTGATGTTATAGCAAATATGAATGTATTCATTACATTTTATCTCACTTTTCTTCAAGGAACTGGAGATAGGTGGGAGACTTACAAAAATTCTGTGATGTGTGTTTGGCTGAGAGTTGGTGATGGTTTCATGATACCCATAAATTATAGGACCAAATGGGGACTTGAAGCTGAGATTCCTCAATTATTGTAACCCGTTTTGGAAACCTGGAAGCCAAAACACGACACAGGTAAAGCCTTATTTTATTGTAATCTTTAGAATGTTGCTAAAAGACAATTTTTTTAAAGGTAATGTGCTTAAAATATATTGCAATTCTATCACTGTGTTTTCCTTTCATAGACTTTTGCTAATCCTTGCTGTCTATTTATCCACCTGCTTCTTCTGACAGATCTAATGAATGTCATATCCTGTTTCCTCTTGGTTGGATAAAATATTTTAAAAACAAGGACAAGATTGACTGGGGTCAGTAAAAAATAAATAGCTTATCTGAACTTGGCATCTTCTTTTAGCTCATACATTTGCCTTGTCAAAGATATCAGAAATGTTCCATTTTCTGAATCACCATTCAGAATGGCTAAGGATTTAAATGTCATACTTCATTACTATTTGATGCGATAAGGGTTTCACAGCAAAGACCATATTGGCCACAATCACTGCTTATGCAATTCTCTCCTAGAAATATATTAATTTTGTTTCTAAAACTCTACTATCACAAAGTTATTTTCCTTGCAGCTATATAGAGCTTACTGAATTAAAAAGTTCATCTAGAAATGTCTTTTTTTTATTTCTTGTGATAGGTTACATTTAAATTCTGTTTAAATCCCCCAAAGCTTGATAATTTTTATCCTTAAAAGTGTAAGGATAAGAAGCTGTACACCCAGTACTTTGAGCTACCAAGCTAGCAAATTATTACTGAGACATAATAAAAGCAAAGAATACTGATGACCAGCAAAGACTGTGCTAGTTACAAGAGCTGATACTGCTGATGACAAAGCCATCGTTGCTAAATGCAGCCTGACTTTAAAAGTAGAATAAATTACACATTTAGTTGAAATGGTGATGAGACACAGCTTGCTTAATTATATAATCCTTCTATGAAGATATTCCATCCAAAAATTGCAGAACCAATAATTGTGGCTGCACTAGGGGAAAAGGGATTGGCTTATATCAATGGAGGGTAAGAGGAAGCAATTTTTCAAAGGCAAGCTTCTGGATTGTATGGGACATGACTTGAAGCTCTGTGGCTCAGTTTAATGGTCAGATTAAACCGGCACCCTGGTAGTTCCTTAAACTAAATACAGACCATTCTTTCTGATTTACAGTTATTGCCATGTTTTATTTAATTAAATAATTAATTGACTACATTTACATATTATTTTGCATATCACTGCACAATTAATAGTTGTTATTATTAAAATGACAGTGAATGAACAAACATTTTGCCAAAATCCCTAATTGCACTCAATATTTTCAAAAAGGATATGACATGATCCACTACATTCTATGATAAATATATTTTCTTCAATGAAATTATACATGATGACAGAATAAGGAATCAAACCAAATTGCATCTTATCTCATAATCAGACCTGAGCATATGAATTTCTTTTGTATGTGTTTTTTAAAAATTGCATTTTTAGTAAAAGATTATATTTTGGCAATTATAATTTACAATTTCAAACCATGCTGAAGATTTCAGTGAGAGCTTTCTTATTGAATCTTGTGGCAATACAGGTAGTCCTTGGTTAACAATGGCAATTGGGACCGGAATTTCCATTGCTAAGTGACACAGTCATAAAGTACTATATCATGTGACTGCGTCAATTAGCGATGGCAGTTCTGGCACTTCCAGTTGCTGTTGTTGAGCAAATCCTACACCATTGTTAAGAGTGATGACATGTGATCACCATTTGTGACCTCCTGCCAGTTTCCCCATTGACTTTGCTTGTTGGAAGCTGGCAGTGAAGGTTGCAAATGGTGATTTTGTGACCGCAGGACACTGCAATGTCATAATTGTGAGCCAGTTGCCAAGCACCCGGGTCATGATCATGTGACTGTGGGGACACTGTGATGGCTGTAACTTCAAGGACCAGTCACAAGTACCACTTGTTTGGTGCCATTGTAAGTTTGTAGATTCCATGAGACTTCTTTCTACCCAGTTTCCCAAAAGTTAGATTACAGTTAGCCCAGATCAAAGGACTATATAATATGTAACACTGCTCAAATTTTTCTTGGAAAATTTTATTGAAAAATATTGACCTGGGAATAAAAAAGACAAATATCCAATCTGCACAAAGCCCATAAACTGTTTACTTGTAACGATAACCATGTAAAATAGCAGTCCCTTCACATTGAGCTTGGTTTTTAATTTTCTAGTTAGCCCTCTTCTGGTCTTCAAAGTATGTAAGAGAGATGAAATTGCACATTCTTGCCCCACTCCAACCACCCTCAGTTTAAAGAGAAAAAGAAAGCATTCAACTGTGTCGAGCTTGACAAGGTCACCATTCTATGCACGTTTGGGAAACTTACACAATCATGGTTCCTAATAGGTCATAGCTGTGGTACCACATGCAGTCAAATATAATTATGCTTTTACTGTAGAGTCTCACACTCAACACAGGGAGGTTGGAAGTAGATTTGGTGGTGGTGGGAGATTAAATACACATTCACTTCTAATAATATTCAATTGGATTCAGCTGATTAACAGAATGAGAGGAATCAGTACACTGTTTCTCATATCCCTGGACCCTGGTAAGACGGAGTGGCTGTGGATTAATGGCCCCTCGGTGTCTAGGAATCTGTCATCTTTAGTTCTTGATGGGGTTGCACTACCCCAGACAGACCCGGTGCGTAACTTGGGGGTTCTCTTGGACTCACGACTCCTGCTTGAAGAGCAGGTGGCAGTCGTGGCCAGAAAGGCCTTTGCACAACTTCGCATTGTGTGCCAGTTACGCCCTTTCCTGGAGTGGGAGGCCCTTCGAACAGTCACTCATGCCCTGGTCATCTCCCAGATAGACTATTGTAATGCGCTCTACATGGGGCTACCCTTGAAGAGCATCCGGAAGCTTCAGCTGGTTCAGAATGCAGCCGCGTGGGCAATTTTAGGTGCCTCAAGATCGGCACATATAACACCTTTGCTCCGTGAGCTGCATTGGGTCCCAGTTTGCTTCCGGATTCAATTCAATGTGTTGGTTATCACCTTTAAAGCCCTACATGGCATGGGACCAGGTTACCTGAAGGACCGCCTCATCCCCGTTCAATCAACCCGTCCCACCCGGTCCTGTAGAGAGGGCACGCTACGAACCCCGTCTGTAAGAGAGCTCCATCTGACAGGGTCTAGGAGGTGTGCCTTCTCTGCGGTAGCCCCCGCCCTTTGGAACACTCTACCTCCTGAAATAAGATCGGCCCCCTCTCTCCTGGACTTTAGAAAAAATCTAAAAACCTGGTTATTTCACCATGCCTGGGGAGGGGAGGGGAACAGCCAGTCTTGGGGTTGGCTGGCCCCTTAGATCTGCCGTATCCAGCCTTATCGACCGATGCGATGAAACCTACCATTCTGGATCAAATTGTGTAATATATATATATATATATATATATATATATATATGTATATTTTGTTTTTATTGATATTTATAGTTTTTATTGATTTTAAATTTTTGCTGTGAACCGCCCAGGGTCACTCCTTGTGGGGGAGATGGGCAGGATATAAATGTGATAGATAGATAGATAAATAAAATAAATAAATAAAATATCCCAGTTTCCTAAATCTTAAGTTGGAATGAAAATAAAAAGGAATGAAGTAAATAAAATAGAAATAATGAGATAAATTACAGCATATTGTATGACCAGAGAAAAAGGCAGTAATTGATTTAAAAAGGGACCTTAGTGGGAGCAATAAAGAAAAAAAATCACTTCAAAATATTCCTAAACTATTATATTTCAAAGCCTTTCTATGACAGGGATGTAGGTTAGGGATGATTCTCCTTGTTGAGGTCCTTGACTTTATCTAGATCTATGTCAGACCTTAAAGTAGACCAGTTCAAGAAACTGACACCACAAGGATTCCAGAAATGCTACTTTATTGTTGTAGCCTGACCACGTTTTTCTCCTATTTTGCATTAAATAAAATAAAAATGGAATATTTTGAGTTTCTTTCTCATACTTACTTCAATTTTGAAGATGTGTAATCTCTTGTCCAAATCCCTCCTTAATAGCTCACTCATACTTTTACCAGGGTCAGCTGTAAATTTCTTTAGTGTTTGTCACAGTCTTAGTAAATAGTCAAAAAAGGATTGTCTCATGTATTAAAGTTTCTGTGCATGCTAATGTTGCTGAGTAAAGTGATATGGTGCAGCTACTCCACTGAATAGAAGCAGATGTGGAGTTACTTCAGATTGGTACTTTGCTTGGATATCCAATATAATGAAGTTTGTCTTCAAAGACCTGTACTGCCATATTGTCTCTAATATGCAGGCATGTAGATTACTTAATTCTCTTTTTCCATACTGCAGTATGGCTAAGAGTTTATCCCATTGCAACATAAAAAAAATAGACAAATGCTCATAACATTCCAGAATGTTCCAATAATGTACTTTATCTGGGTTTATCAACAATATCACACACAACCACCACAACCCACAAAAGGTAACTTTCCCCCATGTATTAAAAACATCTCACCACCAAGTTACTACAAACTTTGACATTACTATTGCCCACAAACCAGCTAAATTCCTCCAAAGCATCCTAAGCAAATCCAAACATGCAATAGCCGAAGAAGGCAAAATATGACTCTTTACCAACATACAATATATGGACTGCAAAAAACAAAATGAAACAATATGTAGGACAAGGAGGTTGTGGACTGGCAGAACGCATCCATGAATATCAACTGGCAGTCAGAAGTGTGATTCCCCATTGGAAATTGGGAAGCTGTAGACATTTTAGATCAAGCCAGGTCTAAGAATGTAAGAGGAATTCTAGATGCTTGGTACTCTTACAAATTAGCAATCAACAAACTTATAGAAATAAATCCCACTTCAGAAGCATTCAAAAGGAACAAGCAAAGGTCAAAGAAATGTGAAAACATTCCAGAACACATCCTCCCTTACCACACCAATGAATCAACCTTGAGATACCCAGGAACCAACATCTAATCACTACAGTAAGCACCAGACAGTAGCATGCCAATTTTCTTTTTAAAAAAATCCCAAACCACTAACCATTTTTGGAATGGTTTAGTTAACAGTCAACTGGTTGTTGTATGGACAACATGTCCCTTCTTTACTCAAATGTACCTGAACATTTAATAAAAAGAGGCAAATACATAACTCAGTGTTTGGTTTGCTTAATGTGGCTTTCTTTTTTTAGCTTGTGCCTGCTATTTTGCATAGTGAAAAAATAAAGTCAGGAATTTGGAATACTTACTTGGGGTCATCAAATTGAGGGGTCGACTGGTCCATCCATTGCCATAATGGGCAAAGCCCCAAAACTTAATATTTGATGGAACAATGCCCTATATTAAAAGAGAAACGATGGCAGAACCTAGTACCTATTGGAGGAATGATTTAAAAGGGTAAGAAATGTAGTGAGGTGGTAGCTGTTAGGAATAAATTGCTACCGTTACAATAGTGTGCCCGAGCCTGTATAAATAGCAGCATCACAGTGACTCATTCTGAATGCACAGCAAGGACTCATTGTGTTCGACACTCACTCATTGTGAGAACGGCATACTACCCTGTAGACTCCAGCATGGGATGGGTGCATAACAAAGCAGTTGTGGGGATTTGCCCTAAGACAATGAACCCTATGGAGAAACATGTGTAATGTGTTCCATATATTTGTTATGTCTGTAGAATATGTGGCTGAGTTTTTAAAAAGCCAGGCCTCAAAACATTTTTCCTGTGAGTTTCAAGAGGGAGCACATGTTCACCCCCACTCAGAAATGTTAATTTGCCTTGGAGCCAGCCAGACTGATAGTTCTGACCAATCAGAATTAGCTGTTAGAGCTTTGCCCATATTGGGAATCTGTTGCCTAGGTGTTTTGGTCACATGCTGGATCCTGTCCATTCAGGTGCTGGTCAAGTAAAAGTTTAAAATGTAAATGCCTTTTGTTCTCTTTACTCTGTACTCTGCTCTGCTATCTAAATGTAAATAGCTATGTTAATCAACCATGCCTTCTTTGGCTAAAGAAGAAAATTCAAGGTTTGTTCCTATGTTCTCTTGTTTTAAATAAAGCAACATTTTTACTACAAGCTTATCTCTTGGTTTTTCCATAACTCTGATCACAAATTTTATAAAACAACAAAAGGTTATGGGCCCAGGAACTGCTTCTGTATCAGAGACAAAACTTATGGAAACATGAGAAAGGAAAGCTGACCTGTTTTAATCTGCATTTGAAGAGGCTTCCTTTGTTTTTTGAAACTTGCTGGCAGTTGCAAGAAGTTTCAATTGGAGGCAGAGTTTCAAGCCTCGTGGCTTCAAGCCTCGTGTTTGGATTACTACAACAGGGAAGAGAAGAAGCAATGGCGGCTGCTGCAGCTTCAAGTTTTCAAGGTATGCCCCTGGAAAAGCTTTCTAATACTAATTATTTGAACTGGTCTTTGAAAATGGAGAGTTTCTTGAGGAGAGAAAATTTATGGTCTGCAATTTCTGAACAAATTCCTCAGAATCCAGATCAAGCCTGGCTGAGGAAAGATGAGAAATGCAAAGCCTCCATTATTTTGGCTGTTCAGGATGATCACCTTATACATGTGAGAGGCAAAGAAACTTCCAAAGACTTATGGGACTATTTACGTGATTTATATGTGAAAACTAGTCCAGGCAGCAAGGTTATTTTAACCAAAAAACTGTACAAGGCTCACTTGCCTGAGAATGGAAATTTGCCAGAGCATCTTAATAAGCTGCAAAATTATTTTGTGGAATTACAAGAGCGTGGGATGGAATTTACCCCTCTCATGAAAGCTTATATAATGCTGTCTTCGTTGAATGAGTCCTGGGACACTTTAATTTGCTCCATGGAGGGAATCCCAGAAGCTGATCTAACTCCATCATTTGTGACTACCCGGCTGCTTGCTGAGTGGGATAAAAGACAAGAAAAAGCTGCCTCCATTTCTACAATAAAGTCTTCTCGTGGCCAGCAGAGGGAGCGGAAGAGCTTTGAATTCCAAGCTTCTGCTTTTTCCACCAGCCGGCGATGCTTTACCTGTGGATCCCTTGCACATATGCAGAAGGACTGTCCAGTTTAAAAGCAAGAAGACTTCTAAGAAGAAAGAAGAAACTTCTAGAAAGAAGATTCTTCATGCAAAAGTTGTTGAGAACTCTGATAATAAAGATTTGTGGGTTCTGGACAGTGGTTCAAATGCTCACATCTGTAACGATGAAAATTCTTTTCTGTCTTTGTCTAAAACTAACAAACAAAAGGTTTCCTTAGCAGATGGATCTGTATCCAAGATCGTGGGTGAAGGTGAAATAAATCTTCCATGTTTGGGGGAAACTGTTCAAAATGTTTTGTTTGTGCCTAATTTTCAAAGCAATCTCTTGTCTGTGGGGCAGTTAGTTGCCTCAGGTTATGTTATAATTTTTAAGAAAGAGGGTTGTGAAATTAGGAAGGGTGGCAAAGTGGTTGCAAAGTGTTTGCAGAAAGATTATCTGTACATTGTACAAAAGGCTGAAAAGCAGCAAACTTCTAAAGCTGTGTTTGGGAATACTCCCATACACGATCAATGCATTCATTTAATGCATAGGAGATTTGCTCATGCTAATTTTAAGTACATATCTCAAATGCCTAGTTATTCTGCTGATTTAAAATTGAAACCTTGTGCTACGTATCTGGATTGCTCAGTTTGCAAGGAGAATAAAACCACAAGAGCTCCTGTGAAGAAGTTTTCTGATAGATCCACCTCTAGGCCTCTAGAGATCATTCATTCTGATGTAATAGGCCCCTTTTCTCCTAGTCTTGGGGGAGCAAGGTATATTTTGACCTTCATAGATGATTTTTCCAGGTACACATTCATTTATTTGTTGAAACACAAAGATGAGGTTTTTGATAAATTTAAGGCTTTTGTGGCTTGGGCGAATGGAAAATTCCCAAGGCCAGTGTCTGCTTTGCAATCAGACAGAGGTGAAGAGTATCTATCCTCAACGTTTAAAAGCTTTTTGTTAGAAAAAGGGATAGAACACATTTTAGCTAACCCTTACACTCCAGAACAGAATTCTGTTGCAGAGAAAAGGCAGAACATTGCAGGAAGCAATGATGTGTTTGCTGAAGGATGCTGGTTTACCTTTTAGGTATTGGGGAGAAGCTGTTTCTACAGCGTGTTATGTTCAGAACAGGCTGTTTAGCAGTGCAATTCAGGATGTGCCTTTTCATTGATCTATGGTGTGAAGCCTAAAGTAAGCCACCTCCGAGTGTTTGGAAGCACAGCTTGGGTCCACATTCCCAAACAGCTGAGGCGCAAGGGGGCTTCCAGAACAAAGAAAGCAATCTTTGTAGGGTATGAACAAAGTCAGAGGAGCTACAGGTTCATACTGGATAATCAATTGATAATTAGTAAAAGTGCTTCTTTTGCTGAGCAGAATTGGGATAAAATAAACTCTAGTTCTTCAGTTGATTTATCCATGAGGGAGCAGCAAAGTCTTGCTGATGGTGATTTGCAGGAATCACCTAGTGAAGTCAATGAGCAGGAAGCTGACTTGTCTGGAAAGTCAGAGGTTTCTGAGGACAATGGTGGGATTCAGAGTGTAAGTCCTGTCCTACCTCGCAGGTCTGAAAGGATTAATAAGGGAGTTCCACCTGATCGTTATCAAGTAGATGTTGTGAAGGCTTTTCACATTCACACAGAGCCTGAGTCTCTAGAACAAATTAAAGAAATGCCAGCTGAAATAGCTAAGTGTTGGCATGAAGCCATGCAGCAAAAATTGGATTCCGTAAAGGAAAATAAAACTTGGAAATTAGTAAATTTGCCTCCCAATCAGAAGGTTTTAGGTTGTAGGTGGGTGTTCAAACTGAAAAAAGATTCTGATGGCAAAATTCAGAAGTACAAAGCAAGGTTGGTAGCAAAAGGTTTTGCTCAAAGGAAAAATGTGGATTATGACAAAACTTTTGCTCCAGTGACAAAAGCTGAATCTATCAGGTTGCTTTTAAAGGTTGCTGCCATGAAGAAATTGTCTGTTTATCACTATGATATTCAAACTGCTTTTCTGTATGGTGATTTGGAGGAAAAATTGTTTATGCAACAACCTCCTGGTTATGAAAAAGAAAAACATCTTGTATGTGAATTGCAGAAATCCATCTATGGATTGAAACAAGCCGCGCGTTGTTGGAATATAAAGATGGATAATATTTTGCAAAAATTTGGGTTTCAGAAGGGAATTGCTGATCCTTGTGTGTATGTAAAAAATAATAAGCAAGGTGTAATGTACTTGTGCTTGTATGTTGATGATTTGTTGCTGCTCACTTCATCTGTTGAACAGAAGCATGCTTTTTAGGTTTGTATGAAAAACAATTTCACATTGAAATGTCTTGGAGCAGTTAACAATTACTTAGGATTAGAAATTCAGAGGGGAAAAGATGGCAGTTTTCTCATAAGCCAGAGTAGTAAAATTAAGAAACTGCTGGAGGATCTTAAAATGCAAGACTGCAAGTCTGTCTCCTCCCCCATGCTTCCCGAGTTTCTAAAAGAGGAGGGGGAGAAGGGGGATGGTGAGTTATCTGAAGGAGATAGTTTCAGATCAGCCATTGGTAGTCTTCTTTACATTGCAAACAATAGCCGTCCAGACATTTCTAACAGTGTGTCCATTTTGAGCAGGTTTGTGGAAAATCCCACATCTGCTGCAAAGTCTGGTTTAAAAAGGCTATTTTGTTATTTACAAGGCACCAAAGATTTTTGCTTGAGGTTGTCTGCTACAGACACAGAAGAAAAGTTAGAATGCTGGTGTGATTCAGATTGGGCTGGAGATCTCACTGATAGAAAGTCTACTTCTGGAAGTATAATTCAATTTGCAAAGTCCACTATTGCTTGGTTTTCCAGAAAGCAGACTGTAGTAGCCATTAGCACAGCTGAAGCCGAATTTTATGCTTTAGCACAACTGTGCAATGAGGTAATTTGGTTTACACAATTGTTGCAAGACATTGGAGTCATTTTAAGCCAGCCTGTAACAATTCATGAAGACAACCAAGCCTGTATCCATTTGGCTTTATCTGAAAGTTCCAGAAATCGGACAAAGCACATTGATGTGCATTTTCATCTTGTTAAAGATTTTATAGCCAAGAAAAAGGTTATTTTGAAATACTGTGATACTAAATTAATGTTGGCTGATACCTTAACCAAGCCTCTAGTTGCCAGTAGGCACTGTGAGTTAATTACCAAGCTAGGTTTGTTTCCATATTCTTTCTAGTCATAAAAAAGGGGAGTGTTGCATATATTTTTTATGTCTGTAGAATATGTGGCTGAGTTTTTAAAAAGCCAGGCCTCAAAACATTTTTCCTGTGAGTTTCAAGAGGGAGCACATGTTCACCCCCACTCAGGAATGTTAATTTGCCTTGGAGCTAGCCAGACTGATAGTTCTGACCAATCAGAATTAGCTGTTAGAGCTTTGCCCATATTGGGAATCTGTTGCCTAGGTGTTTTGGTCACATGCTGGATCCTGTCCATTCAGGTGCTGGTCAAGTAAAAGTTTAAAATGTAAATGCCTTTTGTTCTCTTTACTCTGTACTCTGCTCTGCTATCTAAATGTAAATAGCTATGTTAATCAACCATGCCTTCTTTGGCTAAAGAAGAAAATTCAAGGTTTGTTCCTATGTTCTCTTGTTTTAAATAAAGCAACATTTTTACTACAAGCTTATCTCTTGGTTTTTCCATAACTCTGATCACAAATTTTATAGAACAACAAAATAATGAAGTTGGTATTGAAAAAAGAGGTGTATGTCTGTGTGTGAGAGAGAGAGAAAGGGAGAGGGGGGTAGACCTTTTACCCCCCCCCCAAATTTATTATTTACAGGGTCCAAAAATCTTACATTATAATGTAAGAGGAGCAAACTCCAGGTCTAGTTCATCAGAGTACCCTTTCATCTTTTTCTGGTTGAATTGAATTTCATGGTGATCTAGGAAAACATTTCTGGGGGGGGGGGGAATGCAGGTATTCCTCATTTAATGACCACTCATTCAGCGACCATTGAAAGTTACAACAGTGCTGAACAAGTGGTATTTATGACTAGTTCTTGAAGTTCTGGCTGTCCCACCAACCCCATGGTGATGTGATCATGATCTGGGTGCTTGGCAACCAGCTAGCACTTATGATGGTTGTAGCATCCTGCAGTCACATAATTACCATTTGTGACCTTCCCTGATGTCTTCCCACAAGCAAAGTCAATTGGGAAGTCAGCAGAGGAGGTTGCAAGTTGCTCTGTTAAGTCTCTCCCTCACCTGGCAGCAGCCACCCCTGGTCCAGCCGTGCTTGCACCATGCCTCGTCAGCCACCCGCACACCCTTCCTCACCCAGCATCAGCCACTTACCTTCTTGCTGGCTTGTTTGTGAGCCACCTGGGGTTTGCTTAACAACCAACCTAAGCAATCCTCACTTAGCGATGGCAGTGGGGAGTGTTGGGATTGTCATCACTAAATAATGTGGTCACGTGATGTAATGCTTTATGACCCAATTGCTTAAAGACAGAAATTCTGGTCCCAATTACTGCTGTTAACCAAGGACTACCTGTAGTAGAGGTGGACAACTTTTGGTAGTCAGCAGCCATACTAAAGATTTGAGTGGATAGGGTCATATTATAATAGACACAATTTTGGGGGGAGAGTTTTGGAGGCTTTCTTTACTTTTTAGTTGTGATATGCCAATTTTAGGGCTCACATGACAGCTTCAAAATGTTAAGAAGCCATGCTATCAGTTTTCAGTAATTATGTAATTATGGCCATAGTGATCTATGCATCAGAGAGAGAGAGAGAGAGAGAGAGAGAGAGAGAGAGAGAGAAGGAGAGAGAGAGAGAGAACTCGGTGGCTACAGCTTGTCTATCCATGTACAACACAATGTAAAATGACTTAAATCTGCCAGTTATCAGAGGGACAGATTAAGGGACAGAAAATATGACAAAGAAGTTTCAATAATAATACTAAAGAATCTAGTAGTATAGACCAGAAAAGGCTGGGGGAGGTGAGGAGAATCAAAACAAAGGGATGGAGATAAAAAAGAAAAAAGAAAAGAAAAAAGAAAAAGTAAGGTTGGAATGACACTGAGAAGAGGTAAATTCCTGACACATTTGTGTGTGTGTGTGGATTAAGACAATACCTCTTTGTATGAAATTATTCAGAAAGCTTTTATGACTAGAGAGAGTTCAGCCAGCCCAGCTTTTAATAAATGACACCCCTCATCTTAGATATGAGAATCTATGTAACCAATTCTGCATGATGGCAGAAACACTACTTTTGTTCTGAATTGCCTTGTGAAGGCAGGAAGCTAGTTGTGATTGAGAAAAGTAAGTACTGCTTTCACTATGATGTCTTACTGTGAATAAAATAGTTGTACTGCCTAGTCCTCAATAGATGGAATTACATTATCAGAAACATGAAGGTGTTGACAAGGTGTTGAGAAGGACAGTGAATGAATGTTAGGAAGAGTTAATATGGCAAGATTTTGGAGAATATACAGACATCCTGTCAGCTTTCAAATCAAAAGGTTTAGAAACATTTTTTTTTACATTTGAAGAATTAAGCTACAATATCTTCCATCTGAAGTGGTACAGTCCAAGAAAGAAAGCACAGCAGAGTTTATAAAAATATTTTAGATTCAGTTGCATCTACATTTGCCTTTGGCACTGCAGATAAAGTAAATTAATTCTATGCTTGTTACTCCTGATCTAGCATCTTAATATAATAAAGGCTATCTATGCCAAAGCAAAATAAAGTGAATCAGAAGAAAACCAGCCTGAACACCTCTAGTTTTGTTTTCTGCCTTTGGGCTCTATGAATTCTTTAATGTCACTTTTCTGAGTATGCTCCCTGAAATCTTGTCTGATAAATGTTATTGTTTTAAAGAACTGACTTTGTTTAGGAAGGAAGAAAATTGATGCCTCTATTCTTTATGTCTAAAAGGCCTCTCTCTTTTTCTTTCTCTTTTTAATATTCCCTTTGTTCCAATCTGAGAAAACCCAAAAGATGCTAAAGGATAAATAATTTCTCTCATATATTTGCCCTGTAAAGCTCTCTCACTTGTTTTTTATGTGCAGCATGTAGGTTATCAGCCATTTCTTCTTTTCTTCTTGTTGTTGCTATTGTTCCCCTTCTTATGGGCTTTTCTATTTTGTTATCGATATTCCCAAATATAGCATATACTTTCCCCTTTTAAGAATCAGAAATAGAAGTATGTTTCACTGGGACTAATTATAAGTATGCAGTTAGGGTTGGGGCCTCTTGCCTGCAAGTTGTCCTAAATAAAACCTGCATTTTTAATATATGACTAAATAAAAGTAAATATAGCAATATATAGATTGGCCAGTCTGTGAATTCAAGAGAATATGTACAACATAGTAACTACTTGTAGGCATATTTCGGATATTTGTTAAAACCCATCATTGCCACTGTTTGATAAATAAAGGTGTACAAAATTCATTTAACTCAAAGTTTATATGTAAAGATATGTATGTATGTATGTATGTATGTATGTATAGAGAGCCAGTTTGGTTAAGGCTTCAGGCTTGAAACCAGGAGACTGTGAGTTCTAGTCCAGCCTTAGGCATGAAAGCTGGCTGGGTGACTTTTGGCCAGTCACTCTCTCTCAGCCTATGACGTCAGGTGGCTGGTCAATTCCTGTTGCAACCAATGGATCAACATTCAGTTGATCTGAAAAGCAGACCCTGCACCTGGGAAAAATGCTAGGAAGAAAAAAAATGTAACAATACCCTGAGTCCCATAATCTAAGAAAAATTCAAAGAAATTTGGGAATGTTTAGCTTTGAATAAAAGATGAGGGGGGCGTAGGGGTAGCACTTTTCAAGTTAGATTACCAAATTTGGTCTTCAGAAGTCCAGATGACCAAAGATGCCATATACTCTCACTCTTTGCTGCTATCCAGTTGGATAACTGGATTTCTGCAGAGCTGATACAGTAGCTGTACTTCAGTTACCTGTCACACAGGGCAAGGCCAGCACTTGTCCCCTATCATCTGACAGAGATAGACACAGAATAATAGATAATAAATTACAGAAATGATTACATTATTCCAGTGAATGTAAGGGGGAAAATAAAGCTTAATCTTAAAATAGGTTACATAGTATAAACAATTGTCCAGAGATAATTACCTTTCATTAAATGTGTTCTTCAAAAAAAAAAAACTGTAAAAAAATAGCAACTGCCAGATGATAATGCTGTTCTCCAAATTCAGAGAGCAAAACAGATTGGATTTTTTTAAACTGATAAATACATTCCTAAGTTGTGGAGGAGAACAAAGTGCTTAAAGGAGAAACTGGGACTGAGCAGCTGGTCCATAGGAAACAGCAAAACTAAGATTAAAATCCAGTTTAGCTGCCACTGAACCTTAAAATCTGCTGCTGGTGAGAAATGATTGATTACCATGACATGGAATGGAGGAAAATTCTTCAGCTTGACATATTAGCTTCTTTGCAAGAAACTGATCCAGCCTGACAAGGCTCTCCTTTGTGAGAGACAGACAGGAGAAAGACCAACATAAGATGCCTTTGCTATTCACCCAGTTGGAGAGTTCAGTGTTTTGCTGTTTTCCATTGTTTTCTATTTTTATTGTTTTCCTATTAATATTTTGAATAACATAGACAGCTCTTATTACTGGGCAGTTTAAAAATGTGATGATAAATATTATATACTTTCCCCCGCTTAGATGACTCCTTCATGGCCAATAAAGTGCAAAAGGGAGGTCTTATAATGAGCCTGGGGGAACACATGATCCTGACCCTTTCCTTTATTTGCTTTCACGCTACATTGCAGCTTTGGTAAAGGCTTTACATTGTTTCATATCTGTTTTTAAATATTGTGATTTTATGGTTTCCCCAAGATATTAACCTGAGTTGGAAATGGATCCTTAACACGATCTCCATCTCAGATCCCTTGGCTGCCTGACTGATGAAGCAGCAATGAACCTTTTTCCCCATTCAAATAAAAGGAAGCAGAAGAAAATATGGGAAAGGTTTAGTTCCATAATAATGGTATAGTGTGTTGCATAAAAAAAGAAGAAGAAGAATTAGAGTGTGGGATTATACACACATCCCAGATGAAAGTGTTTCTTTCATTAATATGTGCTTTTGCTTGCATTATTTATTTTTCATGAATATAATAATTCAGAAACTAAACAGTATTCATAACCACACAGACTTCTTTTCTGGTATATATGTGTACACAGAAAAAGAAGGGGTTACTTCATATGTTTTGCTGATAATTGTATGCCCACATACCTTATCACAAGTGTCAAAAACATAATGGAAGATGTTTACCTGGTTACCATCTCTAATAACTTTAGCTATGATGAGAGCTTCCCGTTGTAAATATTTTTATTATACTTGAAACAAAGATCAAAACTCCCGAAAAACAAAGAACTACAAACAGAAAAAGAAACTAAAAAGTGTAAAACACAAGAAAAGAAGAATTTTAAAGATTACATACAAAGGTGACTTCCAACTTTCTACAGCAAGAATATACAGCAATTTCCATAATCAAACTCTTACTCTATATTAAACCAAGATCACATTATTTCTATAAATCCTTCCGTTAGCACATATACAAATCACTAATACATTTGCTCCTTCCCCTTATATAAAAAAGAAAATATATGTATATAAATTTCTAATTCAAATTCCCTCCCCCATAAAACACCATCCATTTAATTATTTTCTTCCTACCACTAGTCTATACATTTCTGTCTACTATAATAAACATCCAATTATAAAAAAATAAATTGTCTGCCTTTATAATTAATAAAACTACAACAATCTTAAGCCTATTAAACCTAAAGAACAATATAAAATATTATTATAGCTTAATCCATACCTTTTAAATCTTACAAATCAAGAATCCTGTAAATCTTAGTCCAAGTCATTAAAAAAAATGAAATCATAATAACCTCATTATCAGTCGAGTTACATATTCTTAATTTTTTACCCCTCCTCAAAATATTGTGGGGGTGCAGTGGCTCAGCGGTTAAGATGCCAGGCTTGTCAATCGGAAAGTCGCAAGTTTGGAGGTTCGACACCCTAGCCCCGCATGACGGAGTGAGCTCCTGCACTTGCCCCAGATCTTGCCAAGCTAGCAATTCAAAAGCATGCAAATGCAAGTAGATAAATAGGTACCACATCGGTGGGAAGGTAACAGCATTCCGCACATTGCATGCTGGCTACATGATCGCAGAAGCATCTTTGGACAACGCTGGCTCTTCAGCTAACAAACGGAGATGAGCACCAGTCCCTAGAGTTGGACAGGACTGTGTGGGGGAACCTTTACCTTTATCTTTACCTCAAAATATACCAGGGCATTTACATATTTCCCCATTACACATAAGGCATTTTTTAAATAAAAGTCCAACAACCTAACTGCCCCCAGAAATGCAGATTTCTCAGCAAAAAGAAAAAGGAAAACTCCCACATAACATATTCTCCTCTTTCCCATAACACTGATTCAGATAGTCATAACATTTCCCCAACGTAGCAACTCCTTGTACAGTCTTAAACTTGGACTGTCATTTTAACCCCCACACCAAACCACGTTATTCAGCTGGCATTACTTCAATCTCACTAACAGGAAAGAAGTCCCCATCTTTACCAAAATCTTCATCTTCCTTTTCAGCCAGATGACACATTTTAGCAACAATCTCTTCTGCAATGTCCCGAACACTTTGCAAGATAGCTTGACAACACTCTGAAAGGATCTCTTTAAAAGTCTGTTTATGCTCAAGACATAACTCAAAGAAATCTTCTTTAAAATCTACCATACTTTAGGCAGTAGATCAAGGTGCCCCCTAAAGAGTTAACTCACAGAAATAGAAGTTAATAACTTAATAAAAAACTTCCGTCTGAAATTGACAAGAGAAAGTATACTAGCAAACAAGTCCCAGAGAAAGTGAACAGAAAGCTGAAAATTTAAAACTTCAAATCCAACGTGTAGGAGAACAATCCATCCTTCAAATTCAGTACAAGAGATAGTAATGGAAAGGCAATTGTATATTCTCAGCCCTCACTACACTTTAGATGAGAAAACAAGCCAAAACTTAAAAAAAATAATTAGAAATATAATCCCCAAAAATAACGATAATCACCAAGAGATTCCGCCTCTTCTTACTGTAAAAAACTTATCTTAGGGTACGAAACTTAAAAAATAAATTGGTGTTTTAGAAATGGGAAGGCAAGACATACTACCCTTTAAGAAGCTGCAGCGTGGCTCAGAAAAAGATGAACTGGGGAATGAACTGGCGATAGAAATTTGCGAACCCGATAAATGAATGTAATTGTTTCTTTGTTCTTGGGGCTTCCCATGCCAGGACATCCTTAACCTTAGCAGGGTCCATTTCAATGCCTTGATGCAATATTCTATACCCCATGAAGTCTAGTTTCTCTTTATGAAATTCACATTTAGACAATTTAACATACAGTTTGGCATCTAACAATCATTTTAACACTTCTTTTACCAATTTTACGTGCTCTTCCATGGTTTCTGTATAGATTAAGATAACATCTAAATATACCAATACCCCTTGGTATAAAAAATCATGTAGAACCTCATTAATTAAGCTCATGAAGACTCCAGGGCCTCCACTTAACCCCAACGGCATAACCCGATATTGAAAACAACCTAATTGACAATTGAAAGCAGTTTTCCATTCATCCCCTTCCCTTATGCGTACTCGAAAGTACGCTTCCCTTAAATCCAGTTAGGTGAAAATTTTCCCTTTGGTTAATTGAGCCAACATGTCTTTCATTAAAGGCAACGGATATTGATAGGAAATGCAAATAGTGTTTAATCCTCTATAGTCAGTACATAGTCTCAATGATCCATCTTTCTTCTTTCTGAATAAAATGGGCGCAGCCATTGGCAAAGTGGATGGCTCAATAAAGCCCCTTTTTAGATTTTTGTCAATGAACTTTCTCAGTTCCTGTAATTCTTTATGGGTCATGGAATACAATTTAGGTTTCGGTAGCACTGCCCCAGGTACTTGTTCAATAGCACAGTCAGTTTTACGATGGGGAGGAATCTGATCAGACTCAGTTTCTTCAAAAATCCTGACAGAGAGCTTCCAATAAGTTCAATTGTGGCAATGATTAGTCTACATCTTAAAATCAGGTGATTTTGTTCTTTCTTACTTTTCTAAGAAAGGGTACTCTTGTAGACTGCTATTCAAAATACTTCAAAATAGTCATCTAGATAGATTAGAACATTGCGTTGTTACTTATGCTACAAAATATAGTGTGATTTTCAAATTTCTGTAATGTTTCCTCTCATCTCATGGATAAACTGAACAGTCTTCAGAAGGTGACAGTACAATGGCTGTGTGGTTCATATAAATTGTATCAAAAACTTAATTAAATTGAAAAAACTGTATTTTTCATCTGTGAAACCATATATCTAGGATACAGTTCTCTGTGGTTGTTATGTCATCCTTTATTACTCAACTTTTGTGTTTCTGAGTATACTTAGTTGCTGAAGCATACTTAGTTGCTGGAGTACAATTGCTTACTTCTTTCCTTTAAGTCCAGCAGAAGCCCTAACCTTGTCTAGGGCATAGATTGTGTGGCTACCAGCTATGCATATCAGAAACACATGATTTATAGTAGAGTTGTTCAAGGATTTAATCCGCTCACTCTTTCATTTAGCTCTGATTAATAACCCACACATCTGTGATCAGGAGTCTGAATTAATTATCAAGTGGTGAGCTGTGCTTTTCAATGTTTTTTTTTAATCTTCCTCCAAAGCACTATTGTAATAGCTAATAGTATTGCATTCAGTCTGTGGCTTGAATCATGTCAACTGGATTTCTATTTTCTTAGTGGAAACGTTTCACTCCTTATCCAAGGAGCTTCTTCAGTCTGAGTAAAGTTAGTAAGGGAATCCTTAAATATGTTTCTAGGCTGGCTGTGTGACCTTGCACCTGGGGCTAGGTCATGGTTATATTTTTGAGATGTTTGTTTCTAAGTCCCTTTATCATCTGAAGGAGGATCGTTAAGATTACCCTGCTGCTGTTGAGCTTGTGAAATGGTCTTAATCTTCCTAGGCAGACCATAGTTTCATCTGTATCCAGTTTCAGGATCTTTGCTTTGGAAACAAATTCTTCCGAATTATGGATGTGGTGTTCAGAGTGTCCAACTAGAGGTGCTAGTATGGTAGAGAGGTGTTTGGCAATGTTGTATGTTACCGAATTGATGCTGCTGACTATGGGTCGGAGGGGTGTTCCTTCCTTGTGGATCTTAGGAAGTCCGTAGATGCAGGGGATGGCTTCTCCAGGATACAGACGGTGGTAGGTAATCCTATCGATGGAGCCATCATGTTCCAATTGTTTCAAACTGTCTATTGCCTTTTTCTTGTAATTGTTGGTGGGGTCTCTTTTCAGTTTTTCATATGTATGGTGATCCTCCAAAAGTGAGGTAATTTTATTGTGGTAGTCTGCAGTGTTTAGAACCACTGTACATCTTCCTTTGTCAGCAGGTAAAATGGTGATGGTTTCATCTTTGCTGAGGGCTGTCAGGGCTCTCCTCTCTTGGACGGTAAGGTTGGGGGGAGGAGGTTGAGCACTGGACAGAGCTGCAGATATTTTAAGCCGGATACAGATGAAACTATGGTCTCCTTTGATGTGTCCTCCCTTTTCACCAGCATCCCCACCACTCATGCTCTATCCGCTGTCAGGAAGAGACTAGAAGAGGACAGCACCCTGGAAAGGAGAAGCCATCTCAACCCAAACCAGATCTGCCATCTTCTGGACCTGTGTCTTAACACCACTTATTTCACATACAGAGGTGACTTTTACAGACAAAAGCACGGCTGTGCCATGGGTTCTCCTGTGTCACCCATTGTGGCCAATTTATACATGGAAGAAGTGGAGTAGAAAGCACTCAACACATTCCAGGGAACGGTGCCCACCCACTGGTTTAGGTATGTGGATGACACCTGGGTCAAAATCAAGGCCCAGGAAGTACAGGCCTTCACGGACCATATAAACACTATAGATGCCAACATTAGCTTCACCAGAGAAGACACCAAGGACAACAGACTGGCATTCCTAGACTGTGAAGTCCTCATTGGGACCGGTGGCAAGCTAGAAATAGGGATCTACAGGAAACCCACACACACAGATCAATACCTGATGTTTGACTCCCACCATCCACTGCAGCACAAACTAGGAGTCATCAGGACATTGTCACACAGAGCAGAAACCATCCCCACCTCCATGGATTCCAAAAAGAATGAAAAGCAGCATCTGAGAACAGCTCTGCAGGCCTGTGGATATCCAAATTGGGCCTTCACCAAATCTAAGTCTACCAGACCTAAAACAGCGACAGATAGGGCTGAGACTCAGAGTAAACGGAAGAACCTGGTCATTCCTTACATGGCTGGCGTGTCTGAAAAGATCAAACGGATATTTGGCAAACACCACATACCTGTATATTTCAAACCCACCAACACACTGAGACAGAGGCTTGTACACCCCAAAGATCAAACTCCAAAACACAAGGAAAGCAATGTAGTGTATGCAATCCAGTGCAGTGAGGAGTGCTCTGAACTCTACATTGGAGAAACCAAACAACCTTTGTACAGGAGGATGGCCCAACACAGGAGAAGTAACACCACAGGACCAGAGTCAGCAGTTTATCTTCATCTAAAGGAAAAAGGACACTCATTTGAGGACATTAATGTTCACATTTTAGACAGAGAAGATAGGTGGTTTGAGAGAGGGGTCAAGGAATCCATTCATGCCAACTTGGAAAATCCTTCCTTGAATAGAGGTGGGGGCCTCAGGCATAACCTTTCCCCTATCTTCCTTCCTGCTTTGTCTTCTGTGCCTAGGAAGATTAAGACCATTTCACAAGCTCAACAGCAGCAGGGTAATCTTAACGATCCTCCTTCAGATGATAAAGGGACTTAGAAACAAACATCTCAAAAATATAACCATGACCTAGCCCCAGGTGCAAGGTCACACAGCCAGCCTAGAAACATATTTAAGGATTCCCTTACTAACTTTACTCAGACTGAAGAAGCTCCTTGGATAAGGAGTGAAACGTTTCCACTAAGAAAATAGAAATCCAGTTGACATGATTCAAGCCACAGACTGTTCCACCTGGATGACTGAGAACCTTCATAGACATATTGCATTCAGTAGCTTTTCAAAGGAATCCTAGACACAATAAAACATTATAGAACTTTCAGGCAAAAGGCTTACTTAGTTTAGCAAACTTCAATCTTTAAATATATTGAAATAAAGCATGGAAATATAAACAGGAAAAGAAAGATTAGTAAGCAATAAGCTACAGTTAGTATAGTTAAAAGTAAGATAAAAACAAAGAATTATACAGAGAATAATATCTATTGTTTGAGATAATTTAAAATACTGCCTGAATGATGTCTTATGAATAATCATATATCAATCATGCTTACCTCCTCATGTTCTAAAAGACAAAATCAAGGCCACACATTGAGGAAAGAGTTAGACATCTAATTTATAGCTTTACCGCTATTTGCCCTAGTTATTTATAATATATAGATTATTCATTGTAAAATTAATTGTAATTTTATAGGATTTTTTTTTTTGCTTTTTAATACCTATATTCTGTAATTTTATTTATTTTTATTTATTTATTTATTATTCAAATTTATTCCCCGCCCATCTCCCATGCAAGGGACTCTTTACCTTAATAATTTTATCTTTATCTCATTCTATGCTATCAATATGACCTTTTATATTTATTTTATTTCTATTTTAGCGTAATTGTTATGTTACTAGTTGTATGCTGGTCTATGACCAAAATAAAAATTGATTGATTGATAGCTTTACCAAAGTCCTGTTGATGAACCCTGACCAATACCATACAATTTTCAAAATTTTTGCTTTGTAATTTTATCCTATCCAAACTGAGAGTAACAACAATTTTGCTAAATTATTCCATATTTACAAATTTCAGATCAGTTTAGCATAGCAAGCAATTTTAGTCACCTTAGTTTAGTCAGCAGAAAATCCAAGGTTAAATCAAGTGAATAAACAACAGCTATTTTATCCACAAAAAGGGTATCAAGGAGCACAGAAAGGTTAGAACCTAGGAGCAAGACATTTTCTTCTATACTGCTGGTTTAGAATGCAAGTCTCTGAAGTTAAAGATTGGGATTCTAACTGCCAAATATCAAGTCCTTCCAAAGAAGCTACCACTGACAAGTAGGATTCTATTCCCAAGCAATTGCTTCTCTTGAGGGGATCTAATCCCAGATAGACATTGCTTTGCTGATTCAGACCCAAATGCTGAGCTTTTTGTCCTAAGGCAAGTGAGGCTTTGTGTTGCTAGCTGGTGGCCAGACAAAAGACAGGAGGTTATCTGATATTAGTATCTCTGTAACAATAAAGTGTGAGTACTTTATTTTAAAAATGCTTACTGAAATAAATTTCTGCTATGGGAATCTGCAAGATTTATTGGTTTCTACACTAATATTAAAAGTAAAGTAAAAGTCTGTGTAGCAGCTTGATCTATACAAATAATAATAATAATAATAATAATAATAATAATAATAATGCCAGATGTGTAACCAAAAAGGTCATGAGTACTGAGTGTTCTGGTCACATTAGCTAGTCCTACATTATGATATACAATTCCCAAAACTTAACACATATGCAATCAGTTTGATAATTCATTGGTTATTATTCTATAGTATCTTTTGGGTTCATGAAAGTGGTACATTTTGTGTGGCAAGTGAATTATTGCTGAGAAACATTATGTTACCAAATTATAAATGGTCAAAAAGAAAACATTAAGTAGAGAATACTGTTACCCATAAAGTTAATTCAGTTTAGTGCAAAATACTTTAAGAGACCAGAAAATGGCCAAGGAAAACCACCCTTAACTGTGTTAATGCTTATTCCATTTAAGCTTAACATTAATCTGAAGCTGAACAATGGGGACATACTGCACATATACAGTAAATGGAAAGTGCAGTTTCTAGAATTAAGGGGAGGGAGGCCAAAAACGGGGGGAAAGGCTTTCAAATAATTATGATGTAAAAATGAACTATGATGGAGGAAGAAGAAGGGAGAAGGGAGAAGGGAGAAAGAGAAGGAGAAAGAATATATTTTTATTGTTGACATTTTAGTACATGTTTATACCATTATTAATAATTAATATTTGATGACAATTATTAATTGGCTAGGGAAAAGGTAAGCAAATAATTATAGTTCTAGAAGATAGAGTTATCAGAAATAACAGATGTTGCTATTATAGTCATATTCCACTAATACAGGCAATTTCTGGAAATAAGAAATTATGTGATCTGTCTCTAGAGGTACCTGTCATAGCTCTTCAGTGAATGCCAAGCATATCAATTTATGGCATTATAGTCTCTCATGAACGATGAGTCCTGTTCTGTCCTCCAGTTAAAGCACTGTTTATTATCAAGCAGTTTGAAATACTGTATACTGATGTTCCACAAAATGAGCGAGAAGTGCAAATGAAGGCTGTCCTCTATAGATAATCACACTGTATTCATGGAAGCTGACACTTTAGTGCATCTTAAAAGTGGTTGCTGAGCTGGCAGAGTTTGTGTATCATAAATAATTAAAAGTTTCCAATACAAGCTTGATACTTCTTATAAATATCAAGTAGACACTTTATACCCCTTACTACTTGTAAGATAAATGCATAATGACATTCTAAAGCACCCAGAAAATGAAGTAGAAAAATAGAATCCTTCACAGATCAAGATAAACTTTTAGAAAGTGGAAGATTGATTTTTGCACAATATTTCATGTCAATACTGTGATTGGTGGCATTTTCTTGTGTTTCCCCTCCCCTCCATTATGCTGAACATCAAGAGTTAATCTACCCTACTGAATTTATTTCATAAAGTGTCATTTATTTAGCTCTTAAAAATTAGTTTACTACTTTTTAGTAAACTAATTAAATTAGTTTAGAAAATTAGTTTACTGACTATTCTAATGTGTCAATGGAGTTGTCTGAACTTGCCAACAAGCTGGAGGGTGATGAACTTGAAACAGCTATAACTTTTTTTCTTTTGACTTTAAAAAACAACAACAACAACGTTTTGCTTAATAGATCCTGCTGGTAGTATTCCATGGATAGATTACATGACTATTGTTTTGACTAGAAGGGTTGTTATTTTAATTTGAAGGACACAGGAAAAATGGCTTTCCAATTAGTACTTCAGGAGTTCAGAAGAGAGATTACTGAGGCTCTTTCAAATATTCAAAGATCGTTGGAATTGCTGTTCGTAATTCTGCAAAACAGAGAGAAAGATCAGAGAATGGAAACGGAAACAGAAAGGAAAGATGCTTTTGAAGTGGAGGAGAAACAGAAGGAGGGAATTTTGAGTATATTAGTTCAGAAGAACATTCTGAAGGCTATACACTACAATCTTGGTATAGATATGTTGTGGCAGTGGAGACAGAGTGAAAATATGGGTGTACAGTTGGATGGATGTTGTGAAATACGTGGAAAGGGAGAGAAGGTTGCTCTGATATTCTATATGAGATATAGAAAAGAGCAGGCTGTATATTGCGAATTTGCCATAGTGTATTGTGATTTTGGCATAACCTAAACAGAAGATATGAGAAACTGTATGGATATAAAGGCTAATGAAAATATGGACTTGAATTGTTATGAGAAATTGTATGGATATATAAAAAGTGATATTCTAAATGTAAGATGCTAAATACAAACATAAGTTGATATTGTAGAATATTGTTTTCCTTAGAGATATATTTATGAGAAGATAATGATATGATGAGATGAGATGGAATTAGAATGATGGTTACTACAGGATGATATATATCAATATGTATTGTATGAATATTATAAGAATTGATATATTAGGTATTAGGTTAAGTGATATGATAGATTATGCACTTAGTTTAAATGGACACTACTACAAGGAATGGAAATTATAGATGGATAATTGAGATATAAGAATTCCTTTTTTATGGAGATATATATATATTAGAATTAAATTATAGAAACATATATGTATGAACATTATAAGAATTGCTAAATTATGTATTAAGTTACATAATATGTTAGGTTATGAGTCATAATATGAATAGAATATATTGTAGTTTATTAGAAGTAAATAAGGCTTTTATTTGTTATACTAATTGGAGTTTATTGAAGATATAAATATGTAGTAATGAACATTCAACATTTAACTACTACTTCAAGGAGTGGAAGTCAAAGATGGATTATTGGGAGACAGTAAGAAAGGTGAAACCTATATGAAGATTAGAAGATTGGATTAAAGAAATCAAAAGGCATATGACAAAGAAAAGTTCCTGTATACTGTATGAAGGACTAACATTTAAAATCAATTATTGTACTTTAATTTCAAAGATAGATTGGAGGACATCTATTTTCTATATTTTCTTTGCTTATTATTTCTTGACTTCACTTTTTCTTTATCTTTTTCTTAATTTGTATTTCTGCTTCTATTTCTTTTTTCTATTCTAACTTTTATTATGTATTGTAAAACTTAATAAAATTTAATTAAAAAAAAAGAAACAGCTATAACTAAAAGTAATCTGGTTGATTTTTCAGGGATTCTTACAGTACACAAGACTGAACAATTTACTGAACAGCAAATAAAATTATAAATTTATTTTTTAAATTTACTTCTGTAGTTGTTTTCATTGCTTTCTTCTCTTGAACATTATCCTGAGCATCTGAGTTTTAAAAATATTTCCTTTCTGATGTGAGAAATAATAGACTAATTCAGCCACTTTGTGTCCAGTATCAAGTATTTAAAGGGAGCAAAACAGAACATTTTTGCCACATACCCTGACCCATCACATGATGGGCTTAGCTTTAATGGTGTGCATGTGTTTGTTTATTTATCTGTGTGTGTGTGTTTATAGAATGAGAATTCTAATTGAAAGGATCCCAACCTTATGAAGAAACCCTAAGATACATAGAAAACAGCTTTCTTTGGATCAAGCTGACCAAACCGATTATATGTTGGAGATGTTGCTAGCATATGCATTGGTGATGAAGGGGAGACAATTCCCTTCATATTGTTCTTGCTTAGGTGTTAATGTTGAAGGCCAAGAGGATGAAGATATCAACCTAGCTAAGAGACAACATAAATTGGCATTGCAATCGGTTGGTGAAGAACTGCTCCAACTGCTACTTCTCCACTATAAATCATGTCCTTATTTTACAATCAGATGGTGCTATGGAGATCGCAGGAGAGGAACGGGGGGGGGGTGCATTCCAGGGGGAGAAATGATCTTACAGTGTGGAGGACCTTGGGCAGGCAACCAAGAAGCTGAGACAGGACCCGCCTTAGATTTTCCAGGGGTATTTCTCCCTAGCATCTTTTGGCTTTGCTTAGTTTGGCAAGATTCTGTGTATGGTAGGAACAATAAAGAGGTAGAGCTTCATTTCTTGGCTCAGTGCTGTTTCTTTGCCTCAAACCCTGACAGATGGGTTCACCAAGCTGGATCCAAATGCCTATGTAGATAATTCTAAATGCCTGCTAAATGTGTAGTTGGCTAATTAATTCACATTATTGTCTAATCAAGAATCTGGAATTAGTAATGATATAAAAACTACAATATGAATAAATAGATAATAAAAAGTGTATTCCTCTAAACTACATTGCTTTATTGATTTAGTCCAGCTGAATTGTACTTAATTATGAATGATGACATGAACATTTTAACTGAGTATATGGGTAATTAGAAAGGCCATTTACATTTGATGTCAGCAACTTAGTTTTACTTCAGAAATACTCAATTGTTGACTGAAAACTGACATGTTACTACTAGTAGCAAGTACTGTATGTTCCTCAATCTTTTTTTCCCTTCACCCGAAGTTAACCAAGCTCAAGAATATATTAATACACATTTTTTACAGCTAATTTAACTTGCCTAGCCTTCTGGCTCCTTTTGAATCTGTAACTGCAGAAAAGATGGAAAAGTCTTTTTCCCTAAGTATACACCCCTCAGGTCTTACTAGATATATTGGTTCATTAACACTAACTATCCCTTAAAGATTTGTGACAAGACTGGGCAACATCCGTAAAATAATTGTATATGCTAGAGTACTGCTGAAGTGAAAATATGTTACCATATCACTTTTTAAGATTCCTGTAGGCACAACTTATTTTCTGCACTGAACTTCAGGCCATTTTTCAAATAAGAATGTACTTCAGCTTGTTGATTGGTTTGTCAATGTAAATAGACAAGGCTTAGCTGAACTGCTTTGACACCACATGACCTTACACTGTACCAGAGAAAAAGACTGTCAGAGGTCTGACTCTTGATGTGGAGATGATAGATGATAGGGGATGGATGGATGGATGGATGGATGAGAGAGAGGGAGATGGAGAGGGAGAGAGAGAGAGAGAGATCTCCACTGCTTGTGGATATATGTTCACAATGTAGTCTAAGAATCTTCAGAAAGGTGAGATTTTTGAAGCTGCATTTCTAATCGAACATACTAACACACACTCAGAAAATCAGTATTAAATTAAAATGTCTATGATTCTTTTGAACAAAACACAATTACTTACATTAATATCATATTGTAGAATTTATTTCTTCCCTAAGAATTCCTTTGGATAAATGCCACATCATCTTACAGCTGTTTAATTTTTTGATGATTGTGCCTTTTTTCTGAAATGTGCTGTATTTATTCATATAACATGACATGTCACAATATTATAATGATTATCCTGTAGCTTTATCCATGGTCCATAATACCATCTGCTACAAAACTAGTCTTCTCATTGCATGTGCACCATCTGGAACACCATCCATCTATATTCTAATTACTATACAGATGAGATTTTTGTTTCTACAAAAACACCATATTGCCTGTATCCTTCACTGATTGCTTATTTTGTAAAAAATATAATAGTGTACAACAGAAGTAGATTGTTGGCATCTTTAATTATTTTTAACTGCTACATTTTATTGTCCCCTCTTTTTTTCAAATATATTTCATATCAAAAGTCCTGTATCATGAAGCTGGATATAAGTATTATCAAGCATTTTTGCTACATATTGTTTTCACCCACTCCCTACTGTATATCTATTTTCAGCTCTTTGGGGCTAAAAATAAAGAGTTGTTTTTTAATCTTACAGAGTGAACTTTCATGGTAAATACCTGTCCAATTTTACTATTATAATTATTTGCCACAACCATTATAATGATTTGCAATTTGTAATAATAACAAGAAGAACTGATTAAAAATATATATATAATCCAGTGAATGGTTCTGAGCAATGGATAAGCAGAAGGACACATTAAGTATCAACTGGTTATACTGCTCAAGCATTGTGCTTCCCCCCTTTTTTTTCTCTTCCATTGGGTGCCATAGCTGATCTTGGTCAGTTCTCTCCTTTGTGATTCGAGCCCTAACCTAGGGCTTGGGAATCATAAAAGTGGCATCTAGTAATGTATGCTGGTTTTTGTAGTTGGGCTGTCATAAATTTGAGGCTCCAAATTTTAGGCAATCCAAATTTATTTTAAGTCCTTGTGGTATTACATATTGTTAAATTCTTCTTCCAAATTTTTGTGGTCTCTGTTTGCAGATCTCTGTATTTCATAATCTTTTTCAATTCTTTGTCTTCAACATTACTGTTTCTTGGAAGGGCCACATTAATAAACCAAATATGGTTCTTTTCAAGGACAGTAATATCAGGTGTCAATCACTCTAAATTTTAGAATCCTGTAAAATTTTTGCTGTGTCATTTTCAATAACCTTATCTACACTTTCATGTTTCCACTAATTCTTACTGACTGTGAATCTGTACTTTTTACATAAATGCCAGTATAATATCTTTCCAACTCAATCATGCCTTTTTTGCAATCCTTCTGTGTGATTTGGCTACATCTAGTTATTATGTGGTCAACTCTTTTAACCTTATTTCAGTACAATTGACATTTATTATCCATAATAATATTTTCTTTTCTTTTTACGACATTTGGGAGTAGTACTTATTCTTGGAAAACAAAAAAGCATTCCTCTATTTTCTTTTATAATATATCATTCTTAAACCACCTCATGTTCTGATGTTGTCTGATTTTGTATCTCTAAAATGGAGATAATTTTTTCTCTCTCTCTCCAGTTTTCTAATCTCATTTCTAACTGTTACTATAATAATATTGTATAGATTCCATTTTGGCAAATAAATCTTCTTTTGAGATTCTTTCAATAACTTTTTTACTTGTCTTGGTGTAATCATTAAGTCCTCATTTTTCACCTTCTACTGCTCGTTTTACCTATAAAACTCCTTACTCTCCAGTCTTTCTTGGAAGATACAATCTATTTACACCACTATGAAGATGTATTCATAGTCGTCCAATATCTAGTTTGTTGGTCAAGGTAATCAAGGTCAATCTGAGATTAGTTGACTATTCCTGCAGTATCCTGAATTGGGCAATACCAATAAATTGATTGCTCTGATAGTATTCCCACCATTTAGGCTTAGACTTTAGGATTTTCCTTATAGAATTCTGAGCTTATTTTTCTCTTTGGTTGTGGAATATATCAGATGTTTCCAAGATTCCCAAATATTTATACATTTCCTCAGGTGCTAAACTGTCAGCCCTTCAAGGTAGTCCAGACCAGGAAACCAAAATCATGAAGCTAATGCTACTTTCATTATGAGGTTATACTAACAGACTCTTGCAAGTCTGAATGTGCCTCTTCACCTCTTGCCTTTACATTCCAGAGAACTAGGGAAGGTCAATTCTGAGATGCTTACTCAAATTGCATTCCTGCTTTGGACTCAGACTTCGTTTAACAGATCATTGTCTAGGCTGTGACTCTTCGTCATGTATCTCAAGGTCATTCTTACAGCCCATTACATAAACCTTTGGCAGTAGTTTCATTTCTGACTTGAATATCTTCTTGTCAGCTAGCGATTTTTCCCTTTCTTTATTTGAATTAGTGCACATTTACTAAGTCAAATTGCATTGCAATATCACTGCTAAATATCTGAATAGTATTTAGTAATGATTCCAATTTGGCTTTTTTTTGGCATATTATTTTAGATTATCCATGTAAAAAGATGGGATACTTTTTTTATCTTGTTTGAAAATTGGTAGCCATGTTTTGCCTTATTTGGCAGCCTTCTTAATAAGATTATCTCCAAATTGAATAATAAAGGTGATGACGAGTCACCTTGAAATATTCCCCTTTTTATTTTAACTTAAACAAACTCATCACCATTAAGTGTTAATTTTGTCTTCTATGTATTCATTATTGTTTCTACAAAACCTCAGATATTTTGATTGATACCAAAAACTTCTGTGCTTTTCATGATCCTATTTGAGAGTTGAATGCTTTCTTGTAATCACTCTAAGACATACGTAAATTCACTTTTCTTTGACTTTATTTAGGTTGCTTTATCAATAAATAACTGATCTTTGGTTCATAATGCATTTTTGCAGTTTCCTTTTTTGCTCAGCTGAGTAGAAAATCTTCTTTAAGATAATCAAACATTAAATTCACTATTATTCCAGTAAGAATTGTTAACATGGGAGGCAAACAAGTTTTGGGTCTGTAGTTTTGAGATATGGCTCTTTTTTCTTTGTCTTACATTATTAAAAAAATATTCTTCCAGTTGTCAACCAGTATTAATTTCTTCCATTTTTTAGTGCAACATGAAACTGACCAACATTAAACTGATTCATGTAGGCTGGTTACATATTTAAGCCAAAATCCATACAACTCATCAATCCCAGATACAACCCAGTTCTTGATTTTCTTTTGACTGCTTCCAAACCATTTTTCTATCAAAGTTAAATTTTCCATAGATTTTTGTTCTTTTCAATTTATTTTAGGCACAATAAATCCACTGTGCCTTTTGTTATATTCTGTAGGGCAATACCACAGTCCTTTCTAATAATGCAAGTTTTCTTCACTGTTATTTTCAAAATACTGTTTTCACTTGGAACCAATATTCCTGTAGAACTGATGCTGATTTGTTCCACATTGCAAATTTTATTTGCAGTGGCTTATATGACCATCATACCACTTGATTTTTCCTGATAATGCCACAAACAGGAATTCTTGAACTTCAGTTTTCGTTTTGGTTCTGATATTATATTGGTTTTTAGGTCCAGTTTCAGTTTTTCATTTTGCAGTTTTCCTAGTTTTATAGTTTTCAAATTTCTCATCTCCCCACAGTTTTTTCCTTCTTGCTTCTAAGTGAATTTTCCATTTAGGTTTATCTTTTTTAAACTAACTTTTGTTCCTTAACTTAACATACCAGTTTATTAAACTTTAACAGCACAATACGTTGGTTGGCTTGTTTCACCAAGTGTCCATGTTGAAATGCTTTCTAGTGCTTTGCTTATGTCATGAAGAATCTCAGATAAGACTCTCCTATTTGTTTGCTTAAAAATCGGTAGTCCCATTCTTGCTGCTAATTCCAATAACTTTTTAATAACTTTTTAAATCAATTATTTTTGCCTTTTGGTTATCTCTGGTTGCTCATCTGTACTAATTGCTGCATTTTCTTTCCCAGAAGCAACATTTTCTTGCAAGCCTTGACTCTTCTTTACTATTTCCACCCACAAAATACCCTTTATCATGGTAGCATTCAGATTTTTCTAGTTTCCCGTTTCATTGATGTTTTCTGCTGCTGTTGCTGCTGCTGCTGCTAATTATGTTTTCTGCTGCTGCTGCTGATTCATTAACGATATACTGTATACACACACACAAACGTACACAGACACATACAACCAAGCTAATGAAAAAATATAACCAATTTTTTCATTAGCTTGTGTGTGTGTGTTTGTGTGTATATATACACATACATACACATGCATACACACACAATATATATATATATATACACACACACACATACATACATACATACATACACTATATGTATGTGTGTGTGTGTATATATATATATATATATATTCAATATATATTCAATATTCAATATACATATATATTCAATATATATATATATATATATATATATATATATATATATATTCTATATGTGTGTGTGTGTGTGTATTCAATATATATACAGTATATTGAATTCAGTATAATAAAGATATGTTTTTTAAAAAAAGCACTGTACTATTCATTTGAATTCTCTTTTTTTAAATAAGAATTTTATTAAGTTTCAACCAAAGATAAAAGTTACAGAAAAACAAAAAACTACAAAGAAAAAAAGAGAAAAAACTAAAAAAGTGTGGAAACACAAGATTTTTTTTTTTCAAAGTTACAAAAAGAGGTGACTTCCGACTTTTAACAGCAAGGATATTCAAAAATTTCCATAATCAATCCCTTACTCTATATTAAACCAAAATCACATTATTTCTATAAGTCATTCCATTGGCACATTGTAAAAATCACTAAATACCGTTACTCCCTCCCCTTATATTAAAAGAAAAAGAAAACAGAAACATTTATATAAATGTTTCAACTTCCCCCCCACAAAGATAACATTTATTTATTTCCTTCCTACTACTATTCTATACATTTCTGTCTACTATAATAAAGATCAAACTAAAGAACATATAAATTGTCTGCCATTGTACTTGATAATACAACAATTTTAATAATCTTAATCATATTAAACCCAAAACCATCCAAATAGACATTTATTATTTTTTATTATACCTTAATAATCTTAATCCAAATAGTTAAAGATAAATGAAATCAGTCAAACCCTAAAAGCAATCCAGATAAATATTCTTAAACCCTTATCCCACTTCAAAATAAACCAGGGCATTTACATATCCCCACAACGTGCACAGAGCTTTTTTCTTAAAAAAATCAAACAGCCCAACTGCCCCCCTCAAAACCTCCGATTTCTATTCAGGAGACCTCCCATACATAATAACCCCTTCTTTTCCATGGTGTTCCACCATAAGATTAATTTCACTTATGGCTTGCAACTTGATCTCTCCCTTAAATTTCTCCAACTCAACTATCCGATCTTCATCCAGCATTTCAACATAAAACCTAATCTCACTCTTAGAAGAGACATTTATGTCACTATTAAATTATTCAGTTTCATCCATGACATCCCCAACCAAATGACACATTTGGTCCCTCCTTGCGGGGGAGATGGGCGGGATATAAATATGACAAATAAATAAATTTTAGACCTCATATTTTCTACAATGTCCTGAATGCCATGGTAGGAATCAGAAAGAATCTATTAAAAATCTTGGTGGAAGTCAGAGAAAGTCTGTTTAAAATCCTCCATGTCTCCCCCAGTAGATTATGGCACCCCCAGGAGCTTAACCAAGGAAAGGCGAAGATATGAAAGAATTCTGGAATGTGTTTACAAAAGTGAAAGTGAGATATGCAGACAGTTCCCCAGGGAAAGTAGAAGCAGAAAACTCAAAACAGCTGATTCAACCTCTAGGAAAATGCTAGTATCTTCAAATTTAGTTCAAAAATAATAACAGGGAGACAATTATTTACTCTCAATCCTCCTTAATATCATACTCTTCCTATAGTCTGAAATAGAGTAAAGGTTTTGCCAAGCTGTGAAGGAGTGTTGTGATTTAACAAAGCTGTGATTGAATCACCCTACTGAAGCAACTGTATGAACTAAAGTGGGGATCTACTTCAAAAAAGCAAATCCAATTAGATTGACTTTCTATTGCTGCTGATCTTATGGACAGCATACCGCGTTGTAACTTCACTTTCATACATTGACAATATGTGTGTGGCATAATAGGCTCTCTGACACTGACAAGAATAGCAGTCCAAGAAATTTTATCACCCGTTACACTCAACTTATCACAACTCTTTTCGAGTGGCAAGGCAAACATTGCTTTGAGTTTCCTTAGCTCTTAGCTTCTTTAACAAGACTTTGCTCTGTCTTATACTAATGAAATAAACTTAATATTTGGGACACATTGTAATCCCTTAAGAGTCTATGGGTGCCAGATGAAGGGCTTTTTTTCACTGCAACCTTTTGCTGCTTGTCTCCCACATGTAAACTGGCTGGAAATGTAGTCAACTTCACATATGCTCTTCCAGAATTCAACCCTTTGTTCACTTTGGTCACAGTGATGACCTGGCATTCTATCCAGATGGTGGTTAATATGACCCCCCATTAGTAGAATCCCCTGTTTCTTTACCTCTCCCACCCTTGCCAAGAAAGCAAGCTCCAATTGTCCCCTTCTTGGGAATATCTTTTTAAGACTGGTGAATCCATATTTAATCTATAGCTATCACAGTTCTTGTCACTTCAACCAGAAGCAGGAACTTGAGAGAACTCTTGTTAATTTCACCCAGTCAAAAGAAAAAGAAAAATGACAAGCAGCATTTGACCCTTTATCTGCTGCACCTGTTAAACAACAACAAATCAAAGGTTCAGCCTTTTAAGCAGGCGGCACATCATAAAATGGCTATCAAAGGCAGTGAGTGGGGATTAGGAAGATATGCCCCTCCTCAAAGTGCCCCTTTCCCAAGAAACTATTACTGGACCCAATGATTCTAGACAGTTTTTGTCCAGTCTCCAAACTTCCATTTTAGGGAAGGTGGCTGGGCTTCAGCTCCAGGGGTTCCTGAAGGAGATGGATTATCAGGATGCATTTCTGTCAGGTTTCAAGCCAGGTTACAGTATGGAGACAGTATTGGTCATGCCTGTTGAAGTGAAGACATGATGGTAGTGCTGTGTCCATCCTTGTGGCCCTTGATCTGTCAGCAGCTTTTAATACCCTTGATCATGGTGCCATTCTGGACTGGCTGCAAGGTTTGGGAATTGGGGGCACCATGTTACAGTGATTCTCCTCCTTTCTTTGTGGGCAGTTTCAAACAGTGTTAACTAGGGGAAAGAGATCGAGTCTATGGCCCCTCACTTGTGAGCTGCTGCAGGGCTTGACACTCTTACTCCTTCTATTTAGCATCTACATGAAACTTCTGGTTGAGGTCATTCATCAGTTCTGGGCCAGGTATCATCAGTAGCCTATAAATTGCCTAAATACAAATAAATAATAATACAGCACACACCAGAGGCATTTGTGTATGATAGCAAGTGAAGCAAATTGCCCTCTTTGTGCCTACACAAATACTACTTTTGACATGAAAATAAACTTAGATGGTGATCACCTTCCCAGAAACCTTTGGACAAGCTGAGAATAACATAATCCACACAGGTCTTGAAACAGTAGGTGGCCCATCGTTACACTGGAGCAAGCAGGAATTTCAGATCACCTCTAATAATTACACATGCTGGAATAAACATTTACTACTTTTATAAATAGTCATGTTTTTCTCTTTGGCAGCTTCTTCTCTGTGGCTTGCCCATCTCTGTTGCTATGTATCTTACTGTGTCAACCTGTTCCTGCTGCTTCAGTGATCTAACAAACCCTGACCATTGCCAGCAAGCCATAATTCTTCAACAACAAATTCTGCCAGTAGTGAGGGGTGTTTCTTAGGGAGGAACTACCTTGTCAATCTCTGTGCTAACTCTCTTGGTACCTCAAAAAGCCCAGTGATCAGAGGCAGCAAAGCTACATCACCCCACCAGGGAAAGTTAGTAGCTTTTCTTCAGCATGAAGCCTATTACCCCAGAAAAGCAAGTGGAAAGGTAAGAGTTTAATTTTAAAACTGTTTCTGAAGGTTATTTATAAGTTAGAGTAGGACACTTTCTACATTGGTTCATCATGTTGTTTAAAGGTTCTGCTGGACAATTCGAAGGCTGTTATACTGCCTTTCCCTCATCCCTATCTTAAAATGTGCTGGGGAGTATTTCAAGCATTTATTGCAGGGAAACCTGTGGAAAGCAAGCAGTTGAAACTTGGCAGGTTGATGTCCTCTAAATTGTTTACTAATCGCTGCTATATCCATTCTAGTCTGCTCCCAAATGAAGCATCTCCAAGTGTTTTGATGCTTTCCCCATTATAACCTATGTATAAACCATTTCTCCTAAATAGGATCTTGAATCAAATCACTGTATATTGAATCTGAAATTAAATTAAAGCCTAAACAGCATCTACTACCACATATCTAAGGCAAGGGTCCCATAAAAGGAGAACATTTTTTTAATTTTAAAAACTTTACAGCATGCCACAGAGATTATTAGAGAAATTCTGTCTAATATGTGTGTTTGAATAAATGTTTATAATTATTTTCTTTTATTAATTATTGCAAGCCATATTTAGTGGTCCTAGTATCTTTTTGAGTTATGCTTAAAGATTTCACCAAAGATAGGTTTTCTAAAGTCCTTAAATTAGTAAAGTAATATGATTAGTTAGGCCTTTTGTGCTTCTGTTAGATAAATAAGAGAAGCACAAATGCCTAATTAATTATTATTTTGGTATTAATTATTTCTGTTATTAAACTTATGTGGAATAACTATTTGAAAAAAGTTTTAAATAAAACATTAATAAAGCATTATTAAAAGTTGATGTAGTTGCTTTAAAATCAGAAGCTTCAGCAAGCTGCAGTATATATCTATATAAATTCCCTTTGGCAAAACATCAATAATATGCAAACTTTTCTAATTAGCTGAAAACAAATGAAATGCCCTTTCTTTTAAAATTTCAAATCATTTTCAAGGTAAGAAAAGCCTGGAGAAATTAATTCAGCAGACAAAGCAATATGTAAATCACATTAAAAAAAGAATTAATTAATTGGCTGCCTCTTGGCATCCGGTTGAGGTTTTTTTTGTTTTTTTGTTTTTTGTTTGGGTAGCACAATATTGTTCATCAAAGCACTGTGCTATACTCAACCTCTTCAAGAAAGGTTTCTCTAAGGATTGAGCTTCCAGCTTGTTTTGGGGACAACTGAAATATATGTTTCATATGAACACATCTACATTATTCCTGATTTAGCAGTGATTCACAACCCAAGTATACTAACTAATAGTTAACTAACCAAAGTAATAGAAACTGACTACCAGTGTACTGTTCTTCAAAACCTTGTTGAAAGTTGGGTTAGCTTAAGGCTCTGATGTTTATGAATAAATAATTCTCTAAAAAATTCTGATTCACCAAGTAGTTCATCCTTCAAATAAGTCTACCTATTTCAGGAGTTTCCTTCATCTGTGTGTAACAGAAATATTTTAAAGAACCTTGAATATTTTGACCAACTTCTAGATGTTCAGAAAATAGGTTAAGTTTTGTATTTGATTCAAGAGGCATTAGCCCCTAAGAAGCATCCAATTTGGGTTGTCTGTATCAGCCCTCTTTCTCTGAAACTACTGGGCTTGCATTTAGCACATGAATACACTGCAAGGTTGGCCAGCAATCAGGATATGCACTGCCTCCAAGATTTAGGATGCTTTGGAAAAGAACTCAGTTTGGATCAGTTTGGATCAGTTTGGATCAGTTTGGATCAGTTTAGATCAGTTTGGATCAGTTTGGATCAGTTTGGATCTAAGGCAAGATTTTATTATCTATTTATAAGAATGAGAAAATTTGGCTTAGGGGGTTGGGGGTGGGCGGCATGGTTTTTCGCTGGTTCACCTCCTTCCTCCGGGGCCGATCCCAATCGGTGGTAATAGGAGATGAGAGATCCGACCCTCGGCCCCTACTTTGTGGGGTGCCGCAGGGTTCGGTTCTCTCCCCTCTCCTATTTAATATCTACATGAAACTGCTGGGTGAGATCATCCGCCAACACGGGATGAGGTATCATCAATACGCTGATGATACTCAACTATATATCTCCATCCCGGGTGAGCTAAGTGATGCAGTGTCTGCCCTTTCTCAGTGTCTGAAGGCTGTGGGGGCCTGGATGGGGAACAACAGGCTTCAGCTGAACCCTGGTAAGACGGAGTGGCTGTGGATTGATGGTCCCTTGAGATCTAGGGAGTTGTCATCTTTAGATCTGGGTGGGGTGGCACTACCCCGTTCAGACACAGTGCGGAACCTGGGTGTCCTTTTGGACTCACAACTCCTGCTTGAAGAGCAGGTGGCAGTCGTGGCCAGAAGGGCATTTGTGCAACTTTGAGTTGTACACCAGCTACGCCCTTTCCTGGACCGAGACGCCCTCCGTACACTCACCCATGCCCTGGTCATCTCCCATATAGACTATTGTAATGCACTCTACATGGGGCTACCCTTGAAGAGTATCCGGAAGCTTCAACTGGTCCAGAATGCAGCTGCGCGCGCAGTTATGGGTGCCACAAGATTGGCACATGTGACACCTCTGCTGCGCGAGCTGTTTGCTTCCGGGTCCAATTTAAGGTGTTGGTTGTTACCTTTAAAGCCCTACATGGCATGGGACAAGGTTACCTAAGGGACCGCCTCATCCCTAGAGCATCGACCCACCCCACCCGGTTATGCAGAGAGGGCATGCTACGGACCCCGTCTATAAGAGAATTCCATCTGACGGGGTCCAGGAGGTGGGCCTTCTCTGCAGTGGCACCCGCCCTCTGGAATATTCTGCCCCTGGAGGTGAGGCAAGCCCCCACACTGATGACCTTCCGAAAACAACTGAAGTCCTGGCTCTGCCACCTCGCTTGGGATGGGAGGAGTAACAGCTCCTCTTGGGGATGGCTGGCTCCATAGAGTTCTTTTAAACTACACCAGAGCCTCTTGGGTTTTATACATTTTTACATTTTATTAATTTATTTATATTAAGTACTGTATTTTATATGTTTTTATATGTTTTATTGCTAACTTTATGTAAACCGCCCAGAGTCCCCTCTGCGGGGGGAGATGGGTGGTGATTTAAGTTGAATAAATAAAATAAATAAATAAAATAAAATCTTAAATGGATATACATTTATTGACTTCGTTTCAAGTTTCATTTACGGATTTGTTTCAACAGAATGAGTGAAATTGACAGTAACATTAAAGTATGACAAGGATAAAGTATGAAGTATGCCCAATTTCAGAAAGGTCAGTACAGTAGATTTTCAGCCATTTTTCTTTAATGTTCTGATTATTGTTTGAAAGAAAGGTGTTTTATTGTTTTTTAACAAAATATGATGACAATTTTAGGCTCATAAGCAGAGAAAACTTTAGATGTTTTCATTTAAGGGGCTTGGTGGAAGACAAAGAGTGGGCACTTGGGAGGATACTGAGACAGCAATGAAGAAATGATACACTGCTGATAGTCACCAACGCAACTGGCACAACACTGACATGGATGCAACTGCTTTCCAGGGGGTGATCACTCTGCTGCATCTAGCATAAGCATAGAGCATCTTGAAATGGGGATTCTGGAATTAAGTGGCCAAGTGGCCAAGTTTGAATTGTACAGTTTTGGCCTATTTATTATTTATTTGCCAAAAGTGAATATGTTCACTGCCTTGAGTTATTTATAAAAATAATAAAGGCGGGATAGAAAATAAATAAAATAAAAATAAATAAATCTTCCAAATCTGGCCTTTTGCTGATATAAATCCCAACTTACTGGGATTTATATCATTAAATTACCATAAAGGTACTCAGTGCCATCTGGGTTATTTATTTGTTTGTTTGTTTTCTTGCTTACTTACTTATCTAGCTGATCATTTATGGGTATGACTCTAAGTAGCTATAACAAGTTAAAATAAAAACAATACACAAATAAATAAAACAATGATAACAACAACTAATAAAATGCCATGCTTTTGAGGTCTGATTCAGAATGCATCTACCCACCCACCCATAACTTATAAATCATCATATAAACCAAACATTGTGGCCCTAGGCTAGGGGGAACAACCAGGTCTTGAAGGCTTTGCAAAAGACCAACAGGATTGGGGCACCCTGGATCTTGGGGGGAATGTTGTTCCATATAGCAATTACTGCAACAGCAAAGGCACATTTCCTGAGTCCCTTTAGATGAAACTGCCTTATAGAGGGGACATGGAGCGTGCCCATTCTGTGGGATCTAGTGGGAAAAGTAGAAACATTTGGAGACAGGAAGTCCCATAAATAACCTGGCCCTGTGCCATGAAGGGCTTTATAGGAGATAACCAGAACCTTGAATTGTACATGGAAACCTACCGAGAGTCTGTGCAGCTCACAAAGTAGTGGTATTACTGGGGCATATTGTTTTATACTCTATACAATTGCACTATTGCATTTTGTACTAATTGAAGCTTCTAAATACTTCTCTTGACAGCTCCATATTGCAGTAGTCCATGTGGGAGGTGCCTAAGGTATGAATTAATGCCACCACCCCACACCCAATCCTATAGTTAAAATTTTGATTTTTCTTACAGAAAAGTAGGTTTTTGCATTTGTCCCAATTGAAATTCATCTTCCTGGTTTCTACCCATTGTTTCAGCTTATCAAGATCCTCCTGAATCTTGATACGGCCCTGTAAAGTTTTTATTTATTTATTTATTTATTAAATTTATTATCTCCTTCTATCCCTTTGCCCCCTCTTGTACCAAAGATAGGCTGACCATATTTTCTTGTGGCAAAAACGTCACCAGACAAAATGGGCATGTGGGAGCGCACTGGGGGACACACAGGGGGTGAGCATGCGGGTGTGTGGGTGCATGCACGTCCACGTGGGGGGGCACGTGGGGGGCAGGGGGTGCACAGGCATGCAGGGGGCGTGCAGGCATGGTGTGCACATGTGCATGTGGGAGGGGCGGGGGCATGCGCATGCACACACGTGCTTCGCCAGGAAACTTTCAAAAACAGGACAAAATTGAGATTTTTACTATAACGACGGGACACTCCAGAAATGGTGAAATAATGGGACTGTCCCATTCAAAATGGAACGTATGGCCAGCCTAACCAAAGAAAATCAAAGAGGACTTATTTTGTGTTTCTCACACTTCCCCCTCTCCCAGGACTAGGTTGTTCTTTTTCTTCCCCTAATGGCTTCTGCATTTCTTCATCAAGATTATATTCACATTCCTCTATACATGCTCACATTTTGTTAATTTATCTTCTAGGTTTCTACAGGAGACTATCACACAGCTTATCAATAATAATAATAATAATAATAACAACAACAACAACAACAACAGTAACAGTAACAGTAACAGTAACAGTAACAGTAACAGTAAGAGTAACAGTAACAGTAACAGTAACAGTAACAGTAACAGTAACAATAATTTATTAAATTTATATGCCACCTGATACCCAATCACTCTGGGTGGCTTACAAACATTAAAACATTTAAAAGCAAAGAACAATAGGAAAAAACACATACACATACACACACAGACATCAAGGCTTTAGCGTAGTCAATGAAGCAGAAGTAGATGTTTTTCTGGAACTCTCTTGCTTTTTCCATGATCCAGCGAATGTTGGCAATCTGATCTCTAGTTCCTCTGCCTCTTTGAAACCCAGCTTGCACTTCTGGTAGTTCTCAGTTCACATACTGCTGAAGCCTAGCTTGTAGGATTTTGAGCATAACCTTGCTAGCATGTGAAATGAGCGCAACTGTATGGTAGTTTGAACATTCTTTGGCATTGCCCTTCTTTGGAATTGGAACGTAAACTGACCTTTTCCAATCCTGTGGCCACTCTTGAGTTTTCCAAATTTGTTGGCATATTGAGTGCAGCACTTTAACAGCATCATCTTTTAGGATTTTAAATAGCTCAGCTGGGATACTGTCTTCTTCGCTAGTTTTGTTGTTAGTAATGCTTCCTAAGGCCCACTTAACTTTACTCTTTAGGATGTCTGGCTCAAGGTCAGTGACCACACCATCGTATTTATCAGGGACATTAAGATCTTTCTTGTACAGTTCTTCTGTGTACTCTTGCAACCTCTTCTTAATCTCTTCTGCTTCTGTTAGGTCTCTGCCTTTTTTGTCCTTTATCATGCCCATCTTTGCATAAAACCCTTGATATCTCCGATTTTCTTGAAGAGATCTCTAGTCTTCCCCATTCTATTGTTTTCCTCGATTTCTTTGCATTGTTCATTTAAGAAGGCCTTCTTATCTCTCCTTGCTATTCTCTGGAAATCTGCATTCAGTTGGTTATATCTTTCCCTTTCTCCCTTCCCTTTTGCTTTCCTTCTTTCCTCAGCTATTTGTAAAGCCTCATCAGACAGCCACTTTGCTTTCTTGCATTTCTTTTTCTTTTGGATGGTTTTAGTTGCTGCCTCCTGTACAATGTTACGAACCTCCATCCATAGTTCTTCAGGCACTCTGTCTACCAGATCTAATCCTTTAAATCTATTCCTCACCTCCACTGTATATTCATAAGGGATATGATTTAGGTCATACCTTAGTGGTCTAGTGGTTTTCCCTACGTTCTTCAATTTAAGCCTAAATTTTGAGATAAGAAGCTCATGATCTGAGCCGCAGTCAGCTCCAGGTCTTGTTTTTGCTGATTGTATAGAGCTTCTCCATCTTTGGCTGCAAAGTACATAATCAATCTGATTTCGGTATTGACCATCTGGTGATGTCCATGGGTAGAGTCGTCTCTTGTGTTGTTGGAAAAGAGTGTTTGCTATGACCAGCGTGTTCTCTTGACAAGACTCTATTAGCCTTTGCCCTGCTTCATTTTGTACTCCAAGACCAAACTTGCCTGTTATTCCGGTTATTTCTTGACTTCCTACTTTAGCATTCCAGTCCGCTGTGATGAAAACGACATTTTTTTTTGGTGTTAGTTCTAGAAGGTGTTGTAGGTCTTCATAGAACTGGTCAACTTCAGCTCTTTGGCACCAGAGGGGGGAGTGGCCCTCTCGGAAATGTGTCCAGCCGGGTTTCAGGTCTGGCATCAGCCGAGACACCGGGGCAGGGGAGGAGGGGTGGCAGTGGTCATTCGAGAGTCTCTTGTGGCCTTCAGGGGCGCTGCTCCACAAGTGGCCGGGTGTGAGACCCTGTTTTTCAAGTTGGGTTCACGAGAACAGTTGGGAGTGTTGCTGCTGTACCAGCCTCCCTGCTGCGTAGCAACCTCCCTGCCTGAGCTGCTCGAGGCTGTCTCGGGGCTGGCAGTGGAGTTCCCCAGACTTATGGTTCTGGGGGACTTTAATCTGCCATCTCTGGGACGGGACTCGGAGGCGGCTCGGGAGTTCATGGCTACCATGGCAGCTATGGGCCTGTCTCATATTATTCGTGACCCGACTCGAGACAGTGGTCTCACCCCGGACTTAGTTTTCTTGTCTGAGCAGTGGCAATGTGATCTGAGGGGAGAGCTACATCTTTCCCCATTGTCATGGTCGGACCACGCCCTGGTGACCCTTAGACTCTCTTGTGCTGCCCCACTCCGCAGGGAGGCGGGACCTATTCGATTGGTCCGCTCCCGGCGACTGATGGACCCAGTGAGGTTTCAGAAGGAGCTGGAAGTTGTTCCCGAGGACTTGCTTCACGGTCCAGTGGAGCTCCTGGCCACGGCCTGGAACAGGGCCGCGGCTGGAGCCCTGGACAAGATCGCGCCTATGCGACCTCTCCGGCCCTACTTGGCCCGCCGCTCTCCATGGTTTACCGAAGAGTTAAGGGCCTTGAAGAGGGTTAAGAGACGTCTAGAGTGCCGCTGGAGAAAGACGAAGAATGAATCTGACCGAACACAATCTAGAGCCGCAGTTAAGGCCTACCTTGTGGCGGTAAGGGCGGCGAAACGCGAATATTTCTACGTTCTTGTTGCATCCGCAGAATGCCGCCCGACGGCCCTTTTTAAAATTACAAGATCACTGTTGGGTCGGGAGCAGGGGGAGACCCACTTACAGGGCCGATCGGAAGAGTTTGCTGAGCATCTGCAGGATAAAATCGCTCAGATTCATTCCAAGTTGGACTCCAAGCATGAGACAGGATCTGTGGAGATGCCAGGGGCTCGTACTTACCATGTTATCTGGGAACAGTTTGATCCTGTTGCGCCTGAGGAAGTGGACAGGATCCTCCGGACTGTGAACGCCACCACATGCCAGCTTGACCCTTGTCCCTCCTGGCTGGTGAAATCGGCCAGTGAGGTGACATGTGGATGGGTCCAGGCGATGATTAATCTGTCCTTGAGTGAGGGGGTGTTCCCAGAGGTCTTTAAGGAGGCGCTGGTGCACCCCCTCCTCAAGAAGCTGTCCCTGGACCCTACTATCCTGGGCAATTTTCGCCCAGTCTCCCACCTTCCCTTTTTGGGAAAGGTGGTTGAGAAGGTGGTGGCTTGGCAACTCCAGAGGATTCTGGAGGAAACGGATTATCTGGACCCCTTCCAGTCAGGTTTAAGGCCAGGATATGGGACGGAGACCGCATTGGTCGCACTTATGGATGATCTCTGGCGAGAGCGGAATGGAGGGAGTGCGTTCATCCTTGCTCTCTTAGATCTCTCAGCGGCTTTCGATACCGTCGACCACGGTATACTTTTGGGACGGCTCAGGGAGTTGGGGGTGGGCGGCGTAGTTTTGCACTGGTTCACCTCCTTCCTCCGGGGCCGTTCCCAGTCGGTGTTGATAGGGGAGGAGAGGGCTGACCCGCGCCCCCTGACTTGTGGGGTGCCGCAGGGGTCGATTCTCTCTCCTCTCCTGTTCAACATCTACATGAAACCGCTGGGCGAGATCATCCGTCACCATGGGATGAGGTATCACCAATATGCTGATGATACCCAGGTGTACATCTCCATCCCAGGTGAAGTAAGTGATGCGGTCGATGCCTTATCTCAGTGTCTGGAGGCTGTGGGGGCCTGGATGGGGAACAACAGGCTTCAGCTGAACCCTGGTAAGACGGAGTGGCTGTGGATTGATGGCCCCCCTAGATCCGGGAAGTTGTCATCTTTGGTTCTGGGTGAGGTGGCACTACCTCGCTCGGATCCAGTGCGGAATCTGAGGGTCCTCCTGGACTCGCGACTCTTGCTCGAAGAGCAGGTGGCAGTCACGGCCAGGAGGGCCTTTGCACAACTTCGTGTTGTGCGCCAGTTACGCCCTTTCCTGGATCGGGAGGCCCTCCGAACAGTCACTCATGCCCTTGTCATCTCCCGTATAGATTACTGTAATGCGCTCTACATGGGGCTACCCCTGAAGAGTATCCGGAAGCTTCAGCTGATTCAGAATGCCGCGGCGCGAGCAGTTATGGGTGCCATGAGATCGGCACATGTAACACCTCTGCTACGCGAGCTGCATTGGCTACCAGTTTGCTTCCGGGTCCAATTCAAGGTGTTGGTGATTACCTTTAAAGCCCTATATGGCATAGGGCCAGGGTACCTGAGGGACCGTCTCATCCCGATAATGTCGGCCTGCCCCACCCGTGCATGCAGGGAGGGCATGCTTCGGACCCCCTCAACAAGAGAATTCCATCTGGCGGGGTCCAGGAGACGTGCCTTCTCTGCGATAGCGCCCGCCTTATGGAACATCTTGCCCCCAGAGGTGAGACTCGCCCCCTCACTCCTGGCCTTCTGGAAGTCCCTCAAGACCTGGCTCTGCCATCGAGCCTGGGATGACAGAGGTGGCAGTGGCTCCTGGGGTTGGCTGGCCCCGTAGGAATACGATCTATACTACGGTCTCCAATCCATCTTGGGTTTAGATAATTTATTACTGTATATTATTATTTTATATTTTATATTATTATTTGAGGGGCGTGGTGGCTCAGCGGGTAAGACGCCAGGCTTGTCGATTGGAAGATCGCAAAGTTCGGAGGTTCGAATCCCTAGCCCTGCGTGCGGGGTGAGCTCCCGCACTAGCTCCAGCTCTTGCCAACCTAGCAATTCGAAAGCATGCAAATGCAAGTAGATTAATAGGTACCACTTCGGTGGGAAGGTAACAGCGTTCCGCGGCGTCATGCGGCCACATGACCGTGGAAGTGTCTTCGGACAACGCTGGCTCTTCGGCTAACAAACGGAGATGAGCACCGGCCCCTAGAGTCGGACACGACTGCACAAATGTGCGGGGGGTACCTTTACCTTTTTACTATTATTATTTTATTATTATTGTAATTTTAGATTATATTTTTATAGTTTTTAAACTTTCAATTGTTGTAACCCGCCCAGAGTCCCTTGCAAGGGAGATGGGCGGGGAATAAATTGAAATAATAAATAAATAAATAATAAATAAATCAGTGGTTGGGGCATAGACTTGGATTACTGTGATGTTGAATGGTTTGCCTTGGATTCGAACTGAGATCATTCTGTTGTTTTTGAGGTTGTACCCCAGTACTGCCTTTCCCACTCTTTTATTGACTATGAGGGCTACTCCATTTCTTCTAAGGGATTCTTGCCCACAGTAGTATATATAATGGTCACCTGAATTAAATTTGCCCATTTCTGTCCATTTTAGTTCGCTGATTCCCAAGATGTCGATGTTCAATCTTGTCATCTCATGTTTGACCACATCCAGCTTACCTTGATTCATAGATCTTACATTCCAGGTTCCTATGCAATATTGTTCTTTACAGCATCGGAATTTCCTTCCACTTCCAGACACATCCACAACTGAGCGTACTTTTGGCTTTGGCCCAGCCGCTTCACTCTTTCTGGAGCTACTCAGAATTACCCTCTGCTCTTCCCCAGTACCATATTGGACACCTTCCGACCTGAGGGGCTCATCTTCTGGCGTCATATCTTTTAGCCTTTTGATACTGTCCAAGGGGTTTTCTTGGCAAGGATACTGGAGTGGGTTGCCATTTCCTCCTCCAGTGGACCACGTTTTGTCAGAACTCTCCGTCATGACCTGTTCTTCTTGACCTGACTTCATTGAGTTATGCAAGCCCCTTCACCACGACAAGGCAGTGATCCATGAAGGGGTCCATGAATGGTTTTGACAGACCTCTAAACTGCCTGACTAATGAAGTATCAGTAGATATGTAACAGCTGTGCAAGTCTATCAGGTCTGATTGTTCATCCCCTAAAAAGCCTGATCATGCCTATAGTCATGTTTTATTTTTACATAGTTAAATTTATCTGTGATCACCATAGATAGAGAAGGATCTATTCTGTAACAATCCAACATCTTTAAGAATTACCTAGATCAGCCTTTCTCAACATTGTATCTTTGAGATATAGAGTATGTATTGTAGCTTTAACTCCCAAAATTCTTTGAAGGGTGCCAGGATTCAGAAAGTTAAACTTAGTGATTAACTGATCTTAAATCCCCTTTACCTTACAAAAAAACAAGAACTGTATTCTAAAGCAGAATAAAAAACTGGTAGCCATATTTATGGATGAGGACAAAAAAAATCCCTCATGAGTTAAATCACAAGGTATTTTGAGTTTCACAAAGGGAACATTCAGCTTCCATTGTGTAACATGGTGATAAGTATATACATTAATTGTTTAAAATTATATTCTTTTGGTGGTGGTTGTAAGCTGATGTATTTGTTTTCTCTGTCACACTGGGGGGCATTGGCACAGCTGGAATAAACAGAAGCCAGTTATGTACTGGGGAGCTTGAGGCCACTATATTCCTTTTTCATTTTGTAAACAGTTTAGTGGATAATTTGCAATTTGTCTTTTTTTCCTGCTATTTTATTTATTTGTCATATTTTGCTTAAACAACTTTTTAAATGTTTATTTTCTCTATTGTTTAAAAATGTAACATAAGACCTATCACAGTGCAGAAGTATTTCAAGTAAACTTAGAATTTATTACCATGTATACTGTAGATATGCAAATACAATGAAATTTTTAAAAAATCACAAAAGTGTATAGGCAAACACTGAGAAGGATATGTAGTTTAAGAAATTTGTTTCTTTGAGAGGAGGAAATGTCACTATACAGACACCATCAATCAGGATAAGCGAACAATGCAGAAGTAGGATGATCAGATTTTGTATCTCAAACTGAGCCTTCCTTACTGTTAAATTTAGACAAGATTTTCACATATACACTTAATACTGAAAAATCATAGAAATGACTTTGTCATTTATTTGCCATACTACAAGGTATTTTTTTCCTGATATTTCATATGGTTATGAGCATGATGAACCAAGAACAATCTGCAGATTGGAAGAGTGTAATACAGCAGGTCCAAGATGAACAGAAAGCAGTAATACAAGATTTTTACTTCATCCTAAAAAGTTTTTGACCTGGCTTCTCAGTCTATATAAAAAGCTTTACAGTGCTTCATCTACAAAGGCACAGGATGCTTCAAACTCATGGAGGTGCTCACATAGCACTGTCTTTTCCTGAGAGGGCATCTGTATGATCCTGGGAAGAGATTTTGTGGCTTCAAAGAGCTGCAACAAGGGCTGTGAGTATCCCTGTTTTGGCTCTGAATCCAAAGCAATGCACAGCTCTACTAAATAAGTCATTTAACTGGATTGGTTTGTGTATTATATTAAGCCACACTTACTGAATAAATCACATTTTGCAGTCTCATACAACATACTTAGCTGAATCGAAATAAATCACCTTGTGGAATCATGTGATATATACTGTAAACTCAGCTATTATATGTCTGGCAGATAGAGTTCTCTGTTTTAGGTAGCCATGTATGCCACAGTGCCACCCTGCCAGTTAATTGTAAGAGTAAATCCAACACACAGTATCACAATGTCCTGCCTTGACTATCTGACAATTGCTTTTCTGAAACTCAGTCACAGCCTTGTTGTGATTAAAACACCTCCTTCTAGCTTGCTTAGTTCCTGAATGTTTTAAACTATGCATTTGATTCAAATAGGTCTTGTATGCACTGCAGCCTTTAGCTGCTTGTTTCTCACATATACATCATCTAGAAATGAGTCCAGTTTAGAAATCCCTTTCCAGTTTTCAAGCCCTTCATGTGCTGTGGGCAGAGTCTTGGCCTGGTATTCTGTCATGCTTAACAAAGCTTCCAGTTGGCAGGTTCCCATCCTTATTTATCCTTCCCACCATTGCTGGGAAAGCAAGCCATGATCATTATCCTTTCAATGGGCAAGTCTTTGAGGCATGTGATTTCCAATGATCGATCATTGCGTACCACTGCCCCCCTCCAGTGGCTTCCCCCTCATACTATATACTTTTATGTCTGGTGCATCCATTGCTGGACCAGTTAAAAAACAACATAGTACCATTTTACCAATTTTCCTGTCATTCAGGCTAGAAGGGAAACCTGGCAATTTTCTCTATTTAAAAAAAAGTTCAAAAACACTAAATAGACAAGTCAGCACAAGTATTTGGAGAGCCAGTTTGGTCTAGTGGTTAAGGTGCTGGGCTAGAAACCAAGTCTGTGAGTTCTAGTCCTGCCTTAGGCATGAAAGCTGGCTGGGTGACCTTGGGCCAGTCACTCTCTTTCTCTCAGCCCAACTCACCTTACAGGGTTGTTGTTGTGGGGAAATTAGGAGGAGGAAGGAGTATTAGGTATGTTCGCCGCCTTGAGTTATTTATAAAAATAATAAAGGCAGGATAGAAAATAAATAAATGAATACATTTTGCTATAATCTTTTTGGTCCAGATTATTCTTTCTCCATACATTCATTTACATATATGTGTAACTGCAGTCTTTTGTGAGCTAAGAGCTGTGCAGAGAGCTGCACTAAGGGATGTACTGCCAAGTGGTTGTGGCTACACTACTACTACTAATAATAATGCAGATTTTATTTAGTTTTATGGCCTCTAATGGGAAGCTATTTCATAATATTGAAATATGATTATGAAACAGCTTCCCATTTAAGGGCAGATTAGCATATACCTTAATGATTTCCTGGAAGTTAGTAAAAACAAAGCTTTTCCAGAGGCTGTTTAGGGGATGATGGGAAAGCAACACCTTTATTTATTATTTCAATTTATATATCTACTATATCAAATACATGACCCTTGGCACCTTACAGCAATTAAAAAATAATGTTAAAAATAGAATACAATATTTAAAAACAAAACATATAAAACCATATAATATCCAGTATTATTGTACTGTTGTTCCACTTTTATATGGCTTTATTGTAAACTATCAGGAGACCATGTGGATTACAACAGTATATAACATAAATTTATTTATTTATTTAATCAAACATATATCCTGCCACTATCACAGTGCTAATAGAATAATATCACACAAAAGATATTAAAAAACATGGAACAGATTAAATTAATAAATTATTAATTCAATATGTTAATTACACACTAGTTAATTATTAAAGTTAATAAGAACATTCCCATTATATTTAATAATTTCCATCTTCTATTATGTAAACTTTACGAATTGGCAACACTTTTTAGAGGAAGGCTGATAGGTTTTGCATCTTTAGTTTACAGAATATGAACTGGTGAACTAAGGATTTGTGCTTTGATGCTTGCTCCAATCCAGGCAGCATTTATGCACACACACACACACAAACACACTAGACAACCCGTGACCCATTGGGTCATCCTTTCAGAGATATTTCCTTACCAAACAGAGAAACAGAATAACCATGGGTGGATTGCTATTTTTTTTTTGGTTTGAAAATTAAAGAAGAAAACATCAGTTTATTAAAGAAGAAAGATGCATAGCAAGAGAAAATAGACACTTTTCGTTTAACAAAGGACACTTTTGATGACATTTTTGCTTGATCTGCCATCATTTAAGAAAACTCTAATGTTTTGACTTCTTTTTCATCAGCTTAAAGCAACATACCGATGACCATGCTGGAATATTGATTTATTTATTTATTTTCTATCCCGCCTTTATTATTTTTATAAATAACTCAAGGCAACAAACATACCAAATACTCCCTTCCTCCTCCTATTTTCCCCACAACAACCCTGTGAGGTGAGCTGGGCTGAGAGAGAGTGACTGGCCCAAGGTCACCCCGCCAGCTTTCATGCCTAAGGTGGGACTAGAACTCTCAATCTCCTGGTTTCTAGCCCGTTGCCTTAACCCCTAGACCAAACTGGCTCTCTTATAAATAAACATTCTCCATAGTTTGTCCTTGCACTTTATGTATAGTGAGAGCAAAGCATGACTGTATCGGGAACTGGATCCGCTGAAGAGGGATATCTTCACCTTCTGATCAATTGAGCATAATTCTTCGAATCATGACAATGTCATTTTTGAATGCACCAATGTTTATCTTTGCTACAATGAGATTCTTGTGGAGTTCTCCCACAATCATTCATGTCCCATTGCATGTTCCTCATTAAAATGATGGGAGATCCTATCTTTATTTCCAGTTTATACGGTGGCAATCCAGAGAGTTCAAGTGAATCAAGGAATTCTGTTGGAAAATGAATGGCATTAGCTTGTTTACTGATGGCACTGAAGGAGCAGTATTTTTTCATGATTCCAGGGAAGTGTCTAACGTATTGTATGTGGAATTGAATTTTCTCATCATTTCATTGAGGGGAACCAAGATAGAGTTCTTTGAGAACAGTTCTGCGGATTTTTAAATGTTGGGTAGAACCATATCCTCAAGTAATTCCATTTCATCATTTTCATTTTTCTGAATTTTGTCTTCTCCAACATCCAGTAAGAACTCAGAATACCTTCCCTCTCACTAAATTGCATGTTTCTCTTCAACTGAAACTTGATGAAGCTTCGCCATAAGTATGATTTTTTGATGCATGAATTCTCCACATCAGCATCATTTCTGCTTTTCACAACTGGTAAAAGCTGATGGAAATCACCACACCAAATGGTTAAAATTTCCCCAAAGGCCTCATTCTTATTGTATATATAGTGAAGACTCTGGTCTATGGTTTCAAAGATCTCCCTCCTAATCATGGAGTTCTCATCTCAATATGTAACATTCACGCCACTTACCTGGCTGCCGGCCGACATGCTGGAGTCCGATCCGGAAGAGGAGCCAGCCCCTGGAAACAGCAGGCTTGTCGCGAACCCGGCTGAAGAAACGGAGACGCTGATTGGCAGAGGCTCAGAAGGAAGGATGCCTCCACCAATCAGCGCATGCCAAAGGAGAGCAGAAAGGCGGGCTGAGCAACGCTCAGCCCGATTGGCCCCTGCTCTCCCAAGGTGCAAAAAACGAAATAAAAGGCCGACGTGACTTACCTCAGCTGCCAGAGACAGCCGTTCTACCTGCTCCACGCCGAAGCCTACAGACTCCGCGCCGGACCCTGTTCCCGAGCCCTGCCTTGCTGCCACCCCGGACCTTAAGCTAGAGCCCTGCCTTGCTGCTGCCCCAGACCTCGATCTAGATCCCTGCCTTGCCACCATTCCAGACCTCATTGAAGAGCCCAGCTCTGCTGCTGTGCCGGACCCTGACTCCCTGCCTTGCCTTGCTGCCGCGCCAAGCCTTGGAACCAAGCCTTACCTTGCTGCCGTGCCAAGCCTCGTGCCTGAACCTCCTCCTGTCATCGCGCCTCCATCCTGCGAGATTCCAGTTCCAGGATGTCCTTCGGAGCCCTCCTTGTTTCCTGTGGAAGAAGCCAGCACCGGGGTAAGCACCGCCGCCTTGCCTGCTCCTCTCCCGACTGCCCGAGCCACCACTGCTCCGTTGCCCTCTGCTCTGGACCCAGTCGATGCCGGTCACCAGTGGGCTGCCTTTGTCGGGCCCCGGTCTACCCAGACGGCCACTAGCCCAGACCAGCAGCCAAGCCCAGCCGACACCGGTCACCAGTGGGCTGCCTTTGTCAGGCCCTGGTCTACCCAGAAGGCCACTAGCCCAGACCAGCAGCCAAGCCCAGCCGACACCAGTCACCATTAGGCTGCCTTTGTCGGGCCACGGTCTACCCAGAGGGCCACTAGCCCAGGCCAGCAGCCAAGCCCAGCTGACGCCAGACATCAGTGGGCTGCCTTTGTCGGTCCCCGGTCTACTTCCAGCCCCGACAGCCAAGCTAACTCCATGCCCGCGGTCACCTTGCCTGTCACCTCCGGATCGCCACCGGCTGCAGCATCTACCACAGCACCTGCACCCTCTATGGTCCTTCCGGTTGGGCCAGGAACGTTCTCCGAACTTGTTGTGGTACAGCCTGCAGAAGAAGAAGACAGTATAAATTGGGCTGCTTGTGTAACCGTGTAAATAAAGTTAATTTCAGTAACGCTTCCGTGTCCAGCCTTAGTCGGAACAGGACACAATAAGCCTTTCATGTTGAAGTAAATTTGCAGTAGTGGAGTTTTTATCAATGTTACAAAGAGCATTTTCATTCACTTTGAGGGGTATCTTGAATCTTGAATGCACTGTTCCCTCCCTCCCTCCCTCCCTCCCCCTCCCTCCCTCCCTCCCTCCCTCCCTCCCTTCCTTCCTTCCTTCCTTCCTTCCTTCCTTCCTTCCTTCCTTCCTTCCTCACATGACCTGTTGACCATGGTGTCTCCCCTCTATTTCCACCTGGCATAATTAGGCTGATGATATATATATGTATGTATGTATGTCTAGGTCTAGGTCTAGGTCTAGGTCTAGGTCTAGGTCTAGGTCTAGGTCTAGGTCTAGGTCTAGGTCTAGGTCTAGGTCTAGGTCTAGGTCTAGGTCTAGGTCTAGGTCTAGGTCTGTATGGTGCCATCATCACCTCAGAAGAGTTTAGAATCCCTGCTGGTTTCTCCATTGACTTGTAGGAATCTGTCAGGGAATGTTTGAAATGAGGTTCATGTAACTGTGGCTGACCGCAGTGGTATGGTGGTGCTAGAGTGGTGGCAGTGCAGCAGTGCTGATCACCTCAGAAGAGTTTAAAATTCCTGCCAGCTTCCCCATTGACTTTGTCCCTGCAAGCCTCCCATAAGCAAAGACTTTCAAAGGCAATCACGATCAAGTTAATACTTCCTGCCAGTTTTCCCATTGACTTGTGGGAAGCTGTCAGGGAGCATTGAAAATGATGATTACCTGACCATGGCTGACTGCAGCAGTGCAGTGGTGCTGAAGAACCAGCAGTGCAACAGCGCTGAAGCAGCCACAACTTTGACAAATTTTATTCCCACAGAAGTAATGGGTCCCGACATTCTGTAAGTTAGCCTATTTGAGGTACCTTGCTTGAAAAATTGTTGCCCTATGATGCGCTGTTTCGCCCAATTGAAGGTTACAAACAGACAAAGAGACATGAGCTTTTAGTAGTGTGTTATGGCCCAAAAGTTCAAAAAAAACCATCCAGGCTTGGCTACATTTTGCAAAATCCTACACCAAGTCTGACAATAGCATGTGGGAAAATGTGTTATGGTCTAATGAAACCAAGGTTGAACTTTTTGGCCATAATTCCAAACAGTATGTTTGGCGCAAAAACAACACTGCACATCACCAAAAGTGTGCCATACCCACAGTGAAGCATGGTGGTGGCAGCATTATGCTTTGGGGCTGCTTTTCTTCAGTTGGAACTGGGGCTTTTTTCAAGGTGGAGGGAATTATGAACAGTTCCAAATAGCAGTCAATTTTGGCACAAAACCTTCAAGCCTCTGCTAAAATGCTGAATATGAAGAGGAATTTCACCTTTCAACACAACAACGACCCAAAGCATACCTTCAAATCAACAAAAGAATGGCTGCACCAGAAGAAGATCAAAGTTTTGGAACGGCCCAGCCAGAACCCGGTCCTGAATCCAAGTGAAAATCTGTGGGGTGACCTGAAGAGGGCTGTGCACAGGAGATGCCCTCACAATCTGACAGATTTGGAGCTCTTCTGCAAGGAAGAGTGGGCAAAGATTCCCAAGGCAAGATGTGCCATGCTGATAGACTCCTACCCCAAAAGACTGAATGCTGTCATAAAATCAAAAGGTGTTTCAACGAAGTATTACTTTAAGGGTGTGCACACTTATGCAACCACACTATTCTAATTTTTTTTTATTTTTATTTTCCCCCCCTAAAATATTTCAGTTTGTTTTTCAATTGAATTGTACAGCTTGTATGTTATATTAAAGGTGGAAAAAATTCTGAAGTGATTTATCTTAGTCTGATTTTTTTACATCTCAAAAACTTGGCATTTTAACACGGGTGTATAGACTTTTTATATCCACTGTATATTCAAGAATGAAAGTTATGAAAAATAACTGGGTTGCAACTGGCTTCCTTCTTGTTCTTTACAATGTAATATCATCCCCTTTCTGGCCAAACATTTGTGTATTGCATTTTCACATCCTGGTCAATATGGGATTCATGTAACACAATGATGGAGTGATGCCTTAACCTTGATAAGGTTGCCTAAACTTAATTAGACATGTTTTGTGATGATTAAATAACCCAAAATACTTTTTGTGAACCATGTTACATCCGACTTTCTACTTATTCCAATCTTCAAAAGGGGTACCACTGAATTTTTAAAAAAACATGTTAAATGCTTAAAAATGTAATTTTGGGTTTTAATAAACATTATTCTTGTTGTGAAAATGCAATTGTCATTATTTTCGAGCTTTCTCTTAATGCTCGCAGACTAAAAGAGTTTATTGTCAGAGTATGAAGAAATACTGTATATTTCAAGGTTTAAAAAGAAGTTTGTTATAGTTTACAGGAAGGAGCAAATAGGGCATCTGGCAAGCAGTGCATATCTTATGTGTTTCCATTTTCAATGAGATGATAGTTATTCACCACCAGCTGTTTGTATTGCAGCAATAACCATGGACCAATTGACCAGGGATTATTGCATCCTCCTTACTTAAGGTGAAGTGTTTTCATATTCTATCACTAACAGTGATGAAGGGCCATGTGGGGAACTGTAGCAAGTGTTGCATAATCAAATAGTTTCCCAACTAGTGCTACCTTTTTAATTGACCTATATATTGTACCAGTCTAAAACTAGTCAGGGATATGACTTAGATGCTCCAACAATGATTTCCTTTTGAAACATATTGATCCTTTAAATTAATTTGACATGCAGAAATATGATGGCTTTTAACTGGGCTTACAGTATGGGCCATAGAAGGTTGAAAAAAGGGAAAAAATAATATGCATCTGACTTGTCACATATGCTTTAGATGGGATGGATTACTGGTGAACTATTTTTTAAATATCCAGGCAAAAATGTCTGCATTCCATGTCAATGTGGGCATATTTACCCAGATAACATTTTATATTTAACTGTCTGGGTGATTTCAAAAGGATTTAATTCTTTTAAAGACACGTTCTCTGTTTACCATTAGTTCTCCTCTAAAAATCAGCAAGAATAGTTTTTACTGATTTATAGATTTCCAGTGCCAACTTGAAACACTTAATTTAAACCAAAATGTTCTTCAGAAATCAACAGTTCAGAACAACTTCAGTTTTATTTTAGAAATTCCAGTTTAATAGTTTTGTACATTTGGCCAACTTTGATATGTAAAAATGAAGGTCTTGAAAGCTTTGGACATGAGATATGGAAGACTATGGCCTTGATCCCACAACATGCAAAACTGGGCCAATGGGAAAACATTGTGTTATGGAATACCAAAGAAGCATCAACTGATCTGGTGAACTATTCACAGAGTATTAACTTAAAAGCTATAGAGTTATTGTTCAGTCACTTTTGACTCTTCAAGGACATCATTTGGTCAGGATTGTCTGTCAGATTCTTCTTGTCTCATCAGTGACGGTATCTAGTCACCTTGACTTCTCTTGGTCTTCTTTCAATTTCCTTCACATGACTAAGAAAGAAGGAGGAAGGGAGCTTAATAAAGGAGCAGTTGATAGCATTCATAACAGGACCCCATTGGAGGATTTTTTCTGATTTTTTCTTCTTCACAGATCTTCACAGATCAGGTCATTTTTGAATTTCTTCTTTCTTCCTTCCCTCATACCAAATGTGGTCCTGTTGTGTTCTACTGAGTTGGAAAGAGTAAAAGTGTTTCAGAACATGTGGGAGCATAAACACAGAATCTTCCTGAAATTCCGAAGCACCTGTTTCGAATCAAGTTTGAAGCACTGCACAGTGCTAAGAAACAGAACATAACTCTTATAGATAAAGTTCAAGGGCAATTTAGAGTACCTAGTCTATTGAATTACAATTGTATTATATGTGGGAGTGGCACATGGATTGTTTTAGTTTAATAACCTGTATTCCTGATTGCTCAGTTTTGTGTGCAGCACAAAAGTTGGATAGATATAGGGCACTATACCAATATGCACTGTGAGTTTCTGAAAACAAAACAAAACACACAAACAATCTGAAAAGCAAGTCTCCCTGAATGTATCCTGTATACCTAGGCATATTCAAGGCATATTCAATGTTGATATAACATAATGGTAAAGGATACATGCACACCCACACACAGAGACTAGATTGAAGCCAAATACTTTAAGTATATTGGCTTACACTTTTAAGTCTTTTACTTCATCCATGACTGTAAAAATGTACATGAAAATGTGCCTGAAACCAAGTAAATCTCATATTTCCATATTCTATTTAGAAATTCATTAAAATGTTACAATATGCAAAGAAAGTAATATATATTTTTCAAGCTGTAGGCTCATAATATGAAGCTAACTATATATATATATATATATATATATATATATATATATATACACACACACATATATATATACATACATACATACACACACACACACACACACACACACACACACAACTTTCGTCCAACTTTAATAACCAGTTCAGCTAAGGGAACGATTTCACTAAAAGCATGCTGATAATACAAGTCCCTATGGGTGCTTGGGAGTTACAGATTTTTCTTATTAGTGTGGTGGTAAATATTTAGCCAAAATACACATTGCAGTGAGTTGTACAACTATTTCTTTATTCACAATGACAGAAGCAGAGATAGAAAATTGCAGCATAGCTATCTATCCGTAAGAAAAATTACTAGCCATAATATCAAACAGACATCATTCAAAGATGAATTCAAGCTAATAAAGCTTCATACCAACATTATTCAATGCAAAAAGAAAATCTGATTAGATTAATGTGGCAGTTAAGAGTCACTACAGATCAGGAAATAAACTGGATTTCCCCTTGCTTTACTAACTCCTTTAAATATTCTTTATACTTTGATATGAATTTGTAATAACAATAATTTTATTAAATGCAAATTTAATGTAAAAATGAGATTCGCGTGAAAGTATCCACGTTTTTCCTCTTCTGTTCCAGTAATAACCTATATTGTTGAATATGATAAAAGCAAAACAGTAAAGCAATAGGAAAAGACTTATACTAACAATTTAGTGATTATTCTAAATTTCTAATTTTACATATACTTTTAAATGTTAACTATGGATATTATAGTTTCCATATGAAACCATTTCAGGTGTGCAGCACTGTCTGTAATTATGTAATTGTGTTAGAGGGTGTATATATGATTTATACGGCTTCTCAATTGACATGGAACTCAGGATGGCTAATAATCAGTGAAATAACAATAATAATTCATATTTAAACTTGATCTATTAAACTAGATCTATATACTTGATCAATTGAAACAGCTCTATATGCTCCCATTCTGGGAGTCTGGTTTGATTGGTGACAATTTAAAAGTACAGTAGTTCTTCTGGGGAAAAAAGGAGACCCAATAATAATTAAAATAGAACTATAGATGGATATACCATTTTTGATTTCCTGACTAGTAAAGTTGAGTTTTGATTGCAGTACTACAGACTACAGATGGGTATTCACATGACCGAATGAGATATCTACTTATAAAATTAGACATTATACTAAGGCACCCTAGAAGTATTTATAGAACCAAAATTAAATTCATTACTTAAAAAAAAAAATTGCTTATAAAATTAACAACCTTTCAATATTTCATGTGAGAACTGAATATTAATATTCTGAAGAATGTTAATCTTCAAATACAGTGATTTTGTGAAATGTGAGACATTTCTATTTCTGCATTTTTTTGTGCCTATAATATAATGAAATAATATACAATGGAGTGCTGGAAAGGTTACAGCCCCTGAATTATATACTCTGAGCTTATAAATAGGAGGTTTAAAATTGAGTTAACAATTCCATGTATATTGTTCCATTCTGAAGTACACAAATAACCTTTTGCTTCTGCCCAGTGCCATTTCACTTTTTACAAATTATTTGGCACTTCATGTATCTTAAAGAGAGCCAGTTTGGTCTAGTGGTTAAGTCAATGGGCTAGAAACCAGGAGACTGAGAGTTCTAGTCCCGCCTTAGGCACGAAAGCTGGCTTGGTGACCTTGGGCCAGTCACTCTCTCTCAGCCCAACTCACCTCACAGGGTTGTTGTGGAGAAAATAGGAGGAGGAAGGAGTAATAGGTTTGTTCGCCACCTTGAGTTACTTATAAAAACAATAAAGGCGGGATAGAAAACAAAGAAACAAATAAAGCAAGCAAACAAATAAAGGATCTAAGAATTATTATTTTCCCATTGTACAGAAGTAAATCAGAGTTTGTTTCAACTATTGATAAACACATTCATTTTGTTGTAGAAAGGATAATACTTTTTAAAAATAGAAATAATATAATGATATCTAACTATGTGCCTTTCCAGCCAGCTGCTATTTATAAGAATAAAAAGAGGGGGGGGGAGAGAATTTCTCACTGCTGTTGCGTGGGTCATGGTGAAGAGGTGAAAGGACTGAATGATGGGCTCATTATTCCAATGGAAGTGAATGCTTGCAGTTTAGGACTGACCTGTTGGGTTTTTGTTGCTGTCTGAGCTTGATTGTTTTCTTGCAGACTTTTCATTACAAGGCTAGGTAGCACCATCAGTGTGATGGAGAGTGGGGTTTGTTCTCTCTCACAGTGATGATGCTACCTAGCTGGCTAGCCTGGTAATGAAACATTTGCAAGAAAACAACCAAACTCAGAGAGTACCAAGAATCCAACAGAGGTGATTGTCTAGGTCCAACTTTAACTGAACCATGGATAGTCTTTTAGGTATTTACAGGACACATATTCTAACTCTGTAATATGTGATCTGTTCACATAGTATGAGAGCAAAGTTACAGTTTAACTGGTGGCACCAACACAATTTAGAAGCAGGGTGATAGCCAGGCTGCCAGCACTTGCCTCATGTAATAGTCATCACATTGTAAAGTGAAATGCTTTCCATTGAGAGAACCTCAACAATCATTATAAAATATAATTATTTCTTTTCTATTTCTGCATACCTCTTTGGTAGATTTTTAGCATAATATAGGATAAAAGTTGGATCTAAAATGCAATGGAAAGCATGGGATGAGAGAGATATTTGCAAAACAGATCAAAACAGTGAACAAAGCTGTGAATGGTAAAATGTAAACAATGTATTACAATTCTTCTGTTGAGACTCTTCAGATAATTATGATTGGAATCTTCCAGAATGATTCAGTGAAACAATTACAGTGATCAATTATTGACTTGCTACTATGAAAACTCTGTCAAACAACAAGTCTTCTACTAAATGAATAAGCTATTAAAGAGGAGAAAATAAAACTCTTGCAAGTCAAAATCAAGCAACATTTCTGAAATTGGTCTATGAGTACATCTTTCCATGTCCCTGCTGAAAGTAGGTCCACGAATATTAATCTGAAATATATGGCTGATATTTGGCATTTAGGCTTTGAGTTAAGAAATAAAACAATGAACCATTTCAAAGAAAACAGAATCCAAAGTATTGAATCCATGAATAACATCATTTGCTAGGTGTAATCTACCTGCCCCCTTAAAGTACAGTTATATTAATCTAAGTACTGTATTAATCTAAGTATTAAACTAAGTAGTGATCTTCCTATATGTAGTAGCACCTCTGCTCAGCAAATTTAAAGCCAACATAGATATGGCCACTTGCATCTCTGTCTCTAGAGCTTGCCAATCTTAATAATTCCAACAAGTTGGGTCTCTTATGTAAATGGTAGACCATAGGGAAATTTATGTTGGCATAGGCTATGCTTCTAATACCCCTGCTAAAAAATGGAGCTTTGTAACTTAACTATAGTAGAGAAGGAGCATGGCTTTCATGTTGTCCTTTTCCCCCAAATAATGAATTTATACCAAATTATACATGGAAAAAGGGGGTTCTATGGAAAAAGGGAATACTATAAACTCCAATGTGCTTGATATGTGATTGTTTACAAATAAAAATGTTGAGCAAGTATCAGAGATGTGCACAGAAATTTACATCTAATTAACCCTGTTCCACAGTTATACACAATTGCATCTCTTTTGCTTCTCCAGTTAATTATTTCCTTATGTTAGGAATATGACAAAATTTCACTAGTTCCCTTTTCTTATCAGACATGTGTTATAAGTAGTAAAAAAAAACAGTTTCTTTTATGGAAATCCAGAAGGCACATTCCAATTGTATGACTGTCAGAACTTGATGATGAGCACTTGTCCTTGTTGATTGCCCCCACTGATAATCTAGCTTCATAATACACACACACACACACACACACACACAGCATTTTTTTTCTTGGTGTCACAGAATGTTGCTGTCCTATTTACTATTAGTAGAAGACCAACATATAGTTAGAATTTATCCTATATTGTCATGATTATACTTTTTCTCCCATCCCTGAAAAAGAGGGTTCTCGGAAAAACAAGGAAAGAAATAGAGGCTAGAGAGAACAAGAAAGTAGTAAATGGAGGATTTATAAGGATAAGTGGGTAAATGTAAATGCTTTTTATAGAGATTTGCACTGTGGCTGCCACAAACAGAATATGCATACTCAGATTCATACCTCAATAGAAACTTGGGAACTATCTAGTATTTTGACAATTGAGAACTCCCCTGATGATTTCAGAAACAACACCATGAAATTTTTATCTGTGTTTCTTGTCCACAAAATATTCCTCTCTCTCTCTCTCTCCCTCTCCCTCCCTCTCTCTCTCATATTGTGTTTACTATGGGAGAGTGCTACAATCTTTTGTCGTACTGTGTGCTGCAATGTAGCCATTTGTCAGAATGTCACACGCTCTGCAGGAACTCATTGAAGTGTCATGCCCTCAAACCCATTCCTCCTGCCAACAGAGAGATACAATAAAACATGGCTAAGCACTGTGAAGAAAATAAATCGTTTTGTTTGTCAGGATGTTGGGAGATGTAGCTTCACTCCAAGCAGCACTCCTCCATGTTATCTAAACGTAGTTCATCACAGGTGCAGATAACAACTGTGGAACACAGACTACTGAATCATTTTTAGAGGGTTTCCTGAACAATTTCTAGCCAATGAATGAAATCATTACATTTCTCATTATTTGATTCACCAAATATGAATGGAAAAGTTTCTTTTTTCTTACCTCTTAAAAATCCTTAATTGCACATTTATTTTATTCTGAAAGTCAAATATACTGTATCAGTAAAATAATTAATTTATTTTTTATTTATTTAATTAAATTTATATAACCGCCCATCTCCCCCAACGGGGAACTCTGGGCGGTTTACAATAAAATAGATTAAAACAGGATAAAACATCAATGTACAATGTATAAATTAATAAATAATTATAATCCAGATGGAGATGGAATTAAACGAAGGACAATAAATAAAGGAATTAACCACCCCCATGAGGAACTATCCTTTCCTCCTTCCCATGCCAGGCGGCAGAACCAGGTCTTCAGCTCTTTCCTAAAGGTCGGGAGGGAGGAGATCTGCCTCAACTCTGGGGGCAAGATGTTCCACAGTGTGGGCGCTACCACAGAGAAGGCCCGCCTCCTAGACCCCATCCGATGACATTCTTTAATTGATGGGGTTCGTAGAAGGCCCTCTCTGAATGACCTGGTGGGGCGGGTCGATAAAATGGGGATAAGATGGTCCTTCAGGTATTCTGGCCCCATGCCATGTAGGGCTTTAAAGGTAATAACCAACACCTTGAATTGTACCCGGAAGCAGACCGGCACATTAAAATAATTAATGTTTATTTATTTATTGCATTTGTACCCACTCTAATCAATCAGACTCTCAGCAGTTTATAGTAATTATGAGCATAAAGTAATGGCAATTTTGCAGGTGCCATGTGTGGTCCAAAATGAGGTGGCACAAGTATGGGTGCAATTTGTTTTGCCCATTTGACAAGTTAACTTTGTCAGCTGCAGCTTACCAATTGACTTCCAGGTGCATTTCAAGGTGCTGGTTATCATCTATAAAACTTTCATGGCTCAGGGCCTGGATATTTATAGGACAACATTTTCTTGTCTTTGCCCATTCTGTAAAATCTGGCAGAGTCAGCATGCTCCAGGTCTAATATATATAACAATGCCATCTTAAGGCACCGCAGAGATGGGCCTTTTCTTTGGCAGTCCCTGCGCTTTGAAACAGGATCACCCTCCCCCAGAGTCCACGTGGCTCTAATACGGCTGTCCTTTGGGAAGAGGGGAAAATAGGAGAAAAGAATAACAAAATAAACTATATAACCAAAAATAAGATACATTCATAAACACATCCAATCTCCTCATTCATTCCATGAGGGGTCAAGGTATGCAAATTAAAGATTCAAAAAGTCTCTCTAGCTTTCAATCTGTGAAGAAGCTGAGTTCCTGAAGCATGAACCTTTTCCAGAACCCAAAACCGAATCTGGCTCTCTGTGTGGTTCAAGGCTCTGAAGTGTTGCACAAGAGGAGAAGTAATCTTCTGATGTCTAATACAGCTTCTGTGTTCACAAATCCTTGTTTTCACATCAGAGCTTCTGTGGTCTTACAATGGAGTCCCACATAGTTGAGATGGGTAGGGACGGTACGAGTAACTGCCATGAGGTCATTCAGATAGGGCCACAATTGGTATACCAACCACAGTTAGGCAAAGACACTAATATAATAATATAATATAATATAATATAATATAATATAATATAATATAATATAATATATAATTATATATATTATAATAATTTTTATATATAACTTTTACATACATACATACATACATACATACGTGTATCTGTATGTGTATATGTATGTATATATTTATATATAATTTTTATTAAATATTTTCAAAAGGAAGATAAAAACTAATACAAACTAATATAAATTAAGAAAAAGAAAAGAAAAAGAAAGAAATCAAAAAGAAAGCTCAAAGTGCAAGAAAGGAAAAAGAAGAAGAAAAAAAAAGAAAAAAAGATACAAGGAAGTAGTTTACAACAGTTGTTAAGTACAATTATAAATTTACCTCTTATTCTATGATTACAACATAACTCTCTATAATATATCCTGTCTAATCATCAAAACCATAAATCATAAATTCATTTTTTTCTGTTTTACACAAAAAATCCATAAGGGGTTTCCAATCAGCAATAAATGTAGATATTGACTTTTCTCTGATCAAAGAGGTCAATTTAGCTATCTCAGCAAGTTCCATAATGTTCACCAACTATTCCTCTACTGTGGGTAGTGCTGAATCTTTCCATCTTTGTGCATACAATAATCTCGCTGCAGTTATCAGGTAGAAAAACAAAGTTCCATGACTTTATCCCAACTGTTTGTCCATCAATCCCAAAAGACAAACCTCTGGTCTCAATTGTGTATTAATATTTAAAATCCTCTGAGTCAGTGTGCGTATTTAAATCCAGAATTTTCTAGCTTTTTTACACATCCACTTAACATGATAAAATGGCCCTTCTTGTTGTTTACATTTCCAACATACATTTGAAGTGCCCTCTAGACAATTTTTCTGGTGACCTATACCAAAGGTACATCATTTTATAAAAAAAATATTTAAGATTAAAACAAAATGTAAATTTCAATCCTTTCAACAGCATATTTTCCCATTGTTCCATCTCTATAATATAACTCCAAAATTTTAGCCCAATTTATCATATATTCTTTCACTTGTTCTTCTGTTTCAAATTTCAATAAAAGTTTACACATTTTAGCAATTACATGTTCATCATTTATACACAATTCTATTTCAAAATCAGTTTTACCAAGGTTCAAAACCGTACATTCTTTTGTCTACTTTAAATCTTTCTAATAACTGTAAATAAGAGAACCATTGACAACTATATCCCTCTGCCATCAGTTCTTCTCTTGATTTTATTTTACATTCCCCTTGACAAAATTCTAGTAACTCATTATAAGTTAGCCATTTATGTTTGCCTATTATTTCTTGTCTATAAAATGTTTCTTGTGCTGAGAGCCACAAAGGTGTTTTCAGGCACAACCTGGGTTTGTATCTGTTCCATATTCTCAATATGGCATGTCTAACGTAATGATTTTTAAAATTCATATTAACATTGACTTCGTCGTACCACAAATATCCATGCCACCCAAATCTCAGGTTGTGTCCTTCTAACTCCAAAAGCCTTCTATTTCTCAGCAGCACCCACTCTTTCATCTAAACCAAACAGCAAGCTGCAAAATACAATTTCAAATCAGGTAGACCCAATCTTCCTCTTTCCTTTGCATCTTGTAACACCTTCTATTTAACTCATGGTTTTTTTCCCCTGCCACACAAATGTTTATTGCATTGATAGTTCAGTGGCATTTACTACAATAAGTTTATTGGTATAATATTTATGTATTCATTTATTTTTGAAAAATCTTTATGACCAGCATTTCCAGCACAGAATCATGCTGGAAGTGATTTTCAATTTATAAAATAAAGCATCAGAATACATTTTTAAAAACAAAATAAAATGTCAGTCTAAAACAAATTCAGATGAGTGTGTATGTGTGCAGGTATAGACAGACATACATACATAACCAATTTATGTTAACAGTTCTGGACATTTACTATTATCTGGTACATATTGTTTTTATAGAATTATTAGAAATATGAAATGCTAAGGTTCTGTTCCCTTGGAAGAAAAGCAATTGGAAGATGATATCATTTTTAGGTGCATGGGTGTATGTTTTTTAAAAGAATAAGGAAGTAGATAAAGAAATGCATTCTTCTCTGTTCATTCATCTCTGACCTGCCAGTATGCAACCAACAAGACATTGGAAACTTCTTATGTTTGTATTATTTAGCAGTTATTCCTATGCACATTTTGGGGAAAATAAGTCCTGTTCACAACAACGGATTTTATTTCTGAATTACACATGTCAGAAAGGGTCTTTTTTATGTCCCACCAATATCAGAATTAGTTAGTGAATATGAATAATTCTGCTTTGGAACTCCCTGCCTCAGAAAATTTACTTTATCTTTTACCTTGTGGAATTTTTATTATCACATTAAGACAATTTGATTTAAACATGTCCAGAATCAGAATTTCTGGTTAATTATACTAATCAAAATTGTGATGCATAACAAATGGCATAGTTGTTACTTCTGAATAGATTGTACTGTAAATGGTTTAGGCCCTTGTGAGACAGAGTCTTTTTCATGTCCAGAATCAGCATTTCTGATAAATTATATTAAAGAAAATTGTGATGCATAAAAATGGCACAGTTTTCTTGTTTGCTGTTATTTATTTATGAATTCATCATGATAAAACAAGGAATGGAAACTGGGAGTTTTATCAACAGGGTATGCTGCATTTTTCCTAATAATCAGTTTTGACATTTTCGTAGCACAGAAACATAGGTCAGATTTTGAAGCTGAAAGAAATAGGTGGAACAAGGGAAGTCAAGAAGTATAGGTCTCTAAGTTTATTTAATCAAGCTGATGCAGCAGCTATGACCAGAGATGTCCACCAATCTAATGTTCTCTATATGTTTTGAACTATAAATTATGTTAAGTCCCAGACAGCATAGCCAAAGACCTTGGATGCTGGATTTTTTTCATTTGAAAGTCATTGAGAGTAGACTGACAACTATTGGGACTTCTTTGAAAAGGAAATTTAATTGAATTTTTTCATCCCTCCTCCCACTCTTCCTCCTTTAACAATACCAGAATGTCTGAAGGTGTGCAACTTCAACTTAGCCTGAGATTCCTTGGGTTACTAGATCAAAACACTGTTTCTGAGTCTGAGTACACAAGCATGTTACATAGATTGGAGAAAATAATCTGCATCATTCACTGGAAACAAACAAATAAGTAATATATAATTTAATTTGAAGGAGTGGATTCTAGTTACTGATTAGATGGGAAATTTTCTATACCCCAAACTGACTACTGTTATTCAATATTTTTTTAAACAGAGGAATAAGAAAATCTGAAGCATATTTTATTCATAGCTTTTTACTAAGAGCATATATTTTCACATCCTCTACCAAATAAATTAAGTTGTATATATGATATAAGTGTATATCATAATGCAGAGAACTTGTAGAGAGTATTAACAAAGCAAATAAATTAACATAGTTACTCTGGAGTATCTTCATTGCTCACCAGATATCAGTGGTTCCAAAAGAATGAAAATTGCACATTTCCTGGTTAATTTAGAACCATTGGAAGGAGATTAGCTTTAGATCTAAGTGGTGGCTTGTAACCATAAGTTATGTAACCATAAAATAATCATATGGGTAAAGCTTCTGTTTTTTTTTAAGTGTTTCCTCTTTTCAAAATTCAAACATTTTTTCCTAAGATAATGGAAAATCATTGATATAATGATGATGGTGGTGATGATGATATGGATTTATTTTAGGATTGCAGGCAAAAGAAAACCTGATAGATTTGGCCACTTAGATAGAAAGCTTTAAATTCCTCTCCGTTTTACCTGAGATGGAATGATACTGATTTTTTTTTAACGTGAAAATGGAAGAAAGAAAAATGAATAGGTTTGTCTTTCCTAATGCCCAGTTGTAAGGGCTCAATATGGTAAGGCAGGAATCAACAACTGTCTAGCCAGACAGAACTTAAAACAAAGTGTACTTCTACTTGGTTTAAGAAAAGCATCAAAGTAGAAATATCTAAACCTAATGCATGAATATAATGCATGCATTATAAAATTAATTCCCTCCCTCCATTTCTATCTCTTGTGGGAGGGAAAAAGAAAAAGACTTTTCACCCATTGTTTTTTTTTCTTTTACTGGAACTTGGCTTGACATTTACCTGCACACAACAATGCACCTATTATATCTATTACCACCTCCACTCCTGAAGGAGAAAGCATCCTAATCCTGTCAAGCTGCTTTTGTTTTCTGCTTCAGAGATGTCTTCTGGAGTCCTTTCATTTTTTTGCTGGGCTCACTCCTTCTCTGAGAGTGATTCAATTACTTTTCTCTGTGCAAGAAATGGGCAACTTTGGACTGTGCTGTATGCTATTTCAAATAAGAAAGAAAAGAGAGAAATGCTACCTTTATTTCCTTGTAAATAAATAAACTGCCTTCAGCTGCACTTGGACATCCAGTGCTTTAAATCTTTCTTTCCTTAACATGCAATAAAAATTATTTACTGTTTCACTGGATGACAATTGACATAGGTTCTCTTTGTGACTAACCCAAGAATAAAGTTAGGTATGAGCATTGACTGTTTGGTACCTTACATTGTACATGCTGCATAGGACAAGAATGCATAATTCATAATTCCTTTACTACATATTTAAGATACTGGATCAAGCTTTTTTTTTTATCATAAATATCACTAAATTTCAAGTGGGGGGTTGTACCATTAGAAAATATCATAACCCAACTTTTCTGATGGTTTATCTCAATCTGCACCAAACCGTTGAACAGTTTCCTGAGACCAGCTTGGGCCGATAAGAAGATTGTGGTATCGTCTGCATTAAATATTACCAATAGCCATTTGTCTGCCATCTTTGGGGCATGTAAGAACAGTCTTATACTTGTTTGACAAGGAGTCAATATAAACATTAAACAAAAATTAGGCCAGATTATATCCTTGCTTCATTCCTTTTGAAACTGGAACTGAATACAACAGCTGCTCTGCATGGTTGCATCTAACGTCAAGACTGGTGTTGTGGTGAAATGATGGAATTTTTGACCTTGTCTCTTAAAAGTGTGATTGAGATTGAATCAAAGGCTACTTTGTAATCAACTATAGCTACACACAGTTGTGGAATTTGACTCACCTAAGTTTGAAACGCAATATCACTTATCTATTTCCTAATTATTTCCTTGGTCTTACCCATTCCGAATATTAGTAAAACTTCAGGTAACTAGCTGAGTTGGGAACAAATGGCCTATGAATATTTGTCTGCTAAATGGTACAGAATCTAATAGCAGGAATCTAACAGCAAGAATTGCCAGATGTACAAGCTGGGTTTAGAAAAGGCAGAGGAACTAGAAACCAAATTGCCAATATCCGCTGGATAATGGAGAAAGCCAGGTAGTTTCAGAAAAACATCTATTTCTGTTTTATTGACTATTCTAAAGCTTTTGACTGTGTGGATCATAACAAATTGTGGCAAGTTCTTGGTGGTATGGGGATACCAAGTCATCTTGTCTGCCTCCTGAGGAATCTGTATAATGACCAAGTAGCAATGGTAAGAACAGAGCACGGAACAGCGGACTGGTTTAAGATTGGGAAAGGAGTATGGCAGGGTTGTATACACTCATCCTACCTATTCAACCTGTATGCAGAACACATCATGTGACATGCTGGGCTTGATGAATCCAAGGCTGAAGTTAAAATCACTGGAAGAAACATTAACAATTTCAGATATGCAGATGATACCACTTTGATGGCTGAAAGTGAGGAGGAGCTGAGGAGCCTTATGACGAAGGTGAAAGAAGAAAGTGGAAAAGCTGGGTTGCAGTTAAACCTAAAAAACCCCAAGATTATGGCAACCAGCTTGACTGATCACTGGCAAATAGAGGGAGAAAAAGTGGAGGCAGTAACAGACTTTGTATTTCTAGGCACAAAGATTACTGCATACGCTGACTGCAGCCAAGAAATCAGAAGATGTCTACTTCTTGGGAGGAGAGCAATGACAAATCTTAATAACATAGTTAAGAGCAGAGACATCAAAGGTCCGCATAGTTAAAGCAATGGTATTCCCCGTAGTAACCTATGGCTGCGAGAGCTGGACCATAAGGAAGGCTGAGCGAAGGAAGATAGATGCTTTTGAACTGTGGTGTTGGAGGAAAATTCTGAGAGTGCCTTGGACTGCAAGAAGATCAAACCAGTCCATACTCCAGGAAATCAAGCCAGACTGCTCACTTGAGGGAATGATATTAAAGGCAAAACTGAAGTAAAAAATGAACTTTATCAGGCTGCCTATTAGGATCCATTTGGAGTCTATCTGGCCTGTGGTTCCTTAGACTTTGGACTTAAGGTCCATTACTATCACTGTATTACTGACCATGATGGAACACATAATTTGTCACAGGTACTATCCTTATGTATAGATTTTTTCAACTTCTAAAAATATATAATTGCAGCATTATTATGACTGTTATTATTAATGTTGCACATTTTTTTCTGAACCTGAACTTTTGCCAAGGGGAGACTAATCTGCATCCCTCTGATAAAACCCATATGCTTATTAAATTTCAGTATTTAAAATGACAGAAATAATGGAAGGGAGGCAAGTGCATGAAGGAAGAAGGAGAAGCTACCATACTGTCTTTCAAATGAGTTTGCATACTGTGCTGCAATTCTTTGGCTCATTGACCCAGACTAGGTGACCACCATGACATTTGTTTCCTTCCACAGTGACAATGTGTCAAGGATTACACAGTAACAATGTGGACTGCCAGTTTGAGAAATATGGCTTGAATTCTGAATTGCTTCAGAGCTGGAAAAGGAAAAGGAAAAGGAAAAGGGAAAGGGAAAGGGAAGGAAAGGAAAGGAAAGGAAAGGAAAGGAAAGGAAAGGAAAGGAAAGGAAAGGAAAGGAAAGGAAAGGAAAGGAAAGGAAAGGAAAGGAAAGGAAAGAGGAACAGAAAGTGTTTTGCTTGAAATAAGGCAGTCTAGAGTGACCCCAAATAATATTCTTGTCATTAACAAAATGGCTCTAACTTCCCTAAGTTAAAACAGCTGAGTTGCAGTGTCACAGACAACAGTCAAGAAAAGATAAGCTGTACATTAAATGCATGCCCATTCATATTATCTTTTACCAAAGTATCAGTGAAAGAAAAATGCAATAGAGGCACATCCTGAAATAGCATGGGCAGAAATACAGCATTAGAAATCATAGGCTTGCAAGTTGGTTATGGTTGTTTGACTATACTGACATAGAAAAATCTGAGGTTGATACACACATATACACCAGATGAATGCTACACTTCCACAGTATTGTAAATATTCACATTGCATCTCTCACAAGATCAGGATGAGTGAGAATTTAATTTGATCTTTTAATAAGAAACAGTAATGATTCATAAATAATACAGAAAACGTTGAGGTTAAAAAAACAGCATTCTAAAATGTAAAAATAATACATTCATCCATATCAGCCCACAGCTTTGAGTGTTTAATCTTAGACATCTGAGCTTCAGTTCTTGTGTTTAACCATATGGTGCTGAATTAGGATTACAAACTTTTTTTTCCCAAAAAGCTCCTTACCTTTAATAGGCAGAACCCTCTATATGAGATATAGGATTCTATAAAATTTGGATAGCCAGACAGGAATTTTATTTTTGTTTTTATAAGAATTTATCAAAATGCATGTATTTCTTAATAAATAGGATGTAAAAAGACAAATATGTAAGAAAATGAATCTAAAGTTTCATCTGTTCTTACTATGATTCATGAAAACAAGATACACCAGTCTAATGGGATTCTCACCATCCAATTAAATGCCAGGGGAAGAAATTGTGAGATAATTTTTCCTGTGGGCTTTTTCCAGAGTGAATAGCTAGAAGAACTGCAGAGTGTTCAAGAGATCTGTAGCTGAAAGAAAACAGCAGCAGCACCCAGCAACAATGAAGTTCAAAAATACCAACCAAATAAATTCTAAAGCATCCTGAAAATTAGGCTTTTAAAAATTGTTTCTTTTGTAGGGCAAATCAGCACCCTGCAGAGCTTGGGTGTTCTGCTTCTTCAAATAACTGCACATGTCCCAGCAGGACACATTGATACACTCCTGTGTTAAGCAGCTGGAGTCCTTTACTGCCTTTTAAATTTTCCTACAGTGGCTCTGGCCTAGCAGTGATCTGGAATATTGTGGAGTAGGTGGGCCAAGCAAGTGACACTAGGAATTGAAGGCCTCTTAAACCTGCTGCTGATCCTGATAACAAGCATGAAAAGCTATGTCAAAGGAATTGGGCTATGAATCAAAAAGATTAAAGTCTGAGTGTTGGACATTTTTGTGAGTTCCTCAGCACTGCACTTGTTGACCGTCAAAGGTCTTTTGGAAAGAAAAATATATATATATTGTTCAGGTTTAGTGTAAGGAATCTACATATAAAGCTGGAAGTTTTACCTTTTAGCTATGCTAGGTCACAACCTTTGTTGGATAAACCTGCTTTCAGGCACAGCTTCTCACAGGCTGTGCATGTATCCATAGAACCATGCAGACACTCAAACAAACTGATTGTCTTAACTGTGTGCTATACTTTGCTGATAAAGAGTTGGGAATAGAAGATAGTTTAGAAACTCATAGGACCTAGCGCTCATAAGAAAAAGATGGGTAACAGTTAAAACACCCAGAAGGTTGATGGGAAGAAGTGTGGTAATGGAGATGATGGTTCACAGCTGAAATGGCTGGAATGAGTCCATTAGTTCATCAACACTTGGAAAATGTTTTACTATGAAAATATGTGTGGCTTTTCTTTACAAAAGAAAGACTACTATTGTTTTCTAATTTAAATCAATGTCTCTATCCTACATCTACTAACACTAAACACTATTTCAATCAAGGTTCTACTTTATTTTCTTTATGTCTATTCTATGGACTATTTCACTATTCTTCTTAATTCCTAATCACTTAAATACTTTATTATCTATGCTACCTTCAGTTCTATTTTTACGCTATCCCAATATCAATGCCACACGCCACTAATTGCCTCTTCCCACCTATCTTGATTGCTGGTCTAGCCTCCACTGTCAGCTGACCTAGCTTACTTGACCATTTTGGTGATAGAACTGCTTTGGTGTTGCTTGTCATAGGCACTAGGTCACATCTTATAGTGCTGGCACTGGCTGTTCTGACTTTGGCTTGGTGGTGACAGCCTTTTGCATTGACTCTTCTGGCTTTGATTCTCTCAACCCTTTGATGCACTTGGCCCCCTCGGGCTTGACACTCTCTTTGTACCTGTTGGTGTTGCTGCTACTAAGTCTATATTTCCTGGCTCCCTTAAGCTGTGTCATGCTGCTGCCAACCTACTTCTTAGGTCTGTTTCACGACATCCTCCTGGTCCTGCTACCTCTCTCTCATTGCCTTCTCTCTTTCACCTACTGCCCTCTGTAAGTTCTGACTCTTTCACTCTTTAGCTAGGGTAGCTGCTGTTATGGCTGGCTTTAGGCTGTGGGTGACTATGGTTGCCAGCCTTTCAGTCATCTCTTGAGACTCTTCTATTAAGCCTCATGGGACTGCCTTACACTGGCTACTTGGCACTTTAAAGGTATGGAAACTAACTACTTTCTTCTCTTGTCCTCTTCTTATGGCTTGGTCCCCTCTGACAGCCTGTCATTATTAAGATTTTTTTCTGCCCTATGATCTTCATGGAACATTTCCACTTCCACAACCTTTTTTGGATAAACCTGCTTTCAGGCACAGCTTCAGATGTGATGATAACAGCATTATCCATCTGGGCTGTTGATTCTTCTTTTCTCATCTTTGGCTTTCTGCAATTCATTTCCTCTGGACTTTTCTCTCCAGCTAACTAAGGGCTCTTCTTCCTCCCCTCCTCTGCTGTGAAGGAATTCTTCAGCAGCCCTGCATAGTACATACCTATACACATACCTACATGCTGCCAGCTGCAGATTCTTCTCTTCCACAGCATTTTTGGGCTTCTTTCCTTTCTTCTTTCAGCCATATTCCTCCAGCTTTCCTCTTTCTAGCTCCTTGCTTTCACTTTAAGCTTTTGTTCCTCTATTTCCTGGCAGTTTGAAATCTCTCAATCTTTTTTTTATAATAAATTTTATTAGGTTTAAAGAAAAGAATAAAAACTACAAAGAAAGAAAAAACTACAAAGAAAGAAAAAACTACAAAGAAAGAAAAAAACTAAAAAAGTGCAGAAACACAAGGTAATTTTTAAAAAAAATTACAAAAGATGTGGCTTCCGACTTTTAACTGGATTGACTACAGGAAAGCCTACAACGCAATGCCACACACATGGATCTGTGAATGCCTGGCACTATGCAAAGTCAACAGGACACTAAGGACCTTCCTCAAGAACTCAATGGGACTGTGGAAGACAACATTGGAAGTCAACTCAAGACAACTCACACAGGTGGCCATCAAGTGTGGCATATACCAAGGTGATGCACTATCCCCACTGCTGTTCTGCATTGGCTTGAACCCCCTCAGCCAGATTATCACAATAACTGGATATGGATACAAGTTCAAGAGTAGAACTACCATCAGCCACCTCCTCTACATGGTTGACATCAAGCTGTATGCTAAGAGTGAACAAGACATTGACTCACTGATCCACTGACACGGATCTACAGTGAGGACACTGGGATGTCATTTGGACTAGAGAAGTGTGGCTGGATGATAGTAAAGGGAGGGAAGGTAGTTAAGACTGATGGGGTGGAACTACCAGCAGGCCACATAGCAGACATACAGACCAGCTACAAGTACCTTGGTGTCCCACAGTCACATGGGAACCACATGGCAAGAGAAGACCCTGCATGGGATGTACCATCGACAGATAGCTGAGGTGGCTGACTTTGTAAAATCCTACCAGTGACTGGAAAGGGCTGGACTAAAAGACAGCACTGAGGCACTGATCATAGCAGCACAAGAACAGGCACTAAGCACCCGATCCATAGAAGCAGCGGTCTACCACAGTAGACAGGATTCAAGGTGCAGACTATGCAGAGAGGCCTCAGAAACAGTCCAACACATAGTGGCAGGGTGTAAGATGCAGGCAGGAACAGCATACACTGAAAGGCACAACCAAGTAGCTGGCATTGTGTCCAGGAACATCTTCACAGCGTATGGGATAGACCCCAGACAGACAGGCAGGTACTGGCCAATCAACCAGACATTGTGGTAGTAGACAAGGACCAGAAGACGGTGGTGGTGATAGATGTAGCGGTGCCAAGTGAGAGCAACATCAGAAAGAAGGAGTATGAGAAACTGGAGAAGTACCAGCACCTGAGGGTGTAACTAGAGAAGATGTGGAAAGTGAAGGCCAAAGTGGTCCCAGTGGTGGTAGGAGCACTTGGGGCTGTGACTCCTAAGCTGGGAGAGTGGCTCCAAGAGATCCCAGGAGCAACATCAGAGCTCTCTGTCCAGAAGAGTGCAATGCTAGGAACAGCTAAGATACTGCACAGAACCCTCAAACTCCCAGGCCTCTGGTAGAGGACCCGAGGTTGGGGAAGACACATACCTCCCATAGGGGTGAGAAGGGAATTTTTTCTATATATATACTGTGTGTGTGTGTGTGTGTGTGTGTGTGCATACACACACATACACACACACATACACACACACATACATACATACAGTATCTGCATTTACATGATTAGAGCTGAAAGTTGGAGTTTAAGAAAAAATGTTATTTCTACTTTTGAAACATTCTCTTAAGACAAAAAGATTAAAATTATTTGCTTTGGTATGCACAGTGATTAACTATGCTTGAAGCTGGAAATTGAAAGTATTTTTTTAATTATTTTCTGGGATCTGCTTTTTTGGTACCTTGAATAAAAGGGAAGAAAATGGAATGGTATTTTGTGCTGTCTCTTTCAATAAAATCCTTCAAACCCTTAAACAGACTCTGTGAATGCCAGACCTTTTTTCAATCCTACCTTTCCATTCTGCTGAATTGGAAGCTTTGATATGTAGGTCATCCAGTTATGCTGATTTACTGAAGGATAAAAGATAATAAAACCCATTCAAGCTTTCCCATATTTATAGAACAGGAAAGTCACATAGTTACAATAACATGAAGGGGTAGTTTACAGGGCATCTGTGTCCTTGATTAGCTCATACCTATGTGTAATTTAATTGGTATCCATGCCTTTTGATTTACTTGGAATCTGTGCCTACGATGTACTGATTCCATTGTCTTTTGACCTCTTTACTCTGAGCAACCAGGTGCTCCTGGTTCCAAAAGATGACACCTTCTACTTCTTTATATTGGACATTATAAAGCAATTATTCAATTAGCCTATACTTCTTAGAATATGATGTAATGTGTTAAAACCTAGATAAAATCTATGTCTCTCTGAAATCAGGGTTCTTGGCTTTGCTTGCTGGAAGCCCATTGAGCTATATTTCTTTACTAAGCTTAATAAAGAAACTAGTTTGGAACTTTCCAGTCATTTGGCTTTTTTTAGAGGTGAGTTTTCTACCATAACAGTCATCCCATTTTTTAAATTACTGCCAAATTCCTATTTTCCTTTTTTTAAATAAGAACTTTATTTATTTTCAAAATATAATTAAAATACAAAATACGGAATATAGAAAAGCTAGAGCTTGGATCTAAAGAAAAAAGAAAAATCTTTAAAAGTGCAAGCAGATAGAAAACAGAAACAGAAAGTGACTTCCGACTTTCTCCAATACAGATATGAATAAATGCAAATATAATCTCTTACCATTGTTTAAACTTTAATAACATTATTTCTATTAAAACAAACCATTTACTCACTAAAACCCAAAATCAAAATTTCATTCTTTTCTAACACAAGCAAGTAATCTAAAAGTGGTTGCCAAGTAGCAATAAATCCAGAAACAGTGTTTTCTCTTATTAATGCTGTTAATTTAGCTATTTGGGCCAAGTCCATCAGTTTAATAATCCAATCTTCTACTGTAGCTTTTTGTGAATCTTTCCATCGTTGTGCATATAAAAGTCTTGCTGCTGTAATCATATACAAAAGCAAAGTCCCATATTGTTTCTCAAGTTCCTTCTCCATTAAACCTTAGAGAAACAATTCTCGTTTTTTTGTAAGTCCACTTTGAGAATCTTTTGGATAATAATACATATTTGATCCCAAATTTTTTTTAGCCTTATCACAAGTCCACCAAAGTTGATAAAAATTTCCTTCACCCAGTGAACATTTCCAAGACATTCGTGACACCATTATACATTTCTGACAACTTATCATGGGTTAAATACCAGCGATACACCATTTTATAAAAATTCCCTTTTAAATTATAATTCAAAGTAAATTTCTAACCTTTGTTCCACATATTTTCCCATTGCTCCAACATAATATTGTATCCAAAATTCTTATCCCATTTAATCATACATTCTTTAACATGTTCATGTTCCAAATTCATCTGTAACAGTTTATACATCTTTGTAATAACATTTTCATCGTTTGTACAAAGTTCCATTTCAAATTGAGTTGTTTCATTAACAAATTTAAAATTCTTTTTATCCACTTTAAAACATTCTAACAATTGCAGATAAGTAAACCAATGACATGTAAAACCTTCCAACTGTAACAGTTCCCTTGTTTTTTGCTTTGGTTCACTGTCTTCAAAATTTAACAAATCTTTATAATTTAACCAACTTATTCCTCCCACATTTTCTCTTCTAACAAGTGCTTCTTGAGGTGACAACCATAATGGTACATTAGGAGACAATCTTACCTTATATTTGTTCCAAACCCTCAGTATGGCACTCCTAACAAAATTATTTTTAAAATCCTTATAAGTAGGCCACCCAAATCTCAGTTCATATCCTTAAAGTTGTAGTAGTTTCCTGCTCTTGAAAGTTATCCATTCCTTCATCCAAAGCAAACAACAGGCATCAAAATACAATTTTAAATCATGCAAACCCAAACCTCCTCATTCTTTGGCATCTTGTAACAATTTATATTTAATTCTTGGTTTCTTGCCTTGCCAAATGAACTCTGAAATATCTCTCTGCCATTGTTTAAATGGTAAATCTGTTGTCAAAATCGGTATAGTCTGAAAAAGAAACAGCATCCTAGGCAAAACATTCATCTTAATCACTGATATTCTCCCCATAAGAGACAATTGTAGTTTTTCCCATCTTAACAAATCCTTTTTCACATCATTCCAAATTTTAACATAATTGTTTTGAAACAACATACTATTCTTATTTGATAAGATCACCCCAAATATCTAACCTTTTTTTCAATCTTAAAACCAGTCTAACCCATCAACAATTCTTGATTGGACAAGGTCATATTTTTGGTTAACATTTTTGTTTTTTTTTGTTTATTTACTTTAAGACCTGCCAATGACCCAAATTCTTTCAGTTTCTTCATCAGCTGTTCCGCAGTATCCAAAGGTTCCTGTAATATCTAACCTAAGTCATCAGCAAAAGCGCTCAGTTTAAAAACTTCTTTTTTAATCTTTAAGTCCTTTATTTGTTCGTCTCCTCTAATATCTCTATTAAAAAATTCCAACACTAAAATAAAGAGCAAAGGTGATAAAGAGCATCCTTGTCTTGTTCCTTTTTGTATATGGCATGATTCAGTTAACTCATCATTCACAATAATATTTGCCTTTTGAGGTGTATAAATTGACTAAATTCCCTAGACCAAATTCCTACTTCCAAAGGGAAAACTCAGATGAGAAAGAATTAGTAGCATGTATATAATACATACATACATACATACATACATACATACATATATATATAGGGTATTTATGAGCATATGCATATAATATGAAAAATAAAAATGCTATAAAAATATAGAAGCATAAACAATATAAAAGAAGAAAATGATGTATCCAGAAAATGGAGAAAGAATAAATGAGCCTTTAAAGTGTGAAACAAACTGTTAATTCGGTGAGTCTTCCAATACAGTTTAGATTTAAACAGCTACAGAGATTTATTTAAATATATTTCAAATAAAACATGAATGAAAATAAATACTAATGGGCACATTTTTACATTGGAGTTGAAAAGGGATAACTGCAAAATGAAATTCAGCTTTTATTCAGGCCATAAATTTTACTATGGCCAAAGGTTCTTTTATCCTAAGAGGTTAATTTTCACTAACAGATGAAGCACCTGGTAATTTATCTTGCTTTAAATCAGGGCTGAACCTTGGCCTAATTTCAAAAGTGACTACAGGTGATTAGTACAATCTGTGGTAAGATATATGTCTTACCCACCAACTCCCCTATTGAATAAGAAGAGAATGAAGAGAGAAAAAGGAATGGAAGTGTCTTCACTTCCATTCCCCAATATATTTAGCATCTTGCTTCTACTCTACTGAAAAATGGCATGCAAATTTCTAACCCCCTAGACCAGAGCTTTCCAAACTGTGTGTCGCGACACTTTAGTGTGTCGCAACAAAACCTGGAAGTGGACATGCACGGTGGCGGCACAGGGGCACGTGCGGCGGCGTGCATGGCGGCGATGGCAGCGGTGCGCCATCAGCGCTTCTGGGTTTTAGTGGAAAACACAAGGCCGCTGCCGCACAACCGCCATGCACACCTCTGCAACCGTGCGCGCCCCTGCGCTGCTGCTGCCGCCATTGGTGTGTCACCAACGGTGGCAGTTTGGAAAACACTGCCCTAGACTGTCTCTAGAGAACTTAATTTAAACCTTTTTTCATTTAAAAGTCATTCTTAATCAATTTCTTACAAAATATCATGGCATTTGGCAAGTTTGCAAGATTTTGAGGAATGTGGTCCTTGGATGTACCTAAAAATGACATACATGCCCTGAGAAGACTTTCTGATTTGTTTGACAATGTGCTGATTTATCATCTTGATCCTCTACCAATTCAAGGAGATACTTCCTAATCTTTTGAGTGCTTTGCTGCCTAATTGGTAAATGAAATATTCTTTTGCTCTTTCTTCATTTACATGATTGTTTTGCAATGGTATGTAATAGGTCTGAGAAAGCAGGATTCCATCCCAACCCTCTTTCTTCCAAGTGGCAGAACTTCTCAAAGATGAAGCAGCAGTACAACCAAACACTAAATGTATTTGTGATCTGCTAGAGAAAAGAAGAGAATAGAAACACAAAAAGTTGGATGGAGTTTCTGATCACTTAAAAAGCTGTCTCTCATGATTTACAATCTTAGAATTACTGAATTCACGCAGATAAAATCCAGAGTGGACAGGTCAACCAGCATTTTTGAAGATGGAGTAGAGACAGAGAAAATGGCAGAGTTATAATCCTTTGTTTGATTCTGGGGAGGTGGGGGGAATCACAGCTTGAAAATTATAACAAACACCATTTGACAGATACTGCAACAGTGTTGAAAGTTGTTCAGACTAAAGTGATCCAGCTACAGGGTCTGCTTTATGAAAATAATTTACAGTATATACATTCCTTCAATGCTAGAATTCAATGTCTAAAAGTCTTTCAATACCTGTCTGAACCTGAATGAATTCAAGAGAAGAGTCAAGACAAAGGCTGCATGATAGAGATTTCTTATGTATTGCTTGAGTCCAGGATGATTGGAATCAGGGAGGAAAGATGGAATCAGCCCAATTAGAAAATAATGGCATTTTAACCAAGAAATTAAAGATTGATATCCATGCTTTAACCTTGATCCTCAATTGGCCAGCTTCTACCCTCAAAACTAAATTAGATATCCACTTTGGGCCTTGGAACACTGCGTTTATAAACTTGGTTTGTAAAAGTTCATCAGTCTACAACAGAGCTTTCCAAACTTTTTTTTTTTATTAAATTTTATTAAGTTTTACAATACATAATAAAATTTAAAGTAGAAAAAAGAAATAGAAACAGAAATACAAAATAAGAAAAAGATAAAGAAAAAGTGAAGTCAAGAAATAATAAGCAAAGAAAATATAGAAAATAGATGTCCTCCAATCTATCTTTGAACTTAAAGTACAACAATTGATTTTAAATGTTAGTCCTTCATACAGTATACAGGAACTTTTCTTTGTCATATGCCTTTTGATTTCTTTAATCCAATCTTCTAACCTTCATCTTACTGTCTCCCAATAATCCATCTTTGGCTTCCACTCCTTGAAGTAGTAGTTAAATGTTGAATGTTCATTACTACATATTTATATCTTCAATAAAGACCAATTAGTATAACAAATAAAAGCCTTATTTACTTCTAATAAACTACAATATATTCTATTCATATTATGACTCATAACCTAACATGTTATGTAACTTAATACATAATTTAGCAATTCTTATAGTGTTCATACATATATATTTCTATAATTTAATTCTAATATATATATATATCTCCATAAAAAAGGAATTCTTGAATCTCAATTATCCATCTGTAATTTCCATTCCTTGTAGTAGTGTCCATTTAAACTAAATGCATAATCTATCATATCACTTAACCTAATAGCTAATATATCAATTCTTATAATATTCATACAATACATATTGATATATATCATCCTGTAGTAACCATCATTCTAATTCCATCATATCATTATCTTCTCATAAATATATCTCTAAGGAAAACAATATTCTATAATATCAACTTGTGTTTGTATTTAGCATCTTACATTTAGAATATCACTTTTTATATATCCATACAATTTCTCATAACAATTCAAGTCCATATTTTCATTAGCCTTTATATCCATACAGTTTCTCATATCTTCTGTTTAGGTTATGCCAAAATCACAATACACTGTGGGAGATTCGCAATATACAGCCTGCTCTTTTCTATATCTCATATAGAATATCAGAGCAACCTTCTCTCCCTTTCCACATATTTCACAACATCCATCCAACTGTGCACCCATATTTTCACTCTGTCTCCACTGCCACAACATACAGTATCTATACCAAGATTGTAGTGTAAAGCCTTCAGAATGTTCTTCTGAACTAATATACTCAAAATTTCCTCCTTCTGTTTCTCCTCCACTTGAAAAACATTTTTCCTTTCTGTCTCCGTTTCTGTTCTCTGTTCTTTCTCTCTGTTTTGCAGAGTTACGAACAGTAATTCCAACGACCTTTGAATATTTGAAAAAGCCTCAGTAATCTCTCTTCTGAGCTCCTCAGGTACAAGTTGGAAAGCCATCTTTCCTGTGTCCTTCAAATTAAAACAACAACCCTTCTAGTCAAAACAATAATCATGTAATCTGTTCATGGAATACTACCAGCAGAATCTATTAAGCAGAACGTCGTTGTTGTTGTTTTTTTTTTTAAAGTAAAAAGAAAAAAGAAAGTTCCAATAATCCAAAATACAGGAGAGAATAATATTTTAAACAGTTTATAGAAGGAGAAATAAAAAATATATTCCAAATGAAGCAAAATCCAACCAGGGAGGATGTAGAAAAAGAAGACAAGGAAAAAAACACGTTACCCTGTGTTTTTATTCTTCAAACTGCGAGCTTTCGTTCTTCAAGCTGCAAGCTGCTTAATCCAAACAAAGAGTTTCTCAAAAAATGAATAGTCATTTAGTTTATCAAGCGAAGAATTACAAACAGAGTCTCTTAAATCCCTCTAATACAAAAGAGAAGTAAAAAAAAAAATGCAGACGTTTCATTATGTTGCAAATATAGAGTCCATCAAACTTCCACCAGAATCAGTTATAGCAAAGAAAGCACAAAGTTAGCCAACATTTTCAACAAAGTCCAAAAAATAGATCTTAGATTTCAAAAATATTTTAATCTAAAAAAAACATTCCTAAAGTGATCTAAAAGCGGCTGGGCGCTCTTGTGTCTCTTCAAAGAGACTTGTTTCCCCTGCGAGAGCCTGATATATCTCGGCCATTGCCTTGCACTTACCCTGTTCCTTCCGCGGTGGAAAACTACAGAAAAAACAAGGGTAGGCAATCCCAATGGCCCCACGAGTAATCTTCTGGTCTCCCCCTCTCCAGGGGAAAAAAAACTTCAGTGGACCACAACTTCTGCAATCCACGCAAGCAAGGGAAATTCAGTCAGTTCTCAGCTTCTCTGAGAAATCTGACTGGTCGAGCTGGCAGCCAAGCCTGGAGTGGGGAGCTTTCCAAACTTTTCATGTTGGTGACACACTTTTTAGACATGCATCATTTCACGACACACTCTTACAGCAGAGCACAAAGCAGGCACTAGGACCTGTGTGGAATCACAGCAGGTTTGGAGGCAGCAAGGCACAAGGCAGGCACTAGGACCTGCGCGGAATCCTGGCAGGGCAGGTTTGGAGGCAGCAGGGCACAAGGCAGGCACTAGGACCTGTGCGGAATCCTGGCAGGGCTCAGAGGCAGCAGCAGCTGCGACACACCCAGACACTGCAGCTGACACACTAACGTGTCCAGACACACAGTTTGGAAAGCTATGGTCTATAATTTAGGTAGAGACCTAGCTGGGAATCATTGAGCATCTGAGCTAGGGATCTGGTTGTAAATAATTTTCAGACTTTCAGGGATACCTTATCTGCCTTTTGTAGAGAAGAAATTTAAAATAAGCAAAGAGTTTTACAGGGCTTGTGAGACCACAACATAGATATATACTGTAACTATTGCTTCATATATTGACATCTCATACCTTCTATTATTATATGTACGTATGCTGTGTGTGTGTGTGTGTGTGTGTGTGTGTGTGTGTGTGTAAATATATAAAATAAACTCCCATCAATCTATTAGAATAAACTCTTATTCTAATAATTATTTCATTATCTTGGACTATTAGAATCCATAGTACATTTATATTCATTGTTAACATACTGCACTCATGCTTCAATATTTACTCTGCTTAGTGGTTTCGGCCCTTGCCAACATATCTGGCAGAGTGGGTATGCTCTGGGTGCTCTTGATAAAACGTCATCTGGCAGGTCCCTAGAAGTATGCCTTCTCTGTCATGGTCCTTGTCCTGTGGAACAGTCTGCTCCCTGAAATACTGACAGCCCTACTCTATGGGCTTTTTGCAAGGCTGTGAAGACCTGACTCTTCCCCCAGACATTAGGATCAGGATGTTAGCATGTACTGTATGTGTCTAGTGGTTTCGTATTTTTATTGAGCCTTGATGAAGTTTTATTTTTTTTAATGAACTTCTCTGTTTTTATTTTGTTTGGCACCCAGAGTTTCTTGGATAGATGAATGGGCATATAATCTGGATGGATGGAGAAATAAATATTTTTCCCCTTTTTGACAAAAGGCAACTGATTAAAGTGCCCATAATTTCACCTATTTCTTCTGATAGGGTTTATAGGACAAAGCACTATTTTTAAATATTCTATATGGAGAGGAAATATGTCTATGTCCTCTTCCTGAAATAATGCTACTTTTTTTCCCCACCCTAGGACAGTGATGGTGAACCTTTTCGGCTTGGAATGTCAAAAAATGGGAAAATGCTTAACTTAACTTTTCTGGCGTGTCACACATACACCCCCCCCCAACAAAAGAGAAGCAATTCTTTACATCTTCATTTATTTTTTAAAAAATTATTCTTATTGACCCTTCGTGCAAAGCCAGTTCCTGGAGAAGCCACTTGCAAATTGCAAGTGGCTTCTCCAGGAACTGGCTTTGCATGAAGCCAGCAAAAGCACGCCCCTTCACACAAAGTCACCCTTTCGCACTAAGGCATGCCCCTTCACACCCCTTTGCACAAATTGCAAGCGGCTTCTGCAGGAACCGACTTTGCTTAAGAGGGAGCAAGAAGATGGCAAGGTGAGCTGGGGCAGTGGAGGGCGGGGCAGCAGGGTTCTTGGAGGTGGCAAGGGTGACTGCAGCTGGGACTGGGCTGGGGTGGCTGTGGCTTCCCAGGGCATGGCAAGCAGCCCCAGAGCCACATGGTTCTGGGGCTGCTTGCCACCCCACAAGGCAGGGTGAAGGGTGGACAAAAGGACAGAGATGGGGGGGGAGAAGTGTGGGGGGGGTTGCAGGGCCTTTTGTTCATTCAGTTTCTTTGTTAACTCAAACAGGGAGAATAGTTGTTGTCAGGTGTTGGTGAATGCTGTTGTGTTACCCAAAACTTCATGGCCATTTGTGTCATAGGGTTGCCATCACTGCCCTAGGATTTCAGTTAGATATAATTCAGAAAACAAAACTGTATTCTTTTGCATATGTTGACCACATAGCAACATATGACTGGAATGAACCGTCTACCAATCAAAGCCATGTTCTCTAAAATGTGTATGTGTGAGAGAGACAGAGAGAGACTTCAATGAGGTAACTTGCAATTAACTTGAGATATATACATGTACTGAATAATTTAAGGAGAAACCAACTTAAAACAGATCAGTTGAACTGAGGAAAAGGATATTGAATGAATTGTTTGGGACACAGAAAAACAAAATTTCCATACTACATTATTTTATAGGTATCGTCAGCTTTCCCATTATGATTATCATATTAATTGAGTGGTAAACATCTTCACTTGAAATCAGGATCTATAAAAGTATTGTCTACCTATTTTGAGGAAAAGATATATGTGCATGTATGTATGTCTCATCCATGTATGGTTTGTTCCAGTAGCTCACTTATCATCAGATTGGCCTGGTTCCCCAACATTTGTATAGCAACTGCCCAGAGTCATTGCTATATGAGATGGGCAGTGAAGAAATATAATAAATAAATAAATAAATAAATAAATAAATATTTGGCATGGACCTTGTTAATCCAAGTGATGTCCAAGCTGGCATGGCTCCCTTGGTTTGTGTCACTCTCATATCCAAGGTAGGCAGGTAAAGTTTTAGGGGCTCTTTGCCCCAGGACCCCTACTGGTAAGGTAGGTACCAACCAGGATTTGAACCACGGTCTCCTGTGTCAAAGGGTAGCACTCTAATCACTACACTATCCAACCAGGATGAGGAGGCAACAAAGAAAGCAACACCAAGTACCAGCAAAGGATAAGACAGGTCCTGAATAGCCAGCTCAATGGGAAGAACAAGATCCATACCATCAACACGTACGCCCTGCCAGTCATCAGATATCCTGCTGGTATAGTGAGCTGGTCAAAGGAGGACATGGAGGTCACTGATGTGTAAACCCAGAAGCTCTTCACAATGTATGGAAGTTTCTACCCCAAGTCCAACACCCAGAGATTGTACACCAGCCGTAAAGAGGGCAGGCAGGGTTCGGTGAGTGTCAAAGCCACTCCTGGATGAAACCCAGAGCATCCAGGAGTACATCAGTAGGATGGCACCTAAAGATGAGCTGCTGAAAGAATGCCTGAGGCAGCAGCAGACATGGAAGGAAGATCAAGCAGAGGAAGTGCCATGGCAAGACAAGACCCTGCATGGGACCATTGACAGACAGCTGAGGTGGCTGACCTTGGGAAACCTGACCAGTGGATGGAAAGGGCTGGACTAAAAACAGCACTGAGGCACTGATCATAGCAGCAGAAGAACAGGCACTAAGCACCCGATCCATAGAAGCAGGGATCTACCACACTAGACAGGACCCAAGGTGCAGACTGTGCAGAGAGGCCTCAAGACAGTCCAACACATAGTGGCAGGGTGGTAACATGCAGGCAGGAACAGCATACACTGAACGGCACAACCAAGTAGCTGGAATTGTGTACAGGAACATCTGCACAGTGTATGGGCTAGATCCTCGAAAGTCCAGATGGCAGATTCCACAGAAGGTTTGAATCTCTCCTACATGTAAAAGTATTTTCTTTTTTAATTCAGACTTTTCTATAATTTATATCTGAGAGATTCACCTAGTTTATTGTGGAAATTTCATTTATAACTATTGGAGTGTTCTCAGTTTTGTTTTGTTTTTAATTTAAATGACTGCTTACATTCAGCTATGAATTATTCTGGCACGTAAAAAATATATTGCATTTACTATTGTAGTGTATAGCTAATGAGCACTACCAAAAATAGTACAAGAATGCAAGTCATTAAATTATTGCTCCCAGTCTCATGATGATTATGGTTAATAGGGCAATCAAATCCTGCTGTATTGTTCTTAACTACATGGCTGTTTGGTGGGAAGCATACATTTTCATTATATAAAGACTTATGGGAAGAAGAAGAATGTAATCAGTATTAATGTCCTGGAGTCTAATTTAAATACTAGCTTAGTCACCATCTCATCCAACTATTAAAAGGAAAACCATTTTATTTAAAAGAAAGACAAAAATCTTAAACAGTACATCTTCAACTGGACATTAATTTAACTTTAAAACAGAAAATACAATGTGAAACTATAACATTGTTGACTCCCTTAGAACTGGTTCACAAACTTGCATACTGCCTGCATTTTCCTCCCATCATTTAAAAGCCAATAAAGGAATTTGAACATAAAGTGACATGCAAGTTATGCTTATAGCTTTATGATTTATATCATTTCATTTATATCATCATTTTGATATCTACTGGTGGCTGAATCATAGTTGGCAGAAGCAAAAGATGCTTCTCTATGGCAGTTCCCACAATATTGAAGCTCCTCACCCAAGAATCTTCAGATCTTTGTTTCCACACATTAAAACAATTCTGATGCTTGAATTTGAAATAGAATTATGTACAAATGGTGAACATGGTATTGCTAAAATGCATAAACTTTTATTGAGATTTGAAACAGAAGAACAAGTAAAAGAATGTATGATAAATTGGGCCAATTTTTTTGGTTTTAACATATAAATGGAACAATGGGAGAATATGTGGATGAAAGGACTGAAATTTACATTATATTATAATCTTAAAGAGATTTTTTAATAAAATTATGTATCATTAGTATTTGTCACTGGAAAAATTGTCTAAAATGTATAAAGGTCCTTTGAATCCATGCTGAAAATATGAACAAGAGAAGACTTTTTATCAGGTTTGGTGGACATGTATAAAAGCTAAAAAAATGGATTCAAATACATACATTAATACAGAAGATTTTGAAGATGAATATACAACTGAAGCCAGAGATATTTCTTTGGAGACTGATTGATAAAGAGGTAGAAAAAAACTTATGGAACTTTGTTTTTATATATGATAACAGCCATGAGACTTTTATATGCACAATGGTGGAAAGGTTTGACAATACCCACAATGGAAGAGTGGATCATGAAGATGATGGAGCTTGCTGAGATGGCTAAATTGACAGCCTTGATTAGAGAAAAGACACTGATTAAGTTTAATGCCAATTGGAAACCCCTTTTGGACTTTTTGCCTGTAACAGAAGATTTGATGATTATAAAAAATACTAGATGATAGAAAAAAATGAAAGTTATGTTGTAACCTTAGAGTAAGAATCCAATTTAAATTTTTATCTATAACTGTTGTAAAAGAAAATTGGAAGTCATTTTTTTTATATTTCTTTTTTCTTTCTTTATTTTCTGCACTTTTGGGCTTTGTTTTTTTCTTTCTTTACTTTTTCTCTTTTTCTTAGCTTAAACATTAGTTTCTGTTCGTTTTTATCTTTCTTGTTTAAAAATGTAATAAAGTTATTATAAAAAAGATTCTGATGCTAATTATGAATATACACTCAAACTCATTACCATCTATTTTAGTACTGTTAAATCACATGATGACGATGAAATTACTGGCAACCAGACATATCTTGGTGCCCGGGACAGTACTAATAAACTATACAATATCTGCAGTATAAAGTTTTCAGAAATAATTGATGTTTTCCACTTTTTATCCTATTGAGATTTTTTATCTACAGGCATTCGAAGTAAAAATAGAAAGGAAAATACTCCCTCTTTATTTCTCTGTCATTGCTTGCCTTTCCAAACTGGAAAACTGATATGCTAAGGCTCTCCCCTTCAGTTACAGGAACAATAGAATACTTCCTCTTTTTCTCTACTATGATGGCTGAAATATCAAACATACAGGCTTTTTCTCAGACCATGTAACTTCCTTTATACACTTGCCTAGATATTATTCTTAATGGATTTGTTTCTACTCATACACATATGAGAGCCAGTTTGGTCTAGTGGTTAAGGCAATGGGCTAGAAACCAGGAGACTATGAGTTCTAGTCCCGCATAAGGCATGAAAGCCAGCTGGGTGACCTTGGGCCAGTCACACACTCTCAGCCCAACTCACCTCACAGGGTTGTTGTTGTGGGGAAAATAGGAGGAGGAAGGAGTATTTGGTATGTTCGCCGCCTTGAGTTATTTATAAAAATAATAAAGGCGAGATAGAAAATAATTAAATTAAAAACTATACTTTGCTAAATATGGACCAATAAGAAAACTAATTAACAATGTTTTATTTTGCTAGTTTCTATTAATTTCATATATCAAACCTTCCTTACTTCCTGTGGGGACATGGCAGACTGAACAGCTGTGCTCACGTGCTCCATGGGCAGAACTGACAATGCGGTAGTTTTTTTGGGTTCAGGCAGGTTTTTCCTGATGCCCTGGAGTGTTTTTCTGGAGAAAGAAAATACTCAGAATCATCCCATCTGTCCTCCAGAACGGTGTCTTGCAGCCAGAGGATTGTAAACAGTGTTTGTGCTAATCTGGTAAGAGATGCAGGGAGGCGGGGACGTCACCATTTCCAAGCTGCGCTGTAACCTTAAAGAGACATTAAGATTGGCACCCCATTTCTAAATCACCCAATTTATATATATTTAAATTTATGTACCCCAAGAGAAGCTTTTTACAGCAAGGAGAATCAATCTCTATTGGTGCTTATTGTTATTTTTTGGGATTAATTTTTGAAAATCTTTTTATATTTTGGCTTCTTTCCCATCCAAATACTAAGGAGGATTGAGACTAAATAATAATCTCCCTGTTATTATTTATGCACTGAATTTGAAGATTTTTATATTTTCCTACACATTGAATCTGCTGTTTTGAATCTCCAGCTTTCTGCTGTTACTTTCCCTGGGGAGCTGCTTGTTATCATACTTTCACTTGTGTAAACACGTCTTGGTAACTCCATTATCTACTAGTTTTGCTGGTTAAGTACCTAGGGAGTGCCATAATCTACTACATGAGACATGGAAGATTTCAAGCAGAGTTTCTCAGATTTCCATTGAGACCTTAAACAGATTCTTGTCAAGTCATTATGTAAGATATTTGGGACAATGTAGAAAATATCAGCTCTAAAATATGTCATCTGGCTGGGGATGTTGTGGAAGAAATTGAAGAGCTTGACAACGATAGAAATGTTTTTACTGAGAGCAAGATTGAAGGTTCTGTTGAAATGCCAGATGACTGGACTGTCGAGTTGAAGAAATTAAAGGGACAGACCGAATTGCAAATCTTAAGTGAAATTGTCTTTCTGATGGAATGTTATGGGAAGGAAGGAGTCATTATCTATGGGAGTTTTTTTGCTGAGGAGTCGGAATCTTTAAGGGGGGCAGTTGGGCTGTCTAATTTCTTTATGAAAAATGCTTTGTGTGTACTGTGGAGATATGTAAGTGCTTTGGTTGACTTTGAAGTGGGGTAAGGGTTTAAGGTTCATTTGAATTGCTTTCAGGGCTTGCTTGATTTCATTTCTTTCTAATGACTTGGATTAAGATTAATAAGGTAGAACAATAAATGCTTGGTTTTAGGTTTAGTTTTAGGTTTCATATGATTAAGATAGTTATAATTGTAGTATTATTAATTATAAGAGCAGACAATTTATATGCTTTTTAGTTTGATCTTTATTATAACAGACAGAAATGTATAGAATAATGGTAGGAAGGAAATAGTTAAATAAATGTTGTCTGGGGGGGAAGTTGATTAGGAGGTTTATATATTTCCTTTTCTTTTAATATAAAGGGAGGTAGCAATTGTATTTAGTGATTTTTATAATGTGCTAATGGAACGATTTGTAGAAATAATGTGATTTTGGTTTGATATAGAGTAAGGGATTGATTATGGAAACTGCTGTAACTGTTGTTAAAAGTCAGAAGTCACCTCTTTATGTAATCCTTAAAAAAAGTATTCTTCTGTTTTCACATCTTTTTAGTTTTTTTTCTTTTTCTTTTTGTAGTTTTTTGCTTTTTTGTAGTTTTCACTCTTGCTTGAAACCTAATAAAATTATTATTAAAAAAATCAAACCTTCCTTGTGTACAGCATTATATTTAAATAATATGGAGTGATAAAAATGATTTTATTTACCTTGGCTATAACACTGTTTCCTGGAATTAAAGGCACTATATTTCCTTCTCTTTTATCTATTTTATTACATACATTTCATTTTATTTCACAACATTAAAAAGGTTCTGTAGGAAGAGGATAACCTTGGGATAAATGATTAAACTATGACTTTCAGTCACTAACTTTGCGTTAAATAATTATGCACAGGTTGGAAATATTGGATATTTGGAAGTATTCCTAGTTTAAAGTCCCATATATGTTATAAGGATAGGAAAGTTTCTTATTTCCATAAAAACAGCAGTAATATCATTCTAACAATCAGTTTTAATTGCTTAGATAGATGAATTACTTTTCTTTTCTCTTCTCTTCTTTTCTTTCCCCCTTTTTGGAAGCATTTCTAATCGGTTTTTCTTATAAGTAAGAAAGCATATGATATGTGAATCATTGTCTGTGAATCCTTTAATATGTAATGAAATGCATTTTGTAATGTCAGGCACAATAAAAATAGAAACTTTAACATAATTTATTGGCTTTTGTGAAATTGGATAGATGGAGACTAAGGACTTTGATAATTCCATTTTCTTCATGGAGTACTTTCCCCCCTTTATAATCAGTATCATAGTATCTACAATTCTTAACAACTTAAAGCTGCAATCCTAAACAGTTAATAACTGCCACTGAATTAAGTTTGTAGGATTGATTATGGATCACAATCTAGCACCATGAATGAAGAATTTTATGATCTTTGACCATAAATAAATAATATGAATCCTTATATTATTACCTTATATCAATAATATAGTTTATTAACTAGTAAGCACTATTGGCTCAAATAAGGTTTAGTTCTTAGTATACACATAAGGATGGTAAAGAATATATAGTAGTCTTATTTTGTGGAGTCCTTTTGTGGAGTCTCTTCGATTGGTAGTCTTATTTTAAAAGTGTATAAGAATTCATCCTTAATATATATGCCATGTGCATTATATGACAGCTATACATTGAAAAGCCTATGTATTACATATGAAATTTCATCCTTAATTTTGCTTTCTCTTTAACTAATGTGTCACTTTAAAGTGTATACTTATTTCACATTCAAATCCTCTTAAAATGAGGATAGATTATGTGTTTAGAAGTATATGTTTTTCCTGTCAGCCTGTTAACAGTTCTTATGGAAACAGGAAAGTACAGCCGGTTACTTACATATAAAACCAAGCAAATATTCATTTCTGTGTTGATCATTTTCCAATCATGAGCAGATATTCCACTGTTTCTTTGATGCTGCCAATTTCCATTTCCCTTATTAGTCACCGTGAATAACACACCTGTTCTCTAACTGATTTCATGGCAGTCCCTTATGTTTCTTATTGGATCCAGTCAGAGCTTTTGTCATTGAAATTTGATCCTTTAAAAAATAAATAAACAAAAGACCTAAAAATTCACCACTTGCTTCCGAATATTCCTGATTATAAGGATATTAAAGAAGTCTCATTGATATCAAAGGTGTAATATAAACAGGAGCTCCTTTATGATTATATGTACAGTAGGTAGTAATATGATATTATAGAAAAAATACCTGTTTTATATTCTAAAGGCCTCCTTCATGAAGCTATATATCCTTCTTACACTTCAACAATTTCTTTTTGTTTTTTCCACTAGATATGCACAAGGAGATTTATAAAAGCCAGCAAACATAAATATAATCAATTTACACCAGACACAAACAGAGAACTACTAGACAATGTGATAATGCAGTGATAGCTTTATATCTAGCAACAGAATCACAAATTCCTGAGCTTTCATTTCCATAATTAAGAGGCTTCATTTATGGGTTAGGGATGAAACTAATGTTGCAATAAGGATGGATAATCCAAAGTTTTTTTTATAATTCACGGAAGGGCAATTTGTTGTCATGGCTCTCATGAAGTCCCTGAACAGCTTTTTTGGTACCCCAAAATTTTATCTGAAAGTATTACCAAGATTTAATGGCAAACCATTGAAATCATGGCTTTCCACCATTTTTATGCAAAAGCATTGCTGAAGGGTTGGAATTCACTTTAAAAGTTGCAATAAAACCACAAAATTACTTCTAAGAAGGGGAGGGGGGGACCTTAAGAAATACTGATTCCATTCACTTCAGCCTCACCATGCCCATTTTTTTTTTTGTTGAACCACTCACTGTTGCCTTTGCTAACATTCCCTCTAAAACACCAGCTTGGCCTGCATCAGGTTGTCAGACCCTCCAATATACAGTAACAAAACAGAATCCTGCAAAGGCTTGTCCCTTTGTTTTCAGAGTGTCTAGAGATATTCATCCATGTCCTGGCACAATGTTTTTGTCTCAGTTCCACTCAGTGGTGGTGGCATTGCCAAAGCATTTGATGATTACTAGGAATGGATGAGTTCCACAGCACCTTTAAAATGTAGCTAATGTTTTTAGGTATAGCTCCCTGCTTTTTTTAACATCTCAGTTTGTACTTCTATAAGTGCCACTAAAAATTAGTATAGAAAGTAGGGTACTAGTAAGATGGCCATAAATTGTATTTTATATAGAACAGTTGTCTATTTGTAAGGTACTCTGAGATGACTGCCCTTTATTTGAAGGGGACTTTTCTGTTCAAGGCAAGACCAGTTTAAAGATAAAGCACAATCAGAACGGATCATGGAGAATGAAACATGAATCAAACATGAATGCCTGCAAAATTGATTGAGTAGTCACACAGGTCATCTCATTCCAGTTGTTTCCTATTATAAAAGAGATTTTTATGTTTAAGCTAGGGACAAAACCTAGCTGACTCTCACTGGCCACAGAGAGTTAGATAGGGTTGGATCTGCTTAGTACTCAGATAGGAGACTATCAGGAAATCCCAAAGCAATAGGCTTGACTGGGAAATTGGGAAAAACAATTCTGAAATAAGGCAATGACAAATCATATCTCTATATTTACCAAGAAAAGTACATGACAGTATCCATGAAAATCATCAGGGTTCAAGCTCAATTTGAAAGGGACTTTATTGTATTTTTAGTAAACTGTAATGATTTATTCTTCTAAATTTTAATCTAAACTTATAAAGGATCATGCATGCATATTATACAACTCTGTTATCTGTCTTTAGCAAATTGAATTCTTTTTTCAAGAAGTCGAAAATATACAAAATAACTTTGGCTTGACCAGCTCATTAAGCACTGATTTTCCACTCAGGTAGTTTGTTTTACACATTGAACTTTGTGTGGCATATGTGCATTTTTTTTAAAAAAAAAATCTATCTGCAAATCTTAAGATTTGTTTTTAGACTCTGAAAGAAGAAATAAATGTGCCATAATAAGGGCAGGATGCACAAAAAAGGAAGTTCAAAGAATCATTTTTTCAAATTTGTATTTCACAGGTTCATGATATATACTGGCTTTAATCTCTTTAGTGTCACATTCTCTGTTCATCTCATTATTTCTCTTTTAAACTGTCTTAATTTTATTGGCTTCCCAAGTTAACAGATAGTAATACTAACACTATGAAAATGAGGACTGGCAGAAAACAGGATACAATTTCTCATTCTTTGGGAGGTATAAAAGTAATAGGATGAAAAAGAAGATGAGTATTAATGATAGTAAAAACTTTATTGTCATTAAAAGAGTTTAGATTCTAAATGCAAGACACATTTTATTGTCTACACAGCTGTTCCGACAGATTGCCTTTGTGAGCCTGCTAAGGAAAAAAAAGGTAGGATCTGGATATTTGTTAAGTAAAATTCTGGTTTAATGATTCCTTAATTAAGGTAATGTTGTTCTATTAAATCAAATTACAGTCTGATAAAATAGCATGAACTAGATGAATACTGTAGATCCAAATAGAACTAAACAACTGAGCAGATAAAGATGAAACTGTACATGAAAAATATTTTAAAAGGACAGAAGGTAAAAAAATATCCAGTGGAAAAAGCACTTTTGACAGTAATTGTAAATGGTAGGCCAATTGTTACGCAGGCTATGCACTTTCCTTGAGACTGAAATCATGCTACTTTTCATTTTGTCCGTGGGCCAGTAATGAGAAGTTTAAACCACTAATGTTGCAATTTTATACACATTTGCCTGGAAATAAGCCACACAGAGTTAGATGATATTTAGTTCTAAATAGATATGCAAATGGTTTGCAAATGGAGTAGGTAAAATAAACATATGCCTACATGAGACATGTATCAAGGTTATTGAAAAATAGGCACATGTGTGAAAATATTTGACAAATATTATTGATGAGGATAAATTATCTCTGGATGCTTTTAACATTCAAAAGGTAAAGAGAGGAATCTCCTGTCAGATTCACATACATTAATCTAAATAAGCCTCTGGGGAAAAAAAAAAACGACTATATTGATCAATCCAGACATTATATGAAGCATTACCTTGGATGTAAGGAACAATATAAAATCAAGACATTGAAAGATGAAAATACTGCCTGCAAAATGGCTTTTCAGGTCACTGATGAAAATACTTAAGAACCATAAATGTGACCTTGTCAGATTGCGTGAAACTGAATAAGCGTAACAACACATTATAGCCCTTGCCAGTTTCTATTTGCACATAAGAAGGAGGTGAAGAATGAGTGCTAATGTGATCATATTCTGAGAATAGTGCCATTAAAATATATGGGGTTTTCTTTAGACAAATTTAATGATGAATCCAATTTTTTAAGAAGGGACTGCAAATCCAATAATCATCTCAATGTGCACACATAGACAAGTGATAAACCAAGAAACAGTCTAAAACAACTCACAAAAATGAAGTAAATAACATAATGCTATTAGAGACTTCAGTATAAAGGCAGTTAGGTGAATTAGAAAGCATGCCAAAAGTAATGAGAATTATCAGTTAATTTGTATTTTATTCCATTTTAGGAAAATTCTAGAAGCCAATAATAATGTGATTCAACTGATACCTGAAATATACAAATTGTACTCCTTTGCATGGGACTGATTCACCATATCCAAATATTCAAAATCCTGCTTGCACAAAAAGCAATATGGAGGCGAAAATCAAGCAGAAGAGTTCAGAAGCAAGTAAAGTGAAAGTTTGGTGCAAACTGGTAGGGGTTGACAGAAGCAAGAAAGTTAACTTGAGTGCTAGGGACCTGGATGCACAGGTCTATAACTAGAAGAAATCTAAAACAGAGCTAATTGGATCTCCAGAAATCTAACTAGAGACAGAGACTAAGGGACACAATAAGAAACTTCTTGGAGTCTGGAGATAAAGGGAATTAGAGATAAAGGTTAAGTGAGACAGAAAAGCTGCTCATAAGTAAGCAAAAGTTAATGGGAGGAAACACAGGTTTCTTCCTGCAGTCCTTTGGCGAGATGTGATTCCCACTTCCTGCAACTCGAGGGGAGGGAAGCAGCTTGGGGTACAAAGTATTCATGTTCCTAAGTTGGAAGCTTGGCCCAGAAGGAGAGAAAGCCCAAATGTTTCACCAATGAGGAAATCACCAGTGAATTGCGTGGAGATGATCAAGGCTTATAGAAATGAAAGGAAGAGGAGCAGACTTGATTAAGATGTGCCATGATAGAAGTCCAACGAGAAGGATGGATCGAAGAGACTTTTGCAGAAACAGCTGCTACTGTGGGCATTTGGCAAGGGGAAGGAAGAGTTGGTTTGCTTAAATATGTGCTTTTGAAATGTACTACCCCATCAGAAGATTGCTCAGTATGTTACGTATTAATCTCTGAGCAGGCCTCTCTGCAGGTCACAAGGAGATATATTTCGTTTAAAAAACATATTCTTGTATCTGTATTATTTTGTCTTTATTACTGCTGTTTTTCTAATTCAAGTAGTTGTTGCTGTCTGTTCATAACTAAAATATTTTATTTTTTTCTTATTGGAAGCTGATGGGGAAAATAATCTTAAGACCCCCATCTTCTGATTGAAGACTTGGTACCAGTATTTTTTTAAATAAATTGCAAAGTTTCTGGAAAGGATCCTACTTGAGAGATCTCTAGGCAGACAGCTGCTCAAACCCAGAACAGTTTAATGTATTGTCGAAGGCTTTCACGGCCGGAGTTCAATGGCTGTTGTGGGTCTTCCGGGCTGTGTGGCCGTGTTCTGGAAGTTGTGGTTCCTAACGTTTCGCCAGCATCTGTGGCCAGCATCTTCAGAGGGCAGGAGCACAGAGATTTTGCTTCTATCTGTGCTCCTGCCCTCTGAAGATGCTGGCCACAGATGCTGGCGAAACGTTAGGAACCACAACTTCCAGAACACGGCCACACAGCCCGGAAGACCCACAACAGCCAGAACAGTTTCTGTGTTAAAACAGGAACTACACAAAGCAAGAAAAGATGATTCCCAGTGTTCCAAATAATCCATTCTAAACTTCATTCTAAATGCGCTGGTCCGTGCAAGTACAGTTCCATGGTCTTGTATGCTGCTCACATCTCAGAGGAAAAAGAAAATAAAACCAGTGCTTTTTGTTATATTCATGTTTTTTTTTTCTATTCCCTTGCTTTCAAAAGTGACTTGTAACTGTTAATCGTGTTTTTGACAGATTATTCCAAAACTATCATGCTGGTAGGAATCTAAATGACCTATTTTCTCAATGTACAAATAGGTTTGCCCCAAAGAATATAAAGAATGAACTATTTTTTTTAAAACAAGAGCCTTAATAAAGCAAAGGAAAAGCAGATGGGTATGAAATTCTCTCCTAGTACACAATATGTGCAAGATGGATAACAATGGAAACATTTGACAACAGAAATATCTGGCTGAAAATATTGCTAATTAGCCAAATCTTTGATTAGTTCCTACCCAACAGTGATAGCAAAACTGAAAAATCACAATTTTATTTGCCAATCTAGATATCTCAAATAATAATGAAAAACCTCTTTGCAAGAGAGAGATGCCCAGATTATCAAAGGTTCTACTCAGTAGCTGGTCACAGAGAGCTAACGTATGGAGGCTGGAGATTTAATACCTACACTCTCAATCTAAGCCCAAATCTTCCACTGTTGAAGGCTAACAGTTGAATAGGCCTCAACAGGCATCACAGATAAAAGGGAGAGGTCTAAATAAATGCCATTTAATTTTTAAAATTTTGGTCATTAGAAAATGCTTCCTGTCTCGCCAATGTTTTTTTTTTTTTTTTTTTTACAAAAGTGATACTTGACAAGCTTTAATATTCTTAGCTTGTTCAATGGTTACTCCACAATTAGGATAGACAAGAGAAGAAAACCCTGGCTGTGTAGTGTACAATTTTAGACTCAAATACATTTATTGTGAAATAAGATTTTCTGGACTACGGTCCATTTTATGGAATGCGTTAAGTGATTTATTTCAAACAGTAGGTATTAATACAGTATATACTGAGTAGATTGAAAAGGTATTAGTTCAGAGAATATCTTGGGTATTTGCTTTTGCTGATTTTGAAAGTAATCTCCAAATGCCAAACAATGCACAAACTATCGTGAATTTGCCACATCCCCCTGCCTCACCCTATCAGAAATGTAGAAGTGCTAGATTTTATGGCAATTTTTATTGAATAAAAGAGTGAAGCTGTCCTTGAATTAAAGTTGACCCATTGGAATTATGCCAGGTGAAAAATGGATGTAGAACCTGAGAATTGTCTTGGGGTTTGGACCCATTAATCTTTTGCTAGCTTATCCATGAATTAAGAGCAAGTGTTGGCAGATCTTTCTTCAGATGTCACATTGAAATAAACAAAACCATTAAAATATTTTTGAATGAAAGTTCACAAAGAATATAAGTTTTTAGGTGTAAATATGAATACTGTACTATCTTTTATTTCAGTATACCTTTCTGGAAGATTAAATATGAAAATAATCTGAATGTTGCATCACCCTTACGACTTTAACAAATTTCACTGCAGACATTAATCAAATACATCATTATATTCTAGTTCATATATCCTATTAAGATTTCTAATCAATATATCAATTACAAGAGAAAATAAATAAAGCATATTTTATTTCAATATCATCATAATCATCATCATCATCTTTTTAAAAAATAAACTCATAGGTATTTCACATTAAAAATGTATTTGAAAAGTTTAAGAAACACTAGCCTAACACTCTTAGAATAGGCACCTAAATGCTCACAATCTAACCAGCCAGATTTATTTCCTTAGAGGTCTTTTTATATTAATACCAAATATTTCATCAAAAGAATTGTATTTTGGGTGTACTGGACTCCCCAAAGAATGTATTTGAAAGGATGGACATCGGATTTTCTTTGGTGGAAGTGTAAAAAAAATTGAGAGTTCATTGACCCATATGATATGGACATATGATCATCTGGAATCTTTTTAGAATAGTGCTTTAATGTATATATGTAGATTTATGGGAAAATCTTTAATATTAAGAAGTTAATGTGATGTTTAAATATATATATCTAAGCTTTGGAATCTGTTGGTCAGGAATTATGGCTGTATCAAGCATTAGGTGGGGTGGCTAAAATAATTATATTGATAAACTGGAAAAGTCAGATTATTCCAGCTGTTAAGGAATGGCTTTCAGAAATATGAGATTTATCTGTTTTGGAAAAGACAATTATTTTCTACTGATCAAAGGATGAAGCAATATGTACTACTATGACTGAGATTTTGTGTTATTTTACAATAATATTTTATTGATTATATTATAGTAGTGTATAGTATTTATTAATAAATCAGTGTCTATTGATAAGTGAAATATATAAGGTAGATTTTGTTTCTTTTCCTTTTCTTTTTTTCTTCTTTAGTCTTTTAAAAAGTTTTTTTAATCTTTTTTTCTTTTCTTTATTTTGGTTTAATTGTGTGTGAGGATTTTTTAGTGTATTTAGGTGTCTTGTTTTTGTTTTGGTAATTTGTAGTTTGAAAAACATTAAAATCCTAACCCTAACCCATAGTATGCACATAACACAGTTCAACTCTCCTTACCACAACTGTCTTGTAAAAGTTTTCACTCATGATTTGAACTTTTGGGGACCTCCTTACTGACTTTCTAGATCCAATCAACTCTTTGTCAGTTTTTCCAGTCACAATCCATTTTTATCTCCCAGCCCCCTAGTGGCCCTTGGACTTTTGGCCTCAGTTTTCTTTCCAGATGATCCATTGGGTTCATTTCCTTCATGACTAGATCTTGTTCGTCCATCCATCTCTCATATATGCAAACTACAACTAGGTATGCCAGCAGGACACACATCCCTTTGCTTCTTACTCATGAGTAATTTTTATGTCATTCTTATAACTGAAAAGTTTTATCTCATTTCATTCTGTCTTAAGCTAGCTGATTTATGACTTACCTCTTTAAAACTTCATCTCCTTTCTTCCTAACATTCAAGTCATCTTTCTTCTCACTTTAAATCTCTGACTCTTTTTATTTTTTTCAGGTTGCTCCATTTAGGTAACAACTTCCTTTTCTTTTTCCAAGCCATTTCATATAGACTTGCTCTCTTTGGATCAAGCCTGGTTGCATAAAATAGAATCCTTAGGTCTCCTCCTTGCCCCTTAGTATATGTACATTTGTTGCACCTAGAGCTGCATCTGTGTGTGATTTTGCACCTACAACACTTTATCTTTTATATATATATGTATATATATATATGTATATGTATATGTATATGTATATGTATATGTATATGTATGTGTATGTGTATATGTGTATATGTGTATATGTATATATGTATATATGTATATATGTATATATGTATATATGTATATATGTATATATATAAAAATAAAAAGCATTTCAATTGGAGGTCAGCCTTTATTAAAGGCACTATGGACTTTGAAGAAGCATGAGTACAGGGCGAAAGGGAGAAAAGAGCTAAAAGGAAGGCACATCAAGCAAACCCTCATCATGACCGTCTCCCACCCGGAAACCTATATATATAGGTTTCCTATATATAGGAAACCTATATATATTAGCTCTTTTCTTTATATATATTTTATATATATATAATATATATATTTATATATATTTATATATATATAAATATATATATATAATATATATATATATATTTATATATATTTATATATATAAATTTATATATATATATATATATATATATATATATATTTATATATATTTTTATTTCTTTATATATATTTTAGCTCTTTTCTCCCTTTCGCCCTGTACTCGTGCTTCTTCAAAGTCCATAGTGCCTTTAATAAAGGCTGACCTCCAATTGAAACGTTCATGAGTTAGGGCCTTTTTTTTTACCCTTTTACCCCCCCCCCCTTTTTTTTCCCCCTTGGAAGACAATCTTACTCGGCTACGAGTGATCGCCGATGATGATGATGATGATGATGATGATGATTATATATATATATATATATATATATATATATATATATTTCAAACTCTTTCTCACTCTCTCTCACTCCCCTCCCTCCAGGATGACCCCCCCAAATTTGATTAACTTAAAGGCTCCCATTTGTCTACTAAGATGTCCTTTAGCCTGTGTTCCAATTAGCTTGTTTTTCCTTCCCCTTCCCTTTTACCTTTACATCCTCTTTATTCTTTCCTACATTACAAATTCTGGACACCCATATTCTTAGTACTTAAGTTATTTCCTTGTTTTTCATAGCAAACCTTAATATTTTTCACCAGCTTCACTCATTTCCCCAACTTTATTGCAACCAACTAAATCACACATGCACAGTAATTTTCCCTTCTCCTTTTCATGAACAAAATATTGCTAGGACAACAATTTAAATCTAGCTTATGCCTCCAACAATGGCAGTAAATTTGTGGACAACCTCATGGGGCTCCTAAAAAGTTGCTGGTGGCCAAGCATGCCAAGAAAAATATATACTGTAATAGCCTTAACTGTAATGTTTTCAGAGCAGTTGCTAGGTGCTCTAATGGAAAGCTCCAACTAAGTGAGAGACCTGAAATTAGCAAATGCAGCAAACATACACTGATGCACATAAAGGTAATCCTTATATCTCTGAACAACCTCGGAAGCAAAGGTAATAGAAACAGTGTTGGAATGTCTCCTACTGTCAGTTGTTCAAACAGTTGACTTGCTTCTGTATTTGGGATAGGATTGTCTTCAACAACATGCTATCAACCAACGTAAGCCAAGACGTATTGGGAGTTAGGCAGCATATAAATTTAATAAACAAGTAAGTAAGTTGGACAATACAGATAGTATGATAATGTTGTTGTTTATTCGTTCAGTCGTTTCCGACTCTTCGTGACTTCATGGACCAGTCCACGCCAGAGCTTTCTGTCGGCCGTCACCATCCCCAGCTCCCCAATGGTTGAGTCCGTCACCTCCAGAATACCATCCATCCATCTTGCCCTTGGTCGGCCCCTCTTCCTTTTGCCTTCCACTTTTCCTAGCATCAGCTTCTTCTCCAGGGTATCCTGTCTTCTCATTATGTGGCCAAAGTACTTCAGTTTTGCCTTTAATATCATTCCCTCAAGTGAGCAGTCTGGCTTTATTTCCTGGAGTATGGACTGGTTTGATCTTCTTGCAGTCCAAGGCACTCTCAGAATTTTCCTCCAACACCACAGTTCAAAAGCATCTATCTTCCTTCGCTCAGCCTTCCTTATGGTCCAGCTCTCGCAGCCATAGGTTACTACAGGGAATACCATTGCTTTAACTATGCGGACCTTTGTTGTCAGTGTGATGTCTCTGCTCTTAACTATTTTATCAAGATTTGCCATTGCTCTCCTCCCAAGAAGTAGACGTCTTCTGATTTCCTGGCTGCAGTCAGCGTCTGCAGTAATCTTTGCGCCTAGAAATACAAAGTCTGTCACTGCCTCCACTTTTTCTCCCTCTATTTGCCAGTCATCAATCAAGCTCGTTGCCATAATCTTGGTTTTTTTGAGGTTTAACTGCAACCCAGCTTTTGCACTTTCTTCTTTCACCTTCGTCATAAGGCTCCTCAACTCCTCCTCACTTTCAGCCATCAAAGTGGTATCATCTGCATATCTGAGATTGTTAATGTTTCTTCCAGCGATTTTAACTCCAGCCTTGGATTCCTCAAGCCCAGCATGTCGCATGATGTGTTCTGCATACAGGTTGAATAGGTAGGGTGAGAGTATACAACCCTGCCGTACTCCTTTCCCAATCTTAAACCAGTCCGTTGTTCCGTGCTCTGTTCTTACCGTTGCTACTTGGTCGTTATACAGATTCCTCAGGAGGCAGACAAGATGACTTGGTATCCCCATACCACCAAGAACTTGCCACAATTTGTTATGATCCACACAGTCAAAGGCTTTAGAATAGTCAATAAAACAGAAATAGATGTTTTTCTGAAATTCCCTGGCTTTCTCCATTATCCAGCGGATATTGGCAATTTGGTCTCTAGTTCCTCTGCCTTTTCTAAACCCAGCTTGTACATCTGGCAATTCTCGCTCCATGAATTGCTGGAGTCTACCTTGCAAGATCTTGAGCATTACCTTACTGGCATGTGAAATAAGTGCCACTGTTCGATAGTTTGAACATTCTTTAGTGCTTCCCTTTTTTGGTATGGGGATATAAGTTGATTTTTTCCAATCTGATGGCCATTCTTGTGTTTTCCAAATTTGCTGGCATATGGCATGCATCACCTTGACAGCATCATCTTGCAAGATTTTAAACAGTTCAGCTGGGATACCATCGTCTCCTGCTGCCTTGTTATTAGCAATGCTTCTTAAGGCCCATTCAACCTCACTCTTCAGGATGTCTGGCTCTAACTCACTGACCACACCGTCAAAGCTATCTCCAATATTATTATCCTTCCTATACAGATCTTCCGTATATTCTTGCCACCTTTTCTTGATCTCTTCTGCTTCTGTTAGGTCCTTACCATCTTTGTTTTTGATCATACCCATTTTTGCCTGGAATTTTCCTCTGATGTTTCTAATTTTCTGGAAGAGGTCTCTCGTCCTTCCTATTCTATTGTCTTCTTCCACTTCCGCACATTGCTTGTTTAAAAATAATTCCTTATCTCTTCTGGCTAACCTCTGGAATTTTGCATTTAATTGGGCATATCTCCCCCTATCACTGTTGCCTTTTGCTTTCCTTCTTTCTTGGGCTACTTCCAGTGTTTCAGCAGACAGCCATCTTGCCTTCTTGGTTTTCTTTTTCTTTGGAACGTTTTTTGTTGCCGCCTCCTGAACAATGTTGCGAACTTCTGTCCATAGTTCTTCCGGGACCCTATCTACTAAATCTAGTCCCTTAAATCTATTCTTCACCTCCACTGCATATTCCTTAGGAATATTAGTGAGCTCATATCTAACTGATCTGTGGGTCTTCCCTATTCTCTTTAGTCTGATTCTAAATTTTGCAATAAGAAGTTCGTGATCTGAACTACAGTCAGCTCCAGGTCTTGTTTTTACCGACTGTATAGATGTCCGCCACCTTTGGCTGCAAAGGATGTAGTCAATCTGATTTCGGTGTCGACCATCTGGTGAAGTCCATGTATAAAGTCGTCTTTTAGGTTGTTGGAAGAGAGTGTTTGTTATGCACAGTGAGTTGTCTTGGCAAAATTCTATCAACCTATGTCCTGCTTCATTTTGTTCTCCCAGACCATGCTTGCCTGTAATTCCAGGTGTTGTCTGACTACCCACCTTAGCATTCCAGTCTCCTGTAATGAAAATAACATCTCTTTTTGGTGTATTATCTAGTAGGTGCTGCAGATCCTCATAGAACTGATCTACTTCTGCTTCTTCAGCATCTGTGGTTGGGGCGTATATTTGGATCACTGTGATGTTAAATGGCTTACCCTGAATTCGAATTGAGATCATTCTATCGTTTTTTGGATTGTATCCAAGCACTGCTTTAGCCACTTTATTATTAATTATGAAGGCTACTCCATTTCTTCTGTGGTCCTCTTGTCCACAGTAGTAGATCTGGTGGTCATCTGATGTGAAGTGGCCCATTCCAGTCCATTTCAGTTCACTGACACCTAAAATGTCTATATTTAATCTTGACATCTCACCAATAACCACATCCAATTTGCCCTGGCTCATAGATCTTACATTCCAGGTTCCTATGGTGTGTTGATCTTTAGAACATCGGATTCGTCGTTCACCACCAGCACCGTCGGCCGCTAGCCGTCCTTTCGGCTTTGAGCTAGCTGCGTCATCACATCTGGGGCTAGTTGAACGTATCCTCTGTTCCTCCCCAGTAGCATTTTGACCATCTTCCGACCTGGGAGTCCCATCTTCCGATGGTATACCGACATATCTTTGGTTGTACTGATCCATTTAGTTTTAATGGCAAGAATACTGGGGTGGGTTGCCATTACCTTCCCCAGGGATCGTATTTAGTCTGACCTCTCTGCCACGACCTTCCCATCTTGGGTGTCCCTTCACGGTTTAGCTCATGGTTTCATTGAGGTGCTCAAGCTCCAGCACCACGACAAGGTAACGATCTCCTTTGCTGGAGCGTATGATAATACTAGATGTTTACCTTTATTTTGTTGACCACAGTAAAGTCTTAGACTATGAGAACATACCAGAATTATGGAGTCTCTTGAGGTTAATGCTTATACCAGAACACCTGATTATGCTTCTGAAGAATATTTTCAGTGAAAAATAAAGTACTAAATTTGGAGAAGCAGGGTGATTTGGAAAAGGGAAGAAAGTGAGACAACAATGCATAATGTCCCTATATTATTTAATCTTATACAGCATATATATGAAAGAAAAATAGAAAGTGAAGAATACAGATTAATGTTAAATATCAAGAAGACAAAGGTAATGCCAAGCAGTATGTTTATTGAATTTACATTTAATAGCAAAGAAGTGAAAATGGTTTGCTTTCTTGGGCTCAAGAGTAGATAAAAATGGACTGGAGAACTAAAAAGGAGATTAATGTTAGGGGGAAAAGCAATGACAAACTAAGGTCAGATCATCAATTATAAGGACATTTCAATGATAAGAAAAATCACTGGTCTTTCTAGTAGTAAAGTATGGCTGTGGAAGTAGAAACCTAAGAAAGAGTAAGAGAAAGGAGAAAGTGAGTTTCAAATTATGGATTTGGTTACTAAAAAAATTCCCACTGATCTGTAAAAAGGATAAGTCAATCAAGCCTTGACTAAATAGATAGACTACTCCTTTGAAGTGGTGATCAGCAAGCAAAATTCACATGCTTTGGGCATCTAATATCAGTGGATAAGGCACTGGAAAAGAATCATTATGCTTGGAAACTTGGTGGAAATAAAGGAAAGAGAAGTCAGCAGATAATGTGGATGGACAAGATCAAAGAAAACTACTGAAATCTTTGGAAGAGCTACAATTTATTAGTAGAGACAAGTTAAGATGAAAAGGAGTTCTCTGTGCCCAAGTTGATGACACTTAGCAAACCTAATTAAAACAGCCAGAAGTTGTCTTTTTCATGTACTGTATCTTACCTCTACGTAGGATTGGCTGCAAACTGGTGCTTGGACAAACCGTTTGTGTCACAACAGAAGTGGCATTCTAAAACATTTTACCTTAGATAGACAGATACCAAGGGAATAGAGAGAGACTGACATATTCTTGCCTGGCTTATGAGGTCCAGAGAAACATGGAATTCAGCAATTTTGGTCTGGTCTTAGAAAGCAGCAATTAACATTTTTCCCCACATCATTTAAATAAACCAGCATTATTAAAATTAATCTTCTAGGACATTTATATCTTGGAGTAGCAATTATATAAATAGCAAGAAATATAAACAACGTTTTTCTGGCATTTTTGATGATTGGCCTTTATTTTGAATAAATGTCAGAATTACTGCATTTGCTTTGTTTTATTTTACTGAATTTTATTCACAACTTCACCTGTCCTTGACACATTAAAAAACCAATGTTCACATTGGGCATTGGCCTTTCTTACTACATAGTTCCTGATGTATGAACTGCAAATACAAATGTTTTTTATGGTACTAGTCCTTTGTTTTTACAACTGTTATGTTTGATGGTTTTCTGTCTTAAGGCTAACTGCTAATATAATAAAATTGAATTATTTTGAAATGAAGGTTATGGTAAGATATTTTGGCTGGCATTCTAAGTGACAGCAGCTACATTTTATGAGTCAGTACAGAACTAGGGAAACACAAACTATGGAGTGTATTTTTAATTTATTTTGAGCCACTGTTGCAGTAGAGATAGCATTTCATTTTTAGAAATTGTGGAAAATGTCTGGTCTCATGAAGAATATTTACTCATTGATGGTTCTTGAATGCAACAGAATTAAGAAATAGCTTGTGTTAAGGTAGAAAAAAAAAGTATAAGCAAGAAATGTTGTGTACCCTGTTTCTTTGCTTATAAGCCCTGACAACAAATTGGGTGATTAACCCTAATATAAGCAGAGCAACTATTGTAAAGATATTGCAGAGTTTTATGTTAGATGATTTGCTACCCTATCCCCCAAACTGGATTTGTATCCTATGCCTGACATTCCTGGCAAAGGATATGACTCTAAGAATAAACAAACTGTCGGCCTCATGGGGTAAACCAGAGAGGAATCCCAACCAGATGAGCTAATTCTACTTTATTGTAATGCTACATTGACAGAATCTTGCAAGTCTGAAAGTACAATTCTCCCACTTGTCTCCTTTACTGTCCAAGAAACTAGGGAGGTTCTTTTCTGAGCCTCTTGCCCTGCCCACTCTCCAGCCGTGGGCTATGCTGTTTCTTATCGGAACATTCCCTTGGCAGGGTCTATTTGCCCAGTCTCCCAAAGTCTTTCCCACATACCATTACACAAGTGTACCTTTCCACAGACACATAACCAATTATCAATTGGTTATGAAACAATAGCAGGTGCTGTCTAGTAGTAACTCAGTGCCCTTCTGTAAAATCTTTTTGGCACATAAAAGGAGCCTAGAAAATCCAACCAACCTCTACTATGTTTTTTTCTCCAGTTTTATCCCAGGAAGAAAAAACAAAACAGCAAATGGTTCTCTTTCTTTCTTCCTTGTCTTTCTTCCTTATTTCCCCAAATCCTGAGGTTTCTTATTTGCCAAATATTTTTGTGCTAAATAAAATTATTTCTCTCCCTCCCTCTGCAAAAAGAAGGTAAGCCACATTTCATCAATATCAAATAACTTCCTCCTCCTCCTCCTTTTTCTTCCTAAGGCATAAGGCTTTTTAATCTGCAGATGTGTTTAGCTGAAGATCTCTGTATTATACTTTAATCTGGGAACTACTTAAGGCTTCTTGGTTAACCTGCAGAGTGTTAATATCTTTAAACATTTTTGCCTTATTCATTTGCTTAGAATCCTCACACTGCCTTGCTCCTAATCTTTTCTCCACTGAATGGTATGCATTTCTCATATACTATTAATCACTTACATTTTCTGTTAACTTTAGGCTCTTAATTGCTTAAGATCTCTATGATAGCTTGTAAACTACTAATTGTAAATAGTGAACATCAAGATGACTTTTGATTCTGTTGAAAATCATTAGTTTCATTTTAAAAAATGGCATTGATTAGTTATTATAGTTTGATTTTTCAGATTTCCAGAATCCATAACTCTACTTAATAATATATTATCTTGAGGTATTCACTCAGGAAGAAGCTTGAGGTAACACAGTCAGTGTTGATCTGCTCAGTTACAATTGGCTTGATGGTTCTCCTATTCCCCCCCCCCGCCCCCATCCAGTTCTACAGTGCTGTTTGGCTGCAAGGAAAACCAGAGCTCTTGCTTCCACAGTTATCCTCCCTCACTCCCTCTTTCTGTCTGTCTGTCTCTCCCTCTCTGAACTGAAGAACTGAATAACCAAGAGTGTTCAAAGCCTTGAAACTAACTGGCCTGTCTCTAATGTCATGCATGTAAGTGAAAGCATAATTGAAAGGACTTGGCTTTTATGCAGCCTGTATAAGGTGGAATTCCCTTCCTAATGGCCATTACTCTCAAGGAAGTCCTGGATCCTGTTTCTCCTCAAGTACTGCTTAGTATATCATCGAATGTGATATGGCTTCAACATACAGTCACTCCTCCCCACCCCCTTTTCCTACCCCTTTAAATGAGTACAGCTGCATATACACTGTGATTTGATACAAGAATCAGTAAAATTATTTTTCAAACTCTGGGTCTTCAACAGTATTTATCTGGCTGCTGCAAGTTGACTATATCAATCTGAACAATCACTGTAAGGCCAAGGGAAACAAAAGCTCTAGCTCTTTGCTGCCATTTATAGGTTGATGTGTCGCAGGCATTGTGAATTCACAAGGAGGCATTCAATTTTATTAGATCAGATAGTATACTTTTTCCTAAGGCCAGCAATATGACTTTACAGTCTCCTACTCATTATTTGCAGTCTACAGTATCATTAGTTATGCAATTTGGCATGTCTCCACTTATTATTTCTGCAGATTTAGCACCTGCTTACATTTTTTTTTGGAAAAGAGAATATCATTAAGTGAAACCAAAATAAGTTCTGCAAGAAAAGCAATGAAATAGCTTAGATAGAAAGATAGATGTTTAGAGTACATTTTAGTCATGCTGGCATAATATTTTTATTGCAACATTTTTTGTCATTGCTTAGAAGGGGAAAGAGGAAGAAAATAATAAGCTTTGGACACATTTTCTATATTTTGGATTCTTGTCTACATTTTATCAAACTGTAGTTATTCTGCTATGAAACAGGGATGCAAACTTCACAGAATCATGAATTTGGAAGAAGCTGTTTACTACTCAGTGCAGGAATCTAAATTAAAATATCTTGACATTTTTCCTTTCATTCCTTGAATACATCAACAAAAGGGAGCCCACATCCTTATTTGTAACTGCTTCAACTCTCAAACTGATCTTATTGTTAGAAAGTGTCATTAACATTCAACTGGGATATGACTTTCAATAATATAGGAGTATTATTCTGTGACTTTATTCATATTAGTGATTTGTACAGTATAGATATTGCTATGTGGATATATAACTAATGCAGTCTTTATATTTCCATAGCAATGGCTGCTATAAATCCCTACTATCACAATAGCCTTTGTAAGATATTATAATATTAAAATGGTGATGCAAACATGGTAATGTCATGAGGCAAATCTATTCCTTAGGTGCTTATGTCCTGATATCTGTCAGAAGTATATACATAGCAATCTTGACATCATGAATCCCTGATTACCTTTATGGCTCTTCTTTGATTCTATTCCAATCTTCAAATCTGGTGACCCATACAGAATAAAATCAAATTATTACTTCCCAAGATTTTGAAACTGTATCTATTGCTACAGCCTAAAATTATATTCCCCTTTTCTTGCATTCATATCACACTCACACTGCTACCTCATATCTGGCATGTAATCTATTACAAATAATATCACATATAAAGTGAGGTATTTTCCACCCTACATTGGTGCTTTAATTCATTTCTCCCTAAATTAAGAACTTTAAATTTATCTTATTCTGTTTTCTCTTGCTTAGCAAGATAATTTTGAATTTTGTCTATCTTCTCAGGTATTGGTTATCCCATCTTATTTTTATACCCTGCAGATTTTATATATATTCTGTTCATCTCATTATTCAATTCATAAATAAAAGTTTGGAAGGAAGATAACTGAAATTCTATCCTCTCAGTTCACACCTCTCTCCGCTCCCTTAATATTATTGGTCTCTGATACCAATATCATAGATATCATTATATCAGAGCTTTCCAAACTTTTCATGTTGGTGAAACACTTTTTAGACATGCATCATTTTGCGATTTTTGAGCTCATTTTTGAGCTCATATTTTCCACAATGTCCTGAATGTCTTGTATAAAAACTTGATAGATGTCAGAAAAGATCTGTTTAAAATCTTGATGAAAGTCAGAAAAAATCTGTTTAAAATCCTCCATGTCACACGTAGTAGATTATGGTGCCCCCTAGGAGCTTAACCAGCGAAAGTTGAAGATATGGAAAAGTTCCGAAGTATGTTTACACAAAGTGAAAGTGAGATAGGCAGACAGTTCCCAAGGGAAAGTAGAAACAGAAAGCTGAAGGTTTAAATCAGCCGATTCAACAGGTAGGAAAATGCTAATATCTTCAAATTTAATACCAAAATAATAACAGGAAGACAATTGTTTACTCTCAATGCTCCTTAATATTTGGAAGGAAAACAAATTCCAAAACTTAAAAAAGAATTTTTTGAACAGTAATCCCAAAAATAATAAGCACCAAGAGAGCCAGCTTCTCCTTGCTGTAGAAAGCCTCTATTAGGGTATGCATGCTAAAAATTTTTTTTATAAATTTGGTGATTTAGAAATGGGATGGCCAGTTTTAGTGTCCCTTTAAGGCTACAGCATGGCTTGGAAAATGATGAGGTCCCAGCCAGCTCTTACCAGTCGAACCTGAAATGCTGTTTGCGATCTTCTGGATGCAAGCATCCATTCGAAGGACAGATGGGGTGATTCCAGGTGTTTTCCTTTGTCCGGACAACACTCCTGGGCTTCAGGAAAACCTGCCTGAACCCGAAAAAAAATTGCTGTGTTGCCAGTTCTGCCTGCTTAGCCAGTAGATACAGCTGCTCAGTCTGCCATGTCCCCACTGGAAGTCCCATTGATTTAATTGTTGTTGTTGTTGTTGTTTCAAGTACCCTAAATGTTAAGTGTTACACGTTCAGCTTTCAAGATTCCATTTTTCTCTAAAATGCACCATTTCATATTCAGTACTCACAGTAAGTGGCAGCATGTAACTGATCTTAACTGATCTCAGAAAAGGTAAGGAGAGTCACAATTGGCTGCTAGTGCTTATAGGAGATCACAGGGATATACCAGGGCCATAAATTAGACTGGGAAGTCAAAGAAACCTCACAGAGGAAAGCATGAACAAATCACTTCTATATTGCTGCCCAAATCCTCGCAGTAACAACATGGATATGCCCTAGGAATCATCAGTTGAGCTCAGCTTGAATCACATGGTACTTACTTTATGTCAGAGCACGCAACGCTAGGGTGGCCTGTTCTAGTCCCTTTAAGATATCTAAACAAACGTTTAATACCTTTCCAATGTCTCTGGGTAGGTTGTACAACGTACCTACTCAGTACATTCACCGCATTCCTGATATCGGGACATGACCATTGTGCTAGGTATAACAAACTACCAATTATAGACTGATATTGTTCTTGATTACATGATATTTGGTCTTCGTCTCCAGCTTCTTCCTTAACAAAATCAGTTGTCATTGGGGTAGGAACCTCCTTGCAGTGTTCCATATCGTTGTCTCTTAGCAGCTGTTCAATTTTCTTCTGCTGCTCTAGAATGTAACCCCCATTAACCTTCTGAATACCTACACCTAGGTAATTCCTAATCTCTCCCAGATCTTTTACATCAAACTGTTGCTTGAGTTGTTCAGTAAATTCATTTACCCTCCTTTGATCTTTTGCTATAAAACATAAATCATCTACAAAGATCAATAGCAACACCTGTTCATCATTACATTGCTTAATATATAGACATGGGTCAGCCTTACTACACTTAAAACCCATTCTTTGCAATGCTGCATGTAAACGCAGATTCCAGCAACACGCTGATTGTCTGAGTCCATACAAAGCCTTCTGCAATTTGTACACTCTTCCTGCCTCTTTAGATTCGTAACCCGGAGCTTCTGCCATATAAATTTCCTCCCCCATTTACAATCTACTGCCCTATGCCCCTCAGGCAGCCTGGTAGATTTAAACACCTTATGGGAATTAATGGCATTCATTTCCACATCCATAGCAGCTTTCCACTTATTCTGCTCTCGTGGTGGCAACTCCAATACCTCTGAATAGCTACGTGGTTCATAATTAACAAAACACAATTTAACATCACCTGGTTTGTAACGCTGCAGAGGTATGCCCTTGTTAACTCTTTCAGATCTGCGCAATACAGTGGTCTCCTGTTTCATTGGCATACTAGGAGTTAATTCTTCTTCATCCTTAATTATATCTCTGGACGCTTGCCACTCTGGTAGCTCAATCTGTTCCTGACTAGGAATAAAAACCTCACTCCCTCTGTGTAACTTCTGCCAATTGCTATGCTCACTGAAACTCGCTGATTGTGAAATAACAAGTCTACGGCCATCAGTAAACCTATATCCCTTGGTTCCTGGCTCATACCCCACAAAAATCATTTTCTGTGCTGACCCTTCCTACGTACTTCCTTATGCACGTGAACCCAGGCTGAGCAACGAAAAACTTTCAAATGTGATAATGATGGCTTCTTGCCATACAAAATAGAATATGGTGTTTGATTCACTGACACACTCCACAACCTGTTAATTAAATAATTAGCAGTCAGTATAGCTTCTCCCCAGTATCCTCTAGATAACCCTGAGTCAGCTAACAGTGAATCCTTTACTGTCTGTAACACTAAATTCCTTCGTTCCGCCATGCCATTTTCCGCTGAACTATGCAGATTGGTTCTTCTGTGTGCAATGCCCCTCCTACTGAGCCATTGCTGAAAACTGCCATTCATAAACTCAGTACCCCGGTCAGTCTGCAAACTACACACCTATGTGTTATATCTACATTCTACAAACTGCACCCAATTCCTGAACTTATCAAATGTCTGGCTCTTAGCTTTCAACAAATAACAGAATCCAAAACATGTGAAATCATCAACAATTACTAATACATATTTAGCACCACCTAATGTGGCTGGTAATGGGCCAATTAGGTCAGCATGTACTAATTCAAAACATTTATGTGATTTTCTATCACTTAGTTTGCTCACAGGATACACCTTTGACTTAGACATCTTACATGCCATGCAATCCAGATAAGCTTGGCATGTGTCGTGTGTAGATGCAGAAATAACACGCCGAGGCCAGGAATCTAGTCTCTAGTGTTTATTGCATACCTACAAGCAGAAATCCTGCTAAACTAACAGTGCCTGAAGATTCCCAAGTATATCAGCTCAACCTAGGGTGGAGCTTTCTTCTGACGTTTGGGGAAATAGGCTAGGCTCTCTGAGCTGCATGCTTGCTTCTTATCCAGTGCTCCGCCTTCCTCTCTGCTTCCCCTGACACCACCCCCCTCCCCATCCAAAAACTCCAAAGCAACTCCCTCCCCCCGTTCGTCCTTGGTGCCGGGCAGGATCCCGTGTGAAAAAGTGTCTATCTGCTCTTCTTCCTGGGAGCTGGGCAGTGAAGGGAGGTCAGCCAGGAAAGGAATGTCGGGGGAAGGCTCGCGTCTCTCTGTTTGATCTGATAGTCCGGGTGCAGCTGGCGTCTCCTGAAAAACAGCTAAATCGTTAGAAAGGTTCTCCCTCCCCCCTCCTGGGAGCTGGCAACCAGAGGTGGAAGGATGCGAATCCTCCTCCTCCCCCCTCGCTGGGTCTGACGGGGGAAGCAGGAATGGTTGCTGGCAACTCACGAAATCCTCCGGCTGGTCGGCTTCCTCATCTTCAGCCGGGGGCTGTAGCTCTGGGAGTCGCGCTGGCCGTGGCTTGTGAGGGAAAATCTGATGAAACCTATGCACTAGGAAGGGTGCATGGACATCTTTGGCATTTTCCCAGGAGCGCTCTGTCTGAGAATACCCCTTCCAGTGTATTAAATACTGAATCCCCCTGCCTCTCCTTCTGGAGTCCAAAATCTCTTGCACTTCGTACTCCGGTTCCCCTTGGACCAGTACTGGAGGTGGGGGGGGGGTCTGCGACTGCAAGGCACTTGGAGGGGAATCTTTGACTAACAAGGACTTGTGAAACACCGGGTGAATCCTCATGGAATGTGGAAGCTGTAACCGATAAGCCACAGGGTTTATTTGCCGTATCACTTGAAAAGGGCCAATAAACTTAGAGTCCAGCTTCTTGCAAGGTCTGTTAGTGGGCAGAAACTTTGTAGAGAGCCAGACCTTGTCTCCTGGTGATATGGGGGGTCCTTCCTGTCTGCGTTCATCTGCGTTCCGTTTATAGGCTGCCTTTGCCAGCTCTAGCTGCTCTGCTAACAGGTGATGGGCTGCCTGTCTTTCTGCCAGGAAATCCGTGGCTGCAGGCACAGCTGTTTGTTGTGAGGAAAGGGGCAACACTCTCGGGTTTGTGCCATAGAGAGCCTGGAAAGGGGACATCTTGGTTGAGGAATGAACTGCATTGTTGTAAGCGAACTCTGCCATGGGGAGAAGTTCTGGCCAATTGTCCTGCCGGTAGTTAATGTAACATCTGAGATATTGCTGCAATAACTGGTTAGTTTTCTCTGCTTCGCCATTACTGGAAGGATGATTCGCAGAGGACAAGTGTATTTTGACCCCCAATGTCTGGAAAAGCGCCCCCCAGAACCTGGAAGTAAATTGCGAACTGCGATCTGAGATTAAGTGGTTAACCATACCTCTATATCGGAAGACATTGTCCAAAAAGAGCTGTGCTGTAACTTGTGCTGTTGGTAGGCCCTTGCAGGGAATGAAGTGCGCCATTTTCATAAAGCAGTCTACCACCACCAGGATGGAAGTGAAACCCTGTGCCTGTGGCAAGTCAGTGATAAAATCCATGGAGACAGTGTCCCAAGGTTGGGGGTGTGTGGGCAGGGGCTGCAAAAGGCCTGCTGGTCTCCCTGCAACCGTTTTAGCGCGTCTACACATGTGGCAAGAGGCCACGTAAGTCTTGATGTGTGCTGCCATCTTGGGCCACCAGTAGTCTCTGAGTGTTCTGTGCAGCGTTTTGAACACACACCCCGTGTCCTGCCATAGGGCTATCATGACAGAGCTGTAATACTTTTTCCCTCAGGGTCTTGGGAACATAAAGCCGCCCACTATGCCAAAGTGTCCCTGCCTCTGCTGTGAAAGGGGACGGTGTACCATGCTGGGCCCCCTGGAGGTCATCCAGCCTAGCCCGTGCGTAGGGGTCTTGTTGCTGCTGCGCCTTGATTCTTACAAGGAGATCTTCTACTAGTCTGACTGCTGCCAAGTTCTCTACTTGGACCCCTTCGGGAGGCTTCTCAAAATTTTGAGGGTGCAAGATCGTGGCTTTGGTGGCTTGGTCAGGTTCTGCAATGTCCTGCGGCTGCCTAGACAACGCGTCAGCCAGCTTGTTTTGTTTGCCTGGCAAATACGAGATGACGAAATCGAAGCGTGAAAAAAATTGACTCCATCTGACCTGACGGGGGTTGAGGGATCCCGAGCTCTGCCACAGTGCTAAGTTTTTTTGGTCTGTGTAAACCTTGATTGGCAAAGCTGCTCCCTCTAACCAATGCCTCCATTCTTGAAAGGCTGATTTTATGGCAAGCAGTTCCTTGTTAAAAACATCATAATTCCTCTCTGCTGGTGACAGCGTGCGAGAGAAATAGGCACAGGGTAATAAATCTTCCCCCCTTTCGTCCGCCGCTTGGAGTAAAATGGCGGCGACGGCAAAGTTAGAGGCGTCGCACTGGATGTGGAACTGTTTTGAAGGGTTCGGGTGCCTCAGGAGTGGTGGGGAGGTAAACAGCTGTTTAAATTCTTGAAAGGCCGCTTGCTGCTGTTCCCCCCAGCAAAAACGTCTGTTTTTCTTTAACAGCTGAGTAAGGGGACGCGCTTTCTCCGCATATGAGGCAATAAACTTGTGAAGAAAATTTGCATACCCCAGAAATTGTTGGAGCTCCTTGACGTTACGGGGAGGCTTCCATGACATAATTGCTTGGACCTTTGCAGGATCCACGGTTACGCCTTCTGTGGAAATCCTGTATCCCAGATAGTCTAATTGCGTTAAGTCAAAAGCGCACTTTTCTAATTTCGCAAACAGCTTGTTCTCTCTTAATCTCTGCAGAATATTACGCACATGGGTAATGTGGGAGGTGGGGTCCTCAGAATAAATCAGAATGTCATCCAGATACACAATGACATATTTATCTAACAAGTCTGAGAAAATGTGGTTCATGAACCTGGAAAATACTGCCCCACAATTACTTAGTCCAAAAGGCATGACTAAATACTCAAACTTACCATATCTGGTGTTAAAAGCCGTTAAGTATTCATGGCCTGGCTTTATTCTGATCAAATTGTAGGCATTCCTGAGGTCTAGCTTGGTAAAAATGCGAGCCTTTTGCAGGCGATCTAGCAACTCCGCTATCACTGGAAGAGGGTAGTGGTCTCTAACGGTGACTGCGTTGAGTGCGCTGTAGTCATGCACCGTGCGCATGGGGGGTCCCTTATCGCCAGCCTGTGCCGCCGGGGCGAAAGGATCGGGCTTTTTAGGCACGAAGAAGGTAGGGGCAGATGCCGGTGATGTCGATGGCCGAATGAAACCCTTTTTTAGGTTGGTATCCAAATATTCCTTCAGTATAGCTAGCTCCTTTGGGGACATTGTGTAATGCCGTGCCGCTGGGATCTTGGCCCCAGGCTTCAAATCTATGGTACAGTCAAAAGATCTATTGGGGGGCAACACTGTGGCCTCTTGCTCTCCGAAGATGTCTGCAAAATCTCCATACTTTGTTGGTAGTGGAGCCTTCCCTGCTTCCCGGCTTGCAGCTGCCGGCAGGGCTTGGGTAATGCCCTGCAATTTGTGGTGCCGACAGTCTTGAGAGGGAAAGGAAACTGCTCCAGTCATCCAGTCCAAATTGGGGTTGTGAAGTCTCAACCAAGGTGCCCCGAGAATGACTGGGACTTGCAAGGAGGCAGTAACGTACAGTTGGATCCACTCCGAGTGATCTGCGATGTTTAGCTGAATCGGCAGGGTGCAACGTTCGATCGCGCTGGCCTTGAGAGGTTGCCCGTCGATGGTTTCAACCTGCATGGGGCTTGGTAGTGCAATAGTTGAAATATGAAACTTTTCCACCGCTTTCCCATCTATAAAATTGGTTGTCACCCCGGAATCAATCATAACATTTACCGGTAATAGTTGCTTGGAATCTGTAGTCAGCGTGGCTGGAACAATATAAAAATCTTGGCTGTGATCTGCCGCCTGAGCCCTTCTTAATTGCTGGATGGCCGCCCTGCGGGGCTCTGATGAGGGGGGCCGTTGGAGTTTAACTGCTGAGAAGAAGCGGCTGGAATGTGGGCCTGCTCCGTGCCTTGGGTTTTAAATCTTACCGGGGCTGCCTGGCGTCTGGTCGGGCACACCCTTGCAATGTGCCCTGGCCCCCCGCAATAAAAACAAAGTGCACTGTCCCTTCTCCTTTGCCTCTCGGCTTCAGAGAGGCCCCTTCTTATGGCCCCTATCTGCATGGGTTCTTCCGCGCTCAGGGGAACAAACGTGTTAGAGGGGGTAGCAAAACCTGGAAAAGCCGGTCGGGTTCCTGCCCTGTTTCTCCCTGGCCGAAGCTGCTTTAACTCCTCCAATCGAGCATCTATGATGACTGTTAACTGGCATAGGTCTTCCAATGTCGCTGGAGTGCCCTGCCGCACTAACTCCATCTTAATCTCTTCGTCCAGTCCTTGTTTAAACTGATCCTTCAATGCCACCTCATTCCAGCCCAAATCTCCTGCCAGCAGTTTGAAATCTGCGATGTACGCTCCTACTCTCCTGTTCCCCTGTCGGAGCAGCCGGATCTCTCTGCTGGCAGTGACCTCTCTGATTGGATCATCAAAATGGGCTCTGAAATGGGCCATAAAGTTCTGGTAGTTGTCCAGAATTGGGTCGTTAGCTTCCACCATGGGGATGGACCATCTTGCGGCTGAGCCTTTCAGCAAACTTAAAATGAACGTGACTCTGGACCTCTCCGTCGGGAACTCGGCTGGTCTGCTGTCGAAAAACATGGTGCACTGGGCGATGAAGGTCCTGAGCTGTGCCGTCTCTCCCCCAAATTTCTCTGGTAAACACCCTGGGGATCGCAGAACGACTGGTGGGGGTGCAGCCACTGGTGCCGGCTGCTGGACGACCGGGGCTGGTTGTTGGATCTGCTGAAGCATCGCCGCCTGTAAGTTATTAATCTGGTCGTCGACCTGCTGATGGTGTTGTGTCAAGGCCGCTGCTAATTGGATTATGGCCTGCTGCAATTCCTGTGTCTGAGAAGCCATTCTCCTGGTTTATGTGTTCCTCCCTCTTCCAATGGGAGTTTTGGTTTAGCAGGATTGATGTCGTGTGTAGATGCAGAAATAACACACCGAGGCCAGGAATCTAGTCTCTAGTGTTTATTGCATACCTGCAAGCAGAAATCCTGCTAAACTAACAGTGCCTGAAGATTCCCAAGTATATCAGCTCAACCTAGGGTGGAGCTTTCTTCTGACGTTTGGGGAAATAGGCTAGGCTCTCTGAGCTGAATGCTCGTTTCTTATCCAGTGCTCCGCCTTCCTCTCTGCTTCCCCTGACAGCATGGTTTCAAATCCATTCCAGTACTTGCTTCAGACATCTTTTCAACCACTTTGAAACTTGGATGCCCCAACCTTCTGTGCCAGAAATGTTCACATGAATTATGGTATGGTTTGTTGATAATTGCTACATCATGGATTACATCATCACCTGTCCTGGGTTTCAGCTCATATAAATTGTTCTGTAATACACCCTTACCACAGATATGATTATTTTTCATAATAATACATTCACCCTTAACAAACCTTACTTCATATCCCTTCTTATCTAATTGAGAAACACTCAGGATATTATATTCCAGGTCTGGTACACATAATATAGTTAATTCAACATTCAAACTAGGTACAAAAGCAAACCCCTGCCCAATAACAGATGCACAGGTTCCATTTGCCAGGCTAACATGATCCTGTTCAGCCTGCTTAAAACCTTTAAACATCTTCCTGTCATTGGCAATATGTTCACTTGCTCCACTGTCCAGAAGCCATGTCTCCTTTAAATTCCTTCCAGTAGAATTTATCACCGACAGCTGGGCACCACTCTGTTGCTTAGCAATCTTCGGCTTGACTTTTGACTTACTTCTTTTATCACAGTCCCGTTGAAGACGCAACTTTGAGCCACAGCGAAAACACCATTTCACAGTCAAAACCTTCTTATCAGTACAGGAAAAATCCGCCCCCACAGAGCTTCTCTGCATCGGCTTATCTACAGTGCTCTTGCTATAAGCTTTTCTTCTTTGCTCTTCTTCCAGAAGCCGACCAGTTAGATAATTTACAGTCAAATCTCTTTCAGATAATGACCCAAAACTGGTTGCTAAATTATCCCACGTTTCATTAAGTGAACTGAGAATAACATAAACCTTATGTGCTTCCGTGAATTGCATCCCACGTTGTGCTAATGCCAAGAAAAGCTCCGTCATGTATTGCAAATGCTCAGAAATGCTGGCTCCCTCACACAAATGAGCACGATACAGCTTCCTTGTTAACATGACATAACATAGAGGTGTGCTTCTTAGATATACATCTCTTAAAGCATCCCAGCACTCTTTAGCTAACTGTTTTCCTCGTACATAATTCAATTGACTGTCTTCCAAACATAAAATTATGCTTGACAATGCTCTCTCATCCTTCACAATATCCTCATCCTGATCCAAATTAACGGGTGGATTACTCACTGCTTTCCAAATTCCTTCACGTCGTAGAAACATTTCCATTTTATACACCCATCTGTCCATTTATCTGTAAACTCTGGGTATTATATTAACCCCAACACTTTACCTTATAGTCATAATTTTAAAAATGCTACCGGTTGTAGTAGGAAAGCGAATGTAGTGGCGCGGACAGTTATGTGCACTCCTAGAACAGCACATGTTACACCTCTGCTCCGTGAGCTGCATTGGTTGGCAGTTTGCTTCCAGGTCCAATTCAAGGTCCTGGTTTTAATCTTGAAAGCCCTTCATGTCACGGGACTGAGTTATCTGAGGGACCCCCTCTCCCTGATTGCATCAGCCTGCCCCATTAGATCTAGCAGAGAAGGCATGCTGCAGGAACGATCAGCTAGAGACATACATTTGGTGGGTCCCAGGCGATGGGCCTTCTCTGCCGTGGCTCCCACCTTATGGGACCTTCTCCCCTCAAAATTTAGATTAGCTCCATCCTTTCTGATGTTCCGGAAGTCCCATCAAGTCCTGGTTATGTCACCAGGCCTGGGGCTCCCAGGGAACTGGAGACATGCTTAGATGGCTCCATTACTGAGGTGCCTATTCTTATTCTATCTTTGCCTAAGGTTTGTATACTTTGTTTTTATAATATTCATATTTTAATATTGACTCATATTTTTATATTGATTTTTTTATGTATGCTATTTTATTGGATTGTTGTACACTGCCCAGAGTCACTTTTTGGTGAGAGGGACGGCCATACAAATTTGATTAATAAATAAATTAAATAAACAGACAAACAAACAGATAAATTAGAAGGTGGCTTTTAGGTGTGAGGCTTTCTTTCAGTTAGCTATGTTATTCAAGTTCACACCTAAACCTGATTCAAAGTGCTGAGCCCTCTGATGTTGCTTTCAAATGGAAGGATCCTGTAAGAAAAGTACCAAACATGATATGCCCGCTGGGAAAATATCAGTAGGGGCACAAGAGAAAGAAATATTTCAAATACAGTATTTAAGTTACTAAGAACTCTTTCGACATGTGCTCTTCTTTGTCTACCTTTCAATAAATGTTAATGTTTGGGGATTTTCAATTTCAGTCATTTTCTACTTAAAAATACAGTCCCAAGTAAAGATGATGAAGCCTTAGAAATGACCTTAATTTGTACATAGTATTATTTGTCATTTACAGTTTTTCCCTAGGATTGCTAAAATAAGAATCAACAGTGGAGTTCCAGAAGTATTAATATGGTAAGTTTGTGATGAAAACAGTATAATGAAAAAATGAACTTGCTAAATTAATGCTTGATTACAGCACAGCTTAGAGACTGATTGGAAGACACTACAATTTTAATTTTACCAAACTACAGATGAACATTAATAATACACCTATGTAATTGGATGTGTTTTCTTAATCAGAGAAGCTGAATGGATAGCTTAGTAAAGAAAGTTACTGAGATCTCCAAGAGCTGAAAATACTGTAGTTATAAGATGTACAAGCTAACTTTATCCAATAGAACATCCTTACCCAACTTTGTATGTGTTGGACTGTATCTTCCATCAACACATCAATGCTGCCCATGATGATGATAAATGTAATCCAACATCTCTGGAATATGTCAGGTTGAGGAATGTTGAAATAAAAATCATGTGTGAAAATCCAATCAATAATATGATTTGTTTATTATAGTTGTTATGTGTTATATATGGAATATGTATTGAAAAAAAATTGCCAAATAAATAGTGTTTCATTATTACCAGTATTTACAATGACCTACTTTAGATACAGTAGAAATCATTTCACATTAGGAGAATTCACTGTAGCAAGTGTCCAAATTGATGCAGGAGCAGAGAAAATGCAAACTTTCAACTCCTGCATGATCTGGAACAACCAGTTCTTGCCTGTGGCATCTGAATTAATGCTGAAACAAATGTTCACTGCTCTGACATTTCTGCATATTTAGAGAGCTTATGCAGGATGTAGACAAGATATATTAAGACTATTTTAAATATTAGTAGCAGGTACCAAACATTGAAGTGGAGCAGTTGGGAGAGGACTTACTTTATATAGATATATTTTTATACAGTGGTAAAGATTCAGGTGTTCATTTTCACTTTCCACTGACAAAGCCACATTACTACTTCAAGTGATAGTCTACTACAGAATTGAGTTGCTAAGTTACTGTCCCTATGTAATTAGAAGTCAGAATGGCTAATAAAAATGCAACTGCATCATCACCACACTTCTGGCTTTTTCTACTCATCACCTTTTCTCCTGGAAACTAGATGAAGCTGGTTAGCAAAGACTTGTTCCATCAAAGACCTTTCTAAAGTCTTTAAGCACTGGTACTATTGAAGCCAGTTTTTCAACTGTTCCTTAAGATGAGAAGAAATAATTTATATCATCTAATATAAATCTTTCACCTTTTTGATATTACTTAAGAAGATAATGAGAGCCAGTTTGGTCTAGTGGTTAAGGCAATGGGCTAGAAACATGGAGACCATGAGTTCTAGTCCCACCTTAGATATGAAAGCCAGCTGGGTGACTTTGGGCCAGTCACTCTCTCTCTCAGCCCTAGGAAGAATGGCAAACCACTTCTGAAATCTTGCCAAGAAAACCGCAGGGACTAGTCCAGGCAGTCACCGAGGACTGGACACAATTGAACAGCAAAAATAAGAAGATAATAGTATCATCAAAATATTACAGGTTTTTAATATAGAATAGGTTAAAGAAAATATATGTGCTCTTTGCCAGATAAAATTTAGTTTAACTTTCATAGAATCATACGGTTGGAAGGGACTTTGGAGGTCTTCTAGCCCCAAACCTTATCTAAGGCAGGATTTCATAGTCCACCTCAGACAAATGGCTGTTCAATCTTGGCTTGAAAACTTCCAGTGATAGAGCACCCATAATTCCAGGGAAAAAACAAACAAGCAAACCTATTCCACTGCTTACTAACTCTCACAGGCAGTAAATTCCTTCTTAGTTTGAGTTTCTTTTTGTAAAGCTTATACCCATTTATTCTTGGCCTACCCTCAAGCACCATGGAAAATAAATGCTCAATTGACTGTCTTAATTCTTCTCCACTAGAAGCAGGGTGGCTGCTCTGCTCCAAAATTTAGCAGTTGAATTTGCTGCTTTGCATCCCAGCTCCAAAGGAATCTTTTTTAAAAGCTTCAGTGAAAGTAAGGTACCAGGATTTGAGGCATTGCACACCCTTAATAGCAATGTTTTTACTGAAAAACTCAGAGTTGTAGAAGTGAATGTGAAGTGGCTATACTGTTTACTCCTGTGATGTTACTTACATCTGCTAATGTGTAATATGCAGTAAAACAGGAATATATCTACATACTTTGCTCTCTGTTTAAGAAATTGTAAGTGGCATTGAGCTGGCTAGCCTGGATTTCAAAGAATTGTGCTAACAATTAAAAAGCACAGCCAGGGATGCGATTTGTCAGGTTGCCTTCACAGTCTTTTCAATTCTCAGAATACTGGGATGGCTGGCAACCTGAGATTAATTTAAGACTCAAGCACACCCTTATCCCTGGGATGCAGCAATACCAAAGTGACTAATGTCAACTCCCTCCACTTCTCCCTTTTGGATTCACAGGGGTATTGAATCCAAAAGCTCATCAGGACCTGGTTATCTCAGCCAATGTTTATAGCAGACAATTATAAGACAAACTACCATATAATGGGTAATGTTTTCTGAGTATTACCTACAGTAGGTCCTTATTGGACTTCTGTATATGTTTGTGTGTATGTGCGTGCATGCTTTTTCTCTGTCTCTCTGATTTTGTCAGTTTAGAAGATTATTGTTTGCTCATTTATCTGAATAATTAGCTCATACTACTGTGAGGATCCAAGGAGGATAATACATAAGCATTTTATAGTTAGATTTACAGATAAACTTTAAGCCTGAGTGTAATAAACATATTATATAATAATATAATGTGCCAAATAATATAAAAGCTGGATTCACAAATCAAGGTAGGACACATCAAGGTAGGACATTATTTATTTAAAAAGCCATGGTTTATTGAATAATTAATCAATTATGGCTTATTCATTATGCTTGAATAATTGAAGATTGTGGTATATCTATACTTACGCTTTGTTGAAGCAATTACACATTATTCAGTAAAGCATGGTTAATCAAACCATAACTTTATGTGCTATGTGACTCCACCTTAAGTCTACAATAATTATCTTAATGGAATTTTCACTCTGGGCTTTGGCATATCTCCCTCATTGGCAACATGCCCTATGATAACTTTCTATCATTCTTCTTGGTAGAGTAGCCAATTTCTTCCAGCTCAGCTATGGCACAGTTCAAACTGCAAAACTATTATTTTGTGACTGGCAATGCTAGAGTTTCATGGATGCTGCCAGCAGACCATTACTCCATTTGCACAAACTTTTGCCTTCCACTGCCTGAACTTGATTTCACAGGCACCCTTATAACAGCAGAACTGATCTTTATCATTTTAGTCAGTTTTATAATCCTTGCAAAAAAAAAGGTCCAGCCAGCTTTATTTTTCCTGTTCATATAATCAGTGTGCATGGAACTCTTGTACAGTATGTCTATACCACACCTTGTAGCCATTATTGTAGCAGCTGGGAAAGATACTGCCTATAAAACTAATGTAATGCTATCATCACAGCTTTCATTTTGAATTTGTATGCAGGCAAAATGATACCTTGATATTTAGGTAGCTTTCTTCTCTCTCTCAAAAGGTGTGAGAATGAGTCCATTTGGAGATCAAGTAAGCAATGCATCAATGACCAATGACTAATGGCCTGGAAAAGTTGGGGGAGCCCTTATGTCTGCCTTTAGAATAGGCAAATGAAGAAAGATCAGACTGGCAGATTGGTTGATCTGATGCTTACAGCCAGAATGGAAATGCCCTAAAGCAGGAGTGGGTCACCTACAATCTGCATGCAGCTGATCAGGTGGGTCAGGTGGAAAGTGTTAGATGTGTTTTGTTTTGTTTTGTTTTGTTTTGTTTTGTTTTGTTTTGTTTTGTTTTGTTTTGTTTTGTTTTGTTTTGTTTTGTTTTGTTTTGTTGTTTTGTGAGATTTGGAAGTGCTCTAAAGTCAAGATTAATTGGCAATTAGGAATTATTCTCTAGTTGGTTAATAATTCTCTAGTTAGATTAATATACATCAGTTTACTGTTCCTACTTACTTTGTATAACATCCATCATAGTTCTTTATTAACTCTCCAGTTCTCTTTTCTATTTATTATTGTAACGTAATATCCAGTAATAACAGCAAGATGAGCAGCAACTCACAATGATCCCATTTTTTAAGATCCAGCTTTTCCTATTTGAACTAGATGACTTACAGTATAGGGGACAGATAGTTAAATGAATTCAGGTTAGCTCAAAAATATCTTAGATATTTTCCTGGGAGGGGGCATGGACTTAACCATCATTATGGAAGCGCTTCCTCATGACTCTAGCTAGGTTTCTCAGGATACTAATCACAGACAATTGTTTTTGTTTGATTCTTATTAAAACTACACTCAGTCAAGAAATAAATGAAGCCTTTATCTGATTTAGTCTCTTTGATTATTATGTCATTGGAATTGCATTTGAATATTCTGTAAATACTATATTTTGTATGGAGCATAATATTTCTCATTTAATGTTTCATCCATTTCTCATTTAAATAGATTGGTTTATGAAGTAGTAAAATAATAAACAAAATTAGCATATTCTTAAGATTGCAATTATACATGTATCCTTTGATATAGTCTTGCTCTGGCAAACACCAGTTTAAGTGGTGATATGTAACATTAATTTAAAACTGGTATCTTTTTTCATTCTTTATTACAGTAACCATATTATACAAATGCACTGGATATTAGTAGAGGCTTGATCTTTTTTTCCATTACAGGAAACTTACTTTAGATTTATGGAAGGTAATATCATTCTAAATCCTATTTTCCTTTGACTTTTCTTCAGATTGAGACCAGATAGTCAGACTGTCTTTAATCTTTAGATTAAACTGCATTTCAGGGGTTAGAAGATGAATAGTTGCAATGACCTCAGATGTTTCTACTAAACTCCTCAGTCTAAGAACCAAAACAAAAAGGGATGGTAGAATAATAAGAGAGAAATACATGAATAATGTAATGAAAAACTGACAGGAAAAAATGTCTTAAATAATTGATCTGCTGATAATGTTTGACAATCTACAGAGCTAGTCAAATAAGAAGGAAAATTAATGCACAAATTATTTATTTCACAATTCGCTGGAAATGGTTCATTAGATGTTGAATTAAACACCAACATAAATGCAGTACAACTACTGGATATAACGATGGAGTTCAGATAGAGTCTGGAAACATAAAAAGTGATATGATACCAAATCCATTTAGATCATTTGTTTCCTGTTCCTTTCATGATCCTGCTCTAACATATCAACATTTAAGTCATACATACATAAAAATTAATTTAATATTCCAGTTCAGATAGGTATATATGAATCCAACTCCCTCCCCTTCATTTTCACATCATAATCATTTTATGAGATTGGTGAAATTAGCAGGCATATTCTGGGTGCAAGCAATTGCAAAAGTCATCAAAATGGATTTTGGCTTCAGTATTCACTCCTTGGTATACATTCCTGGTAGATTTCAGTAATGCAATATACAGTAGAGAGAAACACAGGTGGATGGGCTTTTTAACATAAGCCATTTCTCTATAATGTTTATATGCAGCTTCTAAACATGCCTTGAAATACTTTGCCAGGGGACCACCTTGGGCAGGAAACTTTCAGAATAAACTATGGGAATTTATTTCACTCTTATCCTAAGCTTATATATTTAGAAATAAGGCCTCATAAAACCACTGCAGCTTAGTAGTTTCTCAGTAAATGTACTTAAGCTGAGGCATTTATGCTAAGAGGGATATACGGTATCTACAAAAGAAGTGATAACTTTCAATTTTTCCACTTTCTTCTCAAGAACTTACATAATTTTAGATAAACATCTGATGACACTACTATCCCATATACCTATTTATATAAATCCATTGAGTTCAATGGGGTTTAATGTATTATTGGTAAAGAATTAATATTTATTTTCTTTAAGAATGGCAAATTTAGTAGTCATTAAGGAGTGTAATATCAATAGGAATAGTTTGTTATACTGGTAACTTTCTAAAGACCTTAAAGTAATGTAGTGTAGCATATATACTTTTCTTTTTTCTTTTTAGTGAAAGCAAGAGAAAAAGAAAATCATTTGAGAACATAGACCATGTTAACTGTTCTGAAGAGGAAAATATTTTCACTCTTACTACATTGACTAGGAGATTCTACTTTGGCTGAGAATGGCAATTTTAAAAACATGTTTAATAATCTGGATATTAAAGTGGACTGATCCTCCATTCAAAACAATAAACCTGGAGGAAAAAATGAATTCATGAATATAATATTTATTATGACAAATGAATTCAGAGATTGTCCTGATGTCCCCTTACTTTCCTTCTTTTTTTAAAAAAAAAACATTCATAGTCATATTATATGAACCCTTCTTTTCTTCAGGCAGTGTCACTAAATTTATTCCTATTTCTCCCTTGCTTACTTTAGTCTCCTGCTTGTAGCACATTATCTTGATGATATGCAACTAATTGCTTAGAGTAATTGTGTATTTGAGTAAGTGCAGTGGAATTATATATTAGAGGACATTTGGTCATTGCTAATTCTAAAATTAGTTTCAGAATTTTTATACTTGATTACTCTGTATATTTGTTTTGCAAGATTGTCTGTATGAATATTTGCATGTTTTTTTAAGCTGGGTTCAAGGTCCTAAATGCAAAAACCTAGCTCTATAAAATACATTAAAAGGGGCTGATCCTTTCTGACCACACATTCCATGTACTTTAAAGGGAGCCATCTACTCCCAGTAGAATCTGCCTGCCTGATGTAATCCAACACAGAAGGCATGCTACAAATTTCTACCCCCTTGAAGATATGATGCGACAGGGCCCAGGAGTGTTTTATTGTGTTCGATCAAGTTGTATAAGCTACTTAGAACTATGTGCTTGACATACCTTAGCAATCTGACTAATTCATAAGCTAACTAAAATAAATAAAAATCCTAAACAAGAAAGTAAAAATTCAACATTTCACTAGCAGTAGTATGCTCATGCAATGTGTCTTTTTCTTCTACCATTCTACACAGTCTACTTTATGAAGAATGTATTTTCAACTGGGACTAGAAGAGAGAAATAATAATCTCTCTTCTTTCTACCCATTGAAACTCTTTTATTGGCACAAGAAAACCACTATTCTTTATAATACAACCTTATAAACTGATTTATTTATTTAAAACATTTGTATGGCCACCCAGCTCAGCCAAAGTGATTCTGGGTGGCTTGCAGAAAATTCAACAAAATCTAACAAAAAGAATAAAAACTACAATACACAAACTGATAAACAACAATAAAATAATAAAATGGTGATTCACACAGAAGTGACACCTGACAGTTACAAATATATAATAGGCATCCACCCTCAACTACAGTTTGTGTGGGATACATGTTAAAGATACTATAGGGTTCTTGGTTTTTTCTGAGCTTGGTTTTCTTGGTAACATTCATTATTAGGTAATGAAATATCTGCAAAGTGAAAATAAAGCTCAGAGAACACAATGACCCCAACAATTCAACCCTGAGATGCATATATTTTCCAATGTTGCAGTTAGAGATTGGGCATTAACTTGCACAATACTTGCAGTATTGGGCATTAACTTGCACAATGTGTAGAAGAGACTGAGTGGTACTGTGGAAGTGGTTATTAGTTTCAATGGATGCAATATATCATGTTGAGTTAACATCTGGGACTGTATAACACAATATCCTGATAACATTTGCATTCTGAGCAGAGGTTTCTGCAGACAGGGAAATGAAAAAAACAGCATTGTTTCATTGCTATGTGAGTTCGACCTGTTTTGTACTTTTGTTGTGACATCAAATGCACATACAAAAGGGGCAGAGTGTGCATTATGCCAGCAGTTTAACCATTACAGCAAACTTGCTTTCCAGTTTGATTACCACACATAACATGATAAACTTTGCTAGAAGCAGAGGCTTTACTTCGCTAGTAGAAAAATAGTTAGCTTTGAAATGCTTGAACCAACAAACCATAATCACTGTTTTCTGCTTGCTTGCTTATTGCAAAGACTGCAGGAAAGCAGAAAAGAAGAGGGGAAAAAAAACAGCAGAGATGATTGCTTAAATGCCTCAGCTGAAATGCAGCTTGACTTAGAGCAATATGAATTGCTAAAATAAATGCTGCTTCTCTTGCATGCATTATGAAAAAGAAAAGGGGAAAAAAGTGCCAAGAACGTTTTTGTGCACTGAATTACTTATCATTTCCAGACCTCCAAAGTGTCAAGACACAATATACAGACAAGAAAAATAGAAAGTACTTTTGAACTGTGGGAAGCAAGTTACATATATTATCTACATCTATCTATCTATCTGGGGGCATGGTGGCTCAACGGGTGAGACGCCAGGCTTGTCAGTCGGAAGATTGCAAGTTCGGAGGTTTGAATCCCTAGCCCTGCATGCGGAGTGAGCTCCCGCACTAGCCCCAGCTCTTACCAACCTAGCAATTCGAAAGCATGCAAATGCAAGTAGATTAATAGGTACCACTTTGGTGGGTGGGTAACAACGTTCCGCGTGCGTCATGCTGGCCACATGACCATGGAAGCGTCTTCGGAAAATGCTGGCTCTTCGGCTAACAAATGGAGATGAGCACCGGCCCCTAGAGTTGGACACGACTGCACAAATGTGCGGGGGAAAACTCTATCTATCTATCTATCTATCTATCTATCTATCTATCTATCTATCTATCTATCATCTTATTTTGTAGATGATGCAAACACATAAAAACCTTTGAACAGTTAACAAACACAGAAATAGAAAAAAACAAGATAATAACTTCAAATAAAACAATAAATAACCTAATACCTAAACCAAGAAAATCTACTTCCAGATTCCCTGAAAGCATTTTGAAATAACTCAGTCTCAACTAGCGTTCAGAAAGCTGTCAAGATTGGTGCCAGCTAGTCTCAAAGGGAGATTCTTTCATAGGATAAAGGTCATTCCAAAGAAAAAAGAAAAGTTTCTTAGCCCGTGCTCCTATTTCCTCAGCAATAGCTTTTCCCATGAGAACATAAAAGAAATTGTTATGAAACAACCTGGGAGCCACGCAATAGAGTTTAAAAAGAACACTTTGAATTGCACCCAGAAATCCATTGGAAGCTAATGAGGGCCAATAGCAGAGGTACCTATGACAGATTCCAGCCACCAGTAACTAGGTCACTGCATTTTGTACCAGCAATAGTTTGGTCTAGTGGTTAAGGCAATGGGCTAAAATCCAGAATCTAGTCCCACCTTAGACATGAAAGCCGGCTGGGTGATCGGTCCAGGAGATCCCCACCTTGGGCCAGTCCCTGTCTCTCAGCCCTAGGAAGGAGCCAACAGCAAACCAGCAGACTGAAAGTTCTAGTCCCACTTTAGGCATGAAAGCCGGCTGAGTGACCTTGGGCCAGTCACTCACTCTCAGCCCAACTCACCTCACAGGTTTGCTGTTGTGGGGAAAATAGGAGGAGGAAGGAGTATTACGTATGTTCTCCACCTTGAGTTATTTGTAAAAATAATAAAGGCAGGATAGAAAATAAATTAACATAAATCAATCAATAAATAAAAAAATAATAATCAATCAATCAATAAATCAGGGCAGACCCATCTAGAAACATACTGCAGTAATCTAAACAAGTTGTGATAAAGGCATGAATCTCTATTTCTACAACCACCCATTCCAGTTAAAGGTATAAGCTGACACACCAGGTGAACTTGGGCAAATAGAAATCGAATAAATAAATAAATAAATAAATATCCATACATTGCTTACTTGGCAGCCATGTATATTTATTTTGTATTTTAATTGTTTTAATTGTAATTGCTTCAACTGTTTTATGGTTTTTATTGTTGTAAGCTGCCCAGCGTCACTTGTTGAGATGGGCAGCTATAGAAATCGAATAAATAAATAAATAAATAAATAAATAAATAAATAAATGAAAGATCCATTGGCCATAGCCTATACTTGTCCATCCAGCAGTAGCTGTAAGTCCAGGAGGACTGTCAAATCACAGGCCTGCTTTTTCAAGGACAATATCCTCCCAGAATTAAAAATGGAGCACACTAAGAACTATGATGGAAAAACAACATTATCTTGCTAAGGTTTAACTTTACCTTCTTTTGTCTCATCCAAGTTCTGACAATCTCTAAGGATCAGGTCAAGACTTCTGTAACATCTCTAGCTTGGCCCAGGGTAGTGATGTAAATCTAAGTATCATCAGCATACAGATGATGAGATATCTTAAACTTAAGGGTGACCTCTCCCAATGTAATGGTGTGTGGGAATGACCTTGGGAAACAGGACAAAAACCCACAGCCTAGGCAGCAGTCTGATAAGAGGCAGCCCAGTCTGCAGGTGGGGGAAAGGCATGGGAAGCATTTCAGAAGAGACCCTCCCTAGTTATTCTGTAGAATAAAAGTAATAAAAAAATACTTTCAGTCTTGCAAGATTCTGTTAATGTAACCTTACAACAAGGATACAGCTAATATTTATTATTGTGCTTTTTGCCTGGACTACCTCAAAGGGCTAATACCCAGTGACTTCATTGAGAAGGTTAAAAGCAGGGGCAGAAGACCAAGCCATGCAGCATTCTGCAAGAATTTGGTCCATCAAGCCAAACTCTCTTCCCAAGCTCAGGAAGCAGCAGAAACATTGCAAATCAATGTCTCCAACTCTCAAACCTTGCAGGCAGTTCAAAACTGTATGGTTGATAGTATTGAACACTATGGAGAGGTCCAAAAGTGCCGGAAGAGCTGAACTGCCCACATCCAGGTCACAATTCAGATAATCCATCAGTGAGCAGTACTGTTTCTTCCCATGTGCAGTTCTGAATCTAGAAAGAGGTACAAATAACCATATTTCCTAAGGATATTCTGTAACTGAATCCCCATTCCATTCCCAATAACTTTTCCTCCAAAAGGGGTGGCTGCTGACAAGGTGATAATTATCCTATATGGCTAAGTCCAGAGATGCCTCTTTCAAGACAGTAGGTATCACTTATCCCTCAAAGATGGGTGGGGATCTCCTGGACCGAATGACCAACAGAGCAAAGGAGCCAGGAGGGACATGGGTCCAATGCAATCTAGAAAGAGTCTTTCTAATTCATTGGGCAACACACAATATTGCAAAATGCTTTCCCAGTCACTACAGCTCAGTGCTGATGGAGAGTTAAAACTTTTGTGAATATGAACAACCATATCTAGAAATTGTTATGCAAAGTAATTGCAATGGTCTTCAGGGAGATTTTCATCATTCTTCATTAGAAAATGGACCATCCTGAACAGTGCTGCCAAAGGATAACCTGCCAATACACCAAGGCCAGTGAAATATTGTCACTTCACAATATTTTTGATGTAGTATAGGCTGAAACAAACTATTACCTATGCTTGATCATATATGCTCATCTTCTGCCATCACTACCCCAGGTATTACTTCTGTTTCATCATTTCTTGGAGACATTGGTCCAACAGGGTGCTGTCTCATAGAGAGAAGCCACTTGGAAGCAGTTGCATCAAACCCTTGGTTGCTTATTGATACCAAAGCTCCACCAAGCATTCATCAGAACAGCCTGTCAGATTGTTCAGAAAATTCCAAGTATCCCTGAAATCCATCCAGATCCTTGGACAAACAGTTCTAATAGGCCCATCCATCCTTCAGAAGTCCTGAGCAGTGATGAATCTCAACTGGACCAAGAATTGTTCTTATCATGGCAAATGACTCAGTCTAATATCCCCCTTATCCAGATCACATACCAGCTGGTCTAAGGCAAAGATAAGGTCAAACCTATGTCCACTTACATGCCTGATGTCACCTGGAACTAGCACATGGAAAATCTAGCCTGCAATACTGCAATCACTGTAATTCTCCATACCCCACAAAAATTTTTAGATCTTACTCCTGGCTACTGAAGTTTGCCAGTGTCTATACAGTAGGAAGGAAGGGAATTTGTTTTCTTTTATCCCCTGTATAATTTAAATTTTTATTGAATCAGACAAGTATTTGATTTCTGAAGGTTGATCATGCAGTTAGGCTCAATCAGATATGGAAAGTGCCTCACCAAACACTTATCTTCAGATACAAAGCTTTATTGGAGACTTGTCCATTCTATCCCCTCCTTACTACTTGATTTAATGTTGTAACTGACATTAAACATTGCCTGTGGCTATCCTGCAGAAGATGTTTTCTTTAAAGTGTTAATTAACATGCATTCTTTCATACTATGAGAAAATGTGATACATTTTCCAGATGTAGGCACTGATTTTTTTTCTTCATATTCATTCTACCAGGTCTGAAAGGTCATCCTGGTATTTGTTGCCAGATATTGTTTGGGTGAAGATGACAGAAAGTGTCATAATGCTAGGTGAGTTGTCCTATGCATATCAAAGATAATAAATATCTACCTGCAAAAGCAGTATTAATATATGCAAAATGATAAGCTTTTGTCCAAGATATAAACTAAAATGTTAGAGCCAGTATCAGATTAAAATAGTTGATTATGCTTGAATGTATAAGAATAAAACAGACCCATTCAAACTTAAAACAGAACAGTAGTAATATATTTTTTCTGTAATTTGGTTATGAAAAAAAATCTTTATTGGATAATGCCAGGCAGAGAAATTGTCCTGTATTTTTAGATAATTTGCTTCAGAAATTCTTTCAAAGGAGAATACAATTTTGGAGAAAACCTCATAGATAAAATGTGGTTTTCTTGTATTTATTTAGTTATGAGACAGTAAAAGATATGCATATATTCTCCTTTAATTCCCATGCATCCTTTCAATCCTAATGGAAAAGAATTATTATTTCAGGGATAATGTGAACCAGCTTTCACTTGATGTGCAGGTGATACACATAGAAAGAGACAACTGCCCATATTGCAAATGATGCAAGTTAGCTCTATATCCAAAGTTAGATCCAGAGCTTGTATCTCATGTCTTCATTTATGGTATATGGTGGGCAACTGAACACTTTTCTTGAGAATGGCGGAATACAGAAAGAAGCAGGAATTTTTTTTCCATTCATCCAGGAAAGTAAGCATCAAAAAGTTATGCCTGCCTTCCTAGGATTCTCAAGTCCAAGAAAGATTCTTGGTTTTCCAGGCCATATTTATCTGAATCACATCAAAAGTATCAAAAGATGTATTCTCTCCATTAGCTGAGCAATCTAGCACATCCAGACTGACCTTTTAGTCTATCCTAGCTATGTACGTACATGGTTATGCTGGTCCAGGATAAAATAATTTTGTTTTGTACCTCTATTGTAAGAGCATTATTTTCATCAGCCTTTTCCCCCACATCCCACCTAGTGTGAATCTACAGTCTGGATGAGATAGAGTAAAAACAGTCTTCCTCCAGATCGAGAGGGAAAATAAAAGCTTTCTATATAGTGCATATACTTTGTATTGATCTTAGTAGCCTTTACCTTTTATAGTGCTGGTCTTAACTATTGGTTTTAGCCTATAACAACCTAAATAGTCAATTATTCATGAAATTACCTTTCTCTTCTTACAACATTACCTGAGATCAACACACATTAGCTATAAGAAGGGTAGCAGACAAACCTGGCTGGTTTGTTTGTTTTTAAGTTATTAATACCTTCTACTTACCTAAACAGCAGCTTTAATATACTTTTAAACTAAAGTTTTTGTTATGTTTTGTAGAGTAAGCCATAGCCAGTTCAGTTGTAGGTCATAACTCAGTTTTAATTTTAACTGTGGATCTGGAAAGTGTATAGTTAAGCCTTGGAAATATCATTATCAGTTCTTCCTAGTGATTTAAAAGGTATTAATCTGTAAGTTGCTGTCAGTCAGAAGACAATACTGAGGTAATTAAATCAACTGTCTACTATACATGTGATATACATTTTCTCATGCCATTAAAATTCATTCAGTACTCCACATTTTTTACAATCTTTCTACAGCAACTTGGCATTATTTCTTTAACAGCTCATATCTTGTGGTCTTAATGATTTTGATGGGCATCAGCCATGCAAATGGACATTCTTGCCAGGCAGATAAAGAGATGGACTATGGGTATATATTGAGAGACACATTTCCTGTGATGGTGGAGATAAGATTGATTTAATGCTGAAGGCATATGGCCCCAGTATTGGAGGTTCTCTGCCTTCCAGGGATGTGTTATACTGCTTCAATGTGATAATGTGCGTCATCTCAATTTTGTGGAGAATCAAAGTAGCGACAATTTTCTTTAAGTGGGATATCTCCCTTGTAATTAGTCAATTTTGCACATAGAGTATGCACACATAGAAACTACTATTGCCAAGTGAAGTGGTATGCTGTATGAGGCACCACTTTGCATTATGGAGGCATTTCAAATGGGTGCTTCACTTGGATAGCTGCTGAAGTGAAGTGTCCTTTAAGACTCTGCACAGTGCTATTACCATCACAGTCTGATGGTAATTGACAATATAACCCTCTGTGCCTCTGCCTACTTTTTTGTTAAAAATTATCCTTACAGTGTGTAGTAGCAAAGTCTATAGCTTAACTATACACCTTGTGAAGAGCTATTCCTTTTTATCAGGACTGAAGCTCCCACCAGTAGGGACACCTGCAGGGGGAAGCAGAAAAGTCAGTACGACAACCGCAACCATGCAATTGAAGCCCTAACCCTGTTTTACATGTGTTACATGAGCAAGTCATTAAAAAAGGAGGGGGGGGCTGATTATGGAGTTGAGGCTGCCATTGCTTCTTTCCTTTTGTAAAACCCTTTATTGGACTTCAGGAATGGATAATGGCTCAGTAGGAAAATCATATGGTTAACAAGCAAAAGATCTAAAGTTCAGTCCCTGGCATCTCCATTCTAATTAAAAGATATCTGTTTGCAGAATATGGAAATGACCTTTTCATGAGGACCTAAACATCCAGGGAAAACAGTCTTGAAGTAGATGGATAAGTGGTCTAAATGTGCATAAGCCAACTTGTTATGTCAAAGAACTTGGTACTGTTTATTGTCCGTACTGAATCCTTTCTGCAAACTGGTGTGTAAAAAATTGGCTAATAGTCTGCCAGATAAAACATCCTTACTAAGAAGTATTTTTTTTCATATGCCTGATTTATGTCAATGTACAGCAGATTATAATCTTTCCCAAACCAGAACTGTCATGTGCTTTTCATAGCCCTCAAATAACTCAGCTGTCATATGAAGGAAAAGCCATTTGATTTTGATCCCATCCATTGTTAACTGTGTCTGCTAGTATTCATTCTCCACTGATGTTGAAGTAATATCTTACAAGATCTTTAAAGAGGATACAATATACTTTATATATTTACCAAAACAATGTTATCTGCTGATACAGTAAAATAGCCATGATGTTATTAAACTCTGAAAAGCCTCAGCATATCTATTTTTCATAACAATTTTAATACACAATACATTATGTTCTGCATCTCATATATTTAATATCTACAGCAATTTTAAATGGAGCACTGTGTCCTAAATATTATTGAAGCAAACTTTTCAAAATCATATCACTGAATAAAAAGAAGGAGGAGGAGGAGGAGGCAGACTTGATGGCAGGGAAAATGTTGAGGCTGTACTGCCATACTCCCTGTTACCTATCAAAGTATTCCAGCTGCTTTTCTGCTGTTCTAGTTGTTTCAGCAATATCAGGGTCCAGGTAACCTAAACAATTTGACCAATTTTGAACAAGGGTGAACAAACAAATTACATAGATACTACAAGGAATCCCCACCCCACCCCCTTGAATATACAACTTCCTTAGTTTTCTACTTCTATATCATTGTCACACCCCTTTTATTCACAAGCAATGGTATCAGGGTTCACTTTACTATCAGATACAATGAAATAGTTACCTAAACCAGCAGATCATAAGGAGAGGGAATCAGATGAGAATAATGTACTCAAGTCAGTTTTTCTTTAGGTAAACTCTTTCTTTGGGTGATGGATATGGTGTTCTACTGCAACTGTTGAAGTAAAATGGGTGGATCTATCTAATTGGAGTCTTATTATCTTTTGCTTCTGATTGCAAACTGTTTTGTGATGACTCAAAATGAAGTGGCAGAAAAAGACCCAGAAACATGCCTACTATCCAAATATTATTGTGTGTTTTTTTCACTTAAATATGATACAATTAATTTTTAAGGGATTTGATATACATCAGCTAATTTTAATATTGCTGTATCTTCAAAGCAAATGAAACAGTGATTAATTGGAGAGGTCAATGGAAGTTTTATTGGATGTGGTGGAAATATGTATACCAAAAGCACAGTGATAAAGGTCAGATCAAGATCAAAATACTTGTTGTTTTATGTATACAAGTTCTGTTTACATTTTAGGTAGCTTTGAATAAAACACATAACTTACTTTACTTCTTTTCTTTTCTTTGAATTAAAATATTTTTCATCTTGCCTTTACAATTTGTTCGCACTATTTGTACAGACAAGGTTGCCATATTATCTGGTTTCCCAGGGTTTGCTCAGATCCTAGACAATTGGGCACTATGTCCATTTGATCTGTAACTGGCCTAGATTCCAGCTTTTATTCTTAAAAAGAGAAGTTTCCAGCTTTTGTAGAATCAGTGTTAGAATGTAATGTGTCCAGGCATTATTATTTATAGTCATTTAATGAAAATAAGCTTACTCTGCCACCCATTGTATTGCCTATATGGAATATCACAATTAGATTGGTGTTTAAAGAAAGCAGTGAGATGGACAAGCAGGGGGGTGTAGGCATTTGAGCTACAGTACTATTATCAAAAGGTGGAATCTGACTATGTCCTTTCCAATGGCCTTTTTTTTCTTTTCTAGATTGAAGTGAAAAGACCTATGGAAATCAATGGAGTAACTGTATAGTTAATTGTATAGAAGAGTAACTCTTCTATACAAAAGTTAGTATTAAGGACAGAAGTTTATTTATTTATTCGATTTTTCACCACCCAACTCCCTCAAGGGACTCTGGGCGGTTTACAATTCAATAAAATATAAACATGAAAATAAACAATTTAAAAATACAATAAATATAATAAAATCAAGATGGTTATGTCTTCTTTAAAACATTGGAAGGGCAATTCTAGGGCCATCCTACGATGTTAGCCATCCTCAGGAGTTTATGCTATTCTTTCCGCCCCAGGCCTATTGGCACAGCCAAGTCTTGAGTTTTTTCCTGAAGTCCAGGAGTGAGGTGGACTGTCTTAACTCTGGGGGAAGAATATTCCACAGAGCAGGTGCTACTGCAGAGAAGGCACGCTTCCGTGACCCCGTAAGATGGAATTCTTTAACCGATGGCGTCCGTAGCATGCCCTCCCTGCATGACCGGATGGGACGGGACGATGTAATGGGGATAAGACTTAGGTAACCTGGTCCCATGCCATGAAGGGCTTTAAAGGTCATAACCAACACCTTGAATATACAGAAGTTCATATAATTTCTGATTTTGTTCCTATTCCAGCAGAAAAGCAATATTTTTATTAAGGAAAAAAAACCTATCAATGCCGATTTGATTATCATTATAATCCTTATGAGAGCCAGTTTAGTGTAGTGTTTAAGGCACCAGGCTAGAAACTGGGAGACGATGAGTTCTGTGTATGCAGCTAACAATAAATAAAACATTTAAGAAAAACATGCACTACACTGTATTATTGTTTACTAATTCTCCCAGTTCACCTCAGCAAACCATAAAGACACTCTGGAAAATATATATTAGCTAGAATTATACAGATTTTTGAGTCTGCATTATGGATCTCTGTCCACAAGTGTTTTGAATATATTTAATTCACAAACTGGGTAATTTTGAATTTGGATGACACTGCTAAAAATAACCCATTTCAGTGATAGTTTCCTTCCATATAAACCCTACAGATTTACAGTAGAAGTATAATGGCACTGAGGGAAATTATTGACATTACATTTTATCTGTGAATATTATAAGAAAGTCTCTAAGTGGCAATGGATTTCTTACCAGCATACACAGGGCTAAACAAGGATTTGTATGAAAGCCAGCAGGAAGTGTCCACAAGGTATGGTCAAAAAAGGCAATATGTGGCCATATTGTTGTGATCAAAGCGCCACCTTTTTTATGTGTGTTGCAATCTTGACTATTTTGACCATACCCTGCAGTTACCCCGACAGCAAAAAAACCCACTGTCATCTGACTGTCCTAACACAAAATTCCAAGTCCTTAAAAAAAAGTAATACTTAAATCAGTACATAAGTTAGCAAAGGAAAAAAAAGAGGTACAGAGACACAATCTATTAACAACTGACTGACTTATATTTTTAATTTGGATGTGACTGATACTTCAGCACCTGGATGGGACGCAATGGGCTTCGGCTCAACCCAAACAAGACTGAGTGGCTTTAGGTGCTTGGGCCTTCCAGTACCAAGATTTTTCCATCTTTGGTCCTGGATGGGGTGGCACTGCCCCAGGGGGACCCAGTGCGCAATCTGGGGGTCCTCTTGGACTCACAGCTCCTGCTGGAAGAGCAGGTGGCAGCCGTGGCTCAGAGGGCCTTTGCACAACTTCAGGTTGTGCACCAGTTCACCCATTCCTGGACCGGGAGGCTCTACTCACTGTCACTCATGCCCTCATGACTTCCTGTTTGGATTACTGCAACACACTCTACATGGGGCTACCCTTGAAGAGCATTCGGAAGCTTCAGCTGGTACAGAATGCAGTTGCACAGGTTGTAAATAGTGTCAGCTATCTGGCATATGTAACACCACTGGTTCAGGGGCTGCATTGGTTGCTAGTGTGTTTCTGGGTGCAATTCAAGGTGCTGGTTGTCACTTTTAAAGTCCTTTATGGCTTGGGACTGGGTTACCTGAACAACTGTCTTTTCCCAGTTTTTTCTACCCATCCAATCCAGTTTGGATATATATAAATATATGGAAAGGGCACATATCTATTCATATACCTTTTGCACTTAAAATTACTCTAAAGAAATAATTTTGATCAGATGAGCCTGATTTGTTGCTAGTATGACTTTTTGAAATACCTTAAAAAATGCAACCCTGTTGCACAGATTGTAGAAATGAGAACTAGAAAGTAAAAGCTCTGGCCTAGCCTCCCTTTTTAAAAATGAAATATGAAATATGAAATATGAAAAAAGGAACTCTTTCAATTCAAAATAAAAACATGTAATTATCAAATTATTTACAGACCTGGAGGTATTTGCTTCTTTTCAAGTTTTAATGTTCTTTTTGTGGTTAACAACAACAATTACCTTCCATCTGTGCCAATACTTTTGGAAAAAGAAATATTACCAAAACAATATGAGACGATGGCAGACAATATACTGATAGGTAAAAGCTCTCCTAAAATTCAGGGAAGAAACATTGATAGTCTACTGAATATGAAAGGGGTTAAACCTGGGATTTATGCTTGCAAAGCAGTTATTGTTTGTTTGTTTGTTTGTTTATTAGAGTTATATCCTGGTTCTTCTCCAGGAGGAAAATGTATATTGCAAAAATGCTTAATTTTCTTTTAGTTTACAAGGGAAGATGCTGTAAGTGGAAAAAGTTACAAGTGCAGCTGTATTGGCTTGCAATTTTGTTCCACACTGCAGTGATAAAAACTTGAATAGCCATTAATGACTTCAGCCAATACTAACTTAAAATGGGGGTTGGAAGCTGCCTTCTAGCTGTTGTGAAACTCTAAATTCCAGCATCTCTCATTATTGCTCATGCTGGCTGTGTTGCTGGGAACTGTAGATCATTTGAAGGGCATTTTTTTCCTTCAAAAGTTGTTGTAAATATGTTCTGCAGTAATCACTAGAAATTAATTGAAAACCAAGTTGTTTATGGATTATATATTTTCAAATTGCTGAAAGGTTTAATATAGAAATGATGCTAATCATTTAGATTAAAGTTAGTTTTTTAATATTTAATTATTATATTGAAAGTTTAAATATGGCAACATATTAGAGGACAACATTTGCTAGCATGTTTTCTTTATATGCTACATATTAATGACAAAATATTCAGTTCACAGTCTGTGTTACTAATCTTTTTTAAAAAATACATATATTTTTTACTGTACTTCAGTTATAGCATAAATCTACATTTCTACAAAGAAGTATAATTCAATAAATTCATAAGATTTATATCATAGTAAGGCCACTGAACTCAGAGGAGCTTAACTCTGGAAGAACATGATAGAAGTGTATAAAACTATGTATGATGTGGAAAAAGTGGACAGGGAAAAATGAATCCATTTCATCAGATTAAAAACAGCAGCATCTATAACCAACTATGCCAGCATGAAAATGACAACAGATTTACAAAAAAGTAGTTGGATAATTATGTCATGATGCCCTAACATCAGTACAAGTATGTCAGTTTCCTCATTTGAGTGGTGATTTCAACAGATACTGTATATGTTGTCATTTGACACCTCCCCCCCCAGATGCCTCTAATTAGAATTTAAGATCATGCAATGAAACACAGTGGTGAGAGATTTGATAAAAAGTAAAGCTACCACTACCCAAGTTATAATAGCTACATAGAACTCCCACTGTTAGTGGCAGAATGCTTGGCATATCATTTGTTAGGGGACAATAACAAAGGAGGGCCACTGTACTCACATGGTTTGCTTATCGGCTCCCTTCCCATTGACATCAGGTAGCCCATGAGAAAGACATTTGCTAAACTAGAAAGGCTTTAAATCAGATCCACAGAAGATTTCTTATCTTCTCTGGGCATTTAATTATTTGTTTGTTTGTTTATTTATGAAACATTAAATATTCCTAGTGTTAGTGCATCCTGGAGGTTAATATGATGGAACTCTGACTGGAGTAAATGAGAAGCCAGAGGCAAGGAATATAAAGGACGATAGAAAGAGATTATTTTCTTCTTTCTTTTCCCATGCTTTTGTTTGTTCATTAATTCTTAAGTCTATGTGATAAATAGTTGAAATAAAACTATAATCATAAGACTATATGTTCTGAGGCTAGCATGCTAAACAGCAACTAAATTAAAATCAAGTCCATGTAACATAGAGCTATCATGCTAAGTAATGCAACTGAGAAGATTATAATTCTACTTTATTCTACTCATATTACTGAACCACTGAGTATGATATAGCAATTTCAGCTGTCTTTGATCACCAGAGGAGAAAGATTTATCTATCACAGAAGCTAACTCTTATCATCTACCCTATTCAATGGTCTCTATAGACCTAGCTTATATGTTTTGATAGAAATAAGAGGACAGACTTTGATAAGTATAGATATATCTCATCAAAGAGTAATTGGGCAGCACCCCTTGCCTGCACATCTGATATAACATTTTCATTTTTCAAGGAAAGTCAGAAATGGTGTGGATATTCCTTTTACAGTACAATAAAATTACCATTTCCTTTAATATAACCTTGGATTAAACATCTGAACTATTTAAACAAACACAAATATAGAAATAGGCAGTTTTCCTGTAATAAGAGCATTCATTCTAGCTATTTTCTCTGAAATTGCCAAACTTAATTCACTTTAGTTTTCTGAAAATTTGAATTAATACTATTCCTATGAGTCCACTGGTTTCTATGAATAATGAAGTGTCCAAGTCAATTTTATTTTTAAATTGGACTACTAAGTATCTTTAGACATGCCACTGTCTTTTAACCTCAGTGTGTTCTACATCTACAGGATAGTAATACTGATTCTCTTACAGAGTCACATTTACAAGTAGATCATTCATATATATGAATGAAAAACTTTGAAAGAAATTGCATGCTTTTATCTTGGGCATGTTCTTAATAGTAATAATTTTAATACTAATATGAATAATATACACATTTAAAGTGTTTAGAATACTTAACAATTATATAAGATAAACTACTACTTCAATATCCATGTTGAAAATGCTATTTGAGAGGCAGAGAGGACCATATATTTATATAAAAACAAGTTATTATAGCACTTGTGCTGTAAATATTGTTACTATGATGATAATTGCTGATTTTGAATGGAATTGTAGTGCTAACCTCCATGTTTTATTAATTTCAATATTTATCAGGATATGTTTTTTGCTCATTGTATTTACTGCACAAATGGAAATATAGTTGTTGTTTAATTTAAAAACAGAACAAAACAACTGGAATCATTTGACACAGTTCCTGCCTGGAGGGAGATTATTTGCTGGAAACCTCATTATGATTGGGTCAAAATTCTCTGCATTACAAAGAGAAGCATTGCAATAATTTTTATTTTCTTTCTTTAAAAGCTCTTGTTTCCCTGGCTGGAGAATTTGTGGGTGTTAAGAGATATTGTACTACATCTCCTATCAATATAGTTTTTTATCTATGTTGGCTTGTGCTGATGAGAATTGGACTCCAATAATTTCTGAAGGACCTCTGATCCTGATCCCTGATTTAGTGTTACATGCATGCATAAGAACCAATGTTTCTGTTTTTACCCAATACATGCCATCTGGAGTAATTATCCAACTATGTAGTCCTAGGAATACAAATTGAAAATACAATATAATGGATTGAGTTGTAAGTTTCCAAAGAAAGCAAGCAAAGGTTCTCACATTAAGAAATGATGCAGTAAATACTGATTTGATTTAAAGTTTGCAAATGAAGCAAGCCAGTTTTTCTAAGCTATTATAAAGAAATATCCACCTACTTTAAAAATTAGTTTCTCAAGTGTAAATGACTTCTAGTTCCTAAATAAATTAAGCCACACATTTCATCTTGTTTGGATTATTTAACAATCTGATGAATTTTTTATTCAAAAATAATATCAAATAAAACATTTTTATTTATTTATTTATTTATTTATTTATTTATTTATTTATTATTTAAATTTATACTGTGTCATCGCCCATCTCCCCCAACCGGGGGACTCTGTATACCAGGGCTTTCCAAAGTGCCGCCGCTGGCGACACGCCAGTGGCGGTGTGGCGGCGGTGGCAGCGCAGCGGCGGCGCACACGCACACGGTGACACAGGAGGGTATGCGGCGCGTGCGTGCACGGTGGCGGCGCGGGGGGCCTGCGGCGGCGGGGGGGGCTGCGGTGGCACGCGCGTGCATGGTGGCGGCGGGGGGGCCTGCGGAGGCACGGGGGGGCCTGCGGCGGCACACGCGTGCATGGCAGTGGCGGCAGCAGCTGCCACTGCCACCATGCACGCACGCGCCGCTGCTTCCGGGTGGTGTGGCGACACACCACGCTGTGTGTGGCGACACACTTTTGTGTTGCGACACACAGTTTGGAAAGCTCTGCTGTATACAAATATATTTTTGCATTTGTCTTCGTATAAGCTGTTTGATTTAAATAATGAAATGCTGTAAGCTGTATGTTTTGCATAGCTTTCTCTTAAATTTTAAATTAGAATGTGGGACACCTATAAAAATTTTACCTGTTTGAGGACTACATTTCTTCTCAGAAATAGACTGGTGCCATAATTATCCCCCACTTCAAGAATTAATTTCCCTTAGTAATGTCTGAATATGTCAAGAGCCCAGTTCACAGATCACCTAATAACTTCTTCAGCACTCTTTGTACTGCAATTCACTATATTTGAGCAAAGAGACTGGTATACCAGTATTACATTATTTGCTTTGGATGCACCAATCCTCTGACTGTCATAGCATAGTAACTAACAGCACTTAATTTCAGCTCCATTTTCTGAGCTGCAAATGATGAAAAAGATGTTGAGCTGTCAATGTTTCTAGCTCTAGGTAAGCTACATGTTTTCATGAAAAGGCTAATAAAATTTTTCACAGAATGCCAGTGGGTAAAATAATCCTCACTTCATCAACAGCTTTTCCAACATTTATACTATTTTTCCTCCAATGATAATATTTGCTTTTCTTCAGGAGAAAATTGCAGAAATTCTGGGATGTCTACTGGGCAAAGCCTACTGATTATTCTAAATTACATAGTGCTTTTGTGATGTGCATTTCTATGTCCCATGGATAATAGACCAAAATTGACAGATTCATGCTACTTATGACTGAGTTCATACTAAACTCTTATTATGCAATATATACTGATATGGGACTCTCTCTATGTCAATTATAGCTCAAAAGGGGGTAAAACAGGGGTGCATTTTGGCCCCCCTGCTTTTTAACTTCTATATTAACGACATGGTTAAATGGATAAATAAACCAAACCACCACCACCCAAAAATAGGGAATCGCAGCATCGCCTTGTTATTGTATGCAGATGACGCAGTAATTCTTTCAAGGACACCAGTAGGTCTTAAAAAGAGCCCTGCGAGCATTGCTCCAGTACTGCAATAACGATAAATTGGAAATTAACTTTCAGAAAACTAAAGTTATGGCCTTTGCTAAAAGGCCAAAACTCCGTTCATGGTACCTTAATGGACATAAAATAGAACAGGTGACCATTTTTAAATATCTGGGTGTTGTCATAAACACCACCGGCTCAAGGAATGCACATTGCGAACATGCAGCTGCCATTGGTCAGAGATCAGCCAACGCCATTCTCAAATTTTTCCACTCGAAAGGAGGACATTATGTCCCAGCTGCAATTAAGCTTTTTCAGGCTAAGTCGCTTGCACAGCTATTGTATGGGACCCAGCTTGGACCCTCATCTTCTAGTTTCATACCTTTGGAGAGAGTTCAATCCAAATTTATAAGAGCAATTTTACAGATCCCTCGTTGTGTTTCTAACGCTCGCTTACGCCTGGAGACAGGACTGGTAAAAGTTGAGTCAAGAATCTGTATAGCTTCCTTAAATCTATGGCTAAAACTCAACTTTTTTCCACAAGGCCTTACACCACTAATTCTCCAAGACAAATTTTCTTCCTCATGGATCAAGGCTGTCGAATATAATCTCACAAAATTAGGTTTTTCTCCGTCTTCAATACTAGAGCTGGGCTACGACAAGGCAAAACAAAGCCTGAGACAAAGGGTAGAGGACATGGAGAGGCAAGCAGATCTAGAGAAAGCCCTGACATTTTTGGCTCCAGACTCTACTAGATATACTATTACCTCTGCGAGATATCTCAGCCAGCTAGAGACATTGAACCATCGGAAAGCCTTCTCACTTGCACGATGCCATGTCCTCCCCTCAGCTGTCTTGGACGGCAAATATAAAAAAATTCCATTGGATAAAAGACTCTGTCCTTGTAATTCTGGAGAGATAGAAACTACTGGACATGTCCTTCTACGATGTTCATTCTACAGAGATATTCGAATAAAATTCATTTCCCCGATAATTATGAGGTATCCGGGCCATTCTGAAACCGAGTATCTTCAGATTTTGCTCAAAGATGAATGGATTACAGTCACAGCGCAGGTAGCAAGATTCTGCGCAGCAGCACTAAAGAGCCGACGTAACTTAGTGAAAAACTTACCATAAATATTTTACTTTCTTTTATAACTATTCATTTAAAATTTTGATATTAATACTTAATTTTAATAGTTAATAATTAATAACCATAGGATGCCACAAGATATGGAACTCAACATAATGTAAAATAGGCTGTCTTCTTGATTTTATATACAAATGTTAAGTATTTTGCTAAACTAATTTTAGACATGGATTTTATTTATTTTATTATAGCTGAGAACCTTTATTGGCTACATATGGCGTATTTTTATTTGTACTGGTCTATGACTGTAATAAATAAATTGAATTGAATACTGATATGGCATTATAGCAATTAATGAATTAACCCTTTATCATCATGCAAAATAACACAGAGTAAGGTCCTATATGCATTTCAGGATTTTAAATTGCCAGATATTGACTTTGTAATTGATTGGCCTCTTTTAGTGGGTGGAGAAGGAGTTAAGGACATTCATATTCATAAAAGTTTACAATGTCTTTGCACTTGTATTTCTTTTTCTTTATCAGTAGAGAGGTCACAAGGTTAGGAATAAAACGTACCATTTCAAGGTCTGTGCTGCATGTAATAAAACATCCAAATAATGTTTTAGAACATTATCCTATCCTATCTCCTATCTCCTATCTATCTCCTATCTATCTCCTATCTATCTCCTATCTATCTCCTATCTCCTATCTCCTACCTCCTACCTCCTACCTATCTCCTATCTCCTATCATCTCCTATCTCCTATCCTATCCTAATCCTTCTATGCCTGCTTCTCAAATTCTTGAGAATAGATAAATATATAATAATATATTTATTATATATAAAATGAGTTAAGGGAATATCTCTTTCTTTTGAATTGCTTCAGATATCCAGAAACAGATGGAAATTTCATACTTCATACTATGGAATAAATAAGCTAGCTGATTATCTGAGCAAACATTTATCTATGAACTTTTAGAAATTCTGAACAGTGAATGAAGTGCCAGATGACTTGTGGAGGACAACTGTTATCTTTAAAATAGAAGGGAAAATAGAAAATCCAACAAACTACAGACCAGTCAGTCTGATACCAATACTTGGGAACATTCTGGAACTTATCCTAAGCAGATTGATTTAAGCAACTTGAAACTTATCAGAAACTTACCAGAAAAATGCAAGTACTTCTTAGGTAAGTCTTATCTCATTTTTAATTAGTTATCAAATATGGTGGACACAAAAGTGGGTGGAATAGCTAATACCCTAGAAAACAAATAAAAAAATGAAAACAATTTTGATAAACTAGAGAAATGTGCTGAAAATAATAGAACAAATTTTTTACTGGAAACAGATCAAAGATAAATCAATGCACAGTTATAGGAGGTATGGTCCTTGGCTTGGTAATATTTGTGAAAAAATCTTGGAACAATAATTGATTCCAAACTGAATATCAGTTAACAGTGTATGGTAATGCTACTAAAAAAAAAGCAAATGCAATTTCAGGCTACATCAACAGAAGTATAAATTGGAGCTCATGGAAAGTAACAGCTCCACATTATTCTGCTTTGATCTGATCCTACATCAAATACTCTGTTTAATTATGAGCATCTCATTTTAAGAAAGATTTAGAAAAACTTGAACATTCATACAAAGAGAGATTTAAGGAATTAGGAACATTTGGCTATGAAGGTTCTCATCCAGGTGGAATTGTCTGTAGCTTGAATCATGTCAACTGGATTTCTATTTTCTCAGTAGAAACATTTCGCTCCTTATCCAAGGAGCTTCTTCAGTCTCAGCAAAGTTGGCAAGGGAATCCTAAATATGTTTCTAGGTAGCTGTGTGACCTTACACCTGAGGCTAGGTCATGGTTATATTGAGATGTTATTTGAAGTCCTTTTATCATCTAAAGGAGGATTGTTAAGATCACCATGCTGCTGTTGAGCTTGCGAAATGGTCTTAATCTTCCTAGGCACAGAAGACAAAGCAGGGAGGAAGATGGGGGAAAGATTGTGCCTGAGGCCCCCACCTCTATTCAAGGAAGGATTTTCCAAGTTGGCATAAATGGATTCCTTGACCCCTCTCTCAAACCACCTATCTTCTCTGTCTAAAATGTGAACATTAATGTCCTCAAATGAGTGTCCTTTTTCCTTTAGATGAAGATAAACTGCTGACTCTGGTCCTGTGGTGTTACTTCTCCTGTGTTGGGCCATCCTCCTGTACAAGAGAGAGAGAGAGGGGTCAAGGAATCCATTTATGCCAACTTGGAAAATCCTTCCTTGAATAGAGGTGGGGGCCTCAGGCACAATCTTTCCCCCATCTTCCTCCCTGCTTTGTCTTCTGTGCCTAGGAAGATTAAGACCATTTCACAAGCTCAACAGCAGCATGGTGACCTTAACAATCCTCCTTTAGATGATATTTAGACATATTGCCATACATTTTGGGGATGAAACCCTGAAGTTGGTAAGAAAATTCGAGAAGACAGCAAGAAAGGTGGCAGACTATAGAAACAACCTACGTTTTAACCTCAGATGCAGACAACAGAGACTCATCCCGACAAGCCTACGCCTGCAATCTACAGTTAAGGGTCACAGAGCAGAGCAGATCCTGCAGCAGGCACAAAGACATCTTCTAAATGAAAGAATAAGGCAAGTCCACTTCACCATTGATGCCCTGCAATACAATTTTGAAAACCTTCACCAGGAACTCACAGCCACCCTTCCTGACCCAATCCTGGATAGAGTTATTCAGCTTGGCAATAAAGTACAGCTGGCCCAGCATCACAAGACAAAGGAGAGGCAAACTAAGAAATTTGACATTCTTCTTTCTCGCAGCAAGCAGAAACAAGGAACTGGAGAAACCGCTGGGAGGAACAACAACAACAGGACCACAGAGGACAAAAAGAACATGTGGGTGAAAAATCTCTCAGACAGAGAACTTACCCAACCAGAGAGAGATGTCCTAGCCAAAGGTCTTAATTTTGCCATCGCTCCCAAACAAGTTCCGGTTGTGGAGCTCATTACAGCCACAGAATCTGCCATCCATAACAACCACGTACCTTTTGAGGAAGCAGAACAACTCCGGCTTAAAATATCTGCAGCTCTGTCCAGTGCTCAACCTCCTCCCCCCAACCTTACCGTCCAAGAGAGGAGAGCCCTGACAGCCCTCAGCAAAGATGAAACCATCACCATTTTACCTGCTGACAAAGGAAGATGTAAAGTGGTTCTAAACACTGCAGACTACCACAATAAAATTACCTCACTTTTGGAGGATCACCATACATATGAAAAACTGAAAAGAGATCCCACCAACAATTACAAGAAAAAGGTAATAGACAGTTTGAAACAATTGGAACATGATGGCTCCATCGATAGGATTACCTACCACCGTCTGTATCCTGGAGAAGCCATCCCCTGCATCTATGGACTTCCTAAGATCCACAAGGAAGGAACACCCCTCCGACCCATAGTCAGCAGCATCATTTCGGTAACATACAACATTGCCAAACACCTCTCTACCATACTAGCACCTCTAGTTGGACACTCTGAACACCACATCCATAATTCGGAAGAATTTGTTTCCAAAGCAAAGATCCTGAAACTGGATACAGATGAAACTATGGTCTCCTTCGATGTGTCCTCCCTTTTCACCAGCATCCCCACCACTCATGCTCTATCCACTGTCAGGAAGAGACTAGAAGAGGACAGCACCCTTGAAAGGAGAAGCCATCTCAACCCAAACCAGATCTGCCATCTTCTGGACCTGTGTCTTAACACCACTTATTTCACATACAGAGGTGACTTTTACAGACAAAAACATGGCTGTGCCATGGGTTCTCCTGTGTCACCCATTGTGGCCAATTTATACATGGAAGAAGTGGAGAAGAAAGCACTCAACACATTCCAGGGAACGGTGCCCACCCACTGGTTTAGGTATGTGGATGACACCTGGGTCAAAATCAAGGCCCAGGAAGTACAGGCCTTCACGGACCATATAAACACTATAGATGCCAACATTAGCTTCACCAGAGAAGTCACCAAGGACAACAGACTGGCATTCCTAGACTGTGAAGTCCTCATTGGGACCGGTGGCAAGCTAGAAATAGGGATCTACAGGAAACCCACACACACAGATCAATATCTGATGTTTGACTCCCACCATCCACTGCAGCACAAACTAGGAGTCATCAGGACATTGTCACACAGAGCAGAAACCATCCCCACATCCATGGATTTCAAAAAGAATGAAAATCAGCACCTGAGAACAGCTCTGAAGGCCTGTGGATATCCAAATTGGGCCTTCACCAAATCTAAATCTACCAGACCTAAAACAGCGACACATAGGGCTGAGACTCAGAGTAAACGAAAGAACCTGGTCATTCCCTACATGGCTGGCGTGTCTGAAAAGATAAAACGGATATTTGGCAAACACCACATACCTGTATATTTCAAACCCACCAACACACTGAGACAGAGGCTTGTACACCCCAAAGATCAAACTCCAAAACACAAGAAAAGCAATGTAGTTTATGCAATCCACTGCAGTGAGGAGTGCTCTGAACTCTACATTGGAGAAACCAAACAACTTTTGTACAGGAGGATGGCCCAACACAGGAGAAGTAACACCACAGGACCAGAGTCAGCAGTTTATCTTCATCTAAAGGAAAAAGGACACTCATTTGAGGACATTAATGTTCACATTTTAGACAGAGAAGATAGGTGGTTTGAGAGAGGGGTCAAGGAATCCATTTATGCCAACTTGGAAAATCCTTCCTTGAATAGAGGTGGGGGCCTCAGGCACAATCTTTCCCCCATCTTCCTCCCTGCTTTGTCTTCTGTGCCTAGGAAGATTAAGACCATTTCACAAGCTCAACAGCAGCATGGTGATCTTAACGATCCTCCTTTAGATGATAAAAGGACTTAAAATAACATCTCAATATAACCATGACCAGGTGTAAGGTCACACAGCTACCTAGAAACATATTTAGGATTCCCTTGCCAACTTTGCTGAGACTGAAGAAGCTCCTTGGATAAGGAGCGAAACATTTCCACTGAGAAAATAGAAATCCAGTTGACATGATTCAAGCTATAGGAATATTTGGCTTTCAGAAAATATAACTGAAGGCAGATATGATAACACTCTTCAAAGATGTGAAATAATATTTCTAGAATAACGTCATGACTTGTTGTCTCTTACTCTAGAATTCTGGACAAGGAGTAATAGATTTAAGTTTTTTTAAAAAGTTGAATTTGATTGAATCTTAGAGGATGAAAAACTTCCTAATTGTAAGAAGAGTTGGACAGTTTGACAGAAAGGCGGTAGGCTCTGCTTTATTAGATGTGTTCCAGCAGAGGCTTGACAGACATCTCTCTAGGATGATTGAATTTGAATTTCTGTCCTGAGCAGGAAACTGGACTTAATAACCTAAACTGTCCCTTCCAATTCTATAAGTCTATGCAAATCAATAGCCAAATCATGTTAAATATGATGTTCTCATTTGAGTTTGAAATATATTCTGAGTTACAAAGCTACTAGCTGGATCTATGAAGAACCAAATCCACAAATATTTAGCAAATCACAGCAATACTAATACTTAAAAGTGGTTCCTAATTAGCAAATTATGCTTCCCATCATAACAATTGATTCTGATTTCACATTGTACTTGCTAGACAACATGATAACATATTTATGGATTTATAATCTCATTGCACAGAGAATGTCTTTAATTACATGAAAATTAAAAAAGTAAATCTGATCAGGATACCATGTTATACTTATTGCATAAACAATCTATAACTCTAAAATTCCTTCATTTCCAGATGACAGATCTGAACACCCAACTAGATTTTAAAAAGAGATTAATATATGCCTGGACTGAACTCAGGAAGTTCTGACAATAATATTTGCTCAGGATTGATTTTCTTTTCTTGTTTATGATGGTGCAGTTGAAGAAATATTGAGCAAGAGAGCAAGTACCATATCCCAGGCATTGAGGATAGGTATACCAGTTAAATTATAGATTAATATCATAGTTTAGAATGTTAACTATGTTAAATCATAGTTGAGAATTTTGATAGGAACAATCCTTGGAATCTGTAACTCTACTAATCAATTATTGTAATCAGAAGCAATATCAGAAGAGTCAAACAAGATTTGAAATAGTGAATTCCTGGCTGAGGCTTTTTCTCTAGAAGAGAGAGAGTATTCATTGCAGTAACAAATACTTGGAGTATGAAATATAAGAGATATTTATATACTGTTGCTTGGTATAATATTATCTGTATACTAGGCTGACCATATTTCCTTGAGGCAAAACCAAGCATGGGGGGCATGTGTGCAGGGATGGGGCATTGCATGGGGGGGCGGGGCATTGTGTTGGGGGCGGGGCATGCACAGGGGTAGGTGCGCGTGTGTGCGGGGGACATGCGTGCGCACATGTGGGCATGCGGGGGGCATGCATGTGTGTGCAGGGGGTGGGGGCATGCGGGGCGGCAGGGGCACACGTGCACACACAGCAACACACAGCAACTTTCAAAAATGGGACAAATTGGCTTTTTTTCTTAAAAAGACGGGACGGTCAAGAAGTGTTAGAAAAACGAGACTGTCCCGTTCAAAATGAGATGTATGGTCAGCCTACTGTATACACAGTTCTAATCTCTGCATTTATTCCCTAAACATAATTAGAAAGAAACAGCAGCTAGCAGAATGGGTAAAGACCATAATATCAGGAAGGTTGATCCCAGAAATTGTGAGGCCAATACTGCTGGGAGGTTTTACAGCTTGCTCTATATAAAATGGCAGTATTCTGTAGGGGCAAGAATGGTTAGGTCACCTAGCTATTTGATTTATTGACTTAGAACTTTGGTCCACAAAACCAAGCAGGTATAAAAAAGAACCTGCTGTGCATAGGCAAAAGGTGAAATGAAGCCAAGGTTGTTTTCACATCTACATTTGCAAATGCTGCTGCCAGACTGATGCCTATAAAGTTCTGTCTATTTCCTGCCTAGTCATTTTCTGTAGTTGTCAAATACCAGAGATGATGTCTCTGGTAGCTCTGTGTCATAATTAAAGTGCCAGAATCAATAGTTGTAGAGTATCTTTTACTTTTAGCATTCAGCTTTGAACAGTACCTGCCAATACAGTTAGTTAGCATAGAGCATAGAGACCTGTATATTTAAGCAATAATTTTATATAATTCAGATATTTCTTTGTGGTCTACCATGGTAGAGATAGGCGGGGATACATTCAAATAATAAATAAGTAAATAAATAAATAAATAAATAATATTGATGAAATTTTCAGAAAGATAAATATCCATAAATTTTCATTGCTATTAAGTTTGCACAAAATTAATGTTTGTGATCATCAACAGCTTTTTAAACATTATTTGTACTCTGCACTTGTGGCTGATTTAAATGTCAGTTATTATATTTTATATTTAAATCTTACTATTATTAAGAATAAAATGTTACTAAACTATAGACCGAAGTGCTATTTTCATCTATATCAAAACAGTCAATATTGAAGGTAATGAAAAATTTATTTCAGGCAATAGTAATAGACATTACAAATTGTAAGCATGCATACATTTTTCTATTCCTTGCTAACATTTCAAAGCATCATATTTTAAGTCTTTGTATAATTTTGAAAGTTGCTAATAATTTGAAATATCTGACGTCATTCTTTAAATTCATATAGTGTATCAGAACAGCGGAAGAGATTTACCTTCTGGTTCTGGAGTCTAGCTAGTATGTGAAATAAAGAATTCTGAACATCAAAAGTGTTTTTTTTTTTCTGGCACTGACTAATGGTGTTATATATTTTCAATGTATAGATTCTTCCTTCACTATCTCCTGTCAACCTGTCCCCTATATACTCTGTGGGATAGTATGCTTCTTTTTCTCTTACTTATGCCAAATGAGTCTAAATATCCAATAAAACTTGATTAGCTGCTTAAATTCACTGGAGGCCTTAATGGAACCTCTAATGAATAGTGGCTGTTTATTATTCTTGCAATGGAATAGGCTATCCAGATGTCAAACCTTCTGGTTGCTATTTCCTCACTTGCAACTGGTCAATACAGCTGGCTGATTTAAAGCAATGGGGAAATAACTGATAAAACTTTCAGAGAAGGAAGAGTGGATAATTTCTGGTTAAGGAATGCTAGTCAGTTACTATGCCAAGGAACTTGATGCATTTTCCATCAATAGAGATCAGCCAAATAGTCCCTAGTTTCTACATCCAAACACCATGCTTTGTATTTACAATAAACTGCATTGTAAAACATTACAGCTGAGGTAATATCAGAGTATATATATAGAATTCTGTCTATGATGGTCCCTTGGTAAACAGTTATAATAGTCACCATGAAATAACTGCTTGTTTTTAAAGATTGGATTATAACAATTATATTCTTAAAATTCATCCAAAGTTAGGTGGTTTATCACAAAATTAATCTCCAAAAGCTGGAACCTGCACAGTACCAAGAAGAAAGTGCCATATGAACAAAGAATGGAATGAAGTATTTATAGCAGCAGAACAGGTGGGTTTTTCTGTAATTATGATAATGCTAATAACTAATGGAAAAGAATAATTGGCACAGAGAAGGCAATTGGGGTTGAGATGCTGCAAACAGGCATACACCAAGAGATAAAAGTCTATTCTATGTTTTTTTAGAAAAAATTATTAAAGCATTTTCAAGATATACATAAAAACTAAAAAGATTCAAACAAAGAAGCCTACAAAGAAAAAGAAACAGAACTAAAAAGGTGTGAAAAAACACAAACTACTACAAAGTGATTTCCGACTTTCTTTAACAAAAATATACATAAATCAATATCAATCTCTTACTCCAATTCATATTATAGTAAACGTTATTTCTATAAAGCATTTAAATTCTCATTATTACATTCCCTTCTAAAACAAAATTACTCTCCCAATTAAAGAAAAACTTATAAAACCCTTCAAACATAATTTGGAACCTAATATAGTAGCAAACACTATCCTTCTTCACCATAATTTGCTCCTACCTGCCAACTAAACTAAGATTAACCAAAAATATAAAAATTATTCAAACAGCATAAACATTTATTTAAACCCTTAAAAAACATCCTGATAACCACATTTAAACAATAACCTAGGCATTTACCAAAAATGTATGAATTTTCAAAACAGCATAACCATTTGGTTGTTGTGGGTTTTCCGGGCTGTAACCATTTATAGCATAAATAAATAACCAAAAATATAAAAATTATTCAAACAGCATAACCATTTATTCAAACCTTTAAGAAACCATCCTGATAAACACATTTAGACAATTATCCCACTTCAAAGTAAACCAAGGCATTTACATGTCTCAGTATTATGTACAGAGCTTTCTTCTTTTCAATTTCAAATTTGACAACCTGCTTTAAAAAGCCCAAATATTAGTCCAAAATCTTCCAGCCTCTAAAGTTTAATTCTCCTTCTTGATCATGGTGTGGTGGCAACAGTGTCTTCTTATCTTCAACTTTCAACAACTTAATTTTCCTTTGACTATTTAAACTATTCTATGTTAATTGAAGATAATGGAAGAGCAGCGGGGAAAGGTGTACATTAGTACACCTTAAACTGGAAATATTCAGTAGACAAAGTGACTTATACTGGCTTAATCAAACTGCACTGAAATTTTCTGCTGAAGAATCAAACTGGTGTTCTTCCATGTATCATACATGAATTTTTCTTCTGGAAAATCACAGATTTAGATGCATAATTAATTTAAAATTAAATGAAAGAAGTCAACAGAAGTAATCCTAAAGATATTAAATTTAAATTAATTTAGTCGGTCTTGGACTGAAAAGGTGGATGAGAATGGATTTTAGAATAAATGAGGAATAAAAGAGGAAGGGGAAAGAGAGAGTGATAACACAAAAGAAGTTTAACATCTTAGCCATGCCCCACCAGGCAAATATATTTATTTGCTAGGGACTGCTTTCAAAACCCAGTTAGGGCTAAAGTAAATAAATATGCAATACCACAGCAAACAAAATTTAATTATTATACATTTACATTAAATTTATTAAATGTATTTCATATGATTAGTCCCCATGTAATTATGTATGATTAATAATTTTGCCTTGTTGTCATCTAAATTTTGGTTGTGAAAATGTTTGGAGGTCTTCTAAGGAACAAATTAAGTGCAGGTAATTTAGGTAGTTTAAAGGATAGGATATCCAAATTCATTATTCTCAGAGATAATGAGCTTCAGGTTTATGTTCACTTTTATGTTTCTCTTAAAGATATGTTAATGATCCAAATCTTACCATCAGGAGTAAAAAGCTGAAATAACAATGCTGAAGTTAAAATGCCAACAAACATCCTGAATAAGATAGACTTAGCTTTTAGATCATTAAAAAAAAGTCAAGAAGCAGCATCATATATTTATATCTAAAATGCCAATACCATATAGCACTTAATAATGATTTATAAGAAGAACCATTTTTGAAATAATGAGAGGGAACGATACAATATATGCATTAGCATGTGTTGTTGAAAAGGATATCAGAAATTCATATGAACTAGCTTAGCACAAGCTTTGGCACAACTAAAGTAACTTTTTTAGAACATTGTAAAATATCCAGGCACTATAGATAAAAATATGATTTATCTAAATGTTAGTGAAAGATCAGTCCTATGTTGTTTTTTATTCACTTTGCCTCATTGAGATTACTTCATAAATTGTTGTGTTGTCTTCAGTATCAAATATAAAACCATACATACGTACATATGATAATCTCTTCTAGAAATGTTATTGTACAGTCAGTTAACTGGAAACCAGTTACTATATTGATACATTGACAAAGAAAAATGGCTCCTTGAAGATCTCTTCCTCTTCCTTCACAAAAATGGATTGCAAGGTGTTTAAATATTACAAATAATCAAAACAGACCAAAAGATATCTTAGATGGTGACAGGGAGATAATATGTAACATGCACTAGCCATTCTAACTTTAAGGTAACCTCACACTTTCACTATATTAAGTTATAATGTTGCTATGACAAAGCATCCATCCCACTGACCCCCAGCTGAGATGACAATTCAGCCCCATGTTATTAGCAGCAGTACTCTTGTGATACTGCTAATGGTAACTCTGAAATAGTGGCATTTTCTTAACAGCACAGCTGAAGAACTCTTCAGGTTGCAGACACAAGCTTATGTTGCTAATATGTACTATGTTTATATATTGATATCAGGTAAAGGCAGTTTTGCAAAGGCTTCTGAAGCAACAATCTCAATTTGGAGATTATATGGAAGAAACCTACAGTACAGTAGGAGTAGCAATACTCTATTACCTGTGCACTATACCTTTCTCCAGAATAGTGAACTGTATCTAGCAGAAGAGGATTGTCAGATGGAAGATGGGTCGTCTAAGAGTGATTTCTAAGAGTCGTTGTATATGAGATGGGTTGCAGAGAAATTTGACAAATAAATGAATAAATTTCTGCTTTTATGTAACAGGGAGTAAGAAATGGAAGAAAATCGTGTTTCTTTCTTGATCCAATAGGCTGGCGTTGATTTTTTGCCAGTGTCAATTAATCTTTCTTTGTGCAAATGGCAATTCAAGCCCAGACAACTTCCAGGGAGCAGGCAGAAGGGAATGCTGAAAATGACATACGTACTTTATGATTTCATGTACAATATACATTCGATTACATTGTGGTGTCTATGATCACTTTACCCAACATGTTTTACTCTGGGAAAGGGCTTCTTGGATGAATGTATTGATGGGTAAGATTGCAGTTGGTCCTACTATATTACCTGGACAACTAAGATATCTGAAGAAATCACATATATGTGCTAATTTTGCATGTATCTGATATATGCTGGAGAAGTGATAATCTGACTGAAGCTGCCTGTCATTAAAAAAAATGTCATTTAGCCTATGCAGTTAAATAGGGCTAGGGAAGAAACTAGTAGAAATGAACAGTGAACATATATAAACATTTTGTTTGGCACAGTGCTCTGAAGTGTACAAGCAAAAATGACTAATCCATTACACATATAAAAAGGGCCTTTAATTTTTTTCTTAAAGGAATACTGAATAATACTGTTTCAATTCAAATATATGCTTTTACGGAATCAAAACAACGATCAGATGTATAGTCCATATTTCAACCTGACAATGTCAGGTTTTGTCCAGATTTTCTTATCACTTATCTGTGTTTCACTGTATCTCCACAAAATATAACCAAATCCATTATTGAATTCTCAATACATGATAGATTATATTTCTATGATAACTTGGTGGTATTATCCAAGCTCTTTTGGATTCTTTCTTTCTGCAATGTTATCCCCATTTCATCTAGTTTTTCATAAGCATTTTGTAATATATATTGGATATGAATGTCAGTAATAATTAGATTTTACAGGTGGTATTACAATAGTCCTTACCTGAATTGTATAAAATAATATTCTTTTATAAACAATACCTAAAGAGCATTCTATGTACTGTATATTCATAGCATATATATTAATCTGTAACAATATCTACAAAATCCTGTGTCATATTCCAATACTGAGATTTCAGTCAAAATGATTTAAACTAAAGGATATTTACATTATATGTGGGCTTCAGAGAAAAAAATATGTAAACTAGTTTTAGTGAAGCTTATATCCAAACAGAATTGCTTAGCTTCATAACCTAACAGACTGATCTTCCAGGTTGGATAAAGAACTCATAGTTACAATGCTTTGCCAAAGTGAGTGCCACTGTGATTAGATGTTGTAATGGATTGTTTTGTTTATGGCATGAGGAAAGACATCTGCTTGAAATTTGGAAAACCATTCCCAGTCTGTGCAATGTTTAACTAGATGGACCAAAGGTCTGATTCAATATCAGGCAGCTTCCAATGTTCCCTTAGTGTCAGGGAGATAACGGGTGGAGAAGGAGGGGGCTCTCTCCTTCTCTGCCCCGTTATCTCCCTGACACTTAGTCCTGTTAAGAAAACAGAGGATGTCTGTGCTCATTCCTTTGTTCAAGTAGTGCTGTCCATCCAATTGGTTGCATTCATCTTCATACATCATTGATAAGAATAAACAGTGATTTTTCTTAGTATGAGAACAAAGTAGTTGTGAATGCCATTTATTTCCTCCTAATTAATATATTAGTTGATAGCCTGTTTTCCTTTTTAAATTTGTTTTTATTAAGTCTGTTAAGGTTTGGCAATATTTTAAAGTTTTAGAAGTGTTACACACATTTTTTAAAAAACCTATGGTAAGCCAAATAATGTTGATGTAAGTATGACACCAGTGTATAGATTTAATTTGAATAGATTAAATTGTGGCTCTTAACTGCCAGGGGACTTAAAATATATTAGATCCTTTCATCTGAATACTGAGAAAAAGTGCGAAACTAGGAGGAAAGAATCTAACCTTAGATGCTTTCTTCAGTCTTGAAGATGTGTCCAGCACCCTTATCTCTCCAGCACTGAAGCTCCAACAATGGAAGCAGTGGAGGGAGGGGGGAGAGACTAATGTATTTCTGGTGATCCCTAAACATATCAAATGGTTCCTCATTCCACATGATCCTAAGATTCTTCTGATCTGTAGGCACCACCCCATAGATAATGGCAAACTTCTGTCAGTCTTTTCCTTTTCTTCTACCATGCCAGTCTGTCACCATTAGTTTTGAGTTACTCATGATTGCAACATCAGTACTCTCTGTAATGTCAGATAGAATTGCCTTGCAAATTACTTGCATTTCTATGTTATGCATTGATTTTTCAAACAGTTTCTTTCACCATCTCCACTTCCATCCCATCACCGCTACACAATAGTCTTAGGTCATCATAAAAATCTTGTTACGAACCTGGCTTGACACAATAAGTTTTTTATGTGTATTATGTTCTAATTTAAAATAAGAACAGGCAGGCATTCCATTCTAACATCTAGCTTGGAATATCTTGCTTGCTTTGGTGGATAACTTTCATTTAGAAATGGACACAGGAAGTGAATCTCTGTTGGTTCTTTTAGACTTTTCAGCGTTTGGTGAACTCGTGCACATCTTATCTCTAAACCAGCCTTTCCCAACTTTTTGACCCTGGAGGAACCCTTGAAATATTTTTTTCAGGCTTCAGGGAACCCCTGCAGATTCAGGCTCAAATATAGGCCAGAACTTACAAAATTATTATATTTGTTTCATGTGTAGGCCTGTATATATGCATTAACAGTATTCTTAAACTCAAAATAAAGAATGAAATTTACATCTTTAATGTGAAGTTGCTCAAATTTGAAATATTATTTAAAATAAATTAAAGATCTCCCAGGGAACCCCTAGTGACCTCTCATGGAACCCTTGGGTTCCACGGAACCTTATTAAGAAACCCTGCTCTAAACTATATAAACTAGTTCTCTAGAGTGTGAGGCTTGAAGGCATAAAATATAATATAACAACAAAAAATGGTTTAGACAAGTCCAGAAAGATTAACTGGGCAACTATTAATGCATTTTGTCATCTTGCAGAATGAGGCTTTCTCTCATGCTTTTTAACAGCACCATGAAAAAAACCTGGGAGAATCCTCTTTTATAGAAAAGTATATACTGATTTACCTCTTCTTTCCATCTACTAGTTCCAGGGAGTTGGTTGAACCATTAAACAACTTTTTGGCAACTAAGAACATAAGAACATCTTTCCTGATGAAATAAGATAGAAGCTTACACATTTTAACTGTATCTTTCCTGTTGCTGCTCAAGCTCCCTTATAATTATTAATTAATTAATTAATACTTATAATCTGTAGGCCACTTTTTCTATCCTCAAGTAATAATTAAAACCAGTTTAAAGTACAATAAAAATCTATGCAGTTTCAAAAACTGACCTCCTTAAGCTGATAAATTAAACCAAGCCCTCCAAACTGATTAAAACATAATCTGCAAAAATTCTGATTGAAACTCAAAAGTTTGCAGAAAGAAAGGAAGTAAAACTATCTTTTTTTTTCTGACTGCAACTGGGAGATTTCATTCTAAGGCATTATTATGCCAGCATTTTGAATTATTCTTTTACAGATGGAGCACAGATTAATCATTCAGAAATATTTATTTATTTTTATTATTTTTATTTTTTTTATTTATTTTTATTATTTTTATTTTTTTATTTTTTTATTTTTATTTTTTTTATTTTTATTTTTATTTTTATTTTTATTTTTATTTTTATTTTTAATTTTATTATTTTTATTTTTATATTTATATTTATTTATTTATTTATTATACTTATCGACCACCCAACTCGTATAGGATGATATATGATGAGGCAATGACCATTTGATCCAGTACAGGTAGTCTTCATTTAGTGACCACAATTGGGACTGACAATTCAGTTATTAAGCAAAGCAGTTGCTAAGTGAAACCACAATTATGCTTACGATCTTACTTCAGCTTTCCTTTGCTTTACAGACCTGTGAAGGTCGTGAATGTGAGGATTGGTCACAAAGTTACTTTTTCATAATCGTTGTAACTTCAAGTGGTTGCTAAATAAGGCAGTCACTAAATGAGGACTATCTAGGTTAGTATGGGACTGCTGGAATCCATCAGAACCTACACTCCTCACTGAAGCATCCTTTTCCATATATATGTGGTCTATTTGCTGGGTTTTGGTTACAAATGCCAACATGGGAATCCACAGACTTTTTGGGTGGAAATGGGATGGAAAGCTGCAAGAAGACCTAAATTATTCTTGATGCTAGTGATGGATATAGTGTTTTTTTTTTTAATGAATTGAGGTTTTGGTCAAATTGTAGATTTGAGAAGTGGCTGGAAGGAGGAAGCAGGAATAGCTGGTAACGATGTAGCTTGGTGGACTTTGGAAAACACATGGAGGGGGGGGAAAGGAAGGATTAAAAAAAAGAACAGTCTGCTTCATATATGGCTTCCAATATTTGAAATTTGGAAAGAAGGAATGTGGGAGATGAGGATGAAGGAAATACAGGGTGTGATGGAAAAAGTACAAGTGAAAAAATAGGAAAGGGAGGTGCTTTTGTTTTCCTCACTATCATTATATTAAATGGATGAATCTTCACCAATGGGGGAGATTGGTTGTCATAATTGTGTCACTGGGGAATGAACAGGCTTTGCTTCAACCTATAAAGCCTAGCCAGAGACAGCAGAACATTTGAACGTCGACTTAGTTATAGTTTTATGTTTTAATAGGATTTGAATCATGAGATATCCTGGTAGCTAGAAATAAGAATTTAGGTCAGAAGATATTTTCTGCTAGCTTGGAAACAAAAATGTGGGTCACAAGATTGTGGTGCCAGGAAGTCTGATATTCTGTTTGCATTCCAAAGGCATTCCTTTGTTTAACTTAAGTGTCAGCCGGGTGAAGAGTTTGGTTGTCTTGGTTACTGATTAGGGAAAGGAAAGGTTCCCCAGTGCAAGGACTGAGTCATGCGACCCCTCGGGAGATGCCACTTTCACAACATTTTCCTGGCAGACTATAGAGCGGGGTGGTTTGCCATTGCCTTCCCCAGTCATAATTACCTTTCCCCCAGCAAGCTGGGTCCTCATTTTACCAACCTTGGAAGGATGGAAGGCTGAGTTGACCTGAGCCAGCTACCTGAGAACCAGCTTCTGCTGGGATTGAACTCAGGTCATGGGGAGAGTTTCAGTTTCAGATGCAATACTGCCACCTACCACTCTGCGCCACAACAGGCTCGGTTACTGATTACCCTGGCCTAAATACGATTGAATATATATATATATTTTCCAAATTTTATTAGAGTTTTAAATATACATAGTTAAAAGGGTGAAAATGAAAAAGAAATAGAAATACAAATCAAAGAAAGAAGTAACAGTGTATAGAAAAGTAAAGAAGAAAAGAAAAAAGATAAGGCATAGATAAAGTCAACTTCCGATTTATCTCTGGTCTTAGTAATTTAAAAAAAAGTTTTCTTACATGCTAGCTCTATGTATAACATACAAAAACATTTCCTGTCTAATATATCAATCTATATACATTTTAGTCTTCAAAACCCCAAATAAGCTTTGCTTCACCTGCGTGTTGCAAATAGTCCGTTAATGGTTTCCATTCTTTAAGATAGTAACAGTTTGAGTTTTCTTTTAATAAGCATGTCAATTTGTCATTTTCTGCCATATCCATCAGTTTTAACATCCAATCTTGTATCGTAGGTAAAATCAGATTTTTCCAATTTTGCGCATATACAAGTCGTGCTGCAGTAATCATATATTTCACAATTCTTACAAATTGTTTTCCCATTTGTTCTTCCCATATTCCCAATAAAAATAATTCCGGTTTAAATGGGACTCAAATTTGTAAAATATTTTGCATTAGTGAATGTATCTGAGTCCAAAACTTCTTTGCAATTTCACAAGTCCACCACATATAATAAAAAGACCCCTCTTTTTTTTATATTTCCAACACAAGTTGGAAACATTCCCATACATTTTGGCAAGTTTTTGTGGAGTCATATACCATCTTTACAACATCTTATAAAAGTTTTCCTTCAAGTTATAGCACAAAGTAAATTTAACCCTTTGTTTCACATATCTTCCCATTGCTGCATTTGTATATTATGTCCAATATTTTTTGCCCATTTTATCATACAATCTTTGACTTGTTCCTCTACCATTTCTCCTTTTAACAGTAATTTATACATTTTTGCAATTAAATGGTCATCTGTCTCACATAATTGTTTCTCGAATTCCGATTTAGTTTGTTCAAATTCAAAATTGTTTTTATCTAATTTAAATTTTTCTACAAATTGCATATATGAAAGCCATTGGAATGTATATCCTTCTAGAGCACGTTCTCCTTTTGTTTTAATTATATATTGTCCTTGTTCTTTCTTTAGAAAGTCTTTGTAAGTCAGCCATTTATCTTTATTTCTTACTTCTGTTCTAGGAAATGCTTCTTGCGTGGAAATCCATAAAGGTCTTTTATAACACAAAGTTTGTTTATATTTATTCCAAATTCTTAACAATGATCTTCTAATATAATAGTTTTTAAAGTCCACATTAACTTTTACTTTATCGTACCACATATATCCATGCCATCCATATCTTAATTCATGACCCTCCAAATTCAATAATTTTTCATTTTTCAAAGTTATCCATTCTTTAATCCATACCAAGCAACAGGCAGCATAATATAGCTTCAAATCCGGTAAACCTAGTCCACCTCTTTCTTTTGAGTCTTGCAAGACTTTATATTTTATTCTTGGTTTCTTTCCTTGCCAAATAAATTTGGAAATATCCCGTTGCCATTATTTAAAAGGTTCTTCTGATGCTAATATAGGTAGTGCTTGAAAAAGATATAAAATTCGTGGCAAAATGTTCATTTTAATTACTGAAATTCTACCTAACAATGATAATTGTAGTTTTTTCCATTGGTCCAAGTCTTTTTTAATATCTGTCCAGAGTGAAATATAATTGTTCTTAAACAACTTAACATTTTTAGATGTCAAATATACTCCCAAATATTTTACTTTTTCTTCCATTTAATATCCCATTATTTCTTTCAATTTCTCTTGTTGATGGTGATCCATATTTTTAGTCAAGACTTTAGTTTTCTGTAAATTCACTTTGAACCCTGCTAACGACCCAAAGTCTTTTAATTTCTGAATCAATAATTCAATTTCATCTAGTGGATTCTCCAAAGTGATGACTAAGTCGTCAGCAAAGGCTCTTAGTTTATAAACTTCTTTTTTGACTCTAATACCATGAATACCATCATCTTGTCTAATGTCTCTAAGTAACACCTCTAATACCAATATAAACAAAAGTGGAGATAATGGACAACCTTGTCTTGTACCTTTTTGAATTTCACATGGTTTACTAAATTCTCCATTAACAATTATTTTTGCAAATTGGGGAGTATACATTGATTTAATCCACTTAATAAAATTTCCTCCAAAATTTATATTTTCCAATACCTTAAACATGAATGACCAATTTAAATTGTCAAAAGCTTTTTCAGCATCTATAAATATCAAAGCCGCTTGTTTTTCATAATGTTGTTCCAAGTATTCCAATACACCTAATATATTTCAGACATTGTCTCGGATTTGTCACTTAGGTAAAAATCCAGCTTGATCTTGATGAATAAAGTCCTTAAGAATATTTTTCATTCTTTCTGCCAATATGGTTGTAAATATCTTTTAATCATTATTCAATAAAGATATTGGTCTATAATTCTTAGTTAAAGTCAAATCTTGTTGTTCTTTAGGAATCAATGTTATGTGCGCTTCTTTCCAAGTCTCTGGCATGTTTCCTGTTTCCAGAATCGAATTCATAGTATTCTGTAAGGGTAAACATAGTTCATCTTCGAAGCATTTATAATAGGCTGCTGACAGGCCGTCAGGTCCAGGTGCTTTTCCACTGCTGATTTTCTTGAAGGCCTTTACCATTTCTTCTGTTGTTATCAGGTTATTTAGTATTACTCTTTGTTGGTCATTAAGAACAGTTAGCTTTTGTTTACATAGATATTCATCAATATCAACTAGATTAACATCTTGTTTTTTGTATAATTTTGAATAGTAATCATGAAAGGCTTCTTGTATGTCTATATTGTATGCCTTCTCTGCGATAGCGCCCGCCTTATGGAATATCTTGCCCCTGGAGGTGAGACTGGCCCCCTCCCTCCTGGCCTTTCGGAAGGCCCTTAAGACCTGGCTCTGCCACCTGGCCTGGGACGATGGAGGTGGTAGTGCCTCCTGGGGTTGGCTGGCCCCATAGCCCCATGATCCATTCTGCGGGTCCTAATCCATCTTGGATTTTATTTTATTTATTTTATGCTTGTGAGATATTTTGTATTGTTTTTAAATTTTATTTATTGTAACCCGCAATAAGATGAATTTGAAAAATAAAAAAAATAAAATAAATAAATAAATAAATAAATAAATATTTTTCACCAAAATTTTCCCTTCATGTTGTATATTAACAATTAAATTCTTTTGTCTTTGTTTCCTCAATTTATAAGCTAACCATCTCCCTGGTTTATTTGCATGTTCAAAGTATTTTTGCCTTGTAAATTTCATTTGGGTTTCTATTTCTTGTGTCAATATCATTGATATTTGTTTTTGTAGAAATTTAATTTGAGTAAGCAAAGTATCATCCATTGGTTTATCTCTTAAACATAACTCTTTGCTTTTAATTTAATCTAAAATCAATTGTATTCTCCCTTGTTTCTTTCTCCTCATTTGAGCATTATATTGGATAAAGTAACCCCTCATATATGCTTTACTGGCATCCCATACAGTTCGTATATTCGTGCCTTTGTTTAAATTCAATTTAAAATATTCTCTTAACCTTTTTTTACATACGTCAACTATATCATTTTTCTGAAAGATTGACTCATTCAATCTCCATCTAAATACATTCCGTTTTCCTTTAAAAGTCAACATTACAGGATTGTGATCTGAGAGGGTCTTAGATAATATTTCAACTTTACCAATGTCCATCATTAAACTTTTAGAAATCAAAATCATATCTATTCTAGAGAAGGATTTAAAACTCTCTGAGTAGTATGTATATTCTCTTGAAGTCCCATTCATCAATCTCCAAATATCTTGTAAATCCAACATTTCTTTCAAATCAAAAAATGTTTGTTGTAATTTTCCCTGTGCACATTTCACTTCTTTTTGTGAGTGTCTATCCATCATTGGGTGAATAACCCCATTCCAGTCACCCATGAAACACCAGTTTTCATAGGGTAAATCCAAAAGTTTATCCATTAAATTTTTATAGAATACTCCTTTGTCCATATTTGGTGCATAAAGTCCAACAATTAATGTTTTAGTTCCTTGTATATTAATTTCAGAACGCTTCTCTCTGTGCTCCTGCCCTCTGAAGATGCTGGCCACAGATGCTGGCGAAACGTTAGGAACCACAACTTCCAGAACACGCCACACAGCCCAGAAGACCCACAACAACCATCGAACTCCGGCCGTGAAAGCCTTCAACAATACATATTGACATTCATTTTCATCATGTTAAGGATTTTGTTGCAAAAGCTGAAATCATATTAAAATATTGTGACTCCAAGGAAATGATAGCTGACACTTTAACCAAACCACTTACTGCTGTAAGGCACAAAGAATGTACTGTAAAATTGGGTTCGATTCCAAATTCTTTTTAAAATAAAAAGGGGAGTGTTATGGTTTTATGTTTTAATAGGATTTGAATAATGAGATATCCTGCTAGCTAGAAATAAGGATTTGGGTCAGAAGATATTTTCTGCTGGCTTGGAAAGAGGAATGTGGGTCACAAGATTGTGGTGCCAGGAAGTCTGAGATTCTGTTTGCACTCCAAAGGCATTCCTTTGTTTAACTTAAGTGTTGGCGGGGTGAAGAGTTTGGTTGTCTTTGTTACTGATTACCCTGGCCTAAGATTTTGTAGTTCTGTTTTATTAATATATATATAATGTTTGCTGAAAAAGTCTGTTGTCTTTATTTCATCTCTCTAAATTGTGAAGCGCTTCTTTTCTTATTTAATACACAAATAAACTTAAGCCCATATCAATATGCCCTAAGGTTAGACTCACAGACATTGTTCTTTGGCCAATTGCTAAGTTCAAATATACACTTGTGAAGTTTCCTCCCCTTGGAACTCTGTATGGTAACATCTTTTTTGGCATTTAAGCATTACTAATTTGTTAAATCCTAAAGGGTGTTTCGCTTTGACAAAGTTTCAAGCAATACATCCCCTAGAATTTATTGTGCAAAGGAATGTAGTCCCCTTGCTTCTTTGAGCAAAGTGAAGTGGCCAAATAAATTTATATCACCTATTCTGTTTGTCTCCCTTACCCCTTGCACTAATTGGAAGAGGTTGTTGCACAAACACTTGACATACACAGAAACTTTTTCCAGTGTTTGCAAATGGTGGGATATGGAAGACAATGAAAAGTGTGATATTAATGAAATTAATATTGCCTTTTTGCCTTGTTGAAATTAAGCAAAGTTGAAGTTATCTCATAAAGACCCATTTTTCAATTTGACAATCTGATTGATGGCATGAAGCTTATAGATAGATGACAGACAGACAGACAGCTGATAGAGGTCTACATAAAAGGACAGATGTAGATTTAGGTATAGAAACAGATATATGTGGAAAGTGTGCATATTCTGTGAAGTCAAAGTGAACTTAATCCACCTTGACCAACCACTTGTTTTTGAGGCAGGTGGCTTCTACTCATGTACTGTTTACACTGAGAAGACCAATGAATGGCCAAGAAAAATAGCCAAAGAGAAGCTATAAAGTTGCCTTTATCTTCATTTTACTTCATAAATCTGTTAAATGGCTTAACTTATTTGCTTTTATGAAGCAAATCTATCAAATAACTTGCAAATCAAATCATCACATTGAAGCTATTTAGGTATCTCTATGAGTGCATCTGTGTGTTCATGTGTATATATAATTATGCTGTTTTATTCTGTTTGTTTTACTTTCTTTAAAAAAAATTACTGTAAGTTATCCTGTAAGTATTGTGGAACCATCTGGCATGTTTACATATCAGTTTTATTCTGTCTTCACTCTCACACATTTTGAAAGAAAAGTATAGCTTAAACAGGGTATCCATATGAAAATAACTGTAATGGCCAACTGAAGAAAACACCTACAGAAATGTTTAGATAACATGATTACAGATTATCCATGAGGATCTGTGAAGCTTGCCTAAGGCTGCAATCCTATTTCCAATTTCCCTGGAAGTAAGCCCTATTACATTCAACAAGACTTACTTTTGTGTAGCTGTTTCTAGGATTGCAAAGTGAGCCTTATTGTACCAAATAATCTCAAGCCATATTAGTTTTATTCCACTTTCTGAGAACTTGAAGCACAGAGGAATTGGGTTTTTCATAAATAATCCATTCAGTCTTATATAGGCATGCATATAAAGTAAAAAGAAATGCCAATACAATACAATTTCTTTATGATTGTTTTTCCCCCTTTGGGATGTTATTGATGTTTTCACTGCTATGGAAATAAAAGACTTTTAATCACCTACTATATCAGACGCATATCACATCCCATAATGAAGGTGAATATATTTCCAAGGGAAAAAAGCAAGCTGAACATTTTTCATTTGTAAAAAGTCATTCCAGGTAATTCTCAAAATTGCTTATTGCTTGGCACTGGGATTTAATGCTTATCTAACATTTCTGACTCAGATGTTAGATATAAATTTTCTTCAGGCTTTTACCTGAACTTAATTGACAGTAGAGGATAGAAGTAGAGGATGGAAAACATAGAAAATTCACTTCATCCACTGTAAAGATATTTGTCCCTGGTGCCACAGAAGGAAACAATACACACTACAATAATTGCATAGGTTTATTGAATCAAAGGTTGAAGCAACTTGATGAAGAAAATCACATCATCTCCCTACCTTGTGGATCACAATGTGAAGTAAAGCACATTGCCTCCATTATACATAGCACAAAATCAAGGCAAAGCTGGGGACCGTGGTGGCTCAGTGGTTAAGACGCTGGTTAAGATGCTGAGTCAGAGGCCATTAAGGCTGACAGCTCAGCAGTTCGAATCCCAAGAGTGCGAGCCGCGTGCTGGACTGAGCTCCCGGCAATTTGTCCCAGCTCCTGCCAACCTAGCAGTTCAAAAGCATGCAAATACAATTAGATAAAACTTCAGTGGGAAAAATCACAGGGACATGAAAGGAGCTTCCTCGGGCGTCCCCCAGGCAACGGTGATGTCACTGGCAAATCCTTTCACTACAGAAGTGCCTTGGTGCTTCTGACATAAAAAAAAGGCAAAGTCAGCCACATCACACAGAAATTAATTGTAAAGCATACTATACCACAGGACACTAAGATATCTTATGGTTATAACCATTAAGGAAGTATGGATTGGCCCACAAATCTGATTCAGATCATTGATTCTACCTAGATAGAATCAATATGGAAAATAATTTCAATTTGATTCAATAGTTCAACCTGATTTTTAGAGGAAAAAATGTCATTTTATACATGCCCAAAAGCCCTTCCAATTTGTCAATTTAATTCAATACGATAATTTGATACAACTTTCCAATCTGATTTAGTAATTCAGTCAAATTTCAAACTGAATCATCAAACTACACTTTTAAACAGCTCTATATGTCTAATGTATGAGCAACTTCAACTGGACTGCCTTAAATTGAGAGAATGAAACTGAAATTTGGTGATGACAGAAAGATAATCATAGAGAGAAAAACAGACAGACAGGACTTTTGAATACATTGTTAACTGTATTGAACAAAATCATTGCAGCTTTAACCTGCTTGACTGGAGGTGCATTATACTCTTTATATCTTTTTATATCATTAATGGAATGCAAAATACTCCTATCAGATGAATTCACTTAAATTACTGTGAAGTAGTGTTCAGGAACAGAAGAAAATTGCTCTTCAGAATATTTTGAGAAGACATGTACTAATTTTCACATTTCCCACCTTTGTTGCCAAATGAATGGTTTGTGCATTTATACATTGCTATAGATTATATCTGGATACAATGTACAAAAATAAAGAACATTTTTAGTCTGGAGTCCTTTCTCTTTTAGTCTGGAGTGCAGTCAAAGTGTTCTGAAAGGACAAAAGAAGCAATAGATCTGTGTACATCAAATGCACAGTTTTACATTACTTTTTCTTCTCTCTTGCCCAGACCACATTGTAATAAAGTGGGGCCTCTGACAGTGCTAATTCTATTAAGAACAGATACTGCAAGTTAATAAACAGGCATATGCAGCCTGCTTATATTCATATGAATGAATTATTATTATTATTATTATTATTATTATTATTATTATTATTGTGCCTTTGAGTCAGTGTTGACTTCTGGCTACTGCCTGGACTAGTCCCTGCAGTTTTCTTGGCAAGATTTCAGAAGTGGTTTGCAATTGCCTGCTTCCTAGGGCTGAGAGTGTTTGACCTGCCCAAAGTAACCCAGCTGGCTTCGTGCCTAAGGCAGGACTAGAACTAACACTCTCCCAATCTCTAGCCTAATGCCTTAACCACTACACCAAACTGGCTATAATCAATCAATACAATTTATTAAACAATATGTAAAGCTAATAGCATATAAAACAATGAAATAATCACTTGGTATTCTATAGTTACAATTAAAATCTTGCAGGGTAAGACAGAGATTAAGTAATTAATAGTCTACTGGAAATTAAATATACTCAATTCAATGACAGAAAGATGAAGGGTAGATTTATCAGATAGGAGAAGCTGGGGATTTTGAGAAATATTTTACTTTAATAGAATATACACAGGGTTAAACTAGAGATGGAGAAAACAGAATAATAAAATGAGAAACTAAATACACTAAAAGGCTTCTTTTTTATAGTAATTTTATTAAAAGTTACAATTAAAAAGATAAAAACTAATACAAACTAAAAAAGCAAAAGAATAAAAAGAAAAAAGTGCAGGAAAGAAAAAAAAGAAAGAAAAATAGAAAAGAAAAAAATAAGAGTACAGTAAAGAAAAAGAAAAGAAATATATAAAGAAATGACTTCCCCCTTCATCACAAGTATAAAAAATTTAGTAACTTATCACCTTCTTTTAAAATAAAACAAATGATCTATTCTTCCCATATTCATATCTCATATATACTGTACATTATCTCTTATCTATAAACAAATCCTTAATACCTTGTTGTTCAATCCTGACCAGCAAATATACACTACAAGGCTTTTCGTCAAAGCAAGAGAGTGAAAGGTTCAGAGTAAGGCTGAAAGAGTATTAGGCTTCTCCCCAGGCAAATAAAGCAGGATGTTTAAAGACATAGCATCAAAGTTTTTTGCTACAGCAAAAATGATGAGTGGTATAAAGTTACCCCTTTCACATACACACCAAAGGAAGCACTTTGCATCAGCCTGGTTTATTTTAAGAACAGAGAATAAACAAAGTGAAGGTTTTATGTTTTGGAATAGAAATAAAAAAAATGACTTCTGGTTGGAAGAGAAAAAAGAGGCAGAAAAAAAAACATTTTCTGGAAGCACCAGGCTTCTTAAGCTTGTGTTCCTGGCTTGGATGAGATGGAAATAGCGTATCACCTTTTGGATAAAAAAGGACAGGGAAAAAGAGAAAGATGAATATAAGTGGTGGTTCACTTGAGCAGGATTTCCTTCTTCGACTGGCTAGATGGGTCACTAACTTTTTAATATATTCCTCTACATACACTATTGAGAGCCAGTTTGGTGTAGTGGTTAAGGCATCAGGCTAGAAACCAGGAGACCGTGAGTTCTAGTTCTGCCTTAGGCATAAAGCCAGCTGGGTGACCTTGGGACAGTCACTCCCTCTCAGCTCTAGGAAGAAGGCAATGGCAAACTACTGAAAAACCTTGCCAAGAAAAGTGCAGGGTCTTCTCCAGACAGTCTCTGATAATTGGCATGATTGAACAGATTAAAAAACAAAGCACTATTACATAGATGCTCGATATAAGAATACTACTAAAAAACAATAGATGTTCAAGCCAGAAAATCAAAAAATTGAAGCCAGAAAATCAAAGACCTAAAAATAGGTGAAGATGAAATTATGGTGTCATTTGATGTCACTGCACACTTTACATCCATAGACCCAGCAATAGTGATTGAATCCACGACAGTAGTTCTACGCAACACACCCGATCTAACCAGATACACTAAGATCAAAACATACAGAATCATAGACCTCATCAACCTCTGCCTCACTACGTAATTTCAGTTTGATAGACAAATATACCAACAAATCAAAGGAACACCTATGGGATCACCACTCTCAGGATTCATAGAAGAGATTGTAATGCAACGTCTAGAAAGAATAGCACTCCCAACCATACAACCCAAAGTATGGAACTGGTATGTAGATGACACTTTCATCATAATAAAAAAGGAACAACTGGAGGAAACACATGAAACCATCAACAACATCTTCAAAGGAATAAAATTCACAAGGGAAGAAGAAAAGAACAACACACTACCCATTTTGGACATCCTCATCAGTAGAGGAAATGTTGGCATTCTAGAAACACAAGTCTACCGGAAATCTACCCACACTAACCAAGTGCTCCACTACCAAAGCAATAACCCAACCTCCCACAAGAGGAGCTGTTTAAGAACACTATTCAGACGAGCACAAACACACTGCAGCAACCCAGAACACCAGAAAAAAGGAAACAGACCACTTATATAGCATCTTTCAGCAAAATGGATACCCACGCAACTTTATCAAAAAGTGCCTGACCACTCAACCCATCACAGCAAAACCAACAGAAGCTATGAAAAGGATTACTCTGCCATACATCAGAAGCATCTCAGAAACTACTAATAGACTGTTACAATCACATGGCGTCACCGTAGCACATAAACCAACCAAAACCCTTCAGAACACCTTAAGTAACCCAAAAGACCCAGTAGCCCAAGAAGAAAATAACAGGAGTTATCTACAACATACTGTGTAAGGACTGTAGCAGCCACTATGTAGGACAGACTGGCAGAAGATTAGCAGAACGCATCCATGAACACCAACTAGCAGTCAGAAGACATGATGAAAACTCCTTAATCTCACAACACATGGACAGACTCAACCATACTTTCAACTGGGAAACTGTGAGCATCTTAAACCAAGCCAAATCCAAAAATGCTAGAGAATTCCTGGAAGCTTGGCACTCAGACAAAGCAGCCATCAACAGACACATAGAGGTAAACAACATTTACATACCATTCATAAGAGACAATAGAAAAGCCAGAAGACCAGAACTCCTCCTTGCCAGCAATCAACACCCAGATATGCAAAGATTATCACCAGGATTAGCGCAATCAAACAGCACAATATACCTTAATCAAGGAACTATTAACTCAGTCAATCAACCAAGCAGCAAACAACCGCCCAATCAAGGAACTCCTAAGGAGAGAACAACACCTCCACCAACACAAGCAGGACAAGCCATGGTATATAAACAGAGAGCAAGTCCCACTCCCTTTTCGCACTGAAGATGTTGCCTAGTCTGGCAATGAAACGTCTGCAAGAAAACAACAAGGCTCAGAGAGCACCAAGGACTCCGAAGCCAGATTTGTATAGTGATAGTAGTTCCCATGAGAAACTATGGATTATAAGGCAGAGGGTGGGGGGGAATGAATCCTGCTGTCCTGAAAGACTGTTTAGTTAAAAGGGCAACACAGTACACATCCAGACAACTTAACTCTCACTCCACTCCTTGAAAAGCCACTGCTGCTCTAGCAAAAAGTCTCATGAAGTAGAGATTCTGACTCTGACTCCTCTCCTCTTGTCCCTGTTTGAACTCTCTTGAACTTTCTTCCATGCTGGCTTAACCAGATCCAACTGGCTACAACTCTTCCTTCTTGGCTCTGCCACTAAGTTGACTTTGTGAACAGAATTCACCTATGAACCATGTCTCCAAGACCCTTTTAGGTTAGTTACAGATACAGTATGACTTTATCAGTGGGTATGTGAAGCGATACATGTGCATATATTGAAACAACAGCAAATAACCTGTTTCCTTCCACTCATTTTTAAAATAAAATTTCCATGCTGGTAATGGCTACTGGCTATTGGAATATTACAAAACCTGAAGGGTCACATGTTCCAAATTCCTATATTGGAGCAAAAGCAACGCCATAGAAAATATAAAAAAGTAAAATAAAATAAAATAAAATAATAAATAATCAAACAGTCTGAGAAGGGTTCAACTTATCCCACCTGAATGACTTATTAAACAGAACTGAAGATGAGCATTTAAAGCTCTTTCTAAAATGGCACTAAAAGTAATGAAGAAGGTGTATAGTTCAAAGAAATACATTTAATAAATATAAACTTTGCCTTTAGGAAGGCATCATGTATTACTGCAAAGAATGGCATTCAGTTATTTCAATTCTAAAACAATATAGCCTTACCAGAGGGAGAAAAAAAGACTTTTCTAATACAATGTCAAGCATAAAAAAAAGGTAAAGGTTTCCCCCGCACAGTTGTGCACTTGTGTCCGACTCTAGGGGCCGGTGCTCATCTCTGTTTGTTAGCCGAAGAGCCAGCGTTGTCCGAAGACGCTTCCACGGTCATGTGGCCGGCATGACGTGCGCGGAACGCTGTTACCTTCCCACCAAAGTGGTACCTATTAATCTACTTGCATTTGCATGCTTTCGAATTGCTAGGTTGGCAAGAGCTGGGGCATACAATGTAACAAATTAATGATTTAACACCAAAGATATAAACACATTATTCCTCTGGCTTCTTGTAAAAAATTACACTAAAACATATGAAAATAAATTCAATCAGCATAGCTCTCTATTAATACAGCAAAGAGAGGTCTGTGAATTCAGGTGTGCCATCATGAACCTGATTACAACTTTCAGGATATTACTATTATTTATGTACATTAGATTTAAAAAGATTTACATTTTGTGCTAAAATTCCAAAGCCAGTCTTCGATGGGGAACCCTTACCCAAATTCAAGCAAATAAATATATACATACATATAGAGTATGTTTTTTATATTATATTTTACCTTCCATATACTGTATATGAGCATACAGTAAGTATATCTATGAAAGAACAGCATAGATGTCATTTACAAGGAAAAGTAGAAAAAAATAACTTGTGTATTTGTGTATGTGTTTATTAATTTCCCTTTATTTATTTTTTCATTTTGTTCATTTCCTACTATGACCAAGAGTTCAAGGTGTTAGAATGCAGTCTGAGCCTTGCAGCAATGACGGGAAAATTGCTGAGCTCTGGAGCAATGGCAGAAAAGTTGCAACAGCTTGACAGTTGAAAAGAGCGCCAAAAGGAAAGCAAGCCCATTGGCTGCTTTCTCCAAACGGCACAAAGAAAAAAGAATAAAGGGATGGAAAAAAGAGGAACGGGTTGTCAGGGACAACCGTTCTTCAAGCCTAACTTCCAGATCTCGCTCCTTGCTTCCATCTGCCTCCAGGACCGCCAATCAAGCCCACCCTTATACCACTCCTTCACCCACCACCGCAACTGATGCTTGCCCATCCCCGCCATTCCTTTTTCTTTGTGGTTTAATTTTTTATTTTCAAGGTATAATTAAGATACAAAAAAGAGTATAGAGTAGACAGAAAACAGAACTAAATAGAAAAAGAACAAATTATAAAAAGTGTCAATAGAAAGAAAAGAAACAGAAAGCGACTTCCGACTTTCTCCGATACAGATAAAATAAAATTTACAAATCTAATCTCTTACAACTAATTAACCCATCATAACATTATTTCTATTACAACAAACCATTTAATCTCTAAAACCCAAAATCAAAACCTCATTTTTTTCTATTACAAGCAAGTACTCTAAAAGTGGTTGTTGTTTATTCGTTCATTCGTTTCCGACTCTTCGTGACTTCATGGACCAGTCCACGCCAGAGCCCTCTGTCGGCCGTCACCATCCCCAGCTCCCCAATGGTTGAGTCCGTCACCTCCAGAATAACATCCATCCATCTTGCCCTTGGTCGGCCCCTCTTCCTTTTGCCTTCCACTTTCCCTAACATCAGCTTCTTCTCCAGGGTATCCTGTCTTCTCATTATGTGGCAAAAGTAATTCAGTTTTGCCTTTAATATCATTCCCTCAAGTGAGCAGTCTGGCTTGATTTCCTGGAGTATGGACTGGTTTGATCTTCTTGCAGTCCAAGGCACTCTCAGAATTTTCCTCCAACACCACAGTTCAAAAGCATCTATCTTCCTTCGCTCAGCCTTCCTTATGGTCCAGCTCTCGCAGCCATAGGTTACTACAGGGAATACCATTGTTTTAACTATGCGGACCTTTGTTGTCAGTGTGATGTCTCTGCTCTTAACTATTTTATCAAGATTTGCCATTGCTCTCCTCCCAAGAAGTAGACATCTTCTGATTTCCTGGCTGCAGTCAGCGTCTGCAGTAATCTTTGCGCCTAGATATACAAAGCCTGTCACTGCCTCCACTTTTTCTCCCTCCATTTGCCAGTCATCAATCAAGCTCGTTGCCATAATCTTGGTTTTTTTGAGGTTTAACTGCAACCCAGCTTTTGCACTTTCTTCTTTCACCTTCGTCATAAGGCTCCTCAACTCCTCCTCGCTTTCAGCCATCAAAGTGGTATCATCTGCATATCTGAGATTGTTAATGTTTCTTCCAGCGATTTTAACTCCAGCCTTGGATTCCTCAAGCCCAGCATGTCGCATGATGTGTTCTGCGTACAGGTTGAATAGGTAGGGTGAGAGTATACAACCCTGCCGTACTCCTTTCCCAATCTTAAACCAGTCCGTTGTTCCGTGCTCTGTTCTTACCGTTGCTACTTGGTCGTTATACAGATTCCTCAGGAGGCAGACAAGATGACTTGGTATCCCCATACCACCAAGAACTTGCCAAAATTTGTTATGATCCACACAGTCAAAGGCTTTAGAATAGTCAATAAAACAGAAATATATGTTTTTCTGAAATTCCCTGGCTTTCTCCATTATCCAGCGGATATTGGCAATTTGGTCTCTAGTTCCTCTGCCTTTTCTAAACCCAGCTTCTACATCTGGCAATTCTCGATCCATGAATTGCTGGAGTCTACCTTGCAAGATCTTGAGCATTACCTTACTGGCATGTGAAATAAGTGCCACTGTTCGATAGTTTGAACATTCTTTAGTGCTTCCCTTTTTTGGTATGTGGATATAAGTTGATTTTTTCCAATCTGATGGCCATTCTTGTGTTTTCCAAATTTGCTGGCATATCGCATGCATCACCCTGACAGCATCATCTTGCAAGATTTTAAACAGTTCAGCTGGGATACCATTGTCTCCTGCTGCCTTGTTATTAGCAATGCTTCTTAAGGCCCATTCAACCTCACTCTTCAGGATGTCTGGCTCTAACTCACTGACCACACCGTCAAAGCTATCTCCAATATTATTATCCTTCCTATACAGATCTTCCGTATATTCTTGCCACCTTTTCTTGATCTCTTCTGCTTCTGTTAGGTCCTTACCATCTTTATTTTTGATCATACCCATTTTTGCCTGGAATTTACCTCCGATGTTTCTAATTTTCTGGAAGAGTTCTCTTGTCCTTCCTATTCTATTGTCTTCTTCCACTTCCGCACATTGCTTGTTTAAAAATAATTCCTTATCTCTTCTGGCTAACCTCTGGAATTTTGCATTTAATTGGGCATATCTCCCCCTATCACTGTTGCCTTTTGCTTTCCTTCTTTCTTGGGCTACTTCCAGTGTTTCAGCAGACAGCCATCTTGCCTTCTTGGTTTTCTTTTTCTTTGGGACGTTTTTTGTTGCCTCCTCCTGAACAATGTTGCGAACTTCTGTCCATAGTTCTTCTGGGACCCTATCTACTAAATCTAGTCCCTTAAATCTATTCTTCACCTCCACTGCATATTCCTTAGGAATATTAGTGAGCTCATATCTAACTGATCTGTGGGTCTTCCCTATTCTCTTTAGTCTGATTCTAAATTTTGCAATAAGAAGTTCGTGATCTGAACTACAGTCAGCTCCAGGTCTTGTTTTTACCAACTGTATAGATGTCCGCCACCTTTGGCTGCAAAGGATGTAGTCAATCTGATTTCGGTGTTGACCATCTGGTGAAGTCCATGTATAAAGTCGTCTTTTAGGTTGTTGGAAGAGAGTGTTTGTTATGCACAGTGAGTTGTCTTGGCAAAATTCTATCAGCCTATGTCCTGCTTCATTTTGTTCTCCCAGACCATGCTTGCCTGTAATTCCAGGTGTCGTCTGACTACCCACCTTAGCATTCCAGTCTCCTGTAATGAAAATAACATCTCTTTTTGGTGTATTATCTAGTAGGTGCTGCAGATCCTCATAGAACTGATCTACTTCTGCTTCTTCAGCATCTGTGGTTGGGGCGTATATTTGGATCACTGTGATGTTAAATGGCTTACCCTGAATTCGAATTGAGGTCATTCTATCCTATTTTGGATTGTATCCAAGCACTGCTTTAGCCACTTTATTATTAATTATGAAGGCTACTCCATTTCTTCTGTGGTCCTCTTGTCCACAGTAGTAGATCTGGTGGTCATCTGATGTGAAGTGGCCCATCCCAGTCCATTTCAGTTCACTGACACCTAAAATGTCTATATTTAATCTTGACATCTCACCAATAACCACATCCAATTTGCCCTGGCTCATAGATCTTACATTCCAGGTTCCTATGGTGTGTTGATCTTTAGAACATCGGATTCGTCGTTCACCACCAGCACCGTCGGCCGCTAGCCGTCCTTTCGGCTTTGAGCTAGCTGCGTCATCACATCTGGGGCTAGTTGAACGTATCCTCTGTTCCTCCCCAGTAGCATTTTGACCATCTTCCGACCTGGGAGTCCCATCTTCCGATGGTATACCAACATATCTTTGGTTGTACTGATCCATTTAGTTTTCATGGCAAGAATACTGGGGTGGGTTGCCATTACCTTCCCCAGGGATCATATTTAGTCTGACCTCTCTGCCACGACCTTCCCGTCTTGGGTGTCCCTTCACGGTTTAGCTCATGGTTTAATTGAGGTGCTCAAGCTCCAGCACCACGACAAGGTAACGATCTCCTTTGCTGGAGCTAAAAGTGGTTGCCAAGTTAATATAAATGCAGAAATAGTATGCTCTCTTATTAAAGCTGTTAATTTAGCCATCTGAGCCAAGTCTATTAATTTAACAATCCAATCTTCAACCGTAGGTATTTGTGGATCTTTCCATCGTTGTGCATATAACAGTCTTGCAGCCATAATCATATATAACAGCAAAACTCCATATTGTTTCTCTAATTCGATTTCCATCAATCCCAAAAGAAAAAAGTTCTAGTATTCTTTGTTAGTTACTTTAAGAATCTTTTGGATAATAATACATATTTTATCCCAGAACTTTTTAGCCTTCTCACAAGTCCACCAAAGATGGTAAAAGGTTCCTTTACCCTGTAAACATTTCCAACAGACATTAGTTATACCATTATACATTTTGGACAACTTATCAGGAGTTAAATCCATCCCTGCCATTCCTGTCCACAGCCGCCGCTGATGCCCACCCATCTCTGCCATTCCTGCTCACCGCTGCAGTCAACTCCTCCTTACCTTTCCACGCCGCACCCAAGTCCGCCTACCGTTTAACTCCTCTGCTTGTTGCTACGACACGAGCCCGCTTCTTTCCTCCTTCTCCACACATCTCTGCACCTGAAGTCCCCTTGCCTGTGACCTGGCCGCCCGCTGCCATAGCCGAGCCTAGCATGTCATTCCACATCGCCAAAGCCGCCCCTCCAAGATTCACTCTGCCCACCTCTGTTTCTGATCTGGCCTTAACCCTTCAGCTGCTGTGGAGACCTGCCTTCCAGAGCTTACTTCGTTCATCGCAGCCTCCGAACCAGTTGCCTAATCCTGCCTTGCCAGCATTTGATAACTCACCTTGCCTGCACTAGCGGCAGCATAGCTGTAGCTACTGCCTTGCCCTTCCTGGATCCCAGCACTTGTCTGACTTGCTGATCTGTGTTCCTTAGTCTTGTCTGTTGTGTCTCTCCTGGCCAAGGGTGTCTCTGTATTAAGCCTTGTCCCTGTCATCCATCTTGTCTAGTTTTGTTCCTTGATCTAGTGAGGGTCCTGAGTCGGTTATCCACCTCTGTCACTGGTCAACCATGCCTCACCTCGTATCCTGCAACCTAAGAAAAGAATACCATACTGGGGCTTGTCAACAAGGACCTTAAGTACCTAATTGTAATTAATAAAACTGTTGTAATTAATCCAGTGTGTCAGTCTTGAGTCGGAACAGGACACAAGGATTCTTCAACTTCAGAATATGGAAGGTTAAAGAACTGATAGAACTACAAATTGAGATAGCTGTTTCTGTCAATTTAATTATGCCAAATTCTATCTTCCAACCAGAAATCTATCTATCTATCTATCTATCTATCTATCTATCTATCTATCTACCCATCCATTCATCCATCCATCCATCCATCCAATTTATATAGATGCCCCCCTCTTTAGCCTCAGACATTTACAAATTCAGGAGAAAAAAATACCCTGCTAAATCTCATTAACATTGTTTTGTTTAACTATCCTAATGTCCCATGTCTGAAACACCCACTTCCAATAGCTTTACTTGGAGAAAGCCACAGAACCATCAGGGATGGAAGATCAGCACATTCTGGAATATTTCAGAATTTTACATTCAACAAGTGCATGTATCATATTTGATGAAAACCCCATTCACGAGGAAGCAGGGTATTTCAGAGCTACTTCTTTCATTCTATAACTATTTATTGAAGAGTCTACGACTCTGATTCTACAAAATTGGAAAGATGCCCATATTTCATATATTATACAGTGTCTGAGGAACTACATCTCTTTCTATATCTGAACAATATTATATTGTTTGGAATACCTACTGGAGGAGTATTTAGAAATAGTACATAGTATGATATGATAGTGTATAGTATCATATGAACATTATTTGAATAGTTTATGAGTAACAAATATTCATGCACATTCTTTTTCTTTTCTCATTTTTAAAAATCATAGTCTTCACTCAAATGAGTTGGAATTATAATTTAATAAATATGTTTCAGCTTTTGCTTAAAATAGCCTTCAAACATTATAAGTATTTAGTAGCAAGACTATTTATGCAACCAGACTGCAAGTTATTAATTCAATAGTAGAGTCAATTATCTTAATATAGTCTAGAAAACACATCACATTTTGAGAATTAAATCTACAAGGGTCTATTCTGTGTTTCAATTGAAGTTGATTAGTTGTGAGTAGCCAAGCAATGTTTACCTTGTTTGGCAGTTGAAAATGCCACACTGAATCATTAGGTCAGGTCTGAATGATGTTTTGCCAAAAACATAGGTGCATAAACAATTCCAGTAGTACCTCTAATTTTGACTCGTGGCAAAATAATTTTTTCTTAAAGAATTTCTTGGATAGTGTTAATAATTCTTGCAGTGCTGACAATAAATACTTTGCTGATACTTTCATTATTTCTTGAAGGCAAGTCATGGGAGTTCCCATTTGTCTCACTTTTTCAGCTCACTGAAGTTATATTACAAATGTGATAAATGCTGATAGAGATATATTTGCTGGCACCATCTGTTTTCAACTTTATTTTCAAAGAAACAATATCTATATATTTTCCAAGTTCCCTACTCTGTTTTGTTACCTATGTAACTAGGGTCAAGTATTTATATACATATCTATGGATAAATTGTAGGGGGCATGATGGCTCAGCAGTTAAGACACCAGGCTTGTTGATTGAAAGGTCGCAAGTTCGGAGGTTCGAATCCCTAGTCCCGTGTGACGGAGTGAGCTCCCGCACTCGCCCCAGCTCTTGCCAACCTAGCAATTCGAAAGCATGCAAATGCAAGTAGATAAATAGGTACCACTTCGGTGGGATGGTAACAGCGTTCCGCGTGTGTCATGCCAGCCACATGACCGTGGAAGCATCCTCGGACAATGCTGGATCTTCGGCTAACAAACGGAGATGAGCACCAGCCCCTAGAGTCAGACACGACTGTGTGGGGGAACCTTTACCTTTACTATGGATAAATTATATTGGTACCACTTTAAAATAAATAATTTCCTTATACATACTCTCATATATACATACCATGACACTATTCCCTTTTGGAGTAAATAATATTCAACAAAGTGCTGAAAAGGAGTAAGAAATAGTAAACCAAAGAAATTAAAGACTTCAGGTAAGAAAAAGGAAAGGAAATATATCTAAATCTAGTTCAAACACTATTCACTATATTTCTCCATATCTTTTTATCTTCGCAATTCATCCTTGCTTTCTCCAAATCTATATACTTCAATTCCTGACATTCTTATTTGTGATAGAAATAATATTGCTTTGTTTAAAAATACAAAATAAACAAAGTGTACCATAGTTAATTTTCTTTTTGCACGGGTGGTGGCAGACAAATATTTTTTTTAAAGAACTGAAAATTATACAGCGCTTATAAAATCTGGACCATTCTTCAAATAATTCATGTTAGAATTTTTTTTTTACCTTTTAAACTTATATTGCTTCAGTTATAACAGAAGTCAGCAAGAAGTAACTTCGGTGTCTGCGTGTCAGTTGTCCTCTAAAATGACATCTTCATTCCCCAAAACATGTTATTACATATGGTTAAACACCTTGTCATTTTCTCATGAAATCTCATGTAATTTTGCCATTCTTATATGAAATCTCACAAGATCTCCAGGAGTCTGAAAAGACTGCCAACTACTGTAATATAATGTCACATTTTCTGAATACTAACATTCAGAAATGTGTAACTGACTAAACTTACAAAAAGCAAACGATACTGAAGGACTGTGCTCTTGAAGGAAATGGATTCTCAAGGAGAAATGCTAAATAACTCAAACTTGAATTGTAATGCCAGAGATTTATCCTGCCTATTGCCTAAAAATGCGTACTATACAATTTATGTCCTGCTTGTAGACTTCTTCTAGGCTTATAATTGGATACTAAAACAACAGAATATCATCCTTCTTTTGTTTTCTTAGATACTTATATCATTTCTCTTAAATTCTGAAAAACAGGTTTGCCAGGTTTGGACAAATACTATAAAATGTAAAGCCTGGAGAAGCCAAACTTACCAAGGAATAAATAGGAAGTAACTTTTAAGTGTTTGCTTCCTGTTTTACAAAATAATAACATATATCTTGTGGGATTTTGTAAACATGAATTAGATAGAAAAATTCAGAGCATAAATTAGAAGTAATTAAAATATAAGATACCTGTCAGTTCAATCCATGTAAAAGCATCACTAAGAGTATAAGCACATTTAATAACATGCACTTATAACAGGTTTGTTTACAGTTATCCTTGAAAAGGAAATTAAGTAAAAGAAAACACCCAATATAACATCTGATTTCAAACTGTATAGCTCTTTCTTTCATCTTCTTTACTCTTTTTGAAATTTAATATATTTCCTTGATGTGGAGTGGGTTATCTGCAGACTGACCATGATAGGGTCCAGAACATATTGTAAGTGGTATACCAGAACAATTTGTGCAAAGGCCCTCCTAGCCACAGCTGCCATTTACTCTTCAAGCAGATGTGCAAGAGAATGCTTAAAGTACAAACCAATTCTGTTTTGGATAGTGCAATGCTATCCAGAAATACCCCACATATCACAGGGCTGCTGAACCCACAGTCTCTCCATCTTTCTGGGATTAAACCTTTGTTTGCTTGTTGTTCATTCATGTATTCAATTTGTATGGCCACTCACTTGGCATACAACTCTGGGTAGCAAACAAAAAGTTGTAACAATGATACAATTATCAACAAAAATGGAAATACACCACACACAGGGCAGCACACAGCATCCCTTAATGGGTGGCCCTAAGACACAATCTCTTCCCCCATTTTCCACTGACTGTAATCTTTCCTTTAAGAAGAAAGAGAAACACTGCAAAACAGCACCTCCTACTCCCCACCTTAAAATATGGTCCAGTAGGATACCATTATTGATGGTATAAAAAACTTTGAGACATCCAACAAGACCAGGACAGTCACCCTTCCATTATCCTGGTCTCAAGAAACATTATCCACAGGAGTGATCAATGTGGTCTTGGTACCATATCCGGATCTGACTGGAATGGCTCCAGATAATCCATTTCTTGCAGGGCTCTTTGCAGTCATAGATTAGCACCTTCTCAACAACAAAGGTTGTTGACTGAATGGTTCTTCTTCAATATTGCTGGGTTGTTTGTGATGCCATCTTGAGGAAGGGATATATATCATGATCTCCTTCAAGACACATGGAATCACACCATCTCTCAAGGATGCATTAACCAGTGCCCCAATCCAGCCTCTTGTTGCCTTCTGGAGGTTTCCTTGAAGCTTTCAGTGATGGCAGGGAACTAAACTGCAAGAACATAACCAACATCACAAAGAATCCTGTCCTCTTACTGAATGGCAACAGGATAAAACTGTTCCCAAATAACTTTACAAAATACAGCTTCATTAGGACCTGCTCAACACATCCAAATGAGGACTATGATAAAACTGGACTTCTGTTGCCTGATATCGCCACCAACATTGATCTCTGATTCTGTGAGCATTTCTACTCCCATTAATTATCATCTCTCTCTCTCTCTCTCTCTCTCTCTCTCTCTCTCTCTCTCTCTCTCTCTCTCTTTTATTGGTGGTAGTGGTAGAGCCTTCATGGTGAATAAGGAAGAAGAGACAAATTTAAATTCTTCTCCTGCAGTTGTTTCCTTCTCCAGCCAGGTATTTTTTATCATTCTTGGAACTCTTGTCCAAACGTATCTGTAAGACAGCAGATTAGGGAAATAAGCCTTGAAAAACATTTAAAAAAAATATTCTGTAACATACTGTAATTATAAAAATAGAGGTTTATCTGCTTTGGACACTATGCTAATACAGTATATTCTGTACTTATCACCTGTAAGTTAAATACTAAATACTGAATGCATAAAAAATACAGAGAGCAGGCATTAACATTATAAGAAAGGAAGAAAATAATATGAAAGAAAAAGTGGGAAAAAGAGTTCTGTCATTTCTGATGCAGAGGTTGAATAGGGACCTCTTCTCACAATGTGAAAAGATCAGAGCAGCTTTTCAAATAGGAAAACAAGCAAACAACTTCATTTACTCTGTTGTCTTTAGGAAGTCTAGCACATCCTACTTGTCTATAATATTGACAACTGAACCTGTTGTGAGCTTAGCTGCTCCTCAGGAGCTAGGTCAATTTATCTTGTCATCTAACTTGGAAACACAACTTGGGGCTATCACTTGAAGACAAAGAAAACCAGAAATTTCACATGGATGAAAAATGTTCCAATAGATTTTCAGAAAATTCTGTCTACATGACAGTATTTATGCTTTTTTAAATTAATCCAAAAGCAAGACATATATGATGTGAAACAGCAAGTCTAGTCAGACATGCATGAGTGTACCTTAGTTAAATAGTTAAAGATTTCTTTCAATTTATGTTAGTAAACAACTCTATTACACATATTGTCTAGTCAACTTTATTTTGACTTCATCTGGATATGTATACTACAGAAAACCTAGAATGAAAATGCCATAGCTTACTGTTTTTGATATAATGGAAAACATCTAGGAGGATCTTGAAGATATTCATTCTGTGTAACATCTTTATTAATAATCTGCATGAGGGAGTGAAGAGCATGTTAATGAAATTTGCAGATGATAAATTAGAAAGCAAGGAGAACACCGAAGAGGGCAAAGAAATGATATAAATGAGATCCAGTGAAATTGGAATAGTAGGCAGAAAATATCAAATTGAAATTCATCTTGGGAAAATGCAGACAAGTATATATGAGAAAACTCATCTTCAGCAGATGATCAACCACTCCTAGGCTGAGTAAAATAACGAAGACATGCAAGAAAATAGTTATTCATAATGTCATATGCCAACAATACATTATGAAACAAATATACTAAACCCTTTTCCAATTTAAATGTGGCAGAGGGCAGATTGTCGCGATACACTTCCCACCAATCAGAGGGGAGAGACATGGATATGCTATTCTTCAGACCAAAAGCTGTCCCATGCTGGGATAAATTTACATGGTACTGTATGTTATTTACATTGAGCTACCACAGACAGTGAAAGAGACATGAAATCAGTTCACAAAGGAACAAGAAATAGTCCTTGTGTGATAACATTCCTGTAAGTGAATAGCTCCTAGTTTGGAAAACTGTTAAAACTTCTAATCTTCTTCAGTTGTCTGAACTCTTGAACCAGCTGTCTGTGTTAATTCTAAGCAAGAAAAAAACAAATAATTTCACTTGTTCATTGTGTGAAAAACAGTAAACAACAGTGGCAAGGGAAATAAATTATGGACTCTTAACATTGATATAAATAAAATAAAAGTGAATACAGCTGGGGAGAAAGGAACTATTGAAACAACAACAGAAACATATATGTTTAGAAGAACTGCCCCTCCCCCCCAAATACCAACAATCCACAACATTGCTTATTGCTTAATTATTTCTTATTATTTATTTAATGAATTCCTGTATTTATATCCTGTTAAGGGGCTGAAGGTGGTATTCATAGGATCACCTTTCATTTTGTCCTCATAACAAGCCTTATGAGGCAGGTAAGCCTTCACCTCCATCATTACCTCTAACCAAAGAGCTCCACAGTCATTTGGGACTTGAACTTGGATCTTCTTAGACCAAGCATACATTCTAACAAGAAGTTCCATATGCAAACCTTGAACGATATCCACAGATTAGGAACTTAAAAAGGGGGAGTTTTTCCAAGTCTGGATAAAGTGATAAGTGATTAGAGCTTTTGACTGAGACCAAGTAGACCCAGGGTTATACTCCCAGTCAAACATAGAGATCACTTGATGACTTTATGTCAGTTACTATCTTGAGTCAATATATATCACAGGTTTGTTATTTTTGTTATTAGCATATAAGGAGGGGGTGAAGCCTATGTACCTTGCTTTGAATTCTAGAAAAGTACCGTATAGTAGATGGAATTTGTCTTTGGAGCAATCAATTACAATCTGGGGCTTCTTTGAGCATTTCTAATTTATCATTTTCATTACTGGGCATGAACAGGCAGAGGATTGTATTGAGGGATGTACAGTGAGACAAATCAAGCCACTTTGGTAAATTCTGTAGCTTTGTACAATAAAACAATATCCCTCTGAAGTTATCAGAACTGAAGTAGGAATGTCATAATGTTTCACACACTATTTAGATCTGTCTGTAAAATGCCAAAAAAACCATCTCACATAATAGCAGTAATAATAACAACAAAAAACAACAGTCCTTGACTCTAAACCCTTTGAACTTGTTTTTCATGGAATTGAGCAATTTAATAGAAATTGGTGACTGCAGATATCCTATTCAATTAATTGGGGTGGGCGTGGGTGAGGAACTGTTATCACTGCTTTTTATTTACCCCATGCTAATTAATAAAAAAATTCAAATTTCATTTTAAAAATCCATTTTCAGCTCACAGCCCAGTCTATGATTTGATCTAAGTTGAAGTAGGCCACTGCTGAATTGTTGTTGTCAATGCCCATTTTTATCCAATGGGAGATTTGCCTTTACAGAAATGATACTACCTGCATGAATTTCAGTATTTAATGTTTTGACAGGTCCTCACATTCTACCTTTTCCTTATAATTTGATGGAAGAGGATGGTACATGATGTAAAGGACTGCATTATGTAGAATGAACTACTAAAAATTAGATGCTGCAACTTGCAAAATACTTTTCGACATAGAGTGCTATTGCAAGAATCTCCAACTTCGGGAAGCAAATGGGGACATTGAACATTTTGGCAACAAGTCTATTTACTTATTATTGATTTAATTTTTATCCTGCCTTTATTATTTTTATAAATAACTGAAGGCGGTGAACATACCTAATACTCCTTCCTCCTCCTATTTTCCCCACAACAGCAACCCTGTGAGGTGAGTTGGGTTGAGAGAGAGTGACTGGCCCAAGGTCACCCAGCTGGCTTTCATGCCTAACGTGGGACTAGAACTCACAGTCCCCTGGTTTCTAGCCCGTTGCCTTAACCACTAGACCAAACTGGCTCTAAAGTTGTAGGTAAGTTAAGAAAATAGCTACTATGGAGGTGTTGCCCATTCCTAAAGTGGCAATCACAGTGGGTGTGGCTAATCACATAAACCATGCCAAGGCCTATGTGGAATCTAAGGGCATTATGAAAGATAGAGGTAAGTATAGAGGCTGATGCTTATTTTCAGCATGTAGCTTCCTTTAATTTTCCTTCAATTTTCTTTATAATTAAAATAATATCTAAAATTTAAAAAGTAAAATGGAGCATGGGGACTGGTAAACACAAAATGATATATCCATTGGCATATATTGCCCTTTGGAACCATACTGGGGATGCTAGAATTACTAGATGCCATCAAAATTCGACAGTACAAATTAATTTGCCATAGTAGATGGACTAAGTTATACTTTATTGAAATAATAAACATGGGCTCTATACTAGCTTTCTTCACGACAAAAATTAATAGAACTGCTGTGAAGCAGATCCAGTCATTGCTTCAGGTGCCTTCATTAGCCCCTTCTTAAAGCCCTTCAGTGCTCTGAGAATGTGCTTACTGAGTTATTAAATGCATCTATTCCTTAACTTCTGGTTATTCTTCAATTTCTTTGAAGATGGCAGCAATTAAATCTATTTTTGAAAGCTGGATTTGAGAGGAAATGTGGCAGCTCAGTGTACAGCATGCATTTTTACATTGGGTATAACTTACTTTGATTCACAGTTGGAAATGAAATATATATATTTATGACCTATGCAATGAAACTTCAGAGTCTTATGCACCTTGAGTACAGCTACTCCTTTAAAAGCTACTTTCTTTTCATATTTGTCTTAAATATTTATTTTTTAATATATTGTGAAGTATAGAATAATATGTAAAATGAATTAATAAAAGTAAACTTATCCCCATGTATGTATTTATGTCTCTCTGTGTGTGTATGTGTATATATAATAAAAGAAAATAACAATAAAAACCACCAAGAGAGTTGGGCACCATATAATTTTATAATAGATAAATTAATAAATTAATAAGCAAAGTAATTATTTCAACATAAGCCTTACATATGGTAAATTTTCATAGCAATACAAGAAAAGGGCCATCTTAGTCCAGTATTTTGTTTATAACAGTAGCCAAACAGATGCCTCTGAGGTGCTTGCAAGCAGGAGACTGAGACATATACTTCACTTATAACTGTTCCCCTCCAGCAAATGAGATTGTTACCTTGTCGTGGTGCTGGAGTTTGGGCACCTCAATGATGCCATGAGCTAAACAGTGAAAGGACATGCAAGACAGGAAGGTCATGGCAGAGAGGTCAGACTAAACACGATCCCTGGGGAAGGTAATGGCAACCCACCCCAGTATTCTTGCCATGAAAACTAAATGGATCAGTAAAACAAGAGATATGTCGGTATACCTTTGGAAGATGGGACTCCCAGGTCAGAACATGGTCAAAATGCTACTGGGGAGGAACAGAGGATACGTTCAACTAGCCCCAGATGTGATGACGCAGTTAGCTCAAAGCCGAAAGGACGGCTATCAGCCGAGGGTGCTGGTGGTGAACGATGAATCCAATGTTCTAAAGATCAACACACCATAGGAACCTGGAATGTAAGATCTAAGAGCCAGGGCAAATTGGATGTGGTTATTGCTGAGATGGCAAGATTCAATATAGACATTTTGGGTGTCAGTGAACTGGAATGGACTGGAATGGGCCACTTCACATCAGATGACCACCAGATCTACTACTGAGGACCACAGAAGAAATGGAGTAGCCTTCATAATTAATAATAAAGTGGCTAAAGCAGTGCTTGGATACAATCCAAAATAGGATAGAATGACCTCAATTTGAATTCAGGGTAAGCCATATAACATCACAGTGATCGAAATATACGCCCCAACCACAGATGCTGAAGAAGCAGAAGTAGATCAGTTCTATTAGGATCTACAGCACCTACTGTATAATATGCCAAAAAGAGATGTTATTTTCATTTCAGGAGACTGGAATGCTAAGGTGGGTAGTCAAATGACACCTGGAATTACAGGTAAGCATGGTCTGGGAGAACAAAATGAAGCGGGATATAGGCTGATAGAATTTTGCGAAGACAATTCACTGTGCATAACAAACATTCTCTTCCAGCAACCTAAAAGATGACATTATACATGGACTTCACCAGATGGTCGATCAGATTAACTACATCATTTCTAGTTAATGTGGTGGCGGACATCTATACAGTCGGTAAAAACAGGACCTGGAGCTGACTGCAGTTCAGATCACGAACTTTTTATTGTACAATTTAGAATCAGACTAAAGAGAATAGGGAAGACCCACAGATCAGTTAGATATGAGCTCACTAATATTCTTAATGAATATGCAGTGGAGGTGAAGAGTAGATTTAAGGGACTAGATTTAGTAGATAGGGTCCCAGAAGAACTATGGACAGAAGTTCGCAATATTGTTCAGGAGTCGGCAACAAAAAACGTCCCAAAGAAAAAGAAAACAAAGAAGGCAAGATGGCTGTCTGCTGAAACACTGGAAGTAGCCCAAGAAAGAAGGAAACCAAAAGGCAACAGTGATAGGGGGAGATATGCCCAATTAAATGCAAATTTCCAGAGGTTAGTGAGAAGAGATAAGGAATTATTTTTAAACAAGCAATGCATGGAAGTGGAAGAAGACAATAGAATAGGAAGGACAAGAGAACTCTTCCAGAAAATTAGAAACATCAGAGGTAAATTCCAGGCAAAAATGGGTATGATCAAAAACAAAGATGGCAAGGACCTAACAGAAGCAGAAGAGATCAAGAAAAGGTGGCAAGAATATACAGATGATCTGTATAGGAAGGATAATAATATCGGGGATAGCTTTGATGGTGTATTCAGTGAGTTAGAGCCAAACATCCTGAAGAGTGAGGTTGAATGGGCCTTAAGAAGCATTGCTAATAACAAGGCAGCAGGAGATGATGGTATCCCACCTGAACTGTTTAAAAACTTGCAAGATGAGGCTGTCAAGGTGATGCATGCCATATGTCAGCAAATTTGGAAAACACAAGAATGGCCATCAGATTGGAAAAAATCTACTTATATCCCCATACAAAAAAGGGAAACACTAAACAATGTTCAAACTATCGGACAGTGGCACTTATTTCACATGCCAGTAAGGTAATGCTCAAGATCTTGCAAGGTAGACTCCAGCAATTCATGGATCGAGAATTGCCAGATGTAGAAGCTGGGTTTAGAAAAGGCAGAGGAACTAGAGACCAAATTGCCAATATCCGCTGGATAATGGAGAAAGCCAGGGAGTTTCAGAAAAACATCTATTTCTGTTTTATTGACTATTCTAAAGCCTTTGACTGTGTGGATCATTACAAATTGTGGCAAGTTCTTGGTGGTATGGGGATACCAAGTCATACTGTGTGCCTCCTGAGGAATCTGTGTAATGACCAAGTAGCAACGGTAAGAACAGACCATGGAACAATGGACTGGTTTAAGATTGGGAAAGGAGTATGGCAGGGTTGTATACTCTCACCCTACCTATTCAACCTGTACGCAGAACACATCAGGCGACGTGCTGGGCTTGATGAATCCAAGGCTGGAGTTAAAATCGCTGGAAGAAACATTAACAATCTCAGATATGCAGATGTTACCACTTTGATGGCTGAAAGCGAGGAGGAGCTGAGGAGCCTTATGATGAAGGTGAAAGAAGAAAGTGCAAAAGCTGGGTTGCAGTTAAACGTCCAAAAAACCAAGATTATGGCAAACAGCTTGACTGATAACTGGCAAATAGAGGGAGAAAACGTGGAGGCAGTGACAGATTTTGTATTTCTAGGTGCAAAGATTACTGCAGATGCTGACTGCAGCCAGGAAATAAGAAGACGTCTACTTCTTGGGAGGAGAGCAATGACAAATCTCAATAAAATAGTTAAGAGCAGAGACATCACACTGACAACAAAGGTCCACATAGTTAAAGCAATGGTATTCCCTGTAGTAACCTATGGCTGTGAGAGCTGGACCATAAGGAAGGCTGAGCGAAGGAAGATAGATGCTTTTGAACTGTGGTGTTGGAGGAAAATTCTGAGAGTGCCTTGGACTGCAAGAAGATCAAACCAGTCCATACTCCAGGAAATAAAGCCAGACTGCTCACTTGAGGGAATGATATTAAAGGCAAAACTGAAGTACTTTGGCCACATAATGAGAAGACAGGATACCCTGGAGAAGAAGCTGATGCTAGGGAAAGTGGAAGGCAAAAGGAAGAGGGGCCGACCAAGGGCAAGATGGATGGATGATATTCTGGAGGTGATAGACTCGACCTTGGGGAGCTGGGGATGCGACGGCCGACAGGAAGCTCTGCTGTGGGCTGGTCCATGAAATCACAAAGAAGCGACTGAAGCGACTGAACAAATAAACAACAATTAACTGTTCCGCTACAATTATTATTTGAAGGAGTAGCCCCTTGATAAAGCCTGTCCTCAATGATTTTATCTGATCCCTTTTTAAAGTCAACCACATTGGTGAATTATCATCAACTCCTGATAATCGATTCCAGGAAGAAGAATAAAGTAAATTTTTAATTAAAAATAATAAAAACACAAGTTTCCATCTTTAAAGAAGGCATCCATGTCTCACAGCATAGACATAAAAGCCCCCATAAATTCTGATCAAGATACTAATGGCATAATGGCCATTTGGTGTGAGTATGAGTTTCATTAATTGCAAAATGCATGCTATAATGTCCTTTTGTTTTTGTTTTCACTTCACACTGAGCTGAAATTTGCCTTACAGTTTCTCATAAGTGTTCCTTTCCTGTGAAAAAATTAGGTTTTTGGGGGGGGAGGGGAGTATTTTGTTTATTTCTTTTCTTTCTTTCTGGGGGAATTTTAAGGAAAAATGGGGAGATTAAAAAATTATAAATTTATTTTGGCTTACATTGCAGTTCTAAAATTATAGGAAACATTGCTGCAGCTTTTCATTAAAATTTGGCAGCATTAGGGTGTCCACAGTGGACAGTGATGGGTGTGGGCTTTAAATTTTGGGCAAGATCATCCCATTTTATATGCATGCAGTGTATGTGAAGAGCTAAGGATCTTTCAGAATAGTAATAGTTTTTATGATATAGTTAGATTAAAACCTTCAGAATGTCTAGTTGCTATGTTGCCATGAAACATTTGATGCTTCAAAGACAAAATTACAGTAGGAACATGGAATGTAAGAAACATGAACATAGGAAAGCAAAACACAGTGATAGAGAAATTGACTGCACATTTGCTTCTTAATCGTCAAATTGAAATGGACGTAAAGTAGACACTTTCAGTCAGAAAGATGGTACTGTTTACTACTAAGTATATGAAAAACAAAGAAGGGCAGCATTGCTTTGTAGTCAGGAAGAAGATAGCAAGGACATTATTTGGGTGCAATGCACTCAATGACCATATAATATCAATTAGACTTCACGGACAACCCTTTAATACGAAAATTACATAAATTTATACTTCAACCATTGATGCATAAGAAGTAGTAGACTTTATGGCTGAGTTCAGCCTAACATTGAGAGAACATTCAAGGAAGATGTGCTGCTTATGGTTGGAGACTGAAATGCCAAAGCTGCAAATATTAAGGAGGAAAACATAGTTGGATTCCATGGCCTAGAAAACAGAAATGAAGCAGAAGAATCACTCATCGATTTCTGACCAATGATTTCTTCATTGCTAACACAGCCTTCATTGCTAACCCAGTCCTCGTTGGTAACACAAACAAAAATGATGCCTATATACATAGACATCATCAGATGGAGTTCACAGAAATCAGTTTGATTATATTATTGGTACAAGGAAGTAGAAAAACTCAATTAGAACAGCAAAGATATAGCCATTCCACACAAACTTGCTTGTGTGCAAGTTCCAAGTCAGGCTAAAATAGAAGAAGGAAGCCAACGTTTCCTTCTTTCCATATCAGTTTCCATGATATGATTTTGAGCACATGCCCATCATTTTCAAGGAGAAAATCATGAATGACTTTGAAGTCCTGAACCTGAAACAACACATAGATACACAAACACACACACAAACCACAGAAAGTTTTTCAAAAGTTCTGCAACATCAGAAGGACGTTCCAAAATCAAATTGTTATGTTAAAGACCACTAATGAACATATGCTAACTGATTCCAAGAAGATCAGATAAAAATGGAAGGAGTATGTGGGAGATGGGCGGGGAATAAATTAAATAAATAAAATAAATAAATAAATAAATAAAATACTATATAGTGCAGGTGGGACTAGAACTCATGGTCTCCTGGTTTCTACCCTGGATAGGAACTGATACACACACACACACACACACACACACACACACACACAGAGAGAGAGAGAGAGAGAGAGAGAGAGAAACACAGAAACACATGGACAGCAAACTTAAACAAGTGAGAGAGTTTATTTTAAACAGTAAGATATTTATACTAATATAATAGCGTGAGCTAATACATACAAGTGAAAATATAATTTACAAAACCTAGAAAGTAGATACCTACACACACACACAAACACACACACACTCCTTACTTCTCAATCATTCAACTCTTTTTTGCTCAGTTTTGCTTGTGCTGTATTTTTGCTTTGCCCATTAACAGTTTATCAGCAACTTGCACAGGAGTTGTGAGTAGCAGAGACAGCCTGTCTCCACCTTTTCTTTCCTGGAAGGCTAGCAAAACAGCTGATGGACATGGCTTTTTGAACATGATATGATATCTAATAACAGTTATGAAGATTTTGGCACAGTCACAAAGAGAGGAGGAGGAGGAGGAGGAGGAGGAGGCTGCATTACATTTTTTAATGGTTTTGGAATTAAATCCATCATTCTTAATTAGCATTATAGTAACATATCTTACTTGGCTATTTCTATGGTAACACATTTATTATTCTTTCATTCATAAAATATAGATACTGTTTAAAATATTCCTTGGAAATTCAAAATTCCCCAAATGCTTATTCATCTATATTCTTCTTTGTGTTTCAATGAAATTGACTTGCATTGTGCTAGAGCACCTTTGTATCAAAATGTTATACTATCTTAATCCCTAATCATTTTATAAAACACTGATTTGCCAGATATATAAAGATGATGTAATAGTATAAGGGAAAGAGAGAGAGAGAGAGAGAAAAGGTATTGGGCATACATTATTAAATGAATGGGATATGAAGATTTGCTACCAGAGATGATTAAGGAGGAAGGCATATTTTACTTGGAAATTGGGCACAGGTGGCAAATTAATCTGAGGAAGCTCCCTTGCAACCAAAAAGGTAAAGGTAAAGGTTCCCCACACACATTTGTGCAGTTGTGTCCGACTCTAGGGGCTGGTACTCATCTCCGTTTGTTAGCCGAAGAGCCAGCGTTGTCCGAAGACGCTTCCACGGTCATGTGGCTGCATGACACGCACGGAACGCTGTTACCAAATTCCTGCGTTAATACAGAATAACTATACAAAATTTGAAAGCATGGGTATTAAAATTATATTGTACATATATGGCCAATATCAAGTGTCTTTTCATTTTATTTCCTTCATTCAATTCATGAGATCTGATAAGAAAAAGATATAATGTGGCATCCACTAACTAAACTGCTTATATTTACTGTGAAATGTGTTCATGGTAAAACTGTTTGACAGACCTGCATTGTCAAGAAAATAAGCCTATATCGTTCCTCTGTATTAATGGCTGCAGTAATCTATCCTTATATATGTATTAGAATTGGAGATATCTCAAAAGAATGCAACTAATCTGAAAGTTTAGCTTGTGTTTTCCTTAGCTTGTGTTAGTGACCATAATTATGATCATAACACTTCTGTAACTGAGAAGTGATATGGCTCTGGAAATAAAAAAGAATTTTGATTCATCAAGTGTTGGAAATCTTTTTCACTTCTTCTTTTTAATTCATATATTTTCATTTGTTTTTAGTTTATATAATAATCCACCAAAGTAATCAGTAAGTGCAAACCCTTGTTTTCTTTTTCTTTTTTTCTTTTTTGTATATTTTCAGCTTCCTTGGACTTTGTCATCTCAGATGTCAGAGTGCGCACCGTGGGGCGGCCTGCTCCTTTTTCCAAGACACCAGTGATCCACGTTCTATGCAGTAAATAGACACTCAAACAGAGATTAGATAAAATATATACAAACCCCAACACCCCTCCAATTTACAATAGATATTACATTTCACTTATACAGAATAGAAGACATTCACATATTGGATACACACATCCTATGTCTCTCTACACTTAGAGGCTTTGTCATCACATCTGCTACATTACTCTCAGATGGACAATATTGCAAATTAATCAGAGATTCTTTTATAGCATTCCTAACATTGTGATACTTGATATCCACATGTTTGCTCCTCCCTCTGATCGTATCATTCTGTGCATTCTGTATACACGTTTCACTGTCGTCATATACTCATATAGGTCCATCAATTGTTACATTAACATCCCTTAACAATTGCCTATACCATATTAACTCTGAACATAGGTCAGATAGTGCAGCGTACTCTGCCTCTGCAGTAGATATGGCAACAGAACTCTGTTTCCAAGACCTCCACCCCACCAAGGTGTCACCAAACAAGATTATCAATCCTGACATTGATTTTCTATCATGTACATCCTTACCCCAATCACTATCTACATAGCATTTTAATTCCAATGGTTTACAAGGTTTTATTAATAAACATTTATTAATAGTCCCTTTAAGATATCTAAACACACGTTTAATACCTTTCCAATGCCTCTGGGTAGGTTGCACAACATACCTACTCAGTACATTCACTGCATTCCCGATATTGGGATGCGACCATTGTGCTAAATACAATAAACCTCCAATTATTGACTGATAGTGTTCCTGATTACATGATGTTTGGTCATCGTCTCCAGCCTCTGTCTTAACAAAATCAGTTGTCATCGGGGCAGGAACCTCCTTGCTATGTTCCATATCGTTTTCTCTTAACAGCTGTTCAATTTTATTCCACTGCTCTAGAACGTAACCCCCATCAACCTTCTGAATACCTACACCTAGGTAATTTTTTAATCTCTCCCAGATCTTTAACATCAAATTGTTGCTTCAGTTTTTCAGTAAATTCAATTACTCTCCTTTGATCTTTAGCTATAAAACACAAATCGTCTACAAAGATCAAAAGCAGCACCTGTTCATCATTATCACATTGCTTTATGTACAGACATGGGTCAGCCTTGCTACACTTAAACCCCATTCTTTGCAATGCCTCATCTAATCGCAGATTCCAGCAATGTGCCGATTGCCTGAGTCCATACAACGCTTTCTGCAGCTTGTACACTCTACCTGTATCATTAGATTCATATCCTGGAGCTTCAGTCATATAGATTTCTTCCCTCAAATCAGCATGCAGATATGCTGTGGTGATATCATAATGGTTTACTGCACAATTCCCAGCTGCTGCCATTGCTAAGGCAAACCTGAATGTCTCCCCTCTTAGCGTTGGCGCAAAAACCTCATCATAAATAAATAAGTCTGATTCTTAATCTGGGAAAACCCCTGTGCTACAAGCCTAGCTTTATACTGAATATCACCATTGACTAAGGTCTTCTTCTTATAAACCCACCTACAACCCACTGCCCTATGCCCCTCAGGCAGCCTGGTAGATTTAAACACCTTATGGGAATTAATGGCATTCATTTCCACATCCATAGCAGCTTTCCACTTTTTCTGCTCTTGTGGTGGCAAGTCCAATACCTCCTCATAACTACAAGGTTCATAATTAACAAAACATACTTTAACATCACCTGGTGTGTATCGTTGAGGTGGTATGCCCTTGTTAACTCTTTCAGATCTGCGCAAAACAGTAGCCTCCTGCATCATTGGCACACTAGGAGTTACTTCCTCTTCCTTGATAATCACATCATTAGACCCTTGCCGCTCTGATAGTTCGACCTGTCCCTGACCAGGAAGAAAAACCTCACTCCCTCTGTGTAACTTCAGCCAATTGCTATGCTCGCTGAAACTTGCTGATCTAGAAATAACAAGTCTCCTGCCATCAGTGAACCTATATCCCTTGGTTCCTGGCTCATACCCCACAAACATCATCTTCTGTGCTTTTGCCTGCCCTTTCCTACATACCTCCTTATGCACGTGAACATAGGCAGTACACCCAAACACCTTCAAATGTGTTAATGATGGCTTCTTGCCATACAACATATAATATGGTGATTGATTTACAGATACACTCCACAACCTGTTAATTAAATAATTAGCAGTTAGTATAGCTTCTCCCCAGTATCCTATAGATAACCCTGAGTCAGCTAACAATGCATCCTTTACTGTCTGTAGCGCTAAATTCCTTCATAATAATGCATTCACCCTTCCCAAACCTTACATCATATCCCTGTTTATCTAACTGAGAAACACTTACGATGTTATACTCTAAGTCTGGTACACATAGCATAGATAATTCAGTATTTAAACTTGGTACATACACAACCCCTCTGCCAGTAACAGATGCAACACTCCCATTTGCCAGGCTGACATGATCCTGTTCAGCCTGCATAGATCTTTTAAACATCTGCCTGTCATTGGCAATATTTTCGCTTGCTCCGCTGTCAAGGAGCCACGTCTCCTTTAAATTCCTTCCTGCAGAATTAATCACTGACAGCTGGACAGCACTTCGTTGCTTGGAAATCCTTGGCTTGACTTTTTTCCTTCTAGCAATATCACAGTTCTTTTGCAAATGCTTATCAGACCCACAGTGAAAACAGCGCTTCATAGATAATACATTACCAGTACAAGAATAACATTCCTTAACAAACGTTGTGGAGTGTATCTGTAAATCAATCACCATATTATATTCTGTTCTGTTTTGGCTTAATTATGTTATAATCTTTTTTCCTTTGTTCCTCCTCCAGAAGTCTCCCAGTTAAATAATTTACGGTCAAATCCCTCTCAGATAAAGACCCGAAACTGGTAGCTAAATTATCCCATGTTTCATTTAGAGAACTGAGAATTACATAAACCTTATGTGCTTCTGAGAATTGCATATCTCTCTGTGCTAATTCGAGGAACAAACCAGTCATATAATGCAAATGTTCAAGAATACTCCCACTTTCATGTAATTTATTATTATTATTATTTATTTAATTTCTATAACTGCCCATCTCCCCCCATGGGGAACTCTGGGCGGTTCACAATAAATAAGTTAAAATAAGGTTAAAATCTCAAGTATACAGTAAAAATATATTGAAAAATCCAGATGGTAATGGGATAATTAAAGAAGGACAGTTATAAAATTAGGGTATTAGCCACCCCCATGAGGAACTATCCCTCCCTCCTTCCCATGCCAGGTGGCAGAACCAGGTCTTCAGCTCTTTCCTAAAGGAAATTTAGCATGATAAAGCTTTCTTGTCAACAAAACCTTGCATAACGGTGTGCTTCTAAGATAAACATTTCTTACAGCTTCTCAACACCCACTGGCTGACTGAAAATTTCTAACATAACATAATTGACTGTCCTCCAAACATAAAATTATGCTTGCCAATGCTTTCTCGTTCTGTAGATTAGCTTCCTCATCGTCCAAATTGGCCAGTGGTTCATGGACTATGTTCCAAATACCTTCACGACGAAAAAACATTTCCATCTTGTATGCCCATGACAAGTAATTGGTGTCATTCAACCTTTCCAGAGGAAAACCACCTCCAACTGTAGACTGCATTTTCACTGTGCTCATCCTCAGCCCCTCCCGGGCAGACACCGATGAATAATTAACACAGACTTTATCTGAACGTCCTTCAGCTGCAAACAGTCCTAGGAAAAATACACAGCCAGGCACGGAACCTGCAAAAGCTCCAAACTTGCCCCAGATATCCAAACGGCTCCTGGATAGGCTTCCAACGTCCTCACAGCCGTGCCAGCATGCCAGCTGCACACATTCCACTGCTGGGCCCGAAACCTGTCAGAGTGCGCACCGTGGGGTGGCCTGCTCCTTTTTCCAAGACATCAGTGATCCACGTTCTATGCAGTAAATAGACACTCAAACAGAGATTAGATAAAATAGCCCATTTACTTTATATATATACGTAGTACAGAATACATCCACAGCGATGAGAAGTTACAGCAAACAAGAAGAAAGAACACCAGACTTCTCTGTATATATACATAAACTGACCAATCACATTATAGGTCACTCTCATCATCTGCCACACCCAACTAAACTATTAGCACCTGTAGTATGAGTCATACACTGCTACATCATCCCTACAACAATGGCTGCTAATTGGGTGACTTTCAGAATAATTCAACTCTCATCTAGATATCAAGCCTCTCCAGTATAATTTATCTAACTGTAAATTCCTGGGTATATACAAACCCCAACATACTTACTCATCGTTACTCATAAAAACAGATACGGGGTGTTTTGCAAAACAAATTGGAATTCATGTTATGCATCAAGCATACATTATTACACACAATTGGCTTAAATTGTGAATCATTTTCACCATTCAAAAGCACAGCAGCTTTCTAAGCAATATAATGAAGAACTGCATTTTTATTACAGATCACATGGGCAGTTTAGCTTAATTACGTAACAGCCTGCACATCCAATTACCTTTTTCTTTATTAGCAATGGAACTCCAAGAAATATTCAGAAACCTGTTGCCTGTTCAGGAGACTTATTCAAATTACCAAATGTGTAGTTTTTTACAACAGGAGTTGAAAACTAACAGATATATATATCATCCCTGTTGGACAAATTAATACCTATGCTTATAGTAGTCTTATATGTCTTTTATCTTATGTTTAATATACTTTTAAAATTCTGTATTCTTGGGTGGTCGAGATGGGCCACACCTTGGATTTTATGCATGGAGATGGACAGATGGTAAATGTATATAAGTCACTTTATAGAATTTTTATGAATGCCTTGGACTCCTTCTGTATATAAATTAGACGACTTATTCATGGTTGGACTGTGTGGATATAAGCTGCCGTGAGAAACCTTGGGATTGTTTATCTTTTTTGTTATTATTTTGACTACAATAAAACCTCTCTGTTCTTTTTTTATCTTTTATTTACTTGCTCTTACGCTTGGACATACAATTTTAATGGACTAGATTTTTTGCTATTCTGATAATTACATTTAAAGGACTATTTTTATTTTTAAAAGTTTTTTTATTCTCCTATTATTAAAGGGGGAGAAGAAGAGAGGTTCTTTGTCTTTGTCTTCCCCCTCTCCTCTCCTTTTTTTTTTTTTTCCCTTTTTTCCCTTCTTGCCTTTTCTCTCTTACAGGGAAACTATCTACATTATGACAATCATGGCATTAACACCTGGAGCGTCGGTGGAGCCTCTTCAGTCAGAGATGAGAAAACTTCTGGAAGTGATGACATCATTTAATAAAGAAATGAGAGAGAAGGAGTGCATTTTGAGACGGAGACAAGTTCCAGAACAGTTGAATGAAGATGTAGGAGAAAGGACTGTTTCTATATTAGATAAACCCTTGGAGATAAAAGAACAAGACCTAGATTTGGAAATAGATAAAATTTTTAGAGAACAGAAAGTGTTTAAAGAACAAAAGTTAAGGATAATTTTTACTTTAAAAGTTAAAACATTTTTAGAGAAATATAAGACAGACATGAGGGAGGCACCAGGAGAACGTAAGAAGCATTTCATAGAATAGAATAGAAGTAAAGGATAGAGATAAATGGCTGACCTATAAGGACTTTTTATTGTTAAAATTGATGGATTGGCAGAAAAGGATAAATTGACACGTTTATTAAAAGAAAATTCAATTATTACTCTTTTAAAGATTAGAAACTATTAATGGACTATTTGGAAAATGTTGGAGGGGCAGAGCTTATAAGAGGATTTGAAGATTAAATTATATATAAATTGATATATTAGATAAGAAATGTTTTTTAATGTGATTTACAGATTTAGTATGTAAGATGCATTTTATAGAATAGAATAGAAGTAAGGAATAGAGATAAATGGTTGATTTATAAGGACTTTTTATTATTAGAATTGATGGATTGACAGAAAATGAGAGATTGATATGTTTATTAAAAGAAAATTTAAACTATTATTTTTTTAAGAGTAGAAACTAATAATGGACTATTTGGAAAATACTGGAGGGGCAAAGTCTATATGAGGATTTGAAGATTAAATCATATATAAACTGATATATTAGACAAGAAATGTTTTTTTAATGTCATGTATAGACCTAGCATGTATGACAAATTTTGTAAAGTATTGTGACCAGAGATTAATCGGAAGCTGACTACTTTCTATGTTTCATCTTTTTTCTTTTTTTTCTTTGCTTTACTACACCTTTTTTTCTTCTTTCTTTGATTTGTATTTCTGTTTCTCTTTCCGTTTCCAACTTTTAACTATGTATATTCAAAACCCAATAAAATATTTAAAAAAAAAAAGAAAGAAAATTGATGGAAGATAAAATGGAAAATGAAGAACCAATTATGTGATGCTGAGTTCATTACACTAAGGACAGAAGAGAAGTATAATCAAAAACAGTGAAAGAAAGGAAATAATTCTCCATAGCTGGTGCTAGAATAGTAAAGGTAGATTTACCAGGGCCATTGTCTTTCTTTTGTTTTGGCATGATTTGATTTCTAGGTATTCAAACAAACAATCAAAGTGCCTCAACAAACATATTAAGTGCCCAATTTACATAGGCCACTTTTGTATCCAATCTGTCAATATATTTTTTCAATATATTTAATAGAATATTTAAGTTTCTCCTCAGTGGTCACTATTATTATTTTAAACAAGGCATACCAAATTCTTCAAGGCATATAAACAGATGTAATATAGAACTTCAGCATAAGTTTCATAAACTATGAGACCTCTGAAAATCTAGGTCAATTTATTTTAATGCCTCATACAAAATAAATATTGAATGAGATATAATTACAGGATTAAAATAAATCCTAAAGAGATTGTTATTCCTTCCCCCTACAAACAATTCCTTCCCCCTCCAAACAAACAAACAAACCTAAATTTCAGTCTGTATAATCTCAAGGTCCATTTTGAAACATCAGTGTATTCCCTGGTGGATAACAGGTAAGATTTTCATGTTAATATGTGAAAATCCCATATCACTTGACTTAGGTGGCTTGAAATTAAAGAATTACAAACAATCTTTTTTATCAAGCCTCAGGTCCTCTAAGGAAGAATTTAAGTGAAGAAAACTCAAGTATAAATATAATTGGGGAGTCTTTGGTGCTCTCTGAGCCTTGTTGTTTTCATGCAGACATTTCATTGCCAGGCTAGGCAACAGCTTCAGTGCGAAAAGGGAGTGGAACTTGCTGTCTGTTTATATACCCTGGCTTGTCCTGCCTGTGTTGGTGGGGGTCTTGTACTCTCCTTGGTAGTTCCTTGATTGGGCTGTTGTGTGCTGTTTGGGTGATTGACTGAGTTAATAGTTCCTTGATTAAGGTCTATTGTGTTGTTTGATTGGTCCTCTGCTGCTAATCTTGCTGTTAATCTATGCATATCTTGTTGTTGATTGCTGGCCCAGGGGTGTCCTGGTCTTCTGGCTATTCTATTGTCTCTTATGAATGGTATGTAAATGTTGTTAACCTCTATGTGTCTGTTGATGGCTGCTTTGTCTGAGTGCCAAGCTTCCAGGAATTCTCTAGCATTTTTGGATTTGGCCGGGTCTAATATGCTCACAGTTTCCCAGTTGAAAGTATGGTTAAGTCTGTCCATGTGTTGTGAGATTAAGGAGTTTTCATCATGTCTTCTGACTGCTAGTTGGTGTTCGTGGATGCGTTCTGCTAGTCTTCTGCCAGTCTGTCCTACATAGTGGCTGTTACAGTCCTTACACTGTATGTTGTAGATAACTCCTGTTTTTTCTTCTTGGGCTACTGGGTCTTTTGGTTTACTTACAATGTTCTGAAGGGTTTTGGTTGGTTTGTGTGCTACAGTGATGCCGCGTGGATGTAACAGTCTATTAGTAGTTTCTGAGATGTTTCTGATGTATGGCAGTGTAATCCTTTTCATAGCTTCTGTTGGTTTTGCTGTGGTGGGTTGAGTGGTCAGGCACTTTTTGATAAAGTTGTGTGGATATCCATTTTGCTGGAAAATTGGGCACTTAATACGTTTGTTGAGGCACTTTGATTGTTGCACAGAAGTGGTCTGTTTCCTTTTTCTGGTGTTCTGGGTTGCTGCAGTGTGTTTGTGCTCGTCTGAATAGTGTTCTTACCCAGCTCCTCTTGTGTGAGGTTGGGTTATTGCTTTGATAGTGGAGCACTTGGTTAGTGTGGGTAGATTTCCGGTAGACTTGTGTTTCTAGACTGCCATCATTTCCTCTACTGATGAGGATGTCCAAGAAGGGTAGTGTGTTGTTGTTTTCTTCTTCCCTTGTGAATTTTATTCCTTTGAAGATGTTGTTGATGGCTTCATGTGTTTCCTCCAGTTGATCCTTTTTTATTATGACGAAGGTGTCATCTACATACCGGATCCATACTTTGGGTTGTATGTGTGGGAGTGCTATCCTTTCTAGATGTTGCATTACTATCTCTGCTATGAGTCCTGAGAGTGGTGATCCCATAGGTGTTCCTTTGATTTGTTGGAATATTTGTCCATCATGAGGCAGAGGTTGATGAGGTCCATGATTCTGGGTATTTTGATCTTGGTGTATCTTGTTAGGTCGGGTGTGTTACGTAGAACTGCTGCCATGGATTCAATCGCTAGTGCTTGGTCTATGGATGTAAAGAGTGCAGTGACATCAAATGACACCATAATTTCATCTTCATCTATTTTTAGGTCTTTGATTTTGATTGATTTTGATTGATTTTCTGGAGGCACTGTAGTGGGGAATTGATAGAGTATTCACTCTCCTCTGTGAGATGCCCAAGTTTTCTTGTAAGTTCTTTAGCTATGTTGTATGTGGGGGTGCCTGGTAATGATACAATTGGACGGAGTGGTATGTCAGGCTTGTGTATTTTGGGGCGTACAAGGAGAGTACAAGACCCCCACCAACACAGGCAGGACAAGCCAGGGTATATAAACAGACAGCAAGTTCCACTCCCTTTTCGCACTGAAGATGTTGCCTAGCCTGGCAATGAAACGTCTGCATGAAAACAACAAGGCTCAGAGAGCACCAAAGACTCCCCAGTTCAACCCTGAGCTACAAATATTATCTTCAATTGATAAATATAATTATGAGAGGATTATGAGAGGATTAAAATATGACACAATTCTTTGCCACCTGAACAACTGTCATTTAAATGAGGGCAGATATTCTTTTCAATGTGATATCTTTAAAAAATGTTAATAACAAATGTTATAATTAACAATTAATGCATGAATTGTTTAAAAAGTGATATTTGTGTGTGTATCTGTGAAAGGGAAAGGATATAATAAGTGGTTTGATCTTGTGGGGAATGGAGTTGATGTGTATATCTATGAAAATAGAAATCCATTAGTTGGTGATACTTCGATGTTGGATGTTACACTCCAGGGAACAGTGATGATGGAAAAACCAGAGATTGTACTGGAGGATATCATTCCAGGGGGCAAGAGACAACACCAAGAAGGCACACTTCCTGGGTCCTGCAAAGTGACTCTACTTAATTGACAGGACAGGCTTATTGGAATAAGATGGTGGCTGGGATTTAGATTGGATCATGCCTCCATCCTCTCATGGATTCCGGGACTCCGGAATGGAGTTGGTTTACTGAAGATCTGAGGGAGATGAAGCACAAGAAGAGAGATCCAGAGTACGACTGGAGGACAACACGGAGTGAACCTGACCAAGCACAACTTAGACTTGCTGTTAAGGCCCACCTAATGGTGGTAAAGGCAGCAAAATGTCAATATTACAAAATGTCAATATTCCTTATTGTAACTGCAGGTAGCTACCAAGCAACCCTGTTTAGTATGACTTGGCTTCTCCTGGGGAGGGTTGAGCCAGAGGTGCTGCTTTAGGGCCACGCTGAGGAATATTCAAGGCATCTGTCAGAGTTGCTCAGATTCAATATTAGCTGGACTCCAGTCTTCAGAGAGATCCCATGGAAGTGACTGAAGTCCTCATTATCTGGGGTGAGTTTTTGTACAGAGTAAGAAAGATAACCTTGACAGAGCTATGCAAAAACCATTACCTAGGCAAAAGGGGCTGAAACATTTTATAAGTCCAGAACAATGAGATAACATTTGGAAATACCTCAGGCAGATGTCCCCCTAATTCACTAAAGTATAAGAAGGAGGATGTAATGGGATGTGAGAATAACCTTGAGAGACAGGAGGAGAAGCTGCAGCCTAGACAATGGTCTGATAAATGAAATATGAGTTGAAAAGAGGAATGGGGGTAGAATAAGCATCTCAGAAGGGACCATCCCTAGTTCTCTGGAAAATAAAGGCAGGGGAGTGGGAAGTACTCTCAGACTTGCAAGATTCTACCACTGTAACCTTACAATAAAGGGAGTATTAGTACTCTAACCTGGTCACTCACTGAAAGTAATAAAATCTAATCTAATCATTCTAATCAGCATTATAGGTTCTGAAAAAAATAGGAGGGATTTCTTTATGATAGCTTCTTTGGGATTTCATGGAAGCAAGGGAAAACAGGGTGAGTGCACACTGTTGTAGAAAAGGTCATGTAAGACAAGATACTTGCATACCTCTTGTGTGTTGTATTAGATTAACACAAAAATTCTCTCTATGAGAATTTCTAAAACTTTATTTGATAATTTTAGGAAATAATACAGGAAAAGTTTTCTTCCCTGAACTGATCCTCTGAGTTTTAGCTAGAACTGGGTAAAATGAGGTTTAACATTTCTACTCAGCTTCCTGGCTTACTTTCAACTAGTTGCTCTCTTGGAATATAAGAAGTAATTTAAACAGAGCATGATAATAGAGAAAATTAAATTGTGTAAAAAACCCCAAACAAATAGCATATTATAAGGGAGTATGTTTCAATGGTATGCATGGTTAGGTAGTCATGGTTTATAATAAGAGGGAGTCCACTGGTTCCTGGACTGAAACATTTCAAATTGCATCTAAGGCAGTAAAAATACTCTTCTACACACAGTAAATAAATTATCTGGCATATAAAAATATGAGTATCAGGAGAAGGACTTTTTCCATGACAAGCGCAAAAGATTGTTTTTTTCAAAGATAAATTTTCTGTCTGTATGTAATCTGAAATGATACAATTCAGAGACAGATGACTATCTTTCTGCTTTTTGTAGAACTGAGACTTAGTGAAGACCTTTGCATAATTTGTTTTCTGGTCAAAAATACCCTGATAGATTATATAATGCACTAACTGAATGTTTGGATTTTGCATATCTATAAATAAAATAAAAATAATAAGAGAACAGAATGACTGAGAACTTTGATCGACAAGAGAACAGAAGTGGCTAGTAATATATAGAAAGACAACACTCCTTTCAGACCCAGAAGAATAAAAAGTTATAATATACTTTTAAACTAATATTTTGTAAACATCAACAAATCCTTAGCAATAGGGGGCACAAGATTATGGCAATAGTATTTCAATGTACATTTGGATGAAGACCCATATCATGCAATATGATGTTTAAGAAAACATAAGATACCTTCTATTACATTTCTTTAAGAAACAGAGAATAAAGAAAAAAAGCAAATTCAAATATTAAGATTTCTCTTCTCTTTCACTTTCACTTTCACTTTCACTTTTTTTGCACAAGGACTAAATCCTGACTGATTTGTGGAGATGGTCCTTGGGGTAGGAATTCCTAACATGAAGAATAGGGCTCCATATGTGGCATTAAAAACAATTCATAACGCCAAAACTTACAGCAGAATATTACTTTGTCCTAGACTTCACATAAACCAATGGTACTTTTGAATAATCAACAATAGGTGACCTTTCAAATCTCCATTCCTTATCCTATTATTTATTATTATTATTATTATTATTATTATTATTATTATTATCATTTATTTTAAAAAAGAATCAAGCATCTACAGAGAGGAGTATCTGTAGTGATTCTGTAATACATAGATTTTTCTTTTGGCATTGGAAGATTGAAATAATGCTGAGCTAGGATTTTCAGGAAGCAATATAGATATTTTTTACAGTCCAGTTATGTTGCAAGAGTCCAAACAAGTTTGATTTGTGTTGAAAATATTGGCTGGAAAACATGTTGAAAAGACTGAGTGCCAAACAAAGGCACTTAATAGGAATTCCAAGGTAGATTTATTTCCTTCCAGTTGGGGTTCTCTGGGAAAAAAATAAAAATAAAATTGCCAATCAGTCCAGACTGTGCTGTATACCTCTCTGATTAATACAGTAGCTTGTTTGAGTTCTCTGATTTTTTAAAAAACACATGTGCAACTGGTTGCCTGTATATACAATTCGGAATGCAATCATTTGTCTCTTGAGAACTAGCTCATACAATGGACACATCTGTTGGGGAGCTGCCAATGTAATAGAAGTATGATCTGAAAGAGTCAAATATCTCATATAGACAAATGGTAACTGATTATGGTGTCTCTATGGTATTAAAGCAATGTTCTAATTCAAAAAAGAAAATGCTAAATTAAATACCTGAACAAGTTTAATGTTCTATCCCTATTTTCTCTCGGGTGTCGCTTTTGATAACTGAGCATCTTGGTTGTTTAGTGCAATATTCAATAATAAATTAATTAAATAATAAAGAGCCAGTTAGGTCTAGTGGTTAAGGCAACGGGCTAGAAATCAGGAGTCTGAGAGTTCTAGTCCTGCCTCAGGCATGAAAGGCAGCTAGGTGACCTTGGGCCAGTCACTCTCTCTCAGCCCAACTCACCTCACAGGGTTGTTGTTGTGGGGAAAATAGGAGGAGGAAGGAATATTAGGTATGTTCACCACCTTGAGTTATTTATAAAAATAATAAAGGCGGGATAGAAAATACATACATACATACATACATACATACATACATACATACATACATACATAAATATTGTTTCCGGTCTTTGTATTAGTTCAGTCTTTCTACTGACAAAGATTGTTATAGGTCTACTCAGTTTTATCCTAGCCTTAGAGCTATTCCCATGGCTCAGTTACGATGCTTGTCTCCCACCTGTAAACCAGTGGAAAACTAAACAGGCAGAGATTTTGCTATCTACCTGGTCAATCTCAATTGCTTCTGTTTTGGCTTGTAGCTGGAGGATGTAGTCTTCATTTCCCACATAGAGAAACTTGTTTTCCTCCCACCTTCTCAACAGAGAAACCATATGGCAATCACAGTACTGTTGTGATTGGCAGTCATTTTGATAGATGGCCAGGGTGACAGTCACTCAGTCAACTTGGCCATTTGCTGGCATCTGACAAAGGCCAATCAGAGAAAGCAGGATAAATATGTTCCTAGCAAGATGAACAAAGCACAATCCCAGGCAGAAGAATTGGTCCTCCTTACTGCTAGTGAAGAAGACTTTTCTGAAATCCACATACATATGCAGGGTTGTGCTATACACATGCACTGGTGGGAAAGCATGTGTGTGGCATCATACTTTCTGGTACAGTGAGAGTGAAGCAGACACTGTCTCCTCTTATTACAGAAATGATTTGCTACATCCAAGTCATCTGGATTGTCTGGCTGTCTGGTACTGAATGACAGCAGTGAAGCATATTCTAAAATTATGTCAAATTAATTACTATAGAACTATCTGCTATAGATGTTCCTGGCAGATATAAAAACATATAGGAAACAGCCCTAAGAGAACAGCACCCTTTGCATTATTTGGCACCTGTCATGCAAGGAACAAAGAATCCTGGGGAAGATGTACAACTGGGTCAATAGGGGAGTGGACTTCAAGATGGTGGTAGTCAGCAATGCTCATCTCTGGAATACAGATGATTGTTGTATGTGTGGTTACTGGGAAAATTCACCAAGATCTATAGTTATTAAAGTTAAAGATCTCTTATTAAAAATACATGAGGACTTGATCTGGGACTGTGCTTCTGAGATGTGCTAAAATCAGCTAATTATCTAAAATTTTCAAATGTTTTTTTTTATTCTCGCGTTAGGAACTTTTGATAATTGACAAAATTGTTTGCATCAGAAAAAACATATATTTTAATTAATTAATTAATCAGAATATATTGTTGACTTCTGTAATATATAAGAGAATGCTTATATCACCTCTGATATGATATCAAGCATTTTTGGAAGCTCTGTATATTTGCAAAATAGGTGATATTTTGCTGTTCAGGTTTAAAGTTCACCCATCCCTCCAGATTGCAGTGGCCAGATGCACGAGGGGGCAGGAATCCCAAGTCTTAACAGTTGCAAAAGAAAGGGAATTATAGTTAATGCACCTTATGATACAAGCTATCCTTGTTCAAATTCCCTCTGTTACAAAGCTATTAGTGGTGTGAAAATCTTACCTTGGCCTCAGACTGTGTCACAGTTCTTTCAATTTTGCAATATAATTATTTGGAAGTTGCATAGATGGATAGACTAAGCAAAGAGTTTTTAATTGGCAAACACTTCAGAGTGAACTAAGCTTACTGAACATTGTAAAAAACAAAATAAAACAAAACAGCCACTTTTCCAAAGCAGAAAAAGATCCAGGAGGAAATTTCTGTTTGTTATTGAAATAGTGATCTGTTTAATTTTCAAAATATAAACCAAAATTGGGATTTCAGCTTTTAGGATTTTATATTCTGTTTGCAAGTCCTCAACCCTAATCTAATAAAACAATACCCATAGTTGTCAGGAAGAGAAAATGGGTGTTCAATGAATGAAATTTTATAGATGTCTATAAAAATTCCACATAAATCTGTGTGTAAGAAATTGTTAATATACTAGCCACCATCAGTGAATATAATAATGTTAATCACTGTCAGCTCCATCTCCTGGCATCTAAATCTATGGCTGCTCACAGTTTGTATGGAAAATTCTGATGAGGATTTTTGAGTTTGTTCTTTCAGGAACTTTTGAGAATGATTGCTATTAACCTTGTGAGATAGTCCAGACAAGAAGCACACCCAGAAGTACTAGCTCTATCTTTATTGTAAGGTTACAATAACAGAACCTTGCAAGTCTGAAAGTTCACCTCCCATCCCTGAGTTTTACTCTCCTGAAAACTAGGGAAGGTCCCTTCTGAGCCGCTTTCACCACCCCTCCTCCTTTGGACTCAAATTTTGTTTAACGCACCATTGTCTAGGCTGTGGCTCTTCCTCCTGTCTCCCATGGTTATTCCCACATACCATTAGAACTCTTAATCAGAGCTATAGTTTATTAGGGTCTGTTTGTCTTTTGTGATTGATGGAATTACGAGCTCCTTATACCAATGCCTCAGGGTGGTATCAACCAAAGTTTGAGATGTTACAGGCCTGTTTCCTTTACAATGTATTGAGCTGGGTAGAGGTTGATAGACTGCTAATATTCCTAGTACTTTGGTGCACATGTGTGGCTCTGCATATGCATGGCTGTACCAGGATAAGAAGGAATACACCACAAAAAAGCATCAAAATCCATCTTTGTGTTGCCCCAGCTCAAGTAAAGAATGAGATTTAGGCAGGGTCTTAAGGAGATGTTGTTTGGAAATGGCTTGTGGGATGTCTTCACAGCTGTGTGGATGTGCCATAGAGTTAAAGGAGGTTTTTTTAAGATTCATATTTTTTTAAAATGAATTTTTATTAGAATTTTAAAATACAAACTTAAAAGTTAAAAATAGAAAAAGGAAAAAGGTTCATATCTAACTCCCTATTTTCAGCAGAAAATCTTGAGCTGGAGTATACTCAAGAGATTACTGTTCTGCCTTAGCTTGAAGGAAAACCCTGTCTACCCCTTCTTCTGGAACAATAAGTCCCTGTCCTCTTAAATAATAGCAATCTCTCAAGTTGCAGATCCCCTAAGAAATAATGATTGATACCTGTGACCTTTTGCTACATCAAATGTTTAGTGTCATCTTTTTATTCTAGGATTTGGGCACACTGTATTGTTGTAAATACTCTGTATCCGCATTTTGCATTCTTCAGACCATATTGTTACAAAACATAGTTTTAAGTGATCAGATATTTTCAGTATTTTAAGATATTAAATGCTGGCACTTTATTTTAAGGATTCTTGCTAATAAGCATTAAATATAAGGGGGTTAAGATGGCTTTTTTGTGACTCTATCTTTCCCATATAGCCAAGAACAAATTGGAGAACAAAAAGCATGAGTAATACGTTTCTCATGTAGCAAATTTCTCTTTATTTAAATGTGCATTTAAAAATGTGAACACCATTTTTAAGCCTGTCAAAGACAGCATGCAAAAATAAAAATAAAAGTGCCAGGGAAAAAGAATCTTTTTTTGCCTTTCTTTTCCTCTGAATTAATTTGTGCATCAATCAAAAACCTGTCAGTGCACATGCAATATAAGTGACATGACTTAAGCTACTAAAAGCAGAGGAAAATAACGAATAGAACTAAATACTGAGAAAAGAAAAGTGACAGCTATTATATGTATTCAGCTATAACAATACACTCTAGAACTGATGAAGAAATGGCGACAGAACTGCCAATTATAATTGAGTGAAATGTAAACAGAGATGAAAGTCTTCCAAGCAGAACTGCATCCAGGTGGCTATGTTCTTCTTTTGACACACCCATCCATTAGTGTCAGAACCCTTACAAAGCTGCTGGAATATTGATGTCTAGTTGTGTTTGTGTAACTCATTAATGCCAAAACTTGTGGTGAGGCTTACTTTCCTGGGACAAGGATTGAAGCAAGTGAAATCCTAGAAGGATAAATATGAAACAACTGAGCTATGGCTAGGCTTATTATGCAGTACTAATAATCCAAATTCTAATGTAAGGAGGACATTAACTCAGGATTTTACTTCAAGGACCAAATAAATAATGTTGTCTTCCTATAGGAATATTGATATACTTAGCCAAAATGCACCTATATACCAAAGGATATTTTGAGGACTGAAAAAAATTGGCAGAAATCCAAAAGCTATTGAAATTTTAAGAGAAGAAAGAAGTATCAAACCCAATCTGAAAAGCTCTGATTCTGATTTCTTCTTGTCTGGACCACACCCTTTTCATGTGGCATCATAATATATAACAATGTTGTCATGTGAGCTCGCTCTATTTCTCTCTATGTAACACATTTTCATCTAAAAAATAAAGTACCTATTACCTATTCTTTCTTTCTCTTTCCTTAATGATCTGTAACAAACACCACATCAAAAACTGATAAAGAAAAGAACTGGGAATTCTGAATAGGTATGTAATATGATGATATACAACCATTTTCTTTTACATTTCCCAAGAAACACACTGCAAGGAAGTTATATTAATAGGCATTGTCACCATAATTGGGAATTTAAATGCACAAAAATCAGACAATTAGAATGAATGAATCCCACAGCCACCATGATTTCAGAACTAATAAACGTGTATCTCTGTATTCTCAGAAAAAAATGAATAGCACAGACATTTTCCCATTAATATGAGAGAGAGGGGGGGGCAGACAGAGAGACAGAGGCATATTTCTAGTTGTTTTTGTACCAAAAGTAAGCACAGAAGTACTATATTGTCTTCTGCAGGGGGATTACAAAGGACATTAATTTATAATAGCTCCTTGAGGCATTTCTATAGTCTAAAGAATCAGGAATAGAGATAATTTCATTTTAATACTAAAGTTGTCACCAGCAATCTGCAAAGTAAAAGCAGGAACAGTAATGTCTTTTCCAGCACATAAACGCAGATTTGATTATAAATTTCAATTACTGGTTCCACCTTAAATCAGAAGGCATCTGGTAGCACCTTTTCAGACTAATACATTTTATTAAAACACAAAACTATGGCTGTCCTCCTAGAAAAGTCAACTTTTGACTGCTGATTTGCATTTTAGTGGGGAAAAAAGACAGATGGGATTATCCAGGTTATTTAAGAATTAGCAATAAAAAAATATCCATGTGCTAAATATAGGGCAAAAAACATATGTACTGTCTTAGGACCCAACAGTGATGGGTCTTTTGTTCCCCTTATTTCTCTCTCTCTCTCTTAAATATTCAACTTCTTTAAAATACAGAATCTGGAATAATTGGGGAAAGCAGAGTTGGAAGCCATAAAAATGAAGAAAACAATCACATCTCCCAAGAGTGAGAGTTCTATTTGACATTCTATCCTCACAAGGATACCTCTGTTTTTTACAACAGGTCTAGTTGTTGTTATCCATCCCCTCTGCCCCCCAACTATCTTAGAATGATAACTGATCCTGATCCAGAACTTCTACCTTGCCAAAGAGGTTGATTTTCATCTGAAAGCCCAAAAGCTATTATGGTAGATGATGTTTTCTCAAACGCATGTCATCTGTCTTATGCAAAGCCATTTTGCCCTCATCACTTTCATGTTACCACAGCTAGATATCAGAGGAGTGTTAGAAAGGGTCTCTAGCAGGCTTAGGCTAGTTTGTCATTCTATCTATGTTAGGGAAGAGGAACAAATGAGCTTTTAGATAAAGTACAGATGGCATTTGGCCACTTTGAGGACTGGGAGTAAACCACAATAGGGAAGCCATTTCGAGCTATTAATGATGTGATGAAGAAAACAAAAGTAGAAAAGTTATACAAATTCCCCACAGTCTGGACAGAATAGTCCTATGAGGCTATAAGATTTAGCACCTACCAGCAACAATCTCAGAAGATGAAATCCTAAGATAATATAATTAGCAACAGATTTATCTTACTTGCATATGATTGAATTCTTATTCTTCCCTAAGACAGACATAGCCAGACAGGTGATGTCTCTTTTCTGCTGCTAGTTATATATCAGAGATTACAGTCGGCCATTAGATTCTTTAGGAGTTGCTATATCCATTGTACTATACTAGACTACCTCCAGCAAAGGAGATTGTTACCTTGTCGTGGTGCTGGAGCTTGAGCACCTCAATGAAACCATGAGCTAAACCGTGAAGGGACACCCAAGACGGGAAGCTCGTGGCAGAGAGGTCAGACTAAATACGATCCCTGGGGAAGGTAATGGCAACCCACCCCAGTATTCTTGCAATGAAAACTAAATGGATCAGTACAACCAGAGATATGTCGGTATTCCATCGGAAGATGGGACTCCCAGGTCGGAAGATGGTCAAAATGCTACTGGGGAGGAACAGAGGATAAGTTCAACTAGCCTCAGATGTGATGACACAGTTAGCTCAAAGCCGAAAGGACGGCTAGTGGCCGACGGTGCTGCTGATGAACAATGAATCCAATGTTCTAAAGATCAACACACCATAGGAACCTGGAATGTAAGATCTATGAGCCAGGGCAAATTGGATGTGGTTAATGGGGAGATGTCAAGATTAAATATAGACATTTTAGGTGTCAGTGAACTGAAATGGACTGGAATGGGCCACTTCACATGAGATGACCACCAGATCTACTACTATGGACAAGAGGACCACAGAAGAAATGGAGTAGCCATCATAATTAATAATAAAGTGGCTAAAGCAGTGCTTGAATACAATCCAAAAAACGATAGAATGATCTCAATTCGAATTCAGGGTATGCCATTTAACATCACAGTGATCCAAATATACGCCCCAACCACAGATGCTGAAGAAGCAGAAGTAGATCAGTTCTATGAGGATCTGCAGCACCTACTGGATAATACACCAAAAAGAGATGTTATTTTCATTACAGGAGACTGGAATGCTAAGGTGGGTAGTCAAACGACACCTGGAATTACAGGCAAGCATGGTCTGGGAGAACAAAATGAAGCAGGACATAGGCTGATAGAATTTTACCAAGACAACTCACTGTGCATAACAAACACTCTCTTCCAACAACCTAAAAGACGACTTTATACATGGACTTCACCAGATGGTCGACACCGAAATCAGATTGACTACATCCTTTGCAGCCAAAGGTGGCGGACATCTATACAGTCGGTAAAAACAAGACCTGGAGCTGACTGTAGTTCAGATCACGGACTTCTTATTGTACAATTTAGAATCAGACTAAAGAGAATAGGGAAGACCCACAGATCAGTTAGATATGAGCTTACTAATATTCCTAAGGAATATGCAGTGGAGGTGAAGAATAGATTTAAGGGACTAGATTTAGTAGATAGTGTCCCAGAAGAACTATGGACAGAAGTTTGCAACATTGTTCAGGAGGCGGCAACAAAAAACGTCCCGAAGAAAAAGAAAACCAAGAAGGCAAGATGGCTGTCTGCTGAGACACTGGAAGTAGCCCAAGAAAGAAGGAAAGCAAAAGGCAACAGTGATAGGGGGATAGATGCCCAATTAAATGCAAAATTCCAGAGGTGAGCGAGAAGAGATAAGGAATTATTTTTAAACAAGCAATGTGCAGAAATGGAAGACGACAATAGAATAGGAAGGACAAGAGACCTCTTCCAGAAAATTAGAAACATCAGAGGTAACTTCCAGGCAAAAATGGGTATGATCAAAAACAAAGATGGTAAGGACCTAACAGAAGCAGAAGAGATCAAGAAAAGGTGGCAATAATATACGGAAGATCTGTATAGGAAGGATAATAATATTGGAGATAGCTTTGACGGTTTGGTCAGTGAGTTAGAGCCAGACATCCTGAAGAGTGAGGTTGAATGGGCCTTAAGAAGTTTTATTTATTTATTTATTTATTTATTTATTTATTTATTTATTTGTTTGTTTGTTTGTTTGTTTGTTTGTTTGTTTAATTTATTCCCCGCCCATCTCCCATGCAAGGGACTCTGGGCGGGTTACAATAATAAAAATTTAAAATTTAAAAAATTTAAAAAACAATACAAAAAGAAGATATATAAAAATATATCCAATATAAAATAAAATAAATAAAATCCAAGATGGCTTGAGGACCGTAGCACAGATCACCTAAGGGGCCAGCCTACCCCAGGAGGCACTACCGCCTCTGTCGTCCCAGGCCAGGTGGCAGAGCCAGGTCTTAAGGGCCTTCCAAAAGGCCAGGAGTGAAGGGGCCAGTCTCACCTCTGGGGGCAAGATGTTCCATAAAGTGGGCGCTGTCGCAGAGAAGGCATGCCTCCTGGACCCCGCTAGATGGAATTCTCTTGTTGAGGGGGTCCGAAGCATGCCCTCTCTGCATGCACGGGTGGGGCGGGCCGACGTCATCGGGACGAGACGGTCCCTCAGGTACCCTGGCCCTATGCCATATAGGGCTTTAAAGGTAATCACCAACACCTTGAATTGGACCCGGAAGCAAACTGGCAACAAATGCAGCTTGCGTAGCAGAGGTGTTACATGTGCCGATCTTATGGCACCCATAACTGCTCGCGCCACCGCATTCTGTACCAGCTGAAGCTTCCGGATACTCTTCAAGGGTAGCCCCATGTAGAGCGCATTACAGTAGTCTATGCGGGAGATGACAAGGGCGTGAGTGACTGTTCGGAGGGCCTCCTGATCCAGGAAAGGGCGTAACTGGCGCACAACACTAAGTTGTGCAAAGGCCCTTCTGGCCACGACTGCCACCTGCTCTTCAAAGCCCTCAACTCCTCCGTAAACCACGGAGAGTGACGGGCCGAACAGGGCCGGAGAGGTCGCATAAGTGCGATCTTGTCCAGGGCTCTGGCTGCTGCCTTGTTCCAGGCTGCAGCCAGGACCTCCACTGGACCATGAAGCAAGTCCTCGGGAATAACCCCCAGCTCCTTCTGAAACCTCACTGGGTCCATCAGTCACCGGGGGCGGACCAGTCGAATAGGTCCCGCCTCCCTGCGGAGTGGGGCAGCACAAGAGAGTCTCAGGGTCACCAGGGCGTGGTCTGACCATGACAATGGGGAAAGTTGTAACTCTCCCCTCAGATCACATTGCCACTGCTCGGACAAGAAAACTAAATCCGGAGTGAGACCACTGTCACGAGTTGGGTCATGGATAATCTGAGACAGGCCCATAGCTGCCATGGTAGCCATGAACTCCTGGGCCGTGTCTGAGGACTGTCCTAGGGATGGCAGATTGAAGTCCCCCAGAACCATAAGTCTGGAAAACTCCACTGCCAACCCCGAGACAGCCTCGAGCAGCTCAGGCAGGGAGGTTGCTATGCAGCAGGGAGGCTGGTACAGCAGCAACACTCCCAACTGTTCTCGTGAACCCAACTTGAAAAACAGGGTCTCACATCTGGTCACTTGTGGAGCAGCGCCCCTGAAGGCCACAAGGGACTCTCGGATGACAACTGCCACCCCTCCTCCCCTGCCCCGGTGTCTCGGCTGATGCCACACCCGAAACCCGGCTGGGCACATTTCCCAGAGGGCTACTCCCCCCCTGGGCCCAGCCAGGTCTCGGTAATACACACCAGGTCAGCCCCTTCCTCTGTGATTAAATTGCTTATAAGGGGGGCCTTGTTATTCATCGACCTGGCGTTCAGCAGCAGCAGTCGGAGACCGGAGCCCACGAGGATCTGCTTACCAGGTCCTGGGTATGAACACGGGGGGCCGGAACGCACCACTGGTAACAAACACCGGGGGCGCCTTCCCTGATAATGGCTTGCCCTCCGGTTCCCATCATACTGTCTCCTGCCCGTCACCACCTGAATCAATTGGCCCGCTACACAGCCCCCAGAGATTCCCAGCTCTGGCCTAGTAGCCTCCACTCCCAGGCCTACGGAATTCCTGGGTCTAATCAAGGGTCCCTTATCCCATTCATCCATCATCCAATCTCATACAATGTCGGGTAGTGGCAGCCCTCCCAGCGCACCAGCTCTCGCTCTCGGCGCTGGTAGGGTCCAGCACCACCCCCACTCACACTCTGCACCTCTCCCTCAACTTCCCTCAATGGTCAGGGAGAGGTACCAACACTCACCAGCAATCACTCCTACCCCACCTGACTCTCACCCAGGGGGGTACTCTTACAAAACCATACAATATTGGTTCCCCCCCACCTCGTCTCTCACCCGGGGGGGTCCACATTCATACCAAGGGACCCCTACAAACCCTCTGCCGCCTTAGCCTGAATGGGACGATATCCAGATCTTCATGGGGGTCAGTCCGTGTTATTATTTTTCTTACGCCCTGATCTCCTGGGCTCCAGCCTCTGTAACATCTGCACTTTCCAGGGCCGCAGGGTTCGCCCCCAACTCCAGCCAGTTCTAACATCAAAAGCTTCTGAACCCCCTCTAGAATTGGCCCAGGAAAAAAGTCCAGTTTGTCTGCTTGTCTGCGGGGGGGGGGGGGGTCAACCGAGGACTCCATTGAACCAGCTGGGCTCCCCTCTGTACCACGCCGGCTCTGCTAGGCCCCACCAACTCCACCGGCCTAGTTCGAACTCTGACGGTCTCCAGCCTCTAGCAATCGAAATCAGAGGCCTCCGGCAGCTTCCAGCAGCCCTCGGTAGACTCTAGCCCCGCAAGCGCCGCCGGCCCAGCTTGAAGACCAACAGCTAGCAGCATCCAGCTGCCTCCTGCAGGCTCCCACAATCTCCAGGTCTTCGGTGGATTCCAGGCCCTCACCAGCTCCACCGGCCTCACTCCACCGGCCCAGCTCGAACCTCAAAAGCCTCTGTGGTGTTTGGCTTCCAACAAACTTCGGAAGCCTACAGCGTCTTCGGCAGTTCACTGGGCTTCCTCGCGCAGATTCACAGAGCTCCGACCCGGACACAGGCCTCGCCCCAGCTCTTCCCCCTGGAGAAAGCCACTCACCACCGGCAACACACCTCTCCCGACCCCCAAGGTGAATTTTAGGGGATTTTCGGTGGGTTTTCACAGGGTTTGCGGCTTTTCTCCCGGAGCAGTCATCGGTCGCGCTGACTTGCGGCCGCCATCTTGGAATCTTGGAATCTTGATAACAAGGCAGCAGGAGACGACAGTATCCCAGCTGAACATTTTAAAATCTTGCAATATGATGCTGTCAAGGTGATGCATGCCATATGCCAGCAAATTTGGAAAACACAAGAATGGCCATCAGATTGGAAAAAATCAACTTATATCCCCATACCAAAAAAGGGAAGCACTAAAGAATGTTCAAACTATCGAATAGTGGCACTTATTTCACATGCCAGTAAGGTAATGCTCAAGATCTTGCAAGGTAGACTCCAGCAATTCATGGAGCGAGAATTGCCAGAAGTACAAGCTGGGTTTAGAAAAGGCAGAGGAACTAGAGACCAAATTGCCAATATCTGCTGGATAATGGAGAAAGCCAGGGAGTTTCAGAAAAACATCTATTTCTGTTTTATTGACTATTCTAAAGCCTTTGACTGTGTGGATCATAACAAATTGTGGCACGTTCTTGGTGGTATGGGGATACCAAGTCATCTTGTCTGCCTCCTGAGGAATCTGTATAATGACCAAGTAGCAATGGTAAGAACAGAGCACGGAACAACGGATTGGTTTAAGATTGGGAAAGGAGTACGGCAGGTTTGTATACTCTCACCCTACCTATTCAACCTGTACGCAGAACACATCAGGCGACGTGCTGGGCTTGAGGAATCCAAGGCTGGAGTTAAAATCGCTGGAAGAAATTAACAATCTCAGATATGCAGATGATACCACTTTGATGCCTGAAAGCGAGGAGGAGTTGAGGAGCCTTATGATGAAGGTGAAAGAAGTAAGTGCAAATGCTGGGTTGCAGTTAAACCTCAAAAAATCCAAGATTTTGGCAACCGGCTTGATTGATAATTGGCAAATAGAGGGAGAAAAAGTGGAGGCAGTGATAGACTTTGTATTTCTAGGCGCAAAGATTACTGCAGATGCTGACTGCAGCCAGGAAATCAGAAGTCATCTACTTCTTGGGAGGAGAGCATTGGCAAATCTTGATAAAATAGATAAGAGCAAAGACATCACACTGACAACAAAGGTCCGCATAGTAAAAGCAATGGTATTCCTCATAGTAACCTATGGCTGCGAGAGCTGGACCGTAAGGAAGGCTGAGTGAAGGAAGTTAGATGCTTTTGAACTGTGGTGTTGGAGGAAAATTCTGAGAGTGCCTTGGACTGCAAGAAGAACAAACCAGTCCATACTCCAGGAAAACTAACCAGACTGCTCACTTGAGGGAATGATATTAAAGGCAAAACTGAGGTACTTTGGCCACATCATGAGAAGACAGGATACCCTAGAGAAGATGCTGATGTTAGGGAAAGTGGTCGGCAAAAGGAAGAGGGGCCGACCAAGGGCAAGATGGATGGATGATATTCTGGAGGTGATGGACTTGACCTTGGGGAAGCTCGGGGTGGTGACGGCCGACAGGAAGCTCTGGCGTGGGCTGTTCCATGAAGTCACGAAGAGTCAGAAGCGACTGAGCGAATAAACAACAATACTAGACTACACCTCAGAACTGACTTTATCATCAGGTTTTCTACTGCTATGGAAAAAACTGACATAGATTCAGAATGTCTGCTGCAATAACAAATTATATGTGGAGTGTGTGTGTGTGAGAGAGAGAGAGAATGGGTGAGGTGGAGCCACACAAATACAAATTATTATTGTTGTTGTTGTTTCTATTTGTATGGCTGCCCATTTCATCCAAGCGACTCTGGGTGGCTCAGAACAGGTAAAAACAATAAAAAAACAAGTTAAAAAACCAAGTTAAAATAAACATATAAAAAGCATCCATAATCAATTCAAAACAAAAAATCTTGATCAGCAGCAGAAACTATCCTTACATCAGCTCAACATAGGCATTGTAAAATCTCCCCAGGCACGGCAACAATATCACGTCTTCAGTGCCTTCCTAAAGGCTGGGAGGGATGGGGCCAATCTAAGTTCCAGGGGGAATGATGTTCCAGAGGTTGGGTGCCACAGCAGAAAAGGCTGTCTTCCTGGGTCCCTTTAGATTGCACTAATTTGTAGTTGGGGCCTGTAACATGCCTCTCCTGCTGGTCCTGATGGGATGGGTAGATATAACCAGGGAGAGGCGATCCCTCAAATAACCTGGTCCCATGCAATTTAGGTCTTTATAGGTCATAACCAGCACCTTGAATTGAATCCGGCAGCAAACTGGCAACCAATGCAGCTCATGGAGCAGAGGTATAACATGTGCTGATAAAGGAGCACATATAACTGCCTGCGCCATCACATTCTGTATCTTTCAGCCCTTTGAGGTAGAGCAGACAGGAAACCAAAACCATGAGTACTAATACTAACTTTATTATAAAGTTACAGTAACAGAATCTTGCAAGTCTGAAAGTATCTCTCCCTTCCCAAGCCTTTACATTCCAAAAAACTATGGAGGGTTCTTTCTAACATGCTTACTCCACCCCCATTCCTCCTTGTACTCAGCTTTCATTTATCAGACCATTTTCTAGACTGCAGCTCTTTCTCCTGTCTCCCAAGGTTATTCTCACAGCCCATTACAATACTATCTGCAGCTTCTGGATGCTCTTCAAGGGTAGCCCCATGTAGAGCACATTACAGTAATCAGTTCAAGAGGTGACCAGGGCATAAGTGACTGTGAGCAAAGCCTGGTCCAGGAATAGGTACAACTGGTACAACAATATGATAATATACTAATTGGTCCAGACTAAATGATATAATCTTCTGTCACATATTAGATTTGGAAACAAAACGGACGTTAAATAAGTTGCTTCATTTCTACTACTATTTCAAAATTGGGGGGGAAATGGTTAAACTAATCAGATGGGTTAATGCTGACAAATAACTCATTCCACAAAAAGGTTCACATTAATGAATTATAAAATCACAAAGAACAGCTAGTGGAAACAAGAATATTGAATGTTATCAGTTCTACTTGCAGAAACATGCGTGTTTTGTGCATTTTGATTCCAAGAATAAGCCAGTTTGGTCTAGTGGTTAAGGCTCCAGGCTAGAAACCAGGAGACTGTGAGTTCTAGGCCCATCTTAGGTATGAAAGCAGGCTGGGTGTCTTTGGGCCAATCTCTCTCAGCATATAACATCAGGGTTCGGCAACAAACCAGTTGGTCAATTCCTGTTGCAACCAATGGACCAACATTTGGTTGATCAAAAAGTGGACCCTGAACTTACAGGAAAATGCTAGGAAGAAAATAATATATATATGCATAAATATTTTGGTCATAAACATGGAGGGAACACTGTTAAAATAAGTATTGAATTAATTTCAAATTTTGAATGTTTATGGAGTGAACTTGAGCTTAAATGATTCTAACATTCCCATAAATTCCTGACTTCTAGTACAAATGAAACTGTTGTACTAATAGTAATGATTTACTAAAGTCATTTATACTTTCATATGATATTTGCCTCACTTCTCAGTTAGATGTACATAAATATATAATATAAATTACTTATTTATAATAAAATATTGTTCTGAGATGTGATAATTTTTTTATGTTATAATTTGTGTTTCTGGTGTATTGCTGTTCTTCAGAGCCATTATTTAGCCTATCCATAACAAGCCAAAAGGAGCTTCAGAATTAAATGCAATCAATTCCTGATGAAATGTTACACTAAAGAATTTATCTTCTCCAGGATGTATTTTTATACCACAATTGTGGTTATTCCCAAGTGTTGGTATACTGTAGATTTTCAGGACTGGGATATTTATTAAAATATTCAAATAAAATCTTCAAATCAACACAAGTTACAGAATCAGATCATGTGCCTTCAAATTGCTTAAGAGATTCAAAAGTGATTTGGTGATTCAAACAGCTTTATGAATCTGTAAAGTCTTAGACACTGCTAAAGGTTTTCTACATATAAGTCAAAGGTACAAGGGCAGGGATTCCCTCTGATATTGACATTATAATCTCCTCAAAACCCTGCCTATCAGACTACTTGCTAAAATTGTGATCTTCTGTTTCCATCTCTTTCTTTTGTTATTTGTTCAGACAAATTTGCTTAGAAGGAGAGGGGGAAGACAAAGACAGAAAGAAGAGATTAAGAAACTAAGATTAATTTTAAGGCTCTTTTTTAAAAAAAATCTAGTTTGCCTTATGCTCTTCCTAAAACTATACCCTTTTATGATTATGCTTTGTTTACAGTCACTCTATTTGATCTGTAGGATATTCCAGCTAGTCCATGTGTCTCATCTGTTGGCAGTTTTTCAGCTCTTTCCAGCCTTCTCTTCCTTCTTTTCAGTCTCTTTACAAAGAGACTGCAAAGAGATTTACAAAGAGACTGCAAAGAAGGATAAGTTCTCAGTCAGTAAAAAAAAAATGTCCTGGGAGTGACTACAACTCAGAGCCTGAATTCCTCCTTCCAAAATTGCAACTTAAACTGAAGAAAACAAATAAATAAAAACTTCAGACACAACCACAGTGAAGGGACATATTTCCACATGTGGTGGTTATGTTAAAAAAGTAAAAAGTACTGGAACGAAATATTCAGAAAATCATAAAAATAAAATTTGAACTGAAACCACAGATATTTGTATTAGATATAATTCTAGAAAATATAAATAAAAAGCATTACAATGTATTAAGATACATGTTGATAGCTGCATGAACAAACATGATACAACATTGGAGAAGAGGAACTTGCCAGACTTCCGGGGCAGGTATGGCAAACTGAAGACAGCTCTCCGAAAGCAGAGCCGACAACTGTGGCAAAGACCAAGGAACCAATGAGCAGACTGGTCCCTCAGAACCTCCAAATAAGGAGAGGACAGCAGATCTCCCACATCTGTTCTGGACTGCTGCTGCTGCTGCTGCTTGTGAAAAGACAGCAGGACAGCAGTTTTCCATGGGTTTGAGTGCCTGGAGACAACCATCTTGCCTGCAATAATGGTGGAACCTTTTAAAGGACACTAAGTTTGCAATCCTCACTTTCTAATCACTTTCATAAATTGCCTATGAACCATCTTAAAGCTATTAGAGACCTTTGGAATGACAAGTTTGAAAAGTCTTCATCGGGTAAGTTTATCTTCAACTCTGAACAAAAGAAAAATTAATCATAAGCTTAAGAACTTAAAGAATTTGAAATAAACAGCAAAAAACTAAATAAGATTTTGATCTAAGATTATAAATTGATTAAGGGTTCAAATAAATTTGGAATATTGACTTTTACTATAAGATTTTGGAATTAACTATAAAAAATAAACAATTTCTCATGGGAAGCAGACTTATTTTGGCTATTCTGGCTGTTGCAAGTCATAAAAAAAGAGAAGTGATCATTTTAGAAACTGGACACTAGAGGGGACTAAAGATTCTAAGTAGAAGAGAAAAAAAATTGCTTTTGGTATCGGTTAGTACTGGGACTTACAAAATGATACAATACATCACAACACTGGAAATATTAGAGATCTTTGAAGAATGGACCCAGAAATTAGTAGCTACAATATCAACAGTGTCAGTAATGAGGTGACTCTATGGATAGACTATGTCCAAAAGATGTTAATGAGGGAATGACAGATGTAAAGCAAAAATTTTTCTGACAAGACAGAGAAAGTACCAAAGTGAAACTAAAAATGATAGGCCAAGAGAATGATTTGGAAAAGGACACTTTACTGCATATACAAAAGAAACTGGCTGAAGTTTTAAAAATTAAAAAGGAAAGACAAAGATAAATCAAGAGAATGACCTGGGAAATGTTTTCTTCTTGGATATACAAAAGAGGGTTGTTAAATAAATCTGTGCGATAGGATAAAGAAGAATTGAAGAGAAATCAAATCCTATGACAATCTTTGACTGAATTAAAGATTAAGACTGCTAGAAGTAAAAGGAAGGAATATAAAGTTGGTTTATTTGATCAAGGTTAAAATAAGTTTTTTTTTTTTTTTTTGCAAAGTTATGGCAATCCTTTATGGACTTTTTGCTGACACCAGGAATGAAAAGTAGGTGTTTTATGGATTTGCTTATAGATGGATTTGCTTATATTCTTTATATATTTCTTTTTATTTTCTTCATTATATTCTTTCTTTTTTTTTCCTGCACTTTTTCTTTATTTCTTTTTTTTTAGATTTTTTTATCCTTCCTTTATTATTTTTACAAATAACTCAAGGTGAGGAACATATCTAATACTCCTTCCTCCTCCTATTTCCCCCCCAACAACCCTGTGAGGTGAGTTGGTCTGAAAGCAAGTGACTGGCCCAAAGTCACCCAGCCTGTTTTCATGCCTAATGGGACTAGAACTCACAATCTCCTGGTTTCTAGCTTGGTACCTTAACCACTAGACCAAACTGGCATTTAAAATTCTTAATGCAAATCATATTTTAAAAAAAGGAAAAGAAGAACTTGCCAATGATATCAGATTGGGAGACCAAAATTGAAGAATATGTAGCAATGGCAAATTTGACAATACTGTAAAAGAAGCAAAATCAGATTTAAGCAGTGATGGCTGCCTTACATATAACTCATTACAAGCAAGGCAATTTTAGACATTTGGAGTACGGTTGCTAGGAAGAAGTTATGAGACCAATTAAAAATAACAGAAGAAAGTACTTAAATAGACACTAGCAACAATTCTTACTGTTCAACATCTAACACATAAATATATAAATTGTGGTTAGCAGATGGGATACAAATGGAAGGGAAAGGAAGGGAAGAACTGCCACTAGAAAGTTTTATCACAATTTTTCTTACGAGGGTTGACTGCCAAGGGCTGCCTGACCCACATCTGCCAGGGTAAGGATACTTTTCCCCTCAGAGTTAAACACTTCTGACTTAGACACCTCTTCGTCCTCCATTGGGACAGGAAGAACTTTCTTAGGTTTTAGCTTGGCCATACCTTGCTGGGTTAGAGCTTCAGCTATCTGCCTATGAAAGTATAGGTATGAGACCTCCCCTCCAGTTCCAGAGTTTCAAAGGTTCTCTGGATGTAAGCAGGGGGTGGGACCCATATTCTCTTCTTTTCCTACTCTGTTTGCCATAGTTTGTTATTCACAAGACTGCTTGTTTGAAATCGTGCCAGTGCCACCAGCTTTGTTACAAATTATTGGGTTCTTGGGAAATGATCAGACTCAGAACATAAGAGACCTCTTGTGAATTTTCATACCTTTATTCGTAACAGAGTTTCTTAGTTTCATTTTCAAACATACTCAGTTATACAATATTCATGTGTGTATATACTTTGGTCTGCAACTCTCTTTCCATTTAGAGTTAAGCAAGGATGCTAATTATGCATGACTGGCAACTTCTCAGGCTGGCAGGTATTGTCTTCTGTGATTGAGGTGATGGAGGAAGTTTTTGCTCACACCAAGAATAACTCACACCAAGAATAACTATTTTTCATTGAGCTAAAACAGAACAACTGAGAAATGGAAGGAATGGCAACTCAAGATAACCAAAGCAATAGTTAATGAGCACCTGGCTTTAAGAAGACACAGATAACTACAGATTGGTCGACTATGTGAGTATTGGCGGTGGTGGTGGAAAAAGCATGTGTGTAAGAATATGGGGTCTTGACAAATAAAAAGCTACACTAGCCTGCAGTTTGATGTAGCTGCAAAAAACAATACAAAAAACAAGCAAGTGCTTTCCTAGATTACTAAGGTGCATCAACAGAAGTCAAAATCAGGAGATGTTATTGTTTATCACTGTTCTTCACTGATCAAACCAGACCTCATATACTGCATACATCTAGTTTTGGGTACCATATTTTAATAAGGATATTGACAAATGGGAGCACATCCAGAAGATTCCAACCAATATATACAGTAAGTAGACTGGAAGGAAAAACGATTATGAGGAATTGTTAGAGATACTGTGTAGGTTTAGCCTGGTGAACAGAAGACTGAGACAAGACTTGATAGCTCTCTCCAAGGACCTGAAGGAATGTCATGTAGAACAGGGGTCCGCAACCTGTGGGCCACGGCCTGTTAGGAAGTGGGTCGCACAGCAGGAGGTGAGTGGTGGTGTCAGGAACGAGCCTGTCCCTGCTGCCATGAGTCGGAGGAAGAGCAGCCGGTAGCAGGAAGAAGCTGGAAAGGCACAAAGACAGAGCCTGAGCCAGAGCAACTGATTGGTGGGGACCCTGAAGGGGAAACACCTCCACCTATCAGCATGTGGAAAAGAAGGGCGGAGAGGCGAGCTGAAGAGCATGAGGCCTGATTGTCCCCTGGTCGCAAACCCTGCCCCCCATCCATGAGATTGGCTCCCACCTGCAAACACCGCCCCCCAGTCCATACGATTGGCTCCTGCCTGCAAACCCCACCCCCATCCACGCAATTAGCTCCCACCTGCAAACCCAACCCCCCATCCATGCAACTGGCTCCTGCCTGCAAACCTCGGCCCCCGGTCCATGGAAAAATTGTCTTCCACAGAACCGGTCCCTGGTGCCAAAAAGGTTGGGGACCCCTGATGTAGAAGACTAAGCAGACTTTTTCAAAGTTGTTCCAAAAGACAAGCCCAGAGCAATGGGCATAAATTACAAGGATACATATTTAAGTTAAACATAAAGAAAAATGTCCTAATGGTAAGAACTGTTCAACAATGAAACTAAATTGCTCAGTGGGTGTTGATTCTATTTTGCTGGAATCATTTAAACAGAGGTGAATAGTCATCTGACTGGAATGTTGTAGTAGTGGATTCTTGCATTGAGCAGATGATTGGACTAGATGATCTCCAGGGTATATTCCTATCCTTACATTCTATGATTCTATGGTTCAAAACTGGAAAAGAAGTGAACAAAACTTGAATAATAACAACTTTCTTATTTAACATATTCATAATATATCATGAATATGCAAGACTAGAATAAATTTTAAAATGGAATAAATAAATAAATAAATAAATAATGACAGTATACAACCTTAGCTCACTGGGAGAAATATTAATGACGTCAGATGTACTGGTGATACCAATTTGATAGCTGCAAATGAGGAAGAGTTAAGGAATCTCTAGTTGAAGATGAAAGAACAGAGTGCAAAAGCTTGTTTGCTGCTACTACTGTCCCCTTCTCCCCCCAAATTATATCAACCGGCAGCATCAACCCAATGCAAATAGGTGAAGAAGTAAAAAAATAACAGATTTTGATATTCTAGGTTCAGAAATTCACAGGGATGGTGACTGTAGTTATGACATAAAGATATATCTGCTATCGGGAAAATACTGTAATAGATCTGGACAAAACATTGAAGTGCAGTAACATCACACAGGCAACAAAGATACATAATGTCAGGCAATGGGTTTTCCAAATACAACATATGGCTGTGAAACTTGGGCCATCACAAAGGCTAAAAAAAGAAAAAAATAATGTATTTGAATGGTTATGCTGGATAAAATGTGAAGAAAATCATGTGTTTATTTATTTATTTATTTGACATATATGGCCACCCATCTTATGCAGCACAAGTCACAAAACCATAATAAAAACCATCAGAACAGGAAAGCCAATATTTAAAAAAAAAGTCCCAACCCTCCAACCAACCCTCTCAACTGATCCACAATTGCAGTTACTGGACACCATCAAGATTGAATTGAGAATTGGTATCCTGACACTTACTCCTGAGATTTTCTCTTAATTAATATATTTCACCATGAGAAGCAGTCTTAATATGTTATTTCGTTTTGATTTTTCTCATACTACTGTATATACAATGAAGATCTTTTTGTAGAGTGGCTCAAATATCTACTTCGTTCAAGTCTTTTTAAGAATTTGTCAGTGTTTTACTTATTTTGCTTATATTGTATTCCACCCAGACATTTACTGTATTCCTGTAGCAGGAAAATATTTTCAAACATGCGTAGGCTTGATGACTGATTTTAGAGACTGGTTACAGGTGTAATTTACTTAAAACATGTGATATTACTTACAGTGCAAGATGGTTGTATAATGGCCAGTCATTTTTCCTGCTGCCATCCAATTTAGCATATTGTTGAAGAAAATATTTTGTTTGAAACTTAAACACAATAAAAATCAATGCAGGATCACTTTTAAATCAATATGTGCATTATCTTCTTATATTGTAGTTACTATTAAATGGGCAAATAATTTGCTCAAACAGCTAACATATATGAATAAATACTGAGAACAGGATGAACAAGCAGTAATGCTAGCTAACATTCAAAAACCTGACTAAACGCATTTAGGCTAATAAGCCTTCATCCGTAGTCACAATTATAGGGTTATAATAATGCTGGAAAAAAAGCAAAAAAACAAGTATAAATAATCATGAATCACAACCAAATAAACCTAACATAAAAATGAAAGTAGCACTTACTTGGGTAGTTAAAATATAGTTTATTCTAAATTCCTATAAAATAGATTGCTCCACAGCTAAAAATTATTAAATACAATTTTAAATTTTGTTCTTAATGGTAAGAAGATATATTATTTATTATAAAAAATATACCTAAATCCAAGCAAGTGCGAAGGCTGGGTTCAAAACACCATATGCATGAATAAAATGAAATGAGATTGGCCAAATTAAATAAAGAGTGTAGAATGGTGCAGTAATGACTAGCATCTGACTGCAATACAAGGAATTTAAAACAAAACTCCTAACTGATATAAAAGAAGAGGGGGAAATAGGAGAAAAGAATAACAAACTAAAAAAATAAACTATATAACCAAAAATAAGATAGATTCACATCCAATCTATCTCCTCATTCATTCCATGAGGGGTCAAGGTATGCAAATTAAAGATCCAAAAATTCTCTCTAGCTTTCTGTGAAGAAGCTGAGTTCCTGAAGCATGAATTTTTCCAGAACCCAAAACCGAATCTTGCTCCCATGTGGTTCAAGGCTCTGAAGTGTTGCACAAGAGGAGAAGTAATCTTCTGACGTCTAATACAGCTTCTCTGTTAACAAATCCTCATTTTTTACTGCTCTTGAAGTGTAACCCACATATAAAATCAGACAATGGCATTGAATACCATACATCACACCTCTAGAGTTACAATTGACAAAAGATTTGATGGGATAAGTTCATGCTTCAGACGGAAATTAATTATCTAGGGGGAAAGGAGATCTGTCTTTGGCCTATAGAATCTAGGCTCTTAGGCATAAACATGAGCAGTGGAATTAATACTTCCCAGTCTACATTAAGGGTCAAGGGAAAATGTTTTGGAAAATGAGTGAAGCTTTGTACGTTCTTTCCTTCAGTGTTTATAACTACTTCCATGGGTTAGCCTAGAGGAAATGGCCATGTTCCGGCTCGAGGCTTGGCATGAAGGCAAGGCAAGACTCTGGCCCGAGGCTGGATGCGGAGGCTGGGCAAGATTCCAGCATGGGACAGGGTGCGGTGGTAAGACTAGGTTCTGGCACGAAGTGCGGCTGTGCTGCAGGGCAGAGTTTTGGCACGGTGCACAGTGGGGGGACAAGGCAAGACTCTGGCATGAAGCTGGGTGGGAGAGCAAGGCAAGGTTATGGTGCAAAGGTTGGCTGGGCTGCAAGGCAAGGCTCTGGCATGGAAGCGAGGCGAGGTCCGAGCGGGGATTCTGGCGTGGCAACGGGATCGTGATTCACTCCAGGATGCAGTATGGAATGTGAACGGTTGTCTCTGGCAATTGGCAGAACTGGAAGAGGTCCCAGGAACTGGTGGTCCAATTTCCTGGATGGACGTGCGGAGGTCAGATGCTTGGTGGACAGCCACACCAAATCGCCAAGTGCTAGCGATGGCCCCAGCTTCCAATGGCGATCAGCGAACTGCTTGTAATATTCCTTGGCCTTCTCCAACTGTTCGTGAAGGACCTGGTGGCTGGCCTGTATGTCTTGGAATAACTGATCAGCTGCAGACACGGAGGATTCTGGGGGTGCAAGAGGGAGATGTCGAGGGTGAAACCTGTAGTTTGCCAAGAAGGGAGACATCTTGGTGGAGGTATGCAGCGCATTGTTGTAGGGAAATTACACTACTGCTAGCAGATCTGCCCAATTGTCCTGTTGGAAAATGACATAACAATGCAGGTACTGCTCCAAGATGGCATTCACCCGTTCTGTCCCCCCATCCGATTCAGGGTGGTAAGCTGACGATAGGTGGCTCTGGATACTCAAGTTCTTGAGGAGTGCTCTACAGAACCGGGCCGTGAATTGGAAACCTCAGTTGGAGATCACACTCTTGGCTAAACCATGTAGCCTGAAGACATGTTTAATATAGAGTTTCTTGAGCAGTGGGAAGGCCTGCAGATGTGATGAAATGCGCCATCTTGGTTATTTGAATCGACCTTGGGAGTCTGGAAGGTTCATTATGAAGTCCATTGATATGGTCTCCCAAGGTTGTCCCGGTGTGGGTAGGGCTTCCCTGTCTGATTCTTGGCTCAGCAACATTCGGGGCATGATAGCATGTACTGTTTCACCTCGTCCCAAATGTGAGGCCACTAAAACTCCCGGGAAATCAGGTCTAGCATTTTAAAGAAGCCAAAATGGCCTGCAGCAGGGTTGTCATGGGACAACTGCAGTGTCACTTCCCACAACTTTCCCACAGGCACATAATAACGTCCCTGATAGCAGAGTACATCATGGGACCAGGTCCACGGGTTGGTCTGATCTGTGGGCGTCTGCAAGATTTCTTGCTTCTGTTTGATTTTGATGCTGATTGTGGATCTGTTGAAGAAAGTCATGCGGTGCACTGGTTGTGGTGAATCGTTCAAGCAGAATGACTGACTGGTGCAGTGGGGAGGTTTCTAGATGGTCATACTCCAGCTTTCTGGATAGCGCATTGGCATGTTGATTCTGGCCTCACGGGATGTAGGTCACCTGGAAGTTGAACCACAAGAAGAACAGCAACCAATGAATCTGCCGCTGGTTAAAACTTCTCGCAGGCTTCAGATGCTCCAAATTGTGATGGTCCATGCTCAACACAATGGGATGACCAGCTCCCTCTAGGTGGTGCCTCCAGGTCTCAAACACCACTTTGATCGCTAGCAATTCCTTGTCCCAGATGGTGTAGGCTCTTTCTGCGGGTGCCAACTTCCAGGAATGGTACACACAGGGACACAGGGTTCTGGTGCATGGATCTGCTTACAGTAGGATAGCCCCTATGGCGACGTCTGATGTGTCCGTTTTGACCACAAATGCCCAGAGATGGTTGGGGTATCCAAGGAAGGGACCCAAGGTGAAGGCGGCCTTGAGACTGTTGAAAGTCTGTTGCTCAGCATCTCCCCACATAAACTTAGTCTGTTTCTGAAGTAGATTCAAGAGAGGGGTGGTGAGCTCTGCAAAGTGAGGAATGAAATTCTGATAGTAATTCATGAACCCCAATAAGCATTGCACGTCCTTGGCTCTGTGTAGGGGCTGCTAGGAATGGAGCACTTCTACCTTGCTGGTCTCCATGGTGATGCCGGTAGCAGAGATCCAGTGGCCCAAAAAGTCCACAGTGTTTTGGGAGAATTAGCAGTTCTCCAGTATGGCATACAGCTGATTTTCCCACAGTCGCTGCAGAATGGTATGCATGTGTTGCTCATGCTCATGCGGAGAAGAGGAGTAAATCAAGAGATTGTCTAAGTAGATGATGAGGTACTAGTCTAGGAGGTCCCAAAAGATGTGCGGTGTGGCAACCATGTAGAATTCCAGCCACTCCTGTTGCTCGCCAATTTACAAGAGCAGACGTTGCGTGGCAGAGGACATGGGACCAGAGCAGAGGGTTCGGCTATCAATGGTTTCAACAACCAGTGCCGGCTTCACTTCATGCTGAGGTATGCCCCACTGTTTGGCAAACCCTTCATCAATGAAGTTGGCAGTGGCTCCTGTGTCGATCATGGCTTGGGTCTCAAGTACAGGGCCCCTGGGAACTTGCAAGGTGACCACCACCACCAAATGCCTGAGGAGTGTGGGACAGGGCTCAGTAGATTGGCTAGCCACCAACTTGGCCCAGCCTAATTGCCCTTTGAGGCTGGGCTGAGTTCATTTCCTGACAAGGGGTTGGTCTTGGTCTTGGCGGGGCAATTTGCTGCTAGGTGCCAGGCCCCCCTGCAGTACAAGCATAAGCCCTCTCGCCTGTGCCGATCCTTCTCTGCCTGGGTCAGCCACAGTCTCTCACCCCCCAGTTGTGTGGGCTCATCCCTGGGGGTTGATTGGCCAGCCAAGAAGTGTGGGCCAAAGGATGGTAACATGGTGGTGTGTTGCCTCACCTTCCCCTGTTGTAGACGCCCATCGATGCAGAGACACAACTGCACGAACACTTGCATGGTCTGTGGGCACTTGGTCCGGGCCAGCTCATCCAGGATTTTGGGGGCCAAACCGTCCTGGAATTGGTCGAGAAGCACCTCTTTGTTCCAATTTAAGTCCTGGAGAAATAACCAAAAGTCACTGATATATTCCGCCCCTGGATGCCATCCTTGCCTTAACCCCCTCAGGTGCTTGCTGGCAGTCTGTGTCCTCACCGGGTCCTCATACATCAGACACAGCTGCTGGCAAAACCCATCAAAATTGTCCAATAGAGGACTTGGTTGCAGGATTATGGGTGAGGCCCAGCATGCAGCGGAGCCCAACAATAGGTTGATCAGGAATCCCACCTTATGGTGATCTGTGGGAAACTCCTCCAAACAGAGGCTCAGGTACAGTTTACACTGGGCAAAAAATGCAGGAAACTGGGCAAGAGTTCCATCACATTTTTCTGGTGCTGACATGGGGCACTTGGGGCACTTTGTGACTACAGTTGGGGGCACCGGCTTTTGGGCCAGTAGTTGGGTAGTCAATATGGCAACTTGTTGTCTCACCTGGGCTTTTGCAATGGCAAATTGCTGGTCTGCCATGCTCGATTAGTCCCGATCAACCACCTTCCTTTTCCCACACTGGGGTGTGGGCGGAGAGAATCTGTCCTGTCCCAACTAAGACCCGAAGCAGGAAGGTGTGGAATAAGTCTTTTATTTACAATTAAAACACACACAAAATATATCTGGAGGAAACAAAGGTGACATGAGGTGCTCACAGAGATCTGGTGGCCTGCAGTGATCCATTCCCAGTTGGCATGCACATGGGCAACCACCACATGGTTGAGAAGCAAGGTCCCGATGTGGCACTTGGCACAGCTGCGAGGCAAGGTGCTGGCACGAGGCTTGGTGCTGCAGTGAGGAACGTCTCCGGTGCGATGATTGGTGCAGCGACTGCAAGGCGAGGTTCCGGCTTGAGGCTTGGTGTGAAGGCAAGGCAAGGCAAGATTCTGGCATGAGAATGGGCACGGCGGCTGCAAGGCAAGGTTCCAGCTCTAAGCTTGATGTGAAGGCAAGGTAAGATTCCAGCTTGAGACTGGACATGGAGTCTGGGCAAGATTCTGGCATGAGACTGGGTGTGGTGGCTGCAAGGTGAGGTTCCAGATAGAGGCTTGGCATGAAGGCAAGAGAAGACTCTGGCTCAAGGCTGGACAAGGAGGCTGGGCAAGATTCCGGCACAGGATGGGGCATGGCAGCAAGACTAGATCCTGGCACGAAATGCAGCTGTGCTGTGGGGCAGGGTTTTGGCTCAGCATGTGGCTGGGTGACCAGGCAAGACTGGCATGAAGCTGGGTGGGACAGCAAGGCAAGGTTATGGCGCAAAGCTTGGCTGGGCTGCAATGCAAGGCTCTGGCATGGAAGTGAGGCGAGGTCCAAGCGGGGATTCTGGCATGGCGACGGGATCGTGATTCACTCCAGGATGCAGTATGGAATGTGAACAGTTGTCTCTGGCAATGGGTGCATGCTGCGCTCGCCTTTTATCCTTTTGATTTTTGTTCTGTATGTGAGCGGGAACCAATTGCGCATCGCATTGCTCTGCCCGCCTTTCCCACCTCCATTCTCATATGCTAATAGGTAAAGGTGAGTCTCCTTCTGGGCTGCCTTCGATCAGCTGTTCTGGATCTAATTCAAATTTCGCACCAACTCCTTTCCCACTTCTATTGTTATCAGCCCCTCTATTTCCAGATCGGATTCATCGGACTCAGTCTGCATCCTGACACAAAACACCACATTATTTCTATAAGTCTTTAACACATTTTTCTTTATTTTAATATAAGGGGGAGGAGTAACTGTACTTAGTGATTTTTATTATGTGTATAATAATGTGGTGTTTTGTGTCATCGGACTCAGTCTCCATCCTGACACAAAACACCACATTATTATACACATAATAAAAATCACTAAGTACAGTTACTCCTCCCCCTTATATTAAAATAAAGAAAAAAAGTTCATATAAACATCCTAAACATCTTTCTTTCCTCCAAAAGATAAATCATATTTAATTATTCCCTTCCTACCCCTATTCTATACATTTCTGTCAACTAGAATAAGAATCAAATTAAAAAGCACATAAGTTGTCTCCTATTATACTTTATAGCACAACAATTTAATAATCCTAATCTTAATAAACCCCAAAAACAAAGACAATTCAAAACATTATTTCCATATATTTAAAAGCCAAATAGCATCAATCAAATCCTTAAAGCAAACCAGATGAACATTCTTCAACCCTTATCCCACTTCAAAATAAACCAGAGCAGTTACATATCCCCACAATGTGCACAGAGCTTTCCTCTTGAAAGAATCAAACAGCCCAACTGCTCCCATCAAAGATTCCAGGTTCTTTTCATGGCATTCCACCAGGATATTGATTTTAATTATGGCTTGCAGATCACTCTCTCCCTTAGATTTCGCCGACTCCATTATCCAATCTTAATCCAGCATCTGAATAAAAATCCCAATGTCAGTCTTAAAAAAAAACTTTCTATCGCTCTTAAATTCCTCAATTTCATCCACCACACCCCCAACCTGATGGCACATTTTAGATCTCATATTTTCCACAATGTCCTAGATATCTTGCATAAAAGCTTGATAGAACTCAGAAGAAATCTGTTTAAAATCTTGGTGGAATTCAGAGAAAATCTGTTTGAAGTCCTCCATGTCTCATTCAGTAGATTATGGCACCCCATTGGAGCTTAACCAGTGAGAGTTGAAGGTACGGAAGAGTTCCGAAGTGTGTTAACATAAAGTGAGAGTGAGATAGCAGACAGTTCACAAGGGAAAATGAAAACAGAAAGCTGAAGGTTCAAATCAGCTGATTCAACATGTAGGAAAATGCTAATATCTTCAAATTTAATACCAAAATAATAACAGGAAGACAATAGTTTACTCTCAATCTTTGGAATTTCCTTTGGAAGGAAAACGAAATCCAAAACTGAAAAGAACTTTTTTTAAAAAAGTAATCCCAAAAATAATGTTAAGCAGCAAGAGAACCAGCTTCATGTCTCTTGTGGTACATATACTTAAAAAAACAACAACAAATTGGTGATTTAGAAATGGGGTGGATGGTCATAGTGTCCCTTTAAGGCTACAGCGCAGCTTGGAAAATGATGAAGTCCCCGCCTCCCAGCTGGCTCTTACCAGTCGAACGCTAAACACTGTTTGCAATCTTCTGTCTGCAAGCAGCCATCCGGAGGACATATGGGATAAGTCCAGGTATTCTCCTTGATCTGGAGAAGGTTTCTGGGCTTCAGGAAAATTGGCCTGATCCCAAAAAAGTTACTGCATTGTCAGCTCTGCCCGCTGAACTAGTGGGCACAGCCATTCAGTCCACCATTCCCACCGGAAGCCTCTTCTTTCATCTTTAGCTACAGAAGCTTTATTTATTGAAAGGGGGAAAAAATACAACCAAACAATACATATATTACAACAGAACGAACTTCTTTGAAAGTCACATTATACTGCTGTCTTTTGAGAAAGATATCCAGTGTAACTACAGCTTGAGGAGCCCTGATTTTACGGACAGTCTACTCCTCTTTAATGGACTTCAATGCATGTAGACCACTGCACCATTCATTCCACTCTTCCCTGTTCCTTCCTCTTCCCATCAGGGAGTGACACATCCAGTGAAATCACACTACCAGCCTCTGTCTGAGTTATCTGAGTTTAGATAACTCCTGGCTTTCTTCCTGGAGAAAGCATTCTATTGCATTTCTTCTAGTTCTGAAGATGTTGCATTCCTTCCCGTTTTGAAGAGCTTCAATCTTAATGCAGAGTGATACAGTAGGAAACTGAAAAGACTAACTTGATTTATATGGCTTTTATTTTTGTTGTTTGTTTGTTTGTGCCTGGCAACTATGTGGACTAGTCCCTGCAGTTTTCTTGGCAATATTTTCTGATGTGGTTTGTTATTGCCATTTTCCTATGTCTGATAGAGAATGACTGGCCCAAAGTCACCCAGCTGACTTTGTGCCTTAGGCAGGACTAGAACTGATAGTCTCTCAGTTTCTAGCCTGCTGCCTCAACCACTACACCAAACTGGCTCTCGGCCCTGATGGTTAGAATCCTGAAAATCATTCAAATCAAGAAAGAAGAAATAATCTCTCCTCTTAGTACATCCCATCTCTCAAAGGAGATAGCAGTAGTGGGTCCAACAAAAGTGAACTGAGGACTGAGATTTGTGTTTAGAAGCTAAATTCCACCTACCAGATCATCCTTATATCTTGCTTCTCTTTTACAGACAGCCATCAATTCTGACAAATAATCAGATTGTATTATCAGTATTTCAATTTAGACCACCACAATAGATTCTAAAACTAACAACATGGCCATTTCCTCAGCTGACATACTTGAAAGCTAAGCTTTCAAGTACTTATAAACACTGAAGGAAAGAATGTACAAAGCTTCACTCATTTTCCCAAACATTTCCCCTTGAACCTCAATGTAGACTGGTCAGTATTAATTCCAGTGCTCATGTTTATGCCTAACAGCCTCAGTGTTTGATTCTATAGGCCAAAGGCATATCTCCTTTCCCCCTAGATAATTAACGTTCACATCAGAAATCTACATCCATGCAGAAAAGAGATCTCCCTTCCTATAGAGAAGCTGTTTACCCAATTTAGTACATACTGTATATACTGTTTCAACTGAGCACCTGTGTTTTTTTAAATGAAAAGTAGATCCAAGTTTCCTTTATTTTAATTCCAATATGTGTGTTAACTGTAATGAACTTCAATGCTCCATATAATTCTAGATGTCTATAGTTCATTTAAAGAAGCTTTAATCTTTCTGCAGAAGTAACAGCAGCTTAGACCAAGTAACAAACCATAACAAAAGGTCAGGTGTACATTCTGGTTAATCAAATTCTGCCCAGAAAACTGTGTACACTGAATCAGGGCTCAGATATGAACCCAATTTTCTTTATTTTAGCCTTTCACTTCAGTGAAACTCACACACTAATTTTTTAATGAGTTCCTCCTCCCTTCAGAAATTGAAAAAGAAGAACAGTAAATACTTCTAATTGGGAACTGTGAAAGGCTCTCAGAAATACTTTTTTTTTTACTTTATGTATACAGCTTAAAAAACATAAAAAATAACAATAACCAATAATTAAAGTGTATTTAAACCAGCTGCAGAGACAAAAACACAAAGAACCAAAACTAACAATGAATACATTAAATTAAGCAAAACAACAAACACTTGTTTAAAGAGAAATATTTCAATTTGCTGGTGAACTAAAAATTAAGAGGAAAATAATTCCACATGAAAGGCACCAATACAGAGAAAGCCCCAGGGCATGCTACTACTCAAACAACAGCATACAGCACTAGGACAGCTGCACATGGAAAGAGGTGGCTCTTCTGGGGAGAGAAGATATTCCAACCAAATCTCTGCCTTGTTTTTCATACCCATCCTCAATTATGAACACTGCAAACCTAGTAACTGTAGATCCATGCAATTAGAGAATGAATACCACAAAGTCACCAGCCACTGAACTTTTGAAACATAACAGACAAACATGGGAGATACTTCTTCCAACCAGATTGGCTTTTTCACCCAGAATCATGTCCAGCTTTACTTTCAAATTCATAAAACAGAATTCACAGGGGAGGGGGAAAAGGGTATCAAAACCCCAAAATGGCAATCATGACCATGCAATTGAAGTCTTGCCTCTTTTTTATGTGTGCTGACATTGCATGTACATACAGAGAGAGAGAGCTTGGATTGCAAGGTCATGACCGCCATCTTGACATTTTTGAACACCGTTCAAATAGTGCTGTTGGCCAACTTAACTAACCTAGACCTGAGAAGAAGAACCAGAAGAATGGAGAACCAGCAAATGGTTCTTTCTTCCTCTGTAATTTGAGAAAAAATACAATACCATATCTGTCCATTATGTGTTTGTGTGCATCTCCTTGTATCATCTCTTTCAATGTTGCTAGTTGGAAAGCAAATGAATATGGAAGTGCAGTATGCCTGTGTTTTTAAATTATTGTGATTGTATAATGCTACATCAAAAGAATGAATGTATAAGTAATGAAAATATTATCTGTCATTCATTGAATTGAAATATTTTCTAGTGCTGTATCTGACAGTGAAGCTTAATCTCAAATGGCAAAAGCTAAGGAAGAATTAGATGGAGGATAACAGAAGTGGGAAGGCAGTGTGGGAAGTCAGATGATGAATAAAAGTCAGCAGACTAAAACAGAACTTTTAAAAAAAGTTTAGGAAGCAAATTGGAGCAGTGTGAAAGGATAATCACACAGCTTGAGTCAATGTCTTTCTTATGAAATCAATAAGCAAGCATGTGTCATTGGGGGGAGTGGGGAAATAGAGGCAATACTTCTAATCCTTTTTCTGAGAAGACTGGGCAACTTTTGGTATTAATATTGCTAGATGAGGTTGCTCATGCTGGTCTATGACCATAATAAAGAATTGATTTGATTTGATTTGATTTGATTTGATTTGATTTGATTTGATTTGATTTGATTTGATTTGATCTTCAACATCATCAGGAGCTGCACAGATAACCTACCCCTATACGTACAGAGAACGTAGAGGGAAAAAAAGTATGTACTTTTCAGAGAGTGAAGGAAAACAAGACAAAACCAAAAAAGAATGCCATCATTACCCAGGTTATATTTGGTTGAGTGAGGTGGAACTTACTTATTCATCATGAAAAAATGGGAAGAAGAACTGGTAGATGTAGAAACCAAGCAAGCAGGGAGACAAACAAACAAACAAATAAACAAATAAATAAATCTGAAGCCATTTCACATTTCATAGAAAACAATTGTAGAGAAACTGCCCCAAACAGTCAAAGTATGTATAAGGTTTTACCTTATTTTTATTTCATCCTGCATGACCTTGTCAGGATTCAGAAGCTAAGGAGGGCTGATTTAGCACTTGAATCGGTGAATACTATGGCTGTAGACTAAACTGGGAAGTTGAAAAAGATCTCAGAAGAATACAGGAGGAAACCACTGTATGGGCATCTCTGTGGACTCAACAGGACTCAAATTTGACTTGAAGGAAACTTTACTATTTACATTGCCAGAGCCGAGGTGGGGTGGAGACAGCCTGATAGCTCTATAAATGCTTTATAAACTTACTTATTTGTACCTCATTAGCTCCCACACAGGTTGGTAAATGACCTATAAAGTCAAATTTAAAAGAACAAGCATACTTTTAATCTGCATTTACTATACTATACAGCTTTGAAATGGCTTGGAATCCTTTCAGAATTAATCATAATTGCATTGTGTATTGCAGTTTATCCATCATTTACAAATTGGTAGCAAGAAAATGGCAACAATGAAAAAGCACTTTCTTTTGGAAGAATTTTAAAGCTTTAATGATACAATCAAGTTTTAATTACAAAGCCCAGAATGAACCTCCACCAACCCTTCTTTTTTCACTGCAGCATTATTGTCTTCTGCACTGGGTTAAACCCTATTTCAAGAAAAAAGTGGTGAATGTAGGTGGCTTCTAAGCAACTAGCTTTGTCACATATTTTTCATGATCCCAAAATAGAAATTTAAGTCATTTATTACACATTTAAACCACAATGTTGTGAAGTTTAAAATGAGATATACCTTAGAATTAAGAAATTCTAATTGCCATTAAAGTCCCTTTGAATTGCTTGAAATGTATCAGCTTATAAATCAAATAAATCAATAAATATATAAATTATTCCAAATCAAAATCAAACATGTCATCAATGACATAGACAGAGTAGGTTTTTTTCCCCTTCACTGTTTTTGAAATCACCCATTGAAACTAAATCTAGGAATACAGGACTGGCCTTTTTTTTTTAACTCAACACAACACATACTGTAATTTAATTGTATATTTTGATTCTAACAGTTGTGGTAATGGCAGCTAATTTGAATGGTTTTTTTTTTAAATAATTGTTGAGCTTCATGGAGGATTAGGCTATCAATGACCATTATTAATAGCTCTTCAATGACCATGCCTTGAATACAGTTTCTGGGAAATGATAGTGGAAAGGGACTACCACTCTTCTTCCAGGCTTCATGCATCATGCATGTCTAGAGGAAACAAACACAATACACCAAAGAAAAAACAACAGGGGCTCAATGACCACCCTAGCCCCAGGCCTGGGAGCAAAGCCAAATTTTCAAAGGCTTTTGGAATGTCATCAGGGTAGAAGCCATACAAATCTCTGGAGGGAAGTTGTTCCAGAGGGCAGATGCCACAACAGAGAGTCACACTTCTTAAATTCTGATAGATGGCATTACTTAATTTAAGGGACCTGGAGTGCACCAAGTCTGCTTGAACTTTCTGGGCAGGCAGAAATTATTGGAAATAGGTGGTCCTTCAAATAACCTGTCCTTATGCAATGAAGGGCTTCATAAGTGATAACCAACATTGTGAATTGCACCAAGAAGCCAACTGGCAACCAGTTCAGCTTGCGGACATTAGTGATATATGGGCATACTATGACACACTCAGCACTGCCTGAGCTGCCATATTCTGGAGAAGCTGTAGCTTCCTTCTAGGACAGCCCCATGTACAGTACATTGCAATAGTCTATTTGTGAAGTGACTAGGGCATGACTGACTGTTGAAAGTTCCTCCTGGTCTAGTAATGGAGCACCAGTAGTGGGACCCCTACTTTAAAGAATCTGGCTACTCCCCTTACCTAGGCCAAGTACGGAAATCCAGAAGAAGTTAAAAGGAAGCAAAAACTTTATGCTTGGAGAGGTGGTAAAAACAAAGTAGAGAATGGGACAAAGAGTTACTCTCCCTCATGGGGATGTGTACCCCACGTGTGGCCAACATCCTGCAGTATTGTGAAAGTCTGGTATTTTTTTTCCCCTTTACTTTATCATTTGGCTCTACTTTCAAAATTACCTTTGAATAGTCTTTGTTATTTTAACTGCATTTATCTTTGTTTTCATTATGCAGCAGGCACTGATTTGATTTCAGTTATATTATTTGTGATGAATGTCAAACTTTTACAATTTAGTATTGAACCAATTAGCACAAATGTTCTCTACAATTTATAGTGATACCACCTTCTTCCAATTATTTTATAATAATCCTCCTGGCCAGGATGCTATTAAAGTAATGAAATGTATATACTTTTTTTTTTACCCAACAGTTCTCAGCAAGAGAGTAGGCAGCTTGTAACTACCTCAAGGAAGTCTTAAAATATTCTGGAGCTCACCTTCTTATAATTACTGGTGGGCAAGTCTCCCTCTGGACTAATAGCACTAAGTTGCAAATGGCAAGCATTATCAATAAATGTTCAGGAGTTCTAATTAGTTTGATTTAAAAAAATCACACACAGATTCTAACACTACCTGTACCATGGTAAAGAAGTATCAGCAGAGACACCAAGGTCTGTGTTATACACTATATAGATGATAGCCAGCCGAGAAGGCTTGGTTTTATCTTAACCTGAAAGAAACTCCTTCTGGAATTGCAGGGGCAGAAACCCAGGAAAAGCTGAAGGTGCTTTAAGGTGTTCCTGACAAGTGTTAAATGCATCCCCATACACTATGAATGTTTCTCTCTCTCTCTCTTGTTCTGCCTTTCTTTCCCAAATTGATGAAGCTCTTGGGATAGTTTACAATAAAGTACATTAAAAAATACAATCAGTAAAACATATATGATAAAATAAAATATAAAATAACAGCACTACATAAATTAGGCAGCAGCACAGCAGTTATTCTGTGGAATCCTTGGTGCTCTCTGAGCCTTGTTGTTTTCTTGCAGAAAATTCATTACCAGACTTGGCAACATCTTCAGTGAAAAAAGGGAGTGGGACTTGCTCTCTGTTTATATACCATGGCTTGTCCTGCTTGTGTTGGTGGAGGTGTTGTTCTTTCCTTAGGAGTTCTTTGATTGGGCTGTTGTTTGCTGCTTGGTTGATTGACTGAGTTAATACTTCCTTGATTAAGGTATATTGTGCTGTTTGATTGTTCCTCTGGTGCTAATCCTGGTACTAATCTTTGCATATCTAGGTGTTGATTGCTGGCAAGGAGGTGTTCTGGTCTTTTGGCTTTTCTATTGTCTCTTATGAATGGTATGTAAATGTTGTTTACCTCTATGTGTCTGTTGATGGCTGCTTTGTCTGAGTGCCAAGCTTCCAGGAATTCTTTAGCATTTTTGGATTTGGCTTAGTTAAAGATGCTCATAACAGGGGCGTGGTGGCTCAGCGGGTAAGATGCCAGGCTTGTCAATCGGAAGATCACAAGTTCGGAGGTTTGAATCCCTAGCCCCGCGTGACGGAGTGAGCTCACGCACTAGCCCCAGCTCTTGCCAACCTAGCAATTCGAAAGCATGCAAATGCAAGTAGATTAATAGGTACCACTTTGGTGGGTAGGTAACAGCATTCCGCGTGCATCATGCCAGCCACATGACCGTGGAAGCATCTTCTGACAATGCTGGCTCTTCGGCTAACAAACGGAGATGAGCACTGGCCCCTAGAGTCGGACATGACTGCACAAATGTGCAGGGGGAACCTTTACCTAAGATGCTCACAGTTTCCCAGTTGAAAGTATGGTTGAGTCTGTCCATGTGTTGTGAGATTAAGGAGTTTTCATCGTGTCTTCTGACTGCTAGTTGGTGCTCATGGATGCGTTCTGCTAGTCTTCTGCCAGTCTGTCCTACATAGTGGTTGTTACAGTCCTTACACTTTATGTTGTAGATAACTCTTGTTTTTTCTTCTTGGGCTACTGGGTCTTTTGGGTTACTTATGATGTTCTGAAGGGTTTTGGTTGGTTTGTGTGCTATGGTGATGTCGTGTGGTTCTAACAGTCTATTAGTAGTTTCTGAGATGTTTCTGATGTATGGCAGTATAATCCTTTTAATAGCTTCTGTTGCTTTTGCTGTGGTAGGTTGAGTGATCAGGCAATTTTTGATAAAGTTGCGTGGGTATCCATTTTGCTTGAAGATGCTATATAAGTGGTCTTCACACTGACATACTGCAAAAATTAACACCAGGATTAGCACCAGAGGAACAATCAAACAGCACAATATACCGTAATGAAGTAACTATTAACTCAGTCAAAGTAGCAAACAACAGCCCAATCAAGAAACTACTAAGGAGAACAACACCTCCACCAACACAACCAGGACAAGCCATGGTATATAAACAGAGAGCAAGTCCCACTCCCTTTTTGCACTGAAGATGTTGCCTAGTCTGGCATTGAAACATCTGAAAGAAAACAACAAGGCTCAGAGAGCACCAAGGACTCCACAGTTCAACCCTGAGCTACAAATTTTCTATTTGATTGGTACAGCAGTTATTCAAAAATTAAAACAATGTGAATTAAAATACCATTTAAAAGCCTAGGAAAACAGAAAGGTCTTTACCTGGTGCTGAAATTATGCTAATCTGGGCCCCAATCAAGCCTCTCTAGGGAGGAATGCCATAAATTAGGTGCCAGTAGAGAAAAAGCTCTCCTTTTTGCCCTTGAATCCAAACCTTTTCATAGCCTTGTTGCTAACACATATCTTGGTGATGGATCATCCTCAAGCAGTATGAAAATTTCAGATTTAATTGTGAGCAGAATGCTGTTTTTCTAAAGCAAGACAGTTCATTTCATATACTGCACCTTGATTAACTTTGTACAGCAAGCCAGATTGTGAGTGCTACGAAAGCAGGAGGAAAATATATAGGTTCTATATACTAGAAATCTTTTCATAGGCAACAGAAAGCTTATCTGGATATTTTCTGAATTACACCATGGATTACATGTAGAACATACTTTCATCTATTGTTTTTTATTCCAGAATTATTCTACAACTAATTGCATTGCAGAGCAAGAAGATAGATTAGATAGATAGATAGATAGATAGATAGATAGATAGATAATTGATTGATATTTTATTTTTATTATTTATTATATAAAATTTATAATAATAAAATTTAAATTTGTATTACCGCCCATCTCCTCCAACCAGGGAACTCTGGGCAGTTCACAACAAAACAAGTTAAAAATATAAAATTACAACATAGATAGATAGATAGATAGATAGATAGATAGAAGGGAATCATTGGCCTTCCCCTTCCCCTTTGATCCCAGTAGAGACCAGGGGACCCAATCTTATGTGTGCATGTAATTTGATCTTGCATTTACTAGAACTACTATAGAATTACTTTCTTAATGGTCTCTGGGAATGATGCCAGGAGTAAAGAGTCCTGGCTACTGCACTAGAGTGCTTGCAAACACTCCAGAGGTAAGGGAGATTGATAGGCAAAATATAGCAGTAACAGTTCATAGTGGCATCTCTCAAGACTCTTCACTTGTTTTATAACTTGGGAGCAGCCAAAGACCATATGCTAGCTTATGTTGAGTACACGCTGTTGTTTTCACTTAATTGTGCATGTGCAAATTCTTCATGTTCTTTTTCTGTGGAAAGAGTTAAATACATAATATAGTAAGTGTGTGTTTGCCAGTCAGGCAGAGAAAACCCATTCCTATGGGAGTTTTAATGCAAATGAATACAATGAGACCATTTTGCAGAGAAAACCCCCTCTTGCTTGAATATTAGTGACTGCAGTCCATCATGGGAGATCAATTCCATGAGCCAGAATAATGTAGAATGCATAACTTATTCTGCTCTTTGTAGGCTATTTCCAAACAGACCATAATTTCCCAGTGGATTTTATTGTTGGGAATGCATTAGAAACATGCCATTTTATCCTAAGAAAAATTTAAAATAAATAGATTCTTAAGAAATAGTCATGCAGGTGGTAGAGTCAAACTCCCTACTGGATACATGAGACATTTCTTCTCATTTCTGGGTCTGTCAAAAACATGAAACAGTTAAGTATGGTACCTGCTCTGTTTTTTCCCCCCTTAGATTGGTAACTCAGTGATCCTAAAAACACTTGCTTCAGTTAATACCTACTGTATACTAATGATTTTGCCCATTTGAGGAAGAGAAAAACTGATTGGTAATAGATTGAGATTAGTGTCTCCTTGTTTGGTTGTAGTTGTCAGAAATTGAGCTTATAGTCACAAACACACTTCTGGGAATGCAGCAAAACCACAAATATTTAGAGAAGAAAAATAATTCAGAGAATAGGATTTCATACAACATTGTCATATATTCCAAGGGCACAACTATTAGGAGGCTTGTCATCAACATCCTCTAAAAGGCTGTTGCAGGGAAACTGCCAATGGGAACAGAAAGGATAGCCAAAGAAGACGTAACTGTAACTAATTCACATAACCTTGTAATAAGCCAATTCATATTGTGATAATCTAGCAATATGCAAGCTGTTGTCATAGATACAGTATATGCTAGATGTGTGTATAATAATAGAATAAAAAATAATTGTGCATAAATGCAACCTGCAGCATTGTGCCAAATGATCTATCACACAATAATTGTACTTCATTCACTATGTTACGCTATTTAGAAGTATGCCTATAAACCTTCCTTTTGCCTTATCTATTCTTATTCAGATGCAAGATGTAATTCATTTTCACTGACCGAGAATGATGAGAACAGTATTCCAACACATTTGAAGGGCAATAGGTTAGGAACTGTTGGTTTACTAAGTCAGCATTTTTGTTTTGTTTTGTTTTGTTTTTAATCATATTAAAGCAACTTTTCACCAATATTGAAGCAATTTCTCTGAGTTTTCCTCTATCTCTAAACTTCACTCAGGATCCTAACGTTAATCCTTGAAGTCTAATATGCCTAAGGATCAGGTATCTAAAGTACTCCAGCACTGGTACAAAATTCTACACTAGCCCTTTCCTCTATTTATAATCAACAAATATATTACAAAAATCTTTCTGCCCTCTCTCTGTTAAGGCAATGGCCTCAACCACATGCCTACCTTCAAAATTAACAAACATATTTTTTGCAGAGGGCATACCTCACAGCAGATTCTCCATCTCATTGCCAGCCCACTGCTGAGGAAGGCTGAAGCTAGATCAAGGTTATCCAGCAGGAAAGTGGTGTTTTCTCAAGGAAAATGGAAGAAAACACCCTAAGTGAACATTATATGTTAGCAACCACATGGACTCCAGTTGGCTTGCTGCAGGACTGCCTGTTCCAGTCTCAGAAACTCAGTTTTGCTGTAGCAGCCAAAGCGACTGAATTTCTTTTCATCACAACCCTTCCTTCCTGCCTGCCTGCCTGCCGGCAAGTACAGTGGGTGGGTCCTGGAAAGTGTGGATGGGCCAGCAAGGGCAGCATGTGGGCCTTGGGAAGTGCAGGTGGGTCGGTAAGGGCAGTGGGCAGGCCCTGGAAAGCATGGGCAGGCTGGCAAGGGCAGTGGGTAGGCAGACAAGGGTAGCACACGGGTCCTGGACAGTGCAGGCAGGCTGACAAGGGCAGCAGGTAGGCAGGCTGGCAAAGGCAGCAGGTGGGCCAGCAAGGGCAGTGCATGGGTTCTGGGAATCACAGGCAATCAGAGGAATGCTACAGAGTATGAGATTCTTGGGATCTCGTACTCTGCAGTGAGGCTCCTTGGAAGAAAAAGTAGTGGAAGTGACTTACAGGAGCAACTTGCAAGCTTTGCTGCTGGCTTCCCCATTGACTTTGCTTGTGGGAAACCAGCAGGGAAGGTCGCAAATGGTGATCACATGACCGCACCTCTCTGCAATGATGTAATCGCGAGTTTGATGATCAAGCATCCAAATTGTGATCACATGACTCCAGGGATGCTTTGGCCGCAACTTTGTGGACCAGTCACAAGTCTCCCTAGTTCAGCACCATCATAACTTCGAACAGTTGCTGAACGGGTGGTCATAGGTCAAGGACTGCTTGTACTTGGCTGTACCATTCCCCTTGCTTTGCTAAAGAAATTGGTATGTCACTATCTTTTTGGCATTATTAAATTCTGGTCCAGCTTCAAGTTCTATTCCTGACCTCCAGTTTTTTTTACCCCTTTTTCCCCTCTCCCTGTGGAGGCTCTTCACACAGTGTTTGCAGTGGGAAAGAAAGTTACCTATTGCTTTTTCCCCATCCAGAAGAGCCAATCATTGCCCAGAAAGTAATCCATGTTTCCTTCTGTGTATTCAGCAACACTACCACTCTTGTTCCAGGAGGGAAGCAGCAGTTTTTAAAGCAATATATTTTCTTCCTGTCACAAGGATGTGATGAAAGCATGTCAATGTCCATATGTAAATAGTCTAAAGGTTTCTCCCACTCTTGTTTCATTCTTCAAATTGCTTCACCAAAGTTAAATTTCACCCTTTCTCTCATCAAAGAGATATTATTTTCATACCAGATTTTTATGCAGTTTAAAATTTACTGCAATTGTAGGAAAGAAACCAAGTGAATACTGATCTTGGTATGATTATGTAAGTCATTACAGGTAGTCCTCATTTAGCGATTGCTTCTTTTAGCGATGATTTGCAGTTATGACAGAGATGCAACTTTATAAGAAATCCTTGCATTTACAACCTTCACAGGTCTGTAAATCAAGGAAAGCTGATGTAAGGTCATAGGCACAGTTGCAGTTTCACTTAGCAGCTGCTTCACTTAAAGACTGAATTGCTGGTCCCAATTGTGGTAATTAAATGAGGGCTACTGTACTGCCTGATTGATTAAGACTGCTGAAAAAGATATATAATCATGATATTATGTGTATTTCTGAGAGTAGTACACTTGAAAGAAGAGTATAATTATGACACTAAGCTAACACACTTTATCAAAGGGCAGACCTCTAGTATGGGCAGCTCACTGCTTCCTGAGTGTAGAAATTAATGATGTCATCTTCTTCCCACTCCAGCCCATTGCAAATGAAGCCTTTGTCTATGTTTTCCAGATTCTACTGGGAAACACAGATTTTACTGGAAAAAAACTACTGTTTTTCAACTGGACTTTAGCCCCTCAGAGGTCTCCAACATTTTGTTCCAATCTAGTGGCAGTCCCAATTGCAACGCCTGGCATCCCTACTTCCATCCAGCAGCTTATTTCATCTTCATTTTCCGGGCTGCTATGTTCTCTCTCTCTCTCTCTCTCTCTCATAATTTTGTAGCTGACCTAATGATGTTAAGTAAATTAACTGTCCTCACCTGTAGAAGCTCATGCTCCATTCAACCCTTACATCTACCCTTATAAGCCACTGGTTTAGGAGAAAACTTTAAGAGATTTAGGAGAGTAAAAGGTACTCTCTGTACCTTTTATTCTATTTTTTATTTTTTTTAAACAATAAATTTTATTTGAATTTATCATACATAACACACATAATACACAACATTAACTACATTTATATACATACATTAACATTACATTACGTTACTCGTTACATAACATATCTCAGTTTAATTACATTGCTTATATTTACATTTCCTATCTATCTCTTAAATAAATTAATTAATCTTAAGTTTATTAATCCGTTAAGTTACATGTCTATCTTTACCAATATTCCCGTTATATCCTTCAAAAATTTTCCTTCTATTTCCATTTTTTATTCTTTTTCCTCTATCCTTCTCTACCTACCTTTTCCTTCCTTTCTTTTTTATTTTCCTTTTCACCCCTATTTGTTGTTTTCTGTTTCTCTCTAATGCTTTCCTTCCTTCATCTTCTATTTCTCTTCTATCCTTACATTTTCTTTTCCCTTTTCTTTTCCCTTTACCCCTAAATCCTCTCTCTTCCTATTCTCCTCTTTTTCACCTACATCTTTTCCCTCTTTCCCTTCTTACTTATATTTCTCTATCCCTAATCCTATATCTATTTTCCTTTCTTCTCTTATGTAATATTTCTATTTGATTTACTATTTGTATTTATTCTAATTAAACTTTTATATCTTAGACATACAATACATACATATAATTTATTAAAATTCCTCCGGTTTTCTTTACAAAGAAAATAATTGTAAATACTAGATTTACATTTTTCCTTTTCCTATTTCTTCTTGTATCTTATCTACACCCCCCTTTCTTTTATTTGTATTGTTTATTGGTCTCTATATTATATCAAATTCTTTTTGAATATATTTTATGAAGTGATCCCAAATTTCTTTATATTTCCCTATTTCTTTTGCTTTTATTAAATTTGTCAATTTGTCTATCTGCATTAATTCCATTATTTTCATGATCCAGTCCTCTTTTGTTGGTATATTTTCTTGTTTCCAATATTGAGCATATTTTATTCTTGCTCCTGTACTTAAATATAAGAGTAGAATCTTTTGTTTTTTATTTATATTATCATCCATTTTACCTAGCAAATAAAATTCTGGTTTCATCCTTACATCTTTATCTATTATTTTACATATATATTTGTGTATTTTACACCAGTATTTTTTTGCTTTTGAGCATGTCCACCATACATGATAAAAAGATCCACTTTTAATTTTACATTTCCAACATAAATTTGTGTTACTAAATTTTGATTTGAATAATATCTCAGGAGACATATACCATCTAAAAATAATTTTATATGAATTTTCTCTTAAATTATTGCTTAAAGTAAATTTCATATTTTTAATCTAAATATCTTGCCAATCATCATACGTGATTTCAATTCCTAAATTTTCTTCCCATTTTCTCATATAATGTTTGATTTTTATGTCCTTGGTTTTTATTTCTACTAATATCTTGTATATTTTTGAAATTAAATGGCCTTCCTCTTTCTCTAATATACTGTCCCAATTATTTTCCAATTTTATAAAGTGATAATTTTTAAATCTATTTTGTATTGTTCTTTTAATTGAATATATGTAAACCAATGACATATTATATTTTCATTTTCTAATTCTTCTCTTGTTGTAAGTTTATAATTATTTCCATCAAATTTTAGTAAGTTTTTATATCTTATATATTCTTTTTTATTTTTATTTCCTATTCTGGCACTTGCCTCCTGAGTTGATACCCATAACGGAAGATTAGGTAATAATGTTTTTTTTTGTATTTGTTCCAGATTTTCAACAATGATTTCCTTATTATATGATTATTGAATGCCTTATTTATTTTGTTTTTATTATACCACATGTAACCATGCCATCCATATCTATTATCATGACCTTCTAGATTTAATATTTTTTGGTTTTCTAATTTTATCCAATCTTTAATCCATACTAATCCACATGTTTCATAATATAATTTCAAATCTGGCATTGCGAGCCCACCTCTATCTTTTGCATCTTGCAAATATTTTAGCTTGATTCTAGGTTTTTTCTTTTGCCATATAAATTTTGTTATGTCTTTCTGCCAATTAGTAAATATTTGGTCCTTAATCATAATTGGAATTGTTTGGAACAAATATAAAATCCTTGGTAATACATTCATTTTTATTGTTGCTATTCTCCCCAATAATGATATTTGTAAGTTTTCCCATCGCTCTAGATATTTTTTTAATTTCCTTCCATAAACTATCATAATTATTTTTATATAAATCTAAATTATTAGATGTTAATTGTATTCCTAAATATTTTAGTTTTTTAACGTTTTGAAATCGTTTTTTGCTCTAATTTACTTTTCTCTGTACCTTTTATTCTAGATATGCTAGAGAAACATACTAGATGAACTTTTACATTTTTTCTAACATATTCTTTTGCATTTGCATTTTATCCTAAAATATGGAAATGTTATGCTTTTTCAGCCTGTAAGCTATAGCGCAAAGTATGAAGTACAAAACAAACAAATTAACAGGCTTGTAATATAGTCCATCATATATGAATTAGGAAAATTCATATTCATTTATTTACTGGATTTACTGTATATTATGTCTTTCCATCCAATGGATGGTATTCAAAGGGGCTAACAAATAAATCAAAGCATTATTAAGACATTGTTTTAAAACACATTCAGATGTAGCAAAACCCAAGTTAAATAAAATCCAAATTCTGCTCAAATGCCACCTGTTTGGAGAAGGCCGTTTCCTACTTTTTCTTTTTTATTTGTTGGCTAAATTGTTAAAGCAATTAAATGCTTTCCCACATAGTTGTGTGGTCATTTTTGATTTGGTTGATATGAAGACACAGCTGTACTAATTATCAGTGGAAGAGCCGGTACTATACAATAGTTAAAAGATTTCTGAAGATCAACCTTGGTGTAGTGGTTAAGACACTGGACTAGAAACTGGGAGACTGAGTTCTTATGCATGAAAGTTGTCTGGGTGACTTTGGGCCAGTCAGATCTCTCTCAGACTAACCCAGCTTGACAGGGTTGTTACTGTGTGGAAAAAAGGAGGTGAGAAAATTATGTACACCATCTTGAGTTGTACAAAATAAAGGCAGAATATAAATCAGATAAATAAATTTGTTCAATAGACTTAATAATAATAACAAATCATCACTGCATCAACATTTTCCTGAACACTTAAGAGTTATAAAATCATCAATAAACAGATAAAAAGAATGTTGAATATAATACGTAACAGGCAAGTGAGAACAAGAAAAGACCAAATAGACACTCTGCTTAATTATGTAAATAAACACAAGACCCTAAAATGTAACTTAATATTCTGACACTATTTACTTTAACACCATTTTGCCTTTACTATATCACCATTTTCATTCATCCCGCTCCTCCCTTTCTTTTAAAAAATAATTATATTGAAATGGAGAATTTCAGTATGGATTTTTTCATTGTTTCAAATTAGTAGGTTAAGGAGGGCTAGATTTTGAGCATGCCAACTGGGGATTTTGAGAGGGCACCTGTCCTTTAAGCTTTTAAGATCTATGGAAAATTTCAAACCAGTTTACAGAGCAGTTACGATATTGAGAGTGACCCCTTTGAAGCATGCCTATGTACAAGAGCCTTTTTGTCAGCTTGAGCCAAATGAACTATGCCATCATTTCTCCTCCTGAATGAGACACTCAAAGAAATTCCTGTAATTCCAGTTTATTGATTTTATAACCATGTCTGTTTTGTAACATTTTAAAAACATTCAGTTGATGACAAAATTGGATTGGGAAGACAGGGAGAAGCATATCATCTTCAACAATCTCATGATTAGCCAATCAATGAACAATCTAATCTTCTACTTTTCATGGCACTACATGAGTTAAAGTCAAATACTTGAGCTGCACTTTCTCCAGAATGAAAACTGACTGCTACACTCTGGCACTTCATATCATTGGAGTATTTGCACAACACCTTATCAGGCTGACATCTTTGAGAATAATACACTTTCCAGATATCTATAACGGTGGCTTTCCTCTAATGATGTAGTGCTCTTCACAAGCAGATCTTCACATACAACTTACTTTTTTCTAAAGCATTTTTCAATTTCTATTTGGAGATTCAATTTCTAGCCTCCACAACACCCACATATAAATTTAAAAACCTTAGTTTAAAGGGTAATCTGCAAATATAGTTCAACCAAGTATAGCTAGCAATTTATTCTTGTATATTAGGGGAACAAAACTGCAACTTAAAAATCTTTCCACTGACAGTAGGAAAATACCAATAGTAATGAGCTACTTGAACATGGACTTTTATCCTGATGCACATGGACAACTTTTGTATCAAATTTGTGCATGAGGAGACTTTTTTTCCTCATGTACATCAGCCATTACTCACACTGAATGCTGGATTTCAGATAATTACCAATTGTAAAATATCAGATAAAAATGACAAATCATCTACCAATGCTAGCTTTTAATTTCATATTTACAGCTAACTTGATATATTAAATATGCCATATATTAAATATTGGGTAGACAACCTGTTTAAGGTCTCATAGAGTTGTGGTTCTGCATCAGGCACTGCAGCAAACTCACAGGAGCACTACAGGATACATTATAGTAAAGGTAAAGGTTCCCCCTGCACATTTGTGCAGTTACTACATAATAAATGGAACTGTTAGTGAGTTCCCTGTGGTGCCCCAGGGTGCCACAGCACATTTGGGAACCACTGGGTCGGGGGGTGGGACAAAATTGCTTGGACACTAAAGGTGCCATTAACTGAAAGAGTTTTGGAACCTCTCTCATAAGATTGTAGGATCATGGCTCATGTGGAAGTTAATACAAGCATAGCAGTGTGTATGAAGGCTTCCCTTCTGCAGACATTTGTATCCAACATGAAAGTGCCTGCAAGTGCTGATATGTTAAAGGAATATCTATAGAAGGATTATCCAAAGGACTCACATACTGAGCACTCTGGATAATGGGTTCTTATAAAGAGCCATTGTTTAATAAAGTTTTAATAATGCACTTTAATAAAATTTTCACAATAATAAAAGCTAGCAGTAGGTATAAAACAGTTAATTATGACCACCAAAATAAACTGTTTTAAATTTAAGAATATTGCTTGCCTAGATCCATTTCAATTGGACTTTCAGTGTGTTTAATCCTCAGATCTCTGTCAGAGAAAAGCTAAGCAAGTACTCCTAAAGTTAATGGCATTCAATACCATAGACGAGGGGTACCCAACCTTTTTGGCACCAGGGACCAGTCATGGAAGACAATTTTTCCATGGACCGGGGGGGAAGGGTTTGCAGGCAGGAGCCAATTCCGTGGACCGGGGGGGCGGGGTTTGCAGGCAGGAGCCAATTGTGAAGACCGGGGGCTGGGTTTGCAGGTGGGAGCCAATTGTTCAGACGGGGGTGGGGTTTGCAGGTGGGAGCTAATTGTGTGGACCACCACCGCTTACCTGCTGTGTGGCCCAATTCCTAACAGGCCGCAGCCCACTAGTGGACCGCGGCCCACAGGTTGGGGACCCCTGCCATAGATGATGTATTCTTCTGGATTTCCTAGCTGGAAAGGGCACTGTACTGGAGTTGTCCAAGAAGATGCTGATTGATTTACTAGCCCTCTCAAAACTGCACCCTCAAATCTCCAATTGGATCACTAATTGGAACAGTGTTTGGCAACTCCAGTTCTCCGGTCATGCCAAGAAGGTCAAAGTTACTGTTTGCTCTCCTAGAGTAAAAGTGGCCCACTTATGTGTAAGAAAATAGCAGGTATAGTTACATGACAAAGGATCTCTCTCTGACAGGAAAATAGAACAGCCTCAGAGCACTTTTTTATTCTGTCAGTGGTAGGGAAAATAAAAATATTAAAATGATCCTAAGGTGGATGTTTCCAGGCAAAATGTGACCTAAATGTACATTCTTCCCCTCTTTATTTGCATTATTAATTGTTGGACCTTGTTAAAACAATGAAAGATTTAGTCATTTCCTTGCAACAATACCCTGGACATTCTTGGAGTCTTTTTGCTAAAGAAAGGAAGTAATCCTCTATTAACCCCTATTAGCTTTCCTTAATGATCTTTACCCCTACCAGGAGAAAATCATAATGTAACCAATAAATTTATTAATCATTATTCCCTCTTGTAATTTTAGATAGGTACTAGGAAGCTTCACTAGCCACTCCTTTCCCTGAACTTTCTCTCCCATGTCATTCTTGCGGTCTCTCTAATGCAGTGGCTGCTGTTTTATAGATCTTTTCCTAAATTTCAAATGGCCAACACAACATATCTGTTGTGTTTGTATATGTTATGTTTTGGGTTTGTTTTATCTCTCTGCCCTTAAACTTCCATTAAAACAAAAATTACTTAAAATAGAAGAATTATGAAGTGAGACAGGAGGAAACAACATTTTTTTCAGCCAAAGTACAAAAAATACTCATAGGCTGCAACTTGACTTTATTGCACTTTATCCCATTGCAGTAATAGTGCCCATGCAAGTGATTTTAGGATCAGAAGATAGGATATAGTGAATCCAAGATGGCGATCGGGATGTGAAGGAGAGCCTCTCTCGGAGTTCTGACTCCTCACACCCCCACCCCTACTTACCAATTGGTAGGGGAGATGTCAGAGGATGAGGGGATCCTGGAGAAAGAACCCCAAGGCTCTGGACGCTTGAACGTGGCTCCAGTTTTCACATCTTGTGCCAGAGAAGGGCGTATGGAGCTTCCTTGGGTGGAGACGGCGGTAGGAGTTCCCGGGTGGAGTGGTGGAGTGTTGTGGTTCCCTGTGGCGGTGGACTCCCATGGGCCTCGGTGGACCCCTTTGGGGGCTCTTGGCAGGGGACCTTGTGTGGAGCAAGGGACCTGGCATTCGGCAGGCCTTGGCACGGTGGTGCTGGAGGGCATGGAATGGAGGGCCTGGTGGTTTCTGAGACTTCCTCACCTAGTGGTACGGACATTGGGGATGAACTTTGCCCAACGCGATGAACCCTAGTGGCCTGCCGAGCTAGGCGTTCCTGGCAAGTGGTGATACATTCCTACATAATAAATGGAACTGAGTCAAAACAGGTAAATCTATTAATCAGATTTGGTAAAAGACAAAATGTCACATAAGGTAGATTGAGCACAAGCCATTCACAAGGTGGTGATTTGTTTTATAGTATGTGTTTCATGAGTTTTCCCAAATCTTGTCATTTAGAGTAATTTAGACACTGGCCAACACATCATATTACAGGCAGTCCTCACTGAACAACAGTAATTGGGACCGGCAACTGAGCAACATGGTTGTAAAACATGATGGCATGTGTCTGCACTGACTTACGATGGCAGTTGCGGCAGTTCCAGTTGTCATTGTTAAGTGAATCCCACGTGATTGTTAAGCATGACATCACATGATTACCATTTGAGACCTCCTGCTGGCTTCTCAATTGACTTTGCTTGTTGGAAACTGGCAGTGAAGGTCACAAATGGTGATCACATGACCGCAGGGCACTGCAACCATCATAAGTGCAAGCCGGTTGTCAAGCAGAAAAAAAATGTAGGGATGCTACGACGGCTGCGAGTACGAGGACCGGTCGTAAGTCTCCTCATTCAGTGCCATTGTAACTTAGAACTGTTGCTCAATGAGTGGTCGTTAAATGAGGACTACCTGTATGGCAATTATCTTATGCCTTACTTGTTCAACAGAAAACAAAAATGTATAATTAACTGATCTCTTCAATCAAATGTTTTATTTTTCACTCACATCTTCATAAGCACTGAAGTTGTGTGCATCCTTACTTAGTAGTAACCCCTATGAATATGGTGGTATTTAGTTCAGACTAGATATGTGTAACATTGTGCTGTATGTAGTTCAACACTTGAAAAAAAACAAATTCTAAAAGATCCTCTCCACGATACCACACTATGTTAAATTTTCTGATGCATCAAGTAGATTGCTGCCCATCTCTGCTACCTACTATACTAATTCTTACTACAGCTGCCAGCTTACTTATTAGCTCTTTGTATATTTAGCAGTGTTTTTCAAGCATGAACGAATCTGGCTATCATCATTAAATATGTTATCAAAATGTCATTCCCCCCTGCCCATCATTGCAATTATTTAGCCATTTTCCACTACCTCATTTGAGGAACAGGGCATCCCTGAAGTCCAAATGGTATTTTAATAACTATTTGAGCCTGTGTTTCCACTTGGCAGGAGTGGACCAAACACACTTCTATGATATGCCAAAAGTGATGCTTGAAGATGAACCACAAGGAAGAAAGTTTGCTAGTGTTAGTTTGTAGGAAGAAAAAAATGAGAATAGCAATTTCAGTTTTCTTCATATTTTTATTATGTTCTACCCCAGGATAGCATATTCTCTTTATTTCCTTCCTTTTAAAATATAGCATAAAAACCTAAGTCTGGTTAAAATACCTCCTTCTTTTTAGTGAGCCCAAATATACTTTCATTGGTTATCCACCAATTCAGGACAATGCTGACTTTATTCCAGTGAGGATTCAGAGCATTAGCATGCCAACGGATTCTATTTCTCTTCAGACTTGGAGAAGAACTCCTAATTAGTGGCATATGATTCCTACAAGGCATTAAGTCAACTTCTTTTTAAGCTTAATCTGCATTTCTATCTTTGATTATTCAGACAGAACCAACCTACTCTTACCTTGTCTGGTGATAAAATAATAGTCTCCCCTTAATAACATATTATTTCTTGGAATTATTCCAGAATTATTCCAGCTCTGATTGATATAACATGATGTTTATTGACTATCCATCTTTCAGTGGCACCTCAGTTTGAGAAATCCTAGAGAAATCCTTTCCTCTGGCTTCTTATTCATGCTTTCTGATTTGAAACAAAACAAAATAAACCACATGTAAACTTCTCTCATGATTTCTTTCTCCAGATCTGGCTTGAAGCATAGAAAGCCAGAGAAACTGCATACCACAGGAGAGGTGATTTACAGTAAAAAACAGACATACACATTCTTTGGCCAATTTAATAAATAAAGGTAAGAACACCATATCCCAACCATTAATATTTTACTTTTTTTTTTGCCTATGGGGAAGCCAACCCCCCCAACCCCATCAAAAACAAATTGTTCCCCATCAGATAGAATTAGAATACTTGATAAATGTAGAATAAATATTCAGCACTACAAACATTTTCAATAGTCATACACACAGAGAGAGCCAGTTTGGTGTAGTGATTAAGGCATCAGGCTAGAAACTGGGAGCGTGTGAGTTTAAGTCCTGCCTTAGGCACAAAGCCAGTTGGGTGACCTTGGGCCAGTCACTTTTTCTCAGTCTGAAGAAGGAGGCAATGGGAAGCCACTTCTGAAAAACTTTGCTAAGAAAAATGCAGGGACTTGTCCAGGCAGTCTCTGAGAATCAATTGAACAGATAAACACATACAAACACACAAATGTACACACATATACATTCATATATATGTATTACCTAACACATACATTTTAAAGTAGTGTTTGAAATTAAATATCTTAATGGCAGTTGTTTTAAAAAAATATCCATATTATTTATCCTTTTCTAAACTGGATAAGATTGATGTACCATCTCTTGATATTAAGAGATGTTGTTCAGAAAGTGGTTAGGCTGCAGCTTCAGTGGTTTATCTGAGCCCTTTTCAGTAAGGTTTCAAGCTGGGACATGGTATGGAGATGAAAGTGATTATGCTTATTGATGACCTCTGGAAGAGCTGGGACGGGGGCGGTACAACTGTTTGGGCCATCCTTGATCTCTCAACAGCTTTCAGTATCATTGACCATGATATCCTTCTGAATTGCCTATGGAAATTGTGTGTGGGACCCACTGTTTTGTGGTGGTTCTCTTTTCTTTATGGCTGGTTCCAGTTGATAAGAGAGATAGAATCTGAACCCCCTGATTTGTGGGGTGCCATAGGCTCAACAGTCTCACCCCTTCTATTTAACATCTACTGTACCTGAAGCAGTTTGGGGTCAGGTATCATCAGTTGTATATCTGAACCCAGCCGACCAAGTGATGCTATCAAGATGTCTATGAAGGTTCTCAGTCATCCAGGTGGAATTGTCTGTAGCTTGAATCATGTCAACTGGATTTCTATTTTCTTAGTGGAAACGTTTCGCTCCTTATCCAAGGAGCTTCTTCAGTCTGAGCAAAGTTGGTAAGGGAATCCTAAATATGTTCCTAGGTAGCTGTGTGACCTTACACCTGGGGCTAGGTCATGGTTATATTGAGATGTAATTTTTAAGTCCTTTTATCATCTAATGGAGGGTCGTTAAAATCACCATGCTGCTGTTGAGCTTCTGAAATGGTCTTAATCTTCCTAGGCACAGAAGACAACACGGGGAGGAAGATGGGGGAGAGTTTGTGCCTGAGGCCCCCACCTCTATTCAAGGAAGGATTTTCCAAGTTGGCATAAATGGATTCCTTGACCCCTCTCTCAAACCACCTATCTTCTCTGTCTAAAATGTGAATTTTAAATGTGAATTTTTAAAATGTGAATTGAGGACATTAATGTTCACATTTTAGACAGAGAAGATAGGTGGTTTGAGAGAGGGGTCAAGGAATCCATTTATGCCAACTTGGAAAATCCTTCCTTGAGTAGAGGTGGGGGCCTCAGGCACAAACTCTCCCCCATCTTCCTCCCCGTGTTGTCTTCTGTGCCTAGGAAGATTAAGACCATTTCAGAAGCTCAACAGCAGCATGGTGATTTTAACGACCCTCCATTAGATGATAAAAGGACTTAAAAATTACATCTCAATATAACCATGACCTAGCCCCAGGTGTAAGGTCACACAGCTACCTAGGAACATATTTAGGATTCCCTTACCAACTTTGCTCAGACTGAAGAAGCTCCTTGGATAAGGAGCGAAACGTTTCCACTAAGAAAATAGAAATCCAGTTGACATGATTCAAGCTACAGATGATGCTATCAAGGTTTTGTTCCACTGTCTACTCTAGAGACTGTAAGAGTGGATGCGTAAAACAAATTCAGGCTTAAACTTAGCAAGAATAACTGGCTCTGGGTATTATGGCTTTCCTATGTAATTCTTGATGGAGTCACATCAAGACTGGCGTGCAACCTGAGGTCTTCCTCAACTCTCAGCTTATGTATCTGCTGAGTTGAAGGCCTTTGCAGAGATCCTTATGGTATGCCAGTTGCACTTGTTCTGGAACAGTAGGCCATCCTTATAGTTGCTTATGCCTTGGTCACCTTCTATATGGATTATTGCAATACAGTCTACATGGTGCTGCCCTTGAAGATCACTTGAAAGTTACAGCTGGTCCAGAATGCAGCATGGGGCCTAGCTATTTGAGGGACTACCTATTTTCCATGGTTTCTGCCTGTTCTGTGTATTCCAAAGGTAGCATCTATTACGAAATGTCAAATGATGGTATCCTGCACAAATGACTTTGCTGACACAGCACTTGCAATTTGAACAGCATACCCCCAGAGGTTAGAACAGCCTCCACCCTACTGTAGGAAATTCTGATATGGTAGTATCAGAACTCCACGCAGCTTCTTATTCGTATATAGCAGAGTAGAAGCGTTCCCATAAACTTGCACAAGGCTTAATCAGTTCAAACACAAAATAAACACACTTCACACGTTAAATGTAAAGTTACATCAAAAAGAGTTTACAAGTTTATTGTAACTCACAGTTCCTTAATAGAAACGGTCCATGCGTGCAAGCAAGAAGTTCTGACCAAATCCGCATGCTTCTAATGTGACCTTGCTGTCTGGAAGTATGAGAAACACGTGGCAGCAGCCATGGTTGGCAGCCACATCCTCCTTGGTGGGAGATTCAAGCAGAGAGAGAGAAAGGGAACAGGAGACAGGAAACAGGAAACCAGGATTCGGCCCCTCCCACACACAGCAAGTGAGATCAGGTTACAGCAGAGGCTGTCTCAGAGGCTTGATTGAAACCTGACCTCTAACACCTACTGCCCTTCAAGAAAGCCTTGAAGGTCTGGCTTTTTCCCCAGGCTTTGTGCTAGGGTGAGTGCAGGACTTCTTTGGGATGGCATGAGTGTGAAAGTTATTGTGGATTGCTTCTTTTAGGCTGACTATTGCTTTTTTGTTATTGTTTTTTATTGTTGTTAACAATAAAATATTGTTGTTTATTGTTCCTCTGGAGAAAGACATTTGAATTTAAACCCACACATTCTGCAGTTCCTTGTAAGAAGAGAGAGAAAATATATAAACCATGACTATTATCATCAAAGATTTTTCAAAACAAACTCTGGTTTCAGAATATTTTAGCTGTATCAAGTGAAATTCTTATCCTTTTCTTATTAAACATTTCTTTTTATGGCCCTGTATGTGATCACTTTCTCTGAAAGTCCTTATTTTAACTTACTCTTCATGAGTGTCTGAGGCCAGCAAGGCTACTGCTATACAATAGTGATGATTGTTATATTTAACTTTACTGAAAAGTTTCCCCAATTCATTTGATCTTTCATTAAAAACCCCAAATGGGAATTACAGATACTTCTAACATAGCGCAGCTGTTGAATTGTTATTCTACAAATAAGAACAAATGTGACCAGATTTTGGGAAATTATAGAAGGATTTCATCCTGCAAGAGTTTAGAAGAATTAAACTTTAAACAAAACAGAACAAAAACCTAAAATTATTTAATACTATTTAAAATTAAAACCATGACAAGACCCAATTCTCTTGCTCCTTATCATCCAATTCCATGGTAGCATTCAATACTCTTGAATGCTGCCTAAATACAATGATGGAGTCAATGAAGAAAAACAAGCTGAAATTAAATCCAGACAAGTTGATGGTACTATTAGTAATAAGAAATTGGATTTGGGATTGAGGTTCAGCTTGTTTGGGTTGGTGCTGCTCTCTCCTTAAGAAAGCATCTTTGTAATCTCCGAGGTGTTCTTTGATTTTAGGCTGTCACTGGACTTGCATCAGTTATAACATTTCCTGAGCAAGTTGGATATGGTGATGATTATCCTTAGCTTTATTATATCTTGTCTTGACTACTTTAAAGTGCTCTATCTGGAACTATTGAAAAAAACTCAGATGTTCCAGTTGGTATAAAAATGCAGCAATTAGCTGCTAACAATGGAAGATAAATCAACAAAAGAAAGTTTAATTTTACTTTCTACCTGAATGATAGTAACAATAATTTAAGATGCCTGCCAATTCCAGCACTAATAAAGTCCTCCATTCAGGCTAGAATGGACACTATTTCAGATTAAAAACTATAAATGGATTTTTTTTCTTCTGGCCCTTCCTCTTGTAAGTTTAAAGTAATCCTATATTGCATAATATAGTGTGTGTATAATGTATGTATGTATGTATGTATGCATGCATGCATGCATGTATGTATGTATAATATAGGGTGTGGTGGCTCAGTGGGTAAGACGCCAGGCTTGTCGATCGCAAGTTCGGAGGTTCGAATCCCTAGCCCTGTGTGCGGAGTGAGCTCCCGCACCAGCCCCAGCTCTTGCCAACCTAGCAATTTGAAAGCATGCAAATGCAAGTAGATGAATAGGTACCACTTCGGTGGGTAGGTAACAGCGTTCTGCGTGCGTCATGCGGCCACATGACCGCGGAAGCGTCTTCGGACAACGCTGGCTCTTCGGCTAACAAACGGAGATGAGCACCGGCCCCTAGAGTTGGACACGACTGCACACATGTGCGGGGGGAACCTTTACCTTTATATTTCATAAGTGTTTGGGTACTACATATTTAAGAAATATTTTATGAAGTATTAAGGATCAAAAGATGGTTAGATCAACAACTTGTGGGATCCTCAATATCTTCTTGGATTTTCCAGTCATTTCTGAATCACTGCTGTCAAAAACAAAAACCAATGGTAGAATAAATCTAGAAACAATCTCCCCTTAGTTCTATAGTCAATAGTCATCAAGGATTGTACTTTATTCATAGAAACATCAGAATATGTTTAAATTAATTGTTTCACGGATGCTATGACAGCTTTTTCTCTACTTCTTGTGATATTATTTCAACAATCATAGTTGGTCAAATCAAGGTTAAATATTAACATGGGTATCTAGGGGGAGGTCAAAAAGGCAAGATGGCAGTCACAACTACATAGTTGAAACCCCTTCCAATTTTTTTAAACATGATCAACATCAAAAACACATAGAAAGGGGCAGGGTTTTAATCATGTAGTCATGGATGCCAACTTACTTGTTTGATTCCCTGCCCCAAGACATCTTTGGATATTAACCAAGTTCTACCAAACTAAATAGAATAATGTGTGCTTTCTTTTATTCTACTCTTGAAATTTTCTTCTCTAGCTAGCCTTTGGATGACTGTAGTTTAAACCAAATAAGAATGATTACATAAAAAAATACATCAATGACCTAAAATTATATTGTGGAAATTTAATTTATGGGAATAACCTGGTCAGGACGTCTAAACTGGAATCAGAGCTAGAATAAAAATTCATGTTTTACACCTTTTTTGTTTTACTCAAGAGTAAGTACATGTGCTTCTAATATTGAATGAGATTATAACAGAGATTGTAGAATATTACATCTTTCTGCCACTAATTATTTTGCTTTGAAATAAGCTAACAAAGTCACTTTTGTATCATTAAGTTCAACGGTATGTTCCATATATCAGTAAGTCTAAATTTAATATGTAAAAGATTAAAGATGTACCTAATCTGTTAGGTAAAAGAATAAATATTGCAGCTTGGATTCCTTGACTTCAGTGGGAAGGAAAATATTTATGCCAATTCCAAGACAGACACATGTTTTTTCCTTCACTCTAGATGTGCATCAGGAGTAATGGGTAGACTTCGCATCCAACAAATTTAATTCTTAACCTGGTCTTTACCTCAAATAGTTCTTATTTGTAAATAGTTTATGGCCATGCTGAAGAGTTTTACAAGAAAATGTCAGCCCTTCAAGATAGGCCAGGTCAGAAAATAGACTCCTCAAGAATGACAGGGGTCCTTGGAGGTGCTATAGAGCTCATGAGGAGGTCATGGGAGCTGTGCAATGGCAGTGGAGGATGTAGTGGATGTGATGTGCTGCTGTGGCTGCTGGATTGCACAGAGCAGATGTAGAAGATACAGTGAGAGATCACATGTGGCTCCTTATCCTTTTCATCTGTCCCCCCTTGGATGTTGGACTCATAGGAAGTGAGCTGTTTTGGCCCTGCCTAGACTATCCTTGTACCTTGGTGAAGGATCCCAGGGGGCTGCTTGGGAAGGAGGGCAGGGATTATCAGAAATCATGGCATCCCTCTGGAGTGGCTCTGATGGTTATTTGAGGGGCCTCTTATCTTCTGTAGTTTCTGCCCAGCCAGTAAGAGCCAACAGAATAGGCACGCTCTTGGTCCCCTCAATTAAACAGTTTCATATTTCAGGACCCAGGAAGTACACTTTCTATCTTGTGGTGCCTGCCGTCTGGAATGAGGTCTCCCTGAGATCAAAATAGTTCCAACCCTGATGGCATTCAAGAAGGCCTTAAAGACCTGGCTGTTCTGCCACAACTTGTAATAGGTTGGATGGAACCATCTCGTTAGAGCTGTTTGATATGTTTATATATGTTTTGATGTGAGTTGTCCAGATTTCCATTTTGTTAATTAATGTTAGTTATTTCCTTTACTGTATTTTTATCTTATTGTATTTTGTTTTTATATTGTGAGCCACCCAGAGTTGCTTTGGAGTTTGGCAATGCCAGAATCAAATTAAATAAATCAATACATTTCAGTTGTCTGTCATATGCATTTTTTTAATACATGGAAATAAATGATTTCATAAAAGATTTCTCAACTTGCATTACAATGGTGAACATTTCCCCCCTTATATTACTCACTGAAATTTCTCCATTATATTACTTAATGAAACAAAAGTATTTGATTTTATTACGTCTTATAAGTCTATTTTTTTTTCTTAAAATTAGTCTTAATTTTATTTTGTTTGTACTTTTCTTCTTCCAAATGAAAGGGGGGAAAATCAGAAAAAAAAACCATAAGAGATAATCAAAATTTTCTTCAAAGTATAACTTTAGAAATTGGAAAACAAAGAAAGGCTGATTTTGTAAAGTTATTGCACCCACAGTAGCAAATGTGGGACATGTTGGTGTGTGTTTTCTTGCACATGCAGAGTATCAGAAAGTGATTAGCAGTAGAGACCAATAAATGACGCCAGTCATGTGTAGTAAATCAGTTGCATTTGTATTAGTTACTCATTCAAAGAGATAATATTTACAGTTCTCTTCCAGATCCCTGGAAGTGTTAGAAATCCACATACCAGAAAGGAGAAGTAGTAAGCAAGCAGGAGTAGAAGCAAGCAGGTGTTGAAGCAGAAGAAGGGTGGAAGGAAGGAAGGAAGCTGGGTGGGGTGGGCAGGCTGGTTCTTTTATACTCCTCAACCTGGATCACGTGATGCCCGACTTTTTAAAGTTTGCAGGTGCTTACCTAATAAGGCTTTATTGCTGTGACTTACTGCTCAAAGAATAATACACCAACAGTATATATTTAAGGAACATTAATTAAACCAGCAGACACTAAATTACTATTGCCATTCTTGAAAATGCAACTTTTTTTTTGCCTTTATGAGTTAATCTTTGCTAACACATTTTTGAAAGGAAGAAGTCCTGGTAAGCATGGTAGAAGAAAACACTATTTCAAGGTTGCCAAGATTTTGACATATTGTAATATTATAAATTATGGCTAGAAAAGGCCACCCATGTACTTCATTGACATTGCCAATGTTTCTTCTGCTGAGGAATAAATGGCTATGTAGTTACTAAATCTCTCTGGATAAGAGAAAAAAACATGTTGCAGTTTCTTCTTTCTTAAAGAAGATCTCCCTTTTTAAGTGTGGTGAAAAGAGAGAATAATAATGGAAAGCAAAGATGAGTAAATTTTCTCTTTATTGTTCCCATCCATATTCCATTTACATTTTCCCATTCTACAACTATGAAGGCAATTTACATAAAAGTGTAAATATATAAGGTAAAGGTAAAGGTTCCCTCCATAGTTTTGTGCAGTCCTGTCCGACTCTAGGGGCCGGTGCTCATCTCCGTTTGTTAGCCGAAGAGCCAGTGTTGTCCGAAGATGCTTCCACGGTCATGTGGTTGGCATGAGGCACGCAGAACGCTGTTACCTACCCACCAAAGTGGTACCTATTAATCTACTTCCATATGCATGCTTTCAAATTGCTAGGTTGGCAAGAGCTGGGGCTAGTGCGGGAGCTCACTCCGTCACGCGGGACTAGGGATTCGAACTCCCAAACCTGCAACCTTCCGATTGACAAGCCTGGCATCTTACCCGCTGAGCCACCACGCCCCCTAAATATATATATAATAAATATATAAATATATTTATTTAATATTTATATATTTAAATATTTTAAATAAATAAATAAATAAATTTATAAATAAATAAAATTAATATTTATATATATAAATATATATAAATAATAAATATATAAATAAATAAATATGTTTCTGTGTGTGTGTGCATAAATCAAAACACCTAGCTCAGTTTCAATGTATTCAGTGAAAGCTGTGTTTTTCTGTCTGTATGAACATTCTAATTCAAGCATTTTTGCTGCACCTACAACTCCAGCATAAAGCACTGGATTTTTGTATCCCAATTCCTTAACAGGATCCAGCAATAGAGGTGCCTTACAATGTGGTCTGAATACCAAGCTGCTCGACCTGCAAGCCACCATTTGAAATTTCTTAAAAGCTCCTGGTGTAGAGTTGCTAAGAATAAAATTAAATGACCCATCTGCCCTTCAAAAATGAGTTTGCATGCCACCATTGTATATTTCTTGTTCCTCCATTCTATTGACCTTTGGGAGAGAGAAGAGAGAAGGCTTGCTCTTCCAACGTCTGCTTACATCTTTGGTTTCCTGCAGCGTGTGTCACTGGGAACATGAATAGTTTCTTTGGTTCCCTTTTCCTTCACTGACTCTGTTCAAGATTTCTGTGACAGAGGTGGAAAAGGGAATCATTTCTCAACTAAGTTCTTTCCTTCTGCCCCAAATTTGAAACATTTGAACTAGCCATTTTGAAATATACAAATAAGAATATGTATTAATTATGATGTCAAATTTGTTATCCATCTGAACTATAGTTTTAGAAAGAAATAAGAACTTACACTGACCATTTTTGGACCAGACAGGTGAGTTTAATACACACATGCACACACACACAGAGGCATTTATAAAGAACAAAACAATACCCAAAACACATCATTATACAATATAATGTAGTAAAGATTAGGAAACAGTTATTTTTTCCATTAAGTAATTATTATACCAGTTATTCACAGTCGCATTCCAGTGAATTCCATGTGTCAGATATGAGTCAAGTCAAAAGGCAAATGGAAACAAAAGGTTTTTATTTTTCAAGCTGTTTGCAAAGAGCTGGTGGACTCAACCGTGGTAGCAAACAATTCACACTAGAGAAGAGCCACACCCAGCAACAATTAGAGCTCATCTTTTATAGCCCTTTGCCCGGACGCTTTAGCCCTCCTCCTTTTACCCATAGGCTGGGTAGTCAGGAGTGAACAGCCTATACCGTCCGCCTCAATTGTCCCGCCTCTGTTAACATCGCCCACTACCCACTTCTTAACTCCCCTTCCCCTTTATTTATTTATTTCCTTGTATGGAAGGCTTCCTACCTTAAGCATTGCTCATTAGTTTCATCTCTAACCGCAAAGCTTCCTATAGCAAGTGGTTAGAATCAGCTAGCTAAAAATATATTTTTACGTTTCCTGAAGGTGGTTTTGGTAGAAGCTTTGTTAGCTAGCATTGGAAAGTCTCAAAAAGCTTCACTTAGATTTATGAGTTTAAGATTATTAATTCCTTGTTAATAATAATGAATTTTATATTTTTCTCACATGTTTTTAAGGAAGTGTAATTAAAAGAAGAAGTTTTAATAGAGGAGTACAAGGAAAACAAACAAACAAACAAACAGGCATTGCTAAACTTTATAGACTAATTCAAATGTTTTTCAATTTCACCAATAACATGAAAAGTAAGACTTTATGTGATAAATTTAAGTATCATTACTGTATTTCACTTTTGTGTTTAGAGTAAAAATGGCATTACTCCTGAATTACTTCTTTATTACATATATAAGTTTGCATTTTTCCAAAAAATAACTACGCAGGATAAACAGACTGATACCAAAATTTCTGAAAAGGCATTTGTTGATGGAGTCCTGCAATTCTGAATGCTTAACTGGATATGCTCTTTATTCATGACTAACAATGAGTAAAATTTTTCAGGTCAGGTTAATGCACATATGAATAAACAAGTCTATTTTTGGCACAATGATCTACAACAGTCATGGCTTCAGAAATTGCATTGCTACAGGCATATAGCTACTTTAATGAATGAACAGTGAGAAACAGATGATACAGATACAGATGATACAGATACAGATACAGATACAGATACAGATACAGATACAGATACAGATACAGATACAGATACAGATACAGATACAGATACAGATACAGATTAAAACTGGATTATCACACATAAAGCTGTTGAGTAACCCATAGTTAGCTAAGTAACACAGCAAGCCATAAACTATAAATCACAGTGGCTAGGTTCACACATCATTTGAAAATCAAACAAACCACATAGATTTTAATGTGTTGTATGAGAAACAGACTACTATTTACTGTATCTGTATATGCTGCAGTATTTCCAAATCTTCCTTACTAAATTGGGAAAATAGACAGAATCTATATGATTGAAACAGCATATAAGTGTGGCAAAAACTGCACAATGATAGGAAGTAGCCCCAGAGAACAGTTTGATGGGGCAAACAGAGGCTGATTATTTTGTTCTAAATGCAGAGTTCATTCAGGCAAGAGTTGCTTGATAACTATATTAACAGTTCAGTCTTATGCATATCTATTCACTGAGTTCACTGATGTTTACTCCCATGAAAATGTATCTAGGATTTCAGTCTTAATTATCTTAGGCATCTTGCCTTTTCAAACAAGCAGGCTGCTTTAACTGAATGTATTCAAATTATACTGTATGTATACTGCAACTACATTTCTGTCATATTAATATATAATGGTCGAACTATATATTAGTTTTAAGGAAAAAAACATGATCACAAAGTAGTGAAATTTGGGATCTTTTTAATAGATATTATACACACACATATACACACACAAACACACAAAACTAATAATATATAAAACAGTCATCAGTAATTGTATAATAAGCTCACATTCACAGTACATATGTACGTGCACATACACACATACACACACATAAAATAAATAATATATAAAACATAGTCATCTGTAAATAAGCTTTTAGATTTGAAGCTTTGTTGTTGAGTCTATGCAGCTTTTAGTCAAGTGTGGTCTCACGGGGTTTTATTCCTTCATGTCAGGGAATACAAATTTAGATTCTATTATTAATTGTTTCTTTGTAATCATGAAATCAACATCTGGAGAGTTTGTAATCCTCAGGCTGCATTAAATAGAAAGATGCCTATAATGCGCTGTACTGAAAATATAAGCTAACATAAACCAGTTTACACCTCACAGCTCAGGGGGAATTTTTTGTCATTGTCAGGTCTTTTCCACACCATCATACTATTATCATATAATACCCAAATTATAACTTAAAGTTTGCTGTGGGAGAAATGCTCTGAAGTAATTACAGAAGAGCTGACAGATGTGTTAAACCTGAACTTTTGAAACAAAGTCAAAAACATTTAACTAATTCAGACTTATTTGTCAAAATGACACAGAGAAACAGAAATCTGCTTTTCCTAGGCTGCATTATTAGGACATCCAGTACAATATTGTCTACTTTGGTTTGTAGAAATTTTCCAGAATCACAAGCAATGTGGGGGTTTTTTCCACCTCCTACTGCCTGATACTTCTGAGAGACCAGGAATCAAAACTGGGAGTCTCTGCATGCTAAATATAAGTCTTGTTTTCTGTTTCAGACACTTGTTGCTTTAATAATAAAGGTAAAGGTTCCCCCCGCACAGTTGTGCAGTCGTGTCCGACTCTAGGGGCCAGTGCTCATCTCCGTTTGTTAGCCAAAGAGCCAGCATTGTCTGAAGACGCTTCCGCAGTCATGTGGCCGGCATGACACACGCAGAATGCTATTACCTTCCCACCAAAATGGTACCTATTAATCTACTTGCATTTGCATGCTTTCAAATTGCTAGGTTGGAAAGAGCTGGGGCTAGTGCGGGAGTTCACTTTGTCATGCGGGGCTGGGGATTCGAACCTCCGAACTTGCGATCTTCCAATCAACAAGCCTGGTGTCTTACCTGCTGAGCCACCATGCCCCCCTTTGTTCAACCCACAAAATTATGCTTTTTTTTTTGCAAGTTTTATTTTTTTCCTCTAGGAATGAAATAGGTAAAAGATAAAATCAGTCCTTACACTGGGTCAACAATGTATATATGGATGCATTTGTTTTGTTTTTTTCCTACAAAATGCAAGACCTATTTTAGATAAGTGTGTGTAAATGTGTATATTTAAGTCAGTAGATCCAACTTGGATGCATTAGGCTCTCTTCTGATACTACCCCATCTGTAAATGAGTAGATTACACAATACTGCCCATTAATTAGCAAGCACTCCAGCTAACTATTCTTGATTTTAAATAACATGCATAGCATGACTTTTATCTTTTCAGGATTAATTTAATTAGCAATTACATTAGTGCTGGCAAATTTTGTTTCAGACATAAATTGAATATTTTGCTATATAATAATTGTTTGGATAATGAGAGAAAAGTGTTTGAGATCTAATATATTCATTGAAAATAAGATTAATTAGTTTAGATGAAGAAGTAGAAAAGAGAATTAAAGCTTTAACAGCATGCACTGATGATGACATTCTATTTTCAGTGTACCTTCATCTACTGACCAGTTTGGCTTTAGGGGTCCAAAATACTATATACATTTTGAAATTATCAAATAGCCTATTAATACAGTACAGTTTGAAGATGTATCAGTTGATGAGTTTTCAATGAAATTCAATAGAACAAATTGTTTGCAAGTCTGCTGATACTCTTTTCCCCAAAGAGAGGGAAAGATTCAGTTACATGCAAACATATACATTAGTGTCAACCCTTGGTATCCTTAAGGGGCGTGGTGGCTCAGTGGGTAAGACGCCAGGCTTGTTGATCGGAAGATCGCAGGTTTGGAGATTTGAATCCCTAGCCCCACATGACGGAGTGAGCTCCCGCACTCGCCCCAGCTCTTGCCAACCTAGCAATTTGAAAGCATGCAAATGCAAGTAGATAAATAGGTACCACTTTGGTGGGTAGGTAACAGCGTTCCGCGTGTGTCATGCCAGCCACATGACCGCGGAAGCATCTTCAGACAGCGCTGGCTCTTCGGCTAACAAACGGAGATGAGCACCGGCTCCTAGAGTTGGACACAACTGCAGAAATGTGTGGGGCGAACCTTTTTTTTTTTTTTTTTTTGGTATCCTTGGACATAAGGCTCTGGAAATACCTGGCATTGATACTTGCCTAACCCTCATATTCTGGGTTAAGAAACTGACACAGAGCAGAGAGAGAAACAGAGATAAAGTTGTAACTGATAAAATAAGAAAAGAGAAATATCTGGATACAAAGATTTGAAATGCCATAATTTTTGGTTCTGTCTTTGTTAATTGGTGCAAAAGTTCTACAGAAATGGTATAAAACATTTCTTTCAGTTCCATGCAGAAAAAGTCTCCTACCTGTTGTCATTCAATATAAAAAAGTAAAGGCAACTTGCTTTTGAAATTTATTTAAAAGGAAAAGAGAATTTAGATAAAATTCTCAGGGATAGATTGTGGGTTTTGCATTTGATTAGTTATGTGGCCAAGGGGTATATGTGAAGTTCCTGTTTTTTATTGTAAAAGCATCCATTCAATGGCCTGCAGCCTTCAGGTTTCTCTCATTTCAGTTTAACTGTAGGAGGATACATTAAGGAATCCCCCCTCTCTCTCCCTTGTATTGAAAATCATAGGAGCCAAGGGATTTCCCAGACTGATGAAAAGATATATAACAGGAAAAAAACACCCCACCTCTACCTCTTTAACAATTAAGTAAGTCCCAAAACAGCACTGAAAGAAAGCCAAAATAAATTCTCAAGCATACTGTGAATAAGATAGAAAAAACAAAATTGTTTCTCATAGAGGAAGAAAACTGAAAATTACTGTGCAGATTCTGATGTAGTGTTCTGTGAAATAGCCTTGTTGCAAGTTCAAATTCTTATACTGGGTGGGGAAAAAATCTGTGCTGCTGAACGAGTTGGTGCAGCATACATCATTTCATTACTTCTTGGCTATCTTATCCTATCATTCACTTGCAGATTCTAATGCCTGTCAGCTTATTAGCCTTCCTCTCCTCCATCTCTCTCTCTTTTCTTTTTAATCTTACCCCATACGTATGTGACTGCACAGTCAGATTTAGCCATCGGTACTCACTGTCTTCAGATTTCATTTTATTTTCTTATCTTTGGGCGACACACAACTTTGCTCAGAATTCATCATAAATGACAAATCAGTTACATATACCATTGCTTCTAGATACTTGCTAACCTTTGCTGAGCCATTTCCCGGCAAAAAAATTAGCTCCTATCACCAATTCCTTTGGATATCATTTTTGTTTTTCCCTAAACTTTCCCAGGGATAGGATTTCTTCTTCTTACTGTATTCCTAATTCCAGTACAAATGGAAAAAAATATTCAGCTACTGAATGAAAGGAAAATATTATAGTAGCTTTTTTTATTACAGTTCTGCTATTTGTCATAACCTCTGTTAAAAAAAGTAACTGTGATTTTTGTATGTATGTATGTATGTATGTATGTATGTATGTATGTATGTATCTATATAAATACAAGAACATTCTGAATCCTGGGAGAGCTATTTTGCCATTAGATGAGATAATTTTGGGTTAAATGGGCAAATGATTTAATGTAACTTCCTGCATTCCTAGAATTGTAATGCAAATACTATGATTATTTCATTAGTTGTAACATCTGCTCTCAAATATTTGCCTACTTTCTTGCACAGACAACTGCTTTCAGCTACTCCAATATATACATCTCATACTCATGTCAGAGAGTCAGATTATAGGACCTTTAATTCAGTGAACATTTACAGGGCCATGTTATCCAAAATCAGTGTTCCATTTATAAGTGTTCAGCACAGTGTGTTAAGTGCTGCTACAATCTGTCACAGAGCGATCTGTAAAGATACATGGAAGCAGTCAGTGAAGCTCCTTTTCAAGGTTAATCAGCTCACAGCTGTTCTGTCTGTTTTATCAGGTGGGAAAAAGGTAGCTTTAAAATTCTATGAGAAAAGCTATGAATGTGATGCTACTAAATTAACTGAGGACAAGAAATATAGAGGTAGCTACATGAAGTCTGTATGTACAGATGTTTCTGTACATAAGTAGCCATGCAGAACTATTCAGCAATTGATTGTCCCAAAGTGTTCTTAGTAGCACAAGTTAACATATATATTGTCTGTTTACATTCAGTCTGAATTTATGTAATCCAAGATACTATAGCCTGTGTATATAAGTACATGAAAACCAGGCTGTATGAATATTTAATTCAGTAGTAGTTTTAAAATATTTTAAACTATTTTTATTATATATATTTTCTCTCATTAACAGTATCTATCGATTCACATATAGTGCTTTCTCACCCTGCAACCTTCAGCTGCTTCACTCCCATTTGTAAACAGGCTAGAAATGAAGTTGAATTATAAAATCCCTTTCCAGATCTCAGTCCCTTCCTTCACTTTGCCACAGTGATGACTTAGTGTTCTTTTCACACTGTGCTTATCACATCCCCCAATTGGTAGATTTGCCTGGCTCATTACCCCTCCATCATTACTGGGAAGAGCAAACAAATTGTTTGCTTTTCCATGGATAGGTCTCCAATGACATCTGATTTCCATTGATGGATTTTTTATATGAGTCCACCGCCATTGATTCCCTCTTGTACTTGAAACCAAATTGAGTAATATTTTCATCCCAGAATTCAGAGATAAATAATTTTACCTGATGAAAGAGAGAGAGAGAGAGAGAGAGAGAGAGAGAGAGAGAGAGAGAGAGAGAGAGAGATATCACAATTTCACAGCTGCATCACTGAAATTGTAAAAAAAGAAATGTACAAAAAAGAAAATAAGACATGTCCATCATTTTACAGGCAGGAGGGAGGGAGGGAGGGAGGAAGGAAGGAAGGAAGGAAAAACCCACAATTTCACTTTTCTAGCAATGAACTTAGGGTAACCTTTCACAGTTCCACAACTTGGATATTATGGGACAATAGTGGGTAAGCCCTTATCATATATACTACAGTATATGTGTGTCCACACCTTTATTTTTCACTTCCATTATTATGAAGTCAACAACCAAACTTTTTAAATATTCTCTGACATGTCTAATTATATGTAGAAAAATACATTGTGTTGAATAAATATATCATAGGATCATAAGTACTTATAGTTCAGGATTGTAAGTACTCTAAGTACTGAATATTCTTTAAGACATTTAACCATTGATCTGTTAATATAGCAAATTTCTATTGGTGTATGTATTATTCTTGAGGAGTTAGTCACAGCAATATAACCTTATTAGGTAAAAACCTGCAAACTTTAAAAGGTCGGGCAGCAGGTGATTCAGGCTGAAGAGTATAAAAGAACCTGCCTGCATGCTTCTTTCTGTTTACTCCTGTTTGCTTGCTTAATACTTCTGGTATGTGGAATTGTAATACTTCCAGGGATCTGGAAGAGGACTCTAAATATGTGTTTATATGAGTAACAAATATATAGTAACTGCAACTAAGTTACTAATATGACTGGTGTCATCAACTGGTCTCTGGTGCTGATCACTTTCCGATACTGTGCATGTGCAAGAAAACACACTCTCCAACAGGCTTTGGGCCCAGAAAGCATGAAGAGAGGGCAGCTCGTTTGCATCTGAAGAAAAGTAAACAAGGCAAGTGAAGTGTATTTTTCTTTGAAGTTACTGGGAGGCTTCTAGCAGCTATCTGTTTGCAGAAAAGCTAAGCTGAGGAATTTATGAGGTGCTTAGTGAAGATAGAAACCCTAGATGCTTCTCAGTACTTAGGAATGCCACTTGAATGTTTATCAGATTCTAATTATATAAACTGGAGTTTGAAAATGGAAATGTATCTTTGGAGGGAAGATTTATGGTCCCCCATCGCTGAGCCAACTCCAGCAAATCCCTCCAATGCATGGCTGAGGCTGGATGAACGCGCCAGAGCATCCATTATTTTGGGAGTTGAAGATAATCAGCTAGTAAATGTACGTGGCTTACAGTCTGCAAAAGAAATGTGGGAGGCACTAAGAAATTTGCATATCAAAGCAACAGCTAGAAGCAAGGTTTCTCTAACTAGAAAACTGTATAAGGCTTATCTGTCTGAAGAAGGGAGCCTGCCTGAACATTTGCATTTCAGTCAGCAGCTATTTGTAGAATTGCAAGAGAGAGGAATGGAGTTTACATCTCTAACAAAAGCATACATTATTTCATCCTCACTGAATGAAACTTGGAGGAATACATTAATTTGCACTCTGGAAGCAATGCCCATGGCTGAAGTTACTCCTTCGTATGTTTCGGGATGACTACTTGCTGAGTGGGAGAAACGAAAGGAACGGCACTCAGCTCCACCCATTTCTTCTGGTAAGCTACAGTGTGCAAAAGCCAGAGAAGGGAAGAGCGATCAGGCTGAGGCCACAGCCCTAACCAGATGTTGGTGCTTCAATTGTGGCTCACCTGGACACTTACAGAAAGACTGTAATTTATTGTCCAAAGGGGAAAAGACAGGAAAAAGAACAACGAGGCAGTTTGAAGGTTCTTCAAACAACACATATTGCACAAGTTCATGAAAAATATGATTCTGATTTCTGGGTGTTAGATTCTGGTGCTAATTGTCATTTGTCAAATTGTAAAAATTCCTTTGTTTCACTGTCTAAAACTAATAGACAAAGTGTTTCTATGGCTGATGGATCTACAATAGATATTGTAGGTCAAGGTGATGTGTATCTACCTTGTTTTGGAAAAACTGTTAAAAATGTGCTGTTTGTTCCTAAATTGCAAACTAACCTTTTATCTGTATCCCAATTAGTAGCAGCTGGATATGTCATAATATATAAGAAAGATGGCTGTGAGATACGTAAGAATGGTAAGTTGTGTGCACATGGTGTCAAAGAGATTCATTCTATATTACATGTAATATCCTATATGTCTCCTATATTACATTTATCCAATCCACTAGGGATCAAATTATTAAGGAATAATCAGGTCAGGAACAAGTCTGATCTAGAACTGAGGAGGAAAAGGATATTATTTCTATTAAGGATTTAAAAGCTTCCATATATCCACTTATTAAAACACCAGCATTACACTAATAACACTTTCCATGTATGAAAATTAAGTTTAACAGGTATGATCTAAGAAAGAATTTAAATTCACCCTGTTACATGAGTTTTGCACATCAATTAAGCAATAAAGCAGGAAGTTAAAGTGATGGACAGTGAATCATAAATCACTGTCTCTATATCAAGGCAGGAGTCTGCATAACTTTAAAAAATAATTTTAGTTAATTCGATTAAAGATACTGTCCAACAGTGGATATGTTTTTTTGTTTATCAGAAAGAGCCCTAAGAGAAAATTTCAGTTTTCACTCTGGATTTAACATTTGCCTTCCCTCCTCAGCCAGGTAGCATTTTATACAATGAAGTATACTCCCCCCCACCTCAAAATCAGCATCTGATGTTCCATCTGCCAAATACTCAAATTATGTATCAGAGACAGAGCTCTCCAGAGGATTTTGAAGTGGAGATAAGGTAAGTTAGAGATGACTGTCCAACACTGAATAAGTAAGTTAACACCCTAAGACCCACCCACCCAATTTGGTTTTGGAATGAGAATGCACATGATACCAAAAACCTAGTTCTCAACAGAACTTTTATTGTTGAATCAAAATACTGGAAAATTGATATTATCACTATAATGTCAGTTACTATGGAAGAGAGAAAGAAGAAAAGTGAATTTATATTTGGTCTACTCTCTGTTTCTATCATATTTTATACTGCTAAAACTGTGCAAAATACTTTTTTAAAAAAACTGCAAATTCTATCAATCAAAAAAAATACTCCAGGCTAAAGCTTTGCATGAATATTTTTCATAGTATATTACACCCTGGGATTAATTAGATTTTTTTTTGCTTTTTGCAATGACCCTTTTTGAGAAAATAAATGTTAATTAAATAATATATAGACTCAATTCTGAGAACATACCACACTATTGGAATGTCTGTCGCATTTGATTGTTTTATCTTGGACAAATTAGTTCCATATATGAAATTCTTTATTCTTCCACTATTAAATTTATATTCTAACACTTCCCCTTGGAATATTTTAATCTCTCAACACCTTTCTAATGTTAGACTGAGATATTTCACCTGAGAAAAGCAGACATTTGAACTTGGATTTCCACATCAAAGCCCATTGCAATATCTTGAATTTTACACCAGTGACCTCTTACTATTTCTGGTCCTTCCAAAGCTGACTAAGACATCTAGCTGGCTGTTTTCAGTTTCCTTTTGAATGCCATAAAATAAGTCTCTGTAACTCAAACTTTGATGAAGATGATAATGACTATGCTTTGGATTTTTCAAAATTTCAGTAATTTGCATACCAAGTGAACCACATTAATTGGTTAAATAGATGGGAATGATGTTACTCAATTAAATATAATGTGTGTTGACAGTTCTGTCATTTATAGCTATGACTCTTTCAGAATAAATCAGAAGTTTGGCATCAGCAGTTTGGAAGTCTGGCAGAAACACTAGAACTTCAATCATTGTTCATGTCAATTTGCAGAACATATATTACTGTCTTACTTTCCTAAAGCAAAGACTATATAACTTTGTTGAGCTGGAAATGTATTTTGTACAATGCAGTTTTTCTGACCGATCAAACTACCATAAACATGTTTATAAATTGTGAAGTTTAAGAGATGATTGATTTAACAGACAAAATAATTGTGTTCCTCATATCAGCACTGTATCTAAAGCAGCAGGTTTTGGCCCTTCAAGTGGCTAATTAATGAGATTCTGTTTAAGCTACATCCACCATAATGCTATTTTCCTGAACTACCAAAACAGATTTGAGCCTAACACCTTTGTTGCCAGCTACTTTCTTGACCAATTAGCAATTTGCATGTATCTTCTATTCAGTCCTAGAAAATAATTCTTAATTATCACCGTTATAAAAACAGATTTAAAAAGGAATGATGATTACACACCATCTGGAAATGTGTTCAAGCTGTCAAAAAAAATGTGGATGTTTAAATATACAGTATTCAAATGTCTGCAAGAAATAGCATTTGGTTATGGGAAAGATTTCATTTAAGCTCATTCATTTGTCTAAAATAAAGTAAAGTTCAAATTAAGTGCAAGAGTTTTACTTTGAAGAATTTTAATATAGTGCATATTAATTGGATAAACTGCATAAATTAAGACATGACAATAGAAAGGAGAGAATTAGTTCTTAACATGCTCAATAGAGCAGTAGAAATGCTTGATGTGGCTGAAAAAATCAGGTGCATTGACAGGGATACCCAGCAACTGCTGTATAGCTGGGAATAGATAAGCAGATGATCACTGACTCCTTAAAGATCTGGAGAGTACTCCAAAATGTGACCATATCCTGCTAGTGTTTGCTGAGGTACCTTTGGCTCTGTTTCCTGGCAACCAGGTCTTTAGAGACCCCAGTTAGGGACAAAATTGGTATTAAGCAGTCTTCCATGTCTAACAACCTGGCACAGTTTTGCACCACTTAGATTAAAAACACAATTAAGCAAATTTGCTTGGCCACTAATGTGCATTGAGTAAATGGGGGAGGTGGACAAGAGACCATGAGCTTCTTCTTGCTGCTGAATTGGGGAAATGTCAACTTATAAATAATATGAATAATAGAAAAGGAACAGCTTCACACAAGAAGAAAATTCTTCTCAAGTGTATATAATAAGAGCACATAATCGACAACATTGCTTTTTTTTTCTAACAAAGGGATAAAGCTAAAATAGAGATACTGTATATATGGTTTTTCAATGGATTGGTGTAAATAGGACACTGAACACCAACCAAAAGAATCAAAGACACCTTGCAGAGAAATAGATATAATAAGATGTATTGTTTTCCTTTTCCTATTTAGGGAGTGATTCCTAGAGATACTCTGGGGTCAATAATATAGTAACTTTTTATAGAGAATTCTGAAGTTGCATAGAACATTGTATTTAATGAATATGCTTTATTGGCATGCATATGCTTTTATTTTGATTTTTTTAAAAAAATGAAAAAGCCCTCTACTAATTGCCCTTTACTGCAATTTTATATCCTGCATAAATTTGTACAATAGATATTACAACTTATATGTAGAAAAATGTACTGGGAACCATCATTTTGGGTTAAGAAACACAAACTGTATTTAAAAAGTTAGCAACTTTATTAAGCTATTCTAACTGACATTTTCCTCTATATTCTGCCACCATTCTGCCTTCAGGTTATGTACTGAGGATGGCAAATAGGCAGAAAAAACCTTTATCCTCTAGCAAGGAGGAATCTTTTTAAGGTGTTGAATTTTGCGATCTAGTATGGAAAGTCTAATTATGAAAATAATGATAATATTATTTTTTAAAAAATAACCTGCAGAGTAGGAACTCATAACTGTACTGTTCATAAAATATATTTAATATCTCAAAGAACTTTCCCTAAGTAATTTCTACCATTTTAATATGTTGATACTGATAATTTTTGAAAGACATTTTCATTCAGCATAAAAAAACTCAATAACTTGAAATTAATGTACCAGCAAACTTGTATAAGATGCTTAATGTTAACTACTGTCCTAATGTAATATCTAAAATATTGACAATGCAATGAAATGCATATGCTGAAGGCAAATACCTTAGTATTTAACCTTCACTGATAGATCTTTTCTACCACATTTCAATGGTTTCTGAGTTGGTGATTATATTTTGCCCTCACAGAACTGAAATATTTGTTACTTGAACAATGAACCAATGTGAGAAATAATATTAGAATATTGTTGGTTGTTGCATGGTTTAAATAATACATTCCCATGTACAAGTAAATATGCAAGAATGGGGAGCAGGTCCTCCCGCACTCCAAGTCATTCTGGAAATGTCACTGGAAAACCAATTTCCACAGATATAATACAACACAGAGTCTCCATATATAATACAAACACTTCTATGTGAGATGGAACCTGCTTTATCATTGCATTAACACCAACAATCACTAACATTAACAGAGAGTTCTGTTGTAGTTCAAAAGATACAGTTATCAAATGGATGGAACCACACATTGCATTAAGACATTATGTGGTTTCTTTAGCTTTGACTTAGCATATGTATACATTCAGCCATTATGTTTTTCAAACCATGGTTCATGCTTTAATGTGTTGTGTGAATCCAAACAATTGTGGCTTATTAAACAAACCATAGATTAATAAGCCAAATCTTAAGGTAATCCCAGGTTTGATATCCCAACCATAAAATATAACTTCTATAACACCATCACATATTAAAGACCCTGTTAAGTCTAAAAGAGTGGAGAGTTGCACTTCTACATCTGAGGGTGTGCAAAGAGCAACAAGGACAATAAAATGCACTTGCTTGTTGTCAACTGTCTGAATATTCCTTAATTACCTGAGGGGGAGTGAGAGGGGCTGCCAAGCTCTTTGGGAGTGGAACCTATGAAGTTTCCCAAAGATGAGGTTCTGGACAGATTTGAACACTTGCTTGCTAAATGGCTTGCTGTTCCACAGGTGTGACACTTTGTACCTGACTCCATTCTTTAGCTGTGCAAATCTTGACTAGGTGTCCTGGGGCTCCACAGTAGAAACATAAACTCAGGTCTCTCCATTCTCTGCTGAGGAAAAAAAATCACTTCACTGTTCCTATTTGCATGGGTTCTCTTGAACTGGCATTCAATGAGGCTATGGGGCTGGGAGGAGGGAGGATGGCCAAAAAGCGACTGTAAAACCTTCTCTATTTATTATTTCTACCATGCCTCAACTCCTCTGCCTCAACCCATCAATTATCATACAATGTTGTAACAGTTCTTCCAAATTTTCCAGTGTCCCTTGTTTTACTAACACATTCCTTAGTTCAACAGTACGTTATTCCTGAAACTGGTCAGTCAGAGCAAGATTATACTACCCCACATATCTGACATACAACTGGAAACCCAATATGAACCCATGAACTCAGCCTGCAAATTTCCTGGTTTGTTATTTGAAAACAATGCAGTGATTTCCAAAAGTCAGCATGAATTTGCCAAGAACAAATCTGGCCAAACTAAACACATCTAATTTTTTGTTTAGCAATCATTTAAATTCATCTAAGCATATGACAAAGTATCCAATGGCATTCTAATTAATTATTGTAATGAACAGAATTACAATAAAGTGGCTGTATAACTAGTCCACAGAAATGTAATTTTTGGCTGCATCAGTAGAAGTTTGTTGTTGTTTATTCGTTCAGTCGCTTCCGACTCTTTGTGACTTCATGGACCAGCCCACGCCAGAGCTTCCTGTCAGCCGTCACCATCCCCAGCTCCCCCATGGTTGAGTCCATCACCTCCAGAATATCATCCAGTAGAAGTATAATTTCCAAATAATGGGAAGTAATTGTTCCACTCTATTCAGCTTTGGTCAGACCCTATTTAAAGTACTGTATGCAGTTTTGGGCATAACCATTTAAGAAGAATTCAGATAAGTTGAAACAGGTTCAGAGAAGGGAAGGTGATCAAGGGGCTAGAAACAAAGAGCTATATAGAAAGATTGAAATTGCAAAGTATGCTTAACTTTGAAAAAAAGATGACTGAGGAGGTATAGAAGATCAAAACCTGATCTCTGTCATTTCAGAGTGCAGGACTTGGATTAATTGGTTTCTGTTAAGGTAAAGGTACCCCCCGCACATTTGTGCAGTTGTGTCCGACTCTAGGGGCCGGTGCTCATCTCCGTTTGTTAGCCGAAGAGCCAGAGTTGTCCGAAGATGCTTCCACGGTCATGTGGCCGGCATGACGCGCGCGGAACGCTGTTACCTACCCACCGAAGTGGTACCTATTCATCTACTTGCATTTGCATGCTTTCAAATTGCTAGGTTGGCAAGAGCTGGGGCTAGTGCGGGAGCTCACTCCACATGCAGGGCTAGGGATTCGAACCTCTGAACTTGCAGTCTTCCGATCGACAAGCCTGGCGTCTTACCCGCTGAGCCACCACGCCCCTTTTTTGGTTTCTGTTACAGGAGTGCAAATTCCAATGTAATGTTAGAACAAAAATCCCTTATGGTAAAAGCACTTTAACTGTAAAACCAATTACCAAAATGGTGGTGGTTTCTTTTAACTGGATTTGTTTAGGCTGAGGGTAGGGTGCCTAAAAACTAAGATGCTTGAATTCTTGCACTGAGAAATGGGTTGAACTCAATGGCCTGAATGGTTCCTTCCAACTCTACTATTCTGTTAAACACACACACATCTTTGTTAAATCCTATCCAGTTGCCTCTTCCACTTTATCTGATCTTAAAATAATTAAATCTAAGCTTAACAATGAAAATTGGTGGAATCTGAAGATGGGGTTGAGAATTGTACTATAAAAGCTCATGAATGGGCTGTAGTTAGTACTAAGGCTTAGATTGTATACCCATTCTCTGCAATATTGGGATTGAAACAGGGCATAATGCAGGAAAAATGCTAAAGCCAAAAAAACCTGGATAATCTATATACAGTACTACTAAAACTCTTGTGTCTGTTTGTAACATTCAAATGGGTTAAATGGTGCATCATAGGGCAACCATTTTTCAACCAAGGTACATCAAATGCGCTAACTTACAGAATGCATTTACAGAATGCATCCAAAATCCTATTGTGAAATTTGGCAAAGTTGTGGCCACTTCAGCACTGCTGTGCTGCCGCGGTCAGCTGCGGTCATGTGATTATTATTTCCAACGCTCCCTGACAGCTTCCCAGAAGTCAGTGGGAAAGCCACAGGAAGTCTAAACTCGATTGTGATTGCCAACACTCTCTGACAGCTTCCCACAAGCAAAGTCATTGGGGAAGCCAGCAGGAAGTTGCAAGTCCAAGGCCAGCAGGCAGGTAAGTGACTGCTGCTGGGTGAGGGAGGGAGCGAGTAGGTGAATGAGAGGTGAGGCAAGGGTCAGGAACAGTATGTAAAACTGTATATGATATATGATGTATAATTTGATATATAATGATGTTGTAAGCCGCCTAGAGCCCTCCAGTAGGGAGGGGATAGGCGGGGTATAAATAAGATAAAATAAATAATAAAATAATAATAATAATGTGGAGGTACACAGAGGCATGGCATGGTCAGGAAGGGTGCACGGGGGTGCAGCGCAGGTTGGGTGCATGAGGGTGTGGAGTGGGTTAGGGAGGGTGCATGGGGTGCGCAAGTGGCTCCTGTGGTGTGAGTGCAGAGGGATGGGGGATGGGGGAAGGCACGGGAGGGAGGGAGGGAGGGAGGGAGGGAGGGAGGGAGGGAGGAAGGAAGGAAGGAAGGAAGGAAGGAAGGAAGGAAGGAAGGAAGGAAGGAAGGAAGGAAGATAGATTTCTGATGCTCCCTGCCAGCTTCCCACAAGGAAACTCAATGGGGAAACTGGCAGGAAGATGGACATTGCTCTTCCTTCCACTGCTTTTTTGCCCACCCTTGGTCATTCTGTTTCTCTGTTTAGGTAAGGAACTATCTCTGAAATGATGACCCAACGGGTCATGGGTTGTCTAGTATTCTGTTAAAATTCTTCAAAGTGGTGATCTTTTGCTGGAAGAAACATGTCCTAGGACAAGGGTCGGAAATGGCGGCTCGCGAGCCAAATGCGGCTCTTTGGCCCCTTGAGTGTGGCTTTTCCGCAGGCAGCCGTGGCGGGCGTGGCGGGGGCAGGCGCGGCAGTGAGTGTGGTGGGGGCAGGCGCGGCAGCGGGCATGGTGTGTGTGGCGGTGGGCATACCCCTGGCAACCGCCTAGGCCCAGCCTCTCTTTTTCCTCCGGGGACGGGCTTCACACAGTCTCGCGAGAGTTTGGAAGCCTCCATCTCTGGTAGCCATCTTGACGACGGGCACTTGCCCATCGCCTTAACCTCTTCGTTGCTGCTCTGCTTACTCTTTTCCTCCATGCAAAAGCAGCACATTTCCACCCCACAGCCCTAAGTGTGCGCAATTGGCTCCCGCCCGCAAACCCCGCTCCCGCGCTGGATTCCCCACCAGCTTTACTTTGCCTGGACTGGGGGCGTGAGCGGCTCCTGAAGAGAAGCGACTGGAGCAGTCGAGCCTCTCTTTCCCTTCTTCTTCCAAACCTCCCCCGCCCCCTTCCAGAGCAATTTGTCGAAGACGCCCGCTTGCTGCTGCTGCATGGCTGCTGCTCAACTGATCATGAAGGAACCAGGAGGGGAAGGAAAATCCAGAAGCAAATCGCCGCTTCTTCACATCCGCTCCCGCTCCGGAGTGTGGAGCTGGACTGGGGGGTCAGGTGACAGGGCGACCCTCCCACCTTCTACCTTCCTCTCCCGGCCTGATTTCTAATTAGATTTCCCTGTGCACGTGTTCGTCACTGGCCAGTTTGCAATAGCATCTTCAAGAGTCACCCAGCCCTCTTGAAAGCAAGGTAAAGCTACAACATTGCTGGTTTATCACTACAACAAGGGCAGGAGCCTGGGTGACTCTAGAAGACGACGAGGCTGGCAGTAAGCAGATCAAGGAACGGAAAGGGGCAGCGGGTGGTCGAGATGGGGGCAGGGAAGGGTAGGGATCCCACGTGACGATGTTTACGCGAGCGTGCTTTACCTACCCACTTTTTAACATCTTTGTTTCTGCTGGGGGCGGGGAAGGGATCTTGACGGGCCAGGGAAGACGCGCGGGCGGAATTGCCTGCCTGGCACTTGGGCGCTCCGGTTGGGTTGCAGCGGGACGGGAGCTCTGCCCGCGCGCCTTCCCTGGCCGGTCCTCGCGGGCCGCCGGCGATGCTCCCGTCCCGCTGCACCCCAGCCGGAGTGCCCGAGTGCCAGGCAGGCAGCTCCGCCTGCACAGTCGTGGCAGCGGGCATGGCGGCGGCGGGCACTGCAGCGGGCATGGCGGCAGCAGGCCCTAAGTGTGCGCGATTGGCCCCCACCCGCAAATCCCACCCCCTTCCACGTGATTGTCCCCCGCCCGCAAACCCCGCCCCCTTCCATGCGATTGGCCCCCACCCTCAAACCCCGCCCCCTGGCTCTCGAGCATGTCAAAATGCCCTGGAGCATGTCAAAATGGCTCCTGGCATAAAAAAGTTTGCCGACCCCTGTCCTAGGACATCATATTGCTACAAATTGCTCTAAATCTCAAGTTCATATATTTATGAGAGCCATTTTAGTGTAGTGGTTAAGGCACTGGGCTAGAAACCGGAAGACTGTGGGTTCTAGTCCCACCTAAGGCACAAAGCCAGCTGGGTTACCTTGGGCCAGTCCCTCTCTCTCAGCTATAGGAAGCAGGCAATGGCAAGTCACTTCTGAAATCTTGCCAATAAAACTGCAGGGACTACTCCAAGTAGTTGCCAGGTGTCAATAATGACTCATAGACACCCCCAGATAGACACAACACTGAATTGGATTTGCCAACAAGCTAAAGCCACAATCATCAATAAAAAACACAACAATCTCAGCAGAGCATAATGAGATACCATCCAAGACCTCAAGAATAACAAGACCTCAACAATATCACAAACAAACAAGTTGACAGTGAAGGGTCAGTTGTCATTATGAATAATGTAGATTACATCAAGAAAGTCAGGAAGCAACTCTCTTACATCCCATTCTAGCAATGTCTCTCCTCAGACCCTACAACAATGTATTAGAGAATACTTTGAAATCTGATGGTATTTTTTCAATCTGAAGGACCCCAACCAGGCATATTCTGTCTCCTTCCAAAAATACACAAACCAGGCAACCTAGGCCATACCATTTTCTCAAGTGTGATTATTCCAATGCTTTCAACTGGAAGATCAAGTTTCACAGACTCTGTATTCAGACTTTATGCCACCAGCACTCCCAGCTACATAAGAGACACCATAGACGACTGATGAAAACTGAACTTCATATGCAGTCTCCCTAACAATGCCATTTTAGCCACCATGGTTGTTAAAGCCAACATCCAACACCCAACCAACACCCCAATACACATGGTCTTCAAGCCATCAAGAACTTCATCACTGATGCCAAAACACCACACCTTGCCACCAGCCATGTGACTTTGTACTCACCCATAATTACTTTTTCTTTGGCAATAACATGTATCTGCAAATTAATGGCACAGTCATGGGCACATGCATGGTTCCTCAATATGCCAACATTTTCATGGATGACCTAGAACAATGCTTTCTCAATTCTTACCCCATGAAGCCCCTCCTTTACTTGAGATTCTGTGATGACACTTTCATCAGCTGGACCTATAAAAAGGAATCTCTCATCAAAACCTCTCATCAACAAATTCACCGCATCATCCTCAGCCTCAGATTATGTACATAACAAATATACTTTGATGTCACTCTAAAACCACACAATGAACATATAGACATTATACAGGCACCTTCATACTTCCAGCTTCCACACAGAGCACACCATCCAATCTATCATCTATCACCAGGTTCTACCCTACAATCACATTTTTTCTGACCTTGCACACAGAGATGCTCAACTGGTTCAGGAGACAGAACTAACCACCCCAAGAGGTCAATAGACAAATTAAGTGAGCCAGATCAAGAAGACAGACCACAAAAAAGAACAAAAATAGCTCAATCCACTCAAACATATTATTAAGAAGCTACAGCCCATGCTGTACAATGACACTGTATTTTCTGAGGCAGTGGTTAGCAGGCCCATACCTGCATGTAGACAACCACCCAATCTGAATTTGACTTTCACAGGCAACAAGAAACAACAGGATAATAAATCTAATATGGTAACCACACCCTGCAAGAAATCCAGACATCTACTTTGCCACCATATCTACACCAAAAGCACCATTATAGGCCCCAACAAGTACATGCACAATATTAGGGTGGTTTTACATGCTCTTCCTCTATTGTGATATATGCCATTATTGCCAGAAATGCCTCTTTGGATTCTATGTAGGGCAAACAGGACCATCTTCACACAAAAGAGTTAAAGGACACAAATTTGACATCAGGACTCAAAACAAGAGCAAAGTAATATCAAAGCATTTCAACCTACCAGTACACTCTATAGCAGACCTCAAAGTAACCATTTTGGAAAAGCAAGACTTTAACAACATCATTGAATTAGAGACTTCTGAACTCAAATGCATCAAACAAATTCAGGCAATCTCAAAAGGTCTCAATAAATACAATAGATTTTAACACATTATCATTGTTAATTGATAAGGTACTATTACACTGTCTCACATGTAACCTGCATCTGCATAACCAACCTATCTTCCCCTCCCTCTCCTCCCCACCTTAACCACCCACCTTGCCTTAATTTAAATCTTACATCAATCTAGCCATTCAGTGCATCTGGTGAAATGAGCTGCAGCTCACAAAAGTTTATGCCTTTTAATAAAAATTGATAGTCAAAAAAGGTGCTACCAGACTCGTCGTTTTTGTTGTTGTTGTTGTTGCTATGATAGACTGACACAGCTTTTCTTCTGCAATAAAGTAAAGTCTAGGGGAACATTTTTGTCTTCTGTGCATGTGCTTTCTCAGCAGCTTCATTTCCAATTTAGATGATGCATACCATACTTTGAAAAAGAAGACTCAAAAAAAGTGAATACAGTTTCTCTATTGTAGGGTGTATAGGCATATCTGACTAAAGCGAAAAATAAAGATTATTGCAATTGCATACTCATTAGTTAAGCAAACTACCTGCAGGATTGTACAAAAAGACCCAAATTTTACTGGATTTGAACTGCATTCTCACAGTGAAATCATTACTTAAATGTACAGATGTATCTTCAAACAATATATGTCTTGATTAAATATCTGAAAGAAAATACTGGAATTTTGCATCATAAACTTGTACATTTTATTCAAATGTAAAGTGGAAGAAGAGTTTGAAATTATAATGTTCACAATGGACAACAAAGTAGAATGATCTAACATGCATTGTTGTTGTTGTTGTTATTCTGTTTCTCCTTAGGGAAATTTGAGGTTTCCTATATCTAAGGCAATTTAATTTCTTCAAGAATTAAATATTTAGGAAAAAAAGAAAATCATTCTTAACATATACAGGAAGGCTGGGGGAAAAGAACAACAACTAAATTCTGCCACATTGTACAGTTTGCTAGTAAAATATAGGATTGTTCCTTTGGAAGAAAAATAGAGATCCATACTAAGAAATATAAATGTATTCATATAGGAGATACTTTAAAACTTATTCGGAGCAATAAAATTAGAGCCAAACTGAACTGGAAATTCTCTGAAGAACTTGTTTCACTGAAATCTTAAATCTTCATTTATTTTTTAAATTGATTTATATAGCCACCCATCTCACATATGTGAAGTAAAGTAAAGTAAAATAAAGTAAAATGAAATGAAATGAAATTAAAAATTAAAATAAAATAAAATAAAATAAAATAATAAAATAAAATAAAATAAAATAATAAAATAAAATAAAATAAATAAAATAATAAAATAAAATAAAATAAAATAAAATAAAATAATAAATAAAATAAAATAATAAAATAAAATAAAATAATAAAATAATAAAATAAAAAATAAAATAAAATAAAATAAAATAAAATAATAAATAAAATAAAATAATAAAATAAAATAAAATAATAAAATAAAATAAAAAATAAAATAAAATAAAATAAAATAAAATAAAATAAAATAATAAAATAAAATAAAATAAAATAAAATAAAATAAAATAAAATAAAATAAAATAAAATAAAATAATAAAATAAATAAAATAAAATAAATAAAATAAAATAAAATAAAATAAAATAATAAAATAAATAAAATATAAAATAAATAATAAAATAAAATAAAATAAAATAAATAAAATAATAAAATAAAATAATAAAATAAAATAAATAAAATAAAATAAAATAAAATAAAATAAAATAAAATAGTGTTTGTGTGTGTCTTTGTGCATGCATGTGTGCATCATTTAACCTACCTAGTTCCCTTCCTTCCCAAGTTCCTTTTTTCTGCTGCTGCCTAAAGGTAAGACTGTGTTTCCCCCACACCATGTCCGACTCTAGGGGGTGGTGCTCATCTCCGATTCTTAGCCAAATAGCCAGTGCTGTCCGAAGACGCTTCTGTGGTCATGTGGCCAGCATGACGCATGCAGAACGCTGTTACCATCCCAACGAAGTGGTACCTATTTATCTACTTGCATTTGCATGCTTTCGAATTGCTAGGTTGGCAAGAGGTGGGGCGAGTGCGGGAGCTCACTCCATCACGCAGCGCTCAGGTCTTGAACTGCCGACCTTCCGATCGACAAGCCTGGCATCTTAACCACTGAGCCATTGCGCCCCCTTATATATATACATCACTGATGCCTAATAATGCCTTAATGGCTGAAGGTGCAAGAAATCTAGACAGAGTACCTAACACTGTCTTGCACAAAGATCCATGTTGTCCAGTATGGTCAACCGTGATTGGCAACAACTCTTCTTTCCCCCACCTCCTATTCTGGCATCTTTAATGTAAGGAGGAGGAATACAAATGTGAAATGTGATAGCTAGGAGGAACAAATACAAATACAAATAATACAAATAATACAAATAATACAAATAATACAAATAATACAAATAATACAAATAATACAAATACAAATACAAATACAAATACAAATACAAATACAAATACAAATACAAATACAAGAAATGTGATAGTTAGAGGAATACAATTCCTACTTGTAGTAATAATTAGTGATAAATAGTGTATAAATGCCTTTAATTAATCAGTTAATCAAATAACAAAAATCCCCACCTTCAGTCTGCAGTAGCGTCTGCAGTAGAGTGTAAGGATAATCAGTGTTCAATCCTAAATAAATCAAACCTAATTAATATAATGTATAGGTCTTGATATTGCCCTCTGTACAATAATGGTTGACATTTATATGACACACTTATATTAACTGACATTACATTTACATTTAGATGTGCAGACTTAATGGAACTAAGAGCTAACTTACCAAGCTTCCTTGAACTTTGTACAGCCTCATATACTTGAATAGGTTCAATTGTTCATCCTTTCAATATTTATAATATACTGAACATGGCTTAATATTAGCTATAGATATGCATGAACACATCACATGTGCTTCAGAAACCACCACTAACCACAGCCATCCACAATTGGCCAGTCTCCCTTCTTTTTAGTCTGTAGCTGGCTGATACTTCTTGGAATGAATGGATGGAATTTTCAAGCAACACAAATAAATCCGTATGGGCCAATCAGGTGCAGAGCCACAACATTTATATTGTGGGAAGGTTAACATTTTAAATAGGTCCTTTAATTTTAAAATAAGTTTCTGTGAACATGTAGCAAGTGGAAATCACAAGTTGATTAGAAGAAAAAAGTTGCAGGAGTGACTCTCTCTTGCTGCTACTATTACACTGTATGTTATTTCCATGATGATTAATGATTGCTTAAAAATAAGGTCACTTATAAACTGGATTAAAATGATATAAAATCATGTTTTTTTTATTTTTTAAATAAGAATAATCTAAATTTACCAAATGTGGCTAATATCATTCATACAGTGACATGTTTCTGAATTTGGAACATGCTAAGCCAAACCAGATGGACCTTCCCATACATGCCATGATTAAATTAGAACTGAATTCTTTACATGGATTACTGGATTACTAATTCCCTGGATTGCAAGGGATTCACTACTGATTTTGAATGGAAGGATGAGTCACTGCATCATATAGGATCATGTGCCATTCATTAATTGCAAGAAATCAAAGGCTGAAATATTAATGTCTATATGACTGTTCATGAGTGAAAACTAGCCAATGCCATGGAAGCTGGGATACCAATCAAACTTGTTGATCATGATTTGTTATTATACCTTGGTTTGTGGGTGACTGCTCTAACAATGCCAATCTACGCTTAGCATATTGTGAAAATGCAGTCTAACATCAGTATGTTTCTACCCAATGCAATAAAATTACTGTTTTTTAAAAAAAATCAAATGTCTGACATAAGTAATGTGGTGACTACGGAAGGGACCTTCCCTGTTTAATTTTACCCCTAGTGGGTTTCATTTGGCATCTACTCTTTGGTCTAGTGGTTAAGGCAACAGGCTAGAAACCAGGAGACTGAGAGTTCTAGTCCTGCCTTAGGCATGAAAGCCAGCTGGGTGACCTTGGGCCGGTCACACTCTCTCAGCCCAACTCACCTCACAGGGTTGTTGTTGTGGGGAAAATAGGAGGAAGGAGTATTACGTATGTTCGCCACCTTGAGTTATTTATAAAAATAAAAAATAAAGGCGAGATAGAAAATAAATAAAATTAAAATAAATAAAATAAATTTCAAAATGTATCTAAATTGTTACCTGTCCAGGTTTTTATGCTGCAGCAGAAGCATTTTTATTGCCTTTTCCCCTAGCATAATTTTAAGGATTGTTTTAATTATTTTAACTATTATAATGATATATTTAGTTAGTTTTAAAGTTGCTGATTTGATGGTTTCATATAAGATATTTTAGTCATTAATTGATGAAAACATGGTGTATACATGAATATGGGTATGCATGTTTAAAATAGCCTAATAAAAGTAAGTTTCACAAAATCTTATTACTAACAAAAGCACTGCTGAACTTTGGAAATAAAAATGTAAAATAGTATCCATTCAATAAATGGCCATCAATTTTCCTCCTTGCTATTAATTGACTCTATAGAAATTTTCACTGTAGTCTTAAGTAAAAGAATAACCTTGAATCACTAACTTATTTCACTGACCTCTTAAACTGTTGATCAGCTATATTAATAAATTGAAGCGTTTTGATTGATAAAAATATGACCAAGGCAACCAGGAAGCAATTAATACAAAGTAACAGCCAGACTGCTATAAACCTAAAGGATCTTGTTTATTGACCTTTTTCTTCTCATCTTCAGCTCTTGAAATTTTTTAACACTGATCCTTATGGAAGCATAAATCTATGGTACTCATGGGAGCAGAAGTGCTTTTCCATCACATTCAAAAGTAGAGATGCCCTCAAGTCAAGCTTAACTCTTGTGACTGTTGTGTCTTCTTAGCTGCAATTCAGAAATGGTTTGTCATTTCCAGGTTACAAGAGATATACAAAACTCCTCACATATATTTCATTACATGATGGATTTTTTCCGAAAACATTTTGGAAAAGGAGGAGGAGGAGGAGGAGGAGGAGGAGGAGGAGGAGGAGGAGGAGGAGGAGGAGGAGGAGGAGAAGAAGAAGAAGAAGAAGAAGAAGAAGAAGAAGAAGAAGAAGAAGAAGAAGAAGAAGAAGAAGGAGATTTTACTTTTTCCTCTGTTCAAACTTATTATATTTGACTAACATTTGTATGACCCATTACTCATTTTTTTTCAATTAATCAATAGCACAATTATAAATTATTGTGCACAATTTCTTTGAATAGATAATTCATGTAGTAAATTGAAAATGGGTCATTGGGTACATTTACTTACAGGCACATATCCCACTCTGCTGTTTCATATGACATATATTTTCCTATTTGTATTATTTGTTATTTTTGTTGTTCAGTTGTTAAGTCGTGTCTGACTCTTCGTGACCCCATGGACCATAGCACGCCAGGCCTTCCTGTCCTCCACTGTCTCCCGGAGTTTACTCTTTCATGTTCATTACATCGGTGATGCTATCTAACCATTTCATCCTCTGCCGTCCCCTTCTCCTTTTGCCTTCAGTCTTTCCCAGCATCAGGGTCTTTTCCAGTTTTAATCCTTCTGAAAATTAATGAACTTTCATCTGAAGTAACCATAGGAATAATCCCATATTTCTTTATTTCATTCATATGAAGCATCTGTTATCCTAATCATGTATATAAATGCTGATTTCGGCTAAAATTCATCATGTGAAAAACAAAAACTGTTTTCAAATAACACCAATTCATGTTGTTAACAGTAATGCTTTACCAAATTCCTGGAGGGGAATGTATGTGCATTTATGTATATATTTTAAAAAGGCAAATTGCTGATATAAAGGAGAAGATATTATTTTTGTCTCTTGACGAGGATGAATGGTAACTACAAAGTAATCAATACATATGAATCAAAGGAAAGATAATGAGTTCCAACTAATTCTCTAAATAACAATAGGAATTTTAAAAAAGGTAGTTGGCAAAGTTATGTGAAGTTATTATCAAGCTTTAGCTTAGGCAGGGGCTGCAGGAAATTATTGCCATAGAATTTTTAGAAGGTTGACTAAACTAACTAGCCATATGGTAATACATTTAGGAAGCTGCTCTGAATGAAGGGTTGGTGAAGTGAAGCTGCTATTTATCACATCAGATAGTGTCTGGATAATTGCAAATGTGGGCTTTTGTCCATACAATGTACAAAGAAAATACTGCAGTTTCTTGGACCCCATAGGCATCTTTAAGGCACAGGTTACAAAACAGCATAGTTGAAGGATGTGTAACATTCTGGTAGCTATGGGATATTTTCAGTTAGGGCCTTTCAGATGTGCTAAACCTATTCAAAGACATAACACATTTTATCTCCTTTGTTTCCCCTCAGAGATTGGTGAGAATTCAGTGATTTTCCCCCATGTTTCAATGAGGCAATCCCCATCTCAGCTAGAACCTACTCTTTCTGAAATTACTAGGCTAGAAATATGCTATATATAGTTATATTTTGAAGAACCTATTGTATGAATCATTATTTTCTATATATTTTCTAAAAAAATCAGAGTGCACCAATTTTCTCTCTTTTCAAGTCTGCTAATGCTGTCTTGTTACATTGGACATGCTTTTTTTTAAAATTCTTCATTGTGAAAAAATGTGTGCTTTTTCCTACCTTCTGATTTCAGATCTTTAACCACTCACTGAACCATAAAATGTTATAACTTTGTATGACCAACTCCTAAATTTACTCAAAACTACTTCATGAAGGAATTGATCAAAAGTTAAAAGAATATAATCCTTCAATTATTCTCCTCTATGGGCTCTCTCTTTATAATGTAATATAATATAATATTGACTTCCACTCATACAAAAGGACAATCTTGCTTTTATTTCCTTGCACCATCCTGTGTCATCTGCTGGTGGGCCCAGTTGGAGACATCTCTAATTTTTGTCATTCAAAAATAGCTAGTATAGGACTTTTTATTTGTGTAGCTCTTTTTGGATAGCCTTTTTTTCCCCACAGTGGCTGGCCCTGAATTTGAGAAATTGTTCCTCAAGGGAAAATTCCCTTCTATAGAAACCCTTTCAGTTTCTTATCTAATTCTTATCCAATATTCTTCAACCACATTCACTAATTCTCCAACCAGCAGGGTGAACTAATGAGCATTTATCCCCTCCTAGTTTCAATAATTAACAAACAAGGAGCTTTACTGTTTTACCTTAATGGAACCAAAGTTAAATAACAGTTCTACTATGTTGAACACACCCTCTCCAGCAGCCAACACTCAAATAAGCAGGGATTAACACCAGACAAAAAATAAAGCAGAAAGCAATACCCTAATCATGGAACTACCAAGGAGAAAACCACACCCCGGTCAAAACTGGCAGATAAAGCTACAGTAAATAAACAGGGAGCAAACCCCACACCTACTCGCACTGATGATGTTACATAGGTGGGTAATGAAATGTCTGCAAGCAAACAACTAAGCTCAGAGTGCACCAAGGACTCCACAGTTCAACCTGAGCTACATATATTCTCTTCTACTGGAGCTCTACTATGTTACTTAAACAATAATAATAAAGATAGAGTATACAACAAGATTAACACAGATACAAGAATAACTTTACACAACAGTAATTACTGAACTCAATGGGCTGGAATCTTCCAGAGGCTGGTTCAGCATCTTCAAACAGCTTTCTTATAACGACAAAACATTTTGAAACATATAGCCCATACATGTGCACAACACAGCCCTACACCTGGTAAGAATGCTTAGCTAAGAATGCTTAGCTATGGCAGAGAGAAAGAGAGAGAGAAAGAGAGAGACAGAGAGAGACAGAGAGTCTCTCCTAATCCAGTCCTAATCCAGGTCAATTGTTCATAGGCTGTTTGGCTGTGCTAATCCCAGCCCACTCCCCAGCAGTCACAAACAGTAGTTTTCACTCTCTTGACCCAAATCATTCCCCCAGCCAATACATTGGTGGAATTTTGTTGGGGTTTGATAAACCCAGGAATTTACTGTTAGATATGAATTATACAGAGAGGCTTGATATTCAGGTGAGAGGTGAAATATTCTGCACAGTCACCCAATTAGCAGCCATTGTTGTAGGAATGATGTGTCAGTGTGTGACTCATAAAACAGGTGCTTAGAGTTAGGTTGGGTGTGGTGAATAATGAGAGTGACCTATAATGTGATTGGTCAGGTTCACTATATATGCAGAGACATTCTCATTTCCCATTATTCCCATTTTACCTCGTGAATGCTGTATCGTTGATGGTGTATCATTTTGTTACCTGTGGAAGTGATCTGTAAATACGTATGTATATAAAGTAAATAGGATATTTGATATAATTTCTGTTTGGAGTCTATTTACTGCATAGTACTTGGATCACTGGTGCCTAGGAGAGAGAAGCAGGCCGCTCCATCCGCGCGCCCCGACAGGTTAGGGGCCCAGAGGCGGCAGAGAAGCCATAGATGACGGAAGGCTTTGCACTGGCTGTGGATCAGTGGATCGTGTGCAGTCTGTGAGCTGGAAGCTTTGGAAGCCTATCCAGGAGTCGTGTGGCTATTTGGAGTGATTTGGAGCTTTAACAGGTTCCGTGCCTGTGTGTGTGTTTTTTTTTTTCTCCTACGCTTGTTTTGCAGCTGGAGGACATTCTGATAAGGTCTGTGACTTTTATCATCGGTGTCTGCCCAGAAGGGGCTGAAGACAGATGAGCACAGTGAAGATGTTGCCGGCAGTCGGGGCAGGTTTTCCTCTGGAAAGACTGAATGACAATAATTATTTGTCATGGGCATATAAAATGGAAATGTATCTTCGGCGTGAAGGGCTTTGGAGAAGTGTACTTTGCCCTGACCCAGACCTGGACGATGAAGAAGTTGCTCTAAAGGACGATAGAGCATTGGCAAGCATAATTTTATGTCTGGAAGATAGCCAATTGTGTTATGTTAGAGACTGTCAGTTAGCTAATAAGTGTTGGGAAGCTTTAAAGAATGTTTATCTGAGAAGCTCACCATTATGTAAGGTTTTACTAACAAGGAAACTTTATCACGCCAGATTAGGTGTATCTGATAATATTAAGGATCACCTGCATTATATGACAGAGTTGTTCAGGAGTTGGCTCAGAGAGATATGCCATTCACAGAAGCTAATAAAGTGTATATAGTTCTCAGTTCTCTAAATGACACGTGGGATACTTTGGCAATGAGCTTCGGGTCATTATCTGAGGAAGATTTGACCATAAATTACTTATCTGGCAGGCTTTTGGAAGAAGAGCAAAGAAGAAAACAGTGTTCTAACGTAATTAGGTCTAAGCAAAACAGTGTTTTTGTTAAGGAATGTTCTGATAACCAAAACAATGTATTATTTGTAAAGCGAAAATGTTTCAACTGTGGGTCACAAAAGCATTTGTTGCGGGATTGTGATAAGAAATGGAAGCCGAAGGCCAAGCTGAAAATCTCCAAGCCGGGAGACGCTGCACAGCTGTCTTTAATTAGTTCAAGTGTTCAAGATTTAAAGGGACCATTTTTACTTGACAGTGGGGCTTGTCAGCATATAGGAAATAACAGACAGATGTTTAAGAGTTTTAGGCAGGCTGATAGAGATCATGTTACTCTAGGTAATGGAAGCATTGCATCTGTGACTGGTAAGGGATTTGTAGATGTACCAGGGTTAAATATTGAATTATCAATGTTGTGTGTACCTGAACTGGAGTACAATATAATTAGTGTGTCACAATTGGATAAACAGGGTTATACTGTACAGTTTGGAAATAATGAATGTATTGTTATGAAAGATAACAATGTTTGTGGCAAAGGTATTTTGCAGAACTGTCTTTATGAAATAGTTCAAACCAGGACAAGCAGAGGCCATGGTTTAGCTACAATTAATAAGCCAACACATGATTCATGTGAGCACCTATGGCATAGAAGGCTTGGGCATCCGAGTTTCAAAGTGATTGAAAAGATGTCATAAGCAAGTTCTGGAATGGAATTGAAAAAGTGCCAAGTGTTTTTGGATTGCAGAGCTTGTAAGGTTGCAAAGTCAAAAGTATTTCCTGTGAGCAAATTCAGTGATAGGAAGTCACATAAACGTTTTGAATTAGTTCACGCTGACTTAATTGGTCCACTACCAGCTACAATAGGGGGTGCTAAATATGTTTTAGTCATTGTAGATGATTACACTAGATTTGGGTTCTGTTACCTATTGAAAGCTAAAAGTCAAACATTTGAAAAGTTTAGAAACTGGGTGCAGTTTGTGGAATGTAGGTATAGCACAAAGGTGTGTAGTTTACAAACTGACTGGGGTACAAAGTTTCTTAGTGGGAGTTTTCAGCAATGGCCCCGTAGAATGGGCATTGTGCATAGGAGAGCTAACCCACATAGTTCAGCTGAGAATGGCGTGGCTGAACGTAGGAATTTGGCATTGCAGACAGTGAAGGATTCACTCATTGCTGACTCAGGGTTATCTAGAGGATACTGGGGAGAGGCAATATTAACTGCTAATTATTTAATTAACAGGTTATGGAGTGTATCTGTAAACCAAACTCCATATTATATGTTATATGGCAAGAAGCCACCATTAGCTCATTTGAAGGTGTTTGGGTGCACTGCCTATGTTCACGTGCATAAGGAAGTACGCAGGAAGGGGCAGGCAAAAGCACAGAAGATGACGTTTGTGGGGTATGAGCCAGGGACCAAGGGATATAGGTTCACTGATGGCAGGAAAGTTGTTATTTCTAGATCAGCAAGTTTTTGTGAGCACAGCAATTTGCAGAGATTACACGGGAGTAGTGAGGTTTATCTTCCTAGTCAGGGACGTTTTGAGTTTTCAGAGCGGAGAGAGGCCACTGATGTGATTAAGAAGGAAGAGGAATTAACTCCTAGTGTGCCAATGATGCAGGATGCTACAGTGTTGCGTAGATCTGAGAAAGTTAACAAGGGCATACCACCTCAACGTTATTCACCAGGTGATGTAAAAGTGTGTTTTATTAATTATGAACCTCGAATTTATAAGGAGGTATTGGAGTTGCCACAACACGAGCAGAGTAGATGGAAAGCTGCTATGGATGTGGAAATGAAAGCCATTAATTCTCATAAGGTTTTCAAATCTACTAGGCTGCCTGAGGGACATAGAGCAGTAGGCTGTAGATGGGTTTATAAGAAGAAAACCTTAGTGAATGGTGATATTCAGTATAAGGCTAGGTTGGTAGCACAAGGATAAAGAATCAGACTTATGATGAAGTTTTTGCACCAACGCTAAGAGGGTAGACATTTAGGTTTGCCTTAGCAATGGCAGCAGCTGGGAATTGTGTAGTACAGCATTATGATATCACAACAGCATATTTGCATGCTGATTTGAATGAAGAGATCTATATGATTGAAGCCCCAGGGTATGAATCAAAGATTGCAGGAAGGGTATACAAGTTGCAGAAAGCATTGTATGGACTCAAGCAGTCGGCACGTTGCTGGAATCTAACTTTAGATAAGGAATTACAAAGAATGGGATTCAGGTGTAGTATAGCTGACCCATGTCTGTATGTAAAGCAATGCGAAAATGATGAACAGATTTTGCTTTTGATTTTGTAGACGGTTTGTGTCTTATAGCGAAAGATCAAAGCAGGGTAATTGAATTTACTGAACATCTGAAACAACACTTTGATGTCAAAGATCTGGGAGAAATTAAGAATTACCTAGGCGTGGGTATTCAGAAGGTTGATGGGGGTTATGTTCTAGAGCAGCAGAAGAAAATTGAAGCACTGCTAAGAGAGAACAATATGGAACAGTGTAAAGAAGTTCCAACCCCGATGACAACAGATTTTGTTAATACAGAGACTGGAGATGATGAACAAACTTCATGTGATCAGTCAATAATTAGAATTTTATTGTATTGTATTGTATTGATTTGCAATATTGTCCATCTGAGTGTAATGTAGCAGATGTGATGACAAAGCCTCTAAGTATAGATAGACATAGGATGTGTATATCTCAAATGTGTATGTTTTCTATTCTGTACAATTGAATGTAATATCTATTGTAAATTGAAGGGGTGTTGGGGTTTGATAAACCCAGGAATTTACTGTTAGATATGAATTATACAGAGAGGCTTGATATTCAGGTGAGAGGTGAAATATTCTGCACAGTCACCCAATTAGCAGCCATTGTTGTAGGAATGATGTGTCAGTGTGTGACTCATACAACAGGTGCTTAGAGTTAGGTTGGGTGTGGTGAATAACGAGAGTGACCTATAATGTGATTGGTCAGGTTCACTATATATGCAGAGACATTCTCATTTCCCATTATTCCCATTTTACCTCGTGAAAGCTGTATCGTTGATGGTGTATCATTTGTTACTTGTGGAAGTGATCTGTAAATACATATGTATATAAAGTAAATAGGATATTTGATATAACTTCTGTTTGGAGTCTATTTACTGCATAGTACTTGGATCACTGGTGCCTAGGAGAGAGAAGCAGGCCGCTCCATCCGCGCGCCCCGACAAATTTGCTATCCAGTCCAACTCACTTGAACCCAAGTTGTAGGTAGGTGTACTAGAAGAACACATAGCAGGGAGGGGAAGAGAACCCTGTGTGTTATTTCTTTACTTCTTGCTCACAAGTTGTCTTTCTGAATCTTTCTCTTTACTGGAACACCTTGTATTTTATTTCCCTTTTGTCTTTTTAAGCTGCATGTTTTTAAATAATTTTTCTGTCTCATTTTTCATCTCTGAGTCCTTCAGGTAGCTTTCCCATGCTAACTACTTACTTTTCTTTTTCCATTTCTTTATCTACTCTAGGTCAAGCTGGTTTGCATCAAGTGAGTTCCTAGTCTGCGCCTTGCTCCTCAGTCTGTGATTTTTTTTTTTTGCACTCCACAACTCCACATATTCTATACTTTGTTCCAATTTGAAATTGCATGTCTTCTTCTCAGTTCTTTAGGGCAGGGGTCCCCAACCCCTGGGCCATGGACCGGTACCCGTCCGTGGCCTGTTAGGAACCGGGCCGCCATGCTGGTCTCCGAACCCTGCCCCTCCGGTCCGCGCGATTGGCTCCCACCTGCAAACACCACCCCCAGTCTGCGCGATTGGCTCCCGCCTGTAAACCCCATCCCCGGTCCATGCAATTGGCTCCTGCCTGCAAACCCCACCCCCCAGTCCGTGGAAAATGTCTTCCATGAAACTGATCCCTCGTGCCAAAAAGGTTGGGTAACCCTGCTTTAGGGCATACTTCTCATTTCAAAATGTCCCAATTTTTTAATTCCTTGCAGGCTCCACTTTGTCTGCTAAAAGTCCCTAATCTCAATCTGTGATCTACTTACCTGATTTCTCCTGTTTACATTGACATATTAGGCCTCTATCCTCCATCTAGTTAATTTGAAATACCACCCTGATTTCTAGTGTCTAAGATATCTTTTTTTTCTTGTAGCAAAGCCCTACAGTACCAGCCTTATTTATTTACACAGATTTATTGTAACACCAACTGCTCCCAGGTTACACTTACACAAGTCTGGCTGACCTTCAGCAGAATATATTAATGTATATATTTTATTAATTATAGGTTTAAAAGCAGTAAATTGAGAACTGTGATTGACTTAATTCAAATTGTATTTGGTGTCTTATCAGCCATTCAGTTAAGTCTTTCTAACAATTGTTTTCCAACTCATAATGTTGTTGACATACACATTGTGTTGATTCTCAAAATTATAATTTATACAGGGGAAGTTAATAGAGCACATTGCCTAGGTAAATATGAAATGCTCTTGGCTTTACATGTATGCTATGATTCACAGGGTTTCAACAGATTATTAGCAGTTAAACTGGAAGATCTACCACTAAGGGAAAAAATGTGGCTTCTAAATTCAGCACATTTTCAGATATGGATGTCTATAGAGATGCAAGGATGGAATCTGGGCCTTTCATTGGTTATTTACCTTTCCTAAAGCAACAAACAAATAATCAACCCTTGAGGCACCAATTTGCACTATGCTAAGAAATTAATGACATCACATACTGCACATAAAGGCCTCAGAATTAATGTGCTAACTTACGCCCATGAATAATCAGGGTAGTTCTAAAGATGTTCTCCTCTCCCAAAATTGCTCAGACATTTGTATCAGCAAAATGGAAGGAAATACTACTTTACTTTTCTTCCCTGGGCAGTGCTTTAAGATTGGATTGCATAGAAAAATACATACCACTTTTTGTGACCCCAGAATATTTTAATGATACTTACTAAACATAAGTCCATGTTTAGAAAGACTGTTTATTTACATATATGAGTACCATCTTGATTTTGCTGTTTCACTGATTACTGGATATGCATTCCAGTATAAACTGGATTGGAACTGACACAGCTGTGAAGAAAAAGTAGATCAGTTTGAGATGTATAACAATTACAACTAAATGTTTCCTATATTCTGCACCTTTATCATTCTAGTCCCTTCAGTAGTCATGTAATAATGCTGATTTTAGATCTTTCCTTTTTCACTTCATTCATATTTCAGTCTCTCTCCCCCCCCCGCCACAACATTGTTCATCAAGCTCCACATTTTCTTCAACCTGATTAATAACTATTAACAAATAATTTATGTAAACTGCTTTTACAATCATAATTTATCTTTCCATTTTAACCATTATCATTGCTTTGCTGATAAGGGGGAAGAAAAATTACTTTTATATTACACATCAATTATTTCTTAAAATAAATTTTAAAATGATAGTAACAGCATTTCGTTGTGAAAAAGGAATTAATGAGTAGGCTATATTTTAAAATCATATCTGTCCATAATAATACTTCAGGACAAGAGAATAGGTCATGGCTTTTAAACAAACAAAACCCTGTGGGTAATCCAAGCATGTTCCCAATTATTTATCTCCTTGTCCATCTACCTTTTGTTGCATGAATATTTTGCACAGTATGAATGTCTTATGACCCACATAGACATTTGCTACAGCAGATTACCAAATAGTTATTACTGAAAGAAGAAAAAGAGTGGTAACAGTTGATCATATGGGCCATTGAAATCTTAGCCACTGTGTAGCAACCACTGTGCACAATAGAAGAGAGGCAGATATCTACAGCAATTATTTCAGCTTTGCTGATAATAAACTGTTGGGCAATTTGGTAACAAATTTGGTGACAAATTCATTTTAACCTTGTCTATTTAGAGGCTGAGACTCACCAATGGGTTCTGCTTTGTGAAGAACAAAGAATTATTTAAGGAGACTTCTGGATGGGAAATCATGTCCTCATTTCTTCAGTAATCCCTATTTCTTTTGTTAACAGAAGGCATTTTATCTGATCTGCAGTAACATCCTTCTTCTCTATCAGCTTTAATGCCTTTAAAGAACATCAGCTCTGCCACATGAAGAACCAGCTAAGTGGATATGTGGCACTTTGTAATTTCAGCTGTTCAACTGTTTTGAAGTGTGCTTCTCTTTTATGCTTAATCAGCCCTTTTGATACATAAATCTACTATTTGAAATGGCTAACTTGAAAACTATATTCTTGCATCATCATCTGCATGTTTATATTGGCTGTTACTTGAAGGATCACCAGGTAACTTTCTGTTATGTCTAATCATTGTTGCAGGTGAGCTTTAGAAGGACATTTGAAGAAAAGGTGCTCTTTATAGAGTATTATTATACTTAAAACTAACACCTATATTATTTTTGGACCACAATCCACTTCATTAGATGGAGTTATTCTTTGAGCATGACTATGAGTTTTTGATGATGTTCTTGTTGGGACCTGGTTGAAGTATCCAGGTATCTAACATTATTAAATTTTACCTGATTTTTTAAAAAGCCCTCTTTCCTGGTTTGCTCTCAGAACGCTGGGCCTACTGAGCATTAGATTGAGAGAAATTCATGTCAATCTTGATTGCATTTTTTTTAACAACTTTGCTTAATCTGAGCAGTCATAACGTAGCAGGAAGAGGTGGGGGTCCATATAGTTAATAGTCTAGGACTTTCTTGGAGAGGTATTCCACCATTCCTTATATTTTCATGTAAATTGCAATTCTATTTTGAGACAATTAGACTTCATTCACCCTGATGTAATTTATGTGCGGATTAGTTTACATAGTTTATATTGTCAATATCAGCCTCAAGGGCTATCTATCTGGGGGACTGTTTATCCATTCAATTAGCATAATAATAATAATTATTTATTTAATTTATATGACTGCCCATCTTCCCCAACGGGGAACTCTGGGCGGTTTACAATAAAATAAATTAAAATAGAATATAAAATATAAAACATCAATTATACAGTACATGTAATAAATAATTATGAATCCAGATGGAAGATAGAATTAATAAAGAAGGACATTATAAGATTAGGGGATTAGCCACCCCCATGAGGAACTATCCTTTCCTCCTTCCCATGCCAGGCGGCAGAACCAGGTCTTCAGTTCTTTCCTAAAGGTCGGGAGGGAGGAGATCTGTCTCAACTCTGGGGGCAAGGTGTTCCATAGTGTAGGTGCCACCACAGAGAAGGCCCATCTCCTAGACCCCATCAGATGACACTCTCTAATTGATGGGGCTCGTAGCAGGCCCTCTGAATGACCGGGTGGGGCGGGTCGATAAAATGGGGATAAGACGGTCCCTCAGGTATTCTGGCCCCATGCCATGTAGGGCTTTAAAGGTGATAACCAACACCTTGAATTGTACCCAGAAGCAAACTGGCACCCAATGCAGCTCGCGGAGCAAAGGTGTTATATGTGCAGATCTTGGCGCACCCAAAATTGCTCGCGCGGCCATATTCTGCACCTGCTGTAGCTTCCGGATAGTCTTCAAGGGTAGACCCATGTAGAGCGCATTGCAATAATCTACATGGGAGATGTCGAGAGCATGAGTGACTGTTCGGAGGGCGTCGCGATCTAGGAATGGACGTAACCTGCGCACCAACCGAAGTTGTGCAAAAGCCCTCCTAGCCATGACTGCCACCTGCTCTTCGAGCAGGAGTCATGAGTCTAGAAGGACCCCCAAGTTCCGCAACGGTTCCGAATGGGGCAGTGCTACCCCATGCAGAACCAAATATGACAACTTCCTGTATACCAAGGGGCCATCAATCCACACCTGGACCCCGCTAGATGGAATACCTTTGCCGATGGGGTATGTAGCATGTTGTTGTTATAGGGATGAGATGGTCCCTCAGGTAACCTGGTCCCATGCCATTTAGGGCTTTAAAGGTGATAACCAACACCTTTAATTGGACCCAGAAGATAACTGGAACCCAATGCAGCTCGCGCAGCAGTGGTGTCATGTGTGCCGACTTTATGGCACCAATAACTGTGCATGCAGCTGCATTCTGGACCAGCTGAAGCTTCCGGATACTCTTCAAGGGTAGCCCCATGTAGTGCATGTTGCAATAGTCTATAGGGGAGATGACCAGGGCATGAGTGACTGTTCGGAGGGCATCTCGATATCTCGATCCAGGAATGGGCGTAGCTGGTGCACAACCCAATGTTGCGCGAAGGCCCTCCTGGCCAAAACTGCCACCTGCGCTTCGAGCAGGAGTCATGAGCCCAGAAGGACCCCCAGATTCCGCACTGGTTCCGAATGGGGCAGTGCTACCCCATGCAGAACCAAATATGACAACTTCCTGTATACCGAGGGGCCATCAATCCACAGCCACTCCGTCTTACCAGGGTTCAGCTGAAGCCTGTTGTTCCCCATCCAGACCCTCACAGCCCCCAGGCACTGAGATAGGGTAGTGACCACATCACTTACTTCACCCGGGTTAGAGATATATAATTGACTATCATCAGTATATTGATGATACCTCATCCCATGGTGATGGATTACCTCACCCAGCAGCTTCATATAGATGTTAAATAGGAGAGGAGAGAGAACCGAACCCTGTGGCACCCCATACAGGAGGGGTTGTGGGTCAGATCTCTCCTCTTCTATCACCACTGATTAGGAATGGCCCTGGAGGAAGGAGGTGAACTCTTCCAAACAGCCATGTAAATGGATCACTGGATCTACCTGACCCAAAAGAGATCAAGTAAACTTAAACAGGGCTGCCAGGTGGCATTCTGCGGACACAATAAGAGAGAGCGAAGAAATATTCATGTTTCGCCGCTTTTGCCACCACAAGGTAGGCCTTAATAGCAGCTCTAGATTGTGTTATGTCAGATTCAGTCTTCGTGTTTCTCCAGCAGCACTCCAGACGTCTCTTAACCCTCTTCAAAACCCTCAACTCCTCTGTAAACCACGAGGAGTGATGGGTTGAACATGGCAAGAGAGTTTGAAAAGCTCTGGCTACCTCCCTATTCCAGGTTGCAGCCAGGACCTCCACTGGACCATGCAGCAGGTCCTTATGTATAACCCCCAGCTCCCTCTGAAACCTCATCAGGTCCATAAGTCACCGCGGGCGGAGCAATCAAATGGGTCCTGCCTCCTTGCAGAGTGCAGGCAGCATAAAAGAATCTCAGTGCCACCAGGGCGTGGTCTGACCATGACAACGGGGACAGATCTAACTCTCCCCTCCAATCACATTGCCACTGCTCGGACAAGGAAAACAAGTCCGGGGTGAGACCACTGTCTTCAGTTGGGTCCTGGATGGTTTGGGACAGGCCCATGGCTGCCATGGTAGCCATGAACTCCTGAGCTGCTTTATTAAGGGATTTAAGTATGCTAAAATTCACATTTAGTTTCAACCAAGAAAGTTTGGGAACCTCTGTTTTAGGAGCATATGGTTCTCTATCATGACTGTAAAGCATTGGAACTACTACTGGAGTTGTCAGGGCTAAAATCTTGAGTTTTCTATACTTTGGAGAGTTTGGGAGTTTATGGGCAAAATGAGTACCTTAGATCTCTTTTACACTTAATTTTTTCCCCCAATTTATCCACAAACTGGACTATTTTTTCCCATAGGGAATTGGAAAGCAAAATAGGTGTCTTATGTTTAATGCACCTTTTTTCCTCATTAAAATTCACTAAAGTGCATAATTAATATGGTGTCATTATGTGTAATGGTACGTGGGAAAGACCTTGGGAGATGGGGCTAAGAGATGCTTCCTATGGAATGGTCAGATAAGAGACAGCATAGCTCACAGCTGGATAGTAAGTGGGGAAAGAGGCTTAGAAGGGACTGTCCCTAGTTTCTTGGGCTGTAAAGGAGATGGCAGGAGATGGCAAGTCTTGTACTTTCAGACTTTCAAGATTCTGTTAATATAGCTTTACAATAAAGTAGAATTAGCGTATCTGGTCATATTTCCTGTCTGGTCTACCATAAGGCTGACATTATGGCTTCACTTGCCACAAATCTTTTGCCCCTACTGTGATTATCAACTACAAGAAAATAATGTCACTTTACTGTAGCCAATTGAAATTAAGGAATTTAAGTATGCTAAGGTCCACATTAGAAGCAAGCACTTTTATATTTTAAAAATACCCTGAAAGAAGATCCACAAAAAATATTAATAAGATCTCATTCATTTTAAAATAGAAAAAAAGGCTTACTTAGTAAGATTCCTTCAAACAGCTCAGACATAGCATTGCATATAGTGATGCTGAAATAATGCTTTGTTCAAATAAAGACTCTGATTAATCTGCAGTTCCTGTAATGTGTGATTTGATCAGAGTGCTCCTGAAGCAATTTAGCTGAACTGCCTTTTCTTGTTTGTTTTTGTACATAGAAAAATGCCTGTGAAATTTGTTTAATCTCAGTTTATGTACTGAACGGGAAAAAAATAAAGAAAAAAATATTTGTAAACTTTCTGCTCAAATAAACAAAAAAATAATTATATGACCTCAATAAAAAATAATGAATGGCTTCTTTGCATTAGGTTGCAGGCAATGAGTTTGTATTGACTGCCATGCTGAGACTGTAGCATTTTACAGATGTTCATTCATGGTAACTGGAACACATGGGAGAAGGGAAAGCAGCATGTGGAAGATGGACTTCCTCCATGTTTTAGACATGTTTATTAGAAAATCTATAGAACAGCAGTCCCAATCTGGTATACCCACACAGACACAATTTTGGATCCTGTTGTGTTTGTTTTGCTTGGAGGACAGCCTTCTTTACCCTTTTCAATCCAAATCCACAAAGTAAAGTTCTGCTTTACACTCTTCCCCTTGAGTTTTGCTGTTTATTTTGTCTATCATTTGAAGCTGCTTTAGGATTTGTCAGATCTCACTCTCTGTGTCTTTCTCTTTTCCATGAAGGAAAGAAGCAAAGAAGTATGTCTTTATTTTGATGTCTCTGTCTCTCTGTCTCAGAATGGTTCAAAAACTTTGAACCAAATAAGATTAAAGCACACACCAATACACAAGTATACAATCACTTCTGGCAAAATCTTCTTGTTGCTTTGAAATAAATGTTCCAGAGCTATGAGAAAATACTTTAGTCTTGGATGCTATGTTGAATACTCAGGGATGATTAGAATTGGCAAAATAAATGCCTTAGAGGCTGTAAAAGGCACTATGCATTCTGGACATCCTCTTTACAAATCAGTTCTGCCTTGTGGTTTGTAGATAGCCCTTCCTGCGCACTTGGAAAGAGCTACATAGAGCAGCTGAAGTGCAACCAAAGGAATTATGGAAAAAAGGAAAGGGGGAAAGCCTCAAAGCTCTAGGCATTGCTTGGTGGAGTTCTACTCCATCTGGAAAATAAAGGAATTGCATATAACAGAGCAGACATTCATATTGCTATATCTGTTTCTGAAAGATGCTACAGAACATCTTGCTTCCTTTTCTTTCAACACAGCAAATGCCTAGACATATACTAGTGTGCACAGATGTGTCTCAGAGAAGTGTTCATAGAATTCTCAGATGACACAGAGGCTCTGAAGGAAACAGAAAAGATTGGCTAACTCATGTTAAAATGTTCTGCCCCCCTTAATCCACATACTTGTAGATACATTAGCATTGTCCCCCACCCTCTCTTTTTTTTAAAAAAAGAATGGCACTTGCTTCATGTCTGGAACATGTGTGTGTATGTAGGGCAGGCCTGCACAATTAATTACACATTAAACAAAATATAGCTTAGCAACTTGAAAAGTATATCATTGCCAAATAACTATTTTGTATATATTTAGGAGAGGCTAACAGTATAAGAAATAGTGGTTTATTTTATAGGTAAAGTCCATTTGTTTTCAATGGGTATAACTTATTTTTTTCTGACTAGGCAACAACTGAGAGAGGAAGAATGAGAGGAAGGAAAGCTCACAGCCAGGATGTTGAGCTGCAGTTTTTTCTTCTCTCCCTCTGTGAGCTGTTGAAGACTACATCTGGACTGCTTGTTAAAAATAATTGGTAAGCAAAAAAGTTAATTAAACCATTTTCTATTAACTTTGAAATTTTGGGGAGATAATATGCCTCATAAACATAAGAAGCAGTCTTGTCTTCCCCCTTCTATTTCACCCTCTGGGATGGCACCATCTCAGACAAAGACGGAAAAATCCTTACCAGCTGTTGATCCAATTATCTCTGTGGCTAAGAGTTCGGCTCCAACAGAAGAGGCAATTGCTTTGGCTGATAGATGTGCAGCAAGCGGTTTTAACCCCTGAGCTACTATATGGAGTTGACTCTGGAGAAGTAACTAATTTTGAGCTGCTAATCATGATGCAAGCCAGAAGAAGAAGGCTCACAAAATATATGTTAAACAGTGAGGTACTTGAAAGAAATTTTGATTCTAAACAGAAGGATACGAAGAAGCTTAGGAAGATAATGTTTGAATTTCTTGAAAAAATAATCCACACATTAGAATCCAAATACAAAGCAATATGAAAGGAGTTGGCAGCCTATCATGAAGGCATGGCACAGTGTCAAGGTCAAATGTGCAGAAAAGCCTTATGAATCAAATCTCTGGTACTCAACGGATGAGAAGCCTCCTGCAATTGTTATGGAAAAAGTATTGCTGGGAGCTGTATAGTCTGACAGCCTTCTTGCGGCCTATAGATTCATATCAAGATTTCATTCTCATCATTGACCAAATCCAGTTTTGATGGAATTTCTTCAAAGGTCTTCACATGATAACACCTTTTGGGTTTCCAGGCAAGCTATTTCTTTGGAATATAGTGGGGAAAAACGTAATGATATTTTCTGATTTGTTTTCCAAAGTTGTTAAAAAGCATAAAAATTAGCTATGTTTGTGAGAGAGCAAGACAAGGGATAAAGACTTTGTTTATCCTGCAATTTTTTGCTTATCTTTTGATAGTAAATAAAAACAAATATGATCCCGATATTGCTTCAAATTATTTGAAAATAAGTTTGAATGATGTTGGAAAACAACAGCATTCCTCACAGTAATTACAGAACTGTAATTACAGAACCGCCCAGAGTCCCCTATTCGGGGAGATGGGTGGGGATAAATTTAAATAATAAATAAATAAGTAAACTGTCAAGAAAACATGATGGTTTTTCTTTCTGTTTTATATCAAGTTGTGGAATAGATCTTTTTTGAAATTTAATTTTGAGGTACAATAAATTTCTCCCTAAATTCAGCCCTGGGAAATGATTGTTTAAGGCTCCAGTGAGATCTAATCTGTTACTTACCATTATCTGCATAAAGGAGACAATTCAATTCAACATATTGTGCATTCACATTGTGTGTGTGTGTGTGTGTGTGTGCTTGTATTCCCCATAGCACATGATCATATCTGGATTATTTTTAATTTTTCAATCAATATTAATCAGACTGACAACTTTTCTATAACTTCTATTCCTTACAGATTATGCACTACTTGACTTTTTTATACTTTTGCCATAACAAAAGATGGCTATTGTATTATATATTGTATAACATAATCATGTTAAAATTACAGTATACTATCCATAGATTCTGATAAGAAATGTCAAGCTGATATAAGGTAATATCTTAATACATAACTAACAAATAAGCAGCAAGGCTGATCTAACAGGTATGCTTAATCTTTTCGATGGACTTAACTTTCTTTTTCATCTTTCATGTTTCTTAATAATAATAATATAAATGATCAAGTTGGAGGGGGATTGCTACCTATTTTAAATGTTAAATTAGTTTCAAAAGATAATAAAATATTATGTCACCTTTAAAAAAACAAAATTGCTACTAAATTTAGCAAAATCAGAGAGATCTGCATCTACAGCCAGAGATGGTATGTAGCCCAGGAATAGTGGGTTGAGCAACTCTGCTTCTAGGTTCAGCATAATATAACTCTCTCTTTTAGAAGCATTTAGAACTCCCACCACTAACTTGACTGGTCATCAACTTTTCATTTATATTAACTGAAAGAGGAAGCAGAGTGAATTTCATCTATAAATGGCTGAGAATCAGAATTTCTTAAGAGTCTTTTCCTAATTTGAAATCTTGTCAAAGCAGTTTTGAAGAGCAGATTTTACAGTCCCTTAACTAACCACACCACACCACACCAATTTTTCTGGATGGCACCACACTGAGGCAAGTGGAGTAGAGAATATGTTTTTGTTTCACTGCCCCCACCATTATAAATTTTTTTTGATAAGAACTGGGTTGAGATATTTTTGATTGACAAATAAGTCATCTGCCAAGGTGCTTCACTTCCCTAACCACCTCAAAAACCAAGCAACTAATGCTTTGCACTCCACACATTGGGCTAGATTCAGATAGGTTGCATCCCATGTCTGTCACCACACAATTACTGCCATTTCCTCCTCCAATTTCCACAGGACGTTTTGCTTGAGAAAGAGGTGAGTTTCCAGAGTACCGAGAAGGACTATGCTGTTATTTTACACATATACAAAGAGGAATCTTTTCAGCTGAAAAAAAAGTATAGGGAATAATGTAAATCCATTATGTTGACTAGTGTTCAGGAAATGTCTCAGAAATAATCAATGTTGGGGTGCAGTATTTTAGAAGCTTCCACCATTGAAAATTGAAAGTTGATTTTATTTGACTTAGTAAATTTACTTCATAATGGACACCAAAACCATACTTACTAAAAGGTTGTAATGTTCAGAATTTAAAGAAATACTTTTTTTTAAAGAGATCACTCTAATGCTAGTGAGAACAAATGTGCTAAAATATCTGATAGACAGATATGCTTTATTATCGCCAGAGGTCAGCAGCTTAAAATAACATATGGGGACAAAGAGTCCAGGTAATAGTACAGTACAAAATAAAAACAACCATTAATACATTTAAAATATAGAAGGAAAAACATTAAAAAGAGTGAGAGTTGGATCCAATAACTGAAAAGAAGCTAAACTGCAAATCTTACAAATCTTACAATTAAGTCCAGTGGCTTCTGACAGCAATAGCTATAGTGCACTTTCTTGGAAATTCCTTGAACGGATCAGGGAGAAAAAAAACTTTTCCCTGTTTTGCAGTTAGAGGGGTTTTCAGTTCTGCTTTCCAGGGATAATAGATCAGGCAAGCTATCTCACTTTCAACATCAAAATAGATACACAGTTGATTTTGGAAAGGCATATTTTTGTATCAGTGTTAACACTATTGAGGGAAAGGTGTCTAGGCATACCAGAATGAATGTCCGTTGGTGTGATGGTGTGAACAGGAATTTGGAAAATATATTTAGAGATAGTGAAACATGGGTAGATGAGATCAAAATAGAAACATTATGAAATGATAGCTCTGTCTCCTTGCAAGTCAAGATATTTATTTATTTTTTTTAACTTTGGTCCAAGCTCTTTTCAGACCCAGCATGCACAGAACCTGGTGACTAAGTCTGCAATAAGCCAGGTGAAATGAAATTTGATTCCTTTTTAGAGGAATGAGCCAGAGAATCTACTCCAACAATTTACCTGAGCCAGACTTTTAACTAGCATACCCTCAAGTGGGTATTGATGGAAATACATCCCTGCACTAGTGACTGAGCAAGGGACTAACAATCTGGATCTCAAGAATATAGATTTTATTGATTCTAAGGTAGGTAGAGTACATCCTTGTAGACACGATACTGCACATAGTGCAGGAAGCAGCTTAAGACTTTGATCTTAATATTTAAGGTAGAAGGTAATTTCTTCAGATAGGGCCAGAAAAGAGTTAAATGTTCTCTAGCTAGAGCTTGGCTATAGTTGTTCAAGGGAGTGATGGGACTGTTTTTATTTCATCATTGTGTGATAGAAAGAGCTAGAAAGCAAAAGTTTAACATTTGCATCAGAAAAAAAATACACCTGGGATAGATTTCCTAAAAGAGAAGATAATTTTTCATTTTAAGTAGCATAGAAGGAATGGTTGGGGTTTTAAACTTAAGCACAACTTTGATGTTGTCAGAAGAGGCAGGAGAACAGTCTGTTGCTCCAAGGTTTACTTGTGAGATTGGCACATGTAAGAGTTGCCTTAGAGAAAAAATAATCAAACTATAAAAAGTCCATCTATGCTTGTTTGCTGTTTTGTTATTAATAACAAACATAACTTGGGCTGTCGAAGGCTTTCACGGCCGGAGTTCAATGGCTGTTGTGGGTCTTCCGGGCTGTGTGGCCGTGTTCTGGAAGTTGTGGTTCCTAACGTTTCGCCAGCATCTGTGGCCAGCATCTTCAGAGGGCAGGAGCACAGATAGAAGCAAAATCTCTGAAGATGCTGGCCACAGATGCTGGCGAAACGTTAGGAACCACAACTTCCAGAACACGGCCACACAGCCCGGAAGACCCACAACAGCCATAACTTGGGCTATTTGAAGAAATAGGAAGAAGCCCCACCTATCATGAAGGGCATGGAGGAGTTCCACTTTCAGGGGAGGGGGAGGGGGGTCAAATCTACTTTCCCAAGAAGAAAGAAAATAGTTTTCATTGAATAAAAAATATATACTTCTCAGCAGGTATAAAGGAGGGCAGGTATTCCAAAAAGTTAACCAATGTGTCAAGCTTTTTTACTGATTGAGTTTAAATTTGAGTATATCAAAGACTGTATTGGCTACAAGTGAGCACTGCTCTGCCAGTAGCTGTGGAACGGAATGCACAGTTTGGAAGAGTTTGCAGGTATTGTATTGTCTCTGGCTATTCAGAGATCTGTTTGATCTCTTTTCTTAGGGGAAAAATTACTTCAGCATTTACTGGAATGGGTTCAATAGGTTCAGTTTTAATTGAATTGTGTGGGTTAAAACAGTTACATAGAATAAAGGGAATTCCTACACTTACTATATTAATGTCCAGAGATGGGATTAATACATTAATTTTCAGTTGTTTTGAAACACAGAGCTTGGATATCCTGATTTCATGCATGGTTGTTTCTTCCTTTTCCCAATCTGGGCAGGCAAGCAAAAAGATATATTTTTTAGGATTTTTGAAATATCAGTTTCAACAGCATAAAAGTTAAAAGTTGCTGAATTAAAAGGATAATTCAAGATAAAAAGTCAAAGGAAGCAGGAGTGAGGGCGACTGCTAGCATGATGCTGTTGAGGGGTAGACAAACATCTGATATATTCTGAATGCATTTTGCTTTCATAATCTGGATTTATGTAGAAGAATCTTAATAGCTTTCTTATTGATAAAATTAATATTCTCATATATTAATTAGTCTAAATGTACATCTCTGTGTATGTCAGTCTGTCTGTCTATCATTCTGATATTTACATTATTGTCTAATCACTAGGCTGACCATACATCCCGTTTTAAATGGGCAGTTCTGTTTTTTTAGCATTTTTCAACCGTCAAATCATTTTGATAAAAATCTCAATTTTGTCCCGTTTTTTAAACCTGACGGGAATGGCACGGAAGGAGGATCCAAGCCAGAGCTGCTGATTGGAGGCAGCCCGGAAGAGGAAGTCCTCCCACCTATCAGCACACGGCAAAGGAGGGTGGAGAGGTGGAGAGGAGGGCGGACCAGGGGGCAGGGTTTGCAGACGGGAGCCAATTGTGTGGACCAGGAGGCGGGGTTTGCAGGCAGGAGCCAATCGCACTGACCGGGGGGTGGGGACCCCTGTCTTTTTCATGAATACGGCCCCATCCCGTTTTGCCATTCCAATGTCCTGTTTTTGTCTCAAGGAAATATGGTCAGCCTACTAATCACTTCATAACATTTATCATTGAAAAATAGCCAGATTAGAAATAGAGGACTTTTATTCCACTCCAGTTTTATATATACATTAGATAATTACCCTGGGCACTTTTTTCCATTTCTGTTCATCAACAATATTTCTATAGGGATTTCTTTGTTGTTGTTGTTGTTGTTGTTGTTTAAGGGGAGAAAAAGCTTATATTCATTCATATATTGATTTAATGCATAGATGCAATTTCTGTATCTTATCACATAGTATACTTAACACAGACTGACAAACAAATGAGAAAAAAATATGGCAGGCCAAAAGCACACAAATATCTTTGGCCTTATGATGAAGGTACCTAACTTTCAGCTGTATCATTGGCCTTTGATTTTGGCCTCTATATTAACTAGAATGAAAACTTTTTGTTTGAATATCATCCTCTTTGGTTTCCTTTGGAAATGGTGTCAGAATGGCATAATCATAGATAAAGTTTAAATGTTTCATTGAAATATAGGAGTAAGTTTGATTATGTTTTTGTGCACTTGCATTAGCAATTTAAAAAAAATAGATGGGATAAAAATAGAGAGATGAGCTATTTGAAATTTAGTAATCTATAAAGCATTAATCAAATTCCCATCCCTAACCCTCTATGCAATTGTCAGCCAATTATTCCCACAATGACAAATTATCCCTTTCTAATCTATTCTGTCTGACTAGACTTACAACTTAAGTAAAAGTAGAATTTACAGAGGTTTGTAATAGAGTAGGTAAATTATTCACAGGACTGATGATGCAGACATTCAGGGACTGCCCTTCATGCAAATGGGACTCTAGCCCCACTTGCTGTTCATACTTTCCCTCTCCTTGAATCATACTGTTTGCTACTAATTCCAACAGTAACTTCTGTGGGTTTTCCCCCTCTTATGCTGCCATCCTTTCCTCAGTGTTTCTTCCATCTTCCGATCTTCTGTGGAATCTATTATTCCTCCCTTACCTGTTGCTGCTTTATATACTGTATCAAGTTTTCCCACCATGCATTCAATTCTATATTGTCTCTGCACATCATTTTATTGGCTCTTTAAGTTCACTAAGAGCCCAATGTATGCTAATTATTTTCTTAAATTTCACATTGGAATGAAATATTTTATATGTTCAGTTTCTGAATTTGTTTCTAAGGTTATCTGCAAAACACTTCTCCTGGTGCATTCTGCCAAGAGCACAGCTCCTCTATGATTATCGATACTTGGGAATAAACAAACTGTCACTCCTGTCAGCCAAAGCTTCCAAGAGAGGGTGATTTAAACTTTTACTACTATACAACCATTTCTCACATAACTGATACCAGTGATAAAGCATCTGCTTTCCACATATCACTTCCCACACTTTGATTCCTCTTGGCATCCTTGACTATTTTGGCCCAACTATCAATTATTTATTATGTGGGTATTTTCAGAATCTTTCTATAATGTATTTATCCTTATATTTAGTTATGGAGATCACAGGAGAGGAAGGAGGGGGCGCCTTCCAGGGAGAGAAGCGTGCTCACAGTGTCAAGAACCTTGGGCGCCTGGCCAAGAAGGTCAGGCCAGATCCGCCTTAGAGCACCTTGGGGTTTTCCCCCACAGAACTGCTTAGTGCAGCTTAGTTTGGCAAGATTCTGTGTAAGGTAGAACAATAAAGATCTAGAGCTTCATTCTGGGCTCAGCGTTGTTCTTCGCCTAACCACAACGTCAATCTTGCCAAACTCCTACTCCCATCGAAAGAGGGAGGAAGAAAGGATTTTTTCCCCCAAAATGGCTTTGGATCCCCAGGAGCTACAGCAAGCAATCGTGCAGTTGGTGGCTGCCTTAATACAGCACCAGCAACAGGTATACACCCAGGTGAATGCCTTTCAAGCATCACTGTTGCAGAATCTACAACAGCCTGGCCAGATGGTTCTACAACCAGTGGCAGCAGCGGCAGCACCACCAGTACTCCTGAGAACCCAGGGCTGCTTACCAGAAAAGTTTGGGGGAGAAGCCATGCACTTCAGAACCTTCATTACTCAATGTGGCATGTTCATTGACAGCAGACCTGCTTAATTTCTAACAGATCACACTGAGATAACTTTTATTTTGAGTCTGCTAAAGGGACCAGCAGAGAGGTACAACACAACAACCTGATTCTCAACGATTACCAGAACTTCATGTTGAGATTCAGAGGCCACTTTGACGACCCAATCAGGGCAGTGACAGCCAGTCAGGAAATTAAGAGACTCAAGCAAGGCAGCAAGAGAGTGGGACTTTACATAGGAGATTTCAAGCTGTTGGCTGGGGACGTCGACTGTAACAAAAGTGCCCTAAAGGACCAATTTCAAGAAGGGCTAAATGATGATATTCAGGATGAGCTGGTGAGGCAGGGAACCCCAGCCACCTTGGAAGGACTATATCAGCTTTGCATAGTAATTGACGCTAGGCTGGAAGAGTTAAAGCACCGCCAAAAGCTGAGAGAAAGAGTGAGCTACAGATCGGCATTTCCAGGTTTTACAGCTCTCCCTGCTGCAACTGTATACCCAGAGGCAGAGGAACCCATGCAGATCAGAGCTGCAAGATCGGCATTTCCAGGTTTTACAGCTCTCCCTGCTGCAACTGTATACCCAGAGGCAGAGGAACCCATGCAGATCAGAGCTGCAAGAAGGATAGTTCCTGTGGTGGAGAGACAAGGACGCAGGGAGAGGGCTCTTTGTTTTCCTTGTGGGGCCCCAGGGCATGCGAGAGCATGCCCACTGAGAAACCCAGCGGCTGGGGATAGAGTATCGCAACAAGTTGCCAAGGCGCATCCAGCCACTTCTACAGCTATGAACCTGGGAAACTCCAATGGCCTTCCTCTCCAGAGCTCGCAAGGGGGGCCATTAAGCAAGTAAAGAGGGCTCATTCTGCAGATAATAGACAGGCATTTTTCTTCATCCCTGTCACAGTGACTTTAGACTCAAAGTGTAAAATAGAGCTCGAAGCTCTCATCAATTCCAGGGTGACCACTAACTTCATAGATGTAGAAATGGTGCAGAAACTGCAGCTGCCTACTGTACAATTACCACAACCCATAGAGGTTGAGACCATTGATGGGCAGCCCCTGAAGGCAGGACCAGTCGTGCAATGCACAGAGTCAATTCTACTGACAACTGGAGACCACGCAGAGTGGATCCCACTTTATGTAACAGCGTCCTTACAGGTCCCCATAGTTCTTGGCACCACTGGCTGAAGCTTCACAACCCCTTGTTGGACTGGACAATGGGAGCAATCTCATTTCCATTGGGGGACTGCCAGCATCATAAATTACAGACTGCCTCACATTCTCCACCAATGAAGATGGTCACTGAAGTAGGCGGGGGGTGCAGCTACTGGCCAAGTATGCAGATTTTGCAGATGTTTTCAGCAAGCAAGAGGCTACTGCGCTTACCCCCCACAGAGACTGTGATTGCACAATTGACCTAAAGCCAGGAGCAAAAATTCCAGCAAAAAAGTCAGTACCCAATGTCAGCCAAGCAACTAACTACACTTAAAGAGTACTTGGATGCAAACCTCAAGAAAGGTTTTATCTGACTGTCCACATCTCCAGCATCTGCTCCTACCTTCTTTGTACCAAAGAAGCCAGACCCACTGGCACCTGCAGCTCCAGAGGAGGGAAGGGGAGCTCCCATGCTCATAGTGCATGACTATAGTGCCCTTGATGGCTGAAAGCGAGGAGGAGGTGAGGAGCCTTATGATGAAGGTCAAAGAAGAAAGTGCAAAAGCTGGGTTGCAGTTAAACCTCAAAAAAACCAAGATTATGGCAACGAGCTTGATTGATGACTGGCAAATAGAGGGAGAAAAAGTGGAGGCAGTGACAGACTTTGTATTTCTAGGCGCAAAGATTACTGCAGACGCTGACTGCAGCCAGGAAATCAGAAGACGTCTACTTCTTGGGAGGAGAGCAATGGCAAATCTTGATAAAATAGTTAAGAGCAGAGACATCACACTGACAACAAAGGTCCGCATAGTTAAAGCAATGGTATTCCCTGTAGTAACCTATGGCTGCGAGAGCTGGACCATAAGGAAGGCTGAGCAAAGGAAGATAGATGCTTTTGAACTGTGGTGTTGGAGGAAAATTCTGAGAGTGCCTTGGACTGCAAGAAGATCAAACCAGTCCATACTCCAGAAAATCAAGCCAGACTGCTCACTTGAGGGAATGATATTAAAAGCAAAACTGAAGTACTTTGGCCACATAATGAGAAGACAGGATACCCTGGAGAAGAAGCTGATGCTAGGGAAAGTGGAAGGGAAAAGGAAGAGGGGCCGACCAAGGGCAAGATGGATGGATGGTATTCTGGAGGTGACGGACTCAACCATTGGGGAGCTGAGGATGGTGACGGCCAACAGAGGGCTCTGGCGTGGACTGGTCCATGAAGTCATGAAGAGTCGGAAACGACTGAACGAATAAACAACAACAAATAGTGCCCTTAATGCAGTTACAAATAGGGACCACTACACACTTCCTCTCATATCTGACCTGCTCGATCGCCTGCAGAGAGCAAGTGTTTTTACAAAATTGGACCTCAGAAATGCCTACAACTTGATTTGAGTGAAGGAGGGGCATGAATATCTGACTGCCTTCGATACCAGGTATAGGAAATTTGAATATCTAGTCATGCCTTTCGGATTAAGTAATTGTGGTGCTGTGTTTTCCCGGTTCATGAATCAAATCTTTTCTGATCTAATAGATAATTATGTGGTGATTTATCTGGATGATATATTAATATACTCTGATGATTCAACATCTCACGTGACTCATGTTCGGAATGTATTACAAAAACTGAGACAAAATAAGCTTTTTGCCAAGTTAGATAAATGTGCCTTTGATTTAACTCAATTGGACTACCTGGGGTACAGGATTTCCACAGAGGGGATTACCATGGATCCCTCCAAGGTCCAGGCAGTGTTGTCTTGGCACCCCTGCTCTGTAATGTAAAGGATATGCAGCACTTTCTCAGATTCGCAAATTTTTATACAAAGTTTATACCAAATTTTGTTGACAGGGTGAAACCTCTCTCTCAACTTTTAAACAAAGGATAAGGGTTCACCTGGAGAGAGCAGGAACAGGCAGCATTCCAAGAGTTAAAGCAGCTTTTTGCCTCCCAACTCCTCCTTCATCATCCTGACCTGTCCTGACCCTTTCAAATTCAAAAAGACACATCTGACGTGGCAATTGGCATGGTTTTACTCCAGGCTTTGAAGCTGGAGCGGGGGCAGAGACTGCTTCCTTGCACCTTTTTCTCTTGCATGGTGTCCCCGGCAGAGGGAAACTATTATATATTTAATAAGGAATTGCTGGCAATAAAAGCAGCCTTCCAAGAGTGGAGACAATGGCTAGAAAGGACAGCCTTTCCTATAAAGGTCTGCATGGACCATAAAAATTTGGAACTCTTGCAAAATACCAAGGCACTCTCCCCCCACCAAATCAGTTGGAGTCAGTTTTTCTCCCATTTTAATTTCCACGTAACATATTTGCCTGGCTCAAAGAATCAGCTGCAGACACTCTTTCCCGCAAGCCTGAATTCATCTCAGCTTTGAGGCCCTATTCCCACACAGCAATTCTGCAGCCTCACAACTTCCAGTATACACCCGAAGGGAACCAGACAGAGATCTTGTCAGCCGGATGGCAGGCGGAGGATCTCCTCAAAAGAGTCAAGGCTCAGCAGCAGCAAGACCCATATGCAAGGGCCAGGATGGATGACCTCCAGGGGACTCAGCAAGGTGCTGCTTCTCCATTCACAATAGACAAGGGACTGCTTTGGCATAGCAGTCAGCTGTACATTCTACTTCCCTTCAGGGAAGAACTGTTGAATCTCTGCCATGAGAATTCAATGGCTGCCATGGAGGTATACTCAAAATACTCCACAGAGCCTTAAGAGACTACTGGTGGCCAAAAGTGGCTGCAGACATAAAAACTTACATTGCCTCTTGTCACACTTGCAGGAGAGCAAAAGCTCTTCCAGGGAAGCAGGCGGATTTGCAGCAACCCCTGCCTACCCCCCCTCCAGCCTTTGGACACAGTCTCCATGGACTTCATTACTGATTTACCTCCAGTCAAGGGGTTTACTTCTATACTAGTAGTAGTGGATCTTTTCACCAAAATGACACATTTCATTCCCTGCAAAGGCTTTCCTACCGCGCAAGCCATAACACAGTTATTTGGATCATGTCTTTAGCCATAGAGGCATGGTTAACCATATCAGCAGTGACAGAGGCAGTCAATTTACTTCCAGGTTTTGGAAGGCGCTTTCCCAGTCATTAGAGGTACAGATACACCTTTCCTCATTGCACCACCCATCGACCAATGGAGAAGCTGAGAAAACTAACCAGGTGTTCCAGCAATATCTTGGATGTTATAGCCCTTATCAGCAGGATAATTCGCCAGAATTGCTTCCAATGGCAGAATTCGCTTATAACAATTCTGTGCATTCTTCTACCAAGATGTCCCCCTTCCAAGCACTCTATGGGGTTAACCCTCGGGTCTTGCCCACCTCATCGCAGCAAGGATCAGTTCCTGCCATGACAGACTTTCTCAAAGAGCAGCAGGCTGCACACGATCTTTTAAAGGAGCAGCTGAATAGGGCAAAGGCTGCTTACAAGAGATCTGCAGACCTCCACAGGCAAGAGGGGCCAATGATTTCAGAAGGAGACAGAGTATGGCTCTCTACCAAGTTTTTAACATCCAGCAGACCTTCCAAGAAGTTGGACTCAAAGTTTGTGGGCCCATTCACCATGCTGAAGCAGGTAAACCCAGTGGCTTATCATTTGCAACTCCCAGCCACCATGAAAGACCATCCTGTGTTTCACAGGTCATTGCTGGCCAAAGAATTGCCTCCTAGTTCCTTTTGCTGTCACTTACCACCTCCACCTCTGGTAATTGTGGAGGGGGAGGAGGAATACGAAGTAGAGGACATTTTGGATTCAAGGTGGTGGGGAAGGGAGGGACAGATCCTGAGGAGGGTGGTGGTGTGATGGAATGTGTCTTTGAGGGGGAAGATGATGTTATGGAGATTGCAGGCAAGGAAGGAGGGCGCACCTTCCAGGGAGATAATATAAGTATAACCTCCCCAACTCAGCAAAGTATATATTTTTATCTGAGCCTAAACACTGCTTTTATGTACTAAGTAATTTGTTGTAACAACAACTTGACCAAGTTATAAAATGATTCCCATGGATCCACCCAGAGTCCTTTTACTCTAAAAACTGCACCAGTAATGCAGTACATTTCATATAAGTTAACTAAAAAAAATAAAGCAAGGAAAACATTCTTAAAAGGCAGAGATTAAAAATTTGCCTTAGAGATATTCTATTAATTCCTTGTATTATTATAACAACAGCAACAAAAAAAAGCATTTTTGAGCAGGAACATTCTGATTTCAGCAGAGACACTTTGTAAGTCAAGTGAGAGATTTGCAGATTTCTATTCATGGAGAACTATTTTCATCTCACTGCTCAGAGAGGACAATAGACACACCTCTCAGCTCAAACATACAGTACATAAAAAGAACAGTCAGGGGATGAGAAAAGAAAAGAAAATAGAGATGCAAATCCAGCGATTGACACAGCACCAAAACATAGAGGGTAGGGCACCCCACAATGATGGGAAGTAGAGGGAATGACTTTTGTGAGCAGTAGGGCCTGGAGAAAAGCAATGTTGTGCACAGATGAGTTCTCCAATTTGTGTCAGAGTAAAATAAATTCAAAGTGGTAGCCTCTTTGAGCAACAGGCTGCTTGTTATGTATACTAAAAAATAATGGTCACATACTTGGCTTATCAAATTAAGGACAGGTGGAAAAGCATAGCTGTAGTCGGCTTCAAGAGAATCTATTGTGTCCTCTTTGATACCTTCAGAATCCCTTTACCTCCTCCGCAGCCCAAAATATCATCTCTGAATCATTATGTAGTTTAGCTCAGTGTGCTGGCTTATTTCAAAAAGTTTTATAGCACCTTTCCTGCCTTTATGCCAAACTAAGTCTTTCCTTATGTTCCATGCTGACCACTTGACTTTGACTTAAATTGTTCAAATTTGGTCTCTTTGATCTTTTATTATCATTCATCTTGGGCTTTATTGCTCTATCCTTCTCTCCCTTCAAAAAATATTTCTATTGCTTTATTCTTTAACTTCTCATTCCTGCCAATAAATCTATGTTTGATTTTATACTGCATTTTTGGGGTCATTTTGTCACATCCTTATTCCTTTACTAATTTAAAGGTTGGGAGCAATAAAAGAGAGAGAGAAAGGGAGAGAGAAGAAAATGAGGGATGTGAGGAACAGAATGGAATCAAAGAAAAGGGTAATTAGAAAGGTATCCAATAATATCCTATGGATGTAAAAGGAAAAGTTGTGTTTTTAGAATGTGGAATACAATAGCCATCTTTTGTTATGGCAAAAGAATAAAAAAGTTAAGTAGTGCATAATCTGTAAGGAAGTAAAATATTTAAATTACATTATTATAAAATACATTCTACCTTGCCCTTTTCTTCCTTTTCTGTCCCACTTCTTTGCATTATTGTATTCTCTTTTTTAACTAGATAGTTTGGGGATCTAAATTATTTCCATTAAAAATAACTGTGTAGAGCCAATGTTCACATGACAGTTGCAACTATAGGCAGAAAGTTGGGAGATACTAATCCATTAAGTTCCAATCAAGAGCAACTAAACAATAAGTAATCAGAAATTATTGTATTATTTATACCTATAATCTACCCACTAATGTAAGTTTGGGGTCCAGTTCAAGGTGTTGGTTATCACCTTTAAAGCCCTACATGGCATGGGGCCAGGGTATCTGAGGGACCGTCTCATCCAGATAACATCGACCCACCCTACTCGATCATGCAGAGAGGGCATGCTTTGGACCCCATCAATAAAAGAATTTCATCTAGCGGGATCCAGGAGGCGAGCCTTCTCTGAGATAGAGCCCACCTTGTGGAATATCTTGCCCCTGGAGGTGAGGCTGGCTCCCTCGCTCCCGGCCTTCCGGAAGACTCTTAAGACCTGGTTCTGCTGCCTTGCCTGGGATGTGGGAGGTAACAGATCCTCCTGGGGGTGGCTGGACCCATAGTGTCCTCCTTTTTATATGAGATTTTACTATCCTTTGGATTTTTATCTATTATTTATTATACTGGTTAGACTGTAACTTATGTTTACTGGTTTTTAATTGTTGATTTTGTTGTAAACCACCCAGAGTCCCCTGTTAGGGGAGATGGGTGGTGAGAAATTTGAATTATAAATAAATAACATAAATAAGTTAATTAATCTGTTAATTGGTAGATCCAACCCCTTGATTTTACAGTATGTCCATATTTTAGCTTTTTATCCTCCTTTTGAGCTGAAAGTGATAAAGAGGAAAGCTGAACATAGATTACTGCTTGTATATTCTGAATCTATATAGAAGATCAGAACCTTTTCCTCCTTTTTCTATCAATAAGTTTACACTATAAACCCCAAAGAAGTGCTGAATGCATTATGATCACCGATCATTAACAGAATGGTAAGTGCAGAATTGAAGCACATGGAACCAACATTTGTGATGAAATGTTGACATGTACAGTACAGTTGGCAACTTAGTTGATTAAGTTCTGTTTTGGGTAGATATTTTCAAAGTTGCTGCAAGTTATTTAGGGACCGAAAGGTATATTCTTTTAAGTGGTGGTGGGTCTGCATATGATACACAATCAGGGCCAAGTCAATAAGTAGTCAATCATCTTTTTTCCTTCCCTTCATCAATTTATTACCTATAATTATATCTGTAATACTTTTAATACTTTTGGTTTGGGGAACTATATTTGTTTTGTTTTTCTACATCTTGATCTCTGATTCAGAAAATGGCTTACTTCTTCCATGTGTAAGAATCCTGACTTGTACTAAGTTTAGCTAATCATTCCCTTCATAGTGTTTTATTGCCAGCTTTAGCAAATAAAATGGGTGCTGGGTTATCCTATGATGCTATCAAGGACTATTGAAAATGAGTTCATTCTGTTACAAACTGTAAATGTACCCTGAAAATCAAAGAAGGTATAATGACTACTATGATATCAAAATACCACATAACTACACATAGTTAACTACATGTCACCACTAATAACAAAGTGCAAGATGGCATCATTATGTAAAAAATAGCAAAGTGCCATACAAATTAATCAACATTCATTTACTAAAACATGACAGAAAAACATTTTTTTTAAAAAGTAAGGCTAAAGTTATTTGACACTACCAATTATTTTACAAAACTCTCTTAGTACCTTACATAATCTTATCCATTATTGTTTTCACCCATTCCTTAGTGACTGAGTTCCATTACAACAACCAGGTCATTAAGCAAAATGGTTGCTAAGTGAACACGTGACAGAGAGAAAGAGAGAGAGAGAGATGCTGTGAAAATCACTGATTGCTGCTATTTCACTCAGATAAATTTCTTTCATACAGCTACAATATGCCAGCAACACTCTCACTCTGGCATATGTTGTTGTCAGATGCACAAAATTTGGACATAAATCCATGCATTGGTCAGAAAATGATTTTTTAATTACCGTTGTATTTGCAAATGGTTGCTAACCGAGGTAGTTGCTAAACAGGTGTAATCCCAGAATTATACAAGACAAGTATTTAGCACGAGTAATAGGAAGTGATATTATGGCTACTACCTGATGTTTATTAGTCGTATGAACATGTTAAATAGCACAATCAAGACAAATTGTATCGTATTTAAATCCAATTAATTATCTCTTCCTCTGAAATCAATGTCATCAAATACACTGATTGTCACCTAGCTTCTGCTTTATTAGATCTCAAAGTACATTTATATATCATATATATATATATATGAATGAATGAATGAATGAATGAATGATAAGCGCATTAATTGGAAATATATATATATATATATATATATATATATGAATGAAGAGGATGATAAGCGCATTAATTTTAAAAGTGTGACTTCTTCAATGTGTGCAAAACTTTGCTTACTGGAATATTTTTGGATCAGGATTCAGTAATCGTGAGATTTCAAAAATGACCTTATAGTGAATGTGATATAGTATGTAAAAAGGTCTGATATTTATTCAGTGTGATTGCATGAACATTTTTTAAATATAATTGGTGTGGAAAAAAATATTTTTAAGATATTAAGCCATCTATTGTAATATGTTCATAAGCCTGCTGTTTATTGAAGCACATGTATTCAGACATCTTCCCATAATATTATTCACGAAACTATATGCTATCACATGTTGTATTTGCCAAGCATTGAATAAGTTGTGGGAAACCTGAAGTCCAAGATTTAAGCTTTTCAAAATCACAGGCCACCAGAAAATAATTCCTTCCAAGTGATGGGAGGAATATTCATGATGACAAAGTTCATTACAGGATGCTATCCCTGTTATGAAAAATTTAGGAAGTTCAGATTGCCAAAACGGTCATTTTTCCAAAAAAAAAAAAAAAGAGCAAGAAAAGGAGGGGAAAAAACTAAAGCAACTTCAGCCTTGTCAGTTCCTTAAGGTAAAGGTAAAGGTTCCCCCCGCACATTTGTGCAGTCGAGTCCGACTCTAGGGGCCGGTGCTCATCTCCATTTGTTAGCCGAAGAGCCAGCGTTGTCCGAAGATGCTTCCATGGTCATGTGGCCGCATGATGAACGCGGAATGCTGTTACCTACCCACCGAAGTGGTACCTATTAATCTACTTGCATTTGCATGCTTTCAAATTGCTAGGTTGGCAAGAGCTGGAGCTAGTGCGGGAGCTCACTCCGCACGCAGGGCTAGGGATTCAAACCTCCAAACTTGTGATCTTCTGATCGACAAGCCTGGCATCTTACCCGCTGAGCCACCACGCCCCTTTGTCAGTTCCTTATACTACAGCAAAATCTGTTCCATTAAAGTTGCAAAATTTTACATGAATGCAGTAAACCATGTTTATCATAGATTTATTGCTGACTAATATTACATATATTGTCTTATTTTACTGTGTGGTCACATTTTATTATGGATATGCCCTTTTTCTAATTTGATTCTAAACTTGATTTTTGAAGAATATGTGTGTGTTATACGGTCTAAGAAGCCTCTTTTTGTATTTTATTTATTTCGTATGGCATTTTTTTTTCTTGCTGGGAAATCCCTTGTGAGGTATTGCATTAGCTTTCAATCATACACAGATAATAATGTATAGCTTTTTCTAGATCCCAATCAAAATGGTATAAGAAGTTTGTTTGTTTGTTTGCTTGTTTATTTGATTTTTGACACTGCCCGTCTGCAATGGAGCATAAATCTCTCTAGACACTTTTCATGCCTTATAGATCTGCCCCCATGGATATCAGACTTAGGTCTGATTCACTCATGCATATCTATCACTTGTTATCACCTCACTCGAAAATTCATAGCTAAATGTGTAAACTATTGCTATTGGAAATCTTTGTATCTTGAACTCTGATCCGCATATGCAAGCAATCATATGTGTGAATCAGATCATAACTTTTATTACAGTTATCAAACAATAATGTAGACTTCTGTAAAATAGCCAAAAATGTTCCTTCTCTGACACAGTTCCTTGTTCTTAGCACTAGATACTTGCAGTTTAATAAATGGTGTACAGTAACCTTAAAATTACTATCTTGGGCTGTTCAACAGAAAGTGTCATTTCAGACAGCTTGTTCTAGGTTTTTATGCACATGGTGAGAAATTACTGTTTCCAATGTAAGTGTTTTGGTTTTTTTCCTGCGAAGAAACAAAAACAGAACTGCTCTATTTTAGGACCTAACATTTCTTGCTAAAATAATTATGCAACATGTAGGAGAATAGTGGGAAAAAAGGCTTAGTTGATGCTTTTGTTTTAAGATGTTATATAATTAAATATTTTATTTTATTATGTATGAAGCCCACTTCTGTTCTCCGTATGTAGAAAACAGAGCTTTGACCTAAAGGGATGCCTATGGTCATAAAGGGTCTCCATGGGCCTTTCCATTTCTCAATGCCTCCAAAGCTCTTTAAAGGAAGCATCAACTGCCTTCACAACTGCAAACCTTGGAACACTGGCAACACTGAGAATACAGTGAATTAAAATATTCTCCCTCTAGTTGACCAATAAGCCTGCAAAATTTATCAATGCCATGAGCATGCTACACTCAAACCTAGACCACCACCACCATCATCATCAATCCCCTCACTTCCACTCTACACAGAAAGAAAGCCCTACTTAGAGGAACATAAGCAGCAAATATAATTGTAAGGAGAAATAAAGGCAGACAGATACCAGAGGAACCCAAATACAAGCGATGATGACGATGATGACGATGACGATGACGATGACGATGACGATGACGATGACGATGACGAAGATGAAGATGAAGATGAAGATGAAGATGAAGATGAAGATGAAGATATCCCTTCAGTCATGTCCGATTCCTGGCGATTCTATGGACCAGCTCTCTCCACATTTTCCGATCTTGTAAAGCTTCTTTCAGTTCTTTAATGCTCTGGCTGGTGTCGGCTTTGATAGTATCTAGCCACCATGTTTTTGTGGCCTCGTTTCCTTTTACTGGTGGCCATTCTGAGCATAACTGCCTTTTCCAGTGACTTTGATCGCGTGACATGGCCAAAATAAGTAAGGTGGAATTTTGTGATTTTGCCTACCACTGATATGTCTGGTTTTATATGCTCTAATACTTGCTTGTTTGTCACCTTTGCTGACCAAGGAATGGGCAGGAGCCTTCTCCAACACCACAGCTCAAACAAGTCAATTTTCTTCCTATCTAGTTTTTTCATAGTCCAACTTTTGCAATCAGAGTTAGCTATGGGAAACATAATAGTGCAGACTAATTTGAATTTAGTTGCCAGGTGGATGTCCTTTATTTTTTTTCCATACTCGATTCATGATCATCATTGCTGTATGACCCAGAATGATTTGACGTTTTATTTCTGGACTGCATTCACTGCTTTATTCAATCTGCAATCATAGGAAAGTGAATTCTTGCACACTTTCAATCTCTTTACCATCAATTATTATTTTGACATTTTCATGCCTCGCAGTGGTCATGAGCTTGGTCTTTTTGTTGTTTAGGAAGAGGCCAAAGTCCTCACTTTCTTCTTTCATCCTTTTGATCAGATATTTCAGGTCTTATTTGGTTTCTGAGAGGAGATTTATGTCTTCAGCATATTGAATATTGTTGATGTTCCTTCCTCCAATCTTTACTCTGATTTTTGATTCTTCAAGTTCCAGCTTCCTCATGATCACTTCAGCATACAGGTTGAATAAGAAAAGTGAAAGAATGCAACCTTGCCGTACTCCTTTCTCTATCTGGAACCAATCAGTGTCTCTATATGGTTTTCGCACAGTGGCTTCCTGATTTATGTACAGGGACTGCACCAACTTGACCAGATATATTGGTGACCGTAGGTCTTCTAGGGCTCTCCTCAGCTTGTCATGATTGACATAATCAAAGGCTTTCTTGTAGTCTAGCAGATATAGATGTTCTTCTGATATTCTTGAGATTTTTCCATGATCCAGCGTAGATTTGCAATATAGTCACGAGTGCCATGACCCCTTCTGAGGAAAGCTTGAACATCTGGTAATTCTCCTTTGATGTTCAGCACCAGATGTTGTTGTATGATCTTAAGGAGAATCTTGCTAGCATGAGGGATGAGGGCAATTGTGCGGCAATTGGAACAATCCTTGGAGTCACCATTTTTTGGCAATAAAATGAACACTGATTGTTTCCAATCCTGTGGCCATGTGTTTGTTTCCCAAATTTTATGGCATAAGGTTGTGATGGTTGTGGGTGGTACAGGCCTCAGCAACTCTGTGGGGATGATATCAACCTGGGGCCTATTTGTTTTGCAGTTGGCTCATTGCCCACATGACTTCTTTCTGAAAGATGACTGGTTCTATTTCTGCTACCCTTTCCTTATCATCCTGAGAAGGCTGGGCTTGTTTGTTGCTTGCATACAGCTCATTCTTGCTATCAGTTCCTGACACCTTGTTGGTCAGACAGTTCTTTCCCTTGCTTGTTTTTGATGATGATTTTATGAGCAGTAAATGGTGTTCAAATCCTTTTGACTTGCACAAATGCATTCCTGGTGTGGCCCTTAATGCACTCCTCTTCTAGCTGCTTGCAAAGCTGGTCCAAGTAAGCTTTGTTGTTTTTATTTATTTTTATTTATTTATTATTTGGATTTATCCCCGCCCATCTCTACCATGATAGACTCTGGGCAGTTTACAATCACAATATAAAAGTTAAAAGCCTATACATTTAAAAACTTATATAAAAATAAAAAATATAAATCCAAAAGATGGTATGTTCTTAAAAAGAGGATATTACTAAGCTAACCACCCCCAGGAGGAACTATTATTTCCTTCGTTCCAGGCAAGGCGGCAGAACCAGGTCTTTAAAGACTTCCTGAAGGCCAGGAGCGAGGGTGCCCGTCTCGCCTCAGGGGGCAAGATATTCCACAGGGCGGGTGCTATCGCAGAGAAGGCACGCCTCCTGGACCCCACTAGATGGAATTCTTTCAGTGATGGGATCCGAAGCATGCCCTCCCTGCATGACTGGGTGGGACGGGTAGATGTGATCGGGATGAGACGGTCCCTCATATACCCTGATCCCATGCCATGTAGGGCTTTAAAGGTGATAACCAACACCTTGAATTGAATCCGGAAGCAAACTGGTACCCAATGCAGCTCACAGAGTAGCGGTGTTACATGTGCTGATCTTATAGCACCCAGAACTACCCATGCAGCCGCATTCTGGACCAGCTGAAGCTTCCGGATACTCTTCAAGGGTAGCCCCATGTAGAGCGTGTTGCAGTAATTTATATGGGAGATGACAAGGGCATGAGTGACTGTTTGGAGGGCCTCCTGATCCAGGAAGGGGCGAAACTGGCGCACAACCCGAAGCTGTGCAAAGGCCCTCCTGGCCATGACTGCCACCTGCTCCTCGAGCAGGAGTCATGAGTCGAGGTGGACCCCCAAGTTTTGCACTGAATCTGAACGGGGCAGTGCTACCCCATCCAGCGTTAAAGATGACAACTTCCTGGAAGTCGAGAGGCCATCAATCCATAGCCACTCCATCTTACCAGGGTTCAGATGAAGCCTGTTGTGTCCCATCCAGGCCCCTACAGCCTCCAGACACTGAGAAAGGGTGTCGACTGCAACACTTACTTTATTCCAAGCTGCGGCTAAGACCTCTGCTGGACTGTGCTGCAGATCTTCAGATATAACCCTCAGCTCCCTCTGAAACCTCATTGGGTCCATAAGTCGCTGAGGGCGGACCAATCTAATAGGTACAGCCTCCGTGCAGAGTGGGGCAGCACACGAGAGCCTCAGGGTCACCAGGGCGTGGTTTGACCATGACAATGAGGACAGATCTAACTCTTCCCCCAGATCACATTGCCACTGCTTTGACAAGAAAACTGAGTCCAGCGTGAGACCACTGTCTCGAGTCGGGTCCTGAATAATCTGTGACAGGCCCATGGCTGCCATAGTAGTCATGAACTCCCGAGCCGCCTCTGAGGCCCGTCCCAGGGATGGCAGATTGAAATCCCCCAAAACCATGAGTCTGGGGAACTCCACTGCCAACCCTGAGATGGCCTCTAGCAGCTCGGGCAGAGAGGTTGTTATGCAGCAGGGAGGCTGGTACAGTAGCAACACTCCCAACTGTGCTTGGGAACCCAACCTGAAAAACAGGGTCTCACAGCCGGTCACTTGTGGACCAGTGCCCCTGGAGGCCATAAGAGACTCTCGGATGACAACTGCCACCCCTTCTCCCCTGCCCCGTTGTCTCAGCTGATGCCACACTCGAAACCCGGCTGGACACATTTCCGAAAGGGCAACCCCTCCTTCTGGGCCCAGCCAGGTCTCTGTTATATCTGCCAGGTCTGCCCCCTCCTCCGTGAGTAAATTGCAGATGAGGGGAGCCTTATTATTCACAGACCTGGCATTAAGGAGCAGCAGCCGGACATCAGGGCCCTCAAAGATCTGCTTACCAGGGCCTGGGTATGAGCTTGGAGGGCCGGAACACACCACCGGTAATAAACACCAGGGGTGCCTTCCCCAATGATGGCCTGCCCTCCAGCTCCCGTCATAGCGTCCCTTACCCGTCACCACCTCGATCGAATTCCCCGCCCCACAGCCCCCAGAGTCTCCTGGCCCAGACGCCTCCACTCCTGAGCCCCCGGAAAGCCTGGATTTGGGCCAAGGTCCCCTTCTCCATACATCCATCCTCTCAACTCAATCTCTCCTGGGTAAATGGCAGGGCCCCCAGCGCACCAGCTCACGCTCTCGGCGCTGGCAAGCCCCAACCACCCCACACAGCTCACACACTATTTTTCCTTGCTGCTCTTTGGAAATCCACATTCAATATCCTTGTGTCCTCCCATTTGCCTGCTGCTTTGTCTGCTTTTCTTTGCTCAGCTATTCTGATGATTTCATCTAAGAGCCACTTGTACTTTTTCTCTGGTTTCTTGTATGGTATGTGTTCAACTGCTATTTCAGTGATGGTCAATTGAATTTCTTGCCACAGTTCATCAGGCATATTCTCAGCAGTGTCCAGCAGTTCAAACCTATTTTTCACCTCAATTAAATAAGCGGAAGGGATTTTGGTGATGTCAAACGTCTTTGGTGGTGCTGTCTTTTTGATGTTGCATAATTTGACTGTGATCCACTCCAAGATGGGTGGACCCCAACTCCCAGAATCCCCCAGCTGGCTGGAGAATTCTGGGAGTTGAAGTCCACCCCTCCGAAAGCCACCACGGTTGAGATACACTGTCTTTGTATAGTTTTATTAAATTTTAAATATACAAATTTGACTGTGATCTTAGCCACCAACATTTCATGATCTGAACCGCAATCAGCACCCGGATATGTCTTGACAGCAAGAAATGACCTGGACCATCGATGGCTGCATAGGACATAGTCAATCTGATTATGGTGCAGTTTATTTGGTTAGGTCCAAGTGTATAAGCGACACTTGTGCTATTTGAACCAGGTATTCATGATTCAAAAATGATTTTTGGAGGTGTAAACTGAGCTCTGGGTTGAATGAAGCTGGTGAGGAGTCCTGCACTGTTAAGAGCATGAGAATAGCATGTAATTCTAGAACGGCCCAAATGGCACTGTTCTGGACTAAGATCACGGAAAGAGAGAGAAACTGGAATCCCTGCTAGGAAACTATTGCAGCAGTCTCAGCATAAAACAACCAAGGCATGTATTAAGAAAGCTTCAGACTCCTCTATTATAACCCCCCAGATACTATGAATAATTACCAAATGAATGTTAGTAACTCTCTCAGTTTCTCATTAATCAAGACTCTCAGGCTGTGAGTGGAGAAAATGGGACAATCGAGAAGCCTTGGAGACAAATAAGGGAAAGACACAATAGGTGATAGGAAAGTTAAGAAGGCCAAATCACAACATTTGCCTTATCTACAAACAGCTTAAGGTGATGGGGGACATCCAAGAGGAATCACTAATAAGATAATCTGTCTTGGTTGACCATGGATTGTCATTAAGGATGGAAAAAGATGAACAGACCTGAATAACATCAGTGTAACAATGGTACTGAAAACCCTAATTATCTATCAGGGCACCTAAAGGAAGAGTATAAAAAGTCAAAAATCACACCCAGGACTGTTTCCTGAGGGACACTCACCATAAGGGAAAATTCTCAGGACTGTAATTCACCATGCAAAAGAAGAAGATAACCAAAGAGAAGGTGTGTGTGTGTGTGTGTGTGTGTGTGTGTGTGTGTGTGTGTGAGAGAGAGAGAGAGAGAGAGAGAGAGAGAGAGAGAGAGAGAAATCAATGAGGAGGGTAAATCAAAGGTGCAAATGTGGTGTTACGTTGACAAATACTTGATCACAAATTGACTGTACTGTATAGAACAAAAAGAGAATCTTAAAATTCTAGATGACAAAAAACCAACTTTTATTTATTATACAATTTTTAAAACTCTAAAGGCATAAAGCAAACATTTATATGACTTGGATGGATTAGGAAAAAAAAATCACACTCACTAGTCCATGGTGAGATTAAGAATGTTTGGAAACTTTTGGAACTAAATTTAAAAAGTATTAAGTTTTATAATACAATGGAAAATGGAAAACAACACTTAAGGCAAACACAGAAAATCAAAATCAGTCGAGGATTTTTTCCAAGGAGACTCTTTGTCTCGATTGCTTTTGAATATGACTCTGATTACATTGTTGATAATTTTGAATAAAATGCCACTGGGCTATAGATTATCCAAGCAAGGGACAAAAGTCTCACATGTGCTCTACTGGGATGATTTGAAATTATATGCCAAAATATCTGGAGAATCACAATCACTTTTAAATATAGTTCAATTTTTTAGTGATCACATCAGATGGAATTAGGATTGGATAAGGGTGCAACTTTAGCAACAAAAAGGGGGACTATGAATAGTCAGGTAGACCTGAACTATGGAATGCTGATAAAACCAAAGCACTTTCAATGATGGGCAGTTATAAGTATTGGGGTATTTTAGAAGTAAACAATGCTTTGCATGCACAAGTGGAAAAGAATATCAGGTCCAAGTACGTAAAATGAGTTAGAAAAGTTTTAAAATGAAGGCTGAATGGTGATAATACTATCAAAGCCATTAATACTTGGATGCCCTTTTAATACACAACACAAGAGGTATTGTTGACTGGATGCAAGCTGAACTAGATGCTTTAGGTCACAAAACCTGAAAAGTTATGACAATACATCACACACTACACCTAAAAAAGCAAGATACTTCATTTGTATTTACCGAGGAAATTGGTGGTCTTGGTTTGTTGCAAGTGAAGCACACAGTAGAGGATGAAATTGGAAGTCTAAAGGCATATAGTAGATAAAGGAAAGCAAGGAGAAGATGTTAATAAATGTTTGCAAGGAAACATTTTGAATGTGATAAAATCAAAAGGCCCATACAAAACCAAACAGTTATGACAGCAAATTAAAACATTGGAAAGATAAAAAACTCTACATGGTTAATGCCTGCAAGAAATTTAAAGTAAGGTGAAAACTTGACAGTGGCTTCAGACTGGATCATCAAGAAGGAAGCATAAGAATTAATATTTGCAGCATTAGGACAAGCACTAGCAATAAATGCTATAAAAATGAAATTAAGAAACAAACAAACTGGAAACAACAGTAAATATAGTTTATGCAAAAAGGAAGATGAAACTGTGGTCCATCTAACAAGTGACTGTTGAAAATATACCCAAACAGATTATGCAGAAGAATTTTTCAGTTTGCTTAAACCACCATCTTCATTGGAGCATAAATTAGTTAGTAATCAGAGCAAGTCAAGACTAAAGTGGGAGTGGGGGATTTACAGCCTCTTTATAGACTTATGCAAATTATAATATACATTTAATTTAATTTTTGTACATTGAATGGGTTACAGCATGTGTGCGTTAAAGTGCATAGTAATAAGGTGATATAGGAGTCGTAATGGGTCCAAATACAGTAACTTCCTTGAGTTGAAACAAGGGTTTGAAGAATGTAACTGCTATCTAAAAAGGCTTGTGCTCCCAAGCATTCATTGTCCTAGTTAGTATTCTTGTGGTTAACACTTTCATTATCTCATTTTACTGGTTGCAACATTCTTTGTCTCTGAGTGTTCATAGCACCTAACTAATTATAGCTAAACTAGTGCTTTGTTTTCCCTGGGAAGATTATTTGGATAATGGGCATTTTAGCTTAACTCCCAGAATTCTATTTCAACTATAAGACAAGACCTGATTGTGTAGCAAAAATGTCTCACTGGAATATATGTAAAACTATGGTTTTGATGCTGGTATGACAATAACATTGAAAAAAGTGCTCCAGAATGACCATGTAAGAATTGCATGGGTCTTCCAAATTCGGATGGACCAATATCTAGAACATTATGCACCAGAAGTCACAGTAGTTGAAGATTCGACAATACCAAATGACAGTGAATAGCTCAAAAGGAACTGGGAAACATTGTAAAATATATGGACTTAATAACTTAAAATCAGAACTTATGGAATAACCCAACAAAGTTTTCCCCATAATTATTGGAGCATTAGGGGCTATAACAAAAGAATTCTCAAAACAGCTGAAAAAATAGAATTATTTGATTTCAGAACCTTTAGTTTGAAAAAAAAAACAGCCTTGTTCAGAACCACATACTGTACATATTATGGGAGTATTTGGACAATTCTTAGGATTTGTGATGAAACTTGAATTGACCCTAAATTACAACCAACATTTGCTAAGCATTCTTCAGAATAGAATACATGCACCTTCCACTCACTCACCCACCCACACAGAGTGGGAGGAATTGACTGGGGTGAAGAATAAGCCATATAAGAATAGCACAGAGTTTGTATAGCACAGAAGCATGTAGGACTGTTGATGTATGAAAAAGTACGTATATAAAGGTATGCAAGTGCCATCAGCTTCATGGCCAAGAAATGAAGTGAGGTAGAAGATAGATAGATAGATAGATAGATAGATAGATAGATAGATAGATAGATAGATGCACGCACACACGCACACACACACACACTTTGTTAGGTCTCTTTTTTGTGTGTGTATTAGAATGTAGATTGACCTCTTCCAATCTGTTTACCACTGTGTCATTTTCCAGATTTGCTGGCATAACTTGGTTAGAACCTTTACTGATTCTTCTTTTGTTGCTTGCATATTTCTGTGGCTATTCCGTCAGTTCCTGTAGCCTTCCAACTTGTTAGTGACTTGAGTGCTGATCTTACTTCATCTTCTAGGAAGCTTAGATGAAAAAAAGTGGAGTTTACACAAAGACAATAAACATTTGATACAAAAAAAAAGAGACAAAATTCTTGAAATAATTAGCAGGCATGTTCAAAATATCAGAATAATCAAAGCAGATTAGTATCTGTGAAAACAAAGTACTCTGAATTCAAATCCTGGACTAAACTCTAACTTTACTTCATAAAGGAGGACTTTCACCAGTTCACTGCCTTAGACTAATCCTTGACTCCCGTAGATTGTAACCTTCTATCAAAATGTTAAGAATGCTTCTTTCCATTGTTTCAGTATCTTCCATCAATTTAATTTTCTGTCTCTTGTTGATGTTCTTTCTCTGTGGTCCCTTCCTTGTTTTCTTTTTCATTTCTCAACTTCCTTTCATATCACCATCCCCCAACTCCATCCTCCTTTGCCTCAAGACAGAGGTTTGTGCAAGCAAGGCTGGGGAGAATCCATTTGGTAAGCATCGGCAATTTTTCTCCTTCTCCCTCTGTGGCTTGGATTTTGCAGTTAATAAAACTCCCACCTGCCTGCTCAGTCATCTGGTTTTTGTGCTTTATGAGAATATGGCTTTTGCCTACATGTGGCATAGGTTAGGGTGAATGTTTGAGTGAATGTGGGGGAGGGAAATCTTTGCCTTGCCTGAGTGAATAGACATTTGCCCATTCCCTACACATATCAGAAATCCAAAGCCTCATTTTATAGTGTTCTGGCCAAGCTCATATAATCTACATGAAAATCACCTGCTAAGGTCATCTCTTAAATTTATGGCACTAAGTGGAGTAACTATAATCTGAATTTTCTTGAATCTTCAGCTTCTTCTCAAAATGAATGGTTTACTGTACAAAATACATTTTAGGTTTTATAGAAAGTTCAAATGAAAAATGTATAAGTACCCATAGGGTGGTTTTATTATTAGCTTTTTTACGATGTTCCTATGGCCTTATAAACGTTCTGTTCTTAACTTTTGGGATTCATTTTGCTTTCTTCATGATGAATTTATCTGCAGTGAATCATTTATAGGTAGGCTTTTCTGCTGATATATTGAGTACTTTGCTAGGGCATATTGGTGCCAAGAAAGAATCAGACAAATACAGCATTTCAGAAATAGCAGTGATAAAACTGTGATAAATTGTGAATCACTTTGTTTTTCAATATGCATCACAATGTAAACTATCTAGAAATGATGATACAACAAGCTTTGCAAGTGCGTTGTGTCTTTCTGCGTGCATTTATGCAAGTATTCAAATATGTCTGCATGTTATAAGAACATTCAAGTGTTAAGTTGGGAATAAAAAAATTAGCTTTTTTTTTAGTTTTTAGTTTTTCTTAGACTGCTACTCCAGTTAAATTATTGGGAGTAGTGTTTAAATGGAAGGTAAGGCAAGATGGATGGATGATATTCTGGAGGTGACGGACTCAACCATTGGGGAGCTGGGGATGGCGACGGCTGACAGGAAGCTCTGGCATGGGCTGGGCCATTAAGTCACGAAGAGTCAGAAGCGACTGAATGAATAAACAACAACAAGCTATCAGAGGCATTGGAGGGAGTATAAAGAAGGAAAGAAAAGATATTATTACACTAGTGAGTGGGAAAGTATATTAGAATCTGAAGGTATGTTAATTTAGTGGTGAAAGAAGGATTGGATAGTGGCTGTTGTGGGTCTTCCGGGCTGTGTGGCCGTGTTCTGGAAGTTGTGGTTCCTCACAATGAACATGCTAATCACGCTCATCAGCCACTCGTTAACATTTCAACACAACAAAAAACCCCACCTAATCTCCTATAATTTAGCTCTATAAATAGAACATTGCCACTCTACCTGGGCACAGAGATTTTGCTTCTTTCTGTGCTCCTGCCCTCTGAAGATGCTGGCCACAGATGCTGGCGAAATGTTAGGAACCACAACTTCCAGAACACAGCCACACAGCCCGGAAGACCCACAACAGCCATTGAACTCCGGCCGTGAAAGCCTTCGACAATACAAGGATTGGATAGTTGTATGATAATGAGAAATGGTAATTTTTAAGCAGAAGGGTTTGTTGGTAGGGGAATGAGCATTGAGCCATCATAGTGCAAGCTTCACCCAAGTAGTACGTGTATCCAGAAGTTTCACACACAAATGTAAGGGGCAGAGCTGATCTTACCACATTTGTTTCATCCTTTTGTGGAGATTGTTGGATTTTGTGAATATTTCTGTTTCTAAGGACACCATAAACCACTTTTTTAGGCTAAAAATGGCATTTTAACTGAAGTAGCTTGCTGGGCCATACCAAAAAGTAGACAAGGACAGCACAACGTTATACTGATTTAACTTGATACTAAAGTTTAAATAACATGAAATTATCACTATCATGTATCTAAGAATGTTTCCCTTCTCTTACATTAAAAATTGCAATTTAGTGACATCTTTTATTTATTTATTTATTTATTTATTTATTTATTATTTATTTAATTTATATTACTGCCCATCTTCCCCCAAAGAGGGAACTCTGGGCGGTTCACAATAAAACCGGAGTTAAAATAAAAAACAAATCACAATAAAAGTGAAATAAATATATATCATCATTATAATTATTAAAAGATATAAATAAAATAAAATGGAATCCAGATGGCTACAGTTCTTCCTCAAATCCTTTAGGAGGTTCTTAAATCACATTCAGGTTGTACTTGAGGCCTCATGTTGTTCACCTGCATTGTAAGTATTTGAACTGGTATTACAGATAGAAAGAGCTTCAAAAAGTCAGTAATGCTAAAAACCATAGACAATAACTTGGCATACTGAGAAAACTCAAAGGCAAACTAAAATATCTAAAATAATGGAGAATATGAGATGATGCCCTTACAAATGTCCATTTGATGAAAGGGAAAAAAATTATCGGAAGGAATAATGAGCTTTAATTCTGTTTTCGCTATTCTCAAAGTATTAAGAATCAAGATACTAGTTCTACAAAATGGAACCAAGATGGCACTTTGTAAAGCAAAATCTGTCAATCACTGTCATTATTAAAACATTAATGATATCTTAATTGACTGTAGCTTAATTACTTAGGATTATATTTTTGGATATATCAATTGCGCACTACAGAAAAAGATATAAAATTAAAGATCTACTCAATTTCCTTTTAGTAATTTCCAGGAAGGACTAAACTTTCTGATTTTAACAGATAATATTATTTCTGTTAGAAGAATAAGAATGATGTATTTGTTTACATCAACAAATAACTTCTTAGTTTTAAATATAGATTACCAGGTATAAATAAAACTGAAGATCTATTGAAAGACTTGTGCTTCTACATTGTCTAGTAATAAGGTGATGCTATAGATGTTTGTATTGGGCTTCTGGTGTGTAAAAAGGCTTATTGTGTTCTATTCTTGGATATAGTGTATAATAATGTATATACTATCATATACAGTATATTGTGTTGCTCTCAAGTTTGATCTGATCTGGACTGCTCTATTAGAAGATTGTATTTTAAAATTCTATGTCCATTGCTTTGGTTCTGTTAAGCCTAGTTTGCTTCTGAACAAAATAAATGTTGCAAAGTTTTTAATTCATTAGATTTAATTTGCTTATACAAAAGGCATTGGTTAGCTGTTGCTATCTTGTTCCATTTCAGTATTTTACTGGACAACCCTTAGTAGCAAAATTATGTGATAAACATCATGGTATCTGCCAAACATTCATTCATAAATGTTCATTGATGGCTTGCCTGGTTTTTAATGTGAATTGCAGAGGCAAACCTCCAGACAAGTGACATATCTTAAGAAGGATTCATATAAACCATTGAAGTATGATTGGACAGTTTTGTATATGTTGGTCCTTTTATCTGCCTGACCAAACATTAACAGAAAAAAGTGAAAATTTTAATGGCTTTTTAACAAAAATTAATTAATAAATTAATAAATTAATAAATAAATTGTGAATGACTCCAAAATATCTTGCAAAATGTTTGCAGAGTATATGCAATAAATTTTTATAGTGTACCTCTCATGTATTAAAGACCATTAAACCTCAACAAGGTATATTCCTGGTATTTTCCATGTGGATTTTTTTTAATGGAATAAAGTGAATTGTTCTGTTTACTTGCTTGCTTAAAATCTTTATTTTTTTCATACATTTAGAACAGATCAACATTCTTTCTTAAAAGTTACTCTCTTGATCCATTTTGGAAAAAACAGAAAAATTAGCATTTTATTTTTGGCTGGATTTATACAAGACTAATTTTAAAGTGAGTGAAATATGCTTTTATTGACAGTGATAATCTATATCTAAGGGAATATTGTATCCGAATATCATATCATATCTCATATCATATCACATTGAATTGCCACATTATGTTTTTCCAACACTTTTTACCATTGCTTTAGTTCTATTATAAGCTATCCCTATTATAATAGGGATAGAGTAGAAGTTCATTTGTCCAGGTTGATATTCATGTTAATATACACAGTATATTTTGAATAAACAGCTTGAATTAGATTGTTGATCCAATCTGATTCAGTTCAGAAAATGAATTTGATTTGATACCCTGCTCTGAACCCTTGAATTGGATTTATTTAATTATTTAAAAATTTACATAAGGGGTTTTGAACATGCACAAATGCCTATCCAAACCATCAGAATGATATGAGTACATAAGTACATGAGTACAGTATTTATTTCAATCAGGGTTTTTTCTCAAACTTCTTCAAATCATGGAACCTGATAGGGTTTTGTTTTGTTTTGTTTTTTAAGTTTCCTGTAACCCTTGATCAAGAAACAAAGTGCTAGTGATAGAAAATTGGCTGTGTTTGAGTGACTTTTTGTGTGCTTGTTTGTTTTGCCCTTAGTATCTCACAGGATCCCATAAAGTTGTCCTGGAACCCTAGGGTTCTATGGAACATAGTCTGAACAACCCTGGTCTAAATCCCCTTGAATTTGAACACCTCCCAGTTTGCCTGTCATTGGAGCAGAATACTATTTGCATTCATAAGATTTTCTCTGCAAATTGTGAAATAATTCCTAGTTTATATAGTTCTTACCTTATCCAAAGTTATGTCCAAGCACTAGAGAAATCTATACATTAAGTGTTTACATGGAAGGAAGTGCTATATAAAAGTTGGCTGCAAATTAACTGGTGAATACTAGAATAACGAAAATCTCTTTTTAAGCAAGAGCATATAACACAACTGCATGCAAAGCTGATATAAATTCTTTGAATTCCCTGGAGCCTTCCAATTTCAGTGTCAAATTTCAGCAATACGACTATTGAAAATTCATACAGTAGTTACTTTCTATTTGAAGTGGGAAACACTGCGAATCCTGAAATAATCTTAACACATTAAAAAAACAACCTTCCACCTCACATAAAAAGTGTGACTTTAATGGCACTGACTCTACAGCATCTCTCAACCTACTAACTACGGGGGACAATGGAGTGTATTTAGAGAGTTATGGATTTACTCTCTGTCCTCTTTTATCTATCATACTGCCTACTTTATGATATTGCAAGTCTCAGGTCCTACTGCCTTTGTTTCCAGACACACACAGAAAAAAAGCATAAGCTCTTTGACTCTAATCCTAGTAGCTCGTTGTTAGCTAGATGTTAGGCCATGACTACCTCTATAATGTATTTCCTTAATACATCTCCTTTCCATTCAATTTAAAACCTGCTTTGCTAATCATTACTCAGATTAGATTTCTGCTGTAAGGAACATTTATGCACACATACAAATGCTTTCCTTCTCTAACAACCAACTTAGAAAATTCCAGTTCTATCCACATGTAATATAATCTGCCCACTTTTATTAACTCCTGACCATTAAATGGTTCTCCAACTCACGAAGATTACACATCACCTATCAAGTCCTAATCCAGAACAATACTTATAATCTAGAAAGGTATGTGCTGTTTTCAATCTTTGATGTGATTAAAACCCTCTACCAGGATTGAAATCATGAACTATTTCTACAGGGAAATTACATCCTTTATTATAAAGGACAGTCCTTTATTTCAGAAAGCTGCCCTTTAGATTTATTTATTTTTCAAAAACTAACTTTTGTCCTTTATTTTGGTCATTTAACTTTTACCATACAAATGGTAGCACTTAATGCACAGTCTTTCACATTCATGTAAAAAACGTGGAAATTGAATTGTCTTTTTAAAATTAATTTGTATATCCTCTTTGATTTTAGATATTGTTATTGGAATATGCATTTTTGTAAAGTTTTATTTGGTTGTGCTCTCAAATTTTCCTTTGTAAAACAAAGTTATAAACATAAACAATTAATTTTTTTATCCTTTTGCACCTCTTTCAGATTTGCCCCTTTTTCAGGTTTGTGCTTATCTTTTCCAAGAAAATATGGTCACCATAACTATTACACTTTAGATGACTATGTGCAGTGCATTAGCTTTAGGAGCTGCCCAGTCCCTGGTGCTCAATGGTGTTAATTTGAGGTATATACAGTATAGAACCTATCAAAATGAATATGCAATCTTCCTTTCATTAATCTCAAGACAGACAGAGAAAGATGGATATTATATTATGATATGTCCCTAATAGTGAGGTTATACATGACTTCCACCCACTCTCTTGGAGGGGAATTTTTTTTGCCATTATTTCACAATGTACTGTATATCCTGTACATTGTACAATGTATATCACTTATACCAATCAACAGGAGGCAATATGTGATTGGTTTTGTCAGGTATATGTAGCCAGATCTTTTCTATGGGGCTTCGGACCCTCTACTGGGAATTGAACTAATGGATCATTGTACTTTAGATGACTATACACAGTATATTAGCCTTATATGGGGACATGGCATTATATAATGTTGGGGTTTGATAAACCCAGGAATTTACTTCTAGATATAAATTATACAGAGAGGCTTGATTTCTAGGTAAAAGGTGAAATATTCTGCAGTGTCACCCAATTAGCAGCCATTGTTCTAGGGATGATGTGTCAATGTGTGACTCATAACAACAGGTGCTCAGAGTTAGGTTGGGTGTGGTGAATAACGAGAGTGACCTATAATGTGATTGGTCAGGTTCACTATATATGCAGACATTATCATTTCCCATTATTCCCATTTTACTTCGTGAAAGCTGTATCGTTGATGGTGTATCATTTGTTACTTGTGGAAGTGATCTGTAAATACGTATGTATATAAAGTAAATAGGATATTTGATATAACTTCTGTTTGGAGTCTATTTACTGCATAGTACGTGGATCACTGGTGCCTAGGAGAGAGGCAGGCCGCTCTATCTCCGCGCGCTCCCTCTGACAGGGTTACGGGCCCAGAGGCGGCAAAGACGCCATAGACGACGGAAGGCTTTGCACTGGCTGTGGATCAGTGGATCATGTGCAGTCTGTGAGCTGGAAGCTTTGGAAGCCTATCCAGGAGTCGTGTAGCTATTTGGAGTGATTTGGAGCTTTAACAGGTTCCGTGCCTGTGTGTGTGTTTTTTCTCTCTCCTACGCTTGTTTTGCAGCTGGAGGACTTTCTGATAAGGTATGTGTCTTTAATCATCGGTGTCTGCCCAGAAGGGGCTGAAGACAGATGAGCACATCAAAGATGTTGCCGGCAGTCGGGGGAGGTTTTCCTCTGGAAAGACTGAATGACAGTAATTATTCGTCATGGGCATATAAAATGGAAATGTATCTTCGGCGTGAAGGGCTTTGGAGAAGTGTACTTTGCCCTGAACCAGACCTGGAAGATGAAGAAGTTGCTCTAAAGGACAATAGAGCATTGGCAAGCATAATTTTATGTCTGGAAGGTAGCCAATTGTGTTATGTTAGAGACTGTCAGTTAGCCTATAAGTGTTGGGAAGCTTTAAAGAATGTTTATCTAAGAAGCTCACCGTTATGTAAGGTTTTACTAACAAGAAAACTTTATCACGCTAGATTAGGGGTATCTGATAACATAAGGGATCACCTGCATTATATGACAGGGTTGTTCCAGGAGTTGGCTCAGAGAGATTTGCAATTTACAGAAGCTAACAAAGTGTATATAATTCTCAGTTCTTTAAATGAAACGTGGGATACTTTGTCAATTAGCTTTGGTTCGTTATCTGAGAATGATTTAACCATAAATTACTTATCTGGTAGATTACTGGAAGAAGAGCAAAGAAGGCAGCAGTGTTCTAATGTAATTAGTGCTAAGCAGAACAGTGTTTCTGTTAAGGAATATTCTGAGAATGTTTTGTATGTACGGAAATGTTTTAACTGTGGGTCGCAAAGGCATTTGTTGAAACATTGTGATAAGAAATGGAAGCCGAAGGCCAAACTGAAAATTTCCAAGCTGGGAGAAGCTGCACAGCTGTCTTTAATTAGTTCAAGTGTAGAACAAGATTTAAAGGGACCATTTTTACTTGACAGTGGGGCTTGTCAGCATATAGGAAATAACAGACAGATGTTTAAGAGTTTTAAGCAGGCTGATAGAGATCATGTTACTCTAGCTAATGGAAGTATTGCATCTGTGACTGGTAAAGGATTTGTATATGTACCAGGGTTAAATATTGAATTATCAATGTTGTGTGTACCTGAACTGGAGTACAATATAATTAGTGTGTCACAATTGGATAAACAGGGTTATACTGTACAGTTTGGTAATAATGAATGTATTGTTATGAAGGATAACAATGTTTGTGGCAAAGGTATTTTGCAAAACTGTCTTTATGAAATAGTTCAAACCAGGACAAGCAGCAACCATCATGGTGTAGCTACGATTAATAAGCCAACACATGATTCATGTGCGCACCTGTGGCACAGAAGGCTTGGGCATCCGAGTTTCAAAGTGATTGAAAAGATGTCAGAAGCAAGTTCTGGAATGGAATTGAAAAAGTGCCAAGTGTATTTGGATTGCACAGCTTGTAAGGTTGCAAAGTCAAAGGTGTTTCCTGTGTGCAAATTCAGTGATAGGAAGTCACATAAACGTTTTGAATTAGTTCACGCTGACTTAATTGGTCCATTACCAGCTTCAATAGGGGGTGCTAAATATGTTTTAGTTATTGTAGATGATTACACTAGATTTGGGTTCTGTTACCTATTGAAAGCTAAAAGTCAAACATTTGAAAAGTTTAGGAACTGGGTGCAGTTTGTGGAACGTAGGTATAGCACAAAGGTGTGTAGTTTACAAACTGACCGGGGTACAAAGTTTCTTAGTGGGAGTTTTCAGCAATGGCTCCGTAGAAGGGGCATTGTGCATAGGAGAACTAACCCACATAGTTCAGCTGAGAATGGCGTGGCTGAACGTAGGAATTTGGCATTGCAGACAGTGAAGGATTCACTCATTGCTGACTCAGGGTTATCTAGAGGATACTGGGGAGAGGCAATATTAACTGCTAATTATTTAATTAACAGGCTATGGAGTGTGTCTGTAAACCAAACTCCATATTATATGTTATATGGCAAGAAGCCACCATTAGCTCATTTGAAGGTATTTGGGTGCACTGCCTATGTTCACGTGCATAAGGAGGTACGTAGGAAAGGACAGGCAAAAGCACAGAAGCTTACGTTTGTAGGGTATGAGCCAGGGACCAAGGGATATAGGTTCACTGATGGCAGGAAAGTTGTTATTTCTAGATCAGCAAGTTTTAGTGAGCACAGCAATTGGCAGAGATTACACGGGAGCAGTGAGGTTTATCTTCCTAGTCAGGGACGTTTTGAGTTTTCAGAACGGAGAGAGGCCACTGATGTGATTAAGAAGGAAGAGGAATTAACTCCTAGTGTGCCAATGATGCAGGATGCTACAGTGTTGCGTAGATCTGAGAGAGTTAACAAGGGCATACCACCTCAGCGTTATACACCAGGTGATGCAAAAGTGTGTTTTATTGATTATGAACCTCGTAATTACAAGGACGTATTGAAGTTGCCACAACATGAGCAGAGTAAATGGAAAGCTGCTATGGATGTGGAAATGAAAGCCGTTAATTCTCATAAGGTTTTCAAATCTACTAGGCTGCCTGAGGGGCATAGAGCAGTAGGCTGTAGATGGGTGTATAAGAAGAAAACCTTAGTGAATGGTGATATTCAGTATAAGGCTAGGTTGGTAGCACAAGGATTTTCCCAGATAAAGAATCAGACTTATGATGAAGTTTTTGCACCAACGCTAAGAGGGGCGACATTTAGGTTTGCCTTAGCAATGGCAGCAGCTGGGAATTGTGTAGTACAGCATTATGATATCACAACAGCATATTTGCATGCTGATTTGAATGAAGAGATCTATATGATTGAAGCCCCAGGGTATGAATCAAAGATTGCAGGAAGGGTATACAAGTTGCAGAAAGCATTGTATGGACTCAAGCAGTCGGCACGTTGCTGGAATCTTAGGTTAGATAAGGAATTACAAAGAATGGGATTCAAGTGTAGTATAGCTGACCCATGTCTGTATGTAAAGCAATGCAAAAACGATGAACAGATTTTGCTTGTGATTTTTGTAGACGATTTGTGTCTTATAGCGAAAGATCAAAGCAGGGTAATTGAATTTACTGAAAATCTGAAACAGCACTTTGATGTCAAAGATCTGGGAGAAATTAAGAATTACCTAGGAATGGGTATTCAGAAGGTTGATGGGGGTTATGTTCTAGAGCAGCAGAAGAAAATTGAAGCACTGCTAAGAGAGAACAATATGGAACAGTGTAAAGATGTTTCAACCCCGATGACAACAGATTTTGTTAAAACAGAGACTGGAGATGATGACCAAACTTCATGTGATCAAGAACACTATCAGTCAATAATTGGAAGTTTATTGTATTGTATTGTATAGATTTGCAATATTGTCCATCTGAGTGTAATGTAGCAGATGTGATGACAAAGCCTCTAAGCATAGAGAGACATAGGATGTGTATATCTCAAATGTGTATGTCTTCTATTCTGTACAATTGAATGTAATATCTATTGTAAATTGAAGGGGTGTTGGGGTTTGATAAACCCAGGAATTTACTTCTAGATATAAATTATACAGAGAGGCTTGATTTCTAGGTAAAAGGTGAAATATTCTGCAGTGTCACCCAATTAGCAGCCATTGTTGTAGGGATGATGTGTCAATGTGTGACTCATAACAACAGGTGCTCAGAGTTAGGTTGGGTGTGGTGAATAACGAGAGTGACCTATAATGTGATTGGTCAGGTTCACTATATATGCAGACATTCTCATTTCCCATTATTCCCATTTTACCTCGTGAAAGCTGTATCGTTGATGGTGTATCATTTGTTACTTGTGGAAGTGATCTGTAAATACGTATGTATATAAAGTAAATAGGATATTTGATATAACTTCTGTTTGGAGTCTATTTACTGCATAGTACGTGGATCACTGGTGCCTAGGAGAGAGGCAGGCCGCTCCATCTCCACGCGCTCCCTCTGACATATAACATTCATCTCTCTGTGTCTCTGAGAGTTTAAGAGAAGGTCCTCTGTATAAACCATAGCTTTCCAAACTGTGTGTCTGGACACGTTAGTGTGTCGGCTGCAGTGTCTGGGTGTGTCGCAGCTGCTGCTGCCTCTGAGCCCTGCCAGGATTCCACGCAGGTCCTAGTGCCTGCCTTGTGCCTTGCTGCCTCCAAACCTGCTGTGATTCTGCACAGGTCCTAGTTCCAGCTTTGTGCCCTGCTATAAGAGTGTGTCGTGAAATGATGCCTTGGTGTAAGAGTGTGTCATGAAATGATGCATGTCTAAAATATGTGTCACCAACATGAAAAGTTTGGAAAGCTCTGGTATAAATAATTCTGATAGATTCTATAACTAATTAGGTAGCCAAGAAGATGTTTGTAGAAAAAGTGTTTGGTTAGCTAATGACCTTAACAGGAATTTAGTAGTACAATTCAATACTATAATGTATTCATGGTTGTTTATTTAGATAATCAGACATCTGAATTTGTATACAAATTTAAATCAGGCACCATTCATTCCACCCCCAATTTACTAAGCTTCAGTAGATAAGAATATTCTTTTCTTGTGTTATGTTTGCTTCTAGTGTTTCAAGTCTGTTAGAAGAATATGCTAGTCAAGAATGTGGAACCTCTCAGCACTACTGCACATATTTGAGCTCTCCTTTTTTTTCACTGCATGATTATAAGAGCCACTCCACTGAAGTATCTCTATGGCTTTATTCTCAGACTATTCAGTTAAAAAGAATAGGGAGGCAACTGCAGAAAGAAAATAACTATTGCAAGTTTTGTCTCTTCTAGAATTATTCTTTCTTCCACAATTTTAGCAAAGTGGAATATAGACTAATATATGTTGCATAAATCTGCATGCAATACTAGATATATTTAGATCAGCATAAATCTGATCCATTTCAGTTTTATATGAACTTATAAATAACATTGTTTGGCAACTTTTAAACAAGCAAGAAAATTCATATTTATCTTCATTCCCAACTTTCACTAATGTATGCATTTTAGTTCATCTTTTGTTGTTCTTTCATGACACCCAAAATCTGATTTCCAATCATTCTTTGCTTATTGAATTAGTATGGTATAGGAATTGGGTTATAGAAGGAACTACTTTCAAGTTCATACTCAGTCATGAAAATTTACTAGCTGACTTGGGCCAGTCACATTCTTTCAGCCTAACACAGTTCACGGAACTATTGTGGAAATAAGTGGGGGTGGGTGGTGGGTGGGAAATGCTATCTCTACTACCTTGAATTCCCAGGAAAAAAGGTAACATGAAAATAGAACAGGCAATAACATTGCATGGAAATAAAGCTAGGCTTCTTACCCTCACTTCTCTTTCTCCTGTGTAGATCTTTTATGCTCTAAATCAGTGTTTCTCAATGTTGGCAACTTTAAGATGTGTGGACTTCAAGTCCCAGAATTCCTCAGGGAGTTGAAGTCCACACATCTTAGAGTTGCCAACATTGAGAAACACTGCTCTAAATAATGGCTGAAGACAGTCTGTTTCTCTGTCACAGGGCACGTGTCCAAACTGGAATATTTGCCATATTTTACATTTACCTCATTTACCTTATTTGTCTGAGAAAAGAAAGAAAGAAAGCCAGAGCTGTAGTCATAAAGGCATTTTAAATGTTTACTAGTATACTTTATTTATTTTACTTTTAAAAAATTGAACTTTTGCTTAAGGCAAAAAATCAGTTTATATTATGAAGATTAATTCAACTTTTATTATAAATATATGGCAGTTCTGCTTAAGTTTGGGAACAATTCTAATAAACATTTATTTCATATATACTAAACGTTAAAAGTACGTGTATAATGCTTCCTACTCTTTCAAAATGAATCTGACTTTAATTCAACAGCAGGAATAATAAAATTAATGCTAAGTAGGGTGGTAGACAGCATAAAATAAGTACTTTGACCAGAATTGATAATAAATACAAATGACACAATACAGCCATGGAAATTGCCTATTTTGATTCCTAGAAAGCAAGATGTGAGAAAGAATGGCTCTGGAAAAGGTATGTACTTAAATATCTCTGAACTACTAAGAAATAATGCAATACTATACTAAGGAATGCATGCAAAAGAAATATGGCATAGTTTACAGCAAATGTTAAGTGGCCAATGCTGGTGCCCACCATTCTGTATTGGGGGGAAAAATCACACAAAGAAAAATATATTTAGGAAAGATGTATGCAAATAGAGGAGCTTATACTTGTGTACATCATATATCAGAAAAGATAAGCCATTAATAGATGCAAAATGAAGTCAGTGGAGTATATCAGAAAATAAAGCAGATAACAAAGATTGTTGTAACGATAAGCACTGCTTGTGAAACTTACACTTTTGCTAGCTTTTATAAACTGTTTAAAGGTATGAAATTATCAAAAGTGTGAGCTATGAATGGACAATGTAATGACAAATAAACTTCTATGGGTAACAGATACACATTTTATTTTGCTGATAGTAAGGATGGTTAGTAAGAAATCTGTCATTGTTAATTTTCTACATGAAATATTATAAGCTTTTCAAGTAGAATGCATACTGCACAGATGGCAACTTCTGGTTCAGATCCAATGATGTCATTGGTTTTGCCCAGTGTCTTGGGGCATGAACTGATTTTGTTTTTAAGCTATTTTTGCTTTTCAGCAGATCTTCCTGTTCTATAACAATGTATTTTTGAAAGTAACTTCTATTCAGAGTATTTCATTTTGTGCAATCACCTAAACTTGTTTATGTCACAAACCATTAATTTATCCACTTATTTTTCCCACCAAGAGAGAAATAAATCACATACAATGTTTTATGTAATAATGTTGTGCAGCTAATCACATGGCAAAGATTGTAAGAGCAAGCTGTTACAAAGAATAAATACAAATTACTTTATATATTTCAGCATCCATAATAAATATAGCTTTTTCTGTAAGATATAATATTTTGTTAAAATACTCACTAAAATAAAGAACAGTGTTAAAATGGAAAAGAACCCACCAGATTCTCTCTTGGAGAGATTTTTAGTGCTGCCAGCAAAGGAGCACTTTTCTAAGTTTGTGATGATAGCCTGCCCATCTGAGAGTAGACTTCTACTTTGTAAAAGCTCTCATGAATTTGAAGAGAGGGGATTTGTTATGGCAATCAAAGCTGGTTGTCTTGATTTGTGCATTCCTTGCTTCCTTTTATATTGTGTGTCATATGCTTGCATTTGTGTGTAATTTATGCAAAGAAGTTTCTTTCCATAGTGCATTTGAATATAAAACATTTTTATAGAGGACAAAAGTGAAAAAAAAAGATAGGAAGGGGAAAGGCTAAAAGATGAAAATTGTACCTTGAAATGATGCAGCAGCAGGATCTCAGAGGGAAATTGCAGCACTTAAATCTCTCCATCCTAGTAAATTTGACAGAATTGCAGAAGACACACAGATGTTATCAAGTGATGATTGTGCTATTAAACAAAGGGACAGAAAATATTGAGAATGAGTCAGAGAGAGAGAAAGAGAAGGAGATTGATGTAGAGAGGTTGAAGTAAGAAGCAAAATGATTAAAGTAGGGACCTTAAGATAAATAGAGCTGAAAATGGGATAACTGGGCCAAATGATTGTCCAACACTAATAGCAATTACATTTGTATTTAAATGAAACTGTACTACAAAATTAGAAATAAAAAGCAGCAAATAATCTGTAAATTGCATTTGGCCTAAAGAATATCTGAATATTTAGATATTTGCATTTATTTACTTTGCCAGTTGCAATTATTGGAGCTTGCAGCAAAATTAGAAAGGACTTGTGAGATATTGATAGTGTAATACTTGGCTGCATCTTGTAGTATAGCATCAAAGTATCTGGTTATATCAGTGTCCCAGATCTCTGCTTTATCAAATCAGAATGGTTCCCCTGAGTAAACAGTGCTGTAGTGATTTATTATATCAGCTGATGGGTTTGACCTTTATTACTTTTCAAAAGTCTAAGAATGCAGTCCAGTTAATACTTTTCCTACGCAAGTGAAATAAAATGTGGTTTGCACAGGGAAAGCAGCTAGTGAACTATATTCTGAGTTTATTTAGAAAGGCTATTAGAGAAGTATCAACCACTAGAAAAGCATCTGCATTTGGGAAAGTAATTATGTAAACAGTCTTTCAGACACCATAAATGCCAAGAAGCCAAGCGTCCCTCTATTTTTACTAAAATGTAGGGAAAGAAAATGTGTAGGTGTAGCTGTCACTTTTCTCTGCAAGATAGCTGTTAATTGGATTCTGCATTAGGAGAGTACCAAATGCAGTTAAATGCAATCCTGGTTATATTTATTTGTGTTTCACTTGATTAATATTGGTAGCCTGATTAACATCACATGTGGAAGGTAAAGGGACAGTTATGTGAAGGAAAATTCAATAGCTCTTAAAGCATGCTGTTTCTCTCTTTGAGTTTGAAGCAACTGTGTCTTTTACTAAAGGAGCTAAACTTCATAGTTCCAGGATGCTGATGAACTCACATAAAAATATGATAAACCCCATTTTTAGTTTTTATCTATTTTTTTTAATTAGAATAAGTTACCTCTAAGCAATGACCAACAGTAATCTGTAATCAACAGTAATCTTTTAATCACAAGTTCGTCGCCTCTTGGATTTTATATTTATTGTATATTATTTTAATTATTTATATTATGATGATGGTATTACATGTTATTTTAATTGTGTTTTTTTTGTAAACCGTCCAGAGTCCCCTTTGGGGGAGATGGGGCGGTGATATAGATTGAATTATAAATAAATAAA